>OY728166.1:147982135-149378586 GCA_963277665.1 Viscum album | reverse complement strand
GTGGGATCATGCACTATAGCACTGGAACAGCCATGACCGTCCAATCTATCGATATGTTGCATCCTGGTCGTTGGATTGGCTTTGCCACGCCATCTAATCTCCATCCAATCTTGTCTTCAACCTCGAATCGTGCCCGAGTGTTCTATTCATCGAAGCTCTATGCAACATCGACAAAAGGTCCAACTAAGCTTGCTGATCATCATTTGAGAGTTCTAAGAATTCAAAGATGATCGAAATCACCTGAGAATTTGTTTTCATGTGTTAATGAATATCAAACGAAAGCAATGCAACATATAAGAAAATATTGTTTTTTTTTGTGATGGTGATGGTCTGCAGTACGTAACTCGATCATAGCAAGCTCTTAAACAAAAAAATGAATGGGCCTTTGTGATTCTCGAAGGTTCTGAGACGATGTATCTTGCCTATAAATACCTCGGCCAAGCTCATTTGGTGTGTGTTGTTTATCTCTCATCCGAGAGCTCATTGCACATCTAAGAAAAGTGTTGAGAGAGAAACAGAGCTGATCATGCACTCTGTATTTACAAACCAAGAGTTCCATGCGACTGAGATTTGTTTCTAGTTGTGTGATTGCATAATGATTGTTCGAGTCCCATGAACCTTTAGCTATTAAATCTTTACTCGAAGTTGTTAAGCAAAGAAGACAGCAGATCGCATGATGTTTGAGTTTTCATATTCCTATTTACGAAGGTGATTGAAGAACTCGTACGTGAAGTTGAAGGCAGGAGTTATGCATACTAGTTATGTGAAGAATACTAATATTCATGAATGATGAGAATTTGATCTCTCACGAATTTGTTTCGTGAAGAAGACAGAAGCACCGCAAGGGAGAAGGAGAGGTTTTGTGAAGCGTTTCCTTCGCGAAGATCTTATTCGTGAAGCACATGGGATAGCACTGCAAGTGTCTCTTGTGTCTACCGCGAAGTATACTGAGATACACAATATTGTTTTGTGAAGTGGAAGGAAATACATCATACTGTCTTGCGAAGGATAACTTGTGCACAATAAGTATTGAGAAACAGGTAGTGAGCAGTGTGGTCCACACGCCTATATGCGAAGCTTTTTCATGATGCATGATACTCGTGCATGATACATGTTTAAAGAACTTAAACTACAGGCAGTATGTGATATGAGTGCATGAAGACAGTATTGTGTTTATTTGAATATGCAGCATGCAATTTATACGTGCAATGAAGAAGATTAATTGAGGTAGTATTATTCTTTTCATAGAGTGTGTGCCTGCATTATATAACAGTGAAGAAGTAGTGTGTGATTTGCTTGCATGAAGGTATGCATACTTGAGGTTGAGTGAGACAGTGTGTGTGTAGTGCCTTTGTGAGATTTGCTCAAAAAGGAAGATTGCACTTGCACCAATTTTGGTTTGTGTAAAGGAAGACCAAAGTTACTCACTTAGAAGGTTGCACTATATATACAGCGTGTGTGCAGGGTAGCATTGTGCATTTGTTATTGCACAAAGAAGACACATAAATAGTGTGAAGAATTGCATGCATGAAATATTTGCATGTGATGATGAGAATTACATGCATGAAGAACACATGATGTTGACGTGTGTAATAATTGAGTTGAGCTGAAGTAATGTTTTTCAGTAAAACAAAGAAAGACACCTTGCAATTTATTGATATATCTTCAGTTGTTTATTCTATTACTATAGTGAGTTGAATTCGAAGTGTTACCTTCTACAATTCAGGATAGTATACTGAGCCGACTAGCATGTTGTGTTGTTGATTATGTTCAGTGGCAGTCGAAGAGTTTAAGTTAAAGTGAGCAAGTGCAAAATCAGTTTATGTCAGTGGCTCGAAGAGGAAGATCAGTTTTGTGTTGTAGTGACAGCTTGAAGTTCTTGTGATCTTTCTCATTGTGTTAAGTGTTGTGTTTGAAAACACTTATGTGATGTCAGTATAAAGAACACTGGTGTGATGCCAGTGTAATTTGAGAAAAGGTTCATACCTACCTACAATAGTTTCAGGGTGATACCTGACCAACCCACCTGTAATTGGTGATTTATTCTTTGTGGAGAATATGTGTTGCGGATCAACTCGAACACAGTAAGGACGTAGTCACCCACATCAGGGGGCGAACCTTCTAAAAATACTGTGTGATGTGATTTATTTACTTTATGTCTTGTATGTGGTATAATTGTGTCCGTAAACGGCGAAGATATTCACTCACTCTAACAAGTGTAGAGATTCTAGTGAAAAGGAGAGAAAAAAAATGTTAGTAAAATTTGACACTAACGTGCATGATCCACTAAACACTTCATATGCTATGTCTTTTCCATATCTGATTGATAATTATTATTACAATTTATAATTTTTGTTTTATGAGGCTTTAAAATGGACTCTGCAATACATAACATATATTTTGTGGAAACATAGAAAATATGTAAAATTTTATATATTGATTACTTGATGTTCAGCTATTAATTTTTCTTTTCTTTTAAATGTTCTATGTATTTTATGCATTTAAAAATAATCACTTATGATGTTTTTTGTTTTATAGACTTACAAAGTGGACAATCAATCACAAAACATGTTTTGTGTTATGTTCACTTTTTTTAAAAATCCATGACATGTTCACATAGTAAAAATTAAATTAATACTCAATAAAAAATCATGCTAAAATATTACATTTTTAAATAGCAAAATAATGCAACCCAACTTTCATTTAGAGTGCCCATTTGGGAAGAGTGGAGGGGGGAGAGGGTCAGAGTCACTGAAGGCCATAAACGAGCAGCGCACCCACACCAGCCACGCCGACGGCCAGCCCAACGAGGACTCCCAAGGGCGGCAGCCCCCCGCCAATGGCCTTCCCCGTCCTCGCATCATATCTCGCAAACCGCTTCTTCGGAGCTGAACATTGGGGGCACCCGTACCCATCCGGCTATGATGATGGTGAAGACGATGATAATGACGACGATAATGATGAAACTAAATATCATGTTCCTAAAAAAACATTGCCAAAAACTTAATTGAAGCGTGAGAATACCTGTTCTTCAAATGGTTTCTGTAATGTGTATATGTACCCACAGTCGAGGCATATGTGAGTTGCTCTAGCCTACAAAAATACAGCACAACTTCTTTTCATGTTTTCAAAAAAAAAACAAAACATTTCAATATGGAACTCCCACGATTTCATGTTTTCCCTCCAAATTTTAAAATATATATTCGAATACATATTTGGAAAATGAAAACATAAAATATTTTTCAAACCCAAACACGGCCTTGCAATGTTAAATCAGTGTTAACCTTTTGGGCATCCGTTAACTTCCGGCCAAAGCGAGGAGGAGCTGGCCGCTTCGGCAGACGTTTTACATCAACATCACCTCCTCTGCGATATTAAAAGAAAAGAAATGAATGAAAATAAAAATAAAAAAGGTGACATTAGGTAAATAATTGAACATAACTAAAAATAACAATATTATAATAATAAATATATTTTGATTAGTTTCCATGGGTTTGCTTCTATTTATGGGGGGAGAAAAATGTGCCTCATAGGAAGAAAACATTTATACTGTTCATTCCCTCTTATGAGGGAAGCGAATGGTTCAACAAACCAAACCAAACTTCTAAAATAAATGAAAATAAATTAATTCAAAAGAGAAAACAGACATAATAAATTAAAGATACAAAACTTGATTGAAAGAAAAGATGATCTTTTTTTATCTATATCAGATACCAACATAAATAGGGCACAATCCCAGCTTTCTTCAAGGAAAAACTATTCCCTCCAGTTGGATCCATGACCCTTATTTTGTTTTGTTTCTAGTAATTTTTCAGTTTTATAAGTTTAACTGATTTCTTTGGATTAAATGGCTTCAAATGTGTTCCTGAAGTCAAATAAAGTATTTCTTTGATTAAAATCATATTTTTTACTGAGAAATTGTTTATGTATTTAAAGGTTAGGAGGAGCTGGTTAAATAACAGGTGAAAAAGGTCCGGCGGTCTGTTCATAACAGGCAAATTCTTCGAACACGAGCCAGATACCAAAAAGTTCATTCAAGTCAAACTCGAGCTCAACTTAATTCGAACACGAGGTTTAGATTAATCAAATAATGTAATATTAAATTTTAAATTCTTATTTTACTTGAAACATTTAAATTTGAAAATAATTAACATAAATTTATCAAATTTATAAAGTATTATTTTGATACTTGTCTTTCAATCTCGGCATACAAAAATTAATTTTTCACAAATAAATCAAATGTCACGATTCTTTATACCATTTATAAAATTAAAAATTATTGACATATATAGAGGGTCCCAACGTCAATCATTTAGCCAACCTCAAATGGGGTCATCCTCAAGTGGATCCCATTTTAAATAAACATTTTTAGGGCCTCCGGATCAACCCTCAAAACATTTTTTGGGCCAATGTCAAACATTGTTTAGGGCCTCCTGGTCGAAAGGGCATTGGAAGGATTTATGGGGATTGTTAGAATATTTAGGTATTTAAATATTCATGGTATTTAGATATTCAATGGATGAGTCAACGATCAAAGGTTTGATTGGGTCAATGGTTATGACTTATAGCTTGTATCTTTATTTTTTCATCTATAAATAATAACCCGACCTCGCTTAGAGGTACAGATTCTGGGTATTCTCTTTCTACATGGTATCACAGCTATCCCCCACCCCCCGCCCTACCAACTCAGCCAACCACCCTGCCTACCACGCCCACCCAGCCAACCTCCCTGCCACGACACCCTTCATCCCTGTTAGGTATGCAGGAACCGGTGACAGGGAAACTGAAATGGAAACGGAAAGCAGCAATTTTGTGCATCTGATACGCAGCAAAACGGAACCGTTGTTACATCAAACGATGGTGGATCCTCCCTCTTCAACCAATCTCAAGTATAAAGAATGGAAACCGGCTGACTGCAAAATCTTTGCCAACCAATTCCATGAAACGGTCAATTAAAGAGGTTACCTGCACAACAAATACAGTTTAGGAACTTTCGGGTTTTCAACTCACATGTACTCCGAGACAAACAATCCAGCACACGTTTCATACACTTCACATCTTTTCCATATTCGTATGCAGCATTAATCCTTAGCCGCGTACTTCAGAGAAAGGAAAGCACTTCCAAATAAGATCCTTGAACTATAGCCTATTCCACAAACACCGATGGAGTTTTAGAAACCAAGTAGGGACTGAGGAAATAAAAAAGGGTAAAAATGTCTATGTTAGGGGAAGCCTTTTTTTTGGGGGGGGGGGGGGGGGACAGCGTGGTCCACATGTAAGAAAAGGGAGGGGGTGGAGTTGTTACAAGTGGGGAGATTAAGGGCAAAGAGGAATTTAGTTGTGAGTCGACCATTGGACTTGGGCGGGAGAATCCTGGGGAATTTCTCAAGTTTTCCTCTTTCTCCTTCATTCTTCTTCTTCCACTACTTCGTCTCTTCCACGGTAATTCAGGTTCTCATATTGCAATACAATACAAAGTGTGGGACCCTGTTATTTGGTCCGACCAATCGTTATTCTTCACCACTTGACGAACCGTTTTCTGAAACACAGACCAGTGCACCTATTTCATCTGCTCTGACGACGCCTTCCTACGAACATTCTCGCGACAGTGATCATGCCTCCACAGCGTGCGTCCAAGCATCCTCACAGCTGACTGATCGTGCGCTGAGGGATCCTCTTTGCTTTCTGTTTCGTAGCAGTACGCACGGATTCATCACAGCCAGCAGCAACGTGCACCATCGCTGTTCGTTTTGTGGAGGCACGCCTGGTCCACCGATACACTCTGATGTTCTCCCTCTACCGGCTCGCGTCTAGCGCAGCTGTGCGCTGCTGTTTTTCCATCCACTCCCGGCACTACGGGACGTCATTGTCTGCCATAGAAACTCAACACCAAGCTAAACTGGATAACCTGGAGCAACACCTCAGCCGATTTGAATCAACACTGAATGAGTTCGTTGCTAGCCAACAGCAAACGGACCAAGATCAACAGCACTGGGAGATGAAGCTCAATGATCAAACTGATTTCCGTCGATTCGAGATGCGCCATTTCGAGAAACAGACGCTATGTGATGAACCTCCTCTGCCGCTGGAGGAAACAGAAACCTCGAGACTGCAGTCTGGCAGACTGGCCGACTTGCAGCGCCCAATGCGCGGGGTTTTGGACGCCCCTGCTCTCGCACCAGATCCTGCGTTTTTTGTTCCACAGGTCAAGCTCCCTGTTTTCGTTGGCACCGATCCCCAGGGATGGCTCACCCGAGCTGAGCTGAACTTTCACGTTCATCAGACGCTTGAACCTTTGAAACTCTCCCTCGCTCAAGTTAGCGAGGAAGGCATCGCCATCCATTGGTTTACAGTGCTGGGCAAGGTCCTTCCAAACGTCACCTGGTCAGTTTTGAAGGAGTCGATGGCTCGATTCAATGGTCTCGACAACCAAAATCCTTACAAAGAACAGGCTGACTTACATCAGAATGGTTCTGTTTCAGACTATCGAACAATTCGAGTATTTAACCCCATTGGTTCCTTGACAGCCTGAGCGACAGTAAGCAGGGTCCTTTTTACATGGATTATGCGAAGACATTGGGTGCGAATTCACAATCTGGACACTTGCCTGCAAGCAATATGCCTCGCTAGCTGTATCAAAAGTGGTTTTGAAAATATTATTTGTATAAAGTTGTGATGTCTCATGTTTAATAATTGAATTGTTCATTCATGTTATTCCTATTTAATTATCCATGTATATAAACTTATTTATATAATTTATATAATGTGAATATTTTTTAGTTGAAATTTTATAAACTACTACTTATAAAATTGTCATGTCATGCATTACATTTTAGATACGACAACATAAGATTTAATTTTCATCTACTTTGACAATGGTTTGTTATGAAGTTATAAGCTTGAATTTAGAGGTAGAGTATAGTCTATACATATTAGGTGTTGGGGTTGTGATGAAATTGAAGTCTCTCAAGAGCAAACAAACATGGGTAGAGGGACTTTGGGTTGGACTACTCATTGGGCTGGAGGCTTACGTCTCATCTAGAAAAGTGGGGGTAGACTACCTGCCGCTTCATGCATACTCTTGTGGGGATTATTAATTTCATATAATTCTAAAACTTTATATGAAAGGGTTTTGTGCACCTTATGCATGGGATGCATTTGGATGTGTAAATATATTTTGGCTTCTAGTTTGGGTTGGTAACACAAATTGTGAGTTGTGCAAAAAGTTACAAATTGATATAGTTTGAACAAATTAATTTGATGGATGAAATAAACATCCCAAAACTAAATCATTATAAGCATGCTGATAGGAATCAATTGATGTGAGAGAGAAAAACAGTAAGAACTACTATTAACAGCAGCAGAAAATTACAATAGGGAAAAAGAATAGAAGGAAAAAAAAAGAAGAAAAAGGAAAATGTAGAAGAGAGGGAGGAAGAAAAATCTCCTGGAAGGCGTTGCTCTTCCCAAAGGCGAGTTCTAACCCTCCATTTTGCACAGCAGAATTTCCAACCCAAGACATTCCCCCCACACAGCCCACAACTCCCTTTATTTAAAGGCTCAGGTGGAACCTTCTAGACTAACCCTCTCCCAACCGCCGACAACCTATTTGTTGTTAACTAACAACCCCACTAACCACTCACCAACCTCCTAACAACTCCCAGCCCCTTTACAATTCTGTCCCTTGCCTTTATTAATCACTCTACCTGCTCCCTGACAAGACAGCTAAGTAGCCCCTGCCCTTGCAACAAACCTGTCCCCTGATACCCTTACACAAGCAACCCTCTGCCCACCTTCGTATCAATTTCACCCCCTTAAATTCATTTTGTCCTCAGGGTGATAAACTTGACAAGCTCTCATGATCGCTGGAAAGCTAATTCTTCGTTTCGCAACCATGTTGCCCCTCCCAGTCCTTGATAATTCTCCACCTCCCACGGCAGTATAAACCGTTCCAAAAAAAAATGTTGGTGGATAGTGTTTCCAATATGACTCCCCACGAAAAACTGTAACAGAAAAAACTATTGATTTGGCTTCGATCAAGTTTGCATCTTCACAAAATCTGGGTGGAAGCAGCTCAAACATTGCCTCTGAAAAATCATAGCCACTGCTGCCACACATCAACACAATAACAGGAGGCCTTGGCGGTGGCTCCGGTGGTGGCCTTGGCAACTGAACACCCCCACTCACTAGACGAGGTCTTCCCCTGGCCAACACTTCTGTCCAAACAAGACCAAAGTCAAAGAACGCTTTGCCAATTCATCCCTGATCAATTCAGAAAGGTTTCAAGCCTACCGCATCGTCATCTATATGCGCTGTTTGTACCGGAAAAAACTGTCGAACTGCCAAGTGTTAGCCTCTAGCTGCTTTTGCAACTCACGCTTCTATTGTTCCGGAAGTTCTACAGCAACCCATGCTTGTACCAGCACCATCAGCAACGTCACTTGTTGCGGCTGTACTGGTCTGGAAATTTCCAACTCCGCTGCGGCTGTATTGATCTTGGAAATTTCCAACTCGACACATGATAACAGTCTGGCTTGTTCACACTACTGGTCTTTAATCACTATTTTTGGCTTATGTATAGTCCATACCTCTGTTTCATCCACTGTTTCACGTTGCTCCACTATTTCGGCTCCTATATTCTTTGGTTCTCTACCTCCAGCTTCAGGCTCCCCTTTGCTATCTTCCCAAACTAAACAATCCGCTTGGTTCAACTTCTGCCGAGTCACAGCATTCATCAACGCATACTCAAAACAGTTCTTCTGCTCAGGACATGTCTGATTTTTCTCTGCCGTTTCTGCTGCCAAATTACTGTACTCCCGAAGGATCTCTTCTTTGAGTTGAGTCCATGAGAGCTCGACGCTTCCAACAACATAAACCATTCTCCAAATATACCTGGCATATGTAGTAGTGTTGTCCAAATCTTCAACTCTTCCTGCGTTTGATGGTAAGAAAAATATTTCTCAGCCCCCGTGATCCAAGACGTAAGACCGTCTCCAGTAAAAATCGGCATCCTTGGGATCACCTGCCACTTCTCCAGCCTCCTAATCAGTCCGGACAGAATCAACCCTACCTCCTGCATCGGATCCTCCTTGTGCGTGGGAGTAGGGCTGCTGCGCTGCGAATCGTTTGCCTCTGCAGCATCGTGTTCTCTACTGCTGCTCATCGGACTCCACTTCTTGGAGTACATAGTTGCTGCATCAGTTCAAGACTCACGAGCGTTGTGTGTCGTTGCCTCTTCTGCGTATTGTGTTTTTGCGCATCTAAAACTGTACCTACACCGCTGCGCCTTCTCCAGTCCTCTTTGTACAGCGCCAGTCTCAATTTCCAGATCAAGATTCGATTTCTTGAATTTTCTCTCTCAAGAACTCTTATCCGCAGCCTTGACTCCTCTCAATGAGAGCACCAATTGATAGGAATCAATTGATGTGAGAGAGAAAAACAGTAAAAACGACTATTAACAGCAGCAAAAAATTACAGTAGGGAAAAGGAATAGAAGAAGAAGAAAAAGAAGAAAAAGGAAAATGTAGAAGAAAGGAGGGAGGAAGAAGAATCTCCAGGAAGGCGTTGCTCTTCCCGAAGGCGAGTTCTAACCCTCCATTTTGCACAGCAGAATTTCCAACCCAAGACATTCCCCCCCACACAGCCCACAACTCCCTTTATTTAAAGGCTCTGTTGGAACCTTCTAGACTAACCCCCTCCCAACCGCCGACAACCTATTTGTTGTTAACTAACAACCCCACTAACCACTAACCAACCTCCTAACAACCCCCAGCCCCTTTACAATTCTGCCCCCTGCCTTTATTAATCACTCCACCTGCTCCCTGACAAAACAGCTAAGTAGCCCCTGCCCCTTGCAACAAACCCGTCCCTGATACCCTTACACAAGTAACCCCCTACCCACCTTCGTATCACATGCATACATATAGGAGTAAAACATGTGATGATAAAGATTGTATGAGGTGCAATAGTTATGGAAAAAATATGCATGGGATGCATATGGAAATGATGAGACTAAGAAAACCTCCCAAATACTAAATGCGAGATTCCTTCTAAAGCAAACACTTGTCAAGACATCGATCATTCGGTAAGGGTGACCCTAACCATGAGATGCTCATGAATTATTTTGTATAAGGTAAGCGGAATATAGGTGACCCTAATTGTTAGGTGTCTATATCTGATGTGAGCTTTGGGTAACTTTTAGCTGGAAAACCCTAACCATTGGGATACCAGAGGAATAAAGTTGAATAAATCCATATAATGGATTAGGATAAGGAGTTATCCACTCAGTTATCCAAGAGTCGTATATGATATGATTGACATGATTGTCTACTGGATATAGTTATAACTTATGTTACGAGCTTAGCTGAGATAAGTCATGATGAAATATGGATCTTGGTCCACTAAAGATAATGAAGTATGTGATCACATTTTAGTAGTACTTTCATTAAAACGGCCTCGATGAAAAGATATAAAAAAACATGATACCCACCCATAGATTTGTTTTTGTTGTAGACTGAGGCATTCATCATGATCATCATTTTAAGACCTCTCACCTATAATATAATTCTAGATTGGCATCTAAGGTTGAGAAGTGTTCTCAAAGAAAATCATTCAGAGCATTTAGATGTGAATGTTATAAAAATCAATTTCTCTGATTCAAACTCATAGGTATTGAATACCAAGTGTGCAACACACATTTGTGATGGCAGACACGGACGCGGAAATGAAAGAGAATTGATGAAAGGTGAAGCATATCTACATGTTGCCATGGGACAAGAGTTGCTGCATTGAAGGTCACCACTTATGATCTAAGTCTACCTACTGGATTAGTCTTGTAATTATAAAATTGTTATTATATTCATGTTGTAGAATGGTGAAGTCCCTACCTAAAGGAAAGGTGGAGACATTTTTTTATAGATAGAGGAAAAGAATAACAAGTCGGAGTAATCCAATGTGGGACTCGGAAACAATCCTTAACCTGGAAATACAATAAACTGGGTTTAACACTCCCCCTCAAGGTAGTGCATAATGGCTTGGAAAAAGAATCTCATAAAAAAGAAAGAAGACACCAAACAAGACCATATACACTCCCCCTCAAGCTGAGTCGTTGATGTTGTGGATGTCCAACTTGGTATAGAGAGAGTTCAGTCGAGCTCCTGAGAGACCTTTGATGAAAATATCGGCAAGTTGATCAGTCGTCGAAATGTAGCTGAAACTGACATGATGATGCTCGAGGTGGTGACGGAGAAAGTGGCAGTCCACCTCGATATGCTTTGTGCATTCATGAAAGACTGGATTGGAAACAATCTTCGTGGATGCCTGATTATCACACCAAATATGAGCAGATGTCTGTGGCGGGAAACCAATCTCATAGAGAAGATGACGAAACCAAAAAATTTCAGTAGTGATCGTGGTCATTGCACGGTATTCCGATTCAGCATTGGACCTGGAGACGACAGTCTGTTTCTTGCTTCACCGTGAGATTAAGTTACCTGCCAGGAAAATGGCAAACTCAGAAATAAACTTCTGGGTAGCTAAGCAGCCAGCATATTCAGCATCACAGAAGGCCTCAATATTCAGATGATCGTGATGTGAATACCGAAGACCACAGGTCAGATCTTTCTTAGTGGACTTGACAATGCGAAGGACAACATCCCACTGAGATTTTGTCAGATGTTCCATGAATTGATTAACCTTGCTGACAGCACAGACAATGTTTGGATGAGTCATGGTGAGATAATTGAGTTTGCCCACAAAACAACAATACCTATCTGGGTAATAATATGGGTATGTGGAATCATATAAAAATTATTCCCCAAACTCAAGAGGAGTGTCAACGACAGTTGTCTGAAACAAATCAGCATCCTGCAAGATATCCAAAGCATATTTCCATTGGGAAAAAAAGATGGTGTCCAGAGAACGGGAGACCTCAATGCCAAGAAAGTATGTTGGAGGACCCGGATCTTTGGCTTGAAATTGTTGTTGAAGATAAACCTTTAGATGGGCAATGCCATGCGAGTCGCTACTAGTGATAATGATATCATCAACATAGACAACCAACAGGATGCAGCCGGAGAACGTGTTGCGATAAAAGACGGTGAGGTCCTTCATACTCTGAGATAGGCCAAATGTAGTAATGACTATGCAGAATCTTCCAAACCATGCACGAGGAGACTGCTTGAGTCCATAAAGAGTGACGAAATCGACAGACTTGAGAACCAGTTCCTGAGGCAAGGAACCCAGAAGGTTGTTCGGGTAAACTTCTTCAAGAAAACCATAGAGAAAAGCATTATTGACATCAAGTTGATAAAGAGGCCAATGATGAACAGCAGCAAGAGAAATGGATAATCAGACAGATGTCATCTTCGCAACCGAAGAGAATGTATCAAAATAATCAACATCATATGTTTGGGTAAAGCTTTTCGCCACAAGTCTGGTTTTAAAGCGATGAAGAGTGTCATTTGCATTTAGGTGTAACGTATATATCCATTTGTCGTCGACCACCTGTTTACCTGCCAGAAGGGGAACCAGATCCCAGGTGTGATTATCTTCCAGAGACTGCAATTCATCCCGCATTGCTTGAAGCCACCCAGGGTGAGATTTGGCTTCAGCAACCATGTGAGGAACAGATATCGTCACCGGAGCAAAGAGGCCTCCGTATGAATTCGTGAAAAGAGAAGTATTTTCGCGAGAGCGAGTACCCTTCCGTAATACAATTGGTCGGTCGTCTGTTTCCAGAGCAGGAGCGTCAGACAAAGCTGGGAAGACGGTGTCCTCTGTCTGGATGGGGGACACATTCGATGGTCGACGAGAGTAGACGGTGCCAAAACGGTGATCAACTAATTAGGACACCTGAGGCAGGGGTGGGTGGATAGTGAGAGGAAGACAATCATCGATAGTGGTGTTTGGATGAGAAGAGGGTGGAGAGAATGGAGAGTTCTCAACAAAGGAGGCATCAGCAGAGATGATATAACGCCGCATGTATGGAGAGAAACATCGGTAACCGCGTTGAGTGCGAAAATATCCCAAGAAGATGCAACGGAAGGATTTTGAAGAAAATTTTGAGAGTTTGAGACAAGTGTCGCGTACATAACAAAGACACTCAAACACAGATAGTGAAAGTATATGAAGAGGGAAGAGAACAGAGCCCGAAAAGGAGTCTCCCCGTAAAGGATAGAAGAAGGAAGACGGTTTATAAGGTAGGTAGCAGTAAGGATAGCATCGCCCCAAAAATGAAGAGGCACCTGCATGTGAAATAAGAGGGCACGAGCAGTCTCCAGAATATGACGATATTTACGCTCGGTCACTCCATTCTGCTGAGGTGTATCGGGACAGGATGTCTGATAAAGGATGTCGTGATCCTTGAGAAACTGCTGAAAGCAAGTGGATAAAAAGAGCCTTGCAGGAAGCCTTGTAGGGATAGGAACAGCAGGCCGGCTAGAGAGGCGCAAGGGAGCCGTGTAGGAGCCGGCGATGGAGCGTAGGGCTGCCTTGTCAGACCGGCGCAGGACTGTCGGTTGGGAGGATCGGCAACCGGCGCAGAACTGTCGGATGGGAGGGCTGGCGAGCGTCGAGCAAGGGACCGCCCTCAAGAAGGTGGGGTCGTCGCGCGCAGGGAGGTAGGGCCGCAGAGTGTCGGTGACGGTGATGACGGGAATGGGGGGCGTCAAGCAGGGGACCGCTCAGGAGGGGCCGCTGAGGGTCACCGCGCGCAGGGAGAATGACGGGGCGCTGGGATAGCCGGCGATGGAGCAGCGGGATACCGCGAAAGAGCTGTTGAGGGTCCATAAGTTTCATACTCTGATTACTCATATTTTCAAGTGTGGATTTTGTATTTGATGTTAGTAAATCTGTTTCAAAAGTTAATATATATTCAAGCTGTTAGAAAGGAGGAGTCCCAACTCAATACCCAAGATATCCTCCAAGGGAGGTCTTAGTGTTTATTTATAGAGAATAATAATGATAACACGATACTTAGGTTCGATGTGGGACTCGACCAAGCACGCCCTCTAACACTCCTCAAGCTAGGTTTACCAAGCTTGGATACATGATTAAAAAAAAAAACAAAATCAAAGACACTCTACTCCCCCCCCCTCAAGTTGGGCATACCCAACTTGATACAGAAAAAAGAATAAAATAAAGGAGCGTCCTTGTGCGCGTCACCCGCTTGTTTTTCTCTGACCTCTTCAGTTAGAACTCCTCGTGATAAATATGATTTAGAAATAACTGTTGTTGTTAAAGAAGAGATGACCACCGTAGAACTCTCATGTTGATGACGACCATTGTTTGAAGATGCTCGATGAAACGATGTCTGACAAACAACCTCATAACGACCAGATGATACGGTGCCCAACTTGAGAACCCAAAAGGCCTGGTGAAATGGCGCCCGAATAACGAACCCAAAAGGTCGGATGGAATGATGCCTGAATAGCGGACTCAAAAGGTCGGGTGGAACAGCGCCCGAATAGCGGACTCAAAAGGTTGGGTGGAATAGCGCCCGAATAGCGGACCCAAAAGTCCGGGTGGAATGTTGCCCAAACAGTGGACCCAAAAGACCGGGTGGAACAGCGCTCGAATAGCGGACCCAAAAGGACTGGTCGTTTGCAATAATGAGGCTTGACAGAGAGCTGGACAACAACAAATTTTCCCGACGGTGATCCAGGGACCTTGATGGTGACCTGATCAGCAACAAAGAGGGTGATCTGAGCAGCAGCGAAGAGGTGCTGGAAAGGAAGTTTCCACGCTTTGTTGTAACGTACAAATGTTGGGGCTGGCATGTCTTGGCAGAGCGTTGCTAGAGGAAAAGGCACCCAAGGAGGCATCGCCTTTTCTGCAAAGGCGAGGGTGGGGGGACGGCAGGACAACAGGGGGGGGCTGGTTGAGGGGGCTACAAACGTCGCAGGAGAGAGGCGCTTTACCTGGGTGCGCGAAGGGGATGGCAGGGGGCAGCGCAGTAGAAGGTGGAGATGGAGGAGCATTTAGAGGCACCCCGCTTGAGTGGCGCATCCTGGTTGGGTGCGCACACGGCCTAGGTGTGAACACGACGTACATTCACGCAACTAGGTGCGAAGAAAATGGAGTGCGCATAGGGAGGCGCAGCTTGGTTGGATATTGGCGTGACAGAGGGAGCTAAAGACTAGTGTGTGCCTGGGTGAAGTGGTGTCAGGAGAGGAACGACAAGGGCGCACCTAGACTAGAAGAAGTTCGCCTAGAGGAGCCCCACCTAGGGCGTGTGTCTTGCCTAGGGACGGCGCAGCAGGACTGCCGGCTACGTTGGTGAGAGCCGCGCTAGGGCTGATGCAGCGGCAGGAGCGGCACCACTGGAGATCCCACCTAGAGGAGGGGTAATTGTGGCTGCTAGGGAGACGCGCAGTGGACTACACGACGGGAAGGGGACTTGCGCGAAGGAGAACCGCAAGGCGCAGCCAGGCGCCATGAGGGGCGGCGGCTGGAGGCGTGCCAGGCTAGGTCGGTCGGGGGCCGCCGCCGCCCATTTATAATCCCTAGGGTTTTTTTCTAGGAGATAAAATAGAGACAGGGAGGGATTGCTCTGATATCCTCTTAGGGGAGATTTTGGTGTTTATTTATAGAAAATAATAATGATAACACAATAATTAAGTCCGGTGTGGGACAGGACTAAGTACTTTCAAGAAACGTTTAGAACATTCAAAAGTTTTATCTCTCACTGTTTTTATTAGAAAATGTGTATTAATTGAGGGGTTTCCAACAAAGTTTGAAGTTTTGATTTCATCAATTTTAAATTGGTTAAGCACAATTCAACCCCTCTTGAGCTAGTTGTGAGACCAACACATTTCATTCATATTTTCATTCACATTTCCAGTCCAAAATTATTTTCCATATACCAAACAGGGCCTTAAAATGTTCAAAGAGAACACAAAAATGGTAAAGAGCAAAGGGAGAGAGAACCTGCTGACGACGAAGTAGACAGATTCTGGTTTTGCTTGGATGGCAGTTTTGGTGAATCCCAGCTTGTCTGCAGGCCAGAGTTCATCCCCAAAGAAGCTGCTCGTGTACAGAACCTGGTCTCCCACCTTAAGACCTTCTTTAGCCGCATTCCCGCCTCTTTCCACGGCCTGCAGATTTATACCACGCCCTTAAATCCCCTCAAAAGCAACCCAAAGCAGCAAGTCTGATAAAAAACAGCAGTGACTCCCTAAACACAGCCGCCCGTCCTGTTTTCTATTTTGTTTCCTTCAATGGAGGGGGATGCGGAAAGCGAAGAAATATAAACACACAGTGATAACAACTCCACCGCCCGGCTTCTGGCCCAGAGCAAGGCCTAGCGGCTTGTCAACCTCGACCTCGATGTTGCTCGAAGCCTTGGCAGTTCTCGCAGACACCTCCAAAACCCTACTTCCAGTAAGATAACTGCTCCTTTCGCCGTCGATTTGGAAAGATTTCAAGAGACCACTTCCGGCATCTTGAAGTGACTGGCCTTGCAAAGTGCTTCTCTGCACTTTTAATTAGACAAGTGAGGGGGGGGGGGGATGGAGGCTGATATCAGCTAGGGTTCGTGAGAAGTGTGAATGGATTTTGGAGAGCGGTTAGGTACCTGATGGTCTGAGGGGTGCGTTTCTAGGGGAGCGACCCGTCACGGTGAGGAAGGCCGCCGAGCAGGAGGAAGCACCTGCAACCATGACGAACGACGACATGTTTGAGGCCGATCGCAGTGAAATAACTGGAGGTTTGGGCAACACACTCACACGATTGAACGCGAGAGGTATGCCTTGGGGGAGGAGAAAACAAGGTGGGAGGCTCGATTTGATTCTGTGGACGGGAACTCCAAGCCTGATGAGCTTTGAAGATCAAGATCAAGGGACGGCGATTGACACTCGACCAAAACCATAAGGAAAATGACTGGTATGTGTGCTTTTTACGATAAAAACCCGCCAATCATAATTCTGGATATCTCGTTCAAGCCCCAACCCGCCCCAAAAAGTGGCAATCCGAATACAATGCAGAACCGAATAAACTCGGCCTCCTCCCACACATGCACATCCTAAACACCACCGATGAGTCATAAATGAGTCATCTTCGAATAGAGGTGTTAATGGGGCGGGATATTAAAATATTTATTTTATTGACGAACAATGATAAAGTGGAGCGAGAAAATAGAAACGTTGAAGATTGGGTAAAAATATTTAACCCTCGTTTGGCAAAGAAGATTTGGGAGGAAAAGAAACGTTTTGCACCGATTGATGGTGATTTCCCTCATTTGGCGACATCGGAGCGAGGGAGAGAAATGTGATGGGGGAGAAACGGAGAGAAACTCATTTCTCTCCTACCCCCAATTTAGAATCATCCCAAAATTGGGATGATTCAGAGAGAAATTGTTCGCCCCGTTGAGATGTATTTTGATTTTCTCACATTACCCCTATATGTCTATATAAACACTGGATCCATGTCTTTCATTACTTCAAGCTGGCGTGCCATTTCCTTTTAACCTGAGGCGTCGTTCCCTGCTGCTGCAGTAGTCGTCTGTTGGTATTCCTTCACCTGCGGCTTCGTTTCCCTTCATGATTTTCCTCATAATCAGTTCATACTACACATCCATCATATACCCTAAAATTCTTTCATTCCAGCGCCCGATTACTATTTTTCGACATCTTGTTTTCAACTATCGTGCTTCATCTTCACTTGTCCCCATTATGCGCTTTATGCATTGTTGTAAGTAATTCATTTTTTACAAGTCTTATATTTTGTTTTTTAATGATATATTGATTTACAATTGGTTGTTTTTTAGATTAGTGATTTATATTTGCACCTTTTTTTTGTAATACACGATTACTATTTAAATTATGAATACATTTTTTTTAAGATTTATATAAAGCACATACAAATAGTCATACAGATTGCAAAGAGTATAAGAAAAAACAATGCATTTCATTGGACAACTTGTAATTATTTCCTGATATACAGGTCGTATTAATTTATATATTATTGAAAATTTCACAAGATCATATTTTTATTAATTATTATTGATTATATTTCATATTTGTGTTATAGGTTTATCATAGATTTGTTATTAGGTTATATTACAAAATTTATTATTTATACAAATTAATGAGATTACGAATAATATTAATGAATTATTTAATTAAACATTAATATTAATATAATTTTTTGAATATGACCGTCCATTTATATTATTATAAGAAATTTATAAAAGAAATGTTATATTTTTATTCAATCTATAATATTAATACTGTAAAGATAATTTTATAAATAATAGTAAATAAAATGAAATACATTATAAGGGAACAATACATTTTTTTGTATGAAATTTCAGTTATTAATTTTCAACTGGTTGAACTCCATTATTTTTTAAATTATCAATTACGTTTTAGATAAATCAATTATCAAAAAACAAAAAAAAATTATATTGTAATTTTTATGAAATGCATTGGTTAATATATTTGCTTAATTAATTTTTTAAATTTTTTAATTTTTTTATTAATATATGTTCAAAGTTTAATGTTTACCAAATTTTAGTGATATGAACGATAGTGATTGATTAAAATCAAAATTATTATTTTTTGATTTGTTATAAAAAAGGTAATAAAAACACATTTTTAAAAGGAGTTATTTGTGTCATTTAACATAAATTATTGATGTTGGGCAGACATGTGGTCGGTGTGGTGTCCATGAAGATCTTATCTATGGTGGTTTTTTATCTTGGGAAAGTATGCACTTTAATCTTATATGTATTATTTTTTAACAAAAGTTATTTGTGTAATTTGCACCAAAACAATTTTTTTTCTTTTAAAAATTGTCACCAAACAAGATGGAGAGAAATGAAAATCATTTCTTTTCTTTTACTAAATTCCAAATCCAAACAAAATGAAGAGAAATCAAAATCATTTCTTTTCCTTTATGAATTATGAAATCATTTCTTTTCCTTTACTAATAGATGACCAAACATAGTGTTAGTTTCTAATTAACAATAACTCTAACACAACAACAACCGTTTAAAAAATATATTTGATGATTTATGGGATTAATATCGTCTCAGGTGAACCATTTAACCTGACCGTCTAAAACCAGTTTATGGACAACAATACTCATGCGTCTCTCGTTAACACTGCAACTAATATATACAATATTTATTACATATACATATAATAAAAAAATGTTTTTTATTACAACGCACGCAAGTAATAAAACTGGTCTGGGGACTCAACCCTGTGACCGTCGTCCCAAACCCCAAACCCCCCATTACATATACATATAATAATATATATTATTTATTATATAAATTTATATAATACATATAACATATTTATTACATATATGTATATAATATATTATTTATTATATGTATATAGGAAAATTTTCATTAGAAATTTTCTATGCAAATTCATGCTGAAAATTTCATGTGTAAATTTCCAATTCAAATTTTTACTTAAAATTACAATGAAAATATACTAAAACATAAATAAAAAAATACAAATTTTCACTAAAAATTTGCATTGCAAATTTGCACAGAAAAACTTTTACTGCAAACTTCCAATGAAAAATTAATTTGAATCTCCACTTAAATTTCCAATGCAAAATTCCACTTTATTTTTATTATAATTATATTGAAAATTTGATTAGAAAAATTCTAAAATAAATGCATGCTTAAATTTCTAGTTTAAATATATTAACACATAAATAAATAATTTAATTTTGCACTGAAAATTTGAACTGCAAATTTTCTATGGAAATTTTCAGTAAAAATTTTCGCATGAAATTTGCATTAAAAAATTTCACTGGAAATTTGTAGTTCAATTTTTCACTTAAAATTACAATGTTGATATATTAAAACATAAATAAAAAAATTAATTTTTTAACAATTAAAACTAAAATACAAATATATTAATACATATATAAAACATGTAAATTTTAACTGTAAGTTTTCATTGAAAATTTACACGAAAAACTCTTAGTACTGATTTCCACTAGAAAAATTTAGTTCAAAATTTCACTTAAATTTTCAATTCAAATTTCCATTTCCTTTTTATTATAATTATACTGAAATTTTGATTAAAAAAATTCTAAAATAAATGCATGCTCAAATTTACAGTTCAAATATAGTAACGCATAAACAATGTAACTTTGCACTAAAAAGTTGAATCGTAAATTTTCTATGAAATTTTCCAGTGCAAACTACCACTGGAAATTCTCAATGCAATTTACCACGAGAAATTCGCAGTTCATTTTTTCACTTAAAATTACAATGTAGATACATTAAAACAAAAATGAAAAATGTAAATTTTTATTGGATAATTACATCTAAAATTGCATTAGAAACTTTTACCGTAAACTTCCACTAGAAACTTCCACTTAAAACTACAATAAAAATATATTGATACACAAATATAAAATATAAAATTTCATCAAAAATTTACATTGAAAATTTACACTGGAAAGTCTTAGTGGAAATTTCCATTGGAAAATTGCAGTTAAAATTTCCATTTAAATGACGAATGTAAATCACCAAATTATATTTTTTATGCATTGAAATTTTACTGTTATCAGTGTAAATCTGTACTCAAAATTTGCAAAGAAATTTTACATTAAAAATTTATATTGGAGACTTGATCAACAAAATTTTAAAATAAATACTCATTGAGATTTTCAATGCAAATATATCAATACATAATAATATTATATATTTATTATTATTGTTTCTTATTTTATTTATCCTATTTATTGATTTTTGCTAAGATACTTTTAAAAACTCATAGTAATATATATATATATA
Source organism: Viscum album (assembly GCA_963277665.1). Lineage (NCBI taxonomy): Eukaryota > Viridiplantae > Streptophyta > Magnoliopsida > Santalales > Viscaceae > Viscum > Viscum album. Next base: position 149,357,819 of record OY728166.1, on the reverse strand, counting down.
TATATATATATATATTGTTAAAATGAAATAATGGACGTTATATTTTTTTAATTGAACGATGTTATCAAAAATTATAAAACTAAAAAATATATTCCATTTTAAAATAAAAATCTAGACATTATTTTATATTTTAAAACGCTATAAAATACATAAATATTAATATATAAAAAATTATAATAATAAAATTAAAATACATAAATCAAAATATCAGCAAAGCATTATAGTAGAAACAAAAGAGTAGTCTTGTACATTCGTTTTCAGGATTATTATATCAATGTTTTAATACATCAATCCAATTTATTGATATGGTGTCATGTCTCGAATAAACACACGTCATCCATCTCGTGTCCAATCTGACCGTCATGTTCAAAACCCAACATGAGACGATATTTTCCATGATTTATATATGGTTTTATTAAACTTGAACTATTTTTTCCCACATGTTAATTCATTGTATTACATTATTTATTTTATTTTTCAAGTACCACTTTTTGGAACACTACTTATAATTGCGGATCAAACGAGACCTGCGAACACCCGGCGGACTAGTCCGCGCGGGCTGCAGGTTTTGTGGGTTGGATCAAATGTGATCCGAAATTTTGCGGGCCTAAATATTCAAAGTTCTAACCCACATAAATCCACGGGCTAACGGATCGGCCCGTGACACGATAGATTTTTTGACACGTATATCATCGAATATAATGAAGCTGCTATTTAAAGAAACTTGTTATCATATTCAAAATGTCTATCATAATGCGTTTGGAAGGTGTGAAATCCAATCATTTTTCTCATGATGTGCCTTAGTAAACATCAACGAGTCCCCTTCAAAAATCATATTTGTACACCTGACCTATTTTGTCACTATCATGCTTAAAAAAACATTCAAGATCATTTGAGATATAGCAAAACCACTCTAGCAACCACCATTATCATTTCTAAAAACCGTTCCCACTATCATTGACTTTCCACTCACAAATATAGGTAAAATTTAACCTTTAACCAACTTGGGGGGGGGGGGGGTGAACAACAATATATAGTTGTCGACCGCATAAAAACCCTTTTCAACTAAACACCAAGTCTTTCCATTTGCATATGATGAGCCCTCCTTCCCACTAAACTCTTTTGTGTTTGTTAGTCTCAATGGAAAACTCAAGATGGGGTGAATCAAGTTTCTAATGAAAATTTTCTATTAAAAAAATGATTTAAAACCAAATCCTCCAATTTGTAAAATACACCAAATTAACTAAAATAATAGAATTATATAATTTTATCTTTTCAAGAATCTTCTTGGAAGTTTGATCACAACTTAGTTAAAAATAAGCTCGAAAACTCTTTTTAACCTTTGAAACAAATTTACTCAAATCAAACATCGTATATAAAACACTTATTAAAGTCAACTATCAAAGTAATGTTTCACTTTGAAGTTTAGAAAACAGGAACTAGTTTGGTTTAAAATGAATAAAACAAAACAAGAAAATCACATAGCGGAAAAAAAACAAGGGGTTGCATCTCAAGGTGAGAGCTAATCCCCTCCACTTGATAATCACCTGCTCCCAAACGGTTTATTATAAAATAAACTGATCCACAACATGGATTTAGTTTTACAAACAATTATACTCAGATAGTCCAAACTATATAGGGATGAGCCTGTAAGGGGTGCTCCTTTGCTAGGGTTCCTCATCACTACCTCCTTCTACCTCGAGTCGATCCGGCTCCCCTCCTCGGCGCTTGCTCGGTGAGTTTGTGGCGGTGGCTTCTCCTTCAGTGATGGCGTCGTCCATCTCGACATCTCATCGTTGCTGGCCTGCTTTGCGCCTCACTCCACCTTCGCTGGATAGGGCTTCCAATGGTGGCACGATGATGGCCCCATAGGTCAATATCTATCTTCCGCTTCTAAGAGTTGCTACCTCATCTCCTGGTATGTGTTGGGTGGTCTGTTTTGGTCTTTGTGTGTAGGGATGGCGACAACGGGTTATGGGTTCTGATTTGCGACGGGGTCCGGTGAGCTTGGCATTTGGGTGGCCGGATTTTGGTGATGGTTTCTTGAACTCTGATTCATGACCTGTTTTTTGATTTTTGTCTTTGCTCGCGTGTTGGTTTTTTGGTCGTGATCTATTTTGGCTGATCCACTACTGGTTTTGACTGCATCTGCTGATCTGGTTTTTGATTCCGGTATTCGTGGAATGATTTCTTGGTGGAGGAGGTGTGAGGATTTGATATTCATTCTTCTGTTGGTGATTTGGTTTTGATTCTAATTTCCCGGTTTCATCAAGGATTGTACCACGTTTGTTTTTTGGCCCTGGGGTTCCATTTTATTGTAGAAGAAATTTTGCAGAGACAAGTTCTACTTGTCTCCACTAACCTGAAAGTGGCGTTGGATAGTGCTTATGGATTTCAGTTTTTCCACCTGATTCAACAATACAAATCTGTAGATTTTAGCATAGTTCAACTAGAATGGAAGCTAGATGGAATTATTCTTGTTGCTGTTCTAGTGCATAATGACTGTATTTATCTGTCTCAGTAGATGATTATGTTGGTTTGTTTGAAGGAGACCTTGGTAGTATGCAGAATAGTGTAATGTCTCAGTTTGTTTGTTTTTTGTATGGTGTTTGCTTGTCCCAGACATTCTACAACGATTGCTTCAGATGTGGTTTTAGAGCAGGTTGCCTTCACCATTCATGGCTACTCAGATTTGGATGATTGAGAGGGTATGACATAGATATCGGTACTAGGCCCATGTATTTCTACACGGGACAGCTTGCTGAGCAGTCATGCAAAGGTGGAGGCGTTCTATAATGACATTGATGCGTGGGGAGGTATTTCTGCGTAGTCTTATTCTGGGATGATTGTGACACTTTAATCTTCAATTTTTGTTAATGTCTCTATGTATTGTAAGTCATGTGAGGTTTCCCCCTTTACCCTTAAAAGGGGGTTTATCCAAAAATAAATAAAAATTTAGGTCTTCGGGCCATTCAGTACAAACTATACAAAAGCCTCTTCTACAGTTGTTCGTGGGAAAAAGGAGTTCATGTCACACATGACCTCTTTCATAGTTATACATTGAAGTATAAAATAAAATATTTGAAAGATAGTGTCTAGCACTCTCAAATTCAGCACAAGATTCTGTATTTTACAGATAAACATGGTAAAACAAAACAAAGATCAAAAGTTGAGCTAAAACAGAAAGAGCAAGGAATAGGAAATATGAATATTCGATGCAGCTCAGTCTAATCAGCTTTGGTTGTTCAAGAGTCCTTGAATCTATATTTGAAAGGGATCATCCAGATTTGTATAGAAAGTATAGGAAAACACAGTGTCATTGAAGTCCTGAAAAATCCTTTGTTCTAAGTCAACCAATTGGTCAATGTTTTCCACACAAATCCTTTTTTCTTCTAAAATACTTGTGCACAAGTGGTTACTATGAATTTATAGCATTATATAAGGTCTAATTATCCATTGCAGGATAATAATAAGATAATCTGAATCCTCATACCGAGAGACAAATTCAGAAAGTCCAAATTTGTCTTTAAAACTCTTATGTAGTTGTTTAAGAATAATCATTCTTAAATCCATGCGACTCTGACTTGTATTGAATGCCTTAATCTAGCCGTCAGAGAAATTAAGTTTGAACTTAATTTTGAATAGTTGCAGTGGTAGGGGCATCTGGTGATAACAAGTACTTGACGGTAGATGCACCTAGCGGTTGCATCAATTAGCGGTAACAACACTCTGGCTGTAGAGGTTATAGTGGTAACATCAATTGGTGGTAGATGCTCTGGAGATAGCGGTATCTCCCGATGATAGCGATAGCTCCTGGTGGTAGTTATACTCAATGGTTGCATCTCTTGGAAGTAAAACCTTTTAATGGTAGCACGATCGACAATAGCGGTAGAAGCACCTGGTCGCTCTCTTGGTGGTAACATCTCTGAGCGGTAGATGTTCCAAAGGTATCTTTTGGAGGCCGCAGAATTGAACTAATGGTAGCATCTTGAATTGATTGTAGATAGTCACGGTAGGTTCAAGACTTAGCTACTTTTATGATTTTGGGCAGAAAATAGTTGACTATCTTAAAATATGAAACCTATTAGAAACATAATAGACACGATCTAGGATCAATAAAATAAGGAGGTATTGGATGAATCCAACATTCTCTTTCTTTTTTATGATCACAGATCACGAAATTCATAATCATAAAAAAACATTTAATAGATGAATAAAATGAATACAATCTACATAACAGTCAAATTCCATATGTAATGCATAGTCATGATTCATGCCATACATATGTCATACAATCTTACTCCCTCTTTTGGGATTATCAAAAATATATAAAGAACATTAAAGGAAATAAATGACATAAGTATGAAGAAAAATAAAGGATTTACATTGAAATTATAGTCAGTACAACACATTCATAAAAGGAAAGCAAAAAGACAATCCTTATCAAATCCAAATTGGAGTCTGGAGAAGCATTTTCATCGTGGGTAGAGGTAGGATCCAATGGGTATTTGCCTTTTCCAACAACAGAAGGAATAAAAGAGGAGGCAAGAGGTGGTGTAGGAGGCTAGAACACTATGAAAAAAGCAACTAGCCTGAAATGGATCACAACTTCAATAGGTATAAGTCCAAAAGGACTAACATCAATGTAAGTGGTTTGTAAAGGTGTTGATAAGGGTGAAAAAAAGGAGGTAGTCATAAGAATAACTGGAGGTGCTATAATAGCTGTCATAGTAGTATAGAGAAAGGGATCCATCAATTCTATAAATTGGGTAATAAACCTACCACCATGCTCCATGACTCTGAAGAAACTGGTCTTCTCTTCCATAAAAAACTTGAGAAAGGGTGCAAATTCTTCAACTAATTAACTTGCTCTTTGAAAGACCTAGTAACTATAGGTATCCTTAGATTCTAAGTTGAGAACTAAAAATGAGAATTAAGTTCATGCTTAGTAAAAATATTAGATAGATAATACTTAACGACCTTAGTGATTTTCTCTCCATCACTTCTAGCTTCATTTAAGCATTCACTAACAAGCTTGTAAATATTCTCACCATGGAATTTTATCTAATGAAGGTCATCTTGATGAGAAGTAGAAGAATCACCCAAAATATCCTATAACTCTTCTATGAAAATAGATCTAATAATATCAGCATCAATAGAGGTAGGGGTAGAGGGAGGTGGAGCTTTGGAAGAAGAAACACTGGTAGTAGACAAAGATTCTAGCCTCTCTAGAAGAGATAACTCTCTCTATATGAAATCATCTCTCGTTTCCTCCAATGTTGACCGAAGGGAATCCATCTGTTCCACCAAATTCTTGTTTTCCATTTCCATATTTCCATTTTTTAGAGAGTCCTGGTTGGAGACGAGCTACAACCAAGGATACTATCAATGTGGTGTCATCTTCACTTAGCTTTTTATATTTAAAGAAAGAGGACCTGATCATATCACTGCGATCAAATAAAAAACATGCCTTAAAAGAATCTATATCTACTCTTGTTAGATAACTAGAGTGAGAAGGAGGTAAAGACCTCTCATTACTATTCATAAAATTATCCTCACAACCAGTTTCCACAATAGGCACTCTAGAATAAAATGGATTCAAAATATATTCCTCATCAATCTGATATACTACGGATCTATTAGGATCTTTCTAAGCAGTTGATATGGTAGGCCCACTATGATTTTTTGTATTTTCCACATCATCATCATCATCTTAACCAACACCACCAACACCACCACCAAGATCATCTTATCCTAAATCAAAGTATGCTAAGCCAAGCATATCAAATCTTGGGGACCCCCTAGTTGATGCATCATCATCATCTTTTTTCTGAAACATCTTGTTTAACTTGGTTCCCATATTCTTGACTAACTGAAGCACGTTGGGAAGAGCTCTGCCACTCTCCACTAACAGACTTAACAGACTCAGAAAAAATATAGAAGGGATTTGATTTCTCATCATCATATTCACCATCAACATCATACTCAGAGTCATCAAACAACTCAATAACATCTTCTAGACTCTCTAAAGTAGATATTTCAAACTGATCACCATTAGAAACTTTAGTTTACTTTGTTTTATCTTTTTCTTATAGCTAGTTATCTTTGGTGGGAAGATATAGAGGTGGACTGGGAGGTCCATATGATACATTTGGTCTTCTAAAAATGTCAGGATCACTTCGTTATTCTATTGAAATTGGTACCGATTTATCTACTTTATCTACAACTTCCCTCTCTTCAACTTCAACACCAGTATAAGCCTCACATTCTTCATTAGAATAATATTCCACTACTTTATCTGGCCCCAGAATAGGGTTAACCAAATTTCTTTTTCTGGAAGGATTTTCTACTAGGTTAAACTTCTCATTGTCCACTACCCATATTTTTAACCAAGGATTGCAGTTTAATTTCATCCTCTTATAAGTGACTTGGCTAAGGAAAAAAAACATCACTCCTTATTACCTTTTAATATCCTTCAGGAATAATATCTATATATTCCAATTGATCAAAAATCATCTTAGGGTAGGAAAGAGAATTCAAACTTGAGGCATACTTGCACAACCCCATCACATGTACCATTAAATACCTATAAAGATTAATTTTATCTCTTATTTTCATAAGAAACAAAAAAATATTGATAGCTCATAATAATGAAACCCCCCTTTCTGGGACACAACATATGTTGAATGAACTTGAAAAGCAACCAACATTATCTATCCAACTCAACTTCAATGGGTCTTCATATAATGGAATTTCCAGTGATCTTAAGAAGAGCATACTCGATCAAAAAGTTATCATGATTAATGGGAAATTATACTTGATAATCTTCATAGATACCTTTATGAGAAACTTTAAGAAATTTATCCCATTATTTCAAATAAAATATGAGATCTTTTATATCTACCATTATTTTGATAATAACATTTTTATCCTTAAAATGAAACTTGGAGAACAAGTAGAAATCATGAACCAACCTAGGATAGGATGGTCTATCATTCCTTGAAAACCATTCTACTTATCCCTAGTCCCGAATCACATTCCAAACAAGTTACTTTCTTGAATATAACCAAGCAGTGTCGATTTTCTTCTTGACTGCAACAACTCAGGATGCAAGATGAGAATTTATTGGTTCAACAGACCAAATCGATTCTCTTTTATATTTATTTGAAGGATGTGACTCAATTGGAGATCCACCATGACACTTTAACCATTTTTGCACTGGTTCAAGGGTTGGAGGTTGAAGGTGAAGGGTCTCAGGTCTAGAGAGAAAAGAAAGAAGGTTTCAAAAGGGTGCACATGAGAGAAATTCTAAATATGACTCTAATTTATAGGTTTTTATCATTTAGGGATTCAAAAATTAAATTTAAATAAATATAATATTTAGAAAATAAATTCGAGTAAAATCATTAATTTACTTATAAGAAATTTGAATGGTGATATTTAGAACAATAACAATTGAATGGCAGATCATATGGTATTATGCTAACTATAGCATACCACGGTAGCAAGATAACAGTTGAAAAACCACGATAGAAATTCAATGGTAGTGTAACCAAAGTAGCAAGCCAATAGTATCACAACTATGGTATCAATACAATGGTATCATAACCATGATAACAAGCCAATAATAGTACAACCACAACAGCAAGCTAATGGTAGCAAGGCTTTGCGATTTATCTTTACCAAAAGTAAAGTAAATTCAAGAATAAAAGACAAAACAAAATTTATCATTCCAAGTTAATGTCTGATATAACTCATTCTCTCAATGTTTAATATCTTTGTGAATATGTAAGAAAGTTAATGTTTAGTACCAATGGATTCAAGAGTTATATCACCTTTTTGAAAACGATCTCTCAAAAAATGATGTCTTATATCAATATGTTTTATCCAAGAGTGAAACAAGAGATTCTTGGAAATGTTTATATCACTTGTATTATCAAAATTTATAAGGACATGTAAAAATTAATATCTATAGTCTAGTAATGTGTGTTTCATTCACAAAATCTATGTACAACAACTACATACAACTATGTACTCATCTTCAATAATAGATAATGCAGCTGAATTTTGTTTCTTACTATACCGTGAAACTAGAGACTTGCCCAAAAAGTAACATGTTTCAGAAGTGATTTTTATATATAACTTACAACCACCAAAATCAACATCTGAATAACTCACTAAATCAAATGTCCGTCCTCTAGAATAAAATGGCCCTAAGTTGGTTGTATTTTTGATGTATTTAAAAATTCCTTTCACAGTATTTAAATGTTATTGTTTTTGGATTTGATTGAAAATGAGTGCACATACACACACTAAACATAATATCAGATCAACTAGTAGTTAAGTATAATAAAATTCCAATCAACCCTTTATAAGTGGTTTGATCAACTGGGTTTCTAGTTTCATCGAGATCTAATTTACAGTTTTTACTCATGAGAGTATGACTACCTTTAGTATTATCCATATAAAAATGTTTTAAAATATATTTAGTGTAATTTATTTGATTTAAAATAAATCATTCTTTATTTTGAAAGATTTAAAATCTAAGAAATAATTTTAACTCACCCATAAAATTCATTTCAAATTCATTTTTCATAATTTTTGAAAATTATATACATAAAGTTTTTGGATGATCCAAAAATAATACCATAAACATAGATTTTTACTACTAAAACATATTTTGAAATTCTTTTAATAAATAGAGTAAGGGAAACTATACCTTTTGAAAAAACTTTATAAATAAAAAATGAGTCGAGCCTATCATACAAGTCTTTAGGATATTGTTTTAAACCATACAAAGATTTTTTCAATTTAAATACATGATTTTGAATGTGAGGGTTTTGAAATCTAGGGGGTTGTTCCACAAAAACATCCTCAATTATATAACAATTTAGGAATGTACTCTTGAAATCCATTTGATATAATTTTAAATAAAAAATGTGACGCATAGGTAAGCAATATTCTGATAGTTTCAAGTCTAGCTACTAGTGCAAAGGTTTTTTCATAGTCAATAACTTCCCATTGAATGTATCATTGTTCAACCACTCTAGATTTATTTATAATTATAGCACATGACTCGTCAACCTTGTTTCTAAATGCCCACTTAGTACCAATGGTCAACAAGTCCTTAGTTCTTTCCATTAGTTCCCATACCCCATACCTCTAAAACTAATTAAATTATTCTTTCATTTTTGTTACCCAGAACTCATCATCTATTGCTTCATTGATGTTATTAGGTTCAATCCATGATGAGAAATATTGATGTTCAACCTGGTTTCTTATAGAATCTCTACTATTAATTTCTTTATCTAGGTATCATACAACAACATCTAAGGGGTGGTATCTATGAGTCCTAGTAGTTATAGGGTTAGGAGTATTTGATAGTGCATTTTCATCTATAGGTTCGAGTTCAAATAGTTCTATGTTGGGTGATTTTTCTACAGGATTCACAAAACTATTACAAGGTTTAGTTGAGGCATTGATATTTAAATTTCAAATTTCATCCTCAAGTTTCTATAAATGGATATTAGGCTTATGTGGATATGTTTCACCAAATTTTACATGTATAAATTCTTCCACAATTTTGGTCCATTTATTGAATACCCTTTATGATTTAATAGATTTTGAATAACCAAGTAAAATTCTTTCATTTATTTTGGATGAAAACTTGTCTAAATTCTCTTTTTTTATTGAGTATAAATACTTTATAAACAAAAAAACTAAAGTAATTAACTTTTGGTTTTCTCCCATTTCATAACTCATATAAGGTTTTATTTAAAATTTATCTAATTAAAACTTTATTGATAATATAGAAAGCTATATTCATAGCCTCTACCAAAAAATAAACAGGAAGGTCATACTCATTGAGCATAGTCTGTTCAATCTCTTGAAGAGTTCAGTTTCTCCTTTCGACAACACCATTCTTCCATGGGGTCCTAGGAATAAAAAAGTTGTGACTATAGACATGTTGTGATCATAAATATTAAAATCCTTACTTTCAAACTCACAAACTTGATCACTTATTAGGGTTTTTATAGTAATTCCACTGAGGTTTTTATAGATCTATCATACTTGGAAAATTAGAAAAATCTTTGCTTTTGTGATCTAGAAAGAATTCCTAGATGTATCTAGAAATGTCATCTACTAGAATATAAACATAGTGCTTTCCATTTAAGATAGAAACTCCATAAGGTACAAAAAATTCCATAAAAAACAAATCTATGGGCTGAGAAGTTGAAACTTATTTCATTGGTTTGAAAGAGATATTATGTTGTTTCTCTTTTTGACATGGGTTATAAAATCCGTCTGTTAAAAATTATAGTTTAGGGAGATCCTTGATTAATCCTTTTATAGTTATCTTTATAAGTGAGTGAATATTTAAATGGTCTAGTCTCCTATGCCAAATCCAAGATTCTTTGTGAAAGACACTTATATAAGAAATATTTTGAGAGATTAATGAATTAAAATCAATAGCATAAACATTATCATTATGCAAGGAAGTAAAAACTAAATAATGCTTAGAATCATAAATTTTACAAGAATTATTATCAATCATAACATGATATCCATCATCACATAACTATGATATCCTAAGAATCTTATACTTTAATCCATCTACAAATAAAACATTAGAAATAAAAACATCATTAAAGTTATCGATTTGATCGAGTCTAATTATTTTTCCTTTGGTGTTGTCACCAAAAGTGACATGAACACCATAAAATTTGATAAGGTTATTGAAGTTTGAGTAGTCCCTAGTCATGTGTCTGGAACATAGACTATCTAGATACCATAATTTGTACTGATAATCTTCAAGCTGGTTCCCTACAACAAAGTTTAAATAAGAAATGATTTTAGTACCTATATTTTCTTAGGTCCAGAAATGTTAATAATAAGTGCCTTAGTAATCCAACGTTTTTTAATTGGTTTCCCATAAAAAACTCCAGACTTTTAAAAATAATTTTTTTGTTAGGTCTAGAAGAATAATAACTATTTACAGAAATAATAAAACTTGATCTAGGAATAATTTTTTTATAAATCTTCCTCTTTCTAGGTTGGTAACCAATTATAGTGGTATATTTGGGTTTGGTTTATTTACCAAGAATACGAGTTAGAGTTTCTCTACCATTCATGAGTATTTCTAGATAATTTTTTAATTTTCTATTGGAAATTTTAAGTTCATTATTTTTCTTTAATAATTGATCATTTTTAACCTTTTATACAATAAAATTAGATTTAAAGTGAGCAGACAGAGCATGCATTTTCTTTAGACTTTTATATTTATCCTTAAGTTCATTAAATTTCTCTTCCAACATATTATAGTATTCAAACAAATATTAAATGGACATACTTTCTTCATTGTTTTCATTCTCAAAAATATTCGAAATATAAATAAGAAATACTGGAAAAATATTTGATACCTTCGATGTGTTTTTCATAAAACACATTTTTTTCTCTATCATTTTAGATCCTCTTCTTAAGTCAGAGTAACTTAAACTTTCTTTAGAGGCTATTTAGGTGGATTTCATAGCCTTTTTATACCATTTTACTTTGTTCTATTACTTTTTATTAATTTCAGTTTGGGAACTTTATCTTTTCCATGTCCTTTCCTTTTGCACTCATATAAGGTTACTTCACTAGATTGATTATACTTTTTCAAATTTAATTTTCAATCATAAGTTCCTATATAATTAATATTTTTGAATAATTTCTTCTTCCTATAGAATTTATTGAATCATCTGGCTAGGTGAACCATTTTCTTATCATCGTCTGAGGGTGATCCTTCATCACTGAAACTTTCATCTCTATTTTGTTTTCATTTTTGAGTCAGATGTCTTGATTTCTACTGAAGTCCTCTTGGGTTCATATCCTTCTTATTTATTTACTTGCAATTTCTCCTAATACATCATAAGATTACCAATAAGCTCTTTTATTGGTAGTGTACTAATGTCGCGGGATTTTCTAATAGAAATAGAGGTCCCTCTTCACCTATCCAATAGAAAAATAAGAATTTGCATCACATAATATTTGTTTGTGGTTTTATTACCAGGTGCATGCATCATATTCACAATCTCATTGAACCTAAGATTCATGTTAGAAATGGATTCATCAAGCTTCATTTTTAAAGTTTCATATTTAATAGTATAAGTATTTAAACACATCTCTTTAACATTAGAGGTTCCATCACGAGATATAGTAAGAGTATCTCAAATTTAAAAATTATTAGAACAAGAATATATTCTATTAAATTTATCTTATCCTAAAGAAAAATATAATGCATTCATTACTTTACAGTTTCAATCATAAGAATCCTTAGTGGTATTTATCCAATCATCTCTAGAATCTTTGGGTTTTTTATATTTGTCCTCATTAACAGTCCAAATATTAAATACCATGATCTCAATATGAATTTTCATCTTAATATTCCATTGACCATATTTTGTTCCACTAAAATAAGGAGTCCAATTAGCAATAGTTCCTTCTTGATTATTATTTTCTATAAAGAACTAAATTTAGATTTAATATAAATTTTAAGATCTTTTTGGTAAAACTATATAAAAATAAAAATTATTTTGAAATGACATGATACCAAGTGTTGGTCCCAATGGAAAACTCAAGAGTGGGGTGAATTGAGTTTTCAATGAAAAATTTCTGTTAAAAAAACAATTTAAAACTATATCCCCCAATTTATAAAATACACCTAGTTAACTAAAATAGTAGAGTTATATAATTTGATCTTTTCAAAAAATCTTCTCTAAAGTTTGATCATAACTCAGTTAAAAATAAGTTTGAAAAATCTTTTAAAATTTTGAAACAGATTTACACAAATCAAACATCATATATAAAATACTTGTTAAAGACAACTATAAAAGTAATGTTTTTATTTAAAGTATAGAAAACAGATACTGGTTATGTTTAAAATAAAGAAAAATAAAATAAAATCATATAGTGAAAATAAACAAGGGATTTAGTCTCAAGATGAGACCTAATCCCCTTCACTTGGAAATTACTTACTACCAAGCAGTTTATTATAAAATAGAATGATCTATAACCTAGACCAGGTTTTACAAACAACTATACTCAAATAGTCAAGACTATACAAAAGACTCTTCCATAGTTCTTCATTGGATAAAAGGGGTCCAGACCACACAATACCTATTCCAAAAATTATATATGGGAGTAAAAATTAAAATATTTTAAATAGAGTGTCCGTAAATCTCTAATTTAGTAAATAAGTATGTGTTTTATAGATAAAATGGGTAAAACAAAACAAAACTTCAAAGTTAAGCTAAAATAGAAAGTAAAAGGAATAGAAAGTATGAATATTCGATGTAGCTCAATTTGATCAACTTTAGTTGTTCAATAGTCCTTGAATCTATCTTTGAAAGGGATCAACCAGATTTATATAGAAAGTATAGGAAAACAAAGTTTCATTGGAGTCCAGTAAAATCCTTTATTCTTAGTTACCCAAACAGTCAGGGTTTTTTTAATAAACATACCTTTTTTTATACACCATGCATATATGAGGGGTTCCTATGAATTTATATCATTCCATAAGGTCTAATTATCTATTGTGGAATAATAATAAGACAATTTGAATCCTTGTACTAAGAGATAGATCCAGAAAGTCTAAATTTGTCTTTAAAAATTTTATGGAGTTGTTTAAGAATATAATTTTTAATCCATTTGCCTCTAACTTGAATTGAATGCCTTAATCTATCCATTGGAGAAATTAAGTTTGAACTTAATTATGAACATCCATGATAGAAGGTGCATTTATCTGTAGCAAGTACTTGGTGGTAGAAGTGCTTGGTGGTAGATGCACATGGTGGTAGCATTAATTGGTGGTAGCAGAACTGGCGGTAGGGGTAGCTATACTTAATGGTTGCATCTCTTGGAAGTAACACCTTTTAATGGAAGCACATACAACAATAGCGATAGAAGAACCTAACAGTCTCTCTCTTGGTAGTATCATCTCTAAGTGGTATATGTTCTGACGATAGCTTATGGCTATCACAAAATTGAACTAATGGTAGTATCTTGAACCGATGGTAGATATCCACGGTAGGTTCAAGACTTATCTTCTTTTATGATTTTGGACAGAAAATAGTTGACTATCATAAAACATGAAACTTATTAGAAACATAATATACATTATTTGATATCATTAAAATAAAGAGGTGTTGGATGAATCCAATAGTGTCCATACCCCCTCTAGAAAAGAAAATTATGATTAAATTAAAAAAATCACAATGTTATTGAGACATTAAATTGATGATCTAGGCTTGGATCATTTATCACAAGAATATGTTCAACCCAATACCGAGTGGAAATGAATTTACTTGATTGTTTTAACTTGAGTGTCACCCATGCTAATGCATCAACTCAACACTCTAGAATCGATGGTTCTAATCACAGCACAAGTGCTTATCGAGGTTGATCTCAACTCAAAAATTGTCATATTTATAGGGATAAAGTTAAGGTTAAAATATTATTTAATTGTACAATGACCCTTAAATAATATATAAAACCACATATGACCCTATTCCATGTAATAATAATGATATTTTTTTTCATAGTGTGTGCAAACTGACGCAATGATAAATATTATTTTACCGGATTCCAATTAATATTTATCAATAGACACAATCTTGGTCCACTCACCCCCTTGAAATTTATCGAATACTTGAATAAATATTTAATTAAATATTTATTCACAAATAAAATAAATATTCTATTCACAGCCTGATGAATAAATATTTATTAAATATTCAATAAATAAAATAAATATTCTATCCACAGTCTAATGAATAAATATTTATTAAATATTCATGTAATTAAATAAAATATTTATTAATGGATATATAATTATTTTTTATCTTGAAAATAATAAGAAATAAATAAATATTATATATTATCATAATTAAATAATTACCTTGAAAAAATATTTATTTAATATTTGTGATCAAATAATTTTGAAAAAAATTATCCCTCAGTATTGAGAATAATATTTATTCTAATAATTAAATTCAAATAGAATTTAGTTGATATCAACAAAAACACTGAGTGTGTAACCCTAGGATTCTTTCTCGTTGACATTTGGTGGGCTTTCCAAAAGTCCAAGATTATTATCTAGTAATGGATCAAGGCACCTAAGAGAAAGAATTTAGTGTCGCAACATCAAAAATTTCACATGAATGCTTATTATGTAATATAATCCCTTTTTCATGATATCTCATAAAATAATTTGCACACTTATGCCATCAGCCTATATGTTTGATACACATTTTTTTTGACTATCTAAAATAAAATCATCATTACACCATGACTATGAAATTTAATGAGACGACTCAATTTCAATCATAGGGATGAGATATCAACTTCCATAAATATGGAAGAGACAAATCCTCCATCAACTTATTTATTAATAACATGTCATTTATGATGCACCTAATGTACCCAACATTGTCGTGAATTATTTTTGTCATGGTTTATGATAATACATCTAAGTATGAAAGTCATGACATGAATTGATAATAATATTAAAGTCCAAAGACCATTACACACACTCAAAAATAGGAATATATGATAACACATAAATATGATGAATTCCTATAGGCTGGTTTGTTCTCATAATCTCCCATCTTGGAAATTACCAAGTGAAAAATTCATTAAAATAAGTCTCATATGATTATGAGTACTCACACATAAAAGTCTAAATACTATGTTCTCCATCATAGAGAATTATTAGACTGTATAACTAGGTTTAAAAATATCATCATTCTATTTCATGGTTCTCATCATAGTGTATAACTGCTATGACCTTTTGATGTGGCAAACACCCTAAGATATTATCACATTAATGTTATGGAGAAGAACGATCAATATGTGATAGGATATTTATGAATATACAGGCAATGTAAAGTACATATTAGTTGGTTCTAGGAACCAAATCCAACAACAATGACATAAACATTGTCTTCTTATTTTTGACCAGAGATAATCATTCAATGCCACAGACAATACCTCAATGATCTAACTCAAAAAGAATCAACAAACAACCATTTATGAGTCTCCACCTTAAAACTTGAATTATTTTTTGACCAGGGAGATGTAAAATGGTTTTCTAAACCTTATAAAGCTTAGAAGTCCTTATAAAATTGTTAAAAATGTATAAAATCAAGGATATCATATTTTATGATATCCTCGAATCATATGCTAGAGATATAAGCATAGGTATGAATCTGTTATAACCTATGATTGGTTTTCATCATAGAGTATAATGGGAACATTATATGATATATCGCATGCATGCATACTACCACATCTTCCCATGTGGTTCCTTCGATTATGAATCAATAGGATTAAGTCATTTATGGTCATTCATGATAAGTGTAAATGGATTTTGGAGAGCGGTTAGGTACCTGATGGTATGAGGAGTGCGTTTTTAGGGGAGCAACCTGTCGTGATGAGGAAGACCATCGAGTAGGAGGAAGCACCAACAACCATGACAAATGAAAACATAGTTGAGGATTATTGTAGAGAAATAACTAGAGGTTTGGGAAACACACTCACATGATTGAACACGAGAGGTGTGACTTGGGGAAGGAGAAAATAGGGTTGAAGGCTCGATTTGATTCTGTAGACAGGAAATCCAATATCTATAATCTTTTAAGATCAAGGGATGTTTCTTGAGACTCAACCAAAACCATATAGAAAATGATAGTTATGTGGTCTTATTACAATAAAAACCTACCAATCATAATTTTGGAGGTCTCATTAAAGTCAATAGACTTAGTTAGCATTACTCCCCCCCTAAAAAAAGAAGTCCCTAAGATAATCTAAAATTGACAACCCAAATAAAAATACAGAACCAAACCACAATGGAAATCCTAAACACCACCTAATATACTTATCCACCTCTTAATCATGGGTGACCCATAAATGAGTCATCTGGTTTGTTTTCATTTAAATACTATGAAGTTGCTACTTATGGAATCATAATATCATATTCAAAATGTCAAAGATAATGTGTTTATAAGGTGTGAAATCTAAATCCTTTTTCTCATGAAGTGCCTTAGTAAACATCAATAAGTCCCCTTCAAAAATCATATTTGTCCACCCGACCTATTTTGTCACTATCATGCTTAAAAAAAAATAAAGATCATTTAAGATACAACAAAACCACTCTAGAAACAACCATTTTCATTTCTAAAAATAGATATAACTATCGATAACTTTCCACTGACAAACACAGGTCAAAGTTAAAATTTAACCAATTTAGGGGGAGGTGGTGACCATCAGTCCATATTTGTTGATAGTATAGAAATATTTTACAATAGAACACTAAGGATTTCCATTTTCATCTGATGAACCCTCCCCACTAAACTATTTTGTTTCCATACCCCCTCCAGAAAAGCAGATCATGATTAAACCAAAACAATCACACTATTATAGAGATATGAAATTACTTATCTAGGTTTGGACCATTGGTCACAAGAGAATGTGTAACCCAGTCCCAAGTGGAAATTAATTTACCTAATTATTTTAACTTGAGTGTTACCCATGCTAATACAACAACTCGACACTATACAACTAATGGTTATGATCACATAAGAAGTGCTTATCAAGGCCAATCATGACTTAAGAATTGTCAGATTCGATGGATCATTTGCATATTGTACAAGACATGAACATCACGAAGAACATAATTTTTCTAAATAATATTGAAAAGAAAGGTTTTTGGAACCCCAAAAATATATTTTCATGTTAAAATTATAATTAATTTAAATAGATCATAAGAAATAATACCTAGGTATTGATATCTTTCTTCAATAAAGATAATGATCATCTGAAATCCTTTTGGTCTACCGTCATTTAATTTTTAGGATCCAAGTGTATAATTCATCTAACAGTGATTCAAACATCATCCTTTGATCTCCAAATAACACCGATGGATTGTCGTGTACTAGCACAGTGGATCAATAATCTTGTGGTGTTCATCTTGATTGCTATGACAATTCCTTCTAGCTTAAAATATCACCCTTTCACTTTCATTATTGATAGGGTGGAGGGGGGAGAAGAATCTTTATAGTGTTCTTTGATCTTGAGAGGGGGTTTTAGAATTTGTTGTGCACAATGATTCTCAATCTTGATCTATCTTGATCAACCTATACATAATAGATTAAATCTTATATTTATAGAGATAGAGTTAAGGTTAAAATATTATTTAATTTCACAACAACCCTTAAATAATATATTAAACACCATATGACCCTATGCCATGTAAAATTATTATTATTATTATTTTTCATGGCGTGTGAAAACTGGCTCAATGATAAATATTATTTTTCCATCTTGCAAATTAATATTTATCAAAAAAACAATCTTGGTACACTCATCCTCCTCAACATTTATCAAATACCAGAATAAATATTTAATCAAATATTTATTTATAAATAAAATTAATATTCTATTCATAGTCAGGTGAATAAATATTTATTAAATATTCAATAAATAAAATAAATATTCTATCCACATTTTGATGAATAAATATTTATTAAATATTCACGTAATTAAATAAATTATTTATTAATGAATAAATAATTTTTTATTACCTTGTGAATAATAAGAAATAAATAAATATTATATATTCACATAATTGAACAATTTCTTTGTAAAGATATTTATTTAATATTTACGATCAATAAATTATGAAAAAAAATTATCCCTCAGTCTTGAGAATAATATTTATTCCAAAAATTAAATTCAAATAGAATTTAATTGAGATTAACAAAAACACATAGTGTGCGACCCTCTAGGCTTCTTTCTCATTGAAATTTAGTGGGCTTGCCTAAAGTCCAAGATTATCATCTAGTAACTAGTTAAGGCACCCAAGTGAAATAAGTTAGTATTTTAACACCAATAACCACACATGAACGCTTATTGTGTAATATAATCCATTTTTCATAATATCTAATCAAGTAAGTTTCAAACTTGTGTCATCAACCTATATGTTTGATACATATTTATTTAAATATATGAAATAAACTCATCATTACATCATAACCATGGAATTTAATGTGATAGATCCATTTTAATTAAAGGTATGAAATATCAACTTCCATAAATATGGAAGATACAAATCCTTCATCAAATTATTGATTAATAACATGTCATTCATGATGCACCTAACATACCCAACTTCACCATGAACTATTTTTTGTCATGGTTTATAACAATAAATCTAAGTGTGTAAGTCATGACATGCATTAATAATAATCTTAAAGTTTAAGGACCATTACACACACTCATAGATAAGAATATCCGATGACACATAAACATGCAGAATTTCTACAGGTGGATTTGTTCTCATAATCTCTCATCTTAGATATTATCAAGTGAAAACTTCATGATAAGAAGTCTAATTTTCTTACAATTACTTGCACCTAATAGTCAACATAAAATGTTCCCCATCATAAAAAGTTATTAGACCGTAGATCTAGGTTTAAGAATATCATCACGCCATTTCATGGTTCTCATCATATCAAGGAACTTCTATGAACTTTTAATGTGGAAGATACCCTAAGATATTATCACATTTATGTTATAGAGAAGAACAATCAATATGAGATAATCTATTTATGAATATACAAGAAATATAAAGCACAAAGTAGTTAGTTCAAGGAACCAACTCCAACAACAATGACATGGAAATCGTCTTCTTATTTTTGACCACAGATAGTCATTCAATTCCATAGATAGTACCTCGATGATCTAACTCTAAAAGAATCAACAAAAAACCATTTATTGGTCTCCACTTTAAAAATTGAATCATTTATTGAGTAGGGAGATGTCAAATGGTTTTCCAAACCTTATAAATCTCTGAATTACCTATAAAATTGTTAGAAATGTACAAAATTAGGGATATCATATTTTATGATATCCTTGAATCATTTTCAAGTGATATAGAAAAAGGGATGACTCTGTCGTATCCTATGATTGTATATAATCACAGAGTATAATGGGTATACTATAGAGACTCAGTTTTTACCTTATAAGACTTTGAAATATTTCTATATATATTTTTAGAGCTAGGTGCTGAGATGACGTGCGATTCTGATGCCCGGTGTTCCCAGAATTAATTTTATAAAAATATTAAATATATTTTATGTTTCATGCACATAGTTTCTTAAATAAAATGGGATAACTCTTAAAAGGAAGCTCATATCATAAATCTAAAACCATGGTTGAGTCCAAAACAAATTTTTTACCCTAGGCGCGACCTAAAATAGGTTGGTGCTGGGCGTTCAGACACCTTGCTCATCGAAGAAATGTTTAGTGGGTTAATTAATTAATTAATCAATTCATCCATTCATTTTAACCTAAAAAAATTATATGAGAATACTGCCATAATGATATTCCTAGGGTTAACCTCATAATCTTGGGATCTACTAAGAGATTCTCATTCCTCTACTAGAGAATAACCTTAGACGATGATGAAACTCTAGATCAGAGCAGACCAGGATGAAACAAACAAAAAAACTTCCTTTGATCATTGAAGGGCATGTTCTTCGACAAAGAATGATCCAATCTTGAGGAAATACTCATAAATTTATGATTTTCACCCTTTTTGATTAAATAAACTGAGTAGATCAATCCCTGTTCTTGGATATGCTCCAATTATGGCCAATTGCATGTGCTCGTGTACTGGAATTTAATTGTTTATTCAGTTTTCTCATCAAATTATCCTCTTTATTGTTTTTTAGACAATAACTCTTGGATAATGATGGTTAAATTTTTTTATTATGTCTTTCCCCCTCAATTTCTTTTCATTATTCACTGGTTGGACCTCGTGGTCTCAGTTCAACGTTGCTAGGTGGTACAAAGCCTGATCGGACCTCCAGAATCATGACAGATTCGTAAGTGAGGAACGAATCAATGAACCAAACATAGATCTAGAATGGTTACGAGTTGCAGATGTTTGTTTTGATGATTGAAGATCAAATTTATGTAGGCATAAGGTTTAGGTGCGTATATTTTGAATGATGAACCCATGAGGATCAATATATCTTATTTCTGGTGAATGATGACTGAAAATGACATATCCAACCTAGATTAGATGATTTTGAGTGGAAATGAGGTGAGATCTACAAAAAATTACTTGAATCAAAGAGTGGGAATTAGATCTTAAAATTTGAAAAAATGATAACTACACACTGTGTACCATGATGAACACACGGCGTGTATCCCCCAGGCTATAGTAGCTAGGGTTTTAGGAAATCACAAGGATGGAATGATGTGTAGCCCTCCTACAAGCCATTTACCTCATCCCCAGATGGATGAGCCATGTGGAAGAGCACATAGGTGGTACCCTCTTTGGGAGTACACAAACACGACCATAACACACGGGCAACACCCCACGTGGAGAAACATGCTGTGTACTGAAGTACATAGACACGACTTGAGTACACATACACGACCTGAAGGATATGACCCAATTCCAATTAGTTTGGATACACCGTGTAGTCCACCTGCATGATGTGTACTACTACATGGGTTGCGAATAGTGTGTTGGCAGGGGACATGATGTGGGTCCCCTCACACACTGTGTACCCCTTGGTTCCTTTTTAGGGAACTTCAAGGTTCCATATCTCCTTCATTTGGACTTGGATTTTTCCCCGTGAGTATCCTATCCTGAGTGTTTTCCATATAGAACACGATGGCTCCCTCAGTTGTGGATTTTGGGATATGATGTGAAATTTTTTAGGAATGATGCTTGGTTAGGTGGAACTTCATGAAAATAGTGATCGTGAAATATTACCAAAGTCATTCTGAGTGGAACCCTCCAGTATAACTGAGTAGTGGGTCCTCAATGAATTCTGAGTGGAACTCTCTAGTAGAGTTGGGTAGTGGGTCCTCGAAGACTTCTAGGTGGAAATCTCTAGTAGATCTGGGTAGTGGATCCTCAACGCCTTCCGAGTGGAATCCTTTAGTAGAGATGAATAGCAGATCCTCAAAAACTTCTGAGTGGAACCCTCTAGTAGAGTTGGGCATTGGGTCCTCGAAACCTTTTGAGTGGAACCCTCCATTAGAGTTGGGCAGTGGGTCCTCGACGACTTTCAGAGTGGAACTCTCCAGTAGAGTTGGGCAGTGGGTCCTTGATGGATTTAAGAGTAGAAAAAACCTATTGTATTAGGGTGTGGGTCCCCTACCTATAGTTTTTTCCCCTCAACTATGCGGCATAGTGGCAAAGATTGGCTTGACTTGGATGATTACTTTTGGGCAGACGTGTGGGATATCATGCATCTTTTATGGATCTTTGGAACTATTGGCGACTCTTATTCCTAGGATCATCTATGAGATGATGACCCCCTTACCATCTCATTTGGGTTTCTTTTAACTGAGCACACACACACACACACACACATATCTATATCCATAAATTAGATTCAATTACTCACTTTCCATGGGAGGTGAAGATGCATAGGGTATGCTACGTGCTTTCCATGTTTATATTCTTATGGTTGAATGAGTTTACTCTCCTTCTAGGGGTGGAAAATACCTAACGTGTAGTTCATATAATCATTGTGTTTATTCCCCTATGCTTGGATGAGGTTACTCTTTCTCTTGGTTTGGATTGAGATGAACTAGTTTACTATATACTATCTTTCTATTCCAGTTGTATCTCTTACTGCTCCCCTTTATCTTTTAGAGCATCCTACTAGGTATGTATATACTCACCCCTGTGTGAGATTTTCCTACAAGTGTCATGTATTATATAGATGACAAATAGGTTGGCGATTAATTCACAGGATCTTAGGGATACTTGGTACTTTGGACTGCGTATGATGGTCGCAACTTGGAGATCGAGAGCTGGGCTCTCTCAGCATTTTACTTTTCAAGTTTTTTCAGGTTGGTACATATTTCTGGTTGAGTGTGTATTTTTCCCATTTACTTTTTAGTTTTCACTATTTTACTCATGTACACCCTAGAGGTTTTACATACTTGGATTAATTTCTAGTTGTTTCATATTTTTATTATTATTCCTCTTCACTTCTGTATCAAAATGGTTGGGTGTGTGTGTATAGGTACATTAGGAAAAGGTATCCCATTTCGGATATTCCTTTTAGTGCTTTTCACCATCCCATGGATTATGGAGGTGGGCTTGGGGTAGTTGTGGCTCGAGCCCTGACTTGGATTGTGTCGTGAAAAATTGGTATCAGATCAGTTCATTCCTTGGGATATTTTATAGAGTATTCCTCTTACAAATATTTGGTTGGGATTAGGGAAAAAATGTCAGAGTGTCTCAAGTGCGGCTCTCATGCCAAGTAATTGAGTGATGGCATAGGTGGCTGATATATCTATTCACCAGGACCTTGATTACCTGCTTGTCAACTTAGCATACCAAGACATTGGTTATGGAGATCAATGGTACATGTATCATATAAGATTGAGTATTTGACTATCCTTCTTGATTCATCTCCACATTTTTGTTATATATATATGCTCATTTGACTATGGTATATCTTGATAAATTCCAGGATGCCTCCATGATGACAACCATCTAAGATACCAGTTCCGGATCGTGATGACGATCTGATGAGTGATGAAGCCTCAATTTAGGTTCCATCCCACAAGATTATTCCTAAAGGTGGGTAGGTAGCAATACCTCCACCTATCAAGTAGTAGATCATCCCATCAGAGAAAGCTTAGGATGAGTGAAGGCTTAGCGTGATCTGTGAATTCCAGTGCTAGAGGATGCTGAGGTTCTGTGGTGATCCAGATTCTTAGGCATCATAGTATTGGATAGAGTTGGTGGTCTATATCTTTAGGCTCATTTGGACCCTTATGGATCAGGTTGTTTCACTAGAATATAGCCTTTTCCATGGAGTAGCTCGGTTCTGGTGGATCCTTGTTACACAGATGCGCGATGAGTCACCACTCTTGTGGACCAAATTCTAGTAGTTATCCCGTGGGGAGTAATACCCATCCTGTTTGTGCTCAGTTCATATTTAGGAACTTTTAAAGATGTAGTAGGGAGGGATGATGGTGGGTGATTATACAACGAGGTTCATAGACCTTACCCGATACCCCCTTTACATGATTCGTTGTGGCTACTTCTGAGCCCAAAAGTTTGAGCAGATAATCCATAGAGATATCCAAGCGAGTGTGGTGCCCTTGTGCATCCCCAACTATGCTAGGATGATGGAGTGGGCACTAGTGACAAATAGATTTCTATTAGAGGGACTCCAGGAAGATGGAGCTGGTAGTGAGTGTCATAGAGTTGATTTTTTTGTAGCAGATAACAGTCATCGATCGGTGGGATCTCAGCACAAGAGGTCCTTTGACAACTAGACTCAGATGCATGGTTGTATGGTATAGGGAAAATGAAAATCACCAAGGAATACTAGAGAGGGTCAGTGTTATGATTATGATGGGTGATATCACATAGTGCGTGACTTCCTGACCAGACATGCTGAGGAGTGCAAGAAGGTAGCTGATGGACCGCCACAAAAGAGGAAACACCATGACTAGGGATACCCCAGGCAAGGATAGGGTGGTCTCTAGGGAGGTGGAGCTGGAATAGAAACATGAGGAACTATGGGTGGTGGATGATGTTATGATATCCTTCCACCACTACCTCCAAGTGGCTGACATCAGGCTTAGGGAGCTGGCAGTCAGGGCTGCAGACAACTACAATATTTGGAGGTTTATGATCCCACAATGCATGATATAATTAGAGGTACAATTTGTGTTTATTATACTATTTATTTGGTATTATTATATACATGTTCTAGTCATTACTTTATCTCTATACTCCTAGTGAAATATCTAGAGCTCCCAGTTGAGGCGCTAGCCCAACAACTTCATCTTGAGGTTCCTACAAGGAACATTTATTCTCTATATTTTATTTTCTAGAAATGAGAGCTATCTCTTGGTAGAGAGAGGTTCATGTGGGACCTTTTTTTCATTACAATATAACCCTATAAAATCATCTTGGGTATGGATTGGTTGTCTATGGTCCAAGCCCAGATTGACTATAACCATAGATAAGTTAGATGTCTTTACAATTATGAGACGATATTCACCTTTATGGGTGAGAGATATCTCATGATGGGATGAGTGGGTTCTGAAATAAGGAGGTTTTATCCCATCACCCATCAGTTATTGAGTATATCCCTTAGTGTCACAGGATTTCCAGACATCTGGTTTCCTTCAGTTGGGGAGGATTACATGGATCTTCCCTGAGGATGTTCTGTGACTACCTCTGAGGTGGAAGATGGAGTTTTGTATCTAATTACATCCTAATACCAATCTGATATCTTCTATGGCATATCTGATGGCCCCTAACAAGATCCGGGAGATGCATTTGTAATTAGAGGAACTTTGAGAGAAGGGTTTCATCCAGCCCAGTGTGTCCCCCTGGGCAGCTCCAATGTTGTTTGTGAAAAATGAGGATGAGAGCTTGTGTATTTATGTACATTATCATCTCCTGAAATAGACCATTATAAGAAAAAGCACCCCTTAACGAGGATTGATGACCTCTTATATTGACTGTGAGGCATGAGATGGTTCTCGAAGATTGATCTTCGGTCTGACTACCACCAGTTGAGGGTTAGCGATGCAGATATTCCAAAGTTGGCATTACGATGTTGCTACAGACACTATGTATTCCTAGTGATTCCATTTGGTGTGAAGAATTCCCCCTCCATGTTTATGGATTTTATGAACTATCTATTCCAGTCATACTTGGAACATTTTATTATTTTCTTCATCGATGACATACTCGTTTACTCTGCATTAGAGGCAGACCATACAGATCACTTAAGGATGGTCCTAGATTTTCTTTGAGAGCACCAGATTTATGGTAAACTCTTGAAGTGAAAAATCTGGATTCATGTGGTTCACTTTCTAGGGAATTTCATTTTTGATCATATGTAACCAATGAATATTTATGCAATATTTATTAGGATCCATCCAAGAGAGTGTCATAGGTGTATATATTTCTTGTCTTGGTGGGGTACTAAAAGATGTTTGTGGTAGAATTATCTAGATTTAGAACCCCTTCAACTACCTTTATGTGGAAGGGGTATTAATTTACCTAGTATGAGAAGTACCAGAGTGACTTTGATGAGTTGAGGTTGAGGCTGATGAGTGATCCTGTGTTGATACTACCAAAGGAGGATGTGGAGCCTGTGGTGTATTGTGATTCCTTAAGAGATGGTCTCAACTATGTGTTAATGAAGCAATGGGCATTTATCGCATATGGGTCGAGCTAGTTGAGACCCCATGAGCAGAAATACCATGACTCATGACCTAAATCTGGAAGAGGTAGTATTATCCTTGAGGATATAGAGGCACTACCTTCTAGGGGAGTGATTTATGGTTTACTCAGACCATCAGAGTCTTAGGTATGTCTTCACACAAAGAGACCTGAACCTGAGACGAACAGTACTGGTTTGAGTTCCTTCAAGAATATGACTTCGAGATAGTCTATAATCCAAGGAATGGAAACCTAGTAGCAGATTATCTTAGAATAAATTCCCAGGATTTCTTGGTTCAGGAGGCTTCAGAGTAGTTGGCCTCCCCGTAGCTGACCCTAGTAGAGTAGGAGGGTACACATTTTCTGTAGTTGATGGTGTTGATTCCTCTACTTCTCGAGTGTGTGAGAGAGTCCCAGTTAGGAGAAATTGACTATGGGGTCTTATGCGAGAAGATATCCATGAGGGATTCACCAGATGGATATTCTGAAGGATGAAATCATGTCATCTTTTTCTAGGGATGGACGGTGGTTCCAATCATGATGCGAGAGTTCCATGCTTCTCCCCTAGCTATAGATCTCGGTGTGGGTAAGATGTAAATATACCTTCAATTTTTTTTATTGGTCCGACATGAGACATATCATAGCTGATTTAGTCTCTTGGTTCCTCACTTGTCAACAGGTGAAGGTTGAGCACCAATTTTTGGTAGTTTTGTTGTTGTCCCTTGAGATACTAGAGTGGAAGTGGGAAGGAATATCCATGGAATTTGTGATAGGGCTTATATGAATAGATAAGGTCCATGATTCCATCTGGGTGATAGTTGAATGACTCACGAAGTTGACACACTTCCTTTCTATCAGGGAGTAAAGTTCAGTGGAGAGTTTGGGGTAGTTTTATGTATGAGAGATCATTCGCCTTCATGGGGTTCCCTTGATGATTATCTCCGATCATGATGTAAGGTTTACATCACGACTATAAAGAGGTATGAAAGAGCCATTCAGGACCCAAATGAGGATGAGTATAGCCTTTCACCCCCATACTGATGGGAAGACCAAGCACATAATTGAGGTATTTTAGGATATGCTGAGGGATCGCATGTTAGACTTCGTCTAAAGCCGGGAGGATCACTTTACCTTAGTAGAGTTTTCATATAACAATAAATACTACTCTACTATCATCATGAGACCTTTTGAGGCCCTATACGAGAGACCCTTCAGGTCACCCCTATGTTGGAAAAAGACCAGTGAGACATCTCTTGTGGGCCTAGAGGTAGTTTAGGTGATGATGGAGAAGGTACAAGTCATCTAAGAGTATATGAGGATGGCCTAGAGCAGACAAAAATATCACATAGATCACCATTGTGGGTCTTTAGAGTTCGAGCATGGTGACCACATTTTCCTGAGAGTCTACCCACGATGAGGATTTCATAGGTTTATCTAGGGAGAAAATATATCCTAGTGGTTCATCAGGCCATTTGAGATCATACATCGGTTTGGTGAGGTTTCTTACCACCTCGCCCTACCCCATAATTGGAGAGGGTTCACGATGTCTTCTATGTGTTGCAACTGAGGAGATACATGCATGATCCCATGCACATTATCAACTGGGGTGATATAAACATTGAGGATTTAGCCACCTTTTCAGAGCATCCACTGAAAATCGAGGATCGATAGGAGAGGACCCCACATGGATGGACCATCCCCTTAGTTCTCATATTGTGGCAGAATGGAAACATGTAGGAGAGATCCTAGGAGCGGGAGATCCAAATGCGTGCTTAGTATCTTGAGTTGTTTGTTTAGTTTTGATTTTCAGGGATGAAAATATTGAAGGAGGGAATTATTTAGATACATTTTTTCCCTTGTAAGACTTTGAAATATTTCTATATATATTTCTAGAGTTAGGCGCTGAGATGACGTGTGATTCTGAGGCTCTGTGTGCCCAAAATTAATTTTATAAAAATATTAAATATATTTTATGTTGAGCATGAAAAGTTTCTTAAATAAAATGGTATAACTCTTAAAAAGTATTTGAGATCAGAAATTTGAGTACATGGTTGAGTTCAGAACGCATTGTACACAACCTAAAATAGTTCGGCATGGGGTGTTTAGACATCTTTCTCATTGGTGGTACATTCAGTGGATTAATTAATTAATTAATTAATTCATTTTAACCTAAACATAAATTCTATAATAATACTTCCATGATGATATTCCTAGGGTTAGCCTCATAATCCTAGGATTTGTGAATATCTTCTTATTCCTCAATCATTGGCGAATCACCTCAGATGATGATGAAACTATGGATCAGAGTAGATTGGGACATAATGAATGTAACGACTTCCTTTGATCATTGGTGGGTGTGTTATTCAATAAAAAATGATTCAATGTCAAGGTAGGATCCATAAATTTTGGTTTATGCCCTATTTTATTAAATAAATTGATTCTATTAATCCTTGTTCTTGGATCTGTGCCAATTGTTACCAATTGCATGGTCCCATGTACTGAAATTTAATTGTTTATTCATTTTTATCACCAGATTATCCCCATTATTGATCATTGATGAATAAATCTTGACCAATAATGGTTAAACCTTTGTTCTTATGCCTTACCCTCAATTTCTTTTTGTTCTTCACCAGTTGGACCCCATGGTCCCAGTTCAACATTACTAGGTAGTACCAAGCTCGATCAGACCCCTAGAATTGTGATGGATTCACGAGCAAGGAATAGATAGATAAACCAAGAACATATATGGAATGATTATGGGTTGTGGATGTTTGTTTAAATGATTAAAGATAAAATCCATGAAGTTAGAAGCTTCAGTGGAATATGGGTTGAACGAAGAACCCACTAGGATCAACAAAACTAATTTCCACTGAATGACGGCCAGAAACAACATATCAGGCCTAGATCCAATGATTTCTGGTGAAAACGAGGTGGAATCTAATTTTTTTTTGAATCAAAGCATGGGAAATATATCTGAGAATCTAAAAAAATCCTGACTACACATCGTGTACCATGATGAACACACAATGTGTAGTACCCTAGATGTGGTGACTAGTGTTTTTAAAAATCATAGGGATGGAACGACATGTATCCCTCCTACACGATGTGTACCACATCCCCAGATGAATTGGCCATGTGGAAGAGAACATTGGCGGTACCCCATATGGGAGTACACTACTAGGTACATGGCTGTGTACTGAAGTACACAGACATAGTCATAAAACATGGGAGACACCCCGTATGAAGAAAAATTTCATGTACCAAAGTAGAAAGACATGACTTGAGTACAAAAATATGACCAAAAGGACACGACCCGATCTCGATTAGTTTGGACATTCTATGTAGTCCACCAGCATGATGTATACTAGTAAATGGGTTGGGATCCATGTGTTGGATATGAATATGGACAGGTGGTGGAGCGTGACTACACACCGTGTGGGTCCCGTCACATGCCGTATACCTCTTGGTTCCTTTTTAGGAAACTTTGAGTTTTTGTATCTTCTTCATTTGGACTCATATTTTGGCCCATGAATAGACCATCCTGAGTGTTTTTACACATATAATGTGTTGATACCCTTAGTTATAGATTTTGGGATATGATGTGGAATGTTCTGGGCATGATGCCTGGTTAGACGATGCTCGATGACAATAGTGATCACACAACATTATTGGAGGAATTCTGAGTGGAACCCTCTAGTAAAGATGGGCAGTGGGTCCTAGACAACTTCTGAGTGTAACCCTCTAGTAGAGATGGTTAGTGGGTCCTTGAGGACTTCTATGTGAAACCCTCTAGTAGAGCTAGGCAGTGGGTCCTCGACAACTTCTTAGTGGAACCCTCTAGTAGAGCTAGGCAGTGGGTCCTCAATGACTTCTAAATGGGACCCTCCAATAGATCTGGGTAGTGGGTCCTCGATGCCTTTCGATTGGAACCCTCCAGTAGAGATGAGCAATGGGTCCTTGATGAATTTTATAGTGGAACCCTCCAGTAGAGATGAGCAATGGGTCCTTGATGAATTTTATAGTGGAACCCTCCAGTAGAGCTGGGAAATGGGTCCTTGACAAATTTTAGAGTGGAATCCTCCTATTATATTAGGGAATTGGTCCTATACCTAGAGTTTTGGCCCCAAAATTGTGTAGAACAGTGATGAGGTATGGATTGACTTAGAGGGGTACTTCTTGGTAGACACATGAGATGCTAGCCATAATTGATGGATTTATGGAATTATTAGAGACTCTTCTTCCTGGGATGAGCTATGATATGGAGATCCCCTAACTCTCTCACTTGGGATTATTTTGAATGAGCATATATATATATATATGCATCCATACCTTGGATTCAGTTACTCTCTTTCCATGGGAGGCAAAGACACATGAGGTATGCCACATGCTTTCCACGTTTAGCTTCTCATGGTTGGATTAGTTTTATCTCATACTAGGGGAGGAAAAGACTTGATGTGTAGATCATCTACTCACCATGTTGAGCCCCCTATGCTTGGATGAGGTTACTCTTTCTCTTTCTTTGGGTTGATCTGAACCTATTTACTATCTACTATCTTTCTATTCCTGTTGTATCTCTTACTTCCCCCCTTAATATTTTAGGGCATCCTACTAGGTATGTATATAATCACCCCTACATGGGTTTTTTCCACACGTGTCATATCTTGTGAAGATTATATACAATTCAGTGATGAATTTATAGGAGCTTAGGGATACCTGGTAATTTGGACCACGCATGATGATCTTATCTTATAGATCAGAAGATGATATCTCTTAGCTTTTTACATTTTTTGATTTTTCAGGTTGGGACATATTTCTGATTGTGCATGTATTTTTCCCCCTTACTTTTCATTTTGCACCGTCCTACTCTTTTACACCCTAGAGGTTTTACATGCTTGGTTTAGTTTCTATCTATTGCATCTTTTTATTGTTATTCATATACATTTTTTCACTGAGATGGTTGGGTGTGTGTGTAAAGGAACATTAGGAAAAGTCCTCCCATTTAGGATATGAATTTTGGTGCTTGTATCCACCTCCTAACCTATGGAGGTGGGCTTAGGTTAATTGCGACTCAAGACCCAACTTGGGTCAGGTCATGACATATGCAATGTGAGGTATTGCCTGCATGCATACTTCCATATATTTACATGTGATTTTTTCGGTTATAAATCAATATTATTAAGTCATTTATGTCCATTCATGTTTTATACATTCATTCAAAGGGTTCAAATGAATGTGTAACTTTTTAATGGGTAATAACATAGGGTCTCCATGAGATGTCATCCGATACAATTGACACTTGAGAACTCTTTATTTATTGAAATATGGATATAAAAGGGATGTGATCCCTCTCATTGAAGTTTCCCCAATGCTTACTTGTCATATACATAAATTTATTCTTTATCAAATTACCATTTTTATTTATAATAAGGAACCCAAACCCCTTTAGTGGTTCAAGTTCCTCTTGTTATGAATAAGGATCCAAGGAAAATGTAACCCCTCTAAGGAAGGACGATTTCAGATACTACTATTGTGATCCCTATCAAGCATACTATGTTGAAGAGTAGAATATGGAAATCATAGTAGTAAAGGTATGCATTTAATGTTCATATTTTACATGTTTATACAGTTAAATATAGATCCAACTTTTCATAGGTTTCTTTCTCTACCAAAGTTCATTAGATGAACACCCAAACCCCACTAGTGTTATCAGATCCTTATTCTTTATCTGATCAACATGTTATCATCTAGTTTTTCAAATAACATGCCTATTATAATTCATTTTAACTTATTTCATAGAGTATGATATAAATAAATTCTTCTATTTTTCTTAGTCGTAGTGTATAACTGACATATATAATAGGGTACAATATATAGAAATCCCATGGATTTTCTCTCTGCCATTGGATATGTTATCTGATGTGTCACACCTATAATGCCACTTTTAGACACTTTCCCCATATTTGATAATGTTTATCATTATTATTTATTTTTGGGTCTTTCTATATTGAAATTTTATAATTTTAGAAAAATTGGGTAAGTGCACGATTGGCGCACAATGTGGATAAACCATACCGAAATCATGATGTATAGCCTACAATTTTAACAAAAACTATTTGCCTTGTTGACACATAGTTTACCCAACCATGAAATTTCCCAAGTAAACTAGTGAAACCTGTATGATCGCTACATTCTTGGGAAAACCATGTGGCCTAACCATGCGGCTTGACCATATTTTAAAAAAAGTGTGAAATAACCCCTTTTACCTTGCTTGATTTTAACTCTTAAACATTATTTTTTCTCCCCATTCAACTCCTAATAAACTTACTTACATGAGAAAACCCTATCTAACCTTCTATTACTTTAATCCAAGACTCCATTTTCTAGTTAATTCAATAAATATCTAAGGTAAGAGATCCTTTCCACTCCTCTTGGACCTTTCATCATTCTTTCTTGAGTTTCCTCCTTTCCTAAGGTCAAGGGGACCCGAGGTTCATGTTGGTTGAATTATTAGGTGTAGTTTTTGATGTTTATGGGTTTATACTACCTCTATATGGTTATTCTTGGCATTATAAGTGAATTTATTCCATAGGAGAGTGGTGGCTATCAAGTGATAAATGTTTAACTTGGTAAATGGTAGGTGATTTCATAAGTTCTTTTTTTTGTGAGATTTAAATGCTTGTACTCTTTTAAAGATTCCTTTTAATTATTTTAAATCATGTTTTATAATTCGTGAATTTTTTTCATATTTTGTAAATGTTTATAAATTTTTTACCTTTGAAATTTAGATTTAAAGAAGTTTGAAAGGCATTCTTTTATGTAGTTTTAAGAGTTTTCTATGTGTTATTAGATGAAATTCCCCCTTTAAATGGGAATTGTATTTAATTGATGGTATTAAAACTTTTTGGGAAGGGATATAGAATATTGTAGCCTTGGGTAACTAAGTGGGATGTCTAGGAACTAGTGTTTATTATCTTGGTGTGCTAATATAAGCTTTGGGACTCACATTATAACACTAACGAAACCATACTGTGAGATATATAGGGATTCACTAATCAAGGTGGCCCTTTACCTTTAGGAATTGAGCTTACTCTATCTAGGGGTTTGAGTGAATTAATTTACGGATTGATTTCATTAATAAGAAGTCACAAAAGTCCTAGAGTTCCTGAACCTCATAAAACTTAGGGCTCTCCCCCTATGGTGCTTGTTTTTTTACTTTGGTTTTATAATTGGGTCTTACTTTTAAATTATATTCAATTTAAATATAGTTATCCATTTTGTTTAAAACTATTTTAATCATTTATTCACTAATTATATTTTCTTTTAAACTATAATGAATGGTTTATTTAATAAATGATGCTTATAAAATATGCGGTGGTATCCTACTGGGAATTGTGATCACACCCAACATACACCCTTTGAGTGTATGTAAACTTTGTTTTTTACATATACAGGTAAGGTAAAATGGATAGTTGGTGGTGGTGGTTCATATTATTAGTATATCTTGGTTTGATGGTGGTGACATGATTGGAGCTTATCCCTCATGTCACACAAAGATAGATAGCCTTGTTTTTGTGTATTTTGGGGTTTTTTATTTTTTAACTCACTTATGTATCACCATTTAAGCTTCCATACCATTCTTTTGATGTTGTATTATAGTAGTGTATAGAATGTTGGTTAAATTTTCTCTCATCAATATTTCATCCTTGTGTTTTTGGAATTTGATATTATTTTCATTAATATTATTTTCCACTGTTGCATGTTTTATTGACACACACCTATCATAGATCATGGAAAAAGAAAATTTTATTAACCTAATACAACCCAGAGGCAGACCAGGGTTGTCTTACTTGAGGACCATCATAGTAAATTCAATCACTTATTCTATTCCACTGAATATAACTTTTTTTTATTTATAATGATACTTTTTGTTTTAAGAAAATAATGCAATGAAAAAAATAAATTATTCTAAATTCAGATGAAAATGCTGACAAAATGAAATTAGGGAAGAAAGGTCTTGGTCCTAGGGTTAGATACATGAGTTCTTTAATTATTTATTATTTGTTTAAATTCAATTTTACAATCCTTTTATATCATAAATGGATTGATACTCTCTACCTTGAGTGGGTCTTTTTATTTCTTAGGAAACCACTTCAGTAGAACAAAAGTTCACCTTCATCGGTAGGAAGTAGGAATGAATTTGAGATTTATGCCATGGGTAATGTTTGCTTCACCAGTGCATTTTAAAATTATCCACCACCAAAAATAATTTTATAATTAAATAATTTCAAGTACAATAATAAAGAACACTATGAAACCTCACCTAGGGCCAAGTCTTAGGTTAGTCACTTTCCATTCACAAAGTGAAAAGAGATCATGATGAGAAGAGAGAAGAGAGATCATATAATATTCGGGTTGGAAGATAAATAGAGATGGAAGAATATAAACAATTGAATTAAAATATAAATGAATGTGTTAAATGGGAAAAGAAAACAAAAATAAAAGGAAAAGAATGAAATCCTAAAGAAGAAACATCCCTACGGCACAACGCAACGGTAGATCCTTGAGACCCAATTTCTTCTCCTCTAACTTGGTCTTATATTTATAGGTTTTAGTTGGTGCCTAGGGTTCTATAAATGAAATCATAAATGAGTTAAAAAAGTCATCCTAGTGGGTCCTGAGGTCATAAAAATTTTCTTTTACCTTTATTACATCGAACTTTCCCATTTTTGATCCTTTCAATCAGTTTCAAGTCATTTAAGTTAAATTTATGATGTTTAATGTGTGGGGTAAAACCTATGGTTTATGAAATAGTTTTCATCATGAATATTTGATTCATGATGTGTAATGTTTGGGGCCTAATTTTTCATAGCTTGTTATATGGCTTTTTTCATGTCTTGAATTCCTTCACGTTACATGCCATGAATGACTTAAATGACATGTAAAGTTATTTTCTATCTCTTTTCACTCTGAATCAGCCTATTTATTCATTTTTGAGCTTGGGAGTTGGCCTTTTATTTATCCTTGAATTTTCTTCATCTTCAATATAGCTTCAAAAATATGGTGTCGCACCACACTAATTCATGGCACAACATGAAGTTTTTTCAGATCACTGAATCCATATCTTTTTATTATAATTACATATAATTATGGTATCCTACCATGAAACATGAAAAAATTTAAATACCGGAAATATTAATCAATTTAAATTATAAAAAAATTGTATTTTATATACAAAAAATATATGCAAAATATGACATTGTCAATTACCAAGATATGGAAAGACCATATCAGGTTCTTGGATTTGGGACCATTTTATTTATTCTTGGGAAAAACCATTTCCAAAGGATATTATTTGATACCTAGATACAATTTCTAGATAGTTGGGATTAGGAACACCCTTTGGGCCTTGTCGCGGGCCAGATCAACTACTTGGATAAGGGGAATCTCGGGTTGTTTTTTGAAAAAATGGTATCAAAGTCATATTGATTTGAATTATTTGGGAAGTACTTATTGACTGGAGATGGGACCATTAGGAATTTAGGGATAGGTTGTGAGGGAGTGTCCATCTGACACTCTTCACGATGAGCCTTGAGTTTCTATGGGTTGTCATGATCTTGTTTTTTTTGAATTATTTGACTCTTTCCCAAGCTACATATCATACATAGGCCCTAATTATTGGGGAAGGATGTAACTTATTTTATTATTCTCACTGTGTTTTATTTCATGGTTTATAATTATTCATAAATTTATTTTTATTATTCATTAAAAAATTTCATGATTATTCTATTATTTAATTTTGATTTTGTGTAGTACCATGCCCCCATGAAGGTTGCCTTTGAATCCCTTGGAGGGTGCTGTGGATAAATTTCTGCGAGCCAACTCTTCCATATAAAAAACCTTATTGAATTGGTTGTATATATAACCAGTACTATGGATCAAGAGAATAGCCTTAGCCCAACCGAATACAAAGATGTGGAATCTAGACTGAGTGGAAATAAGTACTATGCTCAAGAGTTTCTTCACCATAATCCACCCACCTTTTTAGGGTCTAACAAACCTCAAGAGGTGGAATACTGGTTAGAGAAAATTGAGAGGATTTTCACATTCCTAGAGACACTATATTATATCAAGATAAAGTGTACCTATTTCATGCTCTAGGTTCCTAGCCACATATGGTAGGATATGGTATTTTAATCTAAGTAGAATTACAGTTTGGAGTGGAAGAAGTTCAAGGTTTTATTCACTTAATATTTTTATCTAAAGACTATGGTGTTGGCTAAATCCTAAGAGTTTTCACTCTCTAGCAAAGTGACAGGTTAGTTATTTACTATGTGAACCAATTTGTTGAGATTTTCTATTTCATCTCAAAGCCAATATCAAATTATTGATTTAAATCTTAGAGATTTGAGATGGGAATTCAGTTAGATATATGCTCCCAAGTCTTCTTGTTAAATCTTTCATCATATATTGAAGTGGTGAATCAATCTTTGATGGTTAAGATTGACTAGGAAAAAAATTTAGGGCTAGATTAGGTGTTTTTTATGCTCAAGGTTAGTTTTATTGGTCCCTTATAAGATAAGAGGAAATGGAAAGAACCTCAAAAGGATATTAGAAGCAAATCCATTCCATATTCATAGGCCATTTTCACTAAAAAGTGGTACTCTTACTTGTTATCAATGTGGAAGAATAAGGAACATGAAGCCTTGATGCCCATCAGTTCTGAAGTTTTGTCATTGTTTCGGGTGTATGGGACATTTTTAAAAGTTTTTTCAAGCCTTCTATTCCCTGTGGAGTGGAGCAAGATCATATTCTCCCATATGTTCAGTCATTCAACCAAACTCCTTCAACGAAGTGAGACCTCAATCTCAGGGTCGTGGTGGAAGATCCGACTCCTATTACGAGTAGGGATAATGGTGATCAAGACCCCAGGATAGTGAAATACCCCATCCCTAGTCTAAGACCAAGTATTGGAGTCACCCCCTGTGGAGTCTAATGTGATCCCAATGACTATACAAGGCACTGTTCTAATTTCTTTTTTTCTATAGAAATTTCTTTATTTGACACAGGTACCTCCCACTCTTTTATATCTACTAGATTTATAAATATCTTAAATCTACCATTCAAACTCATTCCTTGTGTTATAGTGTAATGTCTTAGTCTTTTTAATTTAAGACTTTGTAATATTTATAGATCCAAGTGCTGAGACGATGTGAGATTTTGAGACCCGATCAGCCCGGAATTGATATTTTTAAAAACATTAAATATATTAGTATCACATGATATTTTTTTCTTAAAAAGTGTAATTAATAAAAAATAGATTCTCTGATCAATAAATATGTTTTTATAAACAATTCAAAGGGTTAGCCTCATAACCTTGAGAATTGAGAGGAGAGCATTGAGGAACATTGGCGAGAATTAGGATCCTGGATCGATGATCGGAGTACCGTAAGGATCGCTAATGACAATGCAACTTGTGGATATCATCAATGAAAATGATGTACGATCATTATTAATCAGATATTGATCTAAAATGAGGTAGGTATTTTGTTTTTTTGGATTTATCCCATTTTGATTTACCTACGATGAACGTGAATTATTCATCTAACAAATTAATTCACAGATTGATTTTTTAATTTGGGTAATTTCTTTATCTTCATGCAGTATAGGAATTAATATTATTTTAGTTCATTTATTTATATTCATTCACTGCCCTATGATAATGAATCGATACCAACATGAATATTGGATGAGTCCATTACTAATGTCTATGTTTTTTGTATTTTATCTTCCAATTCTACATGTGTTCATCATTGGAATTATCTTTTGGACTATAATTTGATGAATACCCAGTGAAAGATCATTGTGAATTTGGTGAAACAGATCACTACCATAGGTTTGGGATGGAGATTCAATATTCCAATTGTGGTGTATGATGATAGAAGTAGATCCATGGATGGAGCAGGAGTTTATGTTCGTGGATTTTGCATACGATAGTGAAGAGGTGATATAGTGGGTGTCTTTTGAGTGGAGGACGTGGACATAATCTGACGAACAAGCGGCGATGAGACTCAGTTAGACTAGATTCGAGTTCCTTGGGTTGAATCGGCAGTAGTGACATCATAATTAGAATATGTGTGAAGTCTTTCGTGGGTTCTATAAAAAACCTGACCACACGATGTGTAGTCCTATGAACACACACTGTGTATTATCCTTTGTGTGGCGCTAGAGTTTCCATGAAGAGATAATTATTTCATGCTGTGTGACACTTTTCTAACCAACTCAGCATGTATAGGGTGTACACACCTAGGAATCCATGTAGTGTTACATGCTGTGTGTTCCAAGTCGCACGCCGTGTAACACATGATTGATGAATTGGCGTGTATAGGGAGTACATGCCTAGGTTCCCATGTATCCCCACACACCATGTACTTGGGGAGTACACAGGTAGGACAGAGTACATGGGATGAGCTGTCTACTTAGACATGACCAAGTACATGGGCATGCCTTGATGTACACAGTCACAGGTAGACAACACAACGAATACTAGGGTGACATCTACACACTATATACCCTTGAAAAAATTGTTTATTGTGGAAAAGTTCATGTAATGTGAGAAAAAGAAATGATCAATTCTAGGATTTGTGATACATGCCATGTTCCCCTAGGGATACACCGTGTACTACTTTGAGAACAGTCTAGAGTCATTTTTATTCTCAGTTCAACTTCATTGTGAGCTTCTATGAGATTCCTTAGACCAGTTTCGGTTGAGTGTATTACCTTGGTCTATCACTATGAGGTTACAATATGGAATTACTTCCTCAAAATAGGATTGGGATCCTCTCAATAGGATGGTCTCAGATAGAGTTGGTGTATCCCTTTGGGAGGTCAGGGTGGGTTACTCTCTCATATCGACTTCCCTAGGTGGGATTTTTGGAATTTTTGTGTCTAACACAACATGGTAAGTGATCCTCTATCTAACAAGATAGCCTGGTAGGGTTTATGGAACTACTAAGTATACAATCACCTACTTAGTAGGCAGTTTTATTAGGTTTTGTGGCATCATAAGGTATATGATCCCCTACTTAGCGGGCAATTTTATTAGGGTTTGTGGTATTGTCGGGTATATGATACCCTACTTAGAGGATGGTTTAGAAGGTTTTTTTGGTATCATCAGCTATATTATCCCCTACTTATAAGGTTTTTCCATATGGGGTTTGTGGAATCATTATGACCAACACTACACAAGTGATAATCCTCTATTCGAGTGATATGATCTCCAGGGTAATATATTGGGTTTGTGGTGTCCCCCAATAGTCCAGGGTGTGATCCCCTATTCATGGGATAGTATCTTTAGTGTTTCTAGTAGTGTTAGTGGAGTACCTAATCAGGGATGGGTGAGATCCCCTATCTGAGTATCAAGATCCATTGGGTTCCAGTGTGAATTTATTCATGGAAAGACCCGATGAGCATGTTCTCTTAGGTGTATGCAACCTAGGATGGTAGGAATGTGCCATCGGCTTAGCAATACCTGATGAGTGATATCTCTCAAATGAGTGCCATCTGGGATGGCATGACTTGTGAAGTGAGTTCTCCTAGATGAGAATTTCATTTGATCCCCAAGTAGAATTCTATAGCTGGTAGTGAGGTCGAGGCCTCATGGGACTTGGATTATGAGACTAGTATATCTGGGATACCCTTGGTTATTGTTATGTCTCATATCTTGTTTGACATACCTCTGTTTGATGAGACGACTACTCTTGATGATTTATGTTTGGTGTTTTCAGGGTGTCCTACTAGGTATTATTATACTCACCTCTACATGGCCTCTTCCTGCACATGTCATGTCTTAATTAGATGAAAAACCATTTTACAAAGTCCCTGTAAGACTAGGAGAAGGTGGATTATAGTTTAGACTAGATAGACTGAGGTGTATCGATGTTTCATTGACAACAATCCCCTCCTCCTGATCATGTTGGGATTTATTTTTCTAGTTTTGGGTTGTCTTGTATTTTTCCCTTTTTTTATACTATCTAGTAATTTTTTTATACCTTGATTGTGGGATTATATATGTATGCATGCATTATTATTAGTTTTTTTATATTTTAGCTTTTTATGGGTTTAGAGATGTGTGTATGCATACAGGTACATTAGGAAAAGGCCTCTCAGTTTAGATATTCCTTCTCGGTGCTTATCACCAGCCCTTGACCTATAGAGGTAGTCTTGGGGTAGTTGCTACTCAGAATTCCACTGGCCAGGAATGCCTTGGTGGGTTAGGTCATGACAGAGTGGTATCAAATCAATTCCATCCTAGGACTAGAGTTTGGAGTTTTGTATATATGTGAGGCTTGGTTTGGGCACTAGGGAAATAATGCTAAAATGTTTCAAGTTCATCTTTCAGAATAGGGAATCTAGTGTTGGTGAGGGGACCAACATATCCATTCATTGAGACTCTGATAACCTAATTGTTTACTAGGTACATTTAGGCACTGGTTTTAGGGAAAAACTTTAGTACATGCATCATATAGGAATGGGTTTTGGTTTTCATGTCCTTCTTGAGTCAGCTCACCAGATATACTCATTTAACATGGTAAATCTTGTCTCTTTTTAGGATGTTTCTATGATGATAGATAGATAGGGTTCTATATAGGGATTGTGATGATGATTCACTTAGTGATGAGGCTTCAGTGCATGGCATTGGTCTTGAGGTGGTACCTCTAGGTGTTTTGCTAGTCGAGACACCACCCATTAACTATTAGGTTATGTCTATAGTTTAGGATGAGGATGAATGCAGGATGAGTGTGTTGTATGAGTTTCATAGGTAGAAACCTCCCATGTATTGGGGTGAGACAAACCCCTAGACAACTGATGAATATCTTGAGGTAGTCATGTGTGTTTTCCTCCTTGTGAGGACACCTCCTGATTAGATGGTGGTCCTAGAAACAAGTCTTCTATAGGGATCAACCAAGTGATAGTAGAGTCTGGTGACGTAGACACAAAATGAGATGATTCTCACTTAGATGGAGTTTTAGTGGATCTTCAGGGAAAATTTTTATCCATCCAAATTTCAATCAGTACGTATCCAGGAGCTTCTATAGCTTTGGTAGGGTATCATGACCATGACGGAGTATTAAGATAGGTTTATAGACCTTTAATGATACTCCTTGTATATGGTTTGAGATCTTGTTTTTTCTAAGCACAGACCTTTGAGCAAGGATTACACCAGGATAATAGTGCTTCAGTGATATCACTATGCATTCCCACTTATGCTAGAGTGATCGAGAAGGCCTTGGTAGTAGATATATTTCTAGCTGAGCAGATTCTAATTATTGGTGATGGGTGAACAGGACATGAGATCTCAGTATAAATTAGATGATAATAGGATTAGGGATCTGGGGTTGTGATATTATTTAGGATAAGATCCCAGGATAGAGGTTTTGAAGCTCAGGACTCCCAGGCTAGATTTGGTTATCCGTGGGAGAGGCAATGTTTCGCTAGTGATGGACAGGGATATCTCAAGAGAGATTTTCAAACTCTCCATGCTACTGATAGGGATATGGTCAATGAACCACCTTGGTAGATACAATAATAAGAGTAAGGAGTTCCACATGATAGTGGATATCATAGAGGAGTGGGGAGAGTAGTAGGAGGTGGAAAACGCTTCTATATATTGCCACCACTACCCCCAGGTGGTACGCGCTGGGCTTAAGGAGCTAGAGGATGGGGGCTAGTTCATCTGTAGGCCATAGAGTCCTATAACCTAAAGGCTCTGAGGATGATTAAAGTTATTATCTATATATTTTATACTTTTTTTTGTATTATTTTTAAATATAAGTGCGAGATACCCTTTTCTTTCCACTTCTTGCTCGAGGCTTATCTAGGGTGGTGAAAGGAATCAATGTAGACCTATTATAGTGATTTTTTATATATATTCAGATTCATGAGAAAGAGGGATTCTTCCACCATCGATATGTGTTCTTGTGATGCAATACAAAACCAGATGAGAAATTTAGTTTCTACTAAATTGAACAGTGTCGAGGTGCGGAGGACGAGTTCCTTTGACTTGTGTGTTTGGGAAAATTGGTGTGTAGGTGTTGGATTAGAACCTATTTGTTACTTTACCATTATAGTAGCATAAAATCATGATCCACTTTCCCTAATTGTATTCCCTATTAAAGACCCAATGATACTAGTGGAACCTTTTTCCTTAAATATTGTGTTTAATGCTTCTATAGAGAGGATCAGTGATCACATGCTTCTACCGACAATGTGACCTGACTTTGGGAGGATAGAGAGAGCCTCAAGTAGAATCTCTTCATAATGGCAGTCATACCCTACAATTTTTTTTCTCAATATGGAATGGTTTCCTACTATCCATGAACATTTTTTCCACCAATGAGCATGAAAATGTTTTCATCTTGTTGGGAAATTTTTTCCTCCTTTGATAAGGAGTGATCCCAGGCAGAGTAGGATGAGCTCATGTGTAGGTGGTTACGACTTACTTCTTATCAGTTGGCTAGTAATACCTTTGGGGTTGTGGATGCTATGATAAGTTTTTTCCTATAGTGGTGGTGGATTATAATGATGTATTTTCTAGGGACGTTCCAAGTCTATATCCACATCAAAAGTTTGGCTTCTGCAAGGACTGGAACTAGGTATCGCCCCTGATTTTTGAAACAACATATCAGATGACACCCATTAAGATTTGTAATATGAAGGTACAATTGAGAGTTTATAGATAAAGGATTTTTTTAAGACCCATTGTGTTCATCTGGATATCCCCTAGTTGTTTCCCGTGAGGCGAATGAGTGATTGATATTGGGTGTAAATTGTTGTCACTTGAACTAGGTGACATGGGGGAGATTACCTACTCCTGAGAATCATTGAGTGCTTTGACCAGTGGTTTGGGGTGAAGTGGTTCTCAGAGTTTGAACTTGAGATAAGTTATTACCATATCTAGTTTTAGAGTAGGTTATACCAGAAATAGATTTCCAAATCCACTATAGATTTTTTGATTTCATGGTGATACACTTAGGCATGTTGTACACCTTAGAAGAGTTGTAAGACTTATGGAGTAGATTCTTAACCCTTTATGGATCAATTCATGGTATTATTATTTTAAGACATCCACATGTGATCTATGTTCAAGTTGGAACACATGAGACACCTGAGGATTATGTAGTTTACCTCCAGTAGATAGTTTTTACCCCTCTACTTATTCAGAGATCCAGGGAGGTATAACTCAAGGATATCGATTTTGAAATGTTTCATGAACAAATATCCACTAGATATGTTCCTAATGGATTTTAAAAATGTGGTAAGATCATTATCCTTGTTTGAGGATGGATGATGACACTATTAACACTATAAAAGGAGGTGCTAAGGAAGTTGTTTTACCTCAGTAGTTCATTTGGTAAAGGTGAGGATGTACTGAGATCTCTTGGCATTGGTTGGGTAGCTAAGGGAGTTACAAAAAGTTTTCAAGATAAACTCTTATTGTCTATCCTATTTGAGGGTGATGAAAAACATAGATTTGTGGAGAGTTCAGGATACTTGTACATGAAGTAGGTAGTCAATATTCATGGAATTACCTTGAAGATCATTGCAGAATGTGATTCTAACTTCATGAAAAAATTATGGAGAGGATGCAGGAAGTATTTGGGGACTTGGTTGCAGTTGAGCACAATGTTCTAGACTAGCCATCTAGCCAGGTAAAGTGGACTTTTTAAGTTATAGTAAACATTATTTAGGTTCACATTTTGGTTTTTTTCCATAGCTAGGAGGATTATATACCATCAGTGGAGTTTTCATGTCATAATGATTATCTATCCAATAATAGAGTATCACCTTTTTGAGTCCATGTTTGAGGGAACTTGTAGGTCACTATCATACTGGTCTGAGCTAGTGGGTGATAGTTCTTGGGCACTAGTTTTGGTTCTAGTGATGGTTGTGAGTGTGCAGTTCATCCAGGGGCATATGAGGACTTCCTAGAAAACATCGGGAGTTCTTTATGGACCAACTAAGAAGGCATTTGGAGTTCGAGAGTTTTAGATTTTTTTCTAGGGTTATAGGCTATCTTTTGGGTTCTCAGGAACTTTATTTTTCTGACTTATATGTTGGGTTAGTGAGGTGGTGTACCACTTAACCTCATAACTACAATAGTTTTGGTTTCTTTGTGTTCTCC
Source organism: Viscum album (assembly GCA_963277665.1). NCBI lineage: Eukaryota > Viridiplantae > Streptophyta > Magnoliopsida > Santalales > Viscaceae > Viscum > Viscum album. The sequence continues at coordinate 149,313,372 of OY728166.1, read as the reverse complement.
ACATGTCGTAGCTAAGCATGACTCGTTGTATTATTTTGAGCTGGGTAAGATGGATTATGAGCATGAAATTCCCCTTTTCAATGGGACGACGATGTTGAGAACTGATAGAAAAATACCCTTTATAGGTAAGTGATTTCCTTGGGTGTATGTTTGTTAGTAGCACATGAAATCATCGGGGAAGATCATGGGAGTGGGAGACCCAGTTGAGAGCTTAGTATCCCCACCTTTGTGTTCAGTTTGTTCTTTTTTCAGATGAAAATCATTAAAGAGGGGAATAATGTAATGTATATGTTTTTTCCATTTAAGAATTTGAAATATTTCTAGGAATATTTTTTGATCCAGGAACTGAGATGATGTGAGATCTTGAGGCCCATTGATCCCTAAATGAATATTTTTTAAAATATTAAATATATCAATATCATACATGAATTATTTTCCTAAAAAAGTGAAATAACTCCCAAACAAAGTCTTGTATAAAAAATCTGAGACCGTTGTTGAGTTTAAAATGTTCAGTTTACCCTAGGCATGACATAATATTTTTCGGTATTGGGATTTTGGTTAAAATACACTATGGGTGAAAATAATGAAATAAATAAATTTATTTATTACTATAATGAAATGCAATAGCTTTTCCTCTATAAATATGTTGTTATAACCAATTCATAGGGTTAGACTTATAACCCTGAGAATTCAGAGGATAGTTTGGAGGAATGTTGGAGGACATTAAGACTATGTATCAACGATCAAAGTATTATAAGGATCGCTAATGGCAACATAGATTGTGGTTCTCATCAATGAAACCAACTTGCGATTGTTCTTCATCATCGATTTATCCAAAATGAGGTAGGGATTTTGTTTTGTGTGTATTTATTTTATTTTGATTTACCCATGATGAACACAAATTAATCATCTAAAAAAATAATTCATGGATATATTGTTTAATTCATATAATTTCTATATATTCCCATGATATGGGAATTGATATTGTTTTGTTTTATTTATTTCTCTTCATTCATCACCCTATGACATCAAATCAAGTCCGAAATGAACATTGACTGGGGTCTATTAATAACATATGTGTTTTTTGTATTTTATCTCCATGTTCTACTTGTGTTCATCATTTTAATTATCTTTTGGCATGCAATTAGATGAATACCTAGTGAACAATCATTGTTCATTTAGTCTTTAGTGCAATGTATTGCTACCACAAGTTTGGGATGGAGATCTAACATTACAGTTACAGTGTAGGATGATGACAATAGATCCACAAATAGATTAGGAGTCTATGTTCATGGATTTGGCATGATAAAATGGAGAGGCATGATAGAAGGTGTCTCATGAGCACTAGACGTTGCCGGAATATGGAAAGTAAGTGACAATAGGACTCAGTTGGACCATATCCTAGTTCCTTGGGCATAATCGGCGATAGTGGTGTCAGAATTAGAAGTCACGTAACGTCTTATGCGGGTTTGGTGAAAAAACTATCTACAAGATGTATATCCCTATGAACACACACCATGTAGCCCCCTATATATGGTTCTAGGGTTTTCGTGAAAAGATAAGTATCACATTCTGTGTGAAATGTGTCACACGTCATGTGACACTTTTTTGACCAGCTCAACATGTACAGAGTGTACACACCTAGGAATCCATGTAGTGTTACATGCTATGTGTGCCAAGTCACACACTATGTAACACATGGTACATGTCTTGGCGTGTATAAGTAGTACATGCCCAGGTGTCCATGTGGTCCCACATGCTGTATACTTGGGGAGTACATAGACATGAAGGAGTACACAGGCATATCCTCGTACTCAAACATGACCATGTACACATGCACGACCTGGTGCACATGGGCATAGAAAAATGACATGCTGATTTACAAGGAAACATCTAGACACTATGTACCCTTGGGACACACCATGTATTGTGTAAAAAGTTCATTCCATGTGAGTGTGAGACATATGTAGTACTATACTTTGTGATACATGTTGTGTACCCCTAGGAACATATTGTGTACTCCTTTGAGGATAGGTTTTAGTCCTATTTATTCTCAGTTCAGCTTCATTGTGAGATTGTTTGAGATTACTTGGACTAGTATTGGTTGATTGGGTTCCCTTGGTCTATCCCTATGAGGGTATGGTGTGACATTACTTCCTCAAGATAGAATTGTGACCCCCTTGATAAAATTATCTCAGATAGAGTTGGTGTATCCCTCTAGGAGGTCGGGGTGGGATCCTCTATCATATCGAATTCCCTAGGCGGGGTTTGTGGAATATTTATGGCAAACAATACATGAGCGGTGATCTAACATATATATTAGGCTGGAATAATAGGTTTTGTAACATCATTGGGTATACGATCCCCTACTTAGAAGGCCATTTTAGTAGGGTTTGTAGCATCGTCGGGTATATGATCCCCTACTTAGTAGGTAGTTTTAGTAGGGTTTATAGAATCATTGAGTATATGATCCTCTACATAGAAGATAGTTTCAATAGGGTTTGTGGTATCATCGGATATATGATTCCCTACTTAGATGGTTGTTCCAAATGGGATTTGTGGAATCATCGTGACCAACACGACACATGCGATGATTCCCTATCTAAGAGATATGATATTTGGAGTAAAAAAATTGGGTTTGTGGTGTCCCCTAGAATTTTTGGGTGTGATACCCTATATATGGGATGATATATTTAGTGTTTCTAGAAGGGTTAGTGGAGTCCCCCATCAAGGATGGGTGAGACCCCCTAATCTGAGCATCGAGATCCGCTTAGTTCTAGTGTGACTTTCTTCGAGGTGAGACCTGATAAGCATGTTCTCTCATGTTTATTCCACCTAGGATGGTGGGGATGTTTCATTAGATTATAGATACATGATGAGTGATATCTCTATGTCGAGTTCTATATAGTATGGAAAGGCTCATGGAGTGAATTCTCTTGGGTGAGTGTTTCCTTTGAACCTCGAGTAGAATTATGAAGCTTGTAGTGAGGTTGGGACCTCATGAGACTTGGATTCTGAGATGAGTATATATAATATATCCTTGGTTATAATTATGTATCATATCTTATTTTACACACATGTGTTTGATGATATTATTACTCTTGATTCTTTATGTTTGGTGTTTTTGATGTGTCCTACTAGGTATTGTTATGTTCACCCTTGTATGGGCTCTATCTACACATGTCATGTCTTATGCAGATGATATACCTTTTTATAGAGTCCTTGGAGGACTAGGAGTAGGTGGATCTTAGTTTGGGCTAGATATTACAAGGAGTATACTAGTGTTTCATTGAAAATAGTACCCTCCTTATAAGTAGGGTAGACTTTATTTTTCCATTTTTAGGTGGGCTTGTATTTGGACCCCTTTTTTATGCTTTCCAGTACTTTTTATTGTACTGTGATTGTGGGATTATAGATTTATTCATTTATTTTTATTATTTGTTTTAAACTTTAACTTTTTATAGTCTTGGATATATGTGCGTGTATGTATAGGTACATTCAAAAAAGGACTCCCATTTTAGATATTCTTTCTCAGCACTTGTTGTCTTCCCTTGGCCTATGGAGGTAGGCTTGGGGTAGTTGTGGATCAACCATCTACCAGCCAAATGGGCCCTGATGAGTCGGTTCGGGATAGATAGATTTATCAACACCTCTGGGAAATAAGAAAGAGTAAGGTTTCAAATTCCCCTCATGCATATTTTCTATATCCAAAGTAGAGGTAGATTGAGTTTTTCTCATCATTGAAATGTATATTTTCAACATCATCATCAGAATGGATTGGTTGACATCTTTTAAAAAATTAGTTTATTGTTATCAATGGATGGTGACCTTCACCAATCCTGATGAGAACCCCACATTTTTTGTAGGGGGATTTGGACCTAAGATCTAGCTAGATAGGTCCGCTTCTCTTAGTAGTGGATAGTTTGTTGTGTCATTTTACCTCTCTCCTAAGTTTGGCCGATGAAATGGGTTTTGGGGAAGAGATTCCATTGATGGCTTGGGAATTTATCTAGGTGTTCCCAAATGATTTATTAGCCTTAACCTTGGAGAGGTAAGTGTAAATTTTGATTGACTTAGTTCCCAGTATGCAACTTATCTCTTTTCCTTCTTATCATTTGGCCCTCACATAGCTAAAATAGATAAAGATTCAGCGAGACAATTTGAAAGATAAAGGCTCTATCTATCATTGTGTATCACGATGGGGTTATCAAATTATATTAACTAATAAGGCTGATGTATCTGTTAAGTTATTAATTTAATATCATAATATTAATTGGGTAACCATAAAAAACAAGTACCCCTTTCCCTGCATTAATGATCTCTTCGATGAGTTGAGTGGGGCAAGGTAGTTTTCAAAAATTTATCACTATATGGGGAACCATAATCTCCATGTGAAGGAGTCAAATGTACTCAAAATGGATTTTATGAGTAAGTATGGACATTTTGAATATCTAGTGAATCCTTTTTTCCTAGCTGAAACTCCTATGATGTTCATGTCACTTATGAATCAGGTGTTCCACCAGTACCTCAACTCCTTTGTTGTTGTATTTGTGGATGGCTCCCTGGCCTACTCAAGGACATAAGAGGAGTGTGTAGATCACCTGAGTACCATTATTAGAATCTTGTGAGAGAATTACCTTTACACTAAACTATCCAAATTTAATTTTTGGATCCATGAATTCAAGTTCTGAGGACATGTGGTTTCTAAACAAGGCATATTATTTGACCTTTAAATGGTGAGAGTTTCTATGTACTAGGAGGAAACTCAAAATTTCTTTGAGATTAGAAGATTATTGGGATTTTTGGGTTATTATCGATGGTTTGTTCAAGATTTTTCTAAACCAACATCTCCTTTGAATTCTCTCACTTAAAAAATAGTGAAATTCATATGGATTTCAGAATTATAGGCTTCTTTCGATAAGATCAAATGATGGTTAAACTAAACACCTATCCCGATTTTACTAGAAACAGGTTCAAGAAATGTGGTTTATTGTGACACCCCCAATTTAGTCTTGGGTTGTGTGCTAATTTAGCGAAATCCAGTAGTGGCATATGTCTCTCAATAGGTTCGACCACATGAAAGGAAGTACCCCACCCATGATTTGGAGCTTGTGGTATCCATGCATAACCTTAAGGGTTGGTTACACTATCTCTTTGGGGAGAAGTTTATGGTATTTTCTAATGAAAAAAGTTCAAGTTATATATTTTATTATAAATACTAGAACCTTAGGAAATGGTGATAGTTTTAATATCTTCAATTTTTGACTTTAACATTGCCTATACCTTGGGAAAGGGAAACATTGTTATCAATGACCTCAATCAAAAATTTCCTTCTTTGTCTATAGAGGAGTCTCGAGATGAATGAAACCCTATATATCTCTTTTTTATTATGAACTTTGAGGTGAGAGAATCTGGGGGTGGGGGTAAGTTTCTTTCTAGTATTTAGTTGAAACCCTATCTCCCTGAGCTCATTTGATATCTCTATTTTATATACATATTTTGATGGGTTTTTATATATGAATTCATTGACTATTAATTGATTAAATACAAGATATGTGTCTGATATTAATGTTTTGTGTATTCTTATGCAGGAGTGACATTTTGAGTAATACCAAGGAAAACATGGGAATTTAGAAACATGGCACGACGTGACAACAGAAAATGATGATGAATCCAAGATTGATGATTGAAGCCAAAGAGAACAAGAGAGGTTCTGGAGGCACAAAAATGAAGAAGCAAGATGAAATAGAGGTTCCAATGCTAGAATATGAAGATAAAAATCATGTAAACATTACAGGATGTGAAAAAACCTACACATTAAAAATCTTTTAAAACATTACATAACATGAAATTTTTTGAGCATATCCAAAAAACACTGATTTCTAGCGTATCCTTGACGGTATTTTTATATTTTTTAACTCGTATCTCAATTTAAAACATATATTAGACCTCATAAAACCATTTGGATGACTATGAGTCTTATAAATAGAGTATTATGTATAAGATAAAATAATTCTTTTCTAGGTGTAGAGGATTAACTAGTAGGAGGTTGCTGTAGGGTTTCAACCCATATTTGTTTATAGATAGGTTTTCTTTTCTATTTTTCTCATCCTTAATTAATGTAATCATTGGATTAATTCTAGTTTAATTCCAATATTTTTTTATTCATTTAACTTATATTTCTTTCTTTCTTGATCTATCTCATATGTATTTGGGTTTAATCATCATGGGTGATCACTCAACGATGGTTGGATAAAACCCATAGGGGAGAGCGATCTCAGTTAAAGGGGGTTCATACCATCATTTTTTTATTTTATTTATCTTGTAATGATGATTGTATTCAAAATTATCATGTTGTTCTTACATTTATATTTTATTCATAATTGATCCATTTATCATATGCCATACGTAATGAATGAAACCCAACATAATTGAGATGATTTATTCATGACTATTGAATGGAATTACTATTCTACTTTTGGAAATATGAACTTAATGTACTTTATCTATTTTGATTCTTCAGACCATGATGAATTGGGATTATAGGGTAGTTTGATAGAGAATGACCATTTATTCTATTGATAATAATTGTTTGGTTGCGTAACTATTTGATATAATTGTTTTGCAAGTGAAGTTGAATTAATTTATTTAACAAAACTATCCATGGAAACTGGTTTCCCTATCTTATGTTTTTCTATTTGAATTCATTTATTTTAATTACATTATTAGTTTAATAAAATAAATTAGAAATTAGAGTGACCTAAACTTTAGTTAAGAGTTTTCATCGTTGATTTCTCCTATCTCTATGGGATTAACCCCACATTTCTTTTATACTATGCCTTTGTAGTTAGTACAGTTTAGGAACAAATAAATTTATAATTTGATCCACATATGAATCCATTGAATATTAATTTATTAAATATAAGGTATGTGTATAATATTAATTTTTTTTGTATTCTTATGTAGAACTGAAATTTGGATAAATACCAAGTAAAACATGAAATTGAGGAATATAAAGACACTTCACGCCGTGTTGCGAAGCAGTGCTGTGTGACAACGAAAAATGACGATGAATCCGAGGTCGAAGATTAAACCAAAATCCATAGGAGACAGATCAATAAATAAATAAAGAGAAGGGAAATGAATAAAAATATAGAATATAATTAAACTAAAATGAATCCAATTATTACATCAATGATAGAAAAGAAAAATAGAAAAGAAAACCTATCTATAAAGAAATCTAGGTTGGAACCCTACAGAATCCTCCCAATAATTGATTCTCTCCAAATGGAATGGAATGATTTTATCTTGGATGGAATCCCCTATTTATAAGTATCATAGTCATCTAAAGGGTTTGATGAGGTCAAATATATGTTTTAAAAGTAGATACGAGTAAAATGATATAAAAATCCTATCAATGATACACTGTGAAATAGCATTTTTTGGATCTGCTTGGGAAATTTCATGTCGTGTATTGTTTTAAATGATGTGTAATGTGTGGGGGTTTTCAAATCATGTAATGTTTAAATGATGTGTATCTTTAAATTCCAGTATTTTAACATTCGTTTCATCCCGCTTCTTCATTTTTTTCCTTCAAAATGTCTCTTGTTCTCTTTTTATTCAATCATCGACCATAGATTCATCATCATTTTCTATTATCGCACCATGACACTTTGTGGAATGGTGCAAAGTTTATTTATGTTCCTAAAGTGTAGGGTCAATTACACAGAGAGTAGTGAATACAACGATCACAAATCTTAACTAAATATTAGTTCACTCCAATTTATGATTGATTTTATTAAACTAATGATGCAATTAAAATAAATGAATTCAAATAGAAAAACAAAAGAGTGGGAAACCAGTTTTTAGGGATTGTTTTATTAAATTAATTAATTCCACTTCACTTGAAAAACAATTATATCAAATAGATACGCAACTAAGCAATTCTTATCAATAGAACAAATGGCCATTCTCTATCAAACTACCCTAGAATCCCAATTCATCATGGTTAGATGAATCAAAATATCTAAATAACATTAAGTTCAGATTTCTAAAAGAAGAAGAGTAATTCCATTCAATGTTCCTGAATAAATCATCTCAATCATGTTGGGGTTCATTCATCACTAATGGAATATGGTAAATAGATCAATAATAAATAGAATATACACATAGGCACAACATGATACTTTTGAATACAATCATCTTTATGAGTGAAATAAAATAGAACAATGATGGTACACACCCCCTTTAACTGATATCGCTCTCCCCTATTGGTTTTAGCCAACCATCTTTGGGTGATCACCAACAAAGATTAAACCCAAATCCGTAGAAGAGAGATCAAGAAATAAATAATGATAATGGAAATGAATAAAAAGATAGATTGGAATTAAACTATAATGAATCCAATGATTACATCAATGAAAGAAAATAAAAACAGAAAATAAAACTTATCTATTAATTCTCTCATAATTCTAGTTTTTGGTAGAGTTATCGTGGACCACCACAGCATGGAATACACCAATTTGAAGAAAATACTTGATTAAATACACAAGTAGAGATCTTAACCAAGAAGATATAATATTTTAAGCTACCTGATGCACCCCCTCCCGCTCATGTAATAGAGATCCAATCCTATGAAATGCGTGGTATCCAAAACCTATATCAAGACTACATAATAGGTATCGAGGGAAAAAAATTTAAATTTAAATTACATTAATTACAATTAGAAAAATAAGCAATTTCAGAAACCATAATAGTATTATCAATAGAGTCCGGTTCAACAACTTCAACAAAATAATCAAGGGTTCTACCAGAAAAGAAGTGGTCAGGAACCATTTAAAAACCCAAGAACATCAATATATATTCCAATGAATTATATTCCTAGACCACTGCAACAAGTAACACAACAACCCTTCCCTCCTAGAGCACAACATAAATTTAAACCAACTCCACCAAGACCTCAAGAACCAAACATTCCTCACTAAAAAAATTTGAAAAATCTACTCTCATCCTTCATTAAAAAGGTTGATCAGAGTATGTCCATCCAAGATACATAAATGAAGAACCAAAGGGTGGCTCTTTTTAACTATGAGAATAAAATGGGTCAAATATCAAAGTCCTTGTCAGAGAGATTACTAGGTAGTCTACCTGGTAATATGGAGACATACCCAAATGAAGAGGCAAATAAAATGGTTCTGAGGAGTAGGAAAGTGTTGGAATATCAACAACCATGCGGAGGAGAATAAAAACAATCTCAGGAACCCAAAAATCATAAAAAAAAATCATAGAATAAGAAGATTATTAAAAATAAAATGAAATTTCTCATGGGATACCTCAAGAAGTACCACCTTTTACGAAAGCCCCAATGAAAGAGAAACCCAATGAATACATCTACATTGTTCCACCAGATTATAAAACACATCTCTCTTTTCTAGAAATAACGATTCAAGGAAGGATCCAAGGGAAATATAGGAAGTTTTTGGAGATGTTCAAAAAATTTCACATCAACATTCCATTTGCTGAGGCAATCGGCCAAATTCCTGCCTATGTGAAATCTCTCAAGGAACTGATATAAAAAAAGAAAAATGGAAGAACTAGGAATCATATAACTAAATGAATAATGCTATAAATTTTTTCAGTAGAAAATTCCACCTAAAATGAGAGAACTTTTTATTTTCTCAATCCCATGAACTATAGGAGAATGTAACTTTGGAAGAGCCTTGTGTGATTTAGGATCCAACATTAACCTCATTCCAATGAGTTTATTCCACAAAATGGGACTTTAGGAACTCAAAATGACTAGAGTGGCACTATAATTAGCTATCCAATCAGTAAAGTATCCCTGATTACTTCTCAATAATTTCGTATTCAAAGTTAGAAAGTTTATTTTTCCAATAGACTTCATCATTTTGGACATAGAAGAGGAAAGAGACATTCCAATCATCAAAGGATGACCATTCCTAGCCACTAGGAAGGCATTGATTGATGTGAATCAAGGGAGACTCATATTATGAGTATGTGATTAACAAGTTGTGTTCAACCTAGAAAAAGTGAAAAAACAAATAGTTGATTCTTTTGACTGCTAAACTATCTTTCTCACAGATGAAAGATATGGCTACTTAAACATTGAATATGAAAGTTATGAGAATCCCCCTATTGAGAAGGAGGGATATGAATTTAAGGAATTAAACTATATAGAACCTCTTACAAGGGATAATATCCCACCATTCATACCCTTGGTCATTTAGCCACCAAAACTGGAACTGAAACCTCTCCCAAGTACACTCAAGTATTCTTTTTTAGAGACTATTGTTGCACTACCCATCATCATTAACTCAGAATTGACATATTAATAAGATGAAAAATTGATCAAAGTCCTACAAATACATAACCATTCAATTTCTTAAGGGGTGGATGACAATTAGGGGATCAATACCACTTTGTTCACCAATAATATTTTACTAGAATAAGGTGAACAACCTAAATAATAACCCTATAGGTGACTCACCCCACAAATGAAGGAGGTATTTAAGAAGGAAGCACTGGAAATTTTGGATGCTGAAACAATTTTTTCAATCTCTAATAGCGAGTGGGTGAACCCACTATAGGTCATTCCAAAGAAAGGTGGCCTTACAGTTAAAAAAATTATAAAGGTGAAATGATCTTGACTCACACCATCACTGGATGGAGAGTATGCACTGACTAAAGAAAACCTAAATGCAACAACCCAAAAAGATCATTCTCCCTACAATTCATGGATAAAATTCTATAGAGACTCATAAGACATGAGTTTTACTAATTCCTTGATAGATATTTAGGATACAATCAAATTGCAGTCAACCCATATGATTACTCTAAAACAACATTCATGTGTCCATTTGGTACCTTCGCCTATAGAAACATGTCGTTCAGTATGTGTAATGAACCGATGATCTTTCAAAGGTGCATGAAACATATATTCCATGGTATGGAGGAGGAATTTTTAGAAATTTTCATGGATGACTTTTTAGTTTATGGAAGATCTTTTGAGGTCTGCCTAAGAAATCTTGAGTTAGTATTGTAATCTTGTAAAGAGAAGTGATTGGTTTTAAGATGAAAAAAATGCCACTTTATGGTCTAAGGAGGCATAGTAACTGGACACAAAATATACAAGGATAGAATGGAAGTTGATCTTGCTAAGATCAAGGTGATCAAATATTTACCTGAGACCTCCATGGTTAAAGGCATATAAAGCTTTCTAGGGAATGCAGGTTTTTATCATTACTTTGTAAAGGATTTTAAAAAAGTTTCCTTCCCTATAAAACACCTGTTATAAAAAAAACTTCATTTTAATTCACTAAATAATGTCAGTGGGAATTCAACACTTTAAATAAAAGTCTGGTATCCACTCTTGTTATCATTTCACCAGATTGGAAAAAAGTGTTTGAGTTGATGTTCGATGCCAGCGACTTCGTTTTTGGTGTTGTTTTAGGATAGTGATTCAGTCACATATTCTTCCCCATATAATATTTCAGTCACACATTGAATTAATATTAGGTAAACTATACAACTATATACAAGGATATCTTATTAGTTGTCTTTTATTTTGAGAAAATTTTCTCCTATCTAGTTTTGTCAAAAGTAATAGTGTACACTGACCATGCTTCCCTAAGAAATTTGATGAAAAAATGATGTAAAACCAAGACTGATATGGTGGATCCTATTTCTATAATAATTTGACATCGTGATAAAGAATACCAAAGGAATGGAAAATTTTGTCACCGACCATCAATCATGACTTCCATTGCCCCTTATAAAGGATGATTACGATCTAGACATCAAAGTCGAATTCCCCGATGAAACTCTCTTCAGCATAAATATGAAGGCACTTTCATGGTTTTCAGACATTGAAAATTATCTCACTATAAGCTCCATCTTACCATACCTCAATTACCAATAATAGATGATATTTTTAGTTGAAGTTTCACACTACTACTGGGATGAGTCGCTTCTTTTTAAGTGTTTTTCTAATAGATTATTGTGGAAATTCATCCTAGAGGATGACATCCAAAGTGTGTTAGACATGTGTCACATGTCACCAACTAGAGGGAATCATGGAATATAATTAAAAACATAAAAAATTATGTAGATTGTAATTTTCTAGCCCACACTCCACCAAGATGAAAGGATTTTTTATCAAAGTTGTGATTGGTGCCAAAAAACTGACACCATTGGAAAAAGAAATGAAGTTCACCAAAACTTGATCATGGAAGTCGAAATATTTGATGTATGGGGAATTTATTTCATGGGACCATTTCCTAATTCACATGTAAAGTTCTATATCCTTGTTGGTGTGGACTACATTTCCAAATGGGTAGAAACTGAACCTACAACTCATGAAATGGTGAAAGTGGTCATGAATTTCTTACAGAAAAATGTGTTTTCAAGATTCAGATTTCCCCAAATACTCATTATTGATCAGAGAAAAAATTTCACCAATAATTATTTTAAAGTATTACTAAAAAATACGGCATTAGGTATAACACAGGAACTCCCTACTACCCACAAACAAGTAGGAAAGTTGAATTTTCAAACAAGTAAATCAAAAAAATCCTAGAAAATATCACGTTCACAAGTTGAAATGGCTAGAGCCTAAAATTAGATGATGCACTTTGGGAATAATGCACCACATAAAAAACACCTATCAACACCACACCCTTAAAATTGATATATGGGAATCCATGTCATTTTCTAGTAGAATTAGAGAATCACTCATATTGGGTAATTAAGAAGCTCAATATGGATTCTCAAAAAGATGGAGAAGCTAGGATACTACAATTGGATGAATTTGAAGAGATAATAAATGATTCTTATGAAAATTTCAATATCTATAAATAGAAAACTAATAAATTCCAGGATCAACGCATCACGAGACACATTTTTATCACATGGAATAAGGTTTTGTTATTAAACTCCCATTTCAAATTGTTTCATGGGAATATAAAATCTAGATGGTCAGGAACCTTTGTGGTCATAAAATTATTCCCTTATAGGACCATAGATATTCAAAAATAATTTTAACCACCATTCAAAGTCAATGTTCAAAGGTTTAAAATTTATTAATAACCCTTATGTGAGGGGTGTATCATAACCTTTAAATTCATTTGAGCACTAAAGAGTCAAGATTTTGACGTTAAAAAAAGTGTTGAATAAGAGGAAACTCATGTTAGATCACTCTAGGATAGATTAGGTTAGAATAATATTTAGGATATCTTGGGTCATGTTGGGAGAAAAGTATCGGAATCCAATTCCAAATTGTGAAAAAATCACCAAATACACATCATGTAATCAAATACATGACATGTACTTTTCACTGACCAAATTTATTTAATTCCTAAATTACACATTGTGTATTTGATTAAAAAATCATTTAATTTTGAGATCTGTTTAGGTCATGAACCTAGGTATCATGATGCACACATCTCCCCTCTCCCATTACTCGCTGCTTGCACTCAACCCCCACCTACAGCCTCCACCTCATGCCTCCCCCTTGCTCCTCTAACTTCATCCACACCTATTTAAAACCAACCTTGCACCTAAAATGACATGAAAAAAGACTATGAAAACTCTACATATAGATCTCGTGTCTGAGTGAGATGATCCACCACCAGTCAAGTTTCGAAGTGGTGCGACACCTCCAGTACCCCACAAATCTTCCTCAACCTCCACTTCGATCGCTAAAGTGCTACCTTCCCCTGAGGATTCTTAGTCAAACTCTAGTGGGTCATATGAGGATTATTGCTCCTACATACACCCCATAATAAATTTTTAAGACCCCCAGAACCACGTTGTACTCAATATTCTATAGGAAAAACCAATATGTACTAACAAAAATCCAGTCATGGTCATCCTTGCATGCCTTCACATCAGCTGGGAGGTCCTCCAAATCCTCGAACACCTGCATATCTCCTAAATTATCAATGTGTATGATGAGACCTACTAGGATCTATTCCTTGATATAATTTAAACTTTTTTAGGTCACTATCGATAGCCTCCACTTCTAATTAGGCAGACGAACTCATGAGTTATCTTTCACAGATTTTGGTATATGGCTTGAGATTTATACTGATGACTTCACCACATCAGAGGTATTCCTCACCTTGTAGCTTGATCCTTGCAATCCAGATTCAAAAAGGATATGAAGGATGAATTCTTAGGATTCTCACACTGAGCATGATCTATAGATTACAAATTCCACACATCTCTGAGGTGCAACATTCCGCATTCTTCATAGGGCATTGACTCATGCCTATTTTTCTCATGTAGAGTCTCACGATAGCATTATACAGTTGGATTTACTCATCCTTGATGTTACCATGGGTGGCCCTGCCATTAATATGGAATTGTAGTTCACCTTCTACTATAGAGAACATGTGCAGTAGACGTGAGGTAAGATTATGGGTGGATCTTTCATCACCCATTTAGCTCGTCATCTCGATGTTTTTGACATCGACCTTCCAATAAACTACCTTGGTCCCATGGAATCTATAAACTTCATCTTGATGCACAAGATGAAGCTAATAAATAAGGATGATGAAATCTACTAATGGGTTCTAGGATTCTTTGAGGCTGCTGATGAGGCACCTATAGATCATGCAGCCGACCCTGCACTGGCTCCTACCACATCAGATCCAGCCACCACCTTTGGCCCAGACCCTAAAGCTTCCATACCCACCCCTGACCCCACCCATATTACTTCCTCTACCACAAACACCTTCCCTAATGTTCCACCCACCCTAACATATCTAGAAGATCTCTAGGATATGCACCTTTACATCCTGGATAATCTACATCAGATTACCCAATACCCACACATCCAATTTGTAGATATCTATCATTTCACTACCCCTCCACCACCATCATCCTATATATCCTCTTAGACTCCAAAAATCACTATCGAACCTTCATAATCCACCACTCCTTCCCCAACCACCACCTCGTCTGACATTCCATCCGAGCTAACAGAACCTACTGCCCAACAAGAGTTTTTGGAAGAGAAGGTTTGGATGGGAAAGGGATGATCAGCCTCCCCATCTATTGATGTTCCTTTCATTGATCTAGCTACCACATCCACAACCATACTCTGGACCGGTACCTCATAACCACCCATCACTGAGATATCTGAAAACACCATGACACCACCTTCAATAATTGATCTTCCAACCCCTTCTTCCATTGCAGCTACTAACCAGGCAGGCCAGATACAGCTACCCTCTGTTCGGGAGAGGACTATAGATGAGATAATTGATGTTTTTTATTAATCTTTATATACCCCAATTTCTCCCCCATTTTTATATGCTGCCTAAGTGATCATTTTTATATTGTCTTCATTACCTTTCATTGCTGTATCATTTCAATTATTATATATTTGTGATACTATTTTTTATTTATTTTACCTGGATTATTTTTCAATTCATTACACTATTATAATAGCCATTTATAGCTCTTATGCATCTTTTAGGGTCATCGATGTGCCTATTTCATCACCATGTTCCCTTTTTCTATGGATGAATCAACATCTGGCTAATGTCAAGCACCATCTTGAGGATATATCACTAGAGATCCATGATTAGCATCCATCACCATCACGACGAGCAAAAATACCTTTCCTTCCATGTCATGACCCATCCTCGGGGCCTGTGCCATGACTACCCTAAGCCCGCCTCCCATAGGCCAGGGGCTGGCGACTAGCACCAAGGCGTAAATCCCGACAAAAGGGAAAGACATTGCCTTTATAAAGTAAAAAAAACACCATAGAGTAAGCCAGTAGAAGTAAACACTAAGTAAACTGAGTACAAGTAAGTGCGAAAAGTAAATGGGCCAGAATACAAACCCAAACTGAAAGTAAAGTAAAACTAGAAAGAAAGTACAACAACTGAAAGTAAAGCAGCAACGTCGAGCCGTTCACTGGTAGTCCCACCTGAATGGTGGGTACAGATAGCCACCTCAGCTCCTCAGGTCCAGCCGCCCGCTCCGTGTACGTCCCGCCTAGTGGTCCACCTCTAGGTACTGACTACTCCACTAGCCTCTACCATGATCAACACTGTCCTTCATCTGCATCCAACATAACGTAGTGCGGGCATAGCCCGTGCAGGGGTGAGTATACGCTACTCAGTAGGGACCCCGAGACCCTCGAAGGTCTCCCAAAATCCACAAAGGATAATCCACAAAAGAAAGATACAATAACGAAGTAACAACCAACACTACTTAAGTATATTCCCATACATATACTAAAGTCATCAATTCCAGTTCGGCTCCAACGCCTGAGCCCAAGTTTGATCACGTCCACACAGGATAGTACAACACAATCCACATAGGAAAGCAAGTCAATCATATCGAAGATAATGATTGAAAGTCAAGACTCAGCTCACACAGGTATACCTCTTCGGTGATAGAGATGACCAAATATAGCCACTGATTCATCTAAGCTGGGACCCACGTAGGATACTAAACCAGCTACTCTGCCAGACCCACATAGGATAGCAAAAACAGAGTCAGACACTGCCAGACCCATGTAGGATACAAGAACAGTAGTCATTGTCGTCGAACCCACATAGGATTTCAGTGCAGTCTTCATCTCCGTCGAACCCACATAGGATTTTAGTACGGTCTTCATCGTTGCCGAACCCACATAGGATTTCAGTGCAGTCTTCATCTCCGTCGAACCCACATAGGATTTCAGTACGGTCTTCATCGCTGCTGAACCCACATAGGATTTCAGTACGGTCTTCATCGCTGCTGAACCCACATAGGATTTCAGTGCAGTCTTCATCACCGTCGAACCCACATAGGATTTCAGTATGGTCTTCATCGTTGACAAACCCACATAGGATTTCAGTGCAGTCTTCATCACTATCGAACCCACATAGGATTTCAGTATGGTCGTCACAGTCGCAGCCAGCTCTAGGGTTCCCGCACACAGCATGCTCGTTTCCGGGAGGGTCCGCTCCATGAGCCAATGGGTCGATACATCAAATGACATGTAGTCTGGAGTTGATGCATCTCAAAGTTCCGTATTGACAAGAGGAACTCAATGTGACAGACGGTGCGTCAATCGGACGCCCGGTCTGAGAGTTATTGGCTTTTTCGTTCCAGGGGCCCGGTTGGTTTTTAAGTTAAAACCAACCCGACCACACTCCAACTACATCCAAAACTCAAGTGGTGTAAGTCAAAAGGTCCGTCTCACTTAGAGGAATCCAACAAAGTCGACGGCACGTCAATCGGACGTCCGAAGCTCACGTTATAAGCGTTTCCGTTCCGAGGGCTCGGTTGGTTTTGTGTTCGAACCAACCTGGCCGTACACAAGGTTTTCTAAAACCTTGAGTGTAATATATCGAAACGACCGTCTCGATCTAAGGATCGTATCGCAACTGACGGTGCATCGATCGGAGGTCTGTAGCCCAAGATATGGGTAAAATACCGGAAGTGGTCTGAAAATGGGGGCTCTGGGCCCGGTCCGACCCGACCCAACCCCCCTGGGTCGGCCCAAACCGGGTCGACCCGAACCGGGTCCGGGTCCGGCCCATTAGGGCGCGGCCTGGCCCGATGGGCATGACCCGGCCTGGTGCGCTCGTGTGGCCGCGTGGCCAGCTCGGCCAGCGCCGAGCTGAGCGGACAGGGGGGGGGGGGGGCTGCCCCCTGATTGATGAGCCACGACCCCCACGCGGTGGGGGCCGCTCCTTTGGCCGTCTAGGGGTTAAGACCTCTAGTTTTATGGAAGCCGGCCGGCCCAGTCCGACTGGCCGGAGCTGCTGCCGCGGGACCGCCGGGGTCCCACCCTTCCGAGGTGCCGGCGGCCGGCGGTTCCGGCCGCCCGGTTTTGCACCGCCGCGGCGCGACGGCGCTGCGCCCCTCCGCCGCGGCCTCGCACCGGCCGCGGTATCTTTATGGTTCTCTAGCGCGGCGCGATGGCACCGCACCTCTTCGCTACGGCCCGACTCCGGCTGCGGGTTCGTTCGGCCTCAACGGCGCGGCGCGACGACACCGCGCATCTTCGTCGCATTTCCCAGGATTCCGCGCGGTGTCGTTACACCGCGCCACCTTCTTTCGAACTGCAACAACACAACAACAAAAGGGGGGAGGAGAGTTGGCCATGTTCGTGCGGTCCGACTTCCTCCCGATAAGTTGATATGAAGCGGCCCAAGGATAAAGACGAAGAACGACAAAGGATAAATTCACGACAAAAACAAATAACACCTACCTCAAGCGTTTGTTGAATGAAGGTTCGTCGCGGGGAAGAGACATCGCGGAAGACGGCGTCGCGGAAGAAGGATCATCGGCGTCGCAGTACACGGCATCACGTCATCGATCTCCGAGGAACTTGCGTTCTTCGTCTCCCTTCGTCGGAGGCTGGCGTTCTTCGTCGGCGACTGTGCGTTCTTCACGTTCTTCAAGGAGGAAGATGAAGATTCCAATACTTGGGCTCTCCTCTTCAAATCCTCCTTGCACAATGAAACAACATAATAAAATAAGGCTTTGCCTTATTTTATTTCTCATGCCAACTGTTTTTGAAATTCAAAAACAGATCATGATTTAATTAACGTGCGTTGACCAATTAATGAGGCATTTAATAATCCTATTAAACGCGAGCGTTGACTTGGCATTAAAGAGGGGGGTGCGAGTGAGTTACCATATTAAATGCACGTGGGAGGTAAAAGGTAATAAAGGGGTGGGGCTCGTGTGGGCCCCACCTCACTAATATCCTACCTTGGAGTTAGGATATTAGTGGGTCCCACTCCAACCACCATGCCTAGGTTAGCACTACTAAGAATAAAAATAAAATTGTACCACAAGATTTTATTTTTATTCTTTAGTTAACCCAAATAATTAATAACCTCACCCGAGAAAATGCAACTCCAAAAAAGGTGTTCTTAAGAAATTACCGGCACTACGATTCCATCGGTGCCCTCGGAATTTGATTCCGAGCACCGGTTCAAAAGTTAGGAAAACCCACTTGTTCGTTTACTGAATGTACCCAAGCTAAACTTTGGAAATTGATTCCGGGCACACCGGGCCTCGGAATTTGGTGCCGTCAGAAACTGCATTCTTGTAAAATCCCAAAGAAAATTAAGAAATAATTTTCCTTGAATTTTATGGGTCTTTACATTACTTCCACCTCAGGGATTTACATCCCCATAAATATACATCATAAACTAGGGGACCAATTGTGGGTACTAAGCACGCATCTGAGCCTCCCACTCCCAAGTGATCTCCTGGAGGTTCTCGTGCTGCCATCTGATGTGAACTAGAGGTATCGACCGTCCACGTAGGACCCACTCCTGTCGATCCTCGATCTCCACCGGGACCTCCACAAAAGTCTCCCCATTGTCAATTTCCAGCTCCCCATGGTTGATGATATGTGTCGGGTCATGCACGTATCTCCTCAGCTGAGATACGTGGAAGTCGTCGTGCACTCGGTGAAACTGAGGTAGTAGAGCCAGGTGATAAGCCACCTCGCTTATCCTGTTGAGAACCTAGAATAGTCTGATGAAGCGCTGAGATAACTTTCCGCCTCGGCCAAATCTCTATAATCCACGTCGAGGTGAGACCCTCAAGAAGACGTGGTCGCCATCCTCGAACTCCAGTGGCCTCTGCCTCCTGTCAGCATAAGACTTATACCGGCTCTGAGCTATCCTCATCTGCTCCTGGATGACCTGGACCTTCTCTGCCATGGCCTAGACCATCTCTGGTCTCACAAGTGCTAACTCCCCAGGGTCTGTCCAGCACAGAGGTGATCTGCAAGGCCGGTCGTACAATGCCTCATATGGTGCCATCCCGATGGTGGAGTGGTATCTATTATTGTACGCGAACTCCACCAAGGGTATATGGTCCTCCCAGCTGTGACCAAAGTCGAGGATACATGCTTGGAGCATGTCCTCAAGAGTCTGAATGGTCCTCTCCATCTGACCATCCGTCTGAGGGTGAAAGGTGGTGCTCAGACGTAGCTGTGTCCCGAATTCCTCCTACAACCCCTTCCAAAGTCGGGAAGTAAAGCGAGCATCTCGATCGAAGATGATAGATGATGGTACACCATGAATCTGTACAATCTCCTGAACGTAGAGACGTCCCAAGCTCTCTACTGAGCCCTGCTCTCTGATGGGTAAGAAGTGGGCCGACTTAGTGAGTCGGTTGAGAATCACCCAAATGGAGTCATGACCACTGGAAGTGCATGAAAGTCCAGTCACGAAATCCATAGATATCACATCCCACTTCCACTCCGGGACCTCCAAGGGCTGTACCAAGCCTGCTGGTACCTCGTGCTCTGCCTTCACCTACTGGCAGGTGAGGCATCGAGAAACGAACTCTGCCACAACCTTCTTCATACCCGGCCACCAGTGCTGTCATCTGAGATCCTGGTACATCTTCGCCACTCCTAGATGTACCGCTAAAGGGGAAGTGTGAAACTCTCTCAGCACCTCTTCCTGCAGATTAGCTGGTACCATGGTACGTCCTCTGAAAAGGACATAGTGCTCTCCTCCTATGGAGAATCCATCAGGTGCCTATCCTGAGGATATCTGCACACGCCGTGTCTCACAGTCAGCGTCCCCACACTGTGCCTCTTTGACCCGCTGTAGTAGTGGAGGAGTGACTGTGAGTGACTGAAGAAAGGATGCTCCATCTCTATCCACGAAGGATATCTGCAAAGTGGATAACTGCTCCGTTCGCTCCCCGAGTAGCTGGATGCCCGTCCTCCTGCTGAGAGCATCGGCTACTAAGTTCCCCTTCCTAGGAGTATAGACTATCTCAAAGTCATAGTCCTGGAGGAACTCGAGCCATCGTCACTGTCTCAGATTTAGGTCCTTCTGCGAGAAGATGTACCTGAGACTCTGGTGGTTAGAGTAGATTGTAAAGCGCTTGACCATCATATAGTGTCGCCACATCTTCAGAGCGAAGACCACTGCTGCTAACTCCAGGTCATGGGTAGCATAGTTCTGCTCATGCTGCCTCAACTGACGTGATCCATAGGCGATCACTGCCCGCTCCTGCATCAAGACACACCCAAGTCTGGTCTCTGATGCATCACAGTAGACTACGTACCCTACTCCCTCCTCCGGTATCCTCAATATAGGCGCGCTGGTCAATCTCTGTCTCAGTTCCTGGAAGCTCTGCTGACATCTGTCTGACCACACGAAGGGTTTCCTCTTCTTCGTCAAAGCTGAGAGTGGTTCCGCAACTCTGGAGAAGTCTGGCACAAATCTCCGGTAGTACTTAGCTAGACCCAAGAAACTTCGCACCTCCATCACGCTCCTGGGTGGCTCCCAAGCTAGCACTGCCTCGATCTTTGCAGGATCCACCGCAACTCCCGCCTCAGAGATGACGTGTCCCAAGAAGTGGACCTCACGTAACTAGAACTAACACTTTGAGAGATTTCCATAAAGCTGGTGCTCTCGGAGTGTGTCTAGTACAACCCGCAAGTGGTAGGTGTGCTCCTCCTTAGTGGTCGAGTATATCAATATGTCGTCGATGAAGACCATGACAAATCGATCAAGGTATGGCTGAAATATCATGTTCATGAGACTCATGAACACAGATGGAGCATTGGTTACGTCGAAAGGCATAACCAAGAACTCATAGTGGCCATACCGACATCTGATGTCCATCTTCTGCATGTCCTCGTCTCGAAATCTGAGCTGATGATAGCCTGATCTAAGGTCTATCTTTGAGAACCACCGTGCTCCCTTGAGCTAATCTAAGAGGTCATCAATCCTCGGTAGCGGATACTTGTTCCTCATGGTCACCTGGTTCAGGCGACAATAGTCGACACAAAGTCGCAAACTTCCGTCCGCCTTCTTGGCGAACAATATTGGGGAATCCCAGGGTGAAACACTAGGTCAGATTAATCCCTTGCCCTAAAAGTCCTCCAACTGTACCTGTACCTCTAGAAGCTCAGCAGGGGCCATCCGATATGCTGGAGTGGATATCAGAGCTGTCCCAGGGTATAAGTCAATATAAAAGTCTACCTCTCTGCGAGGAGGTAGTCCTGGAACGTCGTTAGGGAAAAAGTCCGCATACTGATCCACCACTACTGGAAAACTAGGACTCTGCACATCAACTGCTCCTAGGATGAGGCTAGCCAACTGATAAGTGATGGGATGTCCTCTCCTTTGCGTGAGTCCATCCTATGCTGCAAAGGCTCCCTTCTCGCTGGTGAAGGTGAACCTGCTCCCGTCGGTGCATACACACCACACCTTGTGCTTAATACAGTCAATCTGAGCATGGACTGTAGATAACCAACCCATGCCCAAGATGACGTCGTAAGGCCTCGACGCCGCTACAAGAAGATCCCAGCCGAAGCTCTAGCCTCCTAGAGTAAGCTCACACTACTGGAACCTGTGCGTAATCATTGAGTCTGCTCCCATAGGATTCTCTAGTTGTAAGGATCAAGCTAACGGCTCCATCGGAATCTCCAAGCTCTGAACAAGGGCAGTGGAAATAAAAGAATGACTCAATCCTATGTCTATAAGAACTGCAGAAAGGGTGGAGTAGACACATATCATACCTC
The DNA here is from genome assembly GCA_963277665.1 of Viscum album. Taxonomy (NCBI): domain Eukaryota; kingdom Viridiplantae; phylum Streptophyta; class Magnoliopsida; order Santalales; family Viscaceae; genus Viscum; species Viscum album. Next base: position 149,290,832 of record OY728166.1, on the reverse strand, counting down.
GAATCATCTCTGGTGCACCGTGGTCGTAGGCCTCCGCTGCCTGAAGCTGAGCCTGTCTGTTGGGCAAAAATCCCTCAAGGTATCATTGAAGCCTTTTTGAGGTGATTGTGTTTGTTGACAAAGTGGACATCTGAGTTGTGATTGTTGACAAAGAGGATTTCATGATGGAATGTCGAGTTCAAGAGATGAGGTCAACGATCCATGTTTGATTCAAGAACGTCGATAAAAGGAATGGAAGATCTGGAGGCGGTACAAAAGAACAGATACAAGGTGACGCCGTTTTCCAGTGTTTGCCAAATTTTTGGGCCTGAAAATCGGCAAATGAAGAAAAGTGTTTTTGGCAAAGGGACTTGCGCGCCGCGAACATGGTGTACAGGAAACTTGCGCGCCACATGTTTTTCAAGATCAGAAGATCAAAATATTGCTAAGGAAATAGTATCGCGCAAGTTTGGGAGTTGGTCGCGCAAGTGTCTAAAGGAGAGGAGACTTGCGCGCCGAAATTGGGTCGCGCAGGTGACTTGCGCGCCGTCGCGCAGGGTGGTCAGATTGCCTATAAATACCGGACCACCCCTCCTCATTTCTCACCGGAGTTCAAGACGAGAGCTCCCGTCGCGCAGGTGTGGTGGTCGCGCAAGTGGTGTGTGTGGTCGCGCAGGTGGGACTTGCGCGCCAGTGGTTGAAGTTGTGCGCCGGTATTAGAAGTTGCGCGTCGGTTTGCAGTTGCGTGCCAATAGTGGTTTGGGCGTAAAGGGAAGAGAGTCGCGCAAGTTTGGAGTTGAGGAAGCTTGTGTCGCGCAAGTGTCAGAGGAGGACTTGCGCGCCCGTTGTGACTTGCGCGCCGATACTTGCGCGCCGAGGTTGACTTGCGCGCCAAGTAAGGTTTTGTTCCCGCAGTGATTTTCAGACTGTGTGGAAGCTGGAAGTTTGCCCGATACCTTCGGTGCAAAGAGATATTCATCAACGGGTGAAAGTTAAACTTCAACAGAGCATCTACACACAAGAGAAGATGCATTCTTTCAGGAAAATGAAGAGACCTACAGGTCTATAAACTGTGAGTGGATTCCATCCAAGAGCAGTGAGCTCAGGAAGAGGAAGAAGGTGATCCTCTCCACCGGCAGTGAGCCAGAGAGAGAGAAACAGGGAGTGATCCTTGGGAAAGCAGTGATCTGACCCTAAACATTGTAAAGGCAGTGAGCCTGGGCATAGAAGTGATCTAGCCCGAACCTTGTAATCCACAGCTAGTGAAGATTAGTGGAATTTGGTACGACCGGCAACCTGTCGGCGTATGCTCCTTGGACGTAGCCCTTAGCGGTGAACCAAGTAAAATTGCTGTGTCCTGTGCTTGCTTTACATTCTGTTTATATCGTGCAACAGGGAAAAGAGAGAAGAGTGTTTTGCTTAACAGCGAAACAAGATCAGAACGGGCATTAATTTTTAATTAGTCATACCCTGATTCACCCCCCCCCTCTCAGGGTATCCAGCCTAGTGGACCTAACAAGTGGTATCAGAGCGAAAGGTTGAAAGTTGTTCTTCTCTCAATGGAGGTAACCAATCATAAAGGGATTCCGATCTTCGACGGATATAATTTTCAGATATGGAAGAATTGGATGCAACACTATTTCCAATCCTTGGGAATGGATGTGTTTTCAGCAGCTATGCATGGTATCACAGCTGATATTAATAGTGGTGCCTTATCAGAAGCTGAGCATAGAGAGTTGGATGCTGATTCCAAAGCAATCAATGCCTTAGGGGGAGCCCTTTCCAATCCCATCTACACAAAGGTGATGTCATGCAAAACGTCACATTCCATGTGGGAAAAGCTTTTGAATATATATGAAGGGGACACAAAAGTCAGAGAGGCAAAGCTGCAGGTGTTGTGGAACAAATATGAAGATCTGAAAATGAACCCGAATGAGTCTGTTGACGCATTCTTTGATAGGGTAAACATTGTTGTGGAAGATATGCGAGGTCTTGGAGAAGTCATTGAAGACATAAAGATTGTAAAGCGCATCTTGAGGAAACTTCCACCTCGGTTCAATCCGAAAGTTTCAGTACTAGAAGATAAAGATCCAAAAGAGCTGACATTGGACAATTTGCACAGTACCTTGGTTGCATATGAAATGAGGAACGATGATAATGAGGCTGTGGAAAAGGGGAAGTCTAAAGAGGTGGCATTTAAGGCCATGAAGAAGCTCACCATTGAAGATTCTAATGAAGAAGAAGAGACAGATGAGGTGATGTCATTCCTTTCTTCGAATCTACAAAGAGGAAAAGGAAAGTTTAAAGGTAAACTTCCACTAGCATGCTTTAGATGTGGAAAGGTTGGTCATCTTGCAGCAAGATTCCCCAAGAAGTTTCAAGATGATGATGATGATGATGACGCTGAAATTCCCAAAAAGAAGTCTTCAGCTTTTGTGAAAGGGAAGAAACAATTCAAGAGAAATTTCTTCAAGAAAAAGAATCTTCTCTCACAAGAATTTGAAAGTTCAGATGAGTCTGAGGATGAAGAAGTTGAGGAAATAGAAAATTGCAGAGATCGTGGGGTAAATGCCTTGGTGGCAATTGTTGGTAGTTCTCAAAAGGGAGAAGAAGCTGATGCTAAAGAAGAAGAAGAAATTGAAGGGAGAATTGATATGGAAGCCGAATTGGAAGCAGCTCTTGAGGAGATAGATGTTTGGAGAGCCAAAACGAAGAAAGCCAATAAAGTGGTTCGTGATGCCAAACTCTACATGCAACAACAGGATGAAGAAAAGTCTGAGCTGTTAGAAGAAATTGAAAGACTAAAATCCTCAACACCAGAGAGCTCAGAAAATATTGTTGAGTATAAGCTTAAAATTGAGGAACAAAAGAAGGAAATTGATTGTCTGACAAACACAGGAAAGGAGCAGGTTAGATGTATCAAAGAGCTTGAAGAAGAAGTGGTCAGTCTGCGACAAAAACTCAAGGATCAAGATAAACTCTTGACCCCCAATGTGATATCTGAAAAGCAGGCTATTCAGAAGACAGAGAAGATGAAAGCGGAGCCTAGCAGTTCAGTAGGAAAGAAACAGCAATTGAGCTCAGATGTTAAGGTCGTTTCTGGGCTTAGTCAAGAACAAAAATTGGCGACAATTGCAGTCAGACCGCAAGCACTCATCCCGAAAGTGAAGGTTGATTTGGGAACAAAGCAGAATCAGAATATTCAGAGATCCCAAAGGGGAAATCACAGTGCTGAAATATCACGAGGGAATGCATCCTATATCAGGTGTTATTGCTGTGGGAAAATGGGACATTCACAGTTTGTGTGTTCCATAGCCAAGAGATACAGAAGGGAACATGAGCATAGACGGCAGCCAAACAGAGAACGGTTTTCCAGAACACATTTTGAAGGACACTGTTTTTGGTGCGGAGGATTTGGACACATGGCAAGGTATTGCACATCAATCATTCAGAGAAATGTGTCAAAGAATAATCAAAATGTTCACAAGCAGCAGATCAATAAACCAACAAGTGAGTTAAAAGTTCAGAACAGATTTGCAGCTCTGCAAGATGAGGGTGGTCCATCATACTCTGAGAAAGAACAGAAGCCTCAATCCATGCCGAGTGTGAAAGAAAAAGTATGGACCAAGAAGAAGAAAAATGAGAAGGCTGTGGTGGCGGATATTGCCCTTAAAGCATCAGATCGATCTGGTGTTTGGATCCTTGATAGTGGTTGCACATCCCACATGACGGGTAATAAGGATCTTGTTACATGCATCAAATATGACAAAGAAGGAGTTGTCAAATTTGGAAATGATGAAGGCCTGAAGATTGTTGGCTCAGGGAAAGCCAAGTTTGGGGGCAAAGAGATGAGACGTGCTGATGTCTTGGTAGTAGAGGGTCTCAGTCATAATCTACTCAGTGTCAGTCAACTATGTGACTCTGGGCACTCTATCCAATTTACCAAGAAGATGTGTGTTGTGAAAGGAAAAGATGGAGCAGCTGTTCTGCAGGGAAAAAGGTCAAAGGGAAATCTTTATCTTGTAAGTGGGGAAGAAGATACTTGTCTTTTATCCAGAGAGGAAGAAAACCAGCTGTGGCATAAGCGACTTGGTCATCTATGCCAACCATCTATGGAGGATCTCGTTAAATGTGATGCTGCTAGAGACCTTCCCAAACTATCACGTGATCGCACTCATACGTGTGATGCTTGTCAACAAGGGAAAATCATCAGAAAGACATACAGGCCAAAGGAACAGAAATCAACTAGAGTGCTCGAACTGGTGCATGCTGATGTATGTGGACCTATCTCACCACGAGCTATAAATGGGCAAAGGTACTATGTACTTTTCATTGATGACTATAGCAGAATGGCCTGGGTATTCATCATAACCCATAAGACAGAGGTATTCAGTTGCATAAAGCAGTACAGGAGGGAATCAGAAAAGATGCTTGGGCAGAAAATTCTGAAGTTTCGTACTGATAACGGTACGGAATTTACAAACAGTCAGGTTGAAAACTATCTCGAGAAACATGGGATAAGGCATCAAGTTTCATCAGTAAGAACTCCCCAACAGAATGGAGTAGTTGAAAGGAGAAATCGGATCATCAACAACATGGCCAGAACAATGCTTATTGATAAAGACCTGCCAGAGAAATTTTGGAAGGAAGCAGTTCTGACATCGGTCTATGTTTCAAACAGGTCCCTGTTATGTCCGAAGCAAGGGAAGACTCCATATGAACTGTGGTACGGAAAGAAGCCAACGTTGAAGTACTTTCGAATCTTTGGAAGTAAGTGTTTCATTCTCAACAAAGAACATCATAGGAAGTTTGAGGTATGAGGAGATGAAGGGATATTCCTTGGCTATTCCGGGAAAAGCAAAGCGTATAAATGTTTCAACAAAAGGCTGGGAAAAATCATTGAAAGCAATGATGTCACTATAGTTGAAAATGAGCAGAATACTCAACGATCCAGTGAACAGTTCCTGGATGAAAGTGATGATGAGGTAAGCAACCCAGGGGGAGAAGAAGTGGCAGAAGCTGACTCAGAAGAAGATACTGACAATGAAGAGGAAAGTGTCAAGTCGGTGTCTGTGAGAAAGCCAAAGAGTCGAGCTGAAATTGATAGGCAGAATATCATTGGTGATCAAACAGCTCCAGTTCAGACTCGAAGAATGAAATCATCGCAACAAGCATCGTTTTTGTCTCAAGTGGAGCCGAAATGTTTTTCTGATGCAGCTGAAGATGAAAACTGGGTTCAGGCCATGAATGAAGAGCTTGATCAGATTGAGAAGAACCAGACATGGGAGATTGTTTCGAGGCCAGCAGACAAGAATGTCATCGGGACTAAATGGGTCTATCGCAACAAGATGAATGAAGATGGAACAGTGATTCGGAACAAAGCACGACTAGTGTGCAAGGGATACTCCCAGATAGAGGCAATAGATGTTGATGAGACATTTGCACCGGTTGCAAGGCTGGAGACAATCAGATTATTTTTGGCCATAGCAGTGCAAAGAAACTTCAAAGTGTTCCAGATGGATGTAAAATCCGCATTCTTGAATGGGGTTCTGGAAGAAGAGGTGTATATTGAGCAGCCAGATGGTTTTCTCATTCATGAGGATGAGAGCAAAGTTTGCAGGCTGAAGAAGGTGTTGTATGAGCTGAAACAAGCACCAAGGGCATGGTACTCAAGGCTTGATCAGTACTTGAAGAAGCTTGGTTTCCAGCGGGGAGGAGTTGACTACAACCTCTATTTCAGCAATGAAAGTAATCAAAGGATGATGGTGCTAGTGTATGTCGATGACATAATTTTTGGCGGATCAGATGAAGCTCAGTGCAGACAGTTTTCCGAATTCATGAAAAATGAGTTTGAAATGTCAATGATTGGAGAGCTAACGTTTTTCCTTGGTCTACAGGTGACACAAGGAAGGAATGGAACTTTCATTTCTCAATCCAAATATGCCAAGGAGGTTCTAAGAAGATTTGGAATGGATAATTCCAAGGAAATGAAGACTCCGGTTGCTACCCGGATGAAATTATCAAAAGATGAGGATGGCAAGGCAGTTAATATCACAGAATACAGGCAAATCATTGGAAGTATGTTGTACTTAACCGCAACAAGGCCTGATATTGTTTTCTACACATGCCAAGCAGCGAGATATCAGAGTAATCCCAAGGAAAGTCACATGCTTGCAGTGAAAAGAGTACTTCGTTATATCAAGGGCACGGTGGACTTCGGCTTGACATACAATGACAAATCTCAGACAGAGTTATTGGGATATACTGATGCAGACTGGGCCGGTTCAGCAGATGATAGAAAATCAACGTCTGGTGGTGCATTCTATCTTGGTGGATTGTGTATTTCTTGGTTAAGCAAGAAACAAGATTGCATTTCATTGAGCACCGCAGAAGATGAGTATATTGCGGCCACTCAAGCATGCACACAGTTATTGTGGATGAAGCAGCAGCTTGAGGATATGGGAGTTGAAGTAAAGTCTCCGATCGGAATCCAGTGTGACAACTCAAGTGCTATAAATCTTAGCAAAAATCCTGTCCATCATTCCAGGACAAAGCACATTGAGATCAAGTATCATTTCATCAAGGAGAAGGTTGAGCAGGGCATCGTGAAGTTGGAGTATGTGCCTACAGAGCTACAGGTTGCAGACATTCTGACAAAGGCCTTACCCAAGGAAGCTTTTGAGAGGCATTGACTAGCTCTGGGAGTTCAGTCGATTCCCCGCACTTGAAATAGTGTGGACACGGGACCTCCCCCTCTCCCCGAGGTATGCTGTGTTTTCCCTACTGTGCTAATGTGTTCTCTACTATGTTACAGACTCCAAAGGCGTGACCTTTGGGTTCGTTGACAAAGGGGGAGAAAATAGTGGTTGTTCAAGGTGGTTGTTCAAGGGGGAGACAGTGCGGAGATTTGATAAATCATAAATGATATGGGGAGACGCTCACAGGTGGAGCAGCCAGATAGGGGGAGTTGAAGCTAGTTGAACGTGCTTAGCCAGAGCTTAGCTTGGACAACACAGGAAATATGGCTAAGGAGGTGTTGAAGCTGTGAGCAGAAAGGGGGAGCGTATTACATCTGACGATGCTAGAAGTGATCGATCAAAGAATAGATATCACGACAGCTGAGGATCGTGATAAAAGCAGAAGAGTGGTGTTGGACAGTGTTTGGTGTCAACAATGGTTGTTAGAGACAAAGTGATTCATTGATGAACTTTTCATTTACTCTTGTTTCTCACACCGAGCATTGCTCATGTGGGCTTAGAGTATGTGTTGAGTAAATCCTTGGTCGCTATCAGAATCGCAATGCGGCGAATGGAGGTTGAAGAATCAATGACGTATCTTTTTTTGGAAGAGTTGTCAACAAACCCAAAGGGGGAGATTGTTGGGCAAAAATCCCTCAAGGTATCATTGAAGCCTTTTTGAGGTGATTGTGTTTGTTGACAAAGTGGACATCTGAGTTGTGATTGTTGACAAAGAGGATTTCATGATGGAATGTCGAGTTCAAGAGCTGAGGTCAACGATCCATGTTTGATTCAAGAACGTCGATAAAAGGAATGGAAGATCTGGAGGCGGTACAAAAGAACAGATACAAGGTGACGCCGTTTTCCAGTGTTTGCCAAATTTTTGGGCCTGAAAATCGGCAAATGAAGAAAAGTGTTTTTGGCAAAGGGACTTGCGCGCCGCGAACATGGTGTACAGGAAACTTGCGCGCCACATGTTTTTCAAGATCAGAAGATCAAAATATTGCTAAGGAAATAGGATCGCGCAAGTTTGGGAGTTGGTCGCGCAAGTGTCTAAAGGAGAGGAGACTTGCGCGCCGAAATTGGGTCGCGCAGGTGACTTGCGCGCCGTCGCGCAGGGTGGTCAGATTGCCTATAAATACCGGACCACCCCTCCTCATTTCTCACCGGAGTTCAAGACGAGAGCTCCCGTCGCGCAGGTGTGGTGGTCGCGCAAGTGGTGTGTGTGGTCGCGCAGGTGGGACTTGCGCGCCAGTGGTTGAAGTTGTGCGCCGGTATTAGAAGTTGCGCGTCGGTTTGCAGTTGCGTGCCAATAGTGGTTTGGGCGTAAAGGGAAGAGAGTCGCGCAAGTTTGGAGTTGAGGAAGCTTGTGTCGCGCAAGTGTCAGAGGAGGACTTGCGCGCCCGTTGTGACTTGCGCGCCGATACTTGCGCGCCGAGGTTGACTTGCGCGCCAAGTAAGGTTTTGTTCCCGCAGTGATTTTCAGACTGTGTGGAAGCTGGAAGTTTGCCCGATACCTTTGGTGCAAAGATATATTCATCAACGGGTGAAAGTTAAACTTCAACAGAGCATCTACACACAAGAGAAGATGCATTCTTTCAGGAAAATGAAGAGACCTACAGGTCTATAAACTGTGAGTGGATTCCATCCAAGAGCAGTGAGCTCAGGAAGAGGAAGAAGGTGATCCTCTCCACCGGCAGTGAGCCAGAGAGAGAGAAACAGGGAGTGATCCTTGGGAAAGCAGTGAGCTGACCCTAAACATTGTAAAGGCAGTGAGCCTGGGCATAGAAGTGATCTAGCCCGAACCTTGTAATCCACAGCTAGTGAAGATTAGTGGAATTTGGTACGACCGGCAACCTGTCGGCGTATGCTCCTTGGACGTAGCCCTTAGCGGTGAACCAAGTAAAATTGCTGTGTCCTGTGCTTGCTTTACATTCTGTTTATATCGTGCAACAGGGAAAAGAGAGAAGAGTGTTTTGCTTAACAGCGAAACAAGATCAGAACGGGCATTAATTTTTAATTAGTCATACCCTGATTCACCCCCCCCCTCTCAGGGTATCCAGCCTAGTGGACCTAACACTGTCGCTGCCCGCCAGCTCCCTGTGGTTGGGGCGGGCCTCCTGGTGGTGGTGGTGGTAGAGCCTCAAAGCGCCGCCCACCACCTGCTGCTTGGCCAACTCCACTGCCTCATCCGCCTTCTCTCGGCGGACCGCCAAGGTCGACCCTCTACCTCTGCCTGGGTGGCCCCTCAACCGTCTGCTGATCCTCTACACGGCAGGTCGGGTAGTCATGAGCCATGTGGCCCTGCCCGCCGCATGCGTAGCACTGTCTGCTCCTCGGAAGGCTGGCTCTGCGTCCTGTGCCCCACACCTCTGAGCCAGTGTCCTAAGGTCGTCTGCCTGATGGTCCGGTCTGCCTGGACCCCTGTGACATCCATCGACTGCCAGCTACAGACGACTCTGCTACATGCCCCCCTGCGGTAGGTCTCGCTGCTGGCGTAGGCTCGGCAAGAAAACTCTCTATGAGAAGAGCTCACTCCAGTACTCCTGCCTGTGTCAGAATATTGAGGGAGATCATTGATGTTCTGATCTCATACCTCAGTCCCTGCTCGAAGGTCTGGGCTCAAAAGAATGGGTCTCGTACCATGTCTGTCGAATAGTGCGAGAGATCGGTAAATCTCGCCAAGTACTGGGCGACCGTCATGCTGCCCTGCCATAGCTGTAGAAGCTCCTGGATGTGCACCGCACAGAGGGTGACTGAGAAAAACTCCGAGCGGAAGAGGCTCTCAAAGTACGTCCAGAGGAGTGATGCCTCGTCGTGCACCTAGAGCATCAAGCTCCACCATCTGCCTGCTGCCGCATGTAGGAGGCTCGCTGTGAGGATTGCCATGAGGTCAACTGGTGTCCCCACTAACCTGAAAACTCAAACAACCGCCTCCAGCCAATCCTCAGCTGCCTGAGGATCTGTCTCCCCATGGAACCTAGGCGGTCACTAACGCTGAAAATTGTGCAGTGCACTAAGGTGACGTGCACTATCACCGGCTGGGGCTGGTAGCATCGGTGGCTCGGCGGGTAGAGGTACCACCGGTGCCTCCGCTGTCAAAGGGCCCTGCACCGAGGCCTCGTCGCTCGGTGGGCTGTCGTCTCGCACAACGCTCGGAACCCTAGATGGCTGCCATCGTGGGGCCATCCTGAAAAGAAATAGGTGCGCCATAGTCAAATAGTATACCTGGTGAGCTAACATAATGTAATCACAAAGAAAACTTTTTAAACACACATGCAATCAATGTTTTCGTGCATTGAGTCGGAAATCAGAAGTCAGGGTCCTGGTGTATGGATACGTCGGCCGCCGCACCAACACTGGACTCCCTATATTGATAACCACACTCAATACCCTTAACACTATTGCTTCACATAGAAGAAAGATCAGAGTCCAGAGTTCTGCAGTATAATCGAACTCCTCTGATACCAATTTGTCACGAACCGTCCTCAGGGTCCGTGCCGTGACTACCCCAAGCCCGCCTCCCATAGGCCAGGGGCTGGTGACTAGCACCAAGGTGTAAATCCCGACAAAAAGGGGAAGGCATTGCCTTTATAAAGTAAACAAACACCACAGAGTAAGCAAGCAGAAGTAAACACTAAGTAAACTGAGTACAAGTAAGTGCAGAAAGTAAATGGGCCAGAATACAAACCCAAACTGAAAGTAAAGTACAACTGGAAAGAAAGTACAGCAACTGAAAGTAAAGCAGCAACGTCGAGCCGTCCACTGGTAGTCCCACCTGAATGGTGGGTACAGATAGCCACCTTAACTCCTCAGGTCCATCCATCCGCTCTGTGTACATCCCGCCCAGTGGTCCACCTCCAGGTACCGACTGCTCCACTAGCCTCTACCACGATCAACGCTTTCTGTCATCTGCATCCAACAAAACGTAGTGCGGGCATAGCCCGTGTAGGGGTGAGTATACGCTACTCAGTAGGGACCCCGAGACCCCCGAAGGTCTCCCAGAATCCACAAAGGATAATCCACAAAAGAAAGATACAATCACTAAGTTACAACCAACACTACTTTGGTATATGACCATACATATACCTAAGTCATCAATTCCATTTCGACTCCAACGCCCGAGCCCAAGTTCGATCACGTCCACACAGGATAGTATAACACAATCCACATAGGAAAGCAAGTCAATCATATCGAAGATAATGATTGAAAGTCAAGACTCAGCTCACACAGGTATACCTCTTCGGTGATAGAGATGACCAGATATAGACACTAATTCAGCTAAGCTGGGACCCACGTAGGATACTAAACCAGCTACTCTGCCAGACCCACATAGGATAGCAAGAACAGAGTCAGACACTGCCAGACCCACATAGGATACAAGAATAATAGTCATTGCCGTCGAACCCACATAGGATTTCAGTACGGTCTTCATCACTACCGAACCCACATAGGATTTCAGTGCAGTCTTCATCTCCGTCGAACCCACATAGGATTTCAGTACGGTCTTCATCGCTGCCGAACCCACATAGGATTTCAGTGCAGTCTTCATCTCCGTCGAACCCACATAGGATTTCAGTACGGTCTTCATCGCTGCCGAACCCACATAGGATTTCAGTGTAGTCTTCATCGCCGTCGAACCCACATAGGATTTCAGTATGGTCTTCATCGCTACCGAACCCACATAGGATTTCAGTGCAGTATTCATCGCCGTCGAACCCACATAGGATTTCAGTATGGTCGTCACAGTCGCAACTAGCTCTAGGGTTCCCGCACACAGCATGCTCGTTTCCAGGAGGGTCTGCTCCATGAGCCAAGAGGTCGATACATCAACTGAAATGTAGTCCGAATTTGATGTATCTAAAAGTTCCGTCTTGAAAAGAGGAACTCAACGAGACAGACGGTGCGTCAATCAGACGCCTGGTCTGAGAGTTATTGGTTTTTTCGTTCCAGGGGCCCGGTTGGTTTTTAAGTCAAAACCAACCCGACTGCACTCCAACTGCATCCAAAACTCAAGTGGTGTAAGCCAAAATGTCCGTCTCACTAAGAGGAATCCAACAAAGTTGACGACACGTCAACCGGACGTCCGAAGCTCACGTTATAAGCGTTTCTGCTCTGAGGGCCCGGTTGGTTTCATGTTCGAACCAACCCTTCCGTACCCAAGGTTCTCCAAAACCTTGAGTTTAATATACCTAAACTGCCGTCTCGATCCAAGGATCGTATCTCAACTGACTGTGCGTCGATCGGAGGTCCGTAGCCCAAGATATGGGCAAAAGACCGGAAGTGGTATGAAAATGGGGGGTATGGGCCCGGTCCGACCCGGCCCAACCCCCCTGGGTCGGCCTGAACTGGGTCGACCCGAACCTGGTCCGGGTCCGGCCCATTAGGGCACTGCCCAACCTGGCACGCTTGCGCGGCCGCATGGCCAGCTCGGCCAGCGTCGAGTTGAGCGGACAGGGGGGGGGGGGGGTGCTGCCCCCCTGATTGATGAGCCGCGGCCCCCACGTGGGGGGGGGGGGGGCGCTCCTTCGGCCGGCCGGGGGTTACGACCCCCGGTTTCTTGAAAGCTGGCTGGCCTGGTCCGGCTGACTGGAGCTACTGCCTCGGGACCTCTGGGGCCCGCCCTTCCGAGGTGCTGGCGGCCGGCGGTTCCGGCCGCCTGACCTTGCACCTCCGCAGCTTCGAGCCGCGACCTTGTCTGACCGGCGTGGCGCGACGGTGGCGCGCCCCTCCATCGCGGCCCCACACCGGCTGTGGTATCTTCGTGGTTCTCCGACGCGGCGTGACAGCGCCACGCCCCTTCGCTACGGCCCGACTCCGGCCGCAGGTTCGTTCGGCCTCAACGGCGTGGCGCGACTGCGCCGCGCATCTTCGTCGCATTTCCCAGGATTCCTCGCGGTGCCGTTGCACCGCGCCACCTTCTTTCAAACTGCAACAACACAACAAAAAAAGGGGGGAGGAGAGTCGGCCGTGTTCGTGCGGTCCGACCTCCTCCCGATAAGTTGATATCAAGCGGCCCAAGGATAAAGACGAATAACAGAAAAGGATAAATTCACGACAAAAACAAATAACCCCTACCTCAAGCATTTGTTGAAAGAAGGTTCGTCGCAGGGAAGGGACGTCGTGGAAGATGACGTCACGGAAGAAGGATCGTCGGTGTCGCGGTACACGGTGTCGCGTCGTCGATCTCCGAGGAACTTGCGTTCTTCGTCGCCCTTCGTCGGAGGCCGGCGTTCTTCGTCGGCGACGGTGCATTCTTCACGTTCTTCAAGGTGGAAGATGAAGATTCCAATACTTGGGCTCTCCTCTTCAAATCCTCCTCGCACAACAAAACAACGTAATAAAATAACGCTTTGCCGTATTTTATTTCTCATGCCAACTGTTTTTGAAATTCAAAAATAGATCACGATTTAATTAACGTGCTTTGACCAATTAATGAGGCGTTTAATAATCCTATTAAACGCGAGCGTTGAATTGGCATTAAAGAGGAGGGTGTGGGTGAGTTACCATATTAAATTCACGTGGGAGGTAAAAGGTAATAAAGGGGTGGGGATCGTGTGGGCCTCAAATCACTAATATCCTACCTAGGAGTTAGGATATCAGTGAGTCCCACTCCAACCACCATGCCTAGGTTAGCATTACTAAGAATAAAAATAAAATTGTACCACAATATTTTATTTTTATTCTTTATTTAACCCAAATAATTAATAACCTCAACCGATCAAACACAACTCCGGAAAAGGTGTTCTTAAGAAATTAACGGCGCTACAATTCCATCGGTGCCCTCAGAATTCGATTCCGAGCACCGGTTCAAAAGTTAGGAAAACCCGCTCGTTCGTTTATTGAACGTACCCGAGCTAAACTTCAGAAATTGATTCCGGGCACACCGGGCCTCGGAATCAGGTGCCGTCAGAAACTACGTTCTTGTAAAATCCAAAAGAAAATTAAGAAAAAATTTCCCTTGAATTTTACGGGTCTTTACATTCCACACTAGTTTCATGGTTGGTATGCTCATGATCTAGTTAATCCCACCAATAAATCACAAGATCTCGATGACACGACCACCAGTTCTTGTAGGATATAAAGGATTTCGGAGCAGATGGTCCACTTTTGATTGATTCTTCTATCCATCCATCTGTATGATAATCTCATTATTATAACTTTATGGGAAGAAACCCATTTTCATTTTTTTCTTGATTCACAGTCATGTGCTAGTCTTTTTGTTTTTTTTAGTTGTATTTTTATTCAACAGTCATCTATCACTATATTGTACTCATATTTCTGCATATATCTGATCCACTATTCTTTACTATTCATTGTGTTCACCTGCCCATATTGCTACTTAAAAAATTGTTTAAACCCTATGGACTAATGTTTTATCCAGTGTAGGATTCGTATTTCTAACCAATTATGCAGGTATCCTAATTCAAAAATCAAGATTGACTAGGTTTTCTCATGGAATTCCAATCATTAATAGGGAGAACTCAATTCCTTAGCACCACCTTTCAAAATTTCCATTTCAATTATTTACACTTTATCTGTCATACCTCTCCCATGGTACTTTCACAGATAGTGTGGAAACTGTCCTATTCTAATTGTGGGGGAGACTTTTTTGAATTTCAATATCAATATACTTGGATTATTGGTTGTTTTCATTTATCTAAGAGAAGTTTTTCCTTTAAATCATGCTTTAAACTTGAAAAATCATTATACCCATTTAAATAAAAGATAAATTTAAGTTAGAAATTGTTATAAAGCTATGTTTTCACCTGTTTAGATTTTTATAAATATTGATGAGTTTAATAATTTAATTCAATTTTTTTTTTAAATTTATCTTGGATGACTTATTGCTTGATTTTAAACCCTAAGTGATTGATATTTTTTCTTGTTTACTTCCATTCCTAAGTGGATTATAAGCCTACGATTTCATATTATTTTCTGAGTATATTTCTCAAGTGACACCTAGGACATGTAAACCTATCATAACTTTCATTGATAATTTATTAAGGCTATGACTGAACAGATAAAATTTTAATATGATTGCGGTAATCTCTGTTGATCCACTTTTTCCTGATACCAACCTTACATTTTTCATTCATTTATCCCATAGTCTCTATAAATGACCTGTATAGGATATAAATATTCCAATATGATTATCTATTCCTACCCTTCCCTTGGTTTTATGCATGATTATACCTTGAAAAAATGTGGGGGAAATTTTCAGCCAACAGAAACAAGAATATTTGACCAAGGAGATGTATTATGGTGCTTACCAGACTGATTTGTTATAATCCATGTGTAATTTTTGGCATTTTATGCCTATACTATTCCTTTAAAAAAATACAGAAAGAAAAAGAAAAAGATGATTGTGTTGTGTATTAGGATTGTAAAAAATCATCATTTTCAGACTGATGAATCCCCTAAAGAGTCATATTTGGTTAGGGTATGAATGTGCGATTTGGACTAAACATGAATTTCAAAAAATAAATTAAAAAGAAAATAAAAAGAAAGGAACGTGGTACCTTTTTTTGACTTATACTATTATGGATCCAGTTTGAGATATTTGGATCATAGACATGAATTGATCTTGAAGGAACCACATCACTGCACTATTTCCACTTATCATGCATTAAACTTTAGATCATGACTTCCTTTTGATCCTGATTTTCACTTTTTATACACCTACAATCAACCTCAGATTCATTTGAACCCTTTTTGATAAATCCCTAATGATTAATTTTGCATTTATCTTTATGAAGTGGAGATGGTAGAACCAATGAAAGCCTATGGTTAGGAACATGTATTCAGGGTATGATAATAACTCCAGTTTCATTTTACCCTGAGTGATGAGAGAAAATTCATTTTGTGGTAAATTGAAAAATGGGTCTATAATTTAAGGAACCATCAATAAATTGTAATTAAAAGATTAAGAATTTGCATAAAGAACTAAACTATGAGGCATGATTGATTTTATATGAAGGATTGATTCTAGAGACTAAATTTTTATACTTACACTTAGTTTTATTTTCTTGGTTATAATGAATGTTTTTTGTATTAAAAATTTCTTACCTTTGGCCTTCATGTTGAGATGCTTTTGGCTTGAGGACACGAAATTGTTCAAGTGTGGGGGAATTTTATAACCTGCAATAAGATAGATATTTCAAAATCATTTAATTAAGAAATATTAATGTTTTAATTGTTAATTCACCAGGTATGTGTTGATTATTTTAGGGAATAGGTTTTCAAGATGCTAAAGGAAAAGCTAAAAAAACTGGAAAAAAAAATGATCATTACGCATCATGAAATTCACTCACACAACATATAGGCATCATTCACAAAATATCACAAGTCATGAAGCAAGTTGTGAAGAAATTACAATCTAGGAAATGATTACATGATGTAAATCTTCAATACACATTGTGTAACATTCAAAATTCAATTCCCACTTTGAATATCTAGTCAAAGGAAGAAACATGTCATGAAGACTAGTTACACATTGTGAGAAGAGTCGAAATTCCAAATATCAAATATTTAGGCCGAGATTCTCACTGGATCCAAGTTTTGTAGAGAAAATATTGGATCAAAATTATATTATGTGATATGTTTACATGTCATGTAATACCCTAAGTATTTACATCTCATCCATGCACAACAACAATGGATTGGAGTAGACCCCTTTGATTTTCTTTTTCTATCACATTCTTTATTCTCCCTCTCTCATCCCTTCTATATCACCTCAACTTTATTCAATTCATCTTATTTTTTACGTATATTAAATCACCATGGATCAACTTTCAAAGAGTTATCCATCCTTTTACATCACCAATACCAATTTACGTGTGTTTCCATTTCAATTGTTGTTCAATGACGAACCCTAGTTGTGTTCTTCCATGTTTCTTATTTCAAGTAAGTTTTTGTTTGATGTTGTGATTGATTCAATTTTTAAGTTTCTTTTTCTTGAATGCATGATCCTTAACTACTTGATATCAATTATTATTGGTAAATTAAATATGTTTTCAATTCCTTACCCACTTTTAATCAATTCTATCATGAGTGGATAAACCGCTTAGGGTAGGGGTTGAGAGTAATGGTATCTAAACTTAATTAATATTTAATTCTCAACTTGGTAACACTAAGTTTAGTAATCAAGTTATATAAAAATTGTTTATCTAATTATTTTAGGAAATTCTAACCATGGTAAGTTTAAAAGAATGACCTTGACCTAATTGGAGTAGAATAGTTTATGAACAATAGACTATGATACTTTCTTCCTTAGAAACTAGGATTAATGCATATAGGTTGTTAGATATATCCATAACAAGTAATATTTGCCTCTTATATAGATCTAGTTGGTTTTACCATAGTCAACTAGTGATCTTTTCTTGCTTCACAGCCTAAGCCTTGGGGTTATTACAAGTTAAGACAAAGATTATCCTTCTACCTGAACCCTGAAATTGATCCCAATCCCTTTTATCTCTATGATATTAATCCTAAATTCCTTAACATCAATTTACTCCCAAACTCAACCAATTTTTTAGGAATCCTACACATAGGCTTCAAAGTCTTGGTTCCTATCAGTTAATTCTATTTATCACCTTGCATTCCTAGATCTCTATAGGATCAACCCCACACTTCTGTATCCCCTTTCATTACTGTATCATTTCACTTATTATATATATGGGTTAATTTTTTTTACCCATCTCATTTTTCAATTCATTACACCGTTATAGTAGCCATGTTAAGCTCTTCAACCTCTTCTATGGTCATCGATGCACCTGTTCCATCACTATCTTCCCTTGTTATATGGATGACCCAACATTTAGCTGATGCCGATTGCCATCTTGAGGAGCTATCACTAGAGATCCATGCTTAGCAGTCACCACCACCAAGATGGTTACAAATACCTTTACTTCCTCACCAGGTTCATTCTCAGTACACTCTTGAGGTGGTTAATCCCACCAAGAGACCACAAGAGCTCGATGACATCACCACTAGTTCTTGTAGGAGTTAGAAAACTTCTAATCATATGGATTTCTTTTGATTGATTCTTTTATCCATCCTTCTAGATGATGACATAATTGTTAGAAATTTATGGTAGGAAACCCATTTTTCATTTGTTTTCTTGATTCTAAGTCATGTTTTAGTCTTTTTTTTTCAGTTGCATTTTTATTCATCATTCAGTTGGCACTATATCGTACTCATATTTCTTTATATATCTTATCCACTATTCTTTACTATTCATTGTATGCACCTTCCCATCTTACTTCTTACAAAATTTTTAAACCCCATGGAATAATGTTTTATCCAATGTAGGATTTGTATTTCTAACCAATTATGCCAATAGACCAATTCCAAAATCAAGATTTACTAATTTTTCCCATGGCATGCTACTCATTAATAGGGATCACTTGATTCCTTAGCATAACCCTTCAAAATTTCCATTTCAATTATCTAGACTTTATCTATCATACCTCTCCCATGATACTTTCACGAACAGTGCAGACATTATCTCATTCTAAGTGTGGGGGAGTATTTCTTAAGTTTCAATATTGATACACTTGGATTGTTTTTTTTTTCATTTATCCAGGAGACATAATTCATTGGAATCATGATTTAAACTTGAAAACTCATTTCAACCATTTAAATAAAAGAAAAATTTAAGTTGAAAATTGTTGGAAATCCATGTTTTACTCCTGTTTATATTTTTAGAATGATTTTTGAGTTTAGTAATTTAATTCAAATTCAACATTTTTGAAATTAATCTTGATTGACTTATTACTTGATTTTATTCCCTAAGTGATTGCCTATTTTTCTTGTTTACTCCCATTCTTGAGAGGATTTTGATCCTACGATTGCATATTCTTTTTTGAGCATATTTCTTGAGTGACACCTAGGACATGTAAACATATCAGAACTTGTATTGATATCTTATTGATGATATTACTAAACAAATACAATTTTAATGTGATTAAATCAATCTTTATTAAGCCACTTTTTTCTAAAACCTTCCCTAAATTTTACTTCATTTAGCCCGTAGTTTCTATGAATGACCTGTCTAGAATACATCTATTCCAATCTGATTATATCTTTCTAACCTTCCCTTGGTTTTATGTATGATTATACCTTGAAGAAGTGAAAGGTAAATTTTCAGCCAATAGAAACAGAATGTTTTGACTGAGGATATGTATTGTGATGCTTATCAAACTGATTTTTTATAATCCATGTGTAATTTTTAGGATTTTACAACCAAACCGTTCCTTTTAAAAATATAAAAAGAAAAAGAAAAATATGATTGGGTTGTGTATTAATAAGGTCAAAAATCACCATTTCCAAACCGATGAATCCTTTAAAGGATCATATGTGGTTAGGGGATGGATGTGAGATCTGACCTAAACATGAATTTTGAAAAATATATTAAAAATAAAAAAAAGAAATGAACAAGGTACCTTTTTTTGACACATACTTGATACACTTATGGATCCAATTTGAGATTTTTGGACCATGGACATGATTTTATCTTTAAGAAACCACATCACTACACTATTTCCACTTATCATGCATTAAACTTTAGAGAATGCCTTACTTTTGAGCCTAATTTTCACTTTTTACCCACCCTCCCTCAGCCTCAGAGTCATTTGAACCCTTTTTTCTAAATCCATCATGATTAATTTTGTATTTTTCTTTATGAAATAAAGATGTTAGGACCAATGAAAGCCTATGGTTAAAAACATTTATTTAGGGTATGAGCATAAATCTAGTTGCATATTACCGTGAGTGATGAGAGAAAATTCATTGTGAGGTAAATTGAAAAATGGGTCTAGAATTTAAGGAACACTTAAGAAAGTGTAAATAAAAGATTAAGAATTTATATAAAGAACTAAACTATGAGGCATGGATGATTATATATATAGAATTGATTATGAAGACTGAATTTTTCTACTTACACTTAGTTTTATATTCCTGGTTATAATGAATGTATCTTGTATTAAAAATTGATTACCTTTTGCCATCATGTTGAGATACTTTTTTGATTGAGGACAAGAAATTGTTCAAGTGTGGGGGAATTTGATAAAATGAAATAGTATAGACATTTTTCAATTATTTAATTAAGGAATATTGGTTTTTTACTCAATAATGCACCAGATATGTGTTAATTATTGCTGGGAATAGGTTTTCAAGATGATAAAGGAAAATTTGAGGAAACTAGAAAAAAATGATCATTACATGTCATGAAATACACTTAAATGATGTGTAGGCATCATTAATAGTGCATCAAAAGTTGTGAAGTAAGTATTGAAGGAATTACAAGCCATGAAATGATTACATGATTGGAATCTCCAATACACATCGTGTAACATTTGAAATTCAATTCCCACTTTGAGGATCCAACCTAAGGAAGAAACACGTCATGAAGACCAGTTACATGTCATGAGAAGAGTCAAAAATTCTAAATATCAAAGATTTAGGACAAGATTTTCACTAGATCAAAATTTCATGAAGAAAATATTTGAATGAAATTACATGACGTGATATGTTTACACATCATATAATACCCCAAGTATTTACATCTCATCTACATAAAACAACGATAGATTGGAGAAGACCCCTTTTATTTTTGTTTTCTCTCCTGTTATTTCTTCTTCCACTCTTCTCTATTCTATCTCAACCCAAATTTATTCAATTTATCTTATTTATTTATGTCTATTAAATCACTATAGATTAACTAAAAAAGCGTTCATCATACTTTTACATCACCAATACCAATTTATGTGTGTTTTCCATTTCAATCGATGTTCAACGACGAACCCTCAATTTATTCTTCCCTATTTCTTATTTCAAGTAAGTATTTGGTTGAAGTTATGATTGATTCAATTTTTAAGTTTCTTTTTCTTAAATGCATGATCCTTAACTGATTAATCTCAATTATTATTGGCAATTTAAATGTGTTTTTAATTCTTTACCTGCTTTTAATCAATTCTTCCATTAGTGGATAGAACTATTAGGGTAGGGGTTGAGAGTAGGGGTATTTGTACTTAATGAACCTTTAATTCTCAACTTAGTAACCCTAATGTTAGTAATAAGGTTATACAAAAATTGTTTATATAATTATTTTAGGAAACCCTAACCATGGGAAGTTTGAATGAATGACCCTAAACTAATTATAGTTGAATAGATAATGACCAATAGACTATGATACTTTCTATCTTAGAATCCATGATTAATGAATCTAGGTAGTTATCTATATATAGAAGAAGGAATAGTTTCCTCTTAGATAGATATAGTTGGTCTGACTATAGTCAAATAGTAACCTTTTCTTGCTTTGCAGCCTAAGACTTAAGGTTATTCCAAGTTAAGATTGAGATTATCCTTCTACCTAAACCCCAAAATTGATCATGATAACCTTTCTATATCTGATCTTAATCATAAATTCATTAACATCAGTTTACTCCCAAACTCAACCAATTTGTGAGGAATCCCACACATAGGGTTCAAAGGCTTGGTTCCTGTCATCTAATTAAATCCCCATGGGATCGACCCCGCACTATCACTATACTACGCCTTAGTAGAAAGTGTATTTTGGTAACAATAATCTAATATGACCACAGCCCATGAAAATTAAATGAGGTTTGTGGGCATGTCAAATTTCATGATTTAGTGGGTCTCAAAGATCCTTTCGAGGACCAATGTTGTGTGTAAGTGAACTCTATAGAATCTAATCAATTGCTAAAGATCGAAGAAGAAATAGAGGATAATTATATAGAAAATAATTTTTGTCTATGTTATAGTTATAGTATTTTATATTATATCAATGAAAAACCAGGCCAAACATATCACAAACACCACCAAGGTAACTAGATTCATGAAGGTATAGTGTTTTGTGAAGGATAAGATTTCCACAAACATGCATCAAAGCACTACAAAACTTTGTCCTTCGTAAAGATAGAGATTCTTTGTGCAATGTATATCCTAAATCCCCTAGTTTCTATAAATACCTCATCCATCCCCCATTGTAGGAGGATATGGTTTTTGGATTTCTAGCTAAATCTATTGACCTATGAAACTCTAATCTTAACACACCAAAAAGACTCATGGATTTTCATAGGTAGCGATCTTTCATGAATGAAATATCATGGGTCCTCTAAAACATAGACTCATGATCAAGATGAATTTCATAAAATTCTTGTCCATGAAGAACACATTTCATGATATAAGCATATGTTTTGTTCTACTCAGGGTTTTGTGAGACCTCTATATTTCGTAAAACCCCTCCCATGGACACCCAAACATTATAATTATGAAATAAACACATGTTTCATGAAAGTATCAGCTTCACGAACCACATAACCTTTAAAAAACCCACTCCAAAGTCCATCAACTAATGTATCCTTTTAAAAAACATAACTTCATGAAAGTTGTGTCCCCAAGGACTCTATGCCCATTCAAACAAGATTTAATCATGTTAAAACCATATATAGAGATGATTTCATGGTCCCTTATGTCTAATCCATTCACTCCATGTGAGGGATGGGAAAAATTCTTGCCTTCTACTATTAATAATAACCACTCTATGTTAGGTTCCTTGAATGTTACTTGAAATAGGTATTTTCCATGCCTATTTCACTCCAAAATCATTTTTGTAGTTGGTACATAAGCCTCAACCATGGAATCATTAAGGGAAATAGACCATCATCCCCCTTTATGATTACATGTAGGATCTATGTATCCTTATATTCTCCCACAATAAATGGGACTCGGTAGTTTTATGTGTAATACCCACCAATATCCTTGCTGAAATACTTTAAACTATATATAAAAAATGTCTTAGTCACACAATGTAAAACTACATGACAATGTCCTCAGTATAAGGCATTAAACTGTGGCCTTACCCTATGCGACAAGCATGGGACTCCCTACGTGACAAACAAAATATGCCTCATGTGATGAGAATGATATTCCTTATGTGACAATAATGAGATAATTTTACCCATAATTCTAGAATATTCTATGAGTAAACTCTACACCATCCCCCATCATATCCCCTTTTGAGACACAAGTGTATTTACTACATGATATTAAACTACATGATACAATCCTGTATCATGACTCTAAAAATGTGCCATAAAAATATGTGGGTTTTGATCCTTGTTTCCTAATATATTACATAGGATTCCTCTCAAAGGTTCAATATTGATATCACAACAACCTTGTCTCCCATTCATGAGTGGAAAGTTATAGGTGGCTTCACCATATCCAAAGTAAGAATCTCAACCCCATATCAGCTTCCCCTAGGGATCCAGTGAATATAAAGCTTGATAATATTTATGGAGTACACTAAACCTCCCATAAATCTAAAGCCCGCTAGATTTTGGCTTCACTATAGGATTCTAACCTATGCTTGTCCTGGTATATTATGATCATATATGGGAATCATTCCTACAATGGACTTTAAATATATGATAATCCCCCAATTGAATTTAAATCACTAGTTCCCTCACTCGAATGCAAACTTTTTCTTATCCCAATATATGATGAGTGTATTGGGATAGTCCACCCACTGAACTTTAAATCAGTGAGTGCATTCACCCGAAAGTAAACCTATGACCCCTCCTGATGCATCATAAATCCAACAATAGCTAACAAACCTAACACACCTTAGGTGAGGAGCCTAAGAATCCTATGTGATGACTATACGATATCTTATTCCTATCTTATGTGATGATCCCAGGATTCTACCTCATATGAAGAGCATGATATGCCTTATAGGATGCGTATAAGAAGCCTATGTGATGATCATAAGATATTTTCTTCCTCTATTAGGTGAATATCTCTAGATTCTACCTCATGTGATGAGAATGAGTTGACTTATGTGATGAGAATACGAATACCCTATATGATGATCATAGGATCTCTTCATCCCTTTCTTAGGTGATGATCCTAAGTTCTTTCCCATTGTGATGAGCACATGATTCCCTATGTGATGATCCGAGGAATCCTTATGCAATAGACACAAGTTTTTTGGCATGAATAGAGTTGAATTAATCACATAACAAACATGATCCACCTTGTGTGATGAGAACATGATGCCTAAGGTGATGATACTTGGATGCCTTATGCACTGAATGTAAATTTCATCATGGAGATCATGGGATGACTTGGGTTTTTTCACACGATATTCCTTATGTCACAAGCCCAAGATACCCTAAAAACCCCAAATGTGAAAGAATTTTATAAATTCCCAACACTCCCAATGCCATCATTAACTAGTGTCCACTATAAGATGGTTCCAGGAATGAGATTCAAATAAATAACTTATATCTATAAGGGTGACCCAAAATAGGTGATGAATTCCAAATAGAAATCCATGTAAGGAAGATCTTACATCCTATCATCCCATTATAATCAATGAGTTGACATCAAAAATCATGGCGGTGAAGGTCACTCACCTTTGGAAAGTGGGAATGTAGGCCAATGAGGATCATGACTAGTCTAAGGATGCAAGTCTCAGTATGAGATAACTCCTTGATAGAAGAATAAAAGAATAAAATAGTGGACCTGATGTGAATCCCTTTTACTATAATTGAGAGAAAATGAGGAGCGTTGGGTATCTATAGTTCTAGACATATCATCATGAATCAATTATCCTCTTCCCAAGAGAGGATGGGTGTTTTCTGATGCTTTTAAGTTAGGAAATGCATTGGGTGTGATGATTATCTATTTTACTTCCTCACCTATTTTGAAGTGTTTTTCTCCCATGGAATGGTCATTCCTTCTCCAGGGTGGATGGTTGGTTTCCCCACATTCTCTCCTTCAAACTGCGGGTGGCCTTGATCACCATGGCTGGTGATGTGGACTCCTTGATTGAAATAAGATGATGGGATGTTGGTTCATCCTTAGATATCATTGCCTAGTCTAGGTCCCCCTCATATATTTAAGTCAAGTTTTCAAATCTCATTCTCAGTGCCATCTAAGGGTAGATTATAGTTAATTACACTGCTTCTATCACAACAGGACAATTACCTATGGTTGGAGTTGATGGTGATTTTTGATACATATAAACATCTATGGATTTTGGGTGGGTTGGGAACCTATAAATTATTCCTCTTTCAAAATTGAGGGTATCTCATATATGAGTCATCTTGGGTGTAGAACCCGAGGCATCTTGTGTGTGTCATAGGGTAATTTTCAATAGGGGTGTAAGTCCTCCAAGTATATTCACCTCAATCATCCCATTTTCATCACATGAGGTAGGTATTATGATGTATATAATGGGGGATAGGTTTAGGGTCTTGTGGGGATATAGTCACATGTTTAATGTATTGTGGGGATGAGTTGGTCATAAGTTTAACATCTTATGGGGATAGGTTGGTTAAAAGTTTAATGTCTTGTGGGGACATGTTGGTCACATGTTTAACATCTTGTGGGGAAATGATGGTCAAAAATTTAACCTTTTTTGGGGATAATTTGGTCACAGGTTTAAATTAATGCAGGGAAAATTTTATTAGGTTGAGCATGTCCTGTGTGGAGATGATCATGCTTCAGAGTTTCTACCTTCCAGGGGAAAGACATGAAAAATTAATGGTAGTGTTGTGGTATTGGGATTGAACCTAAAGGAGGTATCCCAAGTGTGTCAATATTAGTACTCATGGAGGTATCCCATGTACCATTTTATGAGATAGAGATAAAAAATCATATAGTTTGAAAATACTGTTTAAGATCGCATGACATGACTAGTCCATGCAGTTTAACGTTGTTTGGTAAGGAAACTTGAATCACAGAAGGAGTGAAAAAAAGGTATGGTTTGGGGCTTATGAATATGGGATTCATAGTGTTGGAGGTGTTTTATCCCATGCTAGTCATACATGGGGAATCCTGTGTTTATTACACATGTTAGGGATACAGTTTAATTTCATGTGACGAGGATGTTTTCATATAGTTTAATGTCACACGACTAAGGAATTAGGCTATAACGTTTAACATCATGCAGCTCAAACATTGGGGTTCCTACACCCAAAGATATCATATCTATGTAAGTAATAAGGTTACAACACCAGGACTCTATACTAGTAAAGGTGGGTTATTTCCCTAGATGATTCCACCTTTGAGGGTTACATGTCTACTATGCTGGTGATTTTGGATGATATGAGGTGTAAACACTACCATGGTGTGGTGACACATGGGGTAATAACATTAGGGTGCCTATTCTTAGGATAAAGAGGTGATATGAATATCCTAGCCATTCTTGGATAATAGAGGAAAAACATGAGGGTTGATGATACCAGTTGTGCGAAAGGTTGGGGCATGGATGAATTAGGTTTTAATGGGTATGGGACCATTGAGCACTCAACTTTTGTGAAGGAGGGTCTAATAAAAGGAGGAATTAAATAGGGTCCCGTTATGTAGGTTTCATGAAGGTTAGTGGTTTTATGAATTATAGGGGGCTCGCAAAGGTATTGGGGCTCATGAGGGTAATCCCTTCATAAAGTATGGGTACCATACCTTTGGATGAAATCTTGGTTCCCATGGGGAATGTTTCATGAAGGATAGGTATCTCATAAAACCCCAATAAGTGAAAGGGGTTTAATTATAATGAAATTGTTGTGAACCTTCGAAAAGGTTATCTATACGATGGTCCAAGAGTCTCAAGAACCCATGGGAGGATGTTCATGAAATATGGATACCTGTAAGAATCTGTATCCACTTTGGCTCGTGAAGGATGAAGTTTTGTGAATTCAACGATTCTAGAGGAAGTACAAAAGTATCATCCCTTTTAAAATTTGGATATAGGGAGGTATTTATAGGAATAGTGTAGGTCCAAAAATATTTTTCATAAAGGATTAATATGTTTCACATAAGTTGAAGTTTTTCAGTGGTTTAATAACCTTTGCAAACAACTAGCCGTTTACAAAGGATTAATCCTTTGTAAACAACTAGCCGTTTCAGAAGGATTAAACCTTTAAGAATCAAGATTCTTAAATGGGTTTAAATTTTTTTTAGCTTTTATTCACCTATAAATGGCCATTAAATCCTTTAAATATTATTGAATTCTTATTTTCTGCATAAAAAAATGCCCCCCTTAGAATGGGAGCTAATACATGAGTGGAGGGTTGGATCCTGAGGTGAAATCATTGAAAATGGGTGATTTTGGAACCCTATTTGTAAAAACCAGACCCAAACTTTCCTATAAATAGGGAAAGGGTACCCATAGGGGACCATTAGATTTTTTTTAAATATTGGTAGTGCCTTTATTTTTACAAAACTCAACACTTTCATAGGCATTCTGTGATTTCGATCCTTAGCGCTCGTGAAGCATTTCTCACTTTTATGAATGATATTTCTATGAATAACTATCTTACACACATTCTTTGAAAGGATAATATTTTTTGAATGTACAACCTTCATGAGACAACATCCATGAACAAGAATATGAAAATATTTAAAGTCTCTGAAATGGATTTCAAAGGTGCTGATGCAACGACTGCCAGGCAGAGGGAGATGAATGTGAATATTATGATCGAGAAGATATTTTAGAACCTATAAAATCATGAAAATATATTAATTTTTTTTATTGAGGCACATTAAGACTATATTATATGTAATAGGATTCCACTATATGGACTTGGACTCAGAGATGACATGTTCATCCCCAATGCTAACTGAGGTGCACCCGTTTAATGGTTTAGAAGTTCCATAGGGCGGTACAGATGGAACAAGTCTCCAGATGGTCACTGTGTAAAGAACCATACCCCAATAAAAACACATTATCTATAGAACCTTGTGATTATTATTCATAGGGAGGAACTTGTTGAATAGACACCCCCACTGTATGAAAGCATCTTCAAGGATGGTTTGGAGGACTGCTTTTAAGACTAGACTAGAGAGTGGGATCTATATCAGGGCAGTAATTTCAAGGATTAATGGTCCTGGGAATACTATGTGTTCTAGTAATGTGATGATTTCGAGGAAAATATGAAGGGATTGGGGCTGTATGAAGTGTTTTGGACCTCATGGTTCTTTGTCTAACATAACCCAAATATCATACCTGAATTGATAAGCATGTTGTCATCAAGAGACAATACCTTTCATCTGCATCATACCGAGGTTGGAGTCAACCTTTGGGATATCTAATAGATTGTTGGGATCCCCATTAATGGGGAAATTTATGAAAAGTTCCTCCCTATAGAGTATTTATGAGAGAACCAGGAACAAATGCAGACAGTAGTGAGGGTTTTTCTATGCTTGGTGCATGGGGAGAAGGAGTTCTAGCCTAGGATGAAGGATTTGACTTTAATGCAATGGTTTAGCTTCTTTCTGAATGATCCCATGGATAGATACCAGGTAGAACCTACCAATGTCTGAAGGTGTCATATATATGGAAGGATCACTCATACTGGAGGATTCTGGAGGCAAGCCATTGGTGTCTATGGGGGTATAGTGTGAACCCATCACTCTCATGGTAAAATTAGCAAGGTTCATTGCAGTTATCATTTGTGGGTGGATTATCCTCATACTTGATTCACATATGGGTGTGTTTTTTACCACATTAATCATGTAAGTAGTGATGGTGACATGAAGACATATCAACCTAGCAGTTCTAGTACTTAAAATTTTATATAAAGTGTTGTAGTGCATTAGCCATAGGAAGACCCATCTTCATTTTTATGACACATTCCATTTTATATATTGCTGGTCCACTACTCACATGGGTGGGTATGAGTACCTAAATCCAATCTCCTCTTCCAGTATGAACTTTTAGTCATCAATGTTGAACATTACTGGGCATTGTCCTCTGCTGCTGGGGTAGGATAGTGTGCTCACAAGGATTGGGTTACTGAGAACTTCATATTTCATCCATTCCCCCTCCCAATGAGTATGGTTAAAAATGAAGAAATGGGATCAGTTTAGTGAAAATCATATCTCCTATACTTTCAAGGTGGGGTACTAGTGGAAATGACCGACTACAAGGTCATTTGTAAATTGCACTCCTCATACCGGTTTTCCAGCCAATTCTACTACGTCCAAAAGCTGACCCCAAGGTCTACACTGAAGCATGGTAAAAAATATATCCTGAAATCAATTTTTAAATATGAAGTATGTTTGTGTGAGAAGATATAAGGGTGAGGTACAAGCTACCACTAGCTAATTCATCCTACAGGATCTTCCATGAGTATGTGTAGATCTGCGAGAGCACGTACCCTAAAAATATATTAAGACACCCAATTTTTCGGCTAGAAATAGAAGAGGGAGTCCTATAGCCATGGGACTAGGGAATGTTATATGACCAGGGGAGAACACCAAGGAGGAAGAGATGACCCGATTGGAAGAGATTCTGATGAAGCTCTAGAGGAGGTGCGGTGGTAGGTCCGATGCTCCAAAAAAAAAAACCTCAGGGGGAAGGTGAACCCTCTAGGGTAGTTTTGAGGGTGCATGTTGTAGCCCCAGGGAAGTAGTTGTTCCATGAAGATATTACAAATGATGCTATATTCCCCAATGCCTGGAGGATCTGAGAGATATTTAGATAATTAAAACCCCTCTATGTGATATGGATGCATCTTCAGGATAAGGGGATTCACATTACCAAGATGGGACATGTTAGTGCTTTATTTTAAGATTAATAGGTTAATTAAATGATATACCTTCAAAATATAGAATATTTGATCCACTATCATGGTCTGACACACCCATTAACAGATCAAGTGAGGATACTGCTAGACATGCCTTCCTTTACATACATCCTTGGGGGTTAATTGGGTGCAGGAATGACTAAAAAATAGAGTTTGGATGAGGAGGAATCCTGGGGGATTAATACCTTTATATACTCCCCCAAGGAAGGAGATCTTACTACTTATCAATTAATTTTTTTAACTTCCTACTGATTCACACCAATTATTATTCCTCTGGGTGTGATAATTTGTTTGTTTTAGAATATGAATGGATTAGTTGATATAGAGTAGTGGGAGATCCATGATGGATCATTGAATGAAAATAATTAGGATTAGAACCTTTAAGGGGAAGGTGAAATATCTTTCCCTAACACTTTGGTCACAAACATCCAACCGTCTATTGTTGAGGCACTACCTGTGGCCGGAGTGGCTGCTCAACCACACCAAGAATCACCTGGTAATCTCTAATAACAATATTTTTATACTTTTATTGAGTATTTATATTTTAATTATTTTTTATAAATAATTCATTCCCCTTAAAAATAGATGAAACATATGAATGAGGGGTAGCTTTCAGTTATTGAGATGTCGATTGCTACGAGGACGCCACCACTAGAAGATAATTTGGTGAATGTCTTAGATATATTGGTTGGACTCTATTATGATTACCATAAGTCTCTTTGATCAAATTTAATTTACTCTATCGACTATTAGTCAGTCCCTATTAACCTCATATTTGAATGACAATGCTTCCCATGACAAGGACTCGGTCACTGATGGTAATTCTAGAGGTCTCACCCTCAGTAGGGGAAGATAAAGAAGCTATAATGGATAATCATGCACTTGATGTAGTGCATATGGAAGGGAAAGACACCACTGAAATGGATTTTGTGGATAAACTGATAGTTATAGTTGCATATACATAGGAAACTGTGGATACTTCCATGACTGTTGCAAGGGGTAAGCCTGTCATTGTCACAACATATCAAGATGTGCCAATGAGGACAGATACAGTGGACGAGATAAATGTTTCTATAGAAAATAAGGAGGAGGATATGGATATGGCCATAATGGACAAGGCCAACCTCTATATGAATATAGATCCCAACCCATTAGAGAGGATTCTTGATGCAGATCCTTCCATAGATGTGCTTGTCACCTTCCCCTAGTATGAGCCTACACCCCCTAAATATTTTGAAGACTATGAATCGGAAATGGATAAGGAAAACCATATAATTAAATATCAATCATAGAATAATGTATGGAACTTCATTACTTGTATCCCATGGGATAAACTATTAACCTGAATAGGATATCTTCACCACTAGCTGATGAATCTAGGGATGGGATGGGTAAACACTCGTGGCCTCCATGATATTGCTCGAGACTTCCTTGGCAAGAAAGTGTGATTTGAGTAGTGGTATTTTGATGCCACCTGGTATGAGGGAAATTTAGAGGGAACCTAGGCACTCCAGGTGGAGGAATAAGCACTCACTCGACTGGAAGGATGGGCATATCAGTATGAGGTTGTCACCTTTTCTAAGGAAGAAATGATTATCCATTTAAGGGAATGGATGGAGGTAATTGATGTAGAATCAATGAAGAAAACATCCATTTTGGATGAGTGTAGGTTCGATCTGGGTTAGATGAAAATAAGATCTAATGATGTTATCCATGCAGTTGAGGAGGAGGTAGTAGAGATGGTCAGGTGGTAGTAGGATCTTGAGGCCACTAGGAAGAGGCTGGCCGAGCTGTAGTGGTCCCTTGACCAGGCTAATCCATAGGAAATGGATCCTTTTTTCTTTTATTTTCTTCTAATAAAGGAGGGTCCGCAACCTATGGATGTTACTCCTCATCTAAGGCAATTCATGTTCTTTTTTTAGTCCCCTATGTGTGTATTTTTGCTACATATCAATCATACGAATAAGGAAACCAAATATAAATACTTAATCCCATGTGAGTCATGCTTGGTGTGAGAAACAAAGGATAAATATAATATCACTCACTCTTACAAGAGTACTAGAAAAATATCAAATAGTTAGGGTTGGAATGACCCATCGACCACTAAAAATGTCTTGACTAGGAAAGCCTTTGTTGGAGAGTAAGGCTCTACACTACCAACTTAATTTTCTAACATGTAGAGGTGCATGAGTGGGGTAATTCTAGGGAATTTAATTTTAACCTAACAAGGGGGGAAGAGGGAGGATTTGAATCAAGATTTACAAGATTTGGAACACAAGGATAATTCAAAGGCTGATATGGGGTGATGTTGAACATGTTTGAAATGTATATTCCATTGTCATACTACCAATAATAAGGACATAAAAATGAGGGTCTACTATTGAACATGTTTGAAACATAGGACTTATCAAATTATCATTGATAATACATCAAAGAATATTCCCATAACATAAAATGTGTATCATCCTACCCCTCCTCATTAGATTGAGTCAAGGAAAAGATGCTACTTGGCCTTAAGTGACATCCCCAAGGTGCCAAATGATGGCAATAAATGTTGCGGGATTCGTGAAAAGTGGGGGATGGTTTTTCATTTGAAATAAAAACACCCAATAAAATGTATTATTTCCAAACCACTACATGATGTATGTCAAAAATGTATTACAATTCAACATTTTCTAAAGACCAACAAAACCAAAACCTTTACAATACCATAACCAGAGTACCAACAAGAAGACTAAACAACAAAACCCAAATAATCCATGACACAACTCAATAGATCCACACCAAGATATATGCTCTAAGAACCACAATACCACCCAAGCATCACGATACACCACTAAATAAATGATATGCTTTAACTTTACCTGTGTCACAGAGTAAAATATCTAAAAAAGTACCCTAGTGCCAAAGTAGGGGGTGAGTAATAATACTTAGTAGGTTTTCCCCAAATGAATTCCCTACACACACCATTAGGATATAACTATTTAGCACATTTATATAAAAAATTTATATAAAACCCTGAAACAAGGAAACAATTTCCAGCAAGCCAAACACACCCTTAACAAACCATTTTACCCAAATCAACACAATACCAAGGAAATAAACACAAACACATAATTAACCATTTTACAAACACATATTAGCATAACCCATTTCACCTTGCGTGGCCGCACACATATTCCAACCATCTTCTCAAGTTCCACACACACACACCTGAGCTCGGTGTTACCATGATGGTAGAACTTCACATCCAAACCCATACACACTTTAATTATAGTGGTACTTAATTTTAAATTAGACTTGATTGTGTTCCTTCATTCCCACTATCCATCCCCTTTTTATAGTGGTCCTTCACACCCACTATCCATCCATTCCCATCCATGCTTACCTCATAATACAAAAACCATTCCAATAATTTTCCAAAAAAACAAAAAGAAAATAAACAACTTCTAATATAATATCTACCAACATGTTTTAATCCATACTAACAAAAAATTTACATACCAAACAACCCTTTAATCCAATAAAAAATTCCAACAACATGCAAAAACTGCTTCAATAAATCTCCCATTTACTAAAAACACC
Organism: Viscum album; assembly: GCA_963277665.1. Classification (NCBI taxonomy): domain Eukaryota; kingdom Viridiplantae; phylum Streptophyta; class Magnoliopsida; order Santalales; family Viscaceae; genus Viscum; species Viscum album. Next base: position 149,257,909 of record OY728166.1, on the reverse strand, counting down.
CTTAAGCCATTATCCATTCTAAACCACACTTCAATAATTTTTTTATTGAAAATATTTTTTCACAAACCATTTTACATAAATAAACCAAGAAAACAATTTTAAAATCACCATTTTAAAATCCAATAATAAAGCACATTTCACAACAATAACCCATTTTCCCCAAAATACACAAATCATCACAAAATGGGTTTCCACTAAGCTTTTCACATCACATTCATAATAAATTTCAAGAAAAACCAAATAATTTGAAATTAATCCTTCTAGTTCTTTCAAAATTGAGTCAAGAGTGAAGCCAACTACCTTAGGGTTTAGAAAAATTGACCCACCACACAATCTCACACAAAATATGGGTGAAAATTCCACAAAATATCCTTAGATTAATTTCCCTAACATAAAAAATCCCAAATCATACCATTATTGAAAAAAACCCTAGATCTACTTGAAGTGGGATTAGATCTAAGAAATCGGGAGAGAAAGAGAAGTAAATCTATAAAAAACCACTAAACCACCAAGAGAGGAGATTTACCAAGGTATAATTTTCTTTAAATCAACTTTAAAACCCTTTGAATTGATTTCAAAATGAGTGGGAGAGCCTCCCTAACCTTAGAGAAGAATGAATACTGAGTTAGGTCCTTATAGGTGGAATAATGGGGTGTTTAGGGAAAGTCCTGACCAAGACCCATTTTTTAAAAACCCACTTTTTAATCCATGTATGTTTTAGACACATGGTTAGGCAAACCATCTACTAACCATGCACCTTCTACTATCTCAAGAGGGTGCCTCATATGATCACCTCACATGGTTTGAAAAATTGTGTGCCAAATGTGCGAAATCCCACTGTCACCAAATGTACAATTTACCTGGGTGTCTGCACAATTTGGAAAATCATGCTCAAACCATGCACCCTAACTATGGACCAACCCATATCCCACTACCTCTTTGTGCACAGTTTCCTAGAGAAGCTTCATGGTTTCCACAAACCTTACTCAAAGCGTGCACCCTTAGAAAATCCCCAAAACATTCCCAAAACCCTTCCAAACTATCCCAAACCTTACACAACCATTTTATACACATAAAAAGTAATAAAAGAGTTATTGTAACATCCTGGCCTTAATCAGGTACATACCATTTTTAATTTTTGAAGTCTAATTAGTTAAGAGACCTGGGGTGCGTGCCTGCGCACCTCACTGTGGGTCCCATGCATCTTTTTAATTAATTTAAATAACTGTGGATTTTTTATAAAAAATGTTATATCACACGTTAGCATAGTGTTAGGGATTTAAAATAATTAATTAAATGTTGAAAATAATAATAAGAGATTTAAATAATATTTAAAATAAATAAAGGATAAAAATAAATTTTTAAATGAAATAAAAAGGGGGTTACAGGAAAAATAAAAATAATAAAAATAGAAGATTTCCATTTTTAATTATTTTTATCATTTTTTCTTTGCATTATTTTATTTTATTTTATTTTTTCATTTATTTTCCCTTTTTATTTTTCTTTATTTTTCTCTCTTATTTTTATTTTCTTTTATTTTTCTTTTATTTTTATTTTATTTTTTCCCTCTCCTCTCTTCCTCTCCCATTCTTCACGTCACACCCCTCTTCCTCCCTAGGTGGCGCACCCCTCTCCTCCTCCTTTGGAATACCATATCTCCTCTGTCCACCATCCGATTTCTTTTCCGTTAGGTGAAAAATAAACCTTAGGGTAAGGTTAACCTTGCACAAGTGGAATTGTATGTTTTCGTCGATTATTTTGTGTGCAGTTCGTCGCGGAAGATTTTTACCCTATTTTGGGGTTTTTCTAAAATCCTTAATTTTCTTCCGTTTTAGGTCAAATCAAAGTCTACTATGTATCTTAGAGTTATCTAAAACTACAAGGTAGGATTCCTAATCGCTTTCCCTCTATTTCGTTGCGGTTTATAAAAACACACCATTGTGCCGTTAGTCGGTGCCTACTAGCTTTGTGTAATTTTACCCAATTTAATTACTTTAATTGTTTTGCCTAATTTTTGTAGCCTTAATTATCTTAAATTAATTTTTTTGAATTGTAGCAACAAGGTCAGACACCCCTTTGGGCGTGCTGACATGGTCGGTGCATTTTCCCTTTAGCCAGGTTTATAATTTAATTAACTACAGGTATTGCGCATCCACTTTATATTGTTTTTAAATGAAATAAATAGTTGTTTGAATTGTTTTAATAAGGTCGGACACCCCTTTGGGTGTACCTATGTGGTCGGAATATTTTTCCGTTAGTCGGGTTTATAGTTTAATTAATTGCAGGTGTTGTGCAACCCCTTTTTTATTTATATTAAATTAAATAAATAGTTTGTTTTGAACATGAACTTGAATTGTTGGATCATTAGTAATTGTTTTGATAAACTTTTTATTTATTTAAAAAGTGCATTAACCACTGATGTTGATACAATATATTGTCTTGTTAAGTTATTATGGTGTAATGTTTAATTTATACCTTGTGATGCACAGGTGTATCTGGTTAGTTTTCAAGCTGCGAGTTTATAAGCTGATTATGTCATATCTACTGCTTTGAAAACTTTAATTAAATTCAGGGCAGGGAAAGGAGGTGGGTCCCGTATTAAGCGCTACACTTAGACCCCCCATTCCTGAATGTTACCATTACACGTCGGGGGGGGGGGTGTATAGCATCCCGTCTTTTTATAACATAAACTTTCATTACATTACACAAATCTGAGGATCGTTAAGGTTTAGTGTCTTGGAAACAAGGATCATAATACATAAAAAAAACATAAAACATTCTTCTTAAACACTTGAAAGGCTTCTCCTTTAGTTCATCCTATGTTAATTATGCATCTCATAACCTGGGGACATACATCAAAAGAAAGGGTGAGCAGAAGGCCCAGTAAGGGAAACAAGAGAAACATTTTACAAGTGAACTTGAGATACTTCAATAAGGACATGAAAAGAACTTTAAGGCATGAGAAAGAAATCATGAGATACATCATAATAAAAATAAAATTTTTCATAACTTGAAGATGTGGATACAACATTTAATATTGACAATCTTTTCATTTCACCAAGGTCCATCCCCAAGGTGTCGTTAAAAATTACCAAGGTTATTCACCAAGGCGTCGTTAAAATGGTCATCTCTAGAGATTAAGTCTTTACCCAATGCATTGGAGTGCTATCATGGTGCACCCTTAAATTTGACTTTATTATCATGTGAGCCACATATATCATCATCAAACATTTCATAAATAACCCATATAGCATAAAATAAATGGGTTTCATTTCATAATCATAACATTTTAAAAACTGCTTTAAAGACATGATCTTTACGTTACTTTAAACCCACGGAAAGGGAAAGCGGGTATCAGGTATGTAAATCCCAGAATTTAAAATAGAACATTTTTATATATATGTGAATACCCCTTTAGAAATAGGAGCTTTGAGTATTCACTTTATAATATAAAATAAATTTGAGAAAAGAGAGGCATTTTGAGACGAAAATTCTGTAGCATAACGGCTATGTTACAAGGTTTTAGAAAACTTTGAAAAGAGAGGGAACATGGGTTGAGAAATCATAATTGACCCATAAAACAGTATAGGGACATAATAAGAAGGATATATGGACATGGTGATGCAATTTCAAGTACATACCATTTGAAATGAAAAACATGGAAGGAAGACAAAAATTTGATTTCTCTTATGAAAATTCGGCAGCCTAACGGCGTCACTTAAACTTCAACAAAAATGAATTGAACAAATCAAATAGGGTATCTCATCATATGATCATAAGAGATCAGAATGATAGATATAGAGATCATACCCCAACATAATAAAAAGGAACTTGAAAGATTTGACATGAAAATCGAACTTGAAAAAATGAGAAGGGTGAAAGAATCACTTAAACATTCGGCAACCTAACGGCGTCACTTAAACTTTCATAAAATGAAATGATGAGAGTAAGAGGGGATCTCTCATAATATAAAAATGAAAGGGTCAGTAAGAGGAATATAAAAGAACATACTCTCACATAAAAACATGGAGCATAAAAGGAATGACATAAAAGAGATTACATGAAAAGAAAGAGAGGGGTCGGATCCCTTACCTTAAAACGTGACTCTTGAAACTCAAAGGATTGGACCTTGAGGGCTTGGGGGCACCTTGGGAGGACTCCTTGGAAGGTAAGAAGACCAGAACTTCGTTGGGGGAGAGTTGGGTGTGAAAACTAAAGGAGGAAAGGGTGGGTATTTATAGGGAAAGTGAGGGGACAAAGCATTAATGGCCAAGGGACACCTCACATGTGCTTTTCTCAAACCCATGTGCTCTCCCTTGGCATTTATCATGGAGTTAGGCCACATGGGGCCCCCAAAACAATAATTCATCACCCTTGGCCGGCCAACCCTCAAAATATCTCATGAAATTATCATGACATCATTATGATGTCATTAAACATACCGAAACCCTAAAATTGTATTTTTTACTATTCACTGAAAATTCATCTTTCTCAGAAATATCCCAAAATTTCACCTTAACCAAATATCAATGCTCTGATTTCAAAAATGAAATCCATTTTATAAAAATAATTTTCTAAATATTTTTAATTTAATTTTTAAATAAAAACACTATTCATCGAAAATTCATTTTTTTCAGAAAAATCCCCAAAAATTACCATAACATAATATCGATGCTCTGAGTTCAAAAATAAAGTCATTTTTATAAAAAAAAATTTCTAATAATTTTTAATTAAATTTTAAATAAAAAAACACTATTCACCCAGAAAAACTAATACTTGATTAATAATTTATGAAACCGTTATTTACCCATTTTATTGAATCACATTACTTAATCTAGTTGTCTAAATTATATTAAAACTTTCTTTGAGTGAAATTACTAATCCATTTGGTCACATTACTAATCCTAAGCGTAAAATCACTATTCATAAATTACTATTCATCAAAAATTAAGTTAATCTTATTAGACTCCAAATTCCTTACTGAACACTTTTGTAGAAGACCATTTTTTGAAAATCATTTCACATCATTAGTTATTTAGGGTTTACATAAATATTTTAAAATATCCCTTTTTCAAAATACATTCTAAAATTATCTAGACATTTGAAATTTCACAAACATCACTAAAGGAAGAAATCTCAATTTATTCACCCAAAAGGATTACACAAGGAATCTAGGGTCTCGTCACATAGCCCCTTATAACACCGGCATAAGACCTAAGTGTAAGGTGTGCTATGGTGAGAGAATCTGAGGGAGGCTCAGATAACATTGCCCTAGTAGTAATCTCTACTAACTTGAACTTCTCCCGTAGGCGTTTCCATTCAAGCTTGACATGCTGGAGTTCGGCTTGGGCTTGGTCCAAAGCGAAGCCCACAGATGCTACCTCCTTCCCAAGCTCTGATAAGTGGACTTCATAAGGGTTGAGTCTACTGGATGAAGCCATCAACTCCTCTTTCTGCATTAACCATTAACATCTTATTAAATCAATAAGATTAAGTTAATATACTACTCAAAAAGATTGGGTCGTTACATTCTTCCCCCCTTAAGAAATTTCGTCCCCGAAATTTACACTTGAGGCCCAGTCGAAAAGGTGAGGGTACTTTTGCTTCATTGTTTCCTCAGGCTCCCAAGTCGCCTCTTCATATTTATGATTCCTCCACAACACTTTCACAAGGTGGGTAGTCTTGTTTCGTAGGACCTTGTCTCTACGGTCCAAGATCTCCACTGGCTGCTCCTCATAAGAGAGGTCATGTTCAAGTTGTACCACCTCTGGGTTCAGTACATGCGAAGGGTCGGGTATGTACTTCCTTAAGAGAGATACATGGAAGACATCATGAACTTGAGCTAGGTTCGGTGGAAGTGCTAGACGATAGGCCACTGCTCCTATGCGATCAAGGATTTCATAGGGGCCAATGTACCTAGGGCTGAGCTTCCCTTTCTTCCCAAACCGCATGACTCTCTTCCATGGAGAAATTCGAAGGAAGACTTTGTCACCAACACCAAACTCCAAGTCCCTTCGACGATTGTCAGCATAGCTCTTCTGCCGACTCTGAGCAGCCTTTATGTGTTGTTGGATGGCATGAACCTGTTCCGTCATCTCTTGCACGAGATCAGGCCCAAGAAGCTTCCTCTCACCAGTTTCATCCCAACAAGTAGGAGTTCTACACCGCTTTCCATATAGAGCTTCATAGGGTGCCATCTGAATACTCGAATGGAAGCTGTTGTTATAGGATAACTCAACTAATGGGAGGTGTTGATCCCATCCACCTTTAAATTCCATTGAGCATAATCTCAACATGTCTTCGAGTGTCTGAATAGTCCTTTCAGATTGGCCATCAGTTTGAGGATGATAGGCCGTACTAAAATTCAATTCAGTATTCAGAGCATGTTGAAGACTTCTCCAGAATTTTGATGTGAATCTTGGGTCACGATCAGATACGATGGATAGTGGTACCCCATGCAGCCTTACCACTTCCTTCACGTATATCTTGGCAAGCTGATCCAGAGAGAAATCTTCCCGAATAGAGATTTAAAATGGGCTGTCTTGGTGAGACGGTCCACAATAACCCATATCGCATTGTTTCCTTTGGATGTTTTCGGGAGACCAGTTACAAATTCCATAGTGATATTATCCCACTTCCATACTGGTATGGGTAGCGGTTGTAATACCCCCTTAGGAAGTTGTCGTTCTGCCTTTACTTGCTGACACACCAGGCACCTTGTAGTGTAATCAGCAATCTCCCTCTTCATGTTATCCCACCAATAATGATCACGAAGGTCTCTATACATCTTAGTGCTTCCCGGGTGTATAGAGAATGTAGAGCTATGAGCTTCATCCATCAATTCTTTCTTTATCTCTGGAATAGATGGAACAAATAGTCTTGTATGAAATTTCAATACACCTTCTTGATCAATATTGAAATCAGGGAACTTCCCATCCTTTACAGCCTCAAACTTCTCCTGTAGCAAAGGATCTTCTTTTTGAGCCTTCTTGATCCTCTCTAGTAATGAAGGTTTAGAAATCATTTGGAATAGGGTTGATGATGTCCCTTTCCTTATAATTCCCATGTCCAGTTTTACTAGATCTTTAATCAAGGGATCCCCTAGGATCCTCATTGTTTCCAGAACAACAGGATCTTTCCTGCTTAACGCATCCGCGACTTTGTTTGCTCTTCCTGGGTGATAATGAATTGAACAATCATAGTCTTTAATAAGCTCCAACCATCTCCTTTGTCTCATGTTCAATTCTTTCTGAGTGAAAATATACTTTAGACTTTGGTGGTCAGTGTATATATCACATTTCTCCCCATAAAGATAGTGCCTCCATATCTTTCGAGAAAAAACAACTGCCGCCAGTTCTAGATCATGCATAGGATAATTCTGCTCATGAATCTTCAACTGTCGAGATGCATAAGCAATTACTTTGTCATTTTTCATGAGGACGCACCCAAGCCCTTTTAGAGATGCATCGCTAAAAATAACGAATCCTTCTCCGATAGAGGGTAGTGTTAACACCGGTGCAGTAACCAATCTCTTCTTCAGCTCTTGGAAACTTTCCTCGCATTCCTTTGTCCAGATGAACTTAACCCCTTTTCGAGTCAACTTGGTTAGTGGATTAGAAAGCCGTGAAAAGTTTTTCACAAACCTCCTATAATATCCTGCTAAACCAAGGAAACTACGAATCTCAGTTACTGTTGTGGGTTGAGGCCACTCCTCCACAACCATTGTCTTTGCAGGGTCAACCGAGATTCCTTCATTGGTTACGATGTGCCCCAAGAAAGCCACCTGTTGTAACCAAAACTCACACTTGCTGAACTTCCCAAAGAGCCTCTCCTTCCGCAGAGTTTTCAATATAACCCTTAGATGATCTTCATGCTCCTCACGACTTTTTGAATATATCAAAATATCATCAATAAAAACTACCAAAAAGTTATCAAGGTAGTCCTTAAAGACTCTATTCATCAAATCCATGAAAATAGCAGGAGCATTAGTCAAGCCGAAGGGCATAACAGTAAACTCATAATGCCCATATCTTGATCGGAAGGAAGTCTTTGGAATATCTTCCTTCTTCACCCTCAGTTGATGATAACCAGATCGAAGGTCAATCTTAGAGAAGAATTGAGCCCCACGAAGTTGGTCAAATAAATCATCAATTCTTGGAAGAGGATATCTGTTCTTCACTGTGATCCCATTCAGTTCTCTATAATCAATGCATAGCCGCATTGATCCATCCTTCTTCTTTACAAAGAGAACTGGTGCTCCCCAAGGAGACACACTCGGTCGGATAAAACCCTTCTCCAACAAGTATTGGAGTTGTTTCTTTAACTCCTCTAGCTCCACATTTTCCATTCTATACGGAGTCTTTGATATCGGTTGAGACCCAGGTACGAGTTCAATGGAGAACTCTACCTCTCTTTCTGGGGGAGGTCCAGGTAACTCCTCAGGAAATACATCCATGTATTCCTGAACAATCGGAACATCTTCAATTTGTATGCTCCCTTTCCCTTATTCCTCATCACCGATTAACTCCATAAAGAAAGCTATAGGAGGTGCTTCTAGATAGGGATCAGTTCGGGATACCTCTCCTTGGAAGATAACTGTAGGTCGTTCATTCAAGACTACTGAGATTTCCTTACTTCTGCATTTTATCTTAGCATTATACTTTGAGAGCCAGTCCATCCCTAGTATAATGTCGAATTCCATCATGGGAATGACTACTAGATTTGCGATAAGATTGTGCTCACTAAAGTAAACACTAGAGTCTCTAAATACTGTTGATGCAAGGATAATCCCACTTGGTGTCTTGACAGACAACTCTACCTCTAGCAGTTCGGGGATTGATTCTATATTCCTTGCAAACTTGGAGGAAATAAAGGAATGTGTAGAACCAGAATCAAATAAATTAATTGCTAGTTTTGAGAGGACAACAAGAGTACCTGCTACCACATCGTTCGGGACTTCAACTTCAGCTGTTGTGATAGCGAAAGCACGACCTTTCTCTCTTGGCCTCTGCTGAGGTTGGTGGTGATTCCCCTCCACCGCCCTCGGATTTGGACATTGGTTAGCAAAGTGCCCAAGCTGTCCACACTTGAAGCATGTGACTTCGGGTAGGGCCAGAACCATCTTTCCTCTGTCGTTAGTGTTGGGAAGCCGAGGCTTCACCTCACTATGACAATTCCGAGCAATATGGCCTCCTCTTCCACACTTGTAGCACTTTCCACTTCCGTTCAAGCAGTTCCCCAGATGATTCTTCCCACATTTATTGCATGTGGTAAGTTGCATTTGCTTTCAACCTCTTCCCTGATCAAAAGACTTCCCTAAACTGGGCTCCAACGATCTCTTCTTTTCATTTGGCTTATGAGACCACTGTGTCTCACCAAACTCCAGCTCGACTTTCATAGCACTTCGAACTATTTCTTCATAGCTATCATAGTCCCTGTTGGCTAGATTCTTCCGCAGATGAGGTCGTAGTACACCAAATAATCTATCAACCTTCCCATTAGGGTCCATGACAAAGCTTGAGGTATAACGGGAAAGCCTTGTAAAATTCATCTCGTAGCTTCCGACAGATTCGTTCTCCTTCTGCTTCAGCTCGAGAAACTCTTTCTCCATTCTCGTTCTCATGGAACGAGGGAAATACTTGTTAAGGAAAATTCCTCGAAATTCTTCCCACTCCATAGCTTCTATCTCTCCTCGTGGCTTCGTGTTTCTGATCAGTGACCACCACTGATCAGCTTCTCCCTCCAGGCGGTAAACAGCAAGGGTGACTTTTTCTTGTTCCGAACAATGAAGTATAGAAAAGATATTTTCAATGGAGCTTATCCATTATTCCGTAACCAATGGGTCAGTAGATCCACTGAATGTTGGCGGTCATTGACACATGAAGGACTCAACAGAGTGTTGTTCCCTTCGTGGTGAGGTCGGACTATCAGCTTGATTCAAGTTATTACTCATAACTTGAGTCAGTTGGTTCATCATTCTCATGAATGTTTCCATTCCGGCTTCCATCGGAGGGCCGTCAGCACATGGTGCATTGCGGTCACCATCGGCACGGTTCCTCCTATTGCCCTCCATTTTCTAAAAGAATAAAACCTTAGTAAGAAACTTATTTAATTTATGAATCTTTTAACTAAGACTTCATGCTTAGACAATTACACTTTTCTATAATTCCTTCATAATGATTCATAAAAAGCTTGTGATTAACCAAACATATCCCCCGGGAGTGTCGTAACCAAGAGTGCAGCAAGGCCCGTTATCGTGCACCAGTTCCCGTTCGAGTCTAGCTCAAAGCGGTGTTTTAGGGTTTTACCCCTATGTACATCTGTGCCAGAGCCACCTCTACCTGCTCGTATCCAGACAGGGATGTATTTGTTTGATAAACCACTTACTCAATACTTACCAAAATACCAGGAAGTTTTCCTATATTTAAACTTTTCTATAGGGTTCTTCCTAAAGTTTTTATATCCTAATTTCCACAAATAACTAAACCATACTTTGATACCAACTATAGCATCCCGTCTTTTTATAACATAAACTTTCATTACATTACACAAATCTGAGGATCGTTAAGGTTTAGTGTCTTGGAAACAAGGATCATAATACATAAAAAAAACATAAAACATTCTTCTTAAACACTTGAAAGGCTTCTCCTTTAGTTCATCCTATGTTCATTATGCATCTCATAACCTGGGGACATACATCAAAAGAAAGGGTGAGCAGAAGGCCCAGTAAGGGAAACAAGAGAAACATTTTACAAGTGAACTTGAGATACTTCAATAAGGACATGAAAAGAACTTTAAGGCATGAGAAAGAAATCATGAGATACATCATAATAAAAATAACATTTTTCATAACTTGAAGATGTGGATACAACATTTAATATTGACAATCGTTTCATTTCACCAAGGTCCATCCCTAAGGTGTCGTTAAAAATTACCAAGGTTATTCACCAAGGCGTCGTTAAAATGGTCATCTCTAGAGATTAAGTCTTTACCCAATGCATTGGAGCGCTATCAGGGCGCACCCTTAAATTTGCCTTTATTATCATGTGAGCCACATATATCATCATCAAACATTTCATAAATAACCCATATAGCATAAAATAAATGGGTTTCATTTCATAATCATAACATTTTAAAAACTGCTTTAAAGACATGATCTTTACGTTACTTTAAACCCACAGAAAGGGAAAGCGGGTATCAGGTATGTAAATCCAAGAATTTAAAATAGAACATTTTTATATATATGTGAATACCCCTTTAGAAATAGGATCTTTGAGTATTCACTTTATAACATAAAATAATTTTGAGAAAAGAGAGGCATTTTGAGACGAAAATTCTGTAGCATAACGGCTATGTTACAAGGTTTTAGAAAACTTTGAAAAGAGAGGGAACATGGGTTGAGCAATCATAATTGACCCATAAAATAGTAGAGGGACAGAATAAGAAGGATATATGGACATGGTGATGCAATTTCAAGGACATACCATTTGAAATGAAAAACATGGAAGGAAGACAAAAATTTGATTTCTCCTATGAAAATTCGGCAGCCTAACGGCGTCACTTAAATTTCAACAAAAATGAATTTAACAAATCAAATAGGGTCTCTCATCATATGATCATAAGAGATCATCATGATAGATATAGAGATCATACCCCAACATAATAAAAAGGAACTTGAAAGATTTGACATGAAAATCGAACTTGAAAAAATGAGAAGGGTGAAAGAATCACTTAAACATTCGGCAGCCTAACGGCGTCACTTAAACTTTCATAAAACGAAATTATGAGAGTAAGAGGGGATCTCATATCATATAAACATGAAAGGGGCAGTAAGAGGAATATAAAAGAACATCCTCTCACATAAAAACATGGAGCATAAAAGGAATGACATAAAAGAGATTACATGAAAAGAAAGAGAGGGGTCGGATCCCTTACCTTAAAACGTGACTCTTGAAACTCAAAGGATTGGACCTTGAGGGCTTGGGGGCACCTTGGGAGGACTCCTTGGAAGGTAAGAAGACCGGAACTTCATTGGGGGAGAGTTGGGAGTGAAAACTAAAGGAGTAAAGGGTGGGTATTTATAGGGAAAGTGAGGGGACAAAGCATTAATGGCCAAGGGACACCTCACATGTGCTTTTCTCAAACCCATGTGCTCTCCCTTGGCATTTATCATGGAGTTAGGCCAAATGGGGCCCCCAAAACAATAATTCATCACCCTTGGCCGGACAACCCTCAAAAGATCTCATGACATCATCATGACATCATTATGATGTCATTAAACATACCGAAACCCTAAAACTGTATTTTTTACTATTCACTGAAAATTCATCTTTCTCAGAAATATCCCAAAATTTCACCTTAACCAAATATCAATGCTCTGATTTCAAAAATGAAATCCATTTTATAAAAATAATTTTCTAAATATTTTTAATTTAATTTTTAAATAAAAACACTATTCATCGAAAATTCATTTTTTTCAGAAAAATCCCCAAAAATTACCATAACATAATATCGATGCTCTGAGTTAAAAAATAAAGTCATTTTTATAAAAAAAATTTCTAATAATTTTTAATTAAATTTTAAATAAAAAAACACTATTCACCCGGAAAAACTAATACTTGATTAATAATTTATGAAACCGTTATTTACCCATTTTATTGAATCACATTACTTAATCTAGGTGTCTAAATTATATTAAAACTTTCTTTGAGTGAAATTACTAATCCATTTGGTCACATTACTAATCCTAAGCGTAAAACCACTATTCATAAATTACTATTCATCAAAAATTAAGTTAATCTTATCAGACTCCAAATTCCTTACTGAACACTTTTGTAGAAGACCATTTTTTGAAAATCATTTCACATCATTAGTTATTTAGGGTTTACATAAATATTTTAAAATATCCCTTTTTCAAAATACATTCTAAAATTATCTAGACATTTGAAATTTCACAAACATCACTAAAGGAAGAAATCTCAATTTATTCACCCAAAAGGATTACACAAGGAAGCTAGGGTCTCGTCACATAGCCCCTTATAACACCGGCATAAGACCTAAGTGTAAGGTGTGCTATGGTGAGAGAATCTGAGGGAGGCTCAGATAACATTGCCCTAGTAGTAATCTCTACTAACTTGAACTTCTCCCGTAGGCGTTTCCGTTCAATCTTGACATGCTGGAGTTCGGCTTGGGCTTGGTCCAAAGCGAAGCCCACAAATGCTACCTCCTTCCCAAGCTCTGATAAGTGGGCTTCATAAGGGTTGAGTCTACTGGATGAATCCATCGACTCCTCTTTCTGCATTAACCATTAACATCTTATTAAATCAATAAGAGTAAGTTAATATACTACTCAAAAAGATTGGGTCGTTACAGGGTGTCTTTGGCTTTACCGGATCAAGACTTCCCCGAGCTTTCCAATACTTATGAGTGACACTGGTTCCAAAAGGTCCCATCGAGATGGATCCATTGGCAATGTGGCTAAGCCTGCCTCAGATGACACTCAACCCCTTTTTGTGAGATTGGGATGAACTCAGGGTAAAGCCATGCGTCGAGCGATACTTTGTCTTTCGAAAGATTTCCTTGGATAGGCTCAGTGGTATTGGAGAAATTGACAGATGTTCCGTAGTGATACCTTTGGGATGGGATCAGACTCCAAATATTAACTTGAACCTTAATAATGATGCACTTAAGGTTTATATTATTTCCATTTGAGTCTCTTGAGAATTTAAATGTTCTCCTGATATGTTGAAGTGCACCTGGTTGACACTTGACTTAGACTCCAAGTTAAATCAAAAGTTTGGGGTATACCTCTTCCTTGTTTACCTTGATTTTCTGGAATTTTATATATATGTGTATGTACATTATGCTGACAGGTACCCTTTCAGACTACCCGCTTAGGCTAAATCAAGTGATTAGTCATGGGTTCCATTTGGAACCCGGGCTGAGTTATTTATTTCATTGCACTTAAATTTATTATCTAAAATTGTTATATAATGGCACACTGCATTTTTATCATTGCACTAAATGGAAAGGTTTAGACACCATGGGTGCCAGCCTACTGAGATTTTATCTCACACCCTTCTCGGACGTCGTTGACAACCGGGTAGATTACATGCTCGCAGGTATTGACAAGGGGAAGCATGCTGCTTCCAATGCATGATTGTTATTTACTGCTTAGGATGGAGACCGGGGTAGAGGACCGGGCCTTGCTCATGATGAAGATTCTGCTTTGTGCCTTTTATTTTAGTTGACTGTGTGTTTGATTTCTATTTTCCATACTTTTAGTTTAGACATACATCATGGAATGACATATTTTTGTGAGCTTTCACACTTGATTATTATTATTCAGTTGGATTATTTATATTGCTTCTGTTGTAGTTTATTCATTCACATACTTCCACTATTTATTAATTTTTTCTATTTACTTATACTGTGATATTATCTATTACCTATGAGGGAATAGTCTCCCCCACGGACACAAAGGTCCCTTGCTTCTAGTCGGAAACATCTGGCGTTCAGGGAGATGTGCTTGAGGTCATGTGACCCACTGGTCCGGCCACCGCCTTAGAGGTGAGCCGGGTCGGAACGTTACAATTATATACCTAAAACTAGGGGTGATAAATTCTCCCCACCATCAATATTTCCTTCCTCAGAAAGTACAAAAACATCACTTTGACAAAAGAGCTCTGGCCATTTCTCAACCATTTCTTTCTTACACTCCCATGTCTCCTCCCTAATCTATCCATGTTTCCACAAAACCCAAACTAGACTGATGATTTTACCATGAAAGAATTTATCTTTCCTATCTACAATCCACCCTAGCATATTCACCAATGTAGCATCCATCTTTATCTTAACATTATCCCATATAATCACATGGTCAGGATCAGGCTGATACTTCTTCAACTGAGATACATGAAATACACTATGCACCACACTGAACCATGGTGGAAAGGCCAACTGATATTTCACTTCTCTAACCCACTAAAGTATCTAAAAAAGTTATAATATACCTAAGATATAACTTTACCTTATTTCCAAAATGAATATGCGCAACAATGATGATCGACAATGATCTGTATATGATTTCTGATAACTTCAATCCATCTCCATTCTCTTCTTAATCAACTTAATTTCCTATGTAGTCTCTTGGACAAGGCTCAATCCTACTATCAAAGTATCATCTATTTCTACCCAACATAATGTAGAATGACATTGACATACATAAAATGCTTCAAATAGATCCATATGTATTGATTCCCCATAACTATTATTATATGATAACTCCACTAACAGAAATTGATCCTCCCACGAGCCACTAAAACCCATCACAAAATCCTGCAACATGCCTTCGAAAATTTATATCATCCTCTCAGATTTCCCATATGTCTAAGGATGATATGTCATACTCATCATCAACTAAGTCCCAAGGGCTTGCTGCAAGGATTTCTAGAAACGAGACGTGAACCTCAAATCTCTATCTGATACAATCAAAACTAGAACACCATTCCTATTTACCAACTCAGGGATATATATTTTGGATAGGTCCTCCATTGTATGAGATTCATGAATATGGATGAAATGATCTGACTTTGTGATCCAATCCACAATCACCCATATGGAATCATGTTTTCAAACCATTCTTGGGAGACCTGTAAAAAAACCCATCACTATTTGTTCCCACTTCCACACAGGGATAGGTAAAGATTGCAACAACCCCACTGGCCACTAATGCACTATCTTAACTTGCTAACAAGTCAAGAATATCAAAAAAAACTCATCCACTTTCCTTTTTATACCATACCACCAAAACTGAAATTTTAATGTCTTATACGTTTTTGAATTCTAGTATGAATATCCCATCTGAAATGATGATACAAACTGATAAGTTTCTCCTGAAAATCCACCGGTATAACCAATGATTCCAAAAGCACACCAATGAATTCTCATCCAGTTTACAACCCTCAATGGTCTCCCCACCATTGAGTTTCGACCACATAGTAACACACTTTTAATTAGAAATATATGCCTCTTTAACCAAATTGATCAAGTTAAAAACCAATGAAACTGAAAAGAAAACCACTACATCACCCCGATCTTCACATTCCAACCACATTTTGGATATAATTTATACCAACTACCACTAATACGATGCCTATTTCACCACCTACCCATATGAATTTATACTTTATGTATATGCCACTGAATTACCTTTACCCAATGTGTACATCAAGTTGAAGTCAAACATATAGAGATACTCGATCCATATCCTCTTCCAAAAATTCAAATATCTCTGTGATAAAATACGATTCAAGCTCTTATGATTTGTGAACATTGTGTATTTATCACCGAAGAGATAATGATTCTGATTTTTCAAAGCATGCACCACCACTGCTAACTCCAAATAACAAGTTGGGTAGTTATTCTCATGAAACCTCAAATAACACAATCCATACGCAGCAACATGATCCCATTTCATGAGAACACACCCCAAAATTGATCCCACTTCATCATAATACACCATGTACCCTTTCCCTAATTCTAGAAAAACCAATATTGTTGATAATGTAAGGTGAACCTTAATCTCTTAAAAAGAATTTTAACCTGCTCATTCCATTGAAATGGAACATTATTTCTTATCAAAGCTATCATCGGTGAAGCCAATAATAAGAAGTCACAAAAAAAAACATCGGTAATACCTAGATAGAATGAGGAAGCTCCATATCTCAAAGACACGAGATAACAACCTCTATCTTTTCTGAATCCACTGAAACACCTCTCTCAAAAATAACATGGTCAAGGAAACAAACCTCTTGCATCTAAAAATAAAATTTTGATAGTTTGGCATAAAACCAATGATCTATTAAAATTCCCAACACTATTTACAAGTGTTTATCATGCCCATACCTTGTCTAGGAATACACCAATATATCATCGACTAACACCACCATGAATGGATTCAGATATCACTGAAATATCTGATTCATAAATTCCATGAAGACCACTAGTGTATTTGTTAGACCAAAGGGCATAACCACATAATCATAAAGGCCATATCTACTCCTAAAAGTTGTTTTCATAATATCATTCTTATGAATATGAAATTGATGATATCCTGATCATAGGTCAATTTTAGAGAACCACTGAGCTCCCCTAAGCTGATCAAATAGATCATCGATTTGTGGGAGTGGATATCGGTTCTTTACCATAACTTGGTTAAGCTTATGATAGTAAACACACTACCAAAGAGTTACATCTGCCTTCTTAACAAACAAGACCGATGCTTCCCATAGAGACGTGCTAGTCCAGATGAACCCTTTATTTTCTAACTCCACCAACTACACCTTTAATTCCATCAATTATACTAGTTACATATGATAAGACAGAAGTGAGAAAGGACTGGTCCCTAGAAGGTGATCAATTGTAAATTCCACTTCTCTTACGGGTGAAAACCCTAAGAAGTCATCAGGAAAGACATCCAGAAACTGATCAACAACTTCCAGAAAACCAATCTTCTTAATTTCTTGCATCGATTCTAATGAAAAAGCAGCCAACTGATATAATATTTTCCCAACTATTGGTGCTAAAAAATCTATTGAAACAACCCTTTCACTATTCTCTTTTCTAAATAGATGTTTGATTCTATCATCTATCATGAAACTAACCATTCACACATAACATTCGATGTGAGCCTTAAACATATTCAACCAATCCATACCTAGGATTATATTATAAACCTATATCGAAAGCACTAAGAATTCCCACATCTACTTAACCCCATCAATAGTTATATCACATGATCTACACAGAAAGGTTCAACACTCTCTTTGACCCAGAGGAGTTTGAAGTTATAAAACCAAAGGCATCATTTCCACATTTAAACCCAACAAATCAATGATACAAGAAGCAATTGAATAATGAGATCAACAATTTTATAATGGTATAATTGAAAGGAATTGTACCTCTCACTATGGATGGTCTTGAGTGATTATCCACCACCACTTTCTCATCTCCATACACCTGATTACTGGCCACACTTTACTCTTTACCACCCTAATGAAATTTCCCTTACTGAGGAGTTGTGGTATTCCTAGAATCACATTGACTAAATCTACTCAGATGATGAGGTGTATGTTTCTTCCCTTTCTCCATCGTGGCATAAAATTCCTGCGACCCCTGAGGAGTGTCACTAACACTCAACCTTGGAGCATTGTGAACATAATGCTGAAGATGACCCATATGGTTGTATTTATAGCATGCTCAAGGTTGTGCTATAAAATCCAACTTTATATGGACTGTACAGCCACACTGGAAACATCTTGGCTTACTCTAAGGCTTTGGAGGAAGATTCAATGATCCTGCCATCAGATTCTGAGCCATACTACCACCCTGTAAATAATTTCCCCTCTTATGCTTTCTCCCCACGTTAGAGTTCCCACCATTTCCCATTGGTACCAACATGCTTCCCCCACCTGTAGCCCCCAAGATATAGCTTTCAGAAACTATTTCTATATTTACCATTTCTATATAATCCATTATACAAATCACTACAATCTTAAAACAAATTTCTCACCTCAACCCTGATTCAAAGATATACGTCTTCAATGATGCACTAGCTACCACCTCAGGTGAAAATAGGACCAAATTCATGAACCTAAATGCATATTACTTCACCGAAAGGTTATCTATATTCAATATGAATAAATACACTATTATATGAATCCTAAACATGTGAAGATATAATTGTTTATTAAAAAATTCTTCGAAATCCTCCCTTGTCATACCTTGGTCTGTTCTAGCCTGGACCACCAAACACCACCTCTAATGTTCTAGATATTCTAAAATATATGATGTTAAATTGAATTTTAAATCCAATGATGTTCCCAAGAAATCAAATATTTGATTCATCCTATTCAACCACACTTCCTCTCTTTCCAGTTCTGAATCACCCCTAAATATGGATAGATTATGCTTCTGAAACTGAACTGAGTGATCCACATACTTTAGACCATGAATTATTTACCCACTTTCAATGAATTATAAAGCTTGAACTGTACTATGAACTAGTTTTTAGTTCACCTAGGGCTTAGGTGCAACTATATTTTCAGTAGAATCTTTCAGTTGGTCTCTAATACAGATACCTAATGTAATTTCTATCAACATAACACACGCACCATAATTCTCATTCCCTAAAAACTTAAGTCTTCAAATTTTAAATTATATCACATTTCAGCTATCACAACCACGATTTCCAAAATTTCCATTTTCCATGTCTAGTAATTTTTAAAAAATACTCCATGTTTTGAAAATCAACCCATTTTTAAAATACACAACCGTTCTCATTACAAAATTTCGCATTTGAAAACAATTTCCAGATCTTTAAAAAATAAACACATTCAAAACCAAAACAAAAATCATTATGACAAATGAAATATTAAATCCTAGCGGGAATTAATTTCTACCATACATGCTATGATCATCTCAATGATTACACCCACAACAATGAGATCATGATCCTATAAGTGTCTCCAAAACACTTATGTACCAAACTCCCTGGTAACTTGAAGTTTAGTATAAAAGGGTTAGCTACATAATTTTATTCTATACATTTCAATTTCTAAAAATCCTACTCCTTGATACCATCCCAACTCGCGGAATAAACCAAGAATGAGTACCAAATCTAAGAATTAAAATCAATTTGAAGGAATTTGAACAAGACTGATCTCACTTGTAAGTCAAGGACTGAACAAACTGATACCACTTGTAACATCCCACCCCTCCTCATTAGCTTGAGTCGAGGTAGAGATGCTACTTGGAATTAAGAGACATCCCCGAGGTGCCAAAGGCTTGTAATAAATGCTGAGGGATTCATGATAAGTGGGGGATGATTTTCCCTTTTAAATTAAAACACCCAACTAAACGTGTCATTTCCAAACCACTACACATTTCATGCCAATAATGTATTACAATTCAAAATTTTACAAAGACCAAAAAACCAAAACTGTCATAATAATATAACCAAAGTACTGAGCAGGAGACTAAAAAACAAAACCCAAATAATCCATGACACAAATCTATAGTTCTACACAAGATCCATGATCCAAGCACCAAAATACCGCCCAAGCATCATGATGAACCACTAAATAAATGAGATGATTTACCTTTACCGGTGTCCTAGAGTACAACATCTACAAAAGTAACCAAGTGCCAAAGTAGGGGGTGAGTAATATACTCAGTAGGTTTTACCCAAATGACTTCCCTGCATGCAACACTAGGATAGAACTAGTTAACACATTTATATAAACAATTTATATAAAACCATGAAACATGGAAAAAATTTACAGCAAGCCAAACACACCCTTACCAAACCATTTTACCTAAATCAACACAATACCAAGGAATTTAACCCAAACATTTCATTACCCATTTTCTAAACACATATTAGAATAAACCATTTCACCTTGAGTGGCTGCACACATATTCTAACCATGTTCACAAGTTCCACACACACACACCCGAGATCGATGATACAATGACAACGAAACTTCATGTACAAATCCATATACACTTTAATTATAGTAGTAATTTACTCCTACATAACCTTAATTATGGTCCTTCATGCCCACTATCAACCCCCTTTTTATAGTGTTCCTTCACACCCACTATCTGTCCATTCCCAGCCATGCTTACCCCATAATCCAAGAACCATGCCAATCATTTTCCAAAATCACAACAACATGAAAATAAAAAATTTATAATATCATATCAACCAACACATGCCAATCCATACTACCTAATAATTTACAAACCAAAAAACCCTTTAATCCAATCAAAAATTCCAAAAAAATTCCAAATCTACTTCAATAAATCACCCATTTATTGAAACAACCTTAATCCATTATCAATTCCAAAACAAAATTGAATAAAACAACATTTTATTGAAAATAATTTTTCACAAACTATCTTCCATAAATCAACCAAGGCACCAATTTTAAAATCGCCATTTTAAAATCCAACAACAAAGCACATTTCACAACAATAACCCATTTTCCCCAAAATCCACAAATCATCATAAAATAGGTTTCCACCAAGATTCACACATCACATTCGTAATAAATTTCAAGAAAAATCAATTAATTTGAAATTAATACTTCTAGTTCTAGAAAAATGGAGTCAAGATTGAATCCACCTACCTTAGGTTTTGGTGAATTTGACCCACCGCATAACCGCACACCAAATCCGGGTGAAACTTTCACAAAATAGCCTTATATCCATTTACCTAAAATTAGAAAGCCCAAATATCACTATTATTGGAAAAAAACCCCTATATCTACCTGAAACAGGAGTATATATAAGAAAACATAAGATAAAGAGAAGTTGATCTAGAGAAAACCACTAAACCACCAAGAGATAAGACTTACCAAGGGATAATCGCCTTCAAAGAACCTTGAAAACCCTTTGAATCACTTCCAAAATGAGCGGGATAACCTCTATAACCTTGGATAAGAAGGAATCCCAAGTTAGGGACACATAGGAGGAATAATGGGGTGTTTATGGAAAATACTGACCAAGCCCCATTTTTTAAAAACCCACTTTTTAATCTGTTCATAGTTTAGTCGCATGGTTAGAAAAACCATGCACTAATCATGCACCTACTACTATCTCAAGAGGATGCCTCACATGGTTAGACAAACCGTGCACCAACCATGTGAAATAACATTGTATCCAAATGAAAAATTTACCTAGGTAGCTGAACGGTTTGGAAAATCATGCTCAAACCATGTGCCAACCCATATACGATGACCTCCTTGTGCATGGTTTCCTGGAGAAGCTACACAGTTTCCACAAATCATGCTCAAACCATTAAACCTTATAAAATTTCCAAAAACTTCCCAAAAATCTTCCAAAATTTCCCAAACCTTATCCAACCATTTTATCCACATAAAAATTCATAAAAAAGTGTTATATACCTCAAACCTAGAGGTTATACAAAGTGAGCCATTTTGGCTAGGCATTATTTCTGTTAGGGGACCTATTTAGAGGTGGAAGGTGGTGGGGATTCAAATAAATAAAGGCATAAATAAAGGGGTTGAATTTTAGGGGATGTTTTGATGGAGACCAACACTCTTGGGATTAAATCACCATGGTTCTGAGAAAGTTGGGTGGGTGTATTTATCTGAGCAAGATCTAGAATCACCATCCAAGGAGAGCATCATCTTGGATGGGTGTGACTGGAGTCGGGATGGTTTCTGGTTTTTGGCCTCTACGACGATGGGATTGTTCAGTATTGGATTTATCAACGTCAATGGTGGTGTTTCTATTTCTGGTTTGCTTAATTGTTTGTTTTTCCCTCAATGTGGTGATACGGTCGACGATGGCACGACGGTCTTCAGGTGGGCATGACGATGGAACGACGGTCTTCAGATGGGTATGACGTTGACATAGTGTATGGACGATGGAAATGTTGAAGCTCTATTCTGTTTTTATGTTTGAAGCTTCGGTGGCGTTGGACGGTAGGGTTATCGCTGACATTGTCCGACGATGGCAACGACAAGGTGGTTCGATGTCGGGGGCACGGATCCAGAAGGATCACTGCTCGAGGATCCGTGTCCCGAGGTGTACTGGTGGTGATTCGATGATGGTTTTTGGGTGATTTTTAATTTTGAATTTTGAATCAAAAAGCAGATCTCGTGAAAGAGGTTTTTGAATTTGTATTTTGGTAATATCATGTATGGCTCGACTCGATTTTAAAAATCAAATAAAAATAGAATTTTCAAAGAACTCAAGTGGTGTGGTAGGTGACTTATACCAAAGGGAAAAAATGTCCTCTTAGGTAAGGGACTATAATATTTTATAGTTTTACAATGTGAAAAGTGGATGAGTAGTTTAATGTCTTATAATAGGGATGATGAACACACAATTTAATTTCACATGGATAGGGCATATGGTTGCTATGTTTTAAGGTCATATAGATTTGACCATGGTGTTGTACAATTCAACATTATATGTCAAGGAAGTGTGTATTAAAATTTAGAATATTATAGCTAGGATGAGTGAACCAACTTTACTAAAAAACTACCACTTCAAGGTAGTGGGATGCATGAAGAGAGGACACAAGGGGTGATACCTCATAGAGGACCTCATGCAGTATGGGGAATTAAGGTTTGGATCTAGATTTTTCCTAAACCAATGGGTCCAATAAGAATATATAGGCATTTACCTATGTTATGTGATGAGTCCCACTATATTTGCAACACTTCCATTCACACCCCCACTTTTACCAAAGTTTAAAGGGAAACTTGGTGGTTGTGAGTCTAACTTTTTCTCAGATTGCCCCTATGGGTTTTCAACCTGACAAACATATGTACCTTTTACCTGGGGTAGTTTAGGATCATTCCAATCAAATCAGGTATATATTTTAGGGGTTTATGAATGGATTATTACACACAGTTTTAGGTCATGGTGCATGGACCATCACAATTCCTTATACATGTGAAGGAACTATGGTTTGTCATGGGGTAAGGGGAGCCATAATAGGGTGAGGGTGACAAAAGGATTTGAAGCTAGGTCTGAGATAGGAGATCTAGGAATTACTATGTATCCCATGAAATTAGGAATAAATTCACACGTATTTATTGAATGTGTAATGGTGTGAGATTAGCTCTTGAAGGGGGAAATCCTCTTGGGAGAGGATATAGTGAAAGGAGGGAGCATTAGTCTGCTGAAGCACCAGAGGTGGGGAAAACAAAATGCATATCGGGTTCCACATGGGTCTAGTTTTATATAGTTTTAGGTCATAATGATTGGACTGGGGAGGAGAAAAAAATTTAAGGTCATGACACTTGGACCAATGGGGAGAAAATAGTTTAAGGTCGTGATTCTTGGACCAAGGGGGAGAAAACACTTTAAGGTCATGATGCTTAGACCAAGTGGTTATTGTCACAAAGGGGTTTGTGTGGAATGAAATATTATAAACTCGATGTGAAATGAGGTAGAAGGAGGCCTGATGAAACATAAATTTCCAAGATAAGATGCACACAGTTTTAGTTCATGATGCTTGGACAAGGGCTCCTAGTTTAAGGTCATAGAGTTAAAATAGTATAGGGGGAGACATTCTATATGGGTAACACCTGTGCATCTCAACCATGTTTTTGGGAAAGTTACAACATGAATCTTAAGACCACGTGATCCATGCTAAGTGTGAGAAACAAGGAGTGGTGGGGGGTTCATCTCATCATAAGAGAGAGAATTAAGGGTGCATAAGATGTTGGATTAGGAAGGTTTTAATGATGAAAACTTGATTTGTCATCATGAACGAACACATGGGGGAATAATACCAAGGGTGTTTAAACTTCTCTAGAACAAAGGGAGGAGAAAAGGAGGAAAGTCATGAATTCCAAGGTTCTAACCATGAAAAAGGGGAGGTGATCGGTGGGTAGGGGATGACTGCTAACTATGTTCAAAACATAGGTTCCACAACCACACCATTCAAGGATGGGGTGAAAAAAATTTATATTGACCGTTGACCATGTTCTAAACATGGTAAACATTATCTATTTCTAGGGATATTTTGAGGTGTGTTCCCAAGATGGGAGGTGATCCATTTGGTCAAGAACCATTTTCATTGGGGTGAACTGTTCATATCGAGAGGTTGATGATGGTCCAAATCATAGAGGGAATAAAGTGTGGAGGTGAACATGTTGGGATACTCAAGGGATAGTGTGGAGGTGAACATGTTGGGATACTCAAGGGATAGTTCGACACTCTGGGAGTTATTCCTCCATATACTTGAATGCACTGAATGGGCACATAGTTAGGTGAGGATTGAGTATATTCCCAAGGGGGAAGGCCCAGAAATAGGTTGGAAGTTGGGATGGGACCATGATATGAGATCTAAGAGTCAATTCCTACCCCATGGGACTAGGAATCAATCCACATGTAGTTCTTGAACATGGTGTGGTAGATTACTGGCACCATAAGAGAGAGTGATTTATCAAGTTAGGGCTCAATTCATCATGCAATTTTACATCATGTGATAGAGACATAGACTATGTAGTTTAACATAATGAGGAAAATATGTTTAACACATATTTTACTGTTATACGATGAGGATGTGTGGTTAATATATATTAAGGTTATATATATTTGACCATGGTGAGCTTGTGTTAGGGGCTACCCATTTCTGTTGAGGAGAAAAGATGATGTGGTTGGGGATTATGTTTGGAGGCTATCTTCCTCATGTCAGGTCATGAGGGCATCTCGACCCACTTGTGGGATGACGAATATGATTAGGTCTTATACCTAATAGGGAGGCCCATGGGGGATTATTGGGGGGGGGGAAGCAAGGATACATGTGGAACTTTATGTGCAAGGGAGACCCATTATTTCCTCCTCATGTTAGGACATGAAGGTGTATCAACCTGCTGATAATTTAAGGAATATGATCAAGGCTTACACCTGATAGGGAGGACCATGGTGACTATTAGGTAGTTATCTCATGATAATTACATGAGGCATATTTCACTTGATGCATAAGGAATATCGTGTTTGTCATGGGAGGCATCATATACTTGTAACATATGGTATACTGTAGTTTAATGTCATACAGTTAAGATGATATCATACTATTTTGAGTCGGGTTATTAGGACCTCGAGATGTGCCCTTTGAGGTCAGGCCGTTGGGATCTATAGTGAGGGTGGAGTGACTTCACCAGCTAGAGATAATGGACCCGACATGAGTAGAGTCCATGGGGACCTAATTATAAAAAAGATAATCCCACATTGGAGGGGTGGGGGGGTGAATTTTCATCTCATCCTAATGATAAGGGGTCTAGACATAACTCTGTATCCCATGAAACTAGAAATCAAGCAACACATAGTTATATAAAGCAGTTTGGTCGATGAAAAACACCAAAAGGGTAGTGTCCTCTTTGGTGAGGACCTAAAGTATCTCATAGTTTTATGTCATGTGATGGGGAGGTTGGATGCTATAGTTTAAGTTCATATATCTTGGACATCATATCATCTCATATTTTTTATATGAGTCATCCCATGTTTATCACATAGGGTAAGTCTAAAATTTAATGACGTGTTCTAAGGATGTTGTTTTATAGTTTAATGTCATATAACTAAGATTTTAAATTATATCATATTTGTAACATGTGGTATACCATGTTTATCACATAGGGAAATGCTATAATTTAATTTCATGTGTTGAGGATGTTGGCATATATTTTACCATCATATGAATAGAACATTGAATCATCTCATATTTTTCATATAAGGAATCCCATGTTTATCAGATAGGGTATGACTATAGTTTAATATCATGTGCTGAGGAAGTTGTCATATAGTATAACATCACAGGACTAGGATATTGAATCATCTATATTTGTAACATGAAGCATACCATGTTTATTACATATGGTAAGGCTATATTTTAACATCACATGTTGAGGATGTTTTCATATAGTTTAACATCGCATGACTGGGATGTTGTATTTTTAGTTTAAATTTGTACAACTCATACTTTGTGGATAATTTCATATTTTCTATATGAGGCATCCCATGTTTATCACACAGGCCAAGGATACGATTTAACTTCATGTGATGAGGACATCATCATATAGTTTAATGACATATGACTAGGACATTAGTTTTTTTAGTTTAAAGTCATATATATCTAACTAAAGGGGGTTTATGTGATGTATCACTTGAGGAACCTTTCATTAGTGGGAGGTGTGATACACTCCCTGTTAATGGTGATCAATGATTACACACCATTAGAATAGACCTTATGAATGAAGTAAGGTACTTCCCATTTGGGTTCCAGTTTTGGTGGATTCTTTTCGAGTATCATTGGAATCTTGAGATTCAGTACAATATCACCCTGAAGGAAGGAGTGGAGGTGGAAATTTTTATTGAATTCCCACGATACTCATTTCTAATTGCTTTCTAGGTTATGAAACGCCTAGATTCTATTTTCCTTAAGGGATTCAAACTCATCCAAACAGACTTCCTCTCTTCTATCCAACGTATATTGATCATAAAAAATTGTCTGTATTGATATAAGATAAACTTCTATAGGCATAACTACTTCCATACTATACACCAGGGAGTATGGGTTTTCTTGGGTGGTATTTTGAGTTATCATCCAATGTGACTATAGGGAATTAGAGAGAAAGTTAGACCAACTATTCTTATTATGGACTATTATCTTCTACAGGATGTTAGAGATGGTTTTGTTGAATGCCTCAATCTTCCCATTTTCTTATGCATGATAACAGGAAGTGTGGTTAAACCAGATATTTTACTTGGTGTACTAATTCTTTAGATTAGTGGTTCAAAATATGGCATCATTATCTGTGAGAATGGTGTGAGGGATCTTGAATTTGTGGATGATATGGGACTTCATGAATTTGATCATGGACCAGATCTTGACTTATTTTATGGGTTTGGACTCCACCCACTTTGAGAATATGTTTGTGGTAGTCAGAATGAACTTGCACCATCGAACTGTCATTGGTGGGTATGGGCTTACAACATAAATTCCCTATACAGAAAAGGGATAGGGGCATTTGGTAGCATGGAGAAGCTCTGGTGTATGATGCATGAAGTTGGAATGGATTTGGAATGCATGTAACCTCTTGGTAAATTTGATTCAATCATAGAACTTAGTGGTCCAGAAGTGACCCAATCTCTTGATTTGGTTAGAGAGCTTTAATCTTGCTTGATGGGTTCCACATGACCCAAAATGGGTTTCTTTAATTAATTGTGGGATTCAATTCCATTAGATGAAACAAATGAGGATTCTATCAAACCCATGCTTGTAGAGGGTATGCTTAAGTATAGGGCTATCCCAGAGGGTAAATTATGCTACACACTAACAAATTCACTCACACTCAGCTCATTCTGTTGGAAGAGTTCTATGTTAGAGATACTAAATGAAGGGAGTAATCCAATTTAGTGTTTCCTTGACCATATAAGTATTTGAATCCCCTACTATAGAAGTGTTGTCCACCAACATATTTACCTATTGGTCTTCATCATTAGAATAAATAGGGGAGATGACTCTCTGATGCGCCACATGAATGATTAAATCATCTTGGTCAAGCTCTATAAGAGATAAAGCTAGGCTGGAAAAGGAATGAAATTAGTTATTCCATGATCGGGGAACATGACTCACCTCTGACTAGTAGGGGAACTGGTACATCAACTCACAAGTTTGTTCTATAAGGGGAACAAGTTCTTATTTCCTAATGAGATAGTCTCTATTGATCTTCTTGATGACTACCTGAGAGTCACCCATCACATAAAAATGAGGAACATCAATCTTAAGGGAGATATCAAGGCTAATGATAAGAACATGGTACTCTGCCTCAATTTTTGTGAAACCTTCCAAAAGAAGAATGATTATGAAAATATGGATTGTACAGGAGTAATAAAGACAATTTCAAGGCCCACCCTATTAAGTTTAGGGTTGTTGAGCCTCCTCCCATTTGGGATATGAGAAGTACAATTGAAATGAATCTGCCAACAGGGAATGGTCCGGTCCATGAAGAAGATGGTCTTATCCAGGAATTCAATATATAGGAGAAATTACTCAAGGTTTATATGCATAACTAGGAAATTTACCAATGCTTGTACATTGATAGATTTATAAGGAATAAAACTGATATTTAACTACTACAAAATTACTACCCATCATGTTAGTCAGCTAGTTAACATGGGGTGGTTGAGAATGTACTTTATCTGGTTGATGTGGGATACCAGTTGTATCTCATGGTTCTATAAGTAGTGTCGAAACTTATAAAATTCAAATAACAAGGAAAGAAAACTATTCTTGATGGGAGAATATATATTCTCCATGTCTAGGATCATGAGAATAATATAATACATGTTGTTTTCCCTACCTCATTATTATTATAAGCTAAAAGGTATCCTAGGTATTATTATAGGGTGGTCACATAAAAGATTATAGGATTTCATAGGATGAGTGGAATCAAGTATGCAGGATGTAGCAGATACTATTTAATGTCCTTTAATACATCCTGGTAGTATTTGTACCACTGTTAGATGGTTCCTTTCTTCATGATCCTTGAGAAGGGATTACACTTACAAACCAAATTTGCAATGAATCGAAAGATATAATCCAAGTGACCCTAGAAGCCTCGTAGCTCTCAAGGGTTGCATAGAGGGGGAATATGGATGATATCCTCGATCTTATCTAGGTTGATCTCAATGACTTCATACCTGATAATGAAGATGATGAAATTTCTAGAGGTAACCCTGAACACACATTTTGAGGGTTTCTTTTTAGGTGGTGGGATTAGAGGAAGTTGAAAAATTTATCAAGGCCCTTGATATGGTCCTAACATAGGTGATATTTGACCACAAAATAATCTATTTATTACTCCACTAAAGTACCAAGGAGAAATTTGAAGATACGGTGCATTACATGTGGGTAGGTAGCTCTAGTATTCTTCAAACAAAATGACATCACCCGATAGTAAAAAGTTATTTGGAGTGCTATGAAAGTGGAGGGCTTCTCATCCTCATGGGTCATCCAGATTAGGTTATACCTAGAGTACCCATCCATAAAGGAGAGGGCCTGAAAACCAGCTATTAATTCAATAAATAGTCCTATCACTAGATGGGGAAAGTCATCCTTCAGACAATGGTAGTTGAGATCTTGAAAATTGATGCAGATTCTGATATTCCCATTCTTCTTTCCAATTGGGAAAATGTTGGATATCCAATTGTATTATTGAACCTTCATGATGAATTTATACTTTAGTATCATTTCCACTTAATCCTTGACCATGGAACTGTGGGAAGGGTGTATCTTCCTGGGAGGCTGTTTAAACCCACAGTGGCCTGGCAAGAGGCTAAGGTGATGAAAAAAATATGGGGATCAAATCTTGGAATTTTCTTAAAGATTCAAGTAAACACATCACAATATTGTTTCAAGAAATCTATATATTATTTATTCTCTTTTAGAGACATGAATTAAATGATTAGCGTCGACCTCATGTCTTTTTCTATGCTGATATTTACCTAGTTTAGCTCATTGACCATGGTAGAGACACCTTCTTAAAATATTAGAGGGGAATAATCAAGATCCTCTTTATTATCTTAAACACAAGGATTATTGGGAGGAGGTTAATCCACTTGAATTGTGGACCCAAGAGTGGAACTAGCATTGGAAGATCCCTTACAAAGGGATTATTTCTCCATAAATACCATAGTTAAAAAAGATGACAATCCAATCCTACATGGTTTCTGACCATGCGATCTACATTTTATATCAAAGAAATGACATAAAGTGGATTTAAACTAAATTAAAAATGCCTTTTGGAACATGTGTTGGTGTCATAGATTAGTGTCCATGGGAAATATCCCTTAGTATTCCATAGGATTTGGGATTTCTAACACTGGTCGAGCCCATACCATGTATCAATATAAGGTAATATATAAGCACTCCTTATTCTTAGAGATGATAAAGTAGCTTCCCAGGTCCAGGGTTATGGGATATAACTGATGGATCGACAGAATGAAGATGTCTTTCAAATAGTCCCAAGGATCTACTGAGGTATCTGAAAAATCATTGGGGTTTTTGATAAATTTTACCTCATCATTTTGGAGACATTTTCCCTCCCTTTTGTTGTACCCAATGTCCAAGTAGAAGTCCTTACATGAGATGAAGGGGGAAACATCTCCCTAGAGTACTTCTACTCAACTTTAAAGAATGAATTTGAGGCACAGATTGTATGAAGAGGGGATGATTGTATGCAAATAGATCTAAGGCCTTCCCATCAGAGTGTTTTAGGCTATATCCAATGATACTAATTTAAACTTAGTGCTTTATACCAAGCATTTTAGTTGGTACTTCAACCAAATATTGTTGCATGGATTTTACTCTCTCTTATCACACCCCTAAATTTTCAAGTAATAGGGGGACAGATCTACTTCCATGAGCCCCAAATTATGGAGTATCTTAATTGGGATAAGATTAATCCCAAATCTAGTATCCACTAGTCAAGGATAGATTTCCATGACATTGAACAGTCCTATGATATAAAATTTATAGATATTCCCTTGTATAGTGGTGCCCTTATCCTCTTCGAAGAAGGAAATTATGGCTTAAAATTCTTCATATTTGGCTTCCTCTGCATGGCAGGACTCAGTGGTTTCTACCTCATTCTAAAAATATATAGGGATATTTAGGTCCTTGATGAGGGATTCACAAATCTCCTTTGAAAGTAAGAGCATTTCAAGGATCGAGAGTCTCATTGGAAGACTAGAAAGGTGATTTATCACATCATATTTCTAGATGAGGGGTATGTTTTTGCTTGTGAGGGTCCAATCTTTAGAAGAGAGCATAGTGGACACAACTAATTGATGTTCTAGAGACAAGATGGTGCTGGTAGTGTTCCACTATTGACTAGATGGTTCAGGATGAGAACTAGACGACTGACTTTGGGAGTTGTCTGACCGCATCTGAGCATAATGCTATTATGGATTGACCATCTAATTGACCAATACAGTTAGTTGCATAGGTTTACTTGAAATAATGACCCAAGAAGGTTATGATTGATAAGATCTACATGAGGCTTGTTTTCTAGTCCCAGCTGCATGAACATACTCCTATGGAGCACTGTCCTATATATCTTTACTATTATCATAGTGTTTCCCCCCTTCGATGGCATTGACCAAAGTTTCCTGGGGGGACCATGAAACATTCCTCATCATTGATATTGGTAAAATGATATATAAACCTGAAAATATTTATAGAATTATACTATTATTATTTATTAGTGGAATATTCTAGGATGGGAATAATTCTGGGGGTATCTCCCAATTCAGAAGGCATGAAGTTGCCAATAGTGCAGGCTAACTTTGGCACTACAGGGGGGTCTTATTTCCCTAATGTCATTGGTACCTATTCTTCCAAGACCTGGATGAATGTGATATTTATGAGGTGGTGGGAGTGGGAATGGAAACCACAAGGGGTGTTGGTCTTCTCAAGCGGGTATGGATAATTTCATGTGCATGAGATACCACCTCACTGGAAAACCAATCATTATAGTTCTGCGTACCCTAACCTAAATCCTATTTCCAGACATCAGATTCTTCATCGCTGCTATAATTATAAGTAGAGAAATGTTCCAAATATACTAGGATATTTCCAAAATCAACTAGTACATGATCCACTTTCTCCTAGAGACAATCTTTAAATATGATGTGATCCTTGATAGTGTGCTTGAGAACTATATGGTACAAGTAGTAGTTGGAATAATCATTGATGTTAGCTTCCTCAGGTCTTCTGCATTCTGAAAATTTTAGGATTCTATATTCCAAAAGAATAGATGAAGTATCCTTGGATTGTACATCATTGAAGGAGTAAATCTTGTTTTTCTTCTTTATTAAGGGAACCCTGGGTGCCTGGCCTTGATTGGGGTCTTGGGAGATGTTTTCATGGTGGGGCTATGTCTGACAAGGTTACAGTTTGTGGGGCCTATCAAGTGAAGGTTCCCAGAGGTGGACTGGTTGTGGGGCCTTATTCTATGTAGCGGTGGTTGTTCCCACCTTCATAGGTTTTCAAATGGGAGCTATAAGTGGT
The DNA here is from genome assembly GCA_963277665.1 of Viscum album. NCBI lineage: Eukaryota > Viridiplantae > Streptophyta > Magnoliopsida > Santalales > Viscaceae > Viscum > Viscum album. The sequence continues at coordinate 149,225,289 of OY728166.1, read as the reverse complement.
AATGGGTTTGACCAATTCCTGTTCCATTGATTTAAATCAGAGTTTTCAACATTTATTGAATTTTATTCATTGAAAATACCCCTCATTGTAGTTTAATTCACATGTTAATAGTTGTTTCTATCAAATTTCCTAAATTAGAACTTAATTGGAAATTGTATTTAAAAATGGTATTTATTGATGAATATATGTTTTTGATTTAAATTGTGAATAAATTATTAAGAAAACTATTTATTTTAGGGTGGATTTAATACTTCATTAAGAAAGAATTTGAACTTTTTTAGGGTTGAAAATTACAAAGGCCAAGAGTGACCATGACATCCATAGTCACTATTCTTACTGTGGGTACTGACCATGTGCTACCCCTAATGATCCTGCTATCACATGGTAGGAATGTTGACCCTACCTTCACCTAAAAAAACCCAATTTTCTTGGTAGTCATACCTACAGTGAGTTCCAATAGCTGTCCATGTATGCTAAAAAAATATTCAAAGGTAAGAAGAGATGACCGCATGAAGAATTTTATTAACCATTCCACCACTCTCATGGTAGGAATAATTATAGTGATATAACCTTCTATAAATACATATTTTATTGGGGATAATGACTGTGACATTCATGGTAAGCATGATTACCATAAGCTTCACCCACCCCATCATGCCTCTACCTTCCTTGCGACCATCAATAGAACCCAAGCCTCCTCCTCCCCTAAAGATCAAAAAACCTTCAATTGATACTAACTGAGGTCTAGAGGTTGGGAGATTATCCTAAAAGAAATATAACACCACCATTTATACACCTCCACCTTGAGGAAGAACATGGAAACACTTACCCTGCCGATGCCACCTTATGTTGTCACCCCTAAATTTGAAATGAAGATGGAGTGGAGAAAATTTTCTAGGATATTCACAGTAGTAATTTGATCCCATTTTAGATCTGATTTGACTGAGGGAGAGATCCAACCAAGCACTCCATAAGCAAATCCTCCCTACCTATGCAACTTCTGAGGGAGATTTAGTAATCCATTCTTTCATGAAGAAAAATACTTCTTGTTGACACCAAAGCTACATGATAAATGACTATACATTCACGAGGATTTGAAGGAAATAAGGTAGTAGTGTTTTACATGCTATTTATGAAACCCCCTCCACCATTAAATAAAGTTTCTATTAGGTGTGAGCTCTAAGCATGAGGTGAGTAGAAAGAACCATTCTATAGAGAATCCGCAACACCACTAACAAATAAACAGTTGGAATTTTCTAGCCAATGATAGAATAATCCAAGTGAAAATTCTTGTAGAAGTGAAGTATCATGGGTAAAATAATTATTACTAGATAAAAATCAAATGAACAAGGCCCATTATCTTAATCCCAATCCCATTTTCTCTTTCTAAGATCACCTCTTACTGTGAAGCATTAGATTATTCTATCCCCAATAGGAAAAATAGGCTATACTGTGGAAAATAAACCCACTCCCTGACATCCTTGAAATCAAAGAAGAAGCCCATGACTCTCATGTGTAGAGAATTAGCACAATTTTTATACAATAAATTCAATCAGGAGGAGATCAAGAGGCTTGAACTGGAATAAGGTAGAGAAACATTTTTGGAAGGCTTCCAATAGAAAATCCTCAGTTATTTAATTTTCCTTTGAAGTACTCCATTGATGGAACAATAGACCCCCTATGGTTTGAAAAAGGAGAAAACCCTTACCCCCTATTGATGAATTTTTATCTCTCAAATCTATCACTAACTCCTCTGTAGTATTTAATGTTTTTTTAGTTGAGGTTTCTTCTGATTTTGGATTTTATGTTTTTTTCTTGTTCTGGGAATTACAAGCACAAGAAACTTTGATTAAATCCACTACATGAAATAGTAGACTATGGAGGTAATTTGGGGGTAATTGGGGATATCTAAATACCGGGATAGGTATATGTAGAGAATACAATTATCATTTTATTTCTCTATTTGAACAAAAAATATACATGTAAGTAATAAGTTGGATTAAATTTATGAGATTATGATTAGGAACTAATAGAATAATGATTCAATTGGTGAGTGAAGGAATAATATAAGGCTGGACCACTAATTCCTTAAATTGATTTCAAAACCAACCTAAATTTACTTACTATCTCTATAAAAAATAAACCCAAAAAGAAAAATTTAAACAATCACACAACACTATCTTCTCTGGATACAATTTGAGTCCCACTTTTACTACATTTTTTCTCAGGTTCAAAATAGTTTTTCCGAGTTCCCCATAATAGGCGTGCATAAAACTTGGCACCATTACTAGGGAGGCTAGTGTTTTGATTAAATTTTGTAATTTTTTTTTCAAATGACCATATCCGGATTTTCCCACCACACTGATTTCGATCCATAGGCTGATAGTACTATGTTGGTCAGACTCAAAACTTTAAGATATATAGAATAAGAGAAAATAAAGTTTGTCACCATTCCATTGTATGATTCTCCCTACTTAGTTTCATCATCCTCTAAATCTACAATATAATTAGAAAATATAGAAGGTAATTTATCTCAAGTTAATAGGATTTTGAGAGAAATATATGAACCCAATTTCAATATTAACAATTGAAAATTACAATTAAATGATCAACAAGAGTTTGAACTCCTAACCAAAATGATTGGGATACTACCTAAGTTTCATGGGATAAATGGATAAGAAACCAATAGAAACTTAAGATTATTTAAGGAATTTCAATGGATTTAGAACCAAAGGATTCACTGAGGCTCAAATTATCTGGAATGAAATACCTTTATCGCTTGAAGGAACATCTAATGAGTGGATCTAAAACCTACATCCAAGATAATTAAACTCATGGAAAGAGATACAGAATTAGTTCCTCCATGAATTCTTTACTAATTCAAGAATTTCCCAACTTAGAAAAGAAATTTATGGAATCAAACAAGTAACTAGAGATACTCTTTATGAGTTTTGGGAGAGATTAAAGAATCTAACTACCTCCTACCCACACCATCCATATGAATAACATCACTTATATTTATTTTTATACTAAGGATTTATGGAAAATGATTGAAACCTACTTGATGCTTCTTCATGATGAACACTAATTGATAAGTCACTAGTTGTGGTATGAGAAATCATTGAAACTATCTCAAAAAATTCCCAGTAGTTTGGTACCAAAACTACAAAAAGAGGAGTACACGAGGTAAAAAGTTCAAACTCACATTTTTTAGAAAATAAAATTGAAGAACTAACTTTCCTTGTGATATGATTAGCTTTGAAAAAAGTATAGAAATAATTATCTACTACATCCCAAGGGCCTGCCAAATGTGTTACTCCTAGGAACATTTCATATATGGATGCACTCAAATTAAAGGAACTAAAAGTTGTGATGCAATATTCCAAAGGAAATTACCAATCAAACCAAGTAACAACCAAGGATTTTTAGAATTATCAACTAATGAATTGAGAACTAGAAGCCAACAGATCCAGATACCACTATTTTAGAAAGTTTCTAAATACCCTTTTCAACACCATCTATTCTAGATAAAAACTTTCCAACTATTGAAAATATATCAGCAATGAAAACCAAAATAACCTTAAATGAAATACATGTTTAGACAAGTAATAGAATATCAAAATAATCAACACACCACTCTTACCACTCATGGGTTATAATTAAAAGAATTAAAAGGACAGTTTTTCCATCTCATGACCACCTGAATGATATAGTAAACCAAGGTATAGGAAATATTCCTATTCAAACAATTCCAAATCCTAAAGGAAATTTCATTGACATTGCCTTTATAAGTGGAAAATAACTGAAAGATAGTAAAAGACCACCCTGGGAAATTGAAATTGGAAGTGTACAACATCAAGCACATAAAGAATCTACCCAAGGAAAAGAACCTGAGGAAGAGTCCAATAAGGTAGTATCAAAAGGTAAAAGAGATATCATGGATGATCCACAACCACCCCCTCCCTATAAGAATGCAGGAACCAAGAAAAACCAAGGAGGAATCATTACAATAAGATATGTTGGATGTTTTCAAAAAAGTGGAAATCAATATCACCCTACAAGAAGCTATTCAATAGATTCCAAGGTATGTAAGATTCGTTAAGGATATTTTTACTAGTATAAGTATATTAAAATAAAATTAATAGGTATTACTAGGTAATAATTTTTATTCTCTTATTACCCCTCAAATTCCACAAAAATGATAGGATCTAGGTACTTTTTATATTCCATACATAATTGGTAAGATTAGTTTTTCCAATGAATTGTGTGACTTGTGAGCCTCTTTTAATGAAATTCATTATTCTATATATTATTTTTTACATATGGGAGAACACAAACAAACCCATTTTGTTGTATATATTTCCAATAGAGCCACTTCCTATCTGATAGGAGTCCTTGAGGATATCCTAGAAAGTGCACAAAGTTAACCATTCCCTGTTAACTTATACATTTTAAACATGAAAGAAGGCAAAGGTAAATATAAATCTCCCATTATTCTAGGTATATCATTCCTAAAAATAGCTAAAAACATCATAAATGTCAATGAAGGAACCCTATCCATGACATTTGGGGAGGAAATAATAGATTTCAATATACTCGATTCAATGAAACATCCACATAATGAGCATTCTATTTTCACATTAAAATTTTTTGAGCTCCCCTATTATTCTAGGGAATAAATTGAAATGTTTGATGATATAATTAGACTAGGAGAAGCCTTGGAAACACCCAAATTGCTGGACACATCTATTTTTGAAAATGAACTTACCTTGGAGATAATTTCAATTGTTGATCAATTTAAATAAATTAATGAAAATTATTTTGACGAGTTACTGAAAATTGATACTAATATTTATAATTTTTATGTGAAGGTATCCATCATGAAGAATGATGAAATGAAAAAAATATAAAATACACCTGAATTAGAATTAAAGATGATGCCCTTTAATTTAAAATATACATTTTTAAAGGAGGATAAAAAACTTCCAGTAATAATTTCCAATTATTTATAACCTAACCATAAGAAACAACTACTAAAAATTATAATAAATAATGTTAAAAACATAGGATGGACATTTGGGGATATTAAAGGAATAAAACCTACCACCTACATGCACAAAAGTTTTTTAGAAGAAGGATCTGAGTCAGTAAGACAAAAACAGAGGAGACTCAACCCAACCCTACCAGTGGTAGACAAATAGGAAGTCATTTTTTTTAAAAGATGAAATAATCTATCCCATCTCAAAATTCCAATGGGAGAGTCCCATTCATATTATTCCAAATAAAACCAGTTACAACATTGTAAAAAATTAAAACAATTAATTGGTACCCACTAGAATCCAAAATAGTTGGAGAGTTTATATTGAATATAAGAGACTAAATAATGTAACTAGAAAAGACCATTTATATTTACACTTTTTAGACCAAATTATAGAAATACTAGCAAATAAAGCACATTATTGTTTCCTTGATGGTTTCTATGGATATTTTCAAGTTCTAATAGCTCTTTGTGTCCAAGAATATATGACATTTACATGTCCCTTAGATACATTTTCCTATCAAAGGATTCCTTTTGGTCTCTGCAATTCCCCAGGTACATTTCAATGTTTCATGGTAAGAATTTTATTAGATCTAATTAAAAAATTTCTTAGAGGTATTCCTTGATGAATTCAATGTGTATAAGACTAGCTTTCAGAATTGTTTAGAAAGTTTGGAAATTTTTTTACAAAGATGTATTGAGAAAAACTGGTTTTGATTTTTAAAAATTTCCATTTTATGGTAGAAAAAGTAAATTTCCCAAGCTATTTAATTTATAAGGAATTTAAGATGATAAAGAAAAGTGGATTTAATTTATACATTACCTTACCCTACCACTATTAAGCACATTAGATCATTTTTTGGGACATGTTGGGTTTTATAGAAGATTCATTAGGGACTTTAGAAAAATTTATTTACCCCTAACTAATTTACTCAAGAAAGATACTAATTTTTTATTTAATGATTCTTACAATATGACCTTTGATAAATTTAAATAATTTTTAACCATTTTTACCATCATATACCCACCAGATTGGAGTCACCCTTTGGGATACTTTGTAATGAATTCAATATAGTTATAGGGGTTGTGCCATCTCAAAGGATTGGTAGGATTACACAAGTGATATCCTACATCTCACAAAACCTTGAAACTACCTAAATCAACTATATAAAAATAGAGAAGGAGTTTTTGTATATTTTTATTGATTTATAGAAATTGAATTCTCCTCTATTAGGAAGTAAGGTAATTGTTTATTCTGACCATGTAGATTTAAGATATTTGATCAAGAAGACTGATAAAAATCCATGATTGGCAAGACTGATGTTGTTGCTACAAGAGTTTGACATAAATATTAAAGATAAGAAGGACTGTGAAAATACATTGGATGACTACATGAGTAGAATACCCAACACTACTATGGTAGAACCAGTCCTGAAGACTAGCCTAGATGATTCCTTCCCTGGTGATAAATTGTACAGTCTAACCCAAGTTACCTGGTATGCTGATATAGTGAATTTTTTGACAAAAAACAAGGTACCTTTATTCTTATCTAAGAACCAAACTACTAAATTAAAATATAAATCCATTTTTTGGAAAGATCTTATTTATGGAAAATGTGTAATTATAAAATCATTAGAATATTTATTCCTAAAAGAGAAATACATTTTGTACTTTTTTTCTATACACTTGCATGTGGAGGCCATTTTGGACCTCAAATAACTACTAAGAAAATTTTGGAAGATCGATTGTTTTGGCCTTAAATTTTTAAAAATTCTTATCATTTTTATAAAAAATACCCAAAATTACAGTTTACTAGTAGAATCTATAAAATAAAAGAAATTACCCAAAATTTTTTGTTTTTTGTGAAATATTTGATGTTTGGGGAATTGAATTTACAATCCCATTTACCATGTCATTTGGATTTTCCTATATATTGTTGGTAGTAGACCATGTGTCTAAATGGATTGAAGCTAAATCAACTCAGGTTTATGACTCAAAAACTGTAATTGAATTTCTTAAATCAAGAATATTTTGTTGGTTTGTAATACCCTGAGCTTTGATCAATGACCAAGGAACCCATTTCTGCAATAAGAACATGGAATCCCTCATGAAAAAATATGGAGTAAACCATAAAACATCCACTATTTACTACCCATATATAGATGGGCTAAAAAGGTTTATAATAGAGATGTAAAAAGGATCTTGGAGAAGATAGTACAAACCAACTTCAAGGAAGAAAGTAAGAAACTAGAAGATGCACTGTGGGAGTATACAACTACCTACAAAACCCCATTAGGCATGTCTCATCACCAAATTGTTTATAGTAAAAATTTACGCTTGAATTTTGAGATAAAACACAAAGCCTATTAGGATATCAGATGAGTAAAACTATAATTTAGAAAGGTTGGAGAATAAAGAAAATTTTAATTAATAGAGCTTGAGGAATTGAGGAGAGAGGCACATGAGAACTCTTTACTGTACAAAGAGAAAACCAAATATTCCCATAAAAAGTTGATCTAGAAAAGAGAATTTCAAGTTGGAGAAAAAGTATTAGTATTTTCTTTAAGTATGAAACTCTTCACTGGTAAGATTTATTCCAAATTTACTATACCAATTATAGTAACTAACACTTTCCATTTTGGTGTTGTTGAGATTTAATGAAGTAATTAAAATAAACCATTAAAAGTGAATATACAACAACTAAAGAAGTACCAGAAGAACTTTTAAAAAGTACCTATGGAGGATTCCAGACTCCTCCCTGATGTTGAAGATTAAGAACTACCATGTTATCTCTTTCCCTCATTTTGTTCTTGATGTTTATTTTTTTGAACTTTATTTCTTAAATAATTTTATACTGAAATTCAACTAGAACGGTATTAGAATCAAGTGTGGGAGGAAGAGAGAAACCATAATTTTTAAATAAATAAAAACCCTTTTTCTTGAAAATATCGTATTGTACATGACACTTTTATATAGTTATTTTTTTTATTTTCACCCCCTTTTATTGAACTTCATGGATACACTACCTAGTGTAAAAATATTATGCTAGAGTTGAGGGAATTAATTGGTTATGAACTGTGAAATTTTAAGTGATTTCTGAGTGAGTTGATCACTTATTTATGGATGTCTGGTCTTGGAATTAAGATATAGAGTGTGAGTGAAAATATTTGCATGGAATCAATTTTATAACTTTAAGTCACTAGAATTTTGAACTTAATCTAAGGAAACTTGAACTCTATGAGAAAAAACACCTTAGGGAGATAACTTAAATGAAAATGATATAATTCCTTTAAACATGGAATAAAAATAGTAAATTGGGAACCCAAAATGGAACTTTGAGACAAGGGCACTGGGTGTGTTTCTATAGTTAAATAAATCCATATTAATAAGTTCTATACATAGTGATGTGTACAGTGTTGTGCACACAATTATGGATTGGAAAAATAAATTAAAAAGGGACTTTTAAAAAATGAAACCATTTAGGTGAGGGGGATATTGAACCCATAGAAAGAGGGGTAATTTACTTATAACACATTCATTTAAGTTGTTTCAATAAAGTGGAAAATCAAACTTTGGCTTGGGGAAACTTAAGAAATAGGGATAAATGGAAGTGATTTTTGTTAAAATTATGATTCCACTTAAATCTAATTTGATCCACTCCTAAACTAAAATTTTAATGAATTGAAGCGAGGTATTGATTTAATTCCCATATGAGGCATGATATTTATCAATTTGGAAGAACCTGTGTTTTGTTTCAACTCTTATTGTTAAATTTTAAATTATGTAGAATTAACTTTATTTATTTTTTTATTTTTGAATAATTTGAATTCAATTCTAAATTTCCCAGGAGTGCAATAGTTTAATTGTGAGTGAGTGATGTGAACTGGAATTTTCATCATTTTCTAACTTTTATTCATTGAAAATACCCCTCATTGCAGTTTAATTCTTAGGTTAATAGTTTTTGTTGTTGACTTTATTAAATTATAAATTAATTGGAAATTGGATTTAAATATGGTATTTATTGATGAAAACATATTTTGATTTAAATTTTGAATCCATGGTTAAGGAAATTATTTCTTTTTCGGTGGACTTTAATGTCGCACTAATAAATGATGTGAAAATTTTCATGGTGGAAAATTAAAAAGTCCAAGAGTGACCATGAAATACATGGTTACTGTTATTACCATGATTACTGGCTATGTGATGACCCTATATGAACCTAATATCACATGGTAGGAATGTTTACCATGACTTCACCCTACCAGACCCGATTATCATGGTAGGTATACCTACTGTAAGTTCCAACAACTGACCATGTGTGCTAAAAAAAACTCTAAAGGAAAGAATAGATGATCGCATGAAGAATTTTATTAACCATGCCACCACTCTCATGGTAGGAATACCTACCGTGAGCCCCCCTTCTCAAAATACATATTGAGGTCAAGAAACTGACCATGACATTCACGATAAGCATGATTACCATAAGATTGACCCACCCTACCATGGATTAACCTTCCCAAAAAATATAAATAAAACCCAAGACTCCTCCCACCATAAAGATGAAAGAAACTTTTATTGATACTCACTGAGGTCCATAGAATGGGAGTTTCTCAAAAAAAGAAGATACCACCCTCATTTATGTACCTATACCTTGAGGAAGAACAAGGAGACACCTACCCTACCAATTCCACCTTATGTTTCCACCCCTGAATTTGAAATGATAATAGATTAGATATAATTTTACAAGATATTAATGGAAGTAATATACTCCCATTTTATCTATGCTTTAACTAAGGGAGATATCCAACTGATCACACCACAAGCGAAGCCGCCCTGCTTGTTCATCATCCGAGGGAGCTCAGGTACTCCATTATGTTGTGAGGAAAAATGCTGCTTGTCAACACCAAATATGCATGAAAAAGGACCATTTTCCCATGAGTACTTGGAGGAAATAAGAGAGAAACATTGTACATGATATTTAAGAAACCTCCTTTACCATTAAATTAAACTGTTGTAAAGCGTGACCTCCAAGCATGAGGTGAGTAGAAAGAACCATTATACGGAGAAGCTATATCACCACTGATAAAGAAATGGTTGGCCTTTTCTAGATAATTATGGAATAATCCAAGTGAAGATTCTATAAGAAGTGAAATCTCATGGGTAAAATAATTCTACCTAGATGCTAATCAAATGAACAAGTCCCATTAGCTTAAGACCAATCCCATTTTCACTTTTGAAGATCACCTACTACTGCAAAGCATACAATTATTACACCTCCAAAAGGAAAACTAGGATAGACCATGGAAAGTAAACCTAATCTCTAAAATTACTAAAATGAAATAAGAATATCATTCCTATCACATGGAGAGAAGTAACCCATCATCTATAAAAGGAATTCAAGCATGAGGTGATCGAGAGGCTTGAACTGGAAGAAAGTGGAAAACTTATTCTGGAAAGTTTCCAATTGAAGCTCATGAGTAATTTAATTTTCATTTTTAATACCCCAATAATGGAACACTAGACCCCCAATGATTTTGACAAATAGAAACCCCTCACCCCTTTATTGATGAATTCTTATCTCTCAAAGTTATCATTAACTCCTCTATAAAATTTAATGGGTTTTTTCATTTGAGTTTTATTCCGATTTAATCTTTTAATTTTTTCTATTGGTTCTTTTAATTTCACACACAAGTCACTTGGATTAAATCCACTACATGGGATAGAATATAGTGGAGGTAATTTAGGGGTAATTGGGGATATCCAAATATCAGGCTAGGTAAAGCTAGAGAATACAACGATCATTTTATTTCTCTATTTGAACCAAAATAAAAAGATGAAAGTAATCAGTTGGATTAAATTGATAAGAGGATGATTAGGAACTAATTGAATAATTATTCAAAAAGTGAGTGAATGAATAATCCAAAAAAATATTTAACTACACACACAAAACTGTATTCTCTAGAGACAATTAGAGTCCCACTTTTACTACATTTTTTCTCAGGTTCAAAATTGTTTTGTTGAGAACACCATGATATGAATGCATCATATTATATAAGGATTCTTATAGATTATAGGATATTTATAAGAAATCTTGAAACCCTCCCATGCATATTAGGGAGATGAGGGTAGGGACCAACTCATCTTTGGAATTCTCTATGTACATCGACAACAGTTGTTCCTGGGAAAGATGCATATCAAGGGAGTATGTGAGACCCTTCCATCGGGGAATGAAGTAAAAAACTCACACATCAGGACTCTGATTTATTTTTGAGAGGTCAAAGATACTATTATTGTGAATAGTGGAAATAAACTGATAGAGGAAATGACTATGAAGATCCTCTCAGCCAGTAATGGAACCTAGAGCAAGTTAACTATACCAGACAAAGGTAGGTCCCTCCAAGGTCTGGATGAAACATCAAGATTGGTAGATTCATGTTGCTCTGGGGTCCTAATCATTGGGAAACACCATGAAGAGAAGTGGTTTGGGTGTTTTAGAATACCACCTATACCGTTGAATGTGGTAAATCTCTGGTTATTGAATTATAGGGGTGGATAGATGTGGTCCACCCATGCCGGTTGTGGCATTCCTTCAGGAGGAATTGACACCTATTGTGTTTCTAGAGTCAAAATGTGATTGAAAAGAGTGGATATCACATCATATTTTTGAGGGTTGGTAGTCACTAGAGATCTAAACGGTCTGCTGAATCATGAGGCATAGTGATCATAGTCCCAAAGAGGGAAGTCACATTATTCAGGTAGAGTAGGTGGGTCATATCTCAACTGATTTACAATGCCACTAGAATCAACCCTGATCATATGTGAAGGGACACCTATATTAACCATGTGGTCCTAGATGATAAGGACCATATGTCTAGTTGGATGGGGGACAAGGTCCCCTATAACATTATCTCACTCCAAGTGTTGCTCGGCAAGGATCTCAACAATGTGTATCTTGTAACCCTCAAGCTCCTAAAGAAACATGGCCATTATGGGATCTGACTCAGTCTCTGGTATAAAATTTTACAAGCTGATGGGATAGTGATCCATTTTTATTTTTCTAGATTCCGAAGGGCGAATCATAATACCTCTTTAGGGGGACTCCTGAGGCCTAGAGTTTTTCTTTATTGATAGATGAGGTTGTCTATCGGAGGATCTTATTAATACTAAATCTACCCTTATAGAGGGTTTTATATACCACGTTCAATGTTATCATCCTAGTTGCTCTAATCATCCATGGGATTGATCATGAAAATGTTCATGATTGTAGTGACTGGAGGTGGGCCTTTACTATCAATAGGCTGATCGGCCTAACAATCCTATTATTTTCTAGAAAGGGGTCTAAAGTGGATGAAATCTTACTACCCCAACCTTTAATCTTCACATAATGGGATGAATCATGCATGATTCACTAGATCATGGTGAGGCTCTTAATGTAGGTCCACATAAAGATTAATTGATTCCCATAGGAGTTGGGGAACTGAGCTTCTAGGAGTGAAACAATGCTGAACTTCCAACACTACTAATGGATGAACTTGAGGTGATCAAGGATTCATGTGTTGGTTAACTAGAAATCCCAAAGGTTTTTGGATTTCACCCAAATATTTTGGAAAAATCAGGCTATTTAGTCCTCAGTGAGGAACTCCATTATGGTGAAGTACAGGGTTATGAGTAGAAAAAACATAATTGATAACTGGAAGATGGCCATAATTTCCCAAAAATATTCCTCCTACTCATTATCCATAGGGGATTCTAGTTTCTGGTCACCCCATGACCCGATTAGTATAGGCTGGGAAATCAGGGGTGGAAGTGATGCATAAATTCTCTACTACAGGATTTTTGGTAGAGGGGGTGTTACATAGTCCAATCTTCACTACTGGAAAATCATGTTTTCCCAATGCTTCTTTACCAACGGTTTAAACAAACCATTGGTAAATAAGCTCTTTCCCAACAGTTTAGTAAAACCATTGGGAAATAGTCACCCTTTACCAATAGTTTGTTTAAACTATTGGTAAAGGGTCTCTTGGAAACCCCTTTCCCAACGGTTTTTAAAAACCGTTGGGAAATCTTTCCCCCAAATACTCAATCAACTACTCTCTCCCCCTATTCGCGACAGAACCCTAATCCTCTCCAGGGCTCCGTTGCTCTCACGACTTCCCCCATCTGAACCTGTCAAACTACATCCAAATCGTCTCAAATAAGGTATTCTATTATTCATACACATAAAATATTTAAGTGATACCTTGTTTTTACTGTTATTCATCTCATATTTTAGTTTTGAGTTTTGATTTTGATGTGTATATCATTTTTTTGTGTTTTGATTTAATCTATACTTTATCCATTCCAATCCATTTACTTAATTAAATCCTTAACCCTCCATCGAATAAGAAGCATCTCAAATTCATTGCTTTTGGATTCTAGATTTTCTAAGTATGTGTTTTTATGCTTTTTTCCATCTTGTAAATAATTATCACTTGGAAATTTATTTATATGTGTTTAATAATTTTTACCAATGTTTTTATGAATGTTTTCTTTAAAATTCCTTGAGGAAAGTGTTTTATTAAAATGAATTTTTTTTAATAAGGCTTGTGTAATGTAATTTTTTATAGTACACTATGTGAATATGTTTGGTATTTAGTAACACATGAGTTAACTAGTGTGTGAGAATGTGTTGTGAAAGATATTCCATGGTTGGTTCAAGATTATATTTACATTTAGAGCCTATTAATGAGTTGTTTTAAAGATATTTTTAGATATTTAACTTATGTTTATTGGTGAAAACTGGGATCTGTAGAGGTGGTTCATGATTAAGACATATAATTACTGCTAAACATATGGATAAACCTTGAATAATAGTGAATTATTGAAATGTTTGATGTTTTTAGTCTATTTTTATTTGGAGTTTCTTTTGATGGTGATGTTTCTTATTGTTACCTATGATGGGAATTTATTTTAGTTTCTAAATTGGCTGAGACTCCCCCACCATGCACAATGTATGAAACCTCTACCCTTATTTAATCATTCTGTTTACATAGCGTATGCAACCTCTACCCTCATTTAATCAGTGAACTCAAGTCATTAATTCAAGCCTTCATTTTCACTAGCATTTAATAAATTGAATGATGTAAACCCATCCTCACATGATTTCTTACCTTAGATAGTGTCCAACATATGAAATACGAGCTTTTGAATTCATCAGTTAACCGGGATCATATATTCCATTCCCCCCAAGATGACTGTACTAATATAAATTTAGGGTCAATTAAATACGGTTCTCATTTTAAGATGTATATTATGTGTCCTTCTTGGACAATACTCACTTTTATGAGGGTGGGGTGCTTTTCAATACCCATTCTGGCATGTGTAGACATCCATAAAAATGTTAGATAAGTCACAAGTTTAATTCAGTAATGTTGTTATCATTAACATACTTTATTATTAATCTCAAATTTAAAAATAAATTTTTTTTTCTATACTTAATGAAATTAAATCTTTTTACAAGCCATGAACAACCTATTAGTGTAGAAGCTTAAAATTTATTCACCCATGGGGTGCGCTTGACTTGGGGAAGTAATTGGGTAATGAAAGGTATGGCCATAGAGGTGCCAATAATGAGTTATTGAACATGATTGAATGATTTGGGATGCCTATAACACATGATGGGACCTGAGGCATGTGCCTCTTATAGACCTAATTAAAATGAATATAAATAAATTTTAATTTAATTTATGAGTACTTGTTCTTTACATTATTTTAATAGTTCACTACATCGACTAGAAACTTCTTCCTTTATCATTTACTTAAATGTATTTTTTATTAAAGTTCAATCCTATTGAAATTTTTATGACAAAATGACTTATATAAATTCTTTTTATAGAATGGACAGAAGTTGGATGTATGAAACCGATCGGATCTTAAGCGATTTTCAAAAAAATTTGGAGAGCTTTATAGATTTTTCATTTCACAATGCTTTAGATAGTGGTCGCATACACTGCCCATGTTCCGATTGTGTTGGTAGACCTTGGTTGAGCCGTGAAGAAGTCATCTACCACATAACCAAAAAATGGTTTTCAAGCAAACTACTTTGTGTGGTATCACAATGGGGAGAAAATGAAATCTCAAATTAGTGATGATCAAAATGAAAAGACTGGAATGGATAATTTGTTAGATGATCGGTTTTCGTTTATTCGTCATCATGAAAAAGAAAGGATTTTGACTCAAGAAGACTTTGATATGAGGACAGCTGATGCATCTAGTGAAAATGATGATATTTATAGGGTGAAAAAATTGAATGATGCTGCCACGACTCCAGTATATCGACAATGCGATAAAATGAAAAATCTGGAATTTTTAATCCGATTGTTTCATGGGAAAACTATGTATGGGATTTCTAATACAGAAATCGATTACATTCTTACCCTCTTGAAGGATTTACTTCCAGATGATGAAAATATTCCCTCAAACCACTATATGGCATGGAATTTAGTTGAGGAACTTGGATTTTCAAGAAACAAAATTCATACTTGCCCGAAAGATTGCAGTTTATTCTGGGAGGAAACCGTTGAACAAAATGATTGTATAAAATGTGGCACATCTCGCTGGAAGTCAAAATATAATGGAACACCATCCCGTGTTCCACAGAAAGTAATGTGTCACTTTCCATTGATCCCTAGACTCTAGAATATTTTTATATCTGATGACATATCTATAAAAATGAGATGGAATGATACCGAGAGAAATAAGACTAATGATGAGTTGGTTCATCCTGTAGATGGATTTTCATGGCAGAGATTTGATGCTTGACATCCTGATTTTGCATCTGACGTGCGTAATGTGAGTCTGGGTCTTTTCATGCAACAGTTTTAATCCGTTTGGGCAGATGCTTACTTCGCACAACACATGGCCAATTTTTATACACATTTATAATCTTCCCCCATGGTTGTGTATGAAAAAACCTTTCACTTTCATGAGTATAATCATATATGGTCCTTCTAATCCCAACATTGATATTGATGTCTACATGAAACCTTTAATAAAAGAGTTGAAACTTCTTTGGGATGTGGGTGTGCGCACATATGATGCATGTTCGAAAGATATATTTCATATGCGTGTTGTGCTTATGTGGATGATCAATGATTTTCTGGCTTATGCAATGATGTCTGGATGGAGCACAAAGGGAAAATTTTCATGTCCAGTTTGTATGAAAAATACACGATCCAGAAGACTGAAACATTGCTGTAGTTTTATTTTTATGGGAAATCGACGATTCTTACCAAAGGATCATCCATATAGAATGAATCGTCAAAGATTTGATAATACCATAGAGACCAATGATCCACCTCAGTGTATGTCTAGAACTGACGTGCTTAATTAATTGAAAGATTTCAGTTTTTCATTCAGGAAGGGTCAAATGAAATCTGGAAAGAGAAAGAATGTTTACACTGAAACCTGTTACAATTGGAGGAAGATGAGTATATTTTTTGATTTGCCTTATTAGTCAACCAATTTGTTACGTCATTTCTTATACGTAATGAATATTAAAAATAATATATGCAAAATGTTGCTTTCGGTTCTTCTAAATGTCAAGGGGAAGACAAAAGATGATTTATGATCTCGGCGTGACTTGGTGGATTGGGGCATCAGACCAGAATTACATCCTGTGCGTATCAGTGAAAATAAATGGCAACTTCCATGTGCTTCTTATGTGATGACACCTACAGAAAAAAAACATTTTCTAGAAGTATTAGAGACCATTAGAGTTCCTGATGGCTATTCAAGAAACATATCTAAACGGGTCAACAGAAGAGAGTTGAAGCTAAAATCTTTGAAGACTCATGATTATCACGTTCTACTGCATGAGTTGCTTCCAATAGAAATCCGTCATCTTTTGTCCAATAATTTAAGGGTGGTTGTTATTCGGTTGTGCCATTTGTTTAGAGATCTTTGTGCTAAGAAGTTGTCCAAGTCTTTCTTGAAAAAAATGTTGACAGATGCCCCATTAATTTTGTGTGAGTTGGAGAAAATATTTCCTCCATCATTTTTCACATGCATGCTGCATCTGACTGTCCATATTCCCACTGAAATACTTCTTGGAGGACCTATTTCTTTTCATTGGATGTATCCAACTGAAAGAAATATGTTCACATTAAAGTCTTATGTCCGAAACAGAAATCATCCTGAAGGTTCTATCGTGAACGGTTACTTGGCTCAAGAATGTATGGATTTCTGGTCGATGTATTTGTATGATCTTACTACAAGATTGAACAGAACAATGAGAAATGAAGAAGAAAAATATGAGAAAATTGAACCCAGTTTTCTATCACTTCCTCAAATAGGAGGAATTCCTGGATCATATACATTGAAGACATTAAGCCATGAAGAGCGGGAGATGGCACATCACACAGTTTTGTTCAACTGTGATTTGTTCGATGACTATATCAGGTAACTAAATTTATTATGTATATCTTACATATATATATGTTAAACTATTCATATTTTTTATCTACAGGGAACATAAAACAATGATAAATAGGAAGCATCATTCTTTATCTTTGAGAAGGAGAGAGACTTTGCATAGAAAAGAGTTTTCTTCTTGGTTAAAATTGAAGGTAAAAACATTAATGTTTAAAATAATTATATAAATATTTAATTAAGTTTAATAGTCATTTATATTGTAGGTATTGAGTTTGTTTGCTGACTCAGTCTCTGAGGAAATAAGAGCTTTGACTTTTGGTCCTAATACCGTGGTTCGTGACTGTAAATCAATTGTTATCAATGGGTACAAATTTATTGTCACTGAACAAGAAAAGAACATGAGAACACAACATGATGGTGTTATGGTTACTTCCACAACATATTGTTATGCTAGTACATCAGATAGTAGACCGCGATTTGAAAATGTGGGTTATTATGGAGTTGTTGAGAAAATAATAATATTGGATTATTACTCTCATGGACGAGTCACAATGATGAAATGCCATTGGTTTGATTCGATGACGAGACATGGCACATTTATTGATGATTGTGGATTTTGAGTAATTAATATGACTCGCAATATTGGTTCCGAAGAACCATATGTGTTGGCATCAATGGATAAACAAGTTTTTTATGTCAAAGACCAACTTTGACCTGAATTTGGTGTCATAGTTGAAGTAATTACAAGTCATATTTTTAATGATGGTGATGATGGAATTGACACTGTCCCTAGTGCCATTGGAACCAATCCATTTATTTCTTTTGATGACTCCAATAGCTCAATTGTCAGAGTTGATTGTGAATTTGAAGTTGTGGTTGAAAATATATAGAATCATTCATCAATGTTCTCAATTATTTTGGTTTACCTCGAGTTGGGTTGTTAAGGTTGGTAATATTCAAATTGATTTAGTATTGATCACAAATATGTTTTAGCTGACTTGACCGTTATGTGAATTTTCAATGTTTATTGGTTGCAGTTTTATTTGAATTGCATTTTCTAATTTGGAATTTAACTGTATTCAAACATAGTCAAACAATATTTCTAACTTGGTGAACATTAAAACTTGTATAATTTATTAAATCCATTCAAGATCTTCTAAAACAATTGATAGCTGACTTGACCGTTATGTTAATTTTCAATGTTTATTGGTTGCAGTTTTATTTGAATTGCATTTTCTAATTTAGAATTGAACTGTATTCAAACATAGTCAAACAATATTTCTAACTTGGTGAACATTACAACTTGTATGATTTATTAAATCCATTCAATCTCTTCTAAAACAATTGATAGCTGACTTGACCATTATGTGAATTTTCAATGTTTATTGGTTGCAGTTTTATTTGAATTTCATTTTATAATTTGGAATTGAACTGTATTCAAACATAGTCAAACAATATTTCTAACTTGGTGAACATTATAACTTGTATGATTTATTAAATCCATTCAAGCTCTTCTAAAACAATTGATAGCTAAATTACCAACGAATCCCTCTATTCCCTCATATATTTAGTTTTTTGGGTTACACATTAGTTTTCTTTTTCTAATTAATTACATATTTGTTTTCAAAAGCAGGAAATGAAGCTAATTGAAGAGAGACGAAGGAAAAAAATGATGGAGAACAATCGTCGAATGACGGATTTGGGAATTCCATCATTAGTGCCTGTAGTGAGTACTTTATTTAAAATTGATATATTTAAAGAATATTTAATGTCATGTGATTAATTTTTTTGTAAACATTTTTGTAGGATCCACCTATACGTCGACAATTATTCGAAAAGGAGCCTAGTACTGGTCCTAGTACTCAGACCGGTGGTACGAGGAGGGTTCGTACCAGAGGTGGACGAGCAGCTACGTGTACCCGACTAGACCCTGCCCCTCCCACTAACATGTCATCCTTCCCACGTTCTGATCCTTGTGTTTCATTAGGGACACACAGGATATTTAGGCCTCCCATGTTTCCGCTACCTTATGTATCTTCTGGCCCATCATTTTCACATCCCATGATGATTCCCACTCCCCAGTCAGCATCCGGTCAGACAGCTGTCCCATCATCTTTTCCTTCAACTTTTGTCTCTCTGAGCTTCTATATTCCATCGTCTCCGACTCCTGTTACACCACAGGGTGTTCCATCAGTTTCTTTGGATCCAACAATGCTCGGAGATCAGACCGACACATGTATATTTATAGAACCCTAACAAATTTTTATAGCAATATTTATTTTCATTATAACACATTTTGATAAAATATTTGTTTTTCTTTCATGAAAGATACATCTACTAACAGGAGGCGTGGGCGGGGGCATACACACATGCATTTGGTGTGGAACATCCACACACAGGTTATGGTGGATTATAATGAAGATGACCAAATGGTTGAGAAAACAGGGCAGCAATGTCGGAGTTTTTTGGTGATGCTTTCCAAATACTCCGACATCATTCCCATCAGACCGCTATCATGGAGACATTTTCCAAATGAGGTCAAGGATAGAGCTTGGGTAGAGATATGGGTAAAAAAATATGTTCTATTTAATGCCATGAATTATTTTTGTATTTATATGAATTAATATTTTGATGTCAGCTTCGATTTAATTTTCCCGATGGTGAGGGTGCATGACAGGAACTTCTAAAGGATTTAGGTGAGCTTTGGAGAGCCTACAAGAATGAGTTTTATATTGGATGGGTTGCTAGAGTTGGAACTGAGTTAGAGGTAGTACCAGTGGTGGATGATTGTCCTATAGAGCAGTATCGTCAGATGATTACTCATCGGACGAGTACCCAGTTTAAGGTATTAATAACATTTGAGGTATTTAAATAATAACATTCATGTTTTTCATTAATACTATCTGTTGAATTTTCTAATTTTATTTAGGAATCATCTGGAAAAAATAAAAAGAACATTGATTCAAAAAAATACCTCCACACACTAGGACTCACTACGATGTCTGATCATGAGAGGAAGCAGGTATGACAATTGTTTATACGTTTTCTTTACGACTTACACTTTATTTTTTTCCCTCAATTATTTAATAGTTTTCTAAAGTTTTCATATAACTTTAGTTTTCAATGTCATTGTAGAGGCAAATACAAAATATTTAAGGATGTGTGCCTCGAGCAAAACTATTTTGCTCGAGTAGACGGAAAAAGGATGGAAGTGCCGTCAACGAAGCGAATCAGTAGCAGATTGTAAGTTTTAATCTGTTGAATTTATATTTTAATATCTATTTTGTAACTTAATGATATATTTATATTTGTAACATGATCCTTTATAGGCCCTCGATGCCCAAGAACCAGACAATTTTGGGTCAACAGATCACTTACATCAGGTGTTGGGAGAGGAGCATTCTAGCAGAGTACGCTGCTGACCTAGGATAGCCCCGACGAGGTATTGGCCATCCTCAGGTACGAGCTGTAGTGCCACCAAGCTACAGTAAGTTAGGGAACAGGCAGAAAAGGCTGAGAAAAGGGCCACAGAGATGATAGAATAGTCTGCTAGGGAAAAAGTACGTTTATGAAATTTATTGAATTTCTATGTCCAACACTTCCAGTAGAGGCCAGCCTAGCTTTTGATGAATATATGTCGTCGATACTTTCTATATATGGTGCACCGAGTGGCAGTTCTAGTGGTGGTCAGGATGATGTCCAGCTTGACGATGATGATAGAGAGGAGTCTGATGTGGAAGAGGAGGGAGAGGAGGAGGGCGAGGCGGGTGGCGAGGGTGAGGAGGAGGGAGAGGGCGAGGAGGAGGGTGCTGGGGAGGGAGAGGACGATGATGGGGACAAGGATGAGGGTGATGATGGCGATGGTGATGTGGGAAAAATTGATCCATTATATTTTTGACAAATATTACTGAGATTTGATATTTAATCTATTCTAGTTGTTGGTTTTATCTAGACTCGTAGTATAGTATTGGAGTTGAGTTATTTTTATATATTATCTGTTTTTATGGATGTTGTTGTCTTTTAGTGGTTGTGTGTTTGGGAACCCCCCTCCTTCCTGGACCCTGTTAAACCCCCCACCATCCTCCTAGACCCCGGACACCCCCCGGAAAGCCCCCCAAATAGCCCCCCACCCTCCTCCCTAGACCCCAGATAGTCCCCCAGACATCCCCCCAGATAGCCCCCCAGACAGCCCCCCAGACATCCCCCCACCCTCTTCCTTGGACCCCGGACAACCCCCCAAACACCCCCCGGGCATCCCCCAGACATCCCCCTGAACAACCCCCTAGACAGCCCCCCCACCCTCCTCCCTGGACCCTGGACAGCTCCTCAGACTTCCCCCCAGATAGCCCCTCGGACATCCCCCCCACCCTCTTCCTTGGACCCCGGACAACCCCCCGAACACCCCCCGGACAGCCCCTGGACAGCCCCCTGAACAGCCCCCTGGACAACCCCCCACCCTCCTCCCTGGACCCCGGACAACACCCCAGACAGCCCCCCATACAGCCCCCAAGACATCCCCCTAGACAGTCCCCCTACCCTCTTCCTTGTACCCCAGACAACCCCCCAAACACCCCCCGGACAGCCCCCCGCACAGCCCCCCACCCTCCTCCTTGGTCCCCGGACATCCCCCCGGACACCCACCGGACAGCCCCCCAGGTAGCCTCGCCGGATAGCCCCCCCCACCCTCCTTGATTTCATTTAATACTAGAAAATCTATAATATATATATATATATATATTTATTTTCATCATGATAATCAATGTAAATCACATTTACACATCTAATCAATATCATAGATTCTTGGTATGTTATAAAAGAGATGTATTCATTGGGCATGACATTGTTAGCTCCAAAATGTTCCATAGCATGATAAACTAAAATCTAATCCATACTAAGAATGATATAAAAATATTTTTTATTAATGTCCACAAGATTTTAAGTAAATACCATTCCACTAATAGACACATGAGGATTCTCATAAAATGGACAACATTTTAAGTACATACAGAAAACCAACCAAATGCATTCAGTTTCTATTGAAACTTTAGGATAATGATCCATGGGTCATATGTGATGTGTAAAAATCAACCCTGCCTCAATCTGAGATGCGGTTTGGCCGGAACCACTCAAAGTGTCTGTCTTCTGTTTCAAAAGGACGTCATTTTAATTGAAAAACATCAACTGGCATATGGAAAACCGACCAAACACATTTGGTTTCCGTTGAAACTTTATGAGAACAATTAATGGGTCATATGTGATGTGTATGAATCAAACCCGCCTCAATCTGAGACGCAGTGTGGCCAAAACCACTCAAAGTGTCTGCCTTTTGTTTCAAAAGGACGTCATTTTAATTGAAAAACATCAACTGGCATACGGAAAACTGACCAAACGCATTAGGATTGTGTCGATACTTTATCACAACGATCCATGGGTCATATGTGACGTGTACGAGTCAAACCTGCCTCAATCGGAGGAGTGGTGTGGCCGCCACCACTCAAAGTGTCTGTCTTTTGTTTCAAAAGGACGTCATTTTAAGTGAAAAACATCAACTAGCATACAAAAAACCGACCAAACACATTAGGATTGTGTCGATACTTTAGCACAACAATCCATGGGTCATATGTGACGTTTACGAGTCAACCCCGCCTTAATATGAGGCACGGTGTGACCGTAATCACTCTAAGTGGCTCTCTTTTGTTTAAAATGGACAACATTTTAAGTACATACGGAAAACTGACCGAATGAATTCAGTTTACGTTGAAACTTTAGGATAATGATTAATGGGTCATATGTGACGTATAAAAATCAACCCCACCTCAATCTAAGACGCGGTGTGGCCGACACCACTCAAAGTGTCTGCCTTTTGTTTTAAAAGGACGTCATTTTAATTGAAAAACATCAACTGGCATATGGAAAACCGACCAAAAGCATTCAGATTGTGTCGATAATTTAGAACAACGATCCATGGGTCATATGTGACGTGTAAAAGTCAACCCCGCCTCAATCCAAGGTGCGGTGTGGCCGCCACCACTCAAAGTGTCTGTCTTTTGTTTCAAAAGGACGTCATTTTAAGTGAAAAACATCAACTGGCATACGGAAAACTTACCAAACACATTTGGATTGTGTCTATACTTTAGAAAAATGATCCATGGGTCATATGTGATGTGTACGAGTCAACCCTGCCTTAATCTGAGACACGGTGTAGCTGTAATCACTTTAAGTGGCTCTCTTTTGTTTAAAATGGACAACATTTTAAGTACATACGGAAAACCGACCAAACGCATTTAGTTTCTATTGAAACTTTAGGAGAACGATTCATGGGTAATATGTGATGTGTACTAATCAACCCCGTCTCAATTTGAGATGCGGTGTGGCCAGAACCACTCAAAGTGTCTGCCTTTTATTTCAAAAGGACATCATTTTAATTGAAAAACATCAACTGGCATACGGAAAACCGAACAAACACATTCGGATTGTGTCGATACTTTAGCACAATGATCCATGAGTCATATGTGACATGTAAAAGTCAACCCCGCCTCAATCCGAGGCACGATGTGGCCGCAACCACTCAAAGTGTCTGTCTTTTGTTTCAAAAGGACGTCATTTTAAGTGAAAAACATTAACTGGCATACAGAAAACTGACCAAACGCATTCGGATTGTGTCGATACTTTAGAAAAATGATCCATGGGTCATATGTGATGTGTACGAGTCAACCCATCCTTAATCTGAGGTGCAGTGTTTCTGCCACCACTCAAAGTGTCTGTCTTTTGTTTAAAATAGACACCATTTTAAGTACATATAGAAAACTGACCAAACGCATTCGGTTTCTATTTAAACCTTAGGAGAACAATTCATGGGTCATATGTGATGTTTACGAATAAACTCTGCCTCAATCTGAGACGTGGTGTGTCCGGCACCACTCAAAGTGTCTGCCTTTTGTTTCAAAAGGACATCATTTTAATTGAAAACATCAACTGGCATACGGAAAACTGACCAAACGCATTCGGATTGTGTCGATACTTTAGAACAAAGATCCATGGATCATATGTGATGTGTACGAGTCAACCATGCCTCTATCCGTGGCACGATGTGGCTGCCACCACTCAACGTGTCTGTCTTTTGTTTCAAAAGGACATCATTTTAAGTGAAAACATCAACTGGCATACGGAAAACCAACCAAACGCATTTGGATTGTGTTGATACTTTAGGACAATGATCCATGGGTCATATGTGATATGTACGAGTCAACCCCTATGAGGCATGGTGTGGCCGCCACCACTCAAAGTGTCTGTCTTTTGTTTAAAATGGACACCATTTTTAGTACATACAAAAAACCGACCAAACGCATTCGGTTTCAGTTGAAACTTTAGGAGAACGATTCATGGGTCATATGTGATGTGTACAAATCAATGCCGCCTCAATCTGAGATGCGGTGTGGCTGGCACCACTCAAAGTGTCTGTCTTTTGTTTCAAAAGGATGACATTTTAATAGAAACATATCAACCGGAATACGGAAAACCGACCAAACTAATTTGGATTGTGTCGATACTTTAGCACAAATATCCATGGGTCATATGTGACGTGTACGAGTCAACCCCGCCTCAATCTGAGTTGCAGTGTGGCCGAAACCATTCACAATGTCTCTCTTTTGTTTAAAATGGATAGGATTATAAGTGAAAAGAACAACTGACATACGCAAAACCGAACAAACATATTTGAAATGTGTTGATGCTTTAGGAAAACAATCCATGGGTCATATGTGACGTGTATGATTCAACCCCACCTTAATCCAAGGCACGGTGTGGTCGGAATCACTCTAAGTGTCTCTTTTTTTTAAAATGGAGAACATTTTAAGTAAATACGGAAAACCAACCAAACACATTCAGTTTCCATTGAAACTTTAGGAGAATGATCCATGGGTCATATGTGACCTGTATGAGCCAACCCAGGCTCAATCTGAGTCGCGGTGTGGCTAGGATCAGTCTAAGTGTCTCTCTTTTGTTTAAAATGGACACCATTTTAAGTACTTACGGAAAACTGACCAAACACATTCAGTTTCTATTGAAACTTTAGGAGAATGATCCATGGGTCATATGTGACATTTAATAATCAACCCCGACTCAATATGAGATGCGGTGTGGCCGAAACCACTCAAAGTGTCTGTCTTTTGTTTCAAAAGGACGTCATTTTAATTGAAAAACATCAACTGACATACAGAAAACTAAGCAAACACTTTCGGAATATGTTGATACTTTAGGACAACGATCTATGGGTCATTTGTGACGTGTACGAGTTAACCTCGCCTCAATTCGAGGCACGGTGTGGCGGGATCACTCCTTGTGTATGTATTTTGTTTAAAATGGACCGGATTATAAGTGAAAAGAACAACTGACATACGGAAAACCGACCAAATGCATTTGAAATGTGTTGATTCTTTAGGAAAACGATACATGGGTCATATGTGATGTTTACGAGTCAACCCCATCTTAATTTGAGGCACGATGTGTCCAGAATCACTATAAGTGTCTCTCTTTTGTTTAAAATGGACAACATTTTAAGTACATACGGAAAACCGACCAAACGGATTCGGATTGTGTTGATACTTTAGCACAATGATCCATGGGTCATATGTGACATGTATGAGTCAACCCTGTCTCAATCTAAGGCGCGGTGTGGCCGACACCATTCATAGTGTCTCTCTTTTGTTTAAAATGGATAGGATTATAAGTGAAAAGATCAACTGACATACAAAAACTAACCAAACGCATTCGAAATGTGTTGATGATTTAGGAAAACGATACATGGGTCATATGTGATGTGTACGAGTCAACACCGCCTCAATACGAGGTGCGGTGTGGCCGACACCATTCACAGTGTCTCTCTTTTGTTTAAAATGGACAAGATTATAAGTGAAAAGAACAACTGACATATGAAAAGCTGACCAAATGCATTCGGATTGTGTTGATGCTTTAGGTCAACGATCCATGGGTTATATGTGGCATGTAAAAGTCAAACTGGGCTCAATTCAAGGCACGATGTGACCAAGATCACTCTAAGTGGCTCCCTTTTGTTTAAAATGGACAACATTTTAAGTACATATGGAAAACTGACCAAACGCATTCGGATTGTGTCGATACTTTATCAAAAAGATACATGGGTCATATGTAATGTGTATGAGTCAACCCCGCCTCAATCCGAGGTGCGGTGTGGCCGCCACCACTCAAAGTGTCTGTCTTTTGTTTCAAAAGGACGTCATTTTAAGTGAAAAACATCAACTGGCATACAGAAAACTGACCAAACACATTCGTATTGTGTTGATACTTTAGAACAATGATCCATGGGTCATATTTGACGTGTACAAGTCAACCCTACCTCAATCCGAGGCATGGTGTGGCTGACACCACTCTAACTGTGTCTCTTTTGTTTAAAATGGAGAGGATTATAAGTGAAAAGAACAACTGACATACGCAAAACTGACCAAACGTATTTGAAATGTGTTGATGCTTTAGGAAAAATATCCATGGGTCATATGTGATGTGTACAAGTCAACCCCACCTTAATACGAGTCTTGGTGTGGCCTGAATCAGTCTAAGTGTCTCTCTTCTGTTTAAAATGGACAACATTTTAAGCACATACGGAAAACTGACCAAATGCATTCGGTTTCCATTGAAACTTTAGGAGAACGATCCATGGGTCATATGTGACGTGTACGAATCATACCCGCCTCAATCTGAGATGTGGTGTGGCCGGAACCACTCAAAATGTCTGTATTTTGTTTCAAAAGGACGTCATTTTAATTGAAAAACATCAACTGGCATACGGAAAACTGACCAAACGCATTTGGATTGTGTAAATACTTTAGAACAATGATCCATGGGTCATATGTGACATGTAAGAGTCAAACCCACCTCAATACGAGGTGCAGTGTGGCTGGTATCACTCCAGGTGTATGTATTTTTTTTAAAATGGACATCATTTCAGGTAAAAATATATGGTATACAAAAAACCGATCAAATTATGAATTGACTTCCGGATTCCACATATAATTGTCATCTAAATTTTAAATTGAATTCTAAATGAATTATGTATATTTATAATTACGTTATGAATTCTAATTTAATTATGGATTTGTATAGTTCCAGGATGAATTATATGTTAAATGTGTATGAATTTGTTATCTATATGTATTTGTTAGTTGGTTATTGTAGGTACAATAATTGTATATGTATGTGTTAGTTTATTTTAGGTACAATAATGGGATTGAAAATGGGAGGGAATGCAAAAAATGAGCCCTGCTGTCCAAATTGCAAACCTACTGTGCAAATTATAGGTTGCTGTGCAATTTGCACAGCATAGGCTATGCCAATAGTTTCAAACCGTTGGCATAGCATCTTTGATGCTTTTTTACCAACGTTTCATTGAATCGTTGGTAAACAACTTTGGGAAAAACTATCCCAACGGTTTGGGAGAATCGTTGGGATAGAAGAATCCTTGGGATTTCCCAACCGTTCATGCCAAACCATTGGGAAAAACTATCCCAACAGTTTTCCAGAACCGTTGGGATAGGTTAGCTTTCCCCCACTCTATACCAACGGTTCATAGTAAACCATTGGGAAAAGCTTTCCCAACAGCTTACTTCCCTATGGTTTGTATAACCATTGGTATAACATATACCAACGGTTCTGCAGCCTTTCCCAACGGTTCAGAACCGTTGGGAAAGGCTGCATTTCCAGTAGTGCTTCCCTGGAACATCAGAGTGTCTTCTGGATAAAGGTCATACTTCATGACCATATCAATATAGGATGGGGTATCTAGGAACCCTTATTGACTGGGAAAGACATCATTCCTCTATGGATCAATAGAGTGATCACCATTATCTAAGGGCACTAATCCAGATCCTGACATCTCTCATAATTCCATGGTGGAGGTTGAGATGAGGGAACCTTCCAGTGGCAGTGATGGTTGAAAAAAAGTACCTATAAAGAGGATATAATATCCACCATATTTATGTAACTATATATGGATCTGAGGACATTATGAACCTTATATTCATGTATTTTCATCCTCATTCGATGGTCTTTTTCCCACAGTTATGATGGTGTGGGTGGAGGTGTTTCCATTGAGCCTTCCATCACCTTGGAGAATAAGAGGTTGATGATGAAATGATGTTTCCCTTATTCTTTTTTAAGTTTATAAAATAGTTCTATGAGAACAATAACCTGAGGTTCTTAGGTATTCCTTATGCATGTGCTATGGTCAATGCTGCAGGTATGACCCCCACAATGGTTGTTTACCCTCCTACCCCAGGACAAATATTCAGGGTAGGGGAAGTCATTAGCATGGGGAGGACCTCTTTATTGGTTGGTGGTGTTTCAATGAATTCCTCTCTGGTAAAATTATTTATCATGGGGTGGCCCATGAGAGTTTTCGGTGAAACCCATTAATGGGGATAGTCAACCCAATCTCTCTAGTGGGAAACTAAAGTCTCAATACAAATATGGTGAAGAAAAGACCTCGCATAGTAGTTGTGAGGGTGGTATGAGGTGTTCTAGTAGTGGCGGGGGCCAATGGAGCTGAGGTAGAGGCCTCTTTCCAGTCTAGGTTTCCGACCTACCCTCAGTGTTAGTGTCAGGTGCTCTGGACTTGGGACAACAAAGTATGGATAGGATTGGAATGCTCATTGTCCTATAGAGATGGTTAGCACCATCTTAATGGACAAGTGAGATCCCTCCTAGAAGGCCCCTAGGTGGTGGTATCCATGGGCATGACCCAAAAATTCTATACGTCCTCAACATAGGAAGTAATCCATCAGAACACTCCGAAGTAGGCTCTTGAAACAATTTTCTATTATAACTAGGGTTTCTTCCCCTTACGCAACCCTCAGAGAAAGTAGTGTCAGTGAGGTGTTGAGGCTTCCAGGCTTTGTTGAGCCATGTCACTAGTTGGGATGACCACTTCCTATTCTTAATGATGAACCAGAGCATCAATGACCCTATATTGAATGAATTTGGAGGGAGACATGGGGTAAGGGTGCTCGATAGCTATGGAAGTGGTGGTTTCTATGGTGGGAGTGTAGTTTTATGGGATTACCTCACCACTATTTTTCCTTCTCCCATTCCTATTAGTGATGGGTCATCAATTGTTTTGGGAAGATTTTGTCTTGTATCATGTGTGAAGTCAATCATCAGTACATGTTTGATAAAAGTGATTCCCAATGTTCCCAACATTATTCATTATATTCAATGTGGAGGAAGGATCCACATCAATGATGTCTCAAACCAGAGGTTCCCAGTGTCATTTATTTTCCTCTAGCTATAGGGGAATAATTTAATGTTGGACCGGCCATTTTTTTAGTGAGTCCTGATGCCGAATGTCTATATTTGGCAGTTCCAAACTATGGAAATGCCCAATGTTACTGATCTAATCATGGTTAAAGGAAAATATATTCACATCATGTTCACCATTTTTTTAACGCTTTCAATATAGGTAGTTCATGAGTGTGATGAATCTTATTTTATTTACTTTCCTCTCTTGAAGTTTTTTTTTCTATGCATTGGTCATGCCTTCTCTTGGGTGGAAGGTTAGTTTCCCTATATTCCCACTTTCCAAAGCTGGGTGACCTATACCACCATGGTTGGTGATGTTAACTCCTTAATCAAAACGAGATTATGGGATGTTGGTTCCTCCTTACATGTATTCCTAATTGGATCTCATTTCCTAGTCTAGATCTCCCTAATATATTTATGTCATGTTCTTGAAGCTTGTTACTGGCACTATATCAGGGTGGATGCTGGTTAATTACACTCCTTCTATCACAATAAGATAGCTACATGTGGTTAGTGTTGGTGGTAATTATGGACACATCTAGACATATGTGGACATTGGGTGGGTTGGGAACCTTTAAAGTATTCATCTTTTGAAGTTAAGGGCATCTCATATATGAGGCATCTCAAGTGTAGAACCTGAGGCATCCCATTTATTTCATATGGTAATTTGTTCTAGAGGTGTAAGTCATCTGAGGTTCTTCACCTTGATAATCCCATGTTCATCACATGAGGTAGGGATTATGATGTATATGATGGGGGCCACAATTTTATGGTCTTATGGGGATATATTCATAGGATCAACATCTTATGGGGACAAGTTGGTCATAAGTTTAACATCTTGTGAGGACATGTCGGTTAAAGGTTTAACGTCTTGTATGGATAGGTTGGTGATAAGTTTAACATATCATGGGGCTATTTGGTCACATTTTTAACATCTTTTGGAGATAGGTTTTTAAAATTTTAGCATCTTACGGGGATAGGTTGGTTATGTTGAGTGCTTCTAGGGGGAGATGATCACACTTTGGTGTTGCCTCCTTCCAGGGGGAAGGCATGCATATTTAATGGCAATGTTGGGGTATTGGGATTGAACCTCAGGTAAGTATCCTAGGTATGTAAGGATTGGTTTTCAGGTAGGAATCCTATATACCCTTTTAGGATACATGGATCAAAACCCATGTTGTTCAAATGTGCAGTTTAAATTCATGTGATAATACCGGTCCATGCAGTTTAACATCGTGTGGTAAAGATGCTTGTGTTACAGAAGGAGAGACAACAAGGGATGGTGTGAGGATTACACATGTGGGTTACTTGGTGTATGAGGGGTTTTATCCCATTCCAGTCATACATGGGTAATCCTATATTCATTACATAGGGTAGGGTTACAGTTTAATGTTATGTGCATGGGACATTGTCATACAGTTTAATATCACACAACTAAGAAGTTATGCTATGATGTTTAATGTAATACAACTCAGACATTGGGGGGATTATGCCCAGAGACCATATCCAAGAAGGAGATAAGGTTACAAAACTATGACTCTATACTTGGAAAGGTGGGCTATTTACCTTGATGGTTCCACCTTCAAGGATCATGTGTCTACTGCGCATGTTATTTTGTATGGAACAAGGTGTAAAAACTAACATGGTGAGTAAATACATGAGGGTCATGACATTAGAGTGCCTATGATTAGGATTAATAGGTGAGGTGATCATCTAGGCCTTTCTTAAAGCATAGGGTCCATACATGAGGTTTGATGATACCGGTCCTATGAAAGCTTGGGGAATGGATGAACTAGGTTTGAATGGGTATGGGGCCATTGAGCACTCAACTTTTGTGAAGGTGGGTCTACTGAAAGGAGGAATTAAAAAAGGGACTTTTTAGGTTGGTTTCACAAAGGTCAAGAGTTTCAAAAAGGATAAGGGTATCATGAAGTTATGGAGGCTCGTGAGGGTAATCCCTTCATGAAACACAAGTACCTTTCCTCTAGATAAAGTCTTGCTTACCATGGGAAAAATTTTAGGAAGGATAGGAATCTCTCAAAATACCAAGAAGTGTGAGGGATTTTCTTTTAATGTGAAGTTTGTGAACATTTGCGAAGTTCATCTTTATCATGGTCTGAGAGTCTCAAGAACCCATGTAAGGTTGTTTTTGAAATATGGATACCTATAGGAATCTATCTACACTTTGGATCAAGAAAGATGAAGTTTCATGAATTAAGAGATTATACCAAAATTCCAAAGGTCACATCCATTTAAATTTCAGATTGAGGGAGGTATTTATAGGTGCTATAGAGGTCCATACATACGTTTCATGAAGGATTACTGTGTTTCATGTAATATAAAGTTTCATAGTGATTAGATAACCTTCATGAACCAATAATTGTTTGAAAAGGATTATACCTTTGTGAATCCACATCCTTAAATGGGTTTTGAGTCCGTTTTAGATCAAATTTTCCTCTAAATAGTTGTCTAATACTTAAAATATATTATAATGATTATTTTCAGTATAAAAAATGAGTATCATTGGGAACATTTCTCATTAACTTCACTAGACATGTACTAAGGGTTGGATTCATATGCCACACAAGACACTAGCTATCGACCATGCTCAACAACCTTCCACCAACAAGCATGGGGGAAGAGGGTCAAATTGTGAAATGATACCATATAATTATTCTTATGCTATTATTATTACCTATCCCACAAATCTTGAGTTCCCTTTCCCTATATCTCCTTCATAGGTCATCTAATATAGGGTTATCACTACCCTTATATGTCGATACAAGGAGAAAGGAGTCATCTACACTTGAGTGATGGCTCATGAATAACTGAAGGCTACAATTCCATGTATCCATTTTCATCCCAAAGGAGCACATAAGTGATAATTCCCCCCCCATTACCATGAAAATTTGTTTTTGGAGCCTCTCCTCAAAATTATTTGAAAACTCTCCCCCCTATGTTGGAATTTTTATCCAAGAATTAACTGGTTTGTACTATAGATTACCAAATATATTAAAATAATTTAATTTTAAATATATCTAATCAAATATTTTATCATTATTCTACATGAATTTAGTTTGATAATTTCTTAGGGAATATATCACATAAAAATAGGTCATTATAGTTCCCCACTATGATGAGAATATTGATATGCTATGATGATATATCTTAGATAATTTTACTAAGGTTAGAATGAAGAATTATGAGGTAACATATTTTGTCTATTGTCAGGTGTGAGTGCTTGTAAGAGGAAAAGTATTTATCTCATGATGTTCACAATTGATAATCTCAAAGACAAGGGATTTTTAGGACAAAATTTACAATAGGAATTCTTTATATTTGTGTTTAATTATATATTTCTATCTGCGAGCTTGTGTAATAGTCCTTAGAATTTATGGTGCACCTGTCATAGGGTGGTGAAAAGCTATAATATTTTCCTAGTGTAGCATAGTGGCTACCCAAACTCATCTAACCCGAGGATATTTTCAATCGATCTCACACCATTCCTAATTCACTTATTATATTTTTGTTTTTTTATTATTTTATGAAAACTAAAAATAAAACATGCAGATGTAGTTGTAGATAGTATGAATGTAGGTTAGAAAATAAATGGGGGATGGCCCCATTCTCTCTCGGCATGCTCTCCTGATCATGCTTCTCTTCTTCTTCCTTGGCTTCCATCCCACAGTATTGGAGAGTCCTTCCAGACTCTATTCTCTTCCAATGAGCTCCCTAGAGTGATCTCCTTTCTTATATCTAGGGTTTCACCCCTTATTTTCTCTTCTGGAGCATCTTTATGGAATCTATCTTCTTCATATCATTCTTTCTAGGATTTTATTCCCCCTCTTTTTCTTCCTTTGTTTAGGGTTTCATCCCCGACCCCCCTTTTTGATTTCCATTTCATTTTTTCTTCTTCAGGGTTCAATCTCATGTTCGTATTAAAGTTTAAATCCCGTTTTCCCCTCCCTGTTCCTTAGTGGTTATGGGTTCTGCTTATGTTTCTATTGGGGAGTTTCAATGGATTTGTGGTTTCTGTTTTTCTATTGAAGGTTCATTGATGATGTTTTATGGTGAGACTAATGGTGCTTTCTTGGTCGTGTCTTGATATGGAAGTCCTATCAACTCATACTACTCTATAGACTCAAGATACACTACTTCTTTCTAGGTCAGTCAGGTGCGATGGTTTATAAGAGGTTTTAGGTTGTGTTGTGCATTATGGTGGGGGGGTTCTAGGTGTCCTGACATTGATTCAGGAGATGGTGGGGTGATTTCGTCAAATATCATGTCTCCATGTGAATACTCCATGATTCTCCTACTCTGATATAGCTTTAGATACCACCTCTCCTCCCTAGGTTGGTTTGATGAGGTGGTTGTCACCAAAGCTTTGGGAGGTACTGTTCGAGTGTATATCAGTGTTCTAAGAGGCATGATCTTTGTTCGATTGATGTAGTGTTATTTTGTAGCTGGTATGTGGTATGGTGATGTGGTATGAAGAAATGATTCCATTGATAGGTTTCGACATTTTGGTGTGGTGTTTGATCAGAGACGACGATGGTGGTGGTGGATCAGAGTTTACAATAGTCATGATGAAGGAGGTCCTGTGAGATGGCAGCGATAGTGTTTGGTGCAGGTGGTGGATGTCAGAGAAGAGGTAGGTGGTTAAGAGTTAATTAGAATGATGATTATAATGATGGGAAGACATAATGATGGTGAGGGTGATGATATTATAGACCGACAATTTGATGATGGTGGTGAGTTGATGTGGCTTCCTCAATGGTGGGTTTCTCGGGTGGCACACTTTGATCGCATTTTGTGGTTTCCATTTTTTGAATTTGAATTTTAAAATTTGAATGCGGATTTTGGGATCAGGTAATGTTGTGATATTATGTTTAATATGGGTGATGTTTGAAATAGATATCCAGTTTTTGTGAGGTTCCCACTCATCCAGAAAGTTGTTTTTTGAAAATGAAAGAAGGGATTTTAGGTAGGATAGAAAATAAAGGAAATACTCTTGATAGATTCATCCATTAATAACCTTCATTGTATTGTTTTATATCTACTTAATGAACACACTCCATTATATGTGTGAACACATTCTTCTACACTGGTTGTGAATATTTAGTGTACTCAATGTTAGACAAGTACACCACACATCCACCTCCTTGATCAAGGGAGACTAGTTGAAGAAGAAGAATCTAACCCTTTTATAACTATATCTAGGATTACACCCATCTTAGATCATCCCCATATTAACCTAAATAAAATATAAATCATAGTCTTGAGTTCAACCGTGGATTACTCTCATAGGATATTTCTTGATTCAGTTGATCATCAATGTGAGTATAAGAAATCATGATGGTGTGTATGTGTGTGTGAGAGAGAGATAATGAAATGGAATAACACTTATATTAAAATTTTCAAAGGATTTTATATGGAAAATAAATAAAAATAAAACTACATAAGAACCTAATAACTAAGCATCAGCCTTAAGCCAATCAAAATTATCCTCTTTTTCAAGGAAACCATGCCTTGTATTTATAGGCAATTACTTTGAGATATCTCCAAGTATATTATTCTCAAAATCTCCTCATACTTTCTTAAATTTTTTTCCAAAGATATATTTTATTGGAACTGACCACATCCTCCATTTAAATCAGATATTTAATATCTGTTAAATTATTCTCTTTTATCATCTAAATTATAATTTGAATCTATCAGAATCCATATTTTATCCATGTTTTGAATATCTTCATGTATCCACATGGATAATTATCCTTCAAAACATCCAAAATAAATCCAATATTTCATCCTAGTAGGTAGACCTACCCAAACTCATAAATATTTCTAATTATTGGTACCATGACATAGGTTCCATATCTTGAGAATTTTTCATAGAGTTTTTCTATTCTTTCCTTCCTATAACATGAGAAAAACCACACCATTTTCATGGGAGTTTTGATCTTGTAGAATCCTGGTAGACCATGAATTCCATCCTCCATGATGTATCTAAATCCATTTCATCCTTATATTTCATGCATCATGCATGTAGGTATTGTCCATGATCATCAGTATGCTATTTCCATGTTCATTTCCAAATTATATTTGGTGTTCGACTTCATACATGAATACCATGGCCATCAACACACTGAAGTGATCAGCGTTTCAAGTTTTATTTTCTTCTATCGACCATAGGAAGCTCACTATGGTGTATTAAATTTTATATGACTATTCCATATTCTCCCACACCATTCAAAACAACCAAAAACCCGTTTTTATGAACATTTAAATATTGAGACCTCCCTATGCACCAAGGCATCATTTTATTTGGTGTATCCCTAGTTGTTTCATCCTTATCATCATACATGGGTTCCTTAATTCTCTGTCTGATATTTCGGTGGTCGTCCCAGGTTCCCAGTAGCATTTCATGTTAATTTTGGTCTTCATGGTGCTTCCTAGAGGTGAGATCAAGATTAATCTGCATAGTCCATGGTGTCTCTAGTAACTTTCAACATCATTCCAACAGGTGGCATCATTGAAATTTCCGAGTTTTTTTGTGTGTTTTTGTATTTTTTTAAAATGTGTACATGTTAATTTTTTTTTAAAACTATGCATGAAAGATGGGAGGCCCACTACCGCCTTTAAAAAAAATAAAAATAAAAATTTAATTATATGTTATTATATTTATAAATATATAGATTTGTATATTATGATATATATATATATATATTGTGTTTGTTTTTTGTTGTTTATAATTATATCATTAACATTTTAAAGTGAAAATGTTATGTTTTTAAGAAATAGATTTTTTGGTGCTCAAATTTGAATTCAAATACAAAAACTAAATAGATTTTGAAAGATCACACGATGAGAGGTATATTTATATGTTGATAATGGAAGGAAGTTGGTTTCTATAGCCATTGGATCCCACCACCACATATTTCTAACATGAATTATTTTTGTTTTAAAGAGCTATTATTATATTCTTAGTTTTACCAAGAACATCATATCCATTTCTTTCTATGGCATGGAATGATTTATTTTCAAGTTTTAAAATAAATAATGCTACTTTTATAACAATAAATTTTTTCATGGTATATCACAAATCAATAACGGTGTTTATATATTAAATTATGAAAACAAAGTATTGATAGTTAATAAAAAATTAAGTTTTAATGACTCATTTCAGACCTAGTAGTGACATCACCATATTAGTTATGTAAATAATAAGAATTTTACAAATTTCTATGAAGAGGATTACTTATAATTTTTTAAGCTAAAACTAAATGAAAAATTTCTTACTTGTTTACAAGGAAAAATAACCAACCCACTATTTGGTGGACAATGTAAAAGGGCTATGGTGCTTATAGAATTAGCACAAATTGATGTCGATGATGAGTCATGCAAGTAATTAATTATGATTTTAGAGATATTCATTAAAAATTATAACATAGACACTAAACCTTATTCCAACCAATGTTCCAAATGGTATCCCATACTAGTTATATATGGATTGGGAAGGGATATGTTTTGCCAAAAATGCATGCATGGGGATTTGAGAGATTTTTTAAGGAATTAACATGAAATAAAAGTAGTCCCTGAAGGCATGAAGTGTTTATTTATAGTATATCTTAAGAAAACTAAAATATATTATGTATAAAACACTTTAGATAAAATAATTGTGGTCACCAAAGACGATGAATTGTTATTTGTTGAAAATAATGACCCTATTTCCTATAATGAGGCAAAAGAGAACTCAAAAGTTGCAATATAGAAAGAATCTATGAATTGAAAAATAGATTCCATGTATCAAAAATAAGTATGGGTTCTATTTTATCTTCACATTTATATAAATATCATTGGGTGAAAATGGATCTTTAAGAGAAAAATTTCCTTGGAAGTTAAAGTGAATATATATAAAGAAAGGCTAGTTACTAAAGAGTTTAAACAATAATAAGGCATTGAATACAATGAAAAATTTTCTCCAGTTTCCATGTTTAAATCCCTCAAAATTTTACTTTCCATAGAAAGTATTCATATTATAAGGGTTCAATATCTAGGGTTATTTTGAATCTATAATGTTCTAAATTAATCAATATTTTTAAAAAAATAATTTTTAGTATTGTTTTAAACCATTAAAATGGTATTTATAATCTATTTTTTACATTACTTTAATTTTAATTTATTTATTATATTTATGAAATTCATTTTATTTTAAATAACTTTTTATATGTTTAGGATATGTTTTAAATTTTATTTATATTTTTTTATAAATTATAATTTATAATATTTTAAAGTTACCTACTTGAAATTTAATAAGTTTTTATATGTTTCAAGTAGTCGAATTTGAAATCTTATAAAATATAAACTGTGACTAAAATATTAATGAAAATTGAAACACTGACTAAACATGTAAAAATGTATAATAGTAATAACAATAACTCCATTTAAATAGACCTAAAACATATACATGAATAAGTACAATCAATGTCTATGGGGAGGATATTCTATCCCACATGGTGGTTTGTGAAGGGTACGCTCGTATAGAGATCACTGAGCTTTGTGCTGGGGTGGAGTCTGATGACCTAGAGAGGGATGATCCTCAAGCACTAGAATGCTGACCATCACATGATAGACATGTGTGTTAGAGGGATGAGGTGTCAAATTCATGTCATACTATGCTCTAAATCCTTCTCCCAATAAGGTAGTAGAAGGACTTACCATCATCGTACTTTTATAACATTTTTAATGGTCCTGATATAAATATTGATCTTAAACCTGATATTATTACTTTAATGGTGGATGAAAGAGACAATGAGTCTCTTTTAATCACTCCACTTGATCATGAAATTAAATACACTATCTTTGGTCTAAATCTAGACAGTGCTCCTGGTCCGGATGGATTCAATAATGGTTTTTTCCAAAAACATTGGGATATAATAC
Organism: Viscum album; assembly: GCA_963277665.1. Classification (NCBI taxonomy): domain Eukaryota; kingdom Viridiplantae; phylum Streptophyta; class Magnoliopsida; order Santalales; family Viscaceae; genus Viscum; species Viscum album. The sequence continues at coordinate 149,186,573 of OY728166.1, read as the reverse complement.
AAAATGATGTTTGTAACCTTGTTAAGATCTTCTTCACTCATGGATCTCTCCCTCATGGAATCAATACTCAATTTTTAACCTTAATACCTAAGGTTGAGAATGCTTCTGAGATCCATCAATTCAGACCAATTGCTTTGATTAACACAATCTATAAAATCATCACCAAAATTATTGAAAATAGACTTGCTTCTATTTGTAATAGAATCGTATCTTGGAACCAATTTGGTTTTATTAAAGGAAGTTCCATCCAAGAATGTATTTTTCTTGCTTCTGAATGTACCAATAGTTTAAGTAAAAACACAAGAGCGGGTTGTGTAGCCATCAAACTGGATATCAGAAATACTTTTGACACCATAGACTGGAATTTTATTTTCAAAGTCCTAAAAAAATTTGGCTTTAATTATTCATTCATTGGTATAATTAAGACTCTATTTTGCTCAGCTTATATCTCTATCCTGATTAATGGTACCCCTAGAGGTTTCTTTAATTTCTCTAAAGGTGTCAGGTAGGGCGACCCTCTTTCTGCCATCCTTTTCGTTATTGCTGAGGATTACCTAAGAAAACTTCTTAACAATCTGGTTGATCAAAATATGCTTAAAACTATTCAAGTTGCCAGGAATTTAAATGCCCCTACCCACCTTTTATATGATGATGATATTATTTTATTCATAAAAGGGGATCAATTTTTTTTTCATGTTCTCAAGCAAGCTATTTCTCACTATGAGGAAATATCATGTCAAGAAATTTCTTGGAACAAATCGTATATCCTTTTTGGAAAGAATTTTCCTGTAAGAAGGAAATCTAGTATCACCACTTATCTGGGTATTAAAGAGGGTCTTTTACCTTTCACTTATTTGGGTGTTCCAATATTTTGGGGTCGGCCCAAAGCAACCTATTTTTCTAACATCATTGATCAAATCACAAATAAACTCTCTAGCTGGAAAGGGAAATCCCTCTCCATGGCTGGGAGAATTTGTTTGGTTAAATCGACCATTGTTTCTAAAATGGTCTATTCCCTTATGGTCTATAAATGGCCCATCGGCATTTTAAAAAAATTAATACATATAATAAAAACTTCATTTAGTCTGGAAGCATTTTTAAAAGAATCTTGTTACAATATCTTGGAAATCATGCTGTAAACCCATTGCTAATGGTGGAATTGGCATTAAAAATTTAAAGTTGTTAAATGATGCTCTTTAGGCCCGCCTTACTTGGAACATTATTAATTCCACTTCTAAAGCTACTGAATTTCTGAACCATAGATTCCTATTTAAGCTTTTAAAAGGGAATTTTAATTTCATCAACTCATCCATCTGGCCATCTATCCAGGACTCATATCACAAGATCATGAAAAATTCTAGATGGATAGTCAGTGTCGATTCTTCCATAAATTTTTGGTGTGACAAATGGTGTGGTAACCCTCTAATATCATTGTTACCCTCTAATAATCTTCTCGAAGATACTAATCAGACTATAAAGGCGGTATTACATTCTCATCAACATGATCTCCCTGATAATATTGCACAAATTATTGAAAATAATCTATTTTCTTCTGATGGTGATTTCCTTGTTTGGGAACCTTCCACAAATGGAATTCTAGATTCTAAAAACTATTATAAGCATAATTTATCTAAAAATGAATCTAGTTTTCTATGGGTGAATCATTTTAACAAACCCTAGATTAAACCTTCTAGGCTCACCCTTATTTGGCACATTACCCATAATAGATTACCAACGGAAACCGGTTTGCAAACTTTTGGTGTTCAACTCTGTTCTAAATGTCGCCTGTGTAATCAGCATAGGGAGGATTCCAATCATATTTTCCTATCTTGTGCGATGACCTCTGCCCTATGGAATTATATTTTTTAATTATTTAATTGCATATAGTTATTTACTGACTCAATTTCCTTGTTATTAAAAAATTGCACTAGACATGAAGTTTCTCTGCAGGTTGAAAATCTTTTTCTTGCGGCAGTGGCGGAACTCCTGCATGTGATCTGGTACATTAGAAATGATCTCATTCACAATAATCACTCTCTCAATCTTAATTCAGGGAAATCTAGGATTATGTTTGGGATTCATGAAGCTGCCTCAATTCAAAAAGACTGTTGCAACAATTCGGTTGGTGATTTTGAGATCCTTCATCATCTCCGTGTTCCTGGAATCTACCCAAAGCCCAAACGCTCCTTTGAAGTATTCTGGAAATCACCAATGCCAGGATGTATCAAAGTGAACATTTATGGCACTTCCAAAGGCAACCTAGTCCCTGCCAGTTGTGGTGCTATCTTCAGAGACTCAGCTGGATAGTGTCAGGGATGCTTCTATGTTGGATGTGGTCACTCTTCATCTCGGGAGGCGGAAATGTTGGGGGTCATTCATGCTGTCGATTTTGCGCTTCAAAGAGGTTGGAGAAAGATGTGGATTGAAAGTGATTCAACCACTATTATTCATGCCATCTGGAATGGAAACATCCATCTGGCTTGGACACTTACCACTCATTGGATGAATTGGCTGAACTTGCTCCATGGTATCAATTATATAGCTACTCATGCCTACCGTGAAGCGAATGTCATTGCTGATGCTCTTACCAATAAAGGAGTTCATCAGAGCATGACTTGGCTGGACTCTATTCCTTCTGATTTACTATATCTTTTTGATAGAGATTGTAAAAAAATCCCATCCTTTCGCCTCTTGTAATCCTTTTTTGTTTATCAATAAATTGTTCTTTTGTCTTTGACCAAATCATTACCTTTAAAAAAAATCATCATAGTGGGGAACCAAGGCTGTGATGGATCTGGACCCCAAGATGGAGAGAACTGTGTATATCCTATTAAGAAAGATGGATCCCATGATTCTTGATGCACATCCACAATCGGTTGAGGATGGAATGCTAGAGGGATGACCTATTCCTATAGAACATGTGGCACTACTATAAAACCAGCCTTTAACAGTGCTAGAAATGGCCTTTATCTGTGATAGAAAAGCACTGAATACATGAGAAATGTTAAAATCCATAGTCTTTTATCAGTGATTTTTGAGCACTGATAAAATGGACCTTCATATGTACTTTTATGGGCACTTATAAAGTAGACCTCTATCCATGATTTTAAAATCACTGATAAATGTATCCTCTATCAGCGCTTTTAAAATCATTGATAAAGGGCCACACTATAGTGTACTGCAACAACACACTGCAGTACCACTACAATGTGTTGTTACAACACACCACAACACCAAAAACACACTATATATCAACAAAAGAAAGTCCCAATACAATATTTAAATTAGATGAAATTTATAACACAAACACAAGAAAAAACAATATATTATATAAATTTCAAACATTGGTTCATACAATTATATACATAAAAATTATTACATACATTCAAAAACATCAATGTTCCTTTATCTTTTAATCTTGACCTGAATCATTCTATTTACAAACAAACCAACCCTAATCAATTAAAATATCGTACCTGTATAAGAAAAAAAATTCTTATGTTATTATTAATATAAAGAATCAAATTAACATAAAGTGTTAATTTTACAAAAAATGATGTCAATTTGAAATAAAAAGACACACTTAGAGCCATAACGGTCACACCATGCATCAAATTGAGGTGAAAATGATTCCAAAATGTCTCAAATGACTTTTGGATCATTGTACTAAAGTATCAAAATAATCTGAATGTGTTTGATCATATTTGAGTACGCCACTTATATTTTTTTACTGAAATGTCATTTTAAACAGGAAACATACACTTTTGACTCATTATAATCACACTGTATATCAGTTTGATATGAAATGGATTACTACACATCATGAATGACTTATGAATAATTATCCTAATTTATCAAGAAAATCCAAGCGTGTTTGATCGGTTTTCAGTGAGTGACACTTTTTGAACTAAAATGTCAATTTTAAACTGATAATGAACACTTTGAGTCATACTAGGTACATCTTGTATCAGATTGAGGTGAGGATGATTACTACATGTCACAAATGACTTATGTATCATTTTCATAAAGTATCAAAACAATAATAATGTGTTTGCTCAGTTTTGAGTAGGACAGTTTTCCATTTTACTAAAATTGATGACAATTTTAAATAAAAAGACACACTTTGAGTCATAACTATTAGACCGTGCATTGGATTGAGGTGCATCTGATTTTTAAATGCCCCAAAGTACTTATGGATCATTGTACTAAAGTATAAAAAACAATATTAATGTGTTTTATCATTTTTGATTACATCACTTGTCTTTACTAAAATGTCATTTTAAAATTGAAACACGTACTTTGACTCATACCGATCACATTGTGTAACATATTATGGTGAGGATAATTCTTACACATCACAAATGACTTATGAATCATTTTAATAAAGTATTTAAACAATTTTAATGGGTTTTCTTATTTTTGAGTAGGTTAGTTAGTCTTTTTACTAAAATTGATGTCAATTTTAAATAAAAACAAGAACTTAGAGTCATATCAGTCACATTGTGCATTGGATTGAGGTACGACTGATTCATGAATGTATCAAATCACTTATGGATCATTTTACTGAAGTATCAAAACAATCTGAATGTGTTTTTTAGTCTTGAGTATGCTAGTTTGTTTTTTCACTAAAATTAATGTTAATTTTAAATAAATATGCACTTAGAGTCATACCAGTCATACCATGCAATGAATTGATGTACAACTGATTTTTACACATTCAAAATCACATATAGATTTTTTCCTAAAGTATCAAAAAAATCTGAATATGTTTGTATGATTTTGAGTATTTCATGTAACGACCCATCCCCTAGGTCCCGTTTCGTAACTACCCCAAGCCCGCCTTCCATAGGCCAGGGGCTAGTGACTAGCACCGAAGGCGTAAATCCCTATAACTAGGAAGAAATTGCCTTTATAAAACGTAAACACCCAAAACCAGAGTACAAGTGGAAGCAAACACTAAGTAAAAACTGTATAAAAAAAGATGTTCTGGAAAGTAAAAGGGGCCAGAAATACAAGCCAAACAGTAAAGTGCAAGGAAAAGACAAACAAGTACAACTAAAAGACAAATAGTTGGAAGGTGTCTAGTAGCTCATGGATCGTCCACCATGGATCTTACCTGAAGGGTAGGTATATATAGCCTCCTCAGTGCTCCACGTCTGTCCGTCTCCTCTGGGTACCATCTCGTCATGAGGTCCACCTCCAGGGTACCGTCTAGTCCTGGTGCTCTCGGCCTCTGTCAGCGCTGTCTGTCGTCTGCATCCAACACAACGAGGTGCGGGCATAGCCCATGCAAGGGTGAGTATAAAAATACTCAGTTGGGACCCCAATACCCTCAAGGTCTCACAAAATCCAACAAGGATAAACCACAAAGCATAAAATCAACGGATAACCATTACTTAGGTATATGCCCATACATATACCTAAGTTATCAAGTAACCCATCTCAATCATGAAAAAAACACAAAGTTCAATGAATCAACTCAAACTAGGATTTTCATTATTGAAACCACAGCTGTTGGAGAACTCCTCCTCTATCAAGTACAGTGGGCCTATCGTGACACCGAGGCACTTCTCACTAACCTTGGACTACTGAGGTACTCCTCCTGTCGAGTACTGCAGGTCTGCTGCCAAATACCGGGTGCTCCGTCCGCTATGGGTCTGTCGCCAAATACCGGGCGCGCCCCCTAATAGCCTACAGAGGTACTCCTCCTGTCAAGTATCGTGGGTATGCTGCCAACTACCAGTCGCTCCGTCCGCCGTGGGTCTGCCACCAAATACTGGGCGCTCCGTCCACTGGGCTAGTCGAATCACTCCGAGTCGAATCGGTCAAGCAGTCATCAGGTCTACATCTACTAGGTCTCCGCACTCTGTCTGCTCATCTCCGGGAGGATCCGCTCCATTAGCTACTGATGGTGGGACCGCCACACCCTAACCTTCCATGAGAGGTTATGGTGGTGGGGAACACCCAAGTATAACCCCCCGCGAGAGGTTACAACGTGGGGACCACCCGAGACTCATAACCTCTCTATTAAATGATAGGGGTGGGGACCACCTGACCCCTATTGATAGTGGAGGATAAAACCTCCCACCTCTCCCTCTTTAATGAGGGAGAGCCTCTTTCCAATCCACCTAATTAAATGTGACACCTCTCACGAATTTAATTATGTGGGGACCACTCTTTTAATTCACCAAATTTGAATTATGTGCCAACGTAATATTAGACAAACCATCCCTCTCCTATATAAAATGATCTTGGGGGAAGGTTTTGGGATGACTTCTTCAAGCCGCGAAACGCTGGCAAAGAGACGCGACACCCAACACTTGGAGGATTACGCCTTCTCCAATGAAGAATGAAGAACGATGAACGAAGAACAACAACCTTCTTCGACTCCTTCCTAGGACACCTACTGACGCGGAGCATCGTCAACGAGCCGATGAAACCCAGTTTTGGGAGTGCATGACAAACGCGACGAATGATGAATTGACGCCCGCCTCTTCCTGCGACTTCATCTATGAATGAAAAACGAGTTAGGAGGTTTGATTTATTTTTTGTACTCGTTCTTCATCGTACAAATTTCTGATATGAGAACCAAATGATACCACTGTAACGAGGAGGGTTCGGAATGCACAAACACGACCCTACCCTCCTCTCTTGTTTGTTCTTGTTTGTTGACGATGGAGGCAGTACATGCAGCGACCGGAAATGAGTCGGCCGTGAAGAAGCCGGTGGCGCAAGGCCACCGGGTCGCCACAAGGGCGCGCCAGCGCCGTGCCGCGCAAAGAACTGAGCCGCAGCCTGGCAGGCCGTGATGGTGCCAGAGGGGCGCGGTGACGTCGCACCGCGCCGGAAGGAAGGGCTGCGACTAGGAGGGATAAAACGGTTAGATGAGAAGCACAATGCCATTGCAACGCACAAAGACCAGTAGGAGGCCGCGACCACGGCGGAGGGGCACGGCGCCATCGCGCTGCACCATGGTGTGGAGTGGCTAGCCGCTCGAGCCAGCCGGGAGGTGCGGGACCCCGTCGGGTCTCGCGTGAGCTAGACCAATGCCACCCGGTGCCGGTTCGGTTCTACCCAAATGGCTAAGTCGTTCGGGTTCCAGGGGGCACGCGGTTCCCCCCTAGCTGCGGCTATGGCGGACCCCCGCCAGGCCACCGGGTAACCAGGCCGACCGGGCCGCCGGGCCAACCGGACCACTGGGCCGCCTTTAGGCCAGGCCGAGGCTGGGCCACCCTCGGGCTGGGCCGCGCCTTTGGGTCGGGCCGTGACTTCGGGCTGGGCTGTGCCTTCGGGCTTGGCGGAGGATCCCGGTACAGAAGTCATCACTATCAAACCCACAAAGGATCATGGTACAGAAGTCATCGCTGTCAAACCCACGAAGGATCCTGGTACAGAAGTCATCGCTGTCGAACCCATGAAGGATCCTGGTACAGAATTCATCACTGTCAAACCCACGGAGGATCCTGGAACAGTAGTAGGTCCACGTAGGATCCTATCATCTCGGTCGCAGCCATCCCTAGGGTTTCCGCACACAACACGCTCGATTCCGAGAGGGTCCACTCCTCAAGCCAAGTGTCGATACATCAACTACCATGAAGTCTTGAGTTGATGTATCCCATAGTTCCGTCTCATCAAAAGAAACCCAACGCGACAGACGACACGTCAATCGGACGCCCGATCTGAGAGTTATTGGCATTTCCGTTCTAGGGGCCCGGTTGGTTTTTAGGCTCAAAACAACCTGAACGTAATCCAACTACATCCAAACCTCAAGTGAAGTATTCCAAAAGAATTGTCTCGCTCCAAGAATTCCATCACCATAGAAGGTTCGTCAATCGGACACCCGTAGCCCAAGATGCGGGCTAAAAGGTGTAAATGACCATAGCGGGTCTGGGACTGGTCTGACCTAGTCGGACCGACCCGGCCTGACCTGGTCCGAACCGGGATCTGACCCGATTCGCGGGTGCAGCCCGACCCAAGTGGTCCACCCAGATTGAGTGGGAGGCCTGAACTAAGGGAACGACCCGGCCCGAAGGCGCAGCCCGGTCGAGGGGGGCCCTTCCCGTGGCGGCCCGACCGAGGGGAGGCCCGACCGTGGGGCGGCCCGACAGTGGTGGCCCAGCCGTGGGGTGGCCCGGACGTGTCGGCCTAGCCGAGGGGCGGTCCGGACGTGGGGCGGCCCGGCCGAGGGGCGGCCCGACCGTGGGGCGGCCCGACCGAGGGGCGGCCCGACCGAGGGGCGGCCCGGCCGAGGGGCGGCCCGGCCGTGGGGCGGCCCGGCCGTGGGGCGGCCCGGCCGTGGGGCGGCCCGGCCGTGGGGCGGCCCGGCCGTGGGGCGGCCCGGCCGTGGGGCGGCCCGGCCGTGGGGCGGCCCGGCCGAGGGGCGGCCCGGCTAAGTGGAGGCCTGACCGTGGGGTAGCCTGACCCTGGCAGCCCGACCGAGGGGCGGCCCAACCATGGCGGCCCGAACGAGGGGCGGCCCGGCTGTGGGGCGGCCCGGACATAGAATCCAAGCCCGTGGTGGCCCATCCGACCATGCGTGGGGAGGGGGGGGTGCCACGCCCCCCTGTTTTGTCAAACATAACTGGCGCGTTGTGCTGGTTTAGGAACCGTGGGACCTGGGTGGTCCCGCTTGTCTGGCTCCACGGCGACCGACCCAACCCGCTACAACTGCTCCTCCACCGCGGCGTAATGATGTCACAGTCCTCCTGCCCTCCACGCGGTGTGATGGCGCCTCGCCTCTTCCACCACGGCCCGGTTTGGCCGCGGCCCTCGGATCCTCTGCAGTAGTCGAGTAAATCATTATGTCATTGATGAAGACTACGGAAAAATGATCGAGGTAAGGCTGGAAGATCCTATTCATGAGACTCATGAACACTGCTGGAGTGTTGGTTATGCCGAAGGGCATAACCAAGAGCTCATAGTGGCCATACCGACACCTGAAGGCTGTCTTCTGCACATCCTTGTCTCGAACTCTGAGCTGGTGATAGCCTGACCTAAGGTCTATCTTCGTGAACCATCATGCTCTCATGAGCTGATCAAAGAGGTCATAAATCCTTGGGAGTGGGTACTTGTTCTTCACGGTCACATGATTCAGGTGGCGGTAGTCAATACACAGTCACAAGATCCCATCCGCCTTCTTGGCGAACAAAATCGGAGATGCCCAGGGTGAAACACTGGGTCAGATAAATCCCTTCCCCTACAAGTCCTGCAGTTGTACCCATAGCTCAGGAAGCTCAGCAGGAGACATCCGATATGCTGGATTAGATATCAGTGCCGTCTTGGGGTATAAGTCAATGTATAAGTCCACCTCTCTGCGAGGAGGTAGTCCTGGAACATCGTCAGGGAAAACATCAGCGTACTGATCCACCACAACCGGAAAAATCGGGCACCGCACATCAACTGCTCTGAGGATGAGACTAGCCAACTGATGTGTGATCGACTGCTCGCTCCTCTGTGTAATTCCATGACGCACTGCAAAGGCTCCCTTTTTTCCGGTGAAGGTGAACCTTTTCCCATCCGTGCGGACACACTGCACTTTGCGCCTAAGCCTTTACCACTCCACCATATTGTTATTTGTGATTGTATCATACTTATGTGGTTTATCCTTAGTGGATTATGGGAGACCTTCAGGGGTCTCGGCGTCCCCTACTGAGTATTTTTATACTCACCCCTGCATGGGATTTTCCCTCACCTCATTGTGTTGGTTGCAGATGACGGACAACACTGATCGAGGTAGAGAGTTGTAGAGATGGATAATACCAAGAGGTGGACCACTTGGCGAGACATACACGGAGTGGATGGACAGACTTGGGGTGATGAGGAGGCCATATATACCCACCCTTCAGGTGGGAATCCCAGAGGACGACTCAGTAGTTGTTGTTTTACTTTACTGTAGTTGTACTAGCTTTTCAGTTGTATTGTACTTTACTATTGGGCTTGTATTTCCAACCCCTTTACTTTCAGCACCCTCTTTTGTATACAGTTTTACTTAGTGTTTTACTTCCAATTGCATACTCTGTTGTTTTTTTACTATTATAAAGGCAATTCCTTCCCAGATTAGGGATTTATGCCTTTGGTGCTAGTCGCCAGCCCTAGGCCTATGGAAGGCGGGCTTGGAGTAGTCACGATACGGGCCCTGGGGGATGGGTCATGACAATGGATATTATGATACTTTGAGGGTATTGGAGTCCCTACTGAGTATCGTTATACTCAATCCTGCACGGGCTATACCCGCACCTCGTTGTGTTGGTTGCAGATGATAGACAACGCTGATCGAGGTAGAGAGTTGTAAAGCATGACGGTACCCGGAGGTGGACCACTTGGCCAGATGTACATGGAGCAGATGGATGGAATTTGGGTGATGAGGAGGCCATTTTTACCCACCCTTCAGGTGGGAATCCCGGAGGACGACTCAGTAGTTGCTGTTTTACTTTACTGCAGTTGTACTAGTTTTTCAGTTGTATTGTACTTTACTATTGGGCTTGTATTTCTGGACCCTTTACTTTCAACACCCTCTTTTGTATACAGTTTTACTTAGTGTTTTACTTCCAGTTGAGTACTCTGTTGTTTTTGTTTACTTTTATAAAGTAAATGCCTTCCCAGTTTAGGGATTTACGCCTTTGGTGCTAGTCGCCAGCCCGCCTTCCATAGGCCAGGGGCTGACAACTAGCACCAAAGGCGAATCCCTGATAAAAGGGAAGGCATTACCTTTAAACCTGTAACACACACAGTCTGAACACAAGCAGTAGAAGCAAAAAGTACTAATATAGAAAATAAAAGTGTGCTGAAAGTAAGTGGGCCAGTATACAAACCCAACTGAATAACAAGTACAAGTACAAGTAAAAAGGGAAAACAACTCCTAGATCATCCACTGGGGAATCCTACCTAGAGGGTAGGTACAGATCTCAAACAGCTTGTCCCAAAGGTACGTCTCATCTAGTCCAGCTCTGAGCAGCCTCCTGTCCATCTCCCTCAGCCTTGATCACTGCTGACCATCGTCTGCATAAACACAACAAGGTGTGGGCGAAGCCTGTGCAGGGGTGAGTATAATAATACTCAGTAGGGGACCCTGAGACCCCCGAAGGTCTCCAAGAATCCACTAAAGATAAACCAAAATAGAAAGATACAATCAAGAAGTATCAACCAACCCTACTTAAGTATATGACCATACATATACCTAAGTTACCAATCACAGTCCGACTCCAACACTCGAGCCCAAGCACAACCCATTTCACAAAGGAAGTAAAGTCAATCATCTCGTTGATATCAACTGAAAGTCAAGACTCAGCTTACACAGGTATTAAACTCATGTAGAGGGCTAGAGATGATTAGTAGTAGCCACTGAATCATCTCCTCTGTCGAACCCACGTAGGATCTTAGAACAGTATCGGTGCTTTCGAACCCACAAAGGATCCTGGTACAGAAGTCATCACTGTCGAACCTATGGAGGATCCTAGTCCAGTACCGTCGCTGTTGAAACCACGAAGGATCCTGGTACAGTATCGTCACTATCAAACCCACAGAGGATTCTGGTACAGTATCGTCGCTTTCGAACCCACAGAGGATCCTGGTACAATAGTAGGTCCACGTAGGATCCTATCTTCTTAGTCGCAGCCAGCCTTAGGGTTCCTGCACACAGCACGCTCAATTTCAGGAGGTTCCACTCCTTAAGCCAAGTGTCAATACATCAACTACCTTAAAGTCTCGAGTTGATTTATCCCGTAGATCTATCTCATCATAAGTAACCCAACACGGCAGACGACACGTCAATCAGACGCCCGATCCTTGAGTCATTTTCATTTTTGTTCCAGGGGCCTGGTTGGTTTTTAGTTTCAAACCAACTGCATCCAAACTTCAAGAGGGGTATTCCAAAAGATCCGTCCTTCTCTAAGCCTTTCTGTCATTGCAAATGGTTCATTGTTCAGACACTCGTAGCCCAAAATACTGATTAAATGGTGATTTCGGGTTAAACGGGTCTGGTTAGGGGTCTGACCCGGTCCGTGGGTTCGACCCAGTCCAATGGAGCAGCCTGGCCCGATGGAGGTCCGGCCCAGTGGTGGCCCGACCCGGCTGGCCGTGGCTGGCTGGCCTGACAAGCCACACCGTGGGGGGGGGGGGGGGAGGGGTTCCGTGGGACCCTTTGGGTCCCGCCTTGTGGTGCGTCGCCGGCGGCCGGCTCAGCTGACCGCCTTCCTTAGACCTCCACGACCTTTGGCCACGGTCCCTCTCCGGTGTGGTGCAACGGTGCCACACCCTTTTGCCGCTGCCCGCCCTGGCCGTGGTTCCGCCCCTCTAGAATGGTGCGATGCGACGACGCCATGCCTCTTCCGTCTTCCGAGACCCTCCCTGGCCACGGTTCTTCTCCGACATGGTGCGACGGCATGAATCCCTTCCAGATCCACCTTCATTGTTAATAAAATAAATAAGATCAAACAAAGGGGGAGGGTCAGGCCGTGTTCATGTGACTGGTACCATGGTACGCCCTCTGAAGAGAATGAAGTGCTCCCCAACTTCAGAAAATACATCAGGTGCCTACCCTATGGATATTTGTGCACATCGAGCCTTATAGTCAACATCCCCACGCTGCGCCTCCCTGACTCTCTGAAGAAGTGGAGTTGTGAATGTAAGAGACTGCAGAAAGGCTGCTCCGTCCTGATCCACAAAGGAAATCTACAACGCGGTGAGCTGCTCCATCGCGTCTCCAAGCAGCTGAATGCCTGATCTCCTACTGTGAGCATCTGTTACAATGTTCCCCTTCCTAGGAGTATAGAGTATCTCAAATTCATAGTCCTGGAGGAACTCGAGCCATCGAAACTGTCTCAGGTTCATGTCCTTTTGGGAGAAGATATACCTGAGACTCTGATGGTTAGAGTAGACTGCAAAATGTTCTCCCATAAGATAGTGTCTCCACATCTTCAAGGCGAAGACCACTGCTGCTAACTCCAGGTCATGGGTAGCATAGTTCTGCTCATGCTGTCTCAACTTCGAGTACCATAAGCGATCACTGCTCGCTCCTGCATTAGGACACACCCAAGTCCAGTCCCCAATGCATCGAAATAGAATACATACCCAACACCCTCCTCTGATACCAATTTGTCACAACAGGTCCCCCTCGGGCCCGTATCATGACAACCCCAAGCCCGCATTCCATAGGCCAGGGGATGACGACTAGCACCAAAGGCGTAAATCCCTAAACAGGGAAGGCATTGCCTTTATAACAATAAACAAAAACAACAGAGTACGCAAATAGATGTAAAAAACTAAGTAAAACTATATACAAAAGAGGGTTATGAAAGTAAAGGGGCCGGAAAAACAAGCCCAACAGTAAAGTACAATACAACTGAAAAGCTAGTACAACTACAGTAAAGTAAAACAACAACTACTGAGTCATCCTCCGGGATTCCCACCTGAAGGGTGGGTACATATGGCCTCCTCAACACACAAAGTCCGTCCGTCTGCTCTGTGTACGTCTCGCTAAGTGGTCCACCTCTGGGTACCGTCCAGATCTGCAACTCTCTATCTCGATCAGCACTGTCCATCTCCATAGACAGTTCATCATTCAGACAACCGTAGCCCAAAATACGGACTAAAGGGTGTAATCGGCCATAGCGTGTTCGGGTCCGGTCTGACCCAGTCAGACCGACCTGACCCGACCCAGTCCGAACCGAGATCTGACCCGGTCCGCGGGTCCGACTTGTTCTAAGGGGGCAGCCCGACCCTAGGGAGGCCCGACCTGAGGTGGCCCAACCCGTGGCTTTAAGAACCCGGGTTTTTAAAAATGGGTCAAATCCTGACCCTGTTTGAATTTTTTTTACTGGTTTCTGAGAAGTCTTGAAAATCTGGGCAGTTTCTGGAAATTTATAGACTACACACCGTGTATTTTAATTACACGCTGTGTATGTGTTAGTTGAGTGACCTTCCGTGTGCTCACCGAGTACATACCATGTGCTGACCGTGTAGACGTTTCTTACTACACGACATGTATTTATCGACACGCCATGTATCCTTAATCGTGCGAGGCCAAGTACATGTCGTGTGGTGCCCAGGGGTAAATTTCCATCTACACAGCATGTTGTCTTCCTTGACATGCCGTGTATCTTTGTTCCATGTAGCGGCCGAGTCCCTGGCCATGTGTTGACCGTGTACACAGTCCAAGCCATGTGCTGGACTCCGCTTAAGTCAGAGTACGGAAACACATCTACATGGCGTGTACTTTGAAAATACACACCGTGTAATTTTATTTTTATTTGATTGTTTGAGATGTCGTCATGTCTTATTTCCAAAAAACCCTTCTTCTTCCCCTTTGGAAGAACGTTTCATCTGAGAACCTCCAAAAAACAAAAACCCTCCCAAAATCTCCATACGACCTATGTTCTTCGATCCGTCAGTGGCAACGGGACCGCATCAGAAGGACTAACCCTGCACACCCTTCTTCGTCCTTGATTCCTCACCTGTTTCTCTGCAGATTTCATCCGAATAGAATTTCTGGGATTTTACGGAAACACAGATCTACTATGATTCAGACCGATTCAGAGGTTGATATCAAAGGAGTGTCATCGTACGAGTATGAGGTGGGTGGTGCATACCTTCTTTTGTGTTTTCGTAGAATCTTGGGGGTTGCGACCTTCGGGCACGACGTTGGGTATTGAGAAAAACCCTGCTTATTTTTTTTTAAATTAATTATATGTTTTTTGGGATGTCTCTGGGTATTCCCTGACCCTGTTGTGATTGAGCGAGGTCGGGTTAGAGGTCATAACTCATTTGGGGAAATTCGGCCGGTGGTGCCAAAATGCATATGAATTGGACCATTGTTTAAACTATTTTTTTAGACTGATTATTGAATATCTTGAGTTAAACTATTGAGTTTAATCATTAAATTATGAATGAGTTAGGTGCTGGTATGGGACAACACAAGTTAGTGTAATTTAACTATTTAGTAATTGCCTGTTTAAAGTGATGGTTTGAGTATAGTTATGCACTGTGTGATACTATTATTTCTGAACTGCTAAGTTGTGTTGGGCGTGGCCTAGATATACTGCTGAGTGAGGGGAATCACAGGTTGGGGCTTTTCCCAATTTACTTTGGGTGGTTGCTACCACGGGATTGGGCTTCATGGATGTCGGTTGAGGCAGTTGGACTGTCGGGTTGGGCTTGGCCCGGGTTACTTGGATGGCGATGCTATCAGACTTGAGCGACAGGTTCGTAGGGACACGAGGTGTTGGAGATTTTGTGTCTTGGGAACTTATTGAGGTGATTACCACTCACTGGGTACTTTTGAGTAGTGTACACACAGATAGACTCCAAGATGAGGTGGTACGACCACTCACTGGGTAGAGGCCCCCGGTAGATGCAGTTAGGTATATTTGGTTTGGGGGTGCATGCCATAGGAATCCATGTGGAAGGTGAGGAGCCTTCAGGAGACAGCTTTGAGGCAGTCAGGTTGGGGGTAGAGGCTCGTTGTGATTTGAGGGCAGACATTGTTGTCCCTCCGGTTATCTTTGAGGACAGGTATTGCCGTTCCTCCAGATGTTGTGCCATGGGCAGGTGGAGCTTCCGAGTTGGGTTATGATGGTTGGGCGTGCCTTTGGGACGTCGGTACTAGAGACACATGGTGTCAGGTGGCACGAGGTGCCGGGCTATAGACCAGAGATTCCGGCATTGGCCGAATCAGGTGACACTTCCTAGTGGCTGCTGAGCACCAGTGGAGTTGTGTTTACTTTTGAGCATTGTACTGTTTACTATTTTTATTATATAAGCATGTCTACCTAAACACTTATATTAGGTACACACCCTTGGGTGGTATCCTACTGAGACTTGTCTCACACCCTACACGGGCCCTTCGGGACGTGTGTAGACTTTATGAAATTGCGTGCAGGTAGAGGTCCAACCTCAGGAGCTGGACCTTAGTGCTTTTGGCATGGAGACTGGGATGTACCTTGAGGTCGTGCCTTGCTGGAGTGACTTTGTTTAGTTTTTCACTTTTGTATCAGCATTCTTAACTTATTATGTAGAAAATGCTGGTTATCCATTGGCACCATTATATATATTGAGCTGTATGACTTGCTTTCGATGCATGCCTTGTTTGTTTACAGTAGTAGTTTCTTGTATTATTCAGCATGTTGTTCTATTTACTTTTCGTTGCTGATGCTTCTATATTGCTTCCGCTGGTTTATTGATATTTGATATGCTTCCGCTATGCATTTCTGGTTCGAGTCTACTGAGTCATTTATTTCCGCTGCAATTTTTGGTATTATACTCAGACCAGTGCCATTTTATTCCTCTGAGAGGGTATAGCCTCCCCACTATACCTATTTAGACACTCGCTGCTAGTCAGCAGCTTTTGGCGTTCAGGGGAGGTGCGCCTAAGGTAGTGACACCCGACTCATTTGGAACTGTTCGGGTGGCTGGCCGGGTTCAGGTCGTTACAAAGTGGTATCAAAGGGGGTTTTTGAAAAGGATTTAGTAGCATTGCTTTGCCGGCTACTAATGAGTTTGAGACTTATATTTTTTATTTTCTGCTAGTTTTAATATTTGGAGTATGGTAGACTAGAGATAGTTGGTTGTTGGAACTGGATTTTGAACTCATGCTTGGGTGCCTGCAGCCCCATGTACGAGGGATGGATTGAGTTTCCGTGGGTGGGAGTTGCTATTTATTTTTGCTCAGATTATGGTTTATATGATTTCCAACTCGATGGCTCACTTGTTGTGTGATGTTATTGATTATTATATGTAAACCTTGGCCGGTATGTCAAGGGTTTCTTGCTTGGCTTTTGATAGACACATTTTAGGGTATTTAAATTTCATAACTGCACGTATACTTTTTGAAGTGATAATGTTATGTGAATAAAAATAAATTTCCATGTTTTTATGCTCTGAAATATGAATTGGTGAAATTACTGATAGAATTGATTGTTTTACAATGTGTATTCCATGCTTTGTATTTTGAAGAATTGCATGTGCAGGATATTTGGGTCTGGCTCTTATGTGAGCAGGCAAGCACTATGGGCGAGGCAGTGTAACTGTCAGGATTGGGCGACTCTGTCATCAGGTTTGAGGCAAAGTTGATTGTCAGGAAGGGAATGGCCCGAGGTACTATTGATACTTGGCTCTGTTGAGGGTGGGTAAGGAGGCCATGAGGTCGGGATGCCGAGGTCATGGGTTGCGATAGGGGAGAGTAAGGGTAGTTGTTATACACTGCCTTTTTACTGCTTTCCTTATCTGTGTAGAATATATTGTCATATATATATATGGGATGTCTGACCATTTATGGTATTCAGCGGGTTACTCCTTCACGACTCGATGGAGCGTCAGGAAGGAGATGATACGGTACCGCAGGATCAGGTTCAGAATCCGGTTCAGGCAGAGCATGAGCCGCAAGTACAGGATCAGGTTCCGGATCCAGTGTAGGCAGGGTAGCAGCTGGGTTTGGCAGCGTTCGGACTATGGCTTGACGAGTAGCTCTGAGCTATCCTGGTAAGTGTCTTACAGGGGATTGATAGAGGCACACAGGGTATAAATCCTTCTATGGAATATCTGAAGTGGGAGTTCCAGTCGCAGCACCCACTTCTTTTTCAGGGTGAGGGTGGTCCGCAGGCAGCAGAGAACTGGATAGAAAGTATGCACATGATCTTCGAGCAGCTCGAGACACCTCCAGGGTAGAGGGTCAAGATGGAGACATACATGTTGAGAGGACCAGCAAAACATTGGTGGGACGTACAGGTTCAGGCTCATAGGCACGAGGGACTGACATGGAAGGACTTTGGGGACAGGTTCTTCGAGCACTTTTATCTAGAGATGCTAAGGGAAGAGAGAGCTCGTGAGTTCTTGAGTCTTCAGTAGGGATATATGTCCATTATGGACTACGTATCTACCTTCACAGAGTTATCTTGTTTTGCACCTGGTATGGTGAGTGATGACGCAGCTAGGGTGAGGCGCTTCGAGGATGGCTTACGAAATGCCATTCGGGTCCAAGTGAACATCTTCAGGCTGGGTTCCTTCTCCGAGGCGGTGAACCAAGCGCTTATAGAAGAGGGAAACCAAAGGGATATGCCCCATAGTGGCAGGGTGACAGCTCCAGGTGATGGTTCAGACAATAGGAAGCGAGGCAGAGATAAGTTCCAGTAGGGCGGGCAGGCCAAGGAATCAGCTAGACCACCCCGTGGAAGTTCAGCGGTGGTTTGCTTTCAGTGTGGACAACCGAGACATGTTCAGGATCAGTGGGATAGGCCCCCGAAGGAGTGCTGGGCATGTGGAAAGATCAAGCGTCTGGAGAGGTTCTACTGGAAGCCTTCTCAGATAGCTGGCAGGCAGGGACCAGGACAGACTGTGGCGTTAGGTGTTGGTTCAGGTTCGGTACTAGGAGAGGGTAGTCAAGGTTCAGCTGCACGTGGAGGACGTGACAGGGATAACGGGATCCAGCTGAGGGGTCAGTGGCCGGTGACTGGAGCAGCACCACAGGGAGGTCAAGCATTAGGAAGCCGTACTTCAGGCCAGGTGCACGTTGTGGAGATGCCAGGGACTGAGCAGGCTGGTGAGCCGACGATGGTGGCAAGTACACCACGGGTGTGGCCATGATTTTCCTTTATTTCTTATGGCATGACCTCTTGAGGCATGTCTGGTTGAGTGCACGGGTTGCACATGATACTTATGGACTGAATAGATGCTAGTTAGTGGGTTTGGAATCATATTGGATGCGTTTTATATTTTATTTCTATATTTGAGATGCGTAGCATTAGGAGCATCAGGGATGTAGGTTACATGAGGTGTCGTGGGCATCGGGGCATCGTAGATGCGGGTTACTCGAGGTGCAAGTCACCAAGTTTTGATTGGATCATCTAGGAGATGTAGGACCTCTTGGAGGCAGACACCGATGCGGTGAGGGTTACATTGGGTGTCGGAAGCGACGCATGAGCACCAAGGAGGTGCAGGGGTGACGATGCGTCACAGGAGGACCATGGGTCCGGGAAAAGGTCATTGGGCCTTGTTTACTTATTTAGATTGCTTTGAGCCTTGTTGGTTGAGACCGAGTAGGCAATTACTAAGGTGGAGAGCCCTTTTAGGAATTTAGCTAGAACCTTGTGACCGGGGTAGTCTGGGTTGTTTGACCAGGATGGGCGTGTTCGGTGCCATCTCATGGTTTCGTGCGGTATCTTGGGGAAGAACTGCGTTAAGGTGGGGAGTTTGTAAGAACCTGAGTTTTTAAAAACGGGTCAAATCTCGACCCTGTTTGAATTTGTTTTTACTGGTTTATGAGAAGTCTGGAAATTCTGGGTAGTTTCTGGAAATTTCCAGACTACACGCTGTGTATTTTAAGTACACATCGTGTATGTGTTAGCTGAGTGACCGACCGTGTGCTCACCGAGTACATGTCGTGTGCTGACCATGTAGAAGTTTCTTACTATACGGTGTGTATTTATCGACACGCTGTGTATCCTTAACCGTGCGAGGCCAAGTACATGTCGTGTGGTGCCCAGGGGTAAATTTCCATCTACACGGAGTGTTGTCTTCCTTGACATGCCATGTAGCTTTTTTCAGTGTAGCGGCCGAGTCCATGGCCATGTGTTGACCGTGTACATAGTCTAAGCCGTGTGATGGACTCCACTTAAGTCGGAGTACGGAAACACATCTACACAGTGTGTACATTGAAAATAAACGCCGTGTACTTTTATTTTTATTTGATCGTTCGAGACGCCGTCGCGTATTATTTACAGAAAACCCTTCTTCTTCCCCTTTGGACGAACGGTTCATCCAAGAACCTCTGAAAAACAAAAACCCTCCCAGAATCTCCACACAACCTACGTTCTTCGATCCTTCAGTGGCAGCGGGACCGCATTAGAAGGGATAACCCCGTGCACCCTTCTCCATCCTTGATTACTCACCTCTTTATCCATAGATTCCATCCAAACAAAATTGCTGAGATTTGACAGAAATGCAGATCTACCGCGATTCAGACCGATTCATAGGCTGATATCAAAGGAGTGTCATCGTACGAGTATGTGGTTGGTGGTGTATACCTTCTTTCGTGTTTTTGTAGACTTTTGGGGGTTTCAAACTTTGGGTGCGATGTTGGGTATTGAGAGAAACCCTGATTATTTGTTTTAAATTAATTATATGTTTTGTGGGATGTCTCTGGGTATTCCCTGACCCTGTTGTGATTGAGCGAGGTCAGGTTAGAGGTCATAGCTCGTTTGGGGCAATTTGGACGGGGGTGCTGAAATGCATAGGAATTGGACCATTGTTTAAACTGTTCTATTTAGACTGCTTATTGAATATCTTGAGTTAAACTGTTGAGTTTAATTGTTAAATTATGAATGAGTTAGGTGCTGGTATGGTACAATACAAGTTAGTGCAATTTAACTGTTTAGTAATTGCCTGTTTAAAGTGATGCTTTGAGTATAGTTATGCAATGTGTGATATTGTTATTTATGAACTGTTTAGTTGTGTTGGGCGTGGCCCAGATATACTGCTGAGTGATGGGAATCACAGGTTGGGGCTTTGCTCGGTTTACTTTGGGTGGTTTCTACCACATGATTGGGCATCATGGACGTCGGTTGAGGCAGTTGGACTGTTGGGTTGGGCTTGTCCCGGGTTACTTGGATGGAGAGGCTATCAGACTTGAGCGATAGGTTCGTAGGGACACAAGGTGTCAGATATGTTGTGTCTTGGGAACTTATTGAGGTGATTACCACTTTATTCATGCTCAAATTTACCCAAGAGATGAAGGTAGAACGGTCCTTGTAGTTTAGCTTGTGTTATTAATTCCTCAGAGACCTAAGAAGAAACCTATAGACATGTACATTCTATGGACTGTTTTTGGATATGAAGTGTCCAACTTGGGTTGATTTTATATGGGTTTAAAGGATAACTAAAAGGTTTAAGTGAATTCAATTTAAAAGAGTGATTTGATCCTAGGTTATCACTTGGGGTGGATTGGACGTATTTCCTTTTCAATGATTTCAATTTCCTATATTTGAGATGAGTTTATTTAAGAAGATAAAACATCATCATCACTTACTGGTTTAATGCCTACACCCTTTAATACTAATCACCTATACACTTTAAGGATCAAAGTTTTGATCACTTCAAGGTAAAGGTTCGTATTATCACATGAAGTGTGTGGCCTTAAATTCAACAAGGACGATGGAGTTTAAAAATCATCAAATAAAAATCTCAATTAAAGAAGTGATTATACATTAATGGGGTGATAAATAACATCCAATATAGCCCCTTTCTACTCCCTTGGATCAAACCATAATTGGGTTAGCCCTCCATTGATGCTATGGTTTCAATGGAAGCGGGAAGTAGACTCATGAGGGAAGAATTGAAGAATTAAAGAAAACAATAAAAAGAAAATGATCACTCCACCGTTGTGTGAATAAATTCACAAGGTTTAGTGTGAATGAATTCAAACCTTGAACCAACAATATTAAAGTGATATGAAGAAAAATATAATAAGAGGAAAATAAGAGATTTTATTGAGAAACTAAAGTGAATTGAACAACTTACATGTGAAAGACAAACTTGAGACAACAAAATCGCAGCATAACATTACAATTGAACAAAGCACCAAAGATCCCCAACTCCTCCACCACCACTGCCTTAAATAGTAATTTTTGAAGCCTTGGTTAGAGCCTTCAATATTACAAGTCTCCTTAATTAATTTTGGTAGGCCACAGGTGGGTGGAAAGTGGAGGGAGAGTTGATTTTTCCACCCTTGACCCGAGGTGGCATCCAACTTTTATCTACCAAAAAGACGATCTTGTAAGACCTTCTATATGGAAGAATTATAGTGATCCATAGAAAAATAAAATATATCCACAGATGTCTCCTAACCTCCTATAAAATTTGGTTCCATTTGGAGTTGTTTATTCTGAGATATTATTAGATTAGTGGGATGTTTTTATGGGCCGCAGAATCTGGCCCAGAATTTTATCTCTAACTTGGTTCGCCTAAATGACCACAATGGAGGCCGAATTAGCACTATATCATGAACAATGATTTGTTAATATATATTTCTTATATCCTCACAACAAATTTGGGATTCATTGGGTTTTTAATGTGGGTCCCACATTCTCATCAGTGGGCTGGTGTCCAATCTGCCTTCTCTAGAATTGCTTCCATTCATATCCAAATATCTCCATCATCCTTTATGAATCCTCCATTGATCTCTGAATGAAACATATTCAAATTTAAGTGTAGATAAATTTTACAAAATAACAAATTAAAATATGGATTATTAAATTCTTTAAAATCAGATGAATCATTTGGTACTTTAAATGATGTTAAAAAATGTACCACATAATAGTGCATTTTAAGAAGGTATTACAATCATAATGTGAAATGATGTTAAAAGTGTAAAATGAACTAAAATGGTGTTTATGAATAATAAATAACATTAATATTATATATATTAAAAATGAATATTAATTTCCTTTAGTGGCTAATCACACCCCCAACTTGAGTTTTTCTAGTCTCGAGCAAAATGTATCTCAACAATATGAAATTCAAATTCCCTTTTCCAAAAACATTTTAATACACAATGATCACCAAAAACCCTTATACCAAAAAAATCATGAAACCCATCAAAATATTTTAATACAAGATAGTTTCATAAGCTGATCCCAATCCCAAGCCCATTCCTTTGTTCAAATTCATTGACATATTTCATCCAATATCAATTAAGTATGAGGATGTGTTGTGCATCACAATAGACATGGGGGTTCATATTTATTCAAGGGGGAATTTATGGAACCACTAGGTGGAAACACATTTCAATATTAAGATGAGTATTCAATTTTTTTATTGTATTATTATTTTTTGTTATTTTTTGTTTTGTTTTTGTTTTTGTTTGCAATTTTTCCATGGTAATTAAAATTGCACTCAAAAGATTCAACCCCTGTAGAGAGACTTTACCGATGACTCCCAAGCTTAAATACCTTAGGTCACCAACTGAATCCCACATACTCGGGCATCATCTTGAGTTAACTCAGTCAAAAAAAATTCAAATTACCAAAAATAGAGATAAAATTACTAACTCTGGGCCAGACAACTATGGAGTCATGATCCCCAAGTGCCGAAAGCCACGCATTAGGTCATTTCATTCATCTACGCACAAATTTATTATTATTATTTTTATTCATTTTTATTGAATACTCATATTAAAACTAAAATGATCACCAAACCTATTCTATTTATTTGGGGGACCCCATGAACTCAAACTAATACCCCACTATCCATAGGACGTGCATTGTGATCTTTTTTTTGGATGAAAATATAAACGATGAAATATCACATTGGACTACCACACTTTCCAAAATCTATTCTCATGAAATTATACAAGGATTAAAATCAGAATCGAGGCATGCTAAATTATTTTATATTCAGTTTGAAAGTGTGCAATGTGTATTACCATGTTCAAAGTTAAAGGAATTTTCCTTCCATTTACACATTGTTTTTTCAAATCATTCATTTTTTTACAAAAAAGCATTTTTATTTTATCTCCCCCCCAAATTAAAATAACACTATCCCCAGTGTTTGAAGAAATGAAAATTTAGAAGGAGTAGAGGCAGATAAGGGAAGTTAAAAAAGGAAATTGAAATATGAGGACCATGGAATGAAGTCACCTGGTGGTTGAAGTTGAAATTCTTGCTGCTCCCTTTTAATCCTTTGATATCCATGTCACTTGCAGAGTTCCCTATTAGAAAAAAGAAAAAAAAAACAATATATATATATATATATATTTATATAATAAAGAATTTAAAATATAAGTATATATATAAAAATTATAGAATAAGGAAGCACAAAAAGCCGTAGGTCAGTGGTAAGCGCGCGCCTGTGTCTCCCTTCGGTCCCGGGTTTTAATCCTCATGGCTTCGCCGGTTGTGACAGGGTTTTACCCACGACCTACGATGTGGACTTATTATTATTATTATTATATTTTTATTTTTTTTATTTTTATTTTAACCTACAAACACATAAAAATAAAATAAAATAAACCGATGATACATTGTCTTCTTTTTAAATTTATGGGTAAGGTATTAATCAAGGATCACACCACATGACACGAATGAATATGGCGCTCCCCTTTCATACCCATCCATACCCATTATAGAAGAACATGTCAATAGTTTATTTTTTTTATATTTCTAAATATAAAAATGACTCATTAATCATATTTAAAATATAAAGTTGATTAAAACAACAAAATGATTGGAAACTTGAAAACCACGGGTTGAATCCCATTCAGTGCTTTGTTTAATGTCATTATCCCGACATAGATCCTAAATCTATCAATTTTTTCCTGGTTCATAGGTTGGCTCAGTTAACTCAACCTCTATTTCCTGTTTATTGCATGATTCAATGAATGGTTTTAACCTTTGACCATTGACCTTGAAAATGTAACCACTTGTGGGATCTTGAATCTCTACTGCCCCATGGGGGTACACATGATGCACTATGAAAGGACCTGACCATCTAGACCTTAACTTTACCAGGTTTAAATGATGTTTTGAACTATACAAGAGCACAATTTTTCCCAGTTCAAAATGTTTTACCTTTATATTCTTAGATTGGTAGGCTTGAACTCTAGCTTTATTGATCCTTGAATTTTCATAAGCCTCCATCCTTAGTTCCTACAGTTCATTGAGATCTAATTTCCTTTTTGTTCCGGCCAGTGAGAGGTCATAATCCATTTTCTGAATTTCCCAAAAGGCCTTATGCTCAATTTCAACTAGTAAATGGCATGATTTTCCATAAACCAACCTATATGGTGACATTAATATAATGGTTTTGTATGCTGTATGATATTCCCAAAGAGAATCCAAGAGTTTCTCGAACCAATCTTTCCTAGAAGGATTGACAATTTTTTCAAGAATATTCTTAATCTCCCTATTTGCTAACTCAGCTTGACCAATGGTCTGTGGGTGGTAAGCAGTGAACACTTTGTGAGAAATTCCATATTTTTCCATGAGTGATGAGAATGTACGATTGCAAAAATGAGTTCCATGATCACTAATGATATCCCCAGGAATTCCAAATCTAGAGAAGATGTTTTCCTTGAGAAATCTATTCACAGTTTGATGATCATTGGATTTTGTAGGAATGGCCTTAACCCATTTGGATACATAATCGATAGCTAATATAATGTAAAGATATACCCTAGATTTTGGGAAGGGACCCATGAAATCAATTCCCCAACAGTCAAAGATTTCAACCACTAAGATGGGAGTGATTGAAATTTGATTCCTTTTTGTGATGGACCCTACTTGTTGACACCTAGGACAACTTTGACAAAATGTGTAGGAGTCCTTTGAGAGGGTGGGCCAGAAGATACAACATTGAAGAATCTTAGAAGTTGTTTTCTTAGAGGAAAAGTGACCTCCACATGCCTCACTATGACAGAATTTAAGGATGGACTCTTGTTCGGATTCTGGGACACACCTCCTAATGACTTGGTCAGGGCAGAACTTATAGAGGTATGGATCATCAAAAACATAGTGTCTAACATCAGAAAGGAATTTCCTTCGAGATTGAGTCCCTAAGAATTTTGGAATGACTCCTGTAACTATGAAATTGGCTATGTCAGCATACCAAGGGAAGTCACTCACATAGTATAGGTGTTCATCAGGAAATGAATCAGACAGAGAAAGGCGATTGGAGTTATCTTTGAATTCCATTCTAGAGAGGTGATCAGCTACAACATTTTCAACACCCGTTTTATCCTTGATTGTGAGGTCAAATTCTTGTAAGAGAAGGACCCACCTAATCAGTATAGCCTTAGCATCTTGTTTTTGGAAGAGGTATTTTAGTGTAGAATGGTCAGTGAACACAGTGATGGGGGATCCTAATAGGTAGGACCTAAACTTATCTAAAGAAAACACAATATCAAGTAACTCCTTTTCAGTAGTGGTGTAGTTTATTTGGGAATCATTTAAGGATTAGCTTTCATAAGCAATGACATAAAAAGTTTTATCACAATGTTGTTCTAACACATCTCCTACATCAAAGTCACTGGCATCACACATAAGTTCGAAAGGAAGGTTCCAATTTGGAGATTTAATAATGAGAGGAGATGTGAGAGAGGATTTGAGGGTTGAGAATGAACCCTCATAGATTTCTTTCGAAACAAATGGAGCATCCCTTACTAAGAGAGCACAAAGGGGATGTGAGATTGAACTAAAGTCCTTGATGAATCTTCTATAGAAACCAGCATGTCCTAAGAAAGACCTCACTTCCTTGACAATTTTGGGTGATGGAAGGTGACGAATTATTTAAACCTTGGATTTATCAACTTAAATCCCCCTACTTGAGACCAGATGACCTAGAACTAGTCCCTCTTTAACCATGAAATGGCATTTTTACCAGTTTAGGACCAGATTTTTTTCTTCACATCTTGACAAGACTCTCTCCACATTCTGCAGACATCCCTCAAATGTATCCCCAAACACAAAGAAGACATCCATGAAGACCTCTAGAAAATCCCCTACCATGTATGAGAATATTCCAATCATGCACCGCTGGAAGGTTCTAGGGGCATTGAATAAACCAAAGGGCATGCGTTTGAAGCCAAAGGTGCCTAATGGACAGGTGAATGTAGTCTTCCTTTGATCCTCTAGGGAGAACTCAATTTGATTATACCCTGAGTACCCATCTAAGAAATTGTAGAAGGAATGACCTACCACTCTCTCAAGGACTTGGTCAATGAATGGTAAGTGGAAATGGTCCTTCTTGGTGAATGAGTTTAGCTTCCTATAGTCAATGCAGACCCTCCATCCACTACTCACCCTTGTTGGAAGAATATCTCCATCCTCATTAGTTATCACTGTGATTCCAGCCTTTTTTGGAACCACTTGTATTAGGATCACCCATTCACTCTTAGCTATGGGATATATGATACCACCTTTTAATAATTTCAGAAGTTCTTTCCTTACTACCTCCATGAGATTAGGATTGAGTCTCCGTTGAGGTTGACGACATGGATTTGAATCAGATTCCAGAACAATCCTATGAGTCCCAATAAGTGGGCTAATCCCAAGAATATCAGACAGGGTCCAACCAATGGCTTTCTTATGTTTCCTAAGGACATCTAGAATCATCCTCTCATGATTGGCTTTAAGATAAGAAGAAATTACAATAGGATGTGTTTGATTGTCCCCTAGGAAAGCATACTTGAGTGCAGCGAGAAGTTCCTTCAATTCAAGATCAGGTTGGTTCAGAATTTCAGCAGAAGATTGGGACATTGGATCAAGTTCAATTTATTTTTATAGAGTTTTAGATAGGATTGATTCCCCACATGTAGAATTTTCAGCTACTAGATTGGCTTGATCAGATTTAGGGAAAGAAGTTGGAGTGGTCTCCATGAAAGTGTTTTCTTGAAAGGTTTCACTGATTGTTGGACCTAAGACTTCATCATAAGATCAATTTGAAAATGATTCAATCCAAGGAGATAAACTTCGTTCATATGAACAAAGGAAATCAATCTCATCCTGACTTAAACATTCATCAAATATTCCTTGATGTTCTATGGATTCATTATCAATGCTTCCTATCATGTTTACTTCATGAATGTCCTCGTCATCCCCTATTTGTGAGCTTGCATTATAGATGTTCAAGTCTAGACTCATGTTCCCAAAGTTGATGGTCATATTCCCATTTCAGACTCGGATAACAGAGTTGATTGTTTCAAGGAAGGGAGGACCAAGGATGATTGGGGTTTGTTCCTTATTTTCTAAGTTTGGATGGTTGTCAAGGACAATGAAGTCATTAGGGTAGATGAAGTTTTCAACCTATACCAGAACTTCCTTTAAAATACCCTTTGGAACCCTAATGCTACGATCAACAAGTTTAAGTGTTACAGATGTAGGTTAGAGTTCTTCTAGTCCTAACTGGCACTACACAACATAAGGGATGAGATTGACACTAACACCTAGGTCACACAAGGCCTTGACAAATTTTCTCACTCCTAGTTCAACATTGATGTAAGGGCAACCCAAGTCTTTCAACTTAGGAGGAATGGTCCCTTGAATGGTGGTACTCACATTAGCATCCAAACGGACTTGGTTTTTATGTGAAAATTTTCTTTTAAAAGTGAACAAGTCCTTAAGGTACTTTGAGTAGGCAGATATGGTTTGGATTGCATCGAGAAGGGGAATGTTCAACTTGACTTGTGAGAATATTTCTCTTAATGTTTCACTTAATTCAGGCTTGGTTTTCCCCCTCATGCATTGAGGAAATGGTGCATGTTGTGGGGTTGTTTGTTGAAGAGTTGTTTCTTTGACAATGTTATCAGTTTCCTCAGTTTGATCTTGTGGTTCATTTGAATTTTCATCTAAGTTTGAATCTTCGGATGGGTTCTGAATTAGTTGTTTAGGTTTCTCAATTGATTTCCTACTTCTTAAAATAGTCACAGCCTTCAGTTGTTCATGAGTTGTTTGAGTACAACTTGACTCTCCCCTGGAAGTTGAGGATGGAACCGCCTGAGTAGGCATGGGTGCCTTTCTAGTTTTGATGGTTTGAAGTTCTTGTTTTAGGGAAGAGACTTTCAAGTTCATCCTCTCCATTTGTTTGAACAATTGTTCTAGTAGGCTTTGTGGAATAGTTTGGGTTGGTGCTTGAGAAGATTGGTTTATCCCAGGGGGATATTTTGGAGGTGGGATGGTTTGTTGAAAATGGACCGGTGGCTGTTGGTATTGGATAGGTTGGGTTTGAAACTGGTTATGGGTTTGGTAGTTCTGATGGGGGTAAGGATTTTGTCCCTGTGGTTGGCTAGGTTATTGGTTATCTTTCCAGTGGAAGCCTGGGTGGTCATTATACCTTGGGTTGAAGTTGTTTTGGTATTGAGGCTTTTGAAAGTTCAAAGCATTTACTTCTTCTGGGGGTCCTCCTAAAATAACATCCTTGATGGATGGAATGGTTGGGCAGTTATCTGTCTTATGTTCACGTTTGTCACAAATTGTGCAAACAGGGTATACAGTTTTGATTTCATGGACTTTCCTAAGGTCTATCTATTCAACCTTCCTAGAGAGTGCTGTGAGTTTAGCCCTAAGGATATCCTCTTCTCTAAGTGTATGAATTCCAGTAGTTCTTTGTGTCTTTTCAGGATAAGGTGAAGTTCCCCATGTTTGGTTTTGTTCAGAAAGGATTTCTAGATACTCGTAAGCATCATTTGGGGCTTTGTTTTTAAAGGTTCCATTACACATCATGTCAATGAATTGTTTGTTACCTAGACCCCACCCTTCATAGAAAATTATAAATTGTTCAGGCATAGAAAAACCCTGGTGTGGAACCATTTTTAGAGTGTCCTTGAACCTCTCCCATGTTTCATAGAATAACTCTCCCTCTTTTTCAAAAAAGTTTTGGATACTCTTTTTAAGTGCAATTGTTTTGTGGTGGGGAAAGTATTTTTTGTAGAATTCTCTTTGTAATTGGTCCCAAGAGTTGATAGATGATGGTCTCAAATTATTTAGCCAATTTTTAGCTGAATCCTTTAATGAAAAAGGAAATAGCCTCATCTTAGCTGATTCTAGTTGATGTGGGGGACAAATGGTTTCTACAATGTCATTGACCTCCTTAATGTGAATGTAGGGCATCTCGGACTCCATTCCATGGAATGTGGGAAGATGGTTTAGGACATGGGGTTTAAATATGTAGTTAGAATCTCCTAGGGATTTGTGTCTAATGCATGAGGGGGAATTGGTCCAGGAAGGTGTGAGGTAGTCATTCATAGTTTGATCAACTGCATTCCCCAAGTTTGGGGCTACCTCATTTGGGTTTCCATTTTGGTTTCCACCCGGGTTTATGAGTTGGTTTATTTGAATACCTTCCATTGAAATGGGATCAATTTTGGACTCTAGAGTATTAGGAAGATTAGGATCTAATGGAAATATTTCCCTTGGTGTACTTGACTCCCCAACCCCAGGACTATCCACCCTAACTAGATGGTTTGATTGATCTCGAGTGTAGGAGGACATGCGCCAAAAGAAAAAAAAACAAGAAAGGGACAAGATAAGATAATTTGGATGAGAAAAGAAGAAATGGGGGAGAATAGAATGAGTGTTTATATAACATACTTGGGTCCCTATAAAAGGCCCCAAAATTTGATTCACACTCAAATTTACCCAAGAGAAGAAGGTAGAACGGTCCTTGTAGTTTAGCTTGGGTTATCGAATCCTCAAAGACCTAAGAAGAAACCTATAGACATGTAAATTATATGGACTGTTTTTGTCTATGAAGTGTCCAACTTGGGTTGATTTTATATGGGTTTAAAGGATAACTAAAATATTTTAGTGAATTAAATTTAAAAGAGTGAGTTGATCCTAGGTTATCACTTGGGGTGGATTTGACGTATTTCCTTTTCAATGATTTCAATTTCTTATATTTGAGATGAGTTCATTTAAGAAGATAAAACATCATCATCACTTACTGGTTTAATTCCTACACCCTTTAATACTAATTACTTATACACTTTAAGGATCAATTTTTTGAGCACTTTAAGGTAAAGGTTCGTATTAGCACATGAAGTGTGTGGCCTTAAATTCAATAAGGACGATGGAGTTTAAAAATCATCAAATAAAAATATCAATTAATGAAGTGATTATACATTAATGGGGTGATAAATAACATCCAATATATCCCCATTGATTCTATGGTTTCAATGGAAGTGGAAAGTAGACTCATGAGGGAGGAATTGAAGAAGTAAAGAAAACAATAAAAAGAAAATGATCACTCCACCGTTGTGTGAATAATTTCATAAGTTTTAGTGTGAATAAATTCACACCTTTAACCAACGGTATCAAAGTGATATGAAGAACAACAGAATAAGAGGAAAAGAAGAGATTTTATTAAGAAACTTAAGTGAATTGAACAACTTACATGTGAAAGACAAACGTGAGACAACAAAATCACAGCATAACATTACAATTGAACAAAGCACCAAAGATACCCAAATCTTCCACCACCACTGCCTTAAATAGGAATTTTGGAAGACTTGGGTCGATCCTTAAATAGTCCAAGTCTCCTCAATTAATTTTGGTAGGCCATAGGTGGGTGGAAAGTTGAGGGAGAGTTGATTTTTCCACCCTTGACCCGAGGTGGAATCCATATTTCATCCACCGAATAGAAGAGCTTGTAAGACCTTATAGATTACCAAATTAGAGTGGTCCATATAAGAATAAAATGGATCCACGTATGTATCCTAACCTCCTGTAACATTTTGGCCCATTTGGAGTTGTGGATTCAGAGATATGATTAGATTTGTGAGATGTTTTTCTGGGCCACAGAATCTGGCCTAGAATTTTATATCTAACTTGAGCCGCCTAAATGACCACAATGGAGGCTGAATTATCACTTCCTAATGAATAATGACTTGTTAATATATATGTCTTCTATCCTTCCACCAAATTTGGGATTCATTGGCTTTGTATTTTTGGTCCCACATTCTCATCAGTGGGATGGTGTCCAATCTGCCTTCTCTAGAATTGCTTCCATTCATCTCCAAATATCTCCATCATCCTTTATGAATCCTACATTGATCCCTGAATGAAACATATTCATATTGAAGTTTAAATAAATTTCCAAAAATATAAAATTAAAATATTGATTATTAAATTTCTTAAAATCAGATTAATCATTTGGTACTTTAAATGATGTTTAAAAATGTACCACATAATAGTGCATTTTAAGAAGGAATTACAATCATAATGTGAAATGATGTTCAAAGTGTAAAATGCACTAAAATTATGTTTATGAATAATAAATAACATTAATATTATATATATTAACAATTAATATTAACCTCATTTAGTGTCTAATCACCACTCACCGGGTACTTTTGAGTGGTGTGCACACAGATAGACTCCGAGATGAGGTGGTACGACCACTCGCTGGGTAGAGGCCCCCGGTAGATGCGGTTAGGTATATTTGGTTTGGGTGTTATTTCCATAGGAAGCCACATAGAAGGTGAGGAGACTTCCAAAGATAGCTTTGAGGGGGTCAGTTTGGGGGCAGAGGCTCACCGTGATTTGAGGGCAGACATTGCTGTCCCTCCGGTTATCTTTGAGGACAGGTATCGCTGTTCCTCCGGATGTTGTGCCATGGGAAGGTGGAGATTCTGAGCTGGGTCACGATGGTTGGGAGTGCCTTCGGGAGGTCAGTACTAGATACACATGGTGTCAGGTGGCACGAGGTGCCGGGATACAGACCAGAGATTCCGGTGTTGGCCGAAGCGGGTGACACTTCCTAGTGGCTTCTAAGCACCAGTGGAGTTGTGTTTACTTTTGAGCATTGTACAGTTTATTGTTTTTCTTATATAAGCATGTCTACCTATAAAATTATATTTGGTACGAACCCTTGGGTGGTATCCTACTAAGACTTGTCTCACACCCTACACGGGCCCTTTGGGACGCGTGTAGACTTTATGAAATTGCATGAAGGTAGAGGGACAGCCTCTGGAGATGGACCTTAGTGATGTTGGTAGGGAGACTGGTATGGACCTTGAGGTTATTCCTTGCTGGAGTGACTTTGTTTAGTTTTTCCCTTTTGTATCAGCATGCTTACCTTTTTATGTAGCAACTGATGGTTAGCCATTGGCGCCATTATATATATTGAGCTGTATGACTTTCTTTCGATGCATGCCTTGTTTGTTTACAGTAGTAGTTTCTTGTATTCTTCAACATGTTTTTCTATTTACTCTCTGCTGCTGCTGCTTCTATATTGCTTCCGCTGGTTTATTGATATTTGATATACTTCCGCTATGCGTTTCTGGTTCGAGTCTGCTGAGTCATTTATTTCTGCTGCAGTTTTTGGTATTATACTCAGACCCGTGCCATTTTATTCCTTCGAGAGGGTATAACCTCCCCACTATACCTATTCAGACCCTCTCTGCTAGTCAAAAACCTTTGGACTTCAGGGGAGGTGTGCCTAAGGTAGTGACACCCGACCCGTTTGGCACTGTTCGGGTGGCTGGGTGGGTTCAGGTCGTTACAGTGGCGGCCCAACCCGAGGTAGCCCGGCCCATGGCGGCCCGACCCGTGGAGGACTGGATGGTGGCCACGTGATGGCTGGCCAAGTGGCCCGACCAGCTGGACATGCTGCGGGGGGGGGGGGGGGGGGGGGGTGCTGCGCCCCCTCGACTTTCCGAAGGAACCGACACTAAGCGCCGGTTTAATGAGCTGGGGGACCCTTCGGGTCCCGCCTTGTGGAGCGCTGCCAGCGGCCGGCTCAGCCAGCCGCCCACCTTTGAATGCCACGACCTTTGTCCACGGTCCCTCTCCGGTGGGGCGCGACGGTGCCGCACCCCTTCACCACAGCCCGCCCTGGCCGCAGTTCTGCACCTCCGGCACTGCGCGGCCCGACGACGCCGCACCTCTTCCGTCCACCGCGACCCTACTGGCCACGATTCTTCTCCGGCGCGGTGCGACAGCACCGCACCCTTCCAGTGGTCCAGCGGCCCTTGCACCGCCGACTTCTCCTGTGGTCTGCCTCCGTCATTAATAAAATAAATAAGATCAACCAAAGGGGGAGGGTCGGGCCATGTTCGTGCCGTCCGAACCCTCCTCATCATGGCGATATCATTTGGCACACCAATCCAGAAATTTGAATGATGAAGAATGGAGGTTTAATCTCATATTTAAAATAACTCAAATCCCCTACCCCGAGTTCGTTATTCGTTGACATGAGGAAGAATTTGAAGATGTCGTCGTATGTTGCGCCCGTCACACGCCACCGATCCCGGGATCAAGCGTCGTCCTTGCTATTCATTGGAGATGGTGCGTTCTTTGTTGGAGAGTAGTTCTCCAAGAACTCCCTTTATCCTTCACCAACCCAAATCCTCCCAAAAAGAAAAAGTAGCCAAATTGTTGTGTCTCAACAATTTAATCGTTGGCTAGGCTTAATTAATTGACAGAATTAATTAATGGGAGGTGGCACCATTAAAGTGGAGAATACCAATGGTTATCTCCCCTTAAAGGGGATTTCAAGAGGTTCGGGTGGTCCCCACATCTAGAAATTTAATTGGGGGGTTTAGGATTGGGTGGTCCCCACCACCACAACCTACACATGGGAGGTTTCAAGTATAAAAATAAATTAAAAGTTTATTTTATTTTATTTCTATTTTCACAAAAACCCAAAATATATCATTCACCATCGACCCACTGTGGTCGAGGTGATGTTCTCCATAAGCAAATACCGGCATTGTGAGTTCAACGGTACCCTCAGATTTCAATTCCAAGCATCGTTTCAAAAGTTATGAAATGCTGATCGCACGTTTACTGAATGTACCCAAAAAAAAGTTCAGAAAAATTATTATCAGTCACCCTCAACTAAATACCATCGAGGTTAGGCTTTTCCTAGGTGAAACACGCCCCAAATAACCCAACGGTACTCTCAGATTTTCAATCCAAGTTACTGTTTAGAAGTTATGAATTTTACAATGAAATAATTGTCACTTAATTATTTTATTAGCGGCCAAAAACTAACTTTTTCTGGTGGCCCTCATCGACCCATGTTAGTCTCTACTTAAAGAAAGCCTATACTCACAAGTTCATCGGTGGTCTCATATTTTTAATCCAAGTTACCTTTTGTGAGTTATAATCATTTAAAAAATAAATTAACTTTATTTAATTATTTTATTTATGGTTATGTCATTTTCAGGTTTTCTCACAGGAGGCTCACACTGACTAAGCTTAAGTCACGCCTAGGGTAAACCCACCATCATGAGTGAAACGGTGGCCTTGGATTTTTTATCTGAGTAACCGTTTAAGAGTTATTCCACTTTTTTTATGAAAAATGCATATGTGTGTTAATTTAAGCTTAATAAAACTTCGACGGATCATTCCGGGCACTTCGGGCCTCAGAATCACGCATTGTCAGAAGATGAGGACTCGTAAAATTTCCAAGTATTTAAGGGAAAAAAAATTTCCATAGAAATTCTGGGTCTTTACATTCTCCCCACCTCAGGGCTTTACGTCCCCGTAAGCTACAACTCAAACTAAGGGAACAAATGGGGGTACTGAGCACGCATCTGAGCCTCCTGCTCCCATGTGCTCTCCTGGAGATTCCCATGCTGCCAAAGAACGTGTACCAGAGGTATCGACCATCCACGTAGGACCTACTTATGTCGATCCTCAATCTCTACTGGAACCTTCGTGAAAGTCGCCCCATCATCAATGTCCAGCTCGCTATGGCCGATGATGTGGGAAGGGTCCTGCATGTATCACCTCAGCTGAGATATGTGGAAAACGTCATGCACCCGATGCAACTGAGGTGGAAGAGATAAGCAGTAAGCCACCTCGCCAACTCTACTGAGGACCTAGAAAGGTCCGATGAACCTTAGAGATAACTTTATCCCTCGGCCAAAACTCCATAGAACTCATCGAGGTGAGACCCATAGAAAGACATGGTCGCCATCCTTGAACTCCAGAGGTCTCCATATACTAGATATACATGGAAGACCCATCACGAAGTCCATGGATATCTGATACAAATTCCACTCTGGGATCTCCAAAGGCTGAACCAAGCCTGCTGGTACCTGTTGTTCCGCCTTCACTTGCTGACAAGTGAGGCATTTTGAGAGAAACTCTGCCACTGATTTCTTCATTCCCGGCCTCCAGTGTTGTCATCAGAGGTCCCAGTACATCTTTGTCACTCCTAGATGTACCGTTGGAGGAGATGTGTGGAACTCCCTCAACACTTCTTCTTAAAGTGAAACTGGTACCATGGTATATCCTCTGAAGTGAATGACATGCTCCCCAACTTCAGAAAATCCATCAGGTGCCTACCCTATGTATATTTATGCACGTCAAGCCTCACAGTCAACATCCCCACTCTGCGCCTCCCTGACTCTCTGAAGAAGTGGAGGTGTGACTGTAAGAGACTGCAGAAAGGCTGCTCCGTCCCGATCCACAAAGGAAATCTGCAACGCAGCCATCTGCTTTATCGCCTCTCCTAGAAACTGAATGCCTGATCTTAAGCTGAGAGCATCTGCTACAACATTCCCCTTACCAGGAGTATAGACTATCTCAAAGTAATAGTCCTGGAGGAACTCGATCCATCACCACTGTCTCAGGTTCAGTTCCTTCTGGGAGAAGATATACCTAAGACTCTGGTGGTCAAAGTAGACTGCAAAACGTTCTCCCATAAGATAGTGCCGCCACATCTTCAAGGACAATACCACTTATGCTAACTCCGGGTCATGGGTAGCATAGTTCTGCTCATGCTGTCTCAACTGTCAAGAACTATAAGCAATCACTGCTCGCTCCTAC
Source organism: Viscum album (assembly GCA_963277665.1). Lineage (NCBI taxonomy): Eukaryota > Viridiplantae > Streptophyta > Magnoliopsida > Santalales > Viscaceae > Viscum > Viscum album. The sequence continues at coordinate 149,150,319 of OY728166.1, read as the reverse complement.
ATCAGGACACACCAAAGTCCAGTCCCTGATGCATCACAATAGACTGTGTATCCAACACCCTCCTCCAGAAGCCTCAAGATGGGCACACTAGTCAGCTTCTTCCTCAGCACCTAAAAGCTCTGCTAACATCTCTCTGACCACACAAAGGGTTTCCCCTTCTTTTTCAAGGCTGATAGTGGTGTAACAAATCTGGAGAAGTTTGGAATAATCTTTTGGTATTTTCTAGCAAAAGTAGACAACCCTGCCCCTTTGGGGGGGGGGGGTAATCCTGGAGTCATCTTTTGAAAAGATGTCCCCATGTTCTGTCACTCCTATTTGGAACTGAAAACTCAAAACTTCTACTACCACGAGGGTAAGGCTGGCCGACTCATGAGTGATCGACTTCAACCTCTTATGCATGAGTCTATCCTGTGCTGCCTAGGTTTTCCTTTTCACTGACCAAGGAAAACCCCATCCCAACGTTGCAGATAAACCACAACCTTTTTACCTAATACAATAAATTTTTGTATGAACTGTGGTTGCCCAGTCCATACCCAAACTAACTTCGTAAGGCCTCGACGCTGTCACCAAGAGGTTCCAACCGAAACTCTTGCCTCAAGGGTCAGATCACACCATCGGTGTAAGTGTGATTATCGAGTCTCCTTCCAAAGGTATCACCATATGTGAGGGTCAAGTCAATGGTTTAACTGAAAACTCTAGGTCTGGGACAAGATTCATGGAAGGAAGTAAGGATTGGTTCCTATGTCTATTGATACAACAACTAGTAGTAGACACAGACCGTACCTCGAATCATTCCCAAAGCCCTTGGGTAACACTCCTTGACCTCATGTAGCTACTTTCTTCCCCTTACCTCTAACTCCCTAAGCCTGGTGGGGACTACAAAGGCTGGTGGTTGTAACATGTTGAAATGTACACCACCTCATGCTTCTATACTAGCTCTGCTTCCATGTCTGCTGCCCTGCAGATTCATCTATCCTTAAAACTTCCTCTTCTCGAAACATTTTTACAAGCTCAAGTATTTGAGACTGGCGCCGGTTTCCTACTTTCCCACTGCTAACATTCACTGGCTGTATCCGCTCAGCCAAAGAACATTCAACCACAAAGGTTCTCTCTAGCACCCTAAATAAGTAGGAATGCATAGAGGAATTGTGCTGGATAAGATTTCCTTTAAACACACCTCTCTTGGAAGTTTGAGCCCTGAAGCATTGATCATACCATAATCATCAAGTATCCGGAAAGATCGGTATGCCTTTATGAATACTCAGCTACCGACATGTCATCCTGCCAAAGCTGTAGAAGTTCTAGGGAAATCTAAGCCACTTCCTCAAGCCAGTCCTCAGCTGCTTGTGAGTCGGGCTCGCCTTGGAACCTGAGGGGTATCTGATGCTGAAACACATGTAAGGCACTAAGCCTACATGTTTCATCTACCAGTACTGTCGGTAGTGTCTGCTGACCAATGAGTAGTGATATAGTTGGCACACTGCCCGAAGGTACCATCTTGGAAAATGGTCAAAGTATCGAAACCTCATCACTATGCGGACCATCCTCATGGTCAGATCACCAGGTATAACTTTTGACCATGTCACATCTGTTCAGGATGCCTCCACGCAGATAGCCAGTTAGAGTTCTGAGAAAGTACACGATGACGGCCCACCGAGCGATGAGGCTCCAGTGCAAGGCCCTCTTACTATGTTGGCACCTTCAGGTGGTGTACCAGCAACACCACCACCCGTTGGGCAGAAGATGACACCATCCATATTGGAGGATGGTGTACGCCGATGAGCGCATTGTACGAGTTCCAGTGGTAGAGGCCTCCGAGATTTTGATGTGAGAAAGTTTCCCAGGCAGCAGAGGACTGGATGGAGGTGATTACTGGATTTTTCTTCCTAGTCACTTGTTTTTTTTACTAAAATGTCATTTTAAACTTGAAACATGCACTTTGTCTCATACAAATCACATTGTGTATTGGTTTGATGTGAGACTAATTCCTACACATCAAAAATGATTTATGAATATATTCCCTAAATTATTAAGAAAATATGAGGGTGTTTTCTTTGTTTTTAGTGAGTGAAACTTTTTAAATTCAAATGTCAATTTGAAATTGATAACAGACAAATTGAGTCATTTTTATTTTTTACTAAAATTAATGTCAACTTAAAATATAAATAAGTACTTGGAGTCATACTGGTCACATCGTGTGTCAGATTTAGGTGTGGTTGATTCCCATATATCCGAAAGTCTCAAAACATTCCTAAATGTCAATGATACCCTGATTTCCATTGATTTTCTTTGTCGAACTACCAACACTGCATGAGAAGCTTTGAACAAACACCATAAACTTGAAAAAAATAATCCACCTATATAAGAAAACAATTATTATGAGTAATAATAAAAATAAATAAATTAAAAATAAATATGAAATAATACATTAATTATATAGAGAATGATTTTACTGTGCAAATATCAAGATTACCTCTGTGATTGAGAAGTGGAGGGAACTTGAAGGAAGGTGATAAATGTCAACACTATAGGGGTGAAAGTTTTTGAGGGAGAAGAAGTCTATAGAATTTTTGGTGTAAAAAGGTATGAAAGATGGAAAGATCACCCTAACTCAAAAAATAATCCACCTATATAAGAAAACAATTATTATGCGACTAATACTAAAAAGAAATAAATTAAACATAAATATGAAACAATACATTAGTTATATGGACAATGATTTTATTAAAAACATTAATATTACCTCTGTAATTGAGCAGAGGAGGTATCACTGCTCTTCCTACAAAGGCAGTGGAGGTAATTTGAAATAAAGTGAAAACTGAACCAATATAGGGGTGAAAAGGTTTTAAAGGATAAGGATCATGAATGTTGGACAGAGCACCCCAACTAGAAAAGAATAATCCACCTATATAATAAAATAATTATTATGTTATTAATACTAAAAATAAATAAATTAAACATAAATATGAAACAATACATTATTTCTATGGATAATGATTTTACTGTGAAAACATCAAGATTACCTATGTCATTGAGCAGATGCGGTATCATTTCTGTTCCTATAAAGGAAACAGAGGAAATTTTAAAGAAAGTGATAAATGAACCACTACAGGGGTGAAAATGTTTTAATGGAGAAGAAGCGTGAAAGTTGAATAGATCACCCCAACTCAAAAACAATAATCCACCTATATAATAAAACAATTATTATGCGAATAATACTAAAAATAAATAAATTAAACATAAATATGAAATAATAAATTAATTATATCGATATTGATTTTACTATGAAAACATCAAGATTACCTATGTGATTGAGTAGATTTGGTGCCATTTCTCTTCATGAAAAGGCAGTGGAGGTAATTTGAAAGAAAGTGATAAATGCACCACTGCAAGGGTGAAAAAGTTTTAAGGGAGAAGAAATATGAAAGTTGGATAGAGCACACCAAATCAAAAAAAAAGTATCCACCTATATAAGAAAACAATTATTATGTAAGTAATACTAAAAAGAAATAAATTAAACATAAATATGAAACAACACATTAATTCTATGGACAATGATTTTACTATGAAAACATCAAGATTGCCTCTATGATTGAGAAGAGACAACATCATTTATATTCCTACAAAGGCATGACACATGGATAGAAATATTCTAAAATAAATAAAATCTACAAGGAATAATGAAAATTAAATCAACATTTCATTATATAATTTTTTGGTAAAATAAAGAAATTATATTGTAACATTACCTTTACATCTTTCCAAAGGGTTTCTCTGGTCCAAATATAAGCTAATAAAAAAAACTAAGGAAATTATTTATACACTTCATTACAGTTTAGAAGACTATATAGATGTTATAAAACCACAAGAAAATTAATGATATTGATATCTATCTAGATTCATTGATCAATCGAGACAAAACAAGGATTATTGGTGCATCACTCACAAAGTTAAAAACAAAACTAAGGATTCTCTATGTACTTCACTATTTTTGGTTAACTATTGCTTAACATAAAATTTGACCTAAACATCCTATATGGAATCTTTGTGATTCTCTCATACCGCACACACTCACCACCATATCTATCTTATCACCATTCAGAATTCATTTTTCCTTCTCTTTCTTGCAATTTTATTCATTATTTAAACAAGTGGGGATATTTTTCCTTCATAACATTTTCTAATTCTCGTGTTTCTTCTTCAATTATATGTGTTTTCCATAAAACCATTACCCAATGAATTAGATTATTATATAAAATTTTCTCTCTATGTTGAAGAATCTAATTAGTTTATTTCTCTATATGTGTTAGATGAGAGAATCACGGGGATTCCGAGCAGGAAATTCAGGTCAGATGCTATGCTAAGCGGTAGTTAACCAACAATAGTGAAGTGTATAGAGAACCCTTAGTTTTATTATTATCTTTGTGATTGATGCAAAAACAATACTTGTTTTTTCTCTATTGATCAATGGATCAAAATAAACATCAATATTATTCTAATTCTTCCAGACTAATTTGTCTTGAATAACAATAATGTAAACAAAAACATAGGATTTTATAAGGGTTGTCTGCATGCTCTATTGAAAACTTGATGAAAACTTTATCTCCAAATTTATTTTCATCTGTCAAACTATTAGCATTCATCCATTTTCAGTTCATATCCATCCTATTAGGTTCATAAAATATTGATTTTATACAAAATATAAGTAAATAACCATAAGATATTCATTATAAAAAGCGAAAGTTATAGACAATTCTAATAAGGTAAAATCAATAGTTGATTATTTCAAAGAATTTCAGTATGTTAAAGAAAATTGTCAATTTAATTTAAGAAAATGATTACTCCACATAAAATATATCTTAAATCCCCTAAAAAAATGAAAATATAATATAAGTAATTAAGGAGTAATATGAAACTCAAATATGATAAACAAGAATAATAAACTCTCATTCAATAAACTAAAAGATATAAAAATTTATTGGAACAAGTGATGTAGCAACCTAAGAAATTGTTACATTTAAAAATAATGGTATATCAATATTTTAAAACATATCAAGACTCTTGGGATGCCGTATCACCACACTGACCCATCCTAATGAAATTAAAGGTAATCCAACTGGATATAAAGTTAGCATTTACTATTGGATTACACAAATATGAATTAAATCAAATAAACAGATAGTTTTATCAATCTTTAATATGAGAATAATGTTTATAAATTAACAAAGGTGATGTATAAATTGAAATTAGAACTAAGAGATTGGTATTGAAGGTTATATGAATAATTAAAGAAAATTTAATTTTAAAAATGAGGAATTGATCATAATCATCACATAAAAAATAATTTTATGGATAGATTGAAAATTTTTATCAATGTGGATGACATAATATTTAGAGGTTCAAGTGACGACCGATGATAATAAATTTCTACATTAACAATGACCAATGTTTAAATGTTGATGATTAGTGATTTGACATTTTACTTCATTTATAGGTGAATCATGGAATTCATGGGATATTTATATCCCAATACATGTACATGAGGGAAGTGTTTTATAGATTTCAAAAGGAAGATTGAAAACCCATGTTTACACCCATTGAAAAAAGATTTTTTTTTTTCAAATGTTGTGGGCGGAATGTCAATCTATATCATAATAGTGTCCAAGGGACATTCTCGACCCCATCGGGTTGGAAACAAGCACCAGGGCATGAAAAATAACAAAGTGAGAATAATTTGGCCTAACAAATAAATAAAACTAGTATAAAAAAAATTAAATAAAAACTGCCATGATGCATCCATCATTGGATTATCATAACAACCCAGATAAGTAGAAAAAGAAGATATGAATTAGTATAATATAAAATAAATCCATTAACCTACCTTCAACTCCCTCACACAAAAAATCCCCAATTTCAATTTCTAAAATTTCATATGTATGGAATACATTTATAAAAGAAATAATGAAAAATTTGTATGATAACTTTGGATGATTAATTTGGGAAACATAAACAAAATAAAACAACCAACTAAACTCCATGTGACTCCATGTGTCACCATCAAGTCTAGAAACAATAAACTCTCCATGAGAAATCAAGAGTTGAATCAAAATGGGAAACTGAGAAAATTGGAAGTCCTACCCCACTAGTATACAATCGTTGAACCACAAATAACGACATCCTCAAAGAAGAAATCAAAAACGAAAAAAAAATACACAAATAAAATTGGAAGGACTACCTTGCTAGGTTGAAGAAAATATGAGACCCTCTTCAAAAACCCAAGTTCTAACAAACACTGGATGTCAAGCAAGATGTTTGAGAAACTGGAGGCAGTCGAGTGGTATGATTCAAGATTTGATTCACCAAGGAGGAGCACTGATAGTGGGTGGCTTCCATGGAAAGCTTTTGATATCGCAACGAGTTTGCAAATGGTTAGAGTTTTTTAATTATATTGGGACACTTTTACCAGTGCTTATAAAAAAGCACTGATAAAATAACTCTTTATCAGCACTAAATTTATAGTGCTAATAAATTTTCATTTTATCAGTGCTTTGTTTAGTGCTATTAAAGCCTCATTTTTATCTGCACGAAAAAAGTGCGGATAAAGATACTTTTATTAGTGCTTATTACTTAAGCGCTGTTAAAGGATTTATAATTATAATTATAAATATTTTTTAAATATTTATATATACTTAATAAATATATATAAATATAAATATAGTAAATATATTCATTTTTAAATATATTTATTATAATTTTATAATTATTTGTTTATAATTATAGAAATATTTTAAAAAAATAATATTTATATCAGTATATATATTTATATGATTATACACATATATATTTAATAGATATATATAAATATAAATATAGTAAATATATTAATTATTTAAGTAAACTTATTATAAATTTAATAATTATTTATTTATAATTATATAAATACTTTTAAAAAAATATTTATTTATTTATAATTATAAATATATAATTGTATAAATATAGTAAGCAAAAATTTATAAATATATTTATTTATAAATATTTTTAAAAAAATATATTTTTAACATTTTTAATGAATATCTAATTTTAAGTGCATGCATATATCTTAAAAATGAGTGAAATTGAATAAATTAAGAATAAGTACACTTTAACAATATTGAAAAAATGGATAAGTTTTATGTGTACGTATTGTATAAAAAATCAAACGACATTCAATTATATGTCGACTACTATGTAATTAGTCAATAATTTTAATTCATATTAATTTTTAATTATAAACTATTATTCAATTTAACATATATCAAATATATGTTAATAAACTCATTTTTTATTTTGAATTTATTTAATTATTTTGTTTTATTTATTCAGGCCTTTATGAGCGCTAAAAAAACACTGATGAAATAAATATTTATTAGTGCTAAAAATAAACTGTTGATAAAGGGTACCCTTTTTCAGTGCTAAAAATAAATCACTGATAAATGATACCCTTTATGAGCACTGATAAAGGTACCCTTTATCAGCAGCAAAAAAAGCACTGATAAAAGGTTAAATTTATCAGTGCTTTTCTTAGCGCCGATAAATATGCATTTTATCAGCTTTTTTTGTAGCACTGATAAATTTTAGCTCTGTTAAAGGCCACTTTTGTAGTAGTGTGAGGGATCAAGTGTAGGAAGATGTGGTCTAAATCATCATCATGGTGACTCCTCAACATCAACAGCTGCTGGAGGATGTTACTGAGTAGGAACCTCCGCTCTTGAGGCAGAAACCTCCACTCTCTGGGTTGGACTCTCGAAGATGCTCTCGTGAATCACACGATAAGATAACCACAAATCCAATGCTGCATCATGGACCGCTACCTGACTAAGGACCCCCTCCTCCTCTAGATCACTCATGTGAATAATATTATTTGAGTGAGTACACTATAAAGAGATTCAAAATGAATTATAAAATTGTTCAATAAAAATACTAATGGAAATTTATTGACTTACCATATTATGAAGCTCTATTCTATGTTGGGTAATATAAAATATAGACATTAGTATATAACATGGTTCATACTCAAACTTCTATGAAAGAAAGAATCACATAATAGGTACACCATGGATATGAATCTATGCACATATTCCCCAGAGGTTGAGATAGTCAGCATGAACTCAGTACCAGTCCTCATCTTGCCTCCCTGTCAGTTTCACATGATGAAGCTGCTCTACCTGTCTTGGTTGTAATGGAATTTGATGAACATAGCCAAACTATTGCATGAATCTATCAGGATGCAGACAATTAATGACATATAAGTGAATGAGAGGCACTAAAACTATATAATCATAAAGTTCAGCAGTGCAGTATACTGGAAACTGGTCTAGTATAGCCTAGTATGGCATCCATGTAACCTGAAACAACATGTGACCTTTGTCAAAAAATCTCCTTACTAAAAACCAAAATTGATTCTATTATTAAATTTTTTAAACAATGATAGATTGTATATACTTACCTATTTGGGTAGTAGATTTTCCAAATTGAGGCGGTATGCACCCAAATGGTGTGTTGGAAACATGACAAATCTATGTCTCTAAATACACCTGTCAAATACAACATTTAAAGTGATAAATAATAAGAAATTAAATTTAATAACTAATACTAGCATCAGAAACCAATAGAGATGAGTGATCATACCAGCATCCATGCAGAGCGTTATTTAGAACCTCTTCCAGCAGCAAAAGACCAACAAGCATAGGAAAGAATTAAGGGATGCACTCCCATGCCCACATCTGAAGAAGGATGATACATCCCTCAATATTTTTGTGCTCTTTAAGGCATACTGTGCATAATTATTTGTATGTTTATTTCAAGCAGGCTGATCCCCAACTATACATCTCATCTAATGACCCAAGATTGAAGTATATGGACATTACATTTCTTTTTCATAATACTTAATACATTACACAAATATATGCCCAAAGATCATATTATTTTAGTGTATTTGGAAACTCGAAACTCATTCTTATAGCTTAGTGAAAGATCATCAACATCTCCCATAAATATCTTCCCCATTAGTTTTCCTACATAAAACCTTTCTTTATATCCTAGGGAAAAGAAAACATATGAAAAGGGTGAGCTCAAATGATCAGTATGGGTAATCATGGAAAACATTATACAAAACATAAACATAAGAATGTAAAAACATGAAAATAACTTTTTAATATCAAAATCTTGAGTTATGAAATAAATCTTGGCAGTACTTAAGGTATAAATCATAATGGAACATTAATCATGATAACATAGAATTGACATAAAACATGAACTTATGGAAAATACATAAACATAGAAAATCATTTCCATATTATCCAAGGCTCATATCTAAGACCATCATAGCAGAAAAATTCCATTACTGAACTGGGTTTACTTATCTTTCCATCACTATATTACTGAACCAGATTTACTTGTCGTTCTAGTCATGTCTATCTCATGATATATAAATCTTTACCCAATTCATTGGAGGGAGATATAGGTCCCACCCATCTCATAATGAAATCATTATTACATGTTCCATAAAAACATAAACCATTCACCATAGAATAACCCAAGGAAAAAAATGGGTTTCTTAAACATGATTCCATCATAATCCATATAAAATAAATGGATTTCATAAAAATAATTCCATCATAACAATCTCAGATAATAATGGGATTGTAAAATTAACCCTTACCTTAGGTATGATATCCTTCATATATATACGAACATCCTGCATAATGATTTAAATAATGTTATTGACTTATTCCAGAATCATAATATTTTTATGATATCATATATGATTATATTATCATCTGTTTGTTAGTAACATTTCATTATCACTCGTTATTCAGATATTAACTCCTTAATGTTATTATGAAAGTTTTGTTAGATAAGTTCATGTTACACTTATTAGGTTATAGTTATATCATATATAGAATTATATTAGTATAATATATATCATATTTATTCATTACATTCATGTATATAATTTTGGTTTAATGAATATCATGTAGAATGAATCGCATTGCATCGTGGAGACGATAGGCCGTATGTACGCACGAGCGATGATATCATTAAATTAATGGTTAAAAAGTATGTAATCGGATGGTATATTAATTATAAAAAATAATTATAATGTTATATTCATTATTTAAATCTATTATAATCATCACTATACCCATCCAAACTAAGTATTGTTGAAAAAAAATTACACCACATCGTGGAGATGATAAGCCGTACATACACACACATGATGATATCATTATTCGTAGGATGGATAAAAGGAGGTATAAGGTTTTACCATAATTATAATAACATATAATATTGTATAAGATACTATATTTATTACTTTATTTTGGAAAAAATATAAGAAAAGAAGTATAAGAAGAACAGAATTTTGAAAGAGGTGATAAAACAATTACCTCTTTTTCAAGAATATTATTTTTATTTGCACAAAAGGTCTCCTTAGGATGGATTTATACAAAAATTGTGGTCTATTGGAGGAAGGGAAGATTTTTTTGAGCTTATTTGAGTATAATTTGGGCGTTCCAAGGGTCTTGAGAGGTGTGAGTAAGAGGGTAGAGGTGGTGTCCTTTTATTAGAGGGAGGAGAGACACTTTATGAATGTCTTGAAATATTATTTTATTATAAATTTATTTTATAATTATAATAGATAAAAAGTGATATATTTCATAGATAAAATGAGTATGGGTCTAAATCCTCTCAAACAATAGGTTTTATACAAGTTAAGTCAAAATTTAAGCTTATCTTTTAGCTTTAACATTTAGTTAAATAAATTAACTCTTACCATGTTTTTTTGTATTTTTACACTATACGGTCAATATAGTTACTATAAAATGACAAGTGAAACTCAAGTAGATAATTAATGACATTTTTAACATTATATAAGTAAGTTGGAAGAATATTAGATTTTTATGACAATTATATCATTTAATAAAATAGTATTTGTTTTAAAAAACCATTTATGTCAATTTTGACACTATTTAGTAATTGATTTTTTTTCAAGCTATAACAACTTGATTGATTCAAAAAAACTACATTAACTCAAATATAACATGTCATAATTATCAAAAAAATTCGTGTATTTCATCAAAATGTTCAAATTACATTATTTTAATATTTATAATATCATTTATTTGAATCTTTCATTAATAATGTAATCCCTCTATCATCATTGTGTCATAAATAAATTTATTTATTTAGTGCCTAAAAATTATAAATAAAATTAAATTATGTGTGAAATATTTTTATAATTATAATTATTTATAGTCAAAGATATCAATTATATAACCACACCTTAAAATTATTTTAGTAAAAAGATACATGTTTATGTTATATTTCCCTTTACTTTAAATTAATCATTATAACATGTCATTTTCACACTCAAGTGGCTCCAAAATGCCGAAAGTCTGGATTAAGGATTTTTTGTTAGCCTATGACTAATAAAATAATATTAGGACATGTTTTATGGTATTTTTATATTATTATTATATGATTTTTATCCTTATTTACCTAATTTACCCTTTAACTATGGTAAATAAAAATAATTACTGAAGTTACTATTCATAATGTCTAAAAATAAAAGGTACCTATTTACATAATTTTAACCTTATGATTCCAAATATTGAATACATTTTTCCAAATTAAAAGCACATAAGTTTCTTAATTAATTTTAAATTAATTCTTGTTGTCAAAACCAGAAATCAGGTTTTTAAGAAGTAAAAACTATCAAAAGATTGACACGTGTTTATGTCTAATTTAAATGTGAAATTACTTCCAATAAACAAAATTGGATTAAATTATAAAAAAATAATCTAATTACACTTTAAAAAAAATAAAAAATATAATATAACTATATAAACAAATTAGACAAAAAGGCAGTTTAGAATAAAAATGCAGAATTTTTCACTATTCATTAAAATAAGAATTTTATCAGAAAAATACCAAAATTTAAACCAAGGTAAAATTTGATATCCCAATTCCAAATAAGAAGTTTATTATATCAAATAGAAATTATAAAATTGTAAAAAACTAGATTTAAAATTGGCTCTCCATCAAAAGGCGGTAAAACAACATTTTTAGAAAAATGCTTATTTTATCTGTAAAATTGAATTTGTTCTTATATAATGTATAAAAAACATATAATATGAATTTTAAAAATTAAATTGAATATATTACATATATATTTCACTAATAAAATCCATAAAGAGTGATTTTATTATTTTATAGACTCACTTATTTTCATTTAAATTGTTTTTTATAAGGAAGTTAACACCATTCATACCCAACATTATAATGAGTAGGTTATAATATCTAGTTATCACTTATATTCGGTCTTAAATGAAATTAATTCTATCAAAATAACTTGAAATCATGTGTAACACAAGCCAATAATAGTGTTGCGTATACTTCAAGCTAATACGGTGTCACGTATAACGCAACCTAATTTTAGTGTAGTGTACAACACAAGACATAAAAGAAATTAAAAAGAATATCTCTCATAAAATTTAGGGATGTTAAATTCTACCCCCCTTAAAATTAATTTATCCTTAAAAATTAATCAAGGTTATAAAAGGTTTACTACTTGAAATTTTCTTTCATAGAAACCCACATCATAAAAAGGAATACTAAAACTTCAATTTAAAAAGGAAATTTAGAAACATAACAGTTACCCAAAGTAACTCATCACTAGGTTTGACATAGGATAACATAGGTGGGATATGGAAGAAAAATATAACCATCAAGTTATGATGGATAGTGATATAGAACACGATTTGGAGAAAGTTAACAACCAAAACCCCATAAATCTACGATGATTTAAGGGACCATATGATTCATCAGATAAGAAGGTACTAAGATAAAATTTTTGGTTTTAAATATCCTTTACCTAAATTTTAAGAACATGAGAAGAAATAATTACTTGATTTCATTACAATATCACCGTTGATCGTTCCTTGAACAATTTCCACTTCATCTCTAATTCAAAGAAATGAAGTTGAATTTGTTATTATTGAAGTGTTAAAAGATCATGCGACCTGTAAATAGAATGATAGGTCATTCCATATGTCTTAACAAAAAGGTTAATACATGTTATCAAACATTAATGAGTCCATATATGGTGGGATAATACTTTATTCTAAGAAACTTAATCCGATGCTTAACTTAAACTTTCCAAAAATTTGATAACCTTACAATCCTTCTGAAAGAAGAAAGTTCAAAACTATAGAAAAAAGTTAAAAAAATTGGATTAACATTTATACCCCATATATCATAAGGTATCTTTGGTCGTTCACATTTAAAAAATGTGAACACCTTCATCATGTATTCTCTTGAGTCAGGGTAACAACCTAAATTATCAGATATCCTTATTGAAAACATGCATGTTTCATTATTACAAAACATATTGGATTATTCATTAAGTCCCAAAAAGTTTTATACTTCATCCATGATAACATAATAATTTTGTAAACAACTCCATAATTATTTCCCAGGAAACACGCATCATCCAATTTACTTATTCAAATCCAACATATCTTTATCCAAAAATCATTATCTTAACATTTGGTACATATTAAGGGTTATCTTTACCTTAATCACGTGTTCTCCAAGTATATAACCTTACCCTTAAATAATTTTTTGGATCCTTAGAAATATTAAACACATACTTTCCAATCCTTAATGAAAAAATTATACTTAAAACACTTATATATTTCATGATTCATATAACATAATCTTTGAATTATAAAACATATACACCTCAATCATCCAACTATATTCTTAAACTATTACTCAGGATCCATAATCTTCATATTTACTAAAATATGAATCATGTATTAAGGTTTCTCATCCTCAATCCTCTTAGGTTTAATGTAAAAAATACCGGAAGAACCCCACATACCTTTCACATATCGTATACAATCCCTTTATCCTCAGTAGTATGACCAATAATCCTACCATCCCCATTATTCTCTTCATGATGTTTCCATGTAGAAAATCGATCTTAATAATTACCATACTTTTCACATATTAAACATTCAATGGTTAACTATGTTCTATGTGTTGGATCAGGTTATACTAGATACACACAAGAGGGGGGGGGGGGGGGGTGAATTGTGCCCTTTTAAATTTCTTCGAATGATTGTGATTTGTCCTTTTATCTTTATATCAAAGATTTATCAGCGGAAATATAAATAGCATAGGACGCATGATGTATAGTGGTTCGGGGAACTGAAGGCCCCTAGTCCACTCCACCAATGCTCTACTCCATGAGCTTGGTGATTTTCACTATCTGGTCCTCTTATCAACAGACCACTCCACAACTGAGTATAGGTAGTTGACACCTTTACAAACTTAATCCTAAACAGAGCCTTCTGGTTCATACACAGAACTGAATACACAGATTAGTATGAGAAGATGATTAATCAAAATAAAATAGCATTTTTTTTATGAAAATACTTTCCTAGTTGTTCTTCACAATTGCAACAACACGTAATTGACAGTAGATGGATCTTCATCTTTAGAAATAATGATCTTTGGGTAAAAGTAGTTCTCAGCTGATCTAGTTGTAGTAGATCTTTAAATGTCGTTCGAAAATTTAACACTAGTTGATTCAAAAAAAAGATATTCAATTTAGATTAGAAAATCTTCAGTTGGGTTTCTTTTTCTTTAGAAAAGAAGCTTTGTCACTCTTTGTAACAGCAGATCTATAGATCTTGATTGAATCTATTTTTCTCTTCTGTATATTCATCATTTCCGATCAGCAGTTCTTGTATATTGTATATCTGTATATCACATCTATATTTTGAGAAATATATAATAATTATGAGCACTTATTTTGAAAATTTAGATCCATAAAAGTCACCTTTATAATTGCGATATTCAAAAGTTTGAATAGCAGAGCAATCATAACTCCTCTGAGAATTCAGAATGAAAAGCTCCTCTTAAATTGATCCTTTGAATCATGGATAAATAGCTTTGAACCAGTCAAAGAATTGCTTTAAATTCAGGCTTTTTAATCTGGCTTGAAATCAGCCTGATAATCCTCATAAATACTGTTGCTTTAATAAAGTCATAATTCAAACATCCGATGTCAAATGTAGGGTTGAAATGAATAGCACACATTCTCTGAAAATAAGGTTCAAAACGTAAGGTTGATCTCAAACATAAGGTTGTTCTCAAATGCTTCTCTTCAACTCTCAAACATACGGTATATAAACCATACTTTTCAATCAATCATACAGTTGTTCATAAAAGTAAGTTTGATAAACCATACTTTAATCTTTAGCTTTTAGACGTATTTTTGTTCACAAAATTAAGGTTGATGAACAATACTTTTAAGAAACAAACTTATCATTCTATACTTACATAATTATCTTCTTCCATACTTTGCTGATTTCCCAAATTTAAGGTTCCTTCCAAACGTAATTTTCCTTCCAAACATAAGGTTCCTTCCAAATGTAAGGTTCCTTTCAAACGTAGGGTTCCTTCCTTCATAATTTTCCTATAACGTATGAATGTTGTAAAATAATTTTCTAATATCTCATAAAGTAAACACTGCATTTCATCCTTATGCTACGCTTCTCAACATAGGGTATGAACAGTGTTTCCAGAATATGCTAAAAACAAATTATGAATACTTTAGAAATTAATTCTATCTATTCAAATACCTAAATATTTATTCCAAAAATAAGAATATAACGAATATTAAATTCCTAAAATACACTTAAAGTAAAATCATTATAATAATAAATAAGGGTATTTGTGAGCATTAAAATCATCACAAAGAGATAGAGTATTGTTCTCAACAATCTCCCCCTTATTAATAATAAAATTATGTATTATTGAAAATAACACTTGATAAACAATCTCCCCCTTTTTTATGATCACAAAACCCATAAAATAACCAATGAAATTTAATTACAATATTAATTACATATAGTTTTGAATTTTGAAAATATAAATACAATATTAGGTTTAACTTAATTTCTCCCCCATAAAGGATTAAGATAATGCTTAACATTTCTCCCCCTTTTTAATAAAAAAGATTAAAATAAAATTGTAAATACAAAATGTTGTGTTTATCATAATTTCTCCCCTTTTTTGTGATATAAAAAAAATGATAGAATAAGAAATATAACACATTTTAATGTAGCACTGAACTTAAGTAAATGCTATTATAAATAGTTTATCGATATGTGAATTTGGATTACTGGAATTTCTATCATAGACAGTACAATAAAACAAATTAAAATACATGAAAATTAGATATAAATATATTGTATTACAAATAGAATTAAAAGTACAGTAATGAAAAACAACAGGAATCAGGATTGGGTAAGGGTGTGAGATAGGGTTCATCACCTCTGAACTATTTACTTGATCTCTGTCAATTGTTCCCTCAAACGTCTCATCAATCCATCTCCAAACTAGATAATTATATTTATGCTTTCCTAAGTCAAATGAATATCTTCAATCATATTTACTCTGAAAAAATCATGAAGTCTTTCTTCCTTCTCCATAAAAAGAGTCAACTTTTCTGTGAACTGATTCAGCACAGTTCTAATTCCTGGTTCACTTGAAGTCAACTGATCAACTAGAAACTTATGATTATCTAGAAAAACTGACAAAGGAGCACTATTGCATTATAAGTCCTACAGTGTGACATTCATATTCTCCATGATCACTGTAATAGACTGAAATCTTCTGATTAAATCAGTTGAAGTACCTAATGTACTCTCCTAACTGGTTCTGGTAGATGAAAATTGTTGCTCCATGAAAGATCTAAATTCCATTAAATCTGTCTTCATAACTATCTCTAATTTCAACTTTGAAACTTAATTTAACATTTCATTCTGAAAACTTTCAACTTCTTGTTTATAAACATTACTTGTTTTCAGAATTTGAAAATTTAAAAGTTCCTTTTCTAATGCTCTCCGTAGAACAACATTCTCCTTTTCAGCTTCAGTAAATTTTCTGTTCAGTTCCTACATATCTGCATTTACTAAATCAGAGGCACCCTATTCTTGATTCTCATTTTCAACTTCAACTTTATTCAACAACACTAATGGAAAAGATTAACCATCTAATTTCTCATCATTCCCTCCCTGTACTAGTTTCTCAACAAATTTTTCCTCCGAGACTTTCCCAGACTCATCCAATGAAAAAATCTCATTCAATACCTCAGTATGAATCTCAGATGCATTCTCTTTCTAGTTTCTAGGTGATAGAGGTTTCTCCTCATGATAATCATCTGCCTGTTCTTCCTCTATCACCGAATTTTCCAAAACAATATTTTCTTGATCAACTTTTACTTGATCAATTTGAGTTTGGGCCACTGCTTCTCCTTCACCAGGCACTGTCTCAGTTA
Organism: Viscum album; assembly: GCA_963277665.1. Classification (NCBI taxonomy): domain Eukaryota; kingdom Viridiplantae; phylum Streptophyta; class Magnoliopsida; order Santalales; family Viscaceae; genus Viscum; species Viscum album. The sequence continues at coordinate 149,132,927 of OY728166.1, read as the reverse complement.
TATTTTCTGTTTAAGCCTCTATTTCTGTCACTTCCTGAGCCAAAATTTCTTGCTCTAATAGAGGAGTCACCTTATCCTGATAAACTTCTCCTTATAGAATCTCTTCAACTATAGCTTCTCTCACAAACTAATATCTTAAGATATCACCAGATGTTAAAATATTTGAAGTTACAGTAGGATCTTTAACAGGATTAGGACCCCTGGTCCTTTTGAACTAAAGTCCTTCTTGAATTATTTCTTTAGATACTTTTATATCCTCAAACCTAAGTCTTCTTGATACAACAATGACTCTTGATTCAGCTTTTCCTTCCTTTGATTGTGTTGGTTGGGCCTGATCACTTTCTTCATCCTCTTCAGCTCCAATAGGCATCGGCTTTCCTTTTATTGTGCTCTAGAAATATCCAATTTTTCTTAATGTACCATCATTGAAGATATTACTATGGTTGAATTTCACCCGAGCATCCACCAATGTTACCATATCTTTATTAAACAGGATCTTTGAGATGAACCTTACAAAAGGATAAAAATTTATTCTTGACTCTGGTTGGAAACAATAACTGAGATACCTTACCATGTATCTTGAAAAGTTCAATTTGATATCACTCATCAGCAAAAATATTAAATACATATCTGGATAAAGAATCTTTTCCATCTCAGACATTCTAGGTGTAATACCAGTTTGCACAAACTTAACCAATATCTTCTGATCTGATTCCAAATCCTTTACAAACATCTTCTTTATAGATGTAGTTCCAAACAAAAAGGACATAATATCTTCTAACTTATGCATATAATTACCAATTTTATTCAAATAAAAATGAAAAACTCCCTCATGAGGGCATTTAAGAATTCGATAAATTTCTATAGATGAGATTGAAAAATCTCGATCCTCAATCTTAGCAACAATCGAATCCTCATCAGTTCACAGACTAAACTGTACCAAATTAAAGAAATTACGAAGTTTTAACTCATATAGAAACTCTGTATAATATCCATTAAACATCTGTTCTACTTTTTTTAAAATCTTGAGCTTGCTTTAGCATCAAGTTTTTATGATAGATCCATTCCAAATATATGACTTTTACTTGAAAAATATTTCTCCCTGCCGAGCACTGCCTCTTCGCAGTGCTAGTATTTGGTTCATTAGTTCTTTTGGTTTTTCCCATTTCTATCATAAATCTCTGAAGGTTCAAAAGGACTAGGGTTTCTAATGTTCAGGTGTGGGAGAGAAGAGCAGTAAAAGTTTTCGAGGTATCGAAGGGTTTTGAGAAAAAATGAAAGGGATTAGAATTTGAAATGGTTTTTGACATCCTTGATTCCCGTGTCATTACATACATACTAATTATTTCATAAATTTTAAAACGAATTAAAATATCACACAAAAAATAAAATATAAAAACATAAATAAAAAAAATTGTACAATTTGAAAAACAAGAAACTTAAATATTTAAAAAAAAAATACTTAAAATTAATTAAATCTAACTCCCCCTTAATAAAATCAAACCTTTCAGGAAGTGGTTTAGTAAAAATATAAGCTAATTGAATTTCAGTGCTTACAAATTCTAAGAATATATCCTTTTTAAGAGCATGGTCTCTTAGAAAATGATGTTTGATATCAATATGCTTAGTCCTAGAGTGATTAATAGGATTTTTTAAAATATTTATTGCACTTGTATTATCACATAAAATATGTGTACTATTAAAACATAGTACAAAATCCATAAGAGTGTTTTTCATCCACAAAAATTATGCAAAGAAACTACCAGCAGATATATATTTTGTCTCGGCTGTTAACAGGGAAACTGAGTGTTGTTTCTTACTAGACCATGATACTAAGGATTTTACTAAAAAGTGACAAGTTCCTGAGGTGATTTTTCTATCTAATCTACAACTCCCAAATTATGCATCTGAATATGAAATTAAATTAATATCAGACGTTTTGGGATAAAGAAGATATTGAAAAATAGTTCCTTTTAAATATCTAAAAATTATTTTAATAGCAATTAAATGGGATTCTTTAGGATTTGATTGAAATATTGTACAAAGACATATGGAATACATTATATCTGGCTTGCTAGTAGTAAGATATAATAAACTAACAATCATACCTCTATATAACTTGTTGTCAATTGATTTTCCATTTTCATCCAAATCAAGTTTTATATTAGTACACTTAGGAGTTGTATATGTCTTGATGTTTTCAAGTACAAATTTCTTTAGTAAATCAGTAATGTATTTTCTTTGATTCAAAACATTTCCAAAATCTTTTTGAAAAATTTGAAGTCCTAAAATGAAATTTAATTCTCCCATCATACTCATTTCAAATTCTTTTTGCACTAAATTTGAAAACTCATGACAAAGAGTTTTATTTGTTGAACCAAAAATTACATCATCAACATAAATTTGAACTAATAAAATATTAGAATTGACAGTTTTCTTAAATAGTCTTAGATCTGTCATTCCAACAGTAAAATCACTTTTTAAAAGAAAAGAACTTAATCTTTCATACTAAGCTCTAGGTGCTTGCTTAAGACCATAAAGAGATTTAGTGATTAAAAAAAAACTAGTTTTTGTGAATTTTCAAAACCAGGAGGTTGCTCAACATAAACTTCCTCCAATAAATAACCATTTAAAAAGGCAAACTTAACATCCATCTAAAATAATTTAAATTTCATATGAGATGCATAGACTAAAAGGATTCTAATGGTTTCTAATATAACTATAGGTGTAAAGGTCTTATCATAATCTATACCTTCATCCCGATTATATCCTTTATCTACTAGTCTTGCTTTATTTCTAGTTATTATTCATTGATCATCTCGTTTATTTTTAAAGAACAATTTCGTTCCTATAACTGGGTAATTCTGAGGTCTTTCAACTAATTTCTAAACTTCATTTCTTTTGAACTGGTTTAATTCTTCTTGAAATTATATCATCCAATTTTCATTAACTACAGATTCTTCTATAGTCTTGGGTTATAATTGGGATAGAAAGGAAGAAAATTCAAAAATATTTTTTATGTTCCTTCTAGTTTTTATTCCTATGTCTAAGTCTCCTATTACAGTTTCTAAATGGTGATTCTTTAGGGTTATTGACTGTCTAGGTAGTACACTTATGGGTTCTTTAGTTCCATGTTCTTCTGGAATGGACTGAATTTCCTTTATATCTTTTTAAAAATCACTTTTCAAGTTCTCAAGTCTCATGTTATCATTAGAGTCAGATTCATCAATTTGGTCTTTACTTTTCTTAAAGGGATCAAATTCATAAAATTTCACATGAACTGATTCTTCAAAAATCCTTGAATTTTTATTAAAAAATCTATGAACCTTGAAAGTAACAGAATATACTAAGAAACTGTCTTAATAAGATTTTGGATCAAACTTACCAAGATTTTCCTTGGTGTTTAAGGTGTAAACCTTGCATCCAAAAACTGTAAAGTAATTTAATTTAGGTTTTCTGTTATTATAGAGTTAATAGGGTGTTTTTTTTCGAAAATTGGTTTAATTAAAACTCTATTCATTATATAGAAGGTTGTACTTATAGCTTCATCCCATAAATAGGTTGGAAGACTGTATTCATTTAGCATAGTCCTAGACATTTCTTGAATAGTACTATTTCTCCTTTCAACAATTCCATTTTGTTGAGGTGTCCTTGGTGCAGAGAAGGTGTGTTTAATACCCATATTTGAGCAAAAGTAATTGAATTCTAAATTCTCAAATTCTCCACCATGACCACTTCTTAATGAAATTATTTTAAAACCTTTTTCATTTTGAACTGCTTTTCAAAAACTTTCAAATATTGTAAATGCTTCATTTTTATATTTTAGAAAGAAAATCCAAGTAAATCTAGAATAGTCATAAATTAAAACATATTCATATAATTTACCATCCAAGATTTCTACCCTTGAAGGTCCAAACAAATCCATATGGATGAGTTCTAGAGTTTTAGCTGTTGAAATTTTATTAACTGATTTGAAGGATAATTTGTGCTACTTTCCAAGTTAACATGCATCAAAAAATCTATCACTTTCAAACATGAGACTAGGCAAATCAGAAACTAATTGTTTCTTAGATTACTTATGTAAAGCATATATATTGCAATGTCCAAGTCTTCTATTCCAGATCCAGGATTCATTTATCTTAGTAGTTAAACAATTTACTTTTTGTTTACATAAGGAATTTAAATATAGGGTATACACATTATGATTTCTAAGAGCTCTAAATTTAAGCATTTTATCTTTGAAAATAGAACAACAATTGTTAGAAAAAATCAATAATATAACCATCATCACAGATTTGAGAGATACTTATAATATTGTGTTTCAATCCTTGTACGTAGATTACTTTGTTGATTGAGACAGTTTCTGGATCTCCAACTATTCTAATGCCAATAATCTTGCCTTTAGCATTGTCACCAAATGTGACTAGTCCTCAATATTTTTGTGTTAAAGATATAAAATTCGATGAGTTTCCACTCATATTTCTAGAGAAGCCACTGTCTATATAACATATGGCGGTTCAACTTCTATCACCTGCTTCCTGCAAAGGCATTTAAACAGATTATTTTGGTACCCATATTCAGTTGGGTCCAGTTGTGTTAGCCAACAAAGATCTGGGAATCTAGAATTGCTTTGTTTTTATAAAATTAACAGAATAATATAAATTTTTTGAGAAAAATACTTTATTTATTCCATTTATCTAGGGTTTCCTTAAGTAACAATTCTTAGATATATGACATTTTGTTCCATAGTAGTTACAGTTTAGTATTTTTGTACTAGACACAAAATAATTCTTGTACAGTTTAGGGTTTTCACCTTTACTACTAATTCCATATCTTCCCTTTTTGATTACATTATTTACAAGAATTTCATTTAGTGTATTTTATCCTTTTGTAAAAATAAGATCTTCACTTTTATATGTTTCTACTTCAGTTTACAGTGTTTTTATTTTAGCTTCATGATTTGTATTGTTTGTTTCTATTGAGTTATATTTTTCCAGTAATTCCTGATGTTGTTTTATCATTTTTTCTATTTTATTTAAAACAACATTGTGAATATTTTTTAAATAATTGTATTTTTTAAATAAAGAATCATATTTTTATTCAAGCATGTTGCAGTAGGCTGCAAGTTTTTCATTTGAACAGCTTGATTCAGAATTAGAGTCAGAAGAATAATAGGATTGTACCTCATCAGTTTCTGCCATAAATCATATATTGGCTTTTAGATTTTATTTCTCCTTTTCTGAATCAGACTTTGATGAGCTGCTGGAGTCTTCAGATACACTCCATGTATCTTTCATTGCCTTCTTCTCTTTCTTCTCATAATCATTTCTCTTGAAGAATTTTTTTCTTGTCTTCCTTTAGTTGTGGACAGTCAGGTTTGATATGAGCCATCTTCTTTCACTCATAGCATCTGATTTCCTTATCATCCTTTTTGAAAGACCTTTTAAAACCTTTCTTCTTTCTATAAAACTTACTGAATTTTCTAGAAAGCTAATCCAGTTCCACATCTAAATTGGATGAATTAGAACTTTCTGATTTCACCTTTATTTATTTTTTCTTCAGCTTTCTGCTTTTTCTTTGAGATGAAACCTTTAAAGAAGTGTCTTCTATCTTGATCAAAACATTATGCTCATTTTATTCATCCTACATATTAGCTTCATACATCATGAGGGTTCCAATTAACTCTCTCATTGTTAAATCTTTAATAGGTGCTGATTGTCTGATAGCAGCAGAAATTCCATTCCATCGAGTTGGCAGTACTATTAGTACTTTCAAATATTGATCATCTTGTTTGATTGGGTCTACCAAAGCAGTTATATTGTTGAAAATATCTGTCAATCTTCCATTCATTTGGGTGATGCTTTCTCCTTCAAACATACTCAATGTATCAAATTTCAGTTTGGTAGTAACATACCTCATTTGTCTCACATTGTCAGTTCTTTCATAAGAAACCACAATTGTCTGCCACATTTCATACACTGTTGGGCACTGAGATACTCTATTAAAATCGTCTGGTCCTCGATCACATATGATTGAATTTATAGCCTTAAAATTCAAGTCATACTCAGCTTCTACAGCTATACTCTATGTTTCAGGTTTCTCTAGTATTTCATAGGGAGTCAATATTTTTGAGTAGAATCTGTATCTTAGGTTTTTCAAATAGATTATCATTCTTGATTTCTAGAATCCATAATTCTTACCATTGAAGTATGGAGCTCTGACAATAGACATTCCTTCTCTTGTATCATCCATCTTGATCTGAGTATAATCCTTTAAAACTTTTATCTTGTTATAGCTTTAACAAAAGATCCACCTTTGATACCAATTATTGGATCAGGTTATACTAGATATGCACAAGAGGGGGGGGGGGTGAATTGTTCCATTTTCAATTTCTTCGAGTGATCATGATTTGTCCTTTTATCTTTATATCAAAGATTTATCAGCGAAAATATAAATATCACAGGATGCACGATGTATAGTGGTTTGGGGAATAGAAGATCCCTAGTCCACTCCACAAAGGCTCTACTCCACAAGCTTGGTGATTTTCACTATCTGGTCCTCTTATCAATAGACCACTCCACAACTGGGTACAGGTAGTTGACACCTTTACAAACTTAAGGCTAAAAAGAGACTTATAGTTCATACAAATAATAGAATACAAGCTTAGTACGAGAAGCTGATTACTCAAAATAAAATAGTATTTTGTTTGATGAAAATACTTTCCCAGTTGTTCTTCACAATTGCAATGACACACAATTTACAGTAGATGGATCTTCATCTTTAGAAATAATGATTTTTGGGTAAAAGTAGTTTTGAGCTGATCCAGTTGTAGTAGATCTTGAAATGTCATTTGCAACTTTAACATTAGTTGATTCAAAAAAAAATATTCAATGTAGATTATTAAATCTTTAGTCAAGTCTCTTTTTCTTTAGAAAAGAAGCTTTGTCACTCTTTGTAACAGTATATCTGTAAATCTTGATTGACTCTGTTTTTCTCTTCTATATATTTGTCATTTTCGATCAGCAGTTCTTGTATAATATATATCTATATATCACATCTATATTTTGAAAAATATATAATAACGATGAGCACTTATTCTGAAAATTTAGATCCATAAAAGTTGCCTTTAGAATCCTGATATTCAAAAGTTTGAATAGTAGAGTAGTCGTAACTCCCCTGAAAATTTTTCATGAAAAGATCCTCTTAAATTGATCCTTTGAATCACAGATAAATGACTTTGAATCAGTCAAATACTCGCTTTAAATTTGAGATTTTAATCTGTCTTGAAATCAGCCTGATAATCTGCATAAATACCATTTCTTTAATAAAGTCGTAATTCAAACATCCGATGTCAAACATAGGGTTGAACTACATAGCACACATTCTATGAATGTAAGGTTCACAATGTAAGGTTGATCTCAAACATAAGGTTGTTCTCAAACGTTTCTCTCCAACTCTCAAAAATATGGTATATAAACCATACTTTTCAATCAATCATATAGTTGTTCATAAAACTAAGGTTGATGAACCATACCTTAATATTTAGCTTTCAAACATATGGTTGTTCACAAAATTAAGGTTGATGAATCACACTTTTAAGAAACAAACTTATCATTCCATACTTACGTAATGATCTTCTTCCATACTTTTCTAATTTCCCAAATGTAAGGTTCCTCCCAAACGTAAGGTTCCTCCCAAACGTAAGGTTCCTTCTAAACGTAAGGTTCCTTTCAAACATAGGGTTACTTCCTTCATAATTTGTCGATAACATATGAATGTTTTACAATACTTTTTTGATATCTCATAGAGTAAACACCACATTTCATCCTTATGATACACTTCTCAATGTAGGGTATAAACGATGTTTCTAGATTTTGCTAAAAACAACTTTCAAATACTTTAGCAATTAATTATTATTGTTCAAATACATAAATATTTCTTCCAGAAATAAGAATATAACGAATATTAAATTCCTTAAATACACTTAAATTAAAATCATTAGAATAACAAATTAGGGTATTTGTGAGCATCAAAATCATTACAAAGAGATAGAGTATTTTTGTCAACAATATTCCCCTTCTTAACAATAAAATTATGTATTGTTGAAAACAACACTTTCTCAACACTATGTAGTTCTGGATATTGACTAAGACTAGAAAGAAAAGTGTGAGAAATACATATAATAGATTAGAAACACACTAATACAAAATAAGGCTATAGCCACTGTTTGGAAGCGTGGCTATAAGCCAAAAAACCGTGGCTGGTATTGGCATGGCTATAGGGAAAAACCTATAGAGACGGTTTAAAACCGTGGCTATATCCCTATAGCCACAGTTCAAACCATGGCTATATCCCTATAGCCACGGTTTGAACTGTGGCAACACCCTATAGCCACAGTTTTCAAACCGTGGAAGAATCATAAGTTTGTAAATATATATAGCCACAGTTTTAAACCATGGATATATGAATTTTTCCATGGCTTTAAACCTTGGTTATATCCCTATAGCCACGGTTTAAAACCGTGGCTATATGTCCCCCCATTCCATAAAAAAAACGCCCCCTGCCCCCTTCCCCAACACTGCCCCCTGCACTCCCCCCTGCCCACTGCACTTCCCCCACAGCCCACTGCACACACCCCATCCCCCTGCCCACTACACCTCCCCCCAGCCCACTGCACCCCCTACACACACACCCTGCCCCCAGCACACCCCCTTCCCCCTGCACTTCCCCCCAGCCCACTACAAACCCCCTGCCCCCAGCAAACCACCCCTGCACACACACCCTGTCCCCTGCACACACACCCTACCCACTGCACTTTCCCCCTGCCCCTTACCCCCCTGCACCCATCCCCCCTTCCCCAACACACCCCCTTCCCATTGCACTGCCCCCCATCCCACTGCACACCCCCGCCCCTTTCCCCCTTCCCCCATCAAACCACCCCTGCCCCCTCACCCTGTCCCCTCCTTGCCCCCTCCCAACCTCCCCCAACAAACCACCCCTGCCCCCTCACCCTGTCCCCTGCACACCCCCTGCCCCCTTCCCCTTCCCCCCCTACACACACCCTTCCCATTGCACTTCCCCCCCAGCACACTGCACTTCCCCCCTGCCCCCTTAGCCCCCCTGCCCCTGCCCCCTGCACACACCCACTGCACCCCCCAACCCACTGCACACCCCCTGCCCCTGCACTTCCCCTCCCCCCCAGCCCACTACACTTCCCCCCTGTCCCCCTGCACATACCCACTGCACCCCCAGCCCATTGCACCCCCCAGCACACCCCCCTACACCCTACCCCTACCCCTTGCAAAAGAACCCAGCACACCCCCTGCCCCTTGCCCCTCCCCCCTTGGAACCTGGTTAAAAGCCTTTTGAAGAACAATAACACATTATGATCATGTATGCTAATTGGAGGATGAATGATTCTAATAACTAGGAATCAATTGATTTTCCCCATTAGTTACCATATCATCTCATATAGGCTGGGGGGAGATTAGTATATAATTTAACCCTGTGTTTAATATGATGCAGGAACAACTAGAAAGTGGTAAACTGACACTTGAGTGTTCACTATTTGATGATGATTTGTTACAATTTTATAAGATTTATAGTCCTTGAATAATTTGGTGAATAGTTGATGAGAGACTCATACCTCTGTGGTTTCTGAATCCTACAGAGACAAATATGGATGATGAATTCGGGTGTCTGTTTTGGTGACCATGGACCTAGTAGAAAATATAGGAATGTTTTATATCTGTGAAGACTAATACTATCATGGAGTTCCCTTAATAATTATATCAGAGAGATATTCACATATTATGCTATGATTTTTGGAAAGGGTTTAATATGACCTTAGGGAATCATCTAATATCGATCACAACATACCATCAATATATAGAAAGACACTAAGAGTAGATGATACATATATTGGAGGATATACTTCAAGATTGTGTTCAATACATCGATGGATCTTGGGTTTAATATGACCTTAGGGAATCATCTAATATTGATTGAGAGATGCGATAGCACACCAACGGGTGAAACCAAGAAATTTCAGGAAAATTAATCTAGAGGAGAACAAACTGGTGTTTTTCATGGGGTTGAATGCAGTGAGCTGAAAACCGCATTGAGATCATTTTTCAAAATCCAATTACCAGGTTGATAGACCGTTGTAAGATCATTCTCAGTTGAAAATTTATATGGTTAGGAGCACCATTATGTTTAGTTGAGGGGTGAACCCCCTATATAGAACACTTCCGGCTGTGAACCTCAGTTCAAGCCATGAAATTCCTAGGTGGATTTATTTTAATAGGTTAAATTCTATCTTTTTTTGGGTTAAGTGTTTCACAATGATGAGACTGAAGAAAGTATCAAGTTTTCAAAGCCGATTGTTTGTGTTTGATGAAATGAAAACAAATATTTTCTTTAAGTTTTATATTTTTATGAGAATTCTCGGTTGATGTTTTCTCAAAATGAGGACACCGTCATCTCTAAAGTGAAGGAAATTTCATTTTCTACTATTGAGTTGGCTGAAACTTTCTACTAGTCCACATTGAAGGCTTAGGGAAATCATGTAAAACAGGTGAAAATTTCATTATAAAGAGACACAACCAATTTGAATAGAATATACACATTATATAATAATGAAAACAAGTTTTTAAAATACTCTAGAAATTATAGAATTCAAATTAAAGGGTTAGGCAGAGGAAACTTTCCTCAACCTCAAGGAGATGATTTTGACGACAACTCGAATCTTCCTTTTTTTCTGCTTGCACTCATATGCAACTTCACATATATATAAAGACACCTAGCCCCTATTTACATATTTTCATGGAAAAATATGCACAAGGGGGTCCTTAGATATATTTTTATACTTGCATATACCCCTTTACACTTACACATGTATGCATTTTCATATCTTTATATAAGCACACCTAGCCCCAATATATATATATTCATACTACCATGAGTGAATATATAAAAAGGGGGAACTTATATATTTATATGCCTACCTATGCATACACATGTAAGCCTTTGTCAACGGCAACTCGAATCCACCTGCACCCCCACTGCCCCCCAGCCAGCACCAGTCCCCCCAGCCCCCAGCACCCCCCTCCTACACCATCCCCCAACACCCCCCCACTTCCCCCTGCACCACTCCCCCCCACTGCCCCCTACACACCCCCACCACACCCCACCACTCCCCCCACCCCCACCCAAAATACCCCCACCCCACTACACCACTCCCCCCAACCCCTCCCCAGCCCTCAGCCCCCCCCCCCACCCACCTACACCCCCACTGCCCCCCCAGCCCCCCCCCAGCCCCCCCACCTGCACTCCCCCAGCCCCCCTGCACCACTCCCCCCAGCCCCCACCCCCCTCCTGCACTAGTATTACACTTCTTATTCCAGGATATCTTTGTTATTATTTAGAATACCATTATTTAGAAGTAATTATTACTCTTCTTCTTCTAGGACATCTTTAATTAAATGAATTCTACGATTCCTTTTCTGAATTGATTCCATTTGTTACTTTATCTCACTTCCATCGGTCATGATGTTAATGGACAATTTTCAATGGTCCATGATCTGGACTATTCTTCCATAGTGTAGGCAGTTCATCTCTATTTCAACATTCTCTTCACTTCCATCAGTCATGATGTTATTATGCCAACATTCACTATACTTCTGTCCAAATGTCTAGTATCACTATTATTGACAAATAAATCACCTTCTCTTTCTATTGTATGTAGTATATCTAGTTTTTATTGCTTTCTATTTTTAGATAACAACAATATTATCTTGAGCTTTATTTAGAGATCCGAGTATTTTATTCATGCTCATAGCCAAATTGGATGATATGGATGGATTCTAATTATTTAATCATACCCATATTTGTACAGAATTTGTTTTTAAACCATGGGTAATAGATAAATATGCATGAGTAACAATGGGTTTATCAGGATAGTCTGTCACATTCCTCCATGAGCTTACAATGAAGAAAAATATTGGATCAATTAAAGTTATTTTGACATAATTATGAGTCTTTTTGTTAGTAATGTTATCATCATTAGTTTGTGTGGTAGCTACTCTTATTTTCCTAAAAACATGTAATGATTCAACTTGGGTGAATTCTTGATTTAATATCTCTATTGTATTTTAATTGAGTGTGGTCACTAGAATGGAGCATGCTCATATAAGAATGTTTTAAAAACAAATGGATAATGAAGACCACCGATGATGAAAAATGGAAGAAAACTTCCTTTCAAAAATTTTAAAAAAATGAAGTTGGAAACACTATTCCCAAGAAGTTTTTAAAGAAGGAAGATCATAAATACTTGGGTAATAAACCTAAGAATTATAAGCCAAGTGCTAAATATAAAAGGATCAGTTCTTCTATCATGGAAGAAGGAGAAAAACTTAGATTCATGCCAACAAGCCTTACTTGTATGTGAAAATAGAGGCAAGAAATAACATAATGGAAGATTTGTCCAAAGAGAATACAAATGTAGGTGGAAGGGGGATAGTGTGGGATGGATGTGGCTGGAGCAGGGCCAAATCACAACATTACTGTGGTGTGACCGCGGCGTGACCGCGACGTGACCGCGGCATGACCGCAGCGTGTTGGCCCGATCCAGTGACATCCGCGGGGCAACATCTTCTGGCCAGGAGTGAAGGGAGCGAGAGGAGGATGGAATACTAGTGGAAGGGGGATGTTTTCGGGTACTGGGGGATGGTGAGGGATGATTCGAAGGTGTTAGGGTGGGCTGTTGTGGGCTGGAATGTTGGTTGAAGCGGGCTGAAATGAAGGTGGAAGGGGGGTGGTGTGGGGTGGATGTGGCTGGAACAGGGCCAAATCACGACATTACCACGGCGTGACTACAGAGTGACCGCGGAATGACCGTGACGTGTTGGCCCGGTCTAGTTTCATTTTGTTATTTTATGGTCCTTTTGATGAGTTATAGGTTTTAATAACATTGTTTAGGAATGTTCATTTTTATGGTTTTCTTAAGTGGTTCACTTGTATTCTTAAATGAATTTTCATGTAGAACATGGATATACACCCAAAAATGATATTTCAAGTTATTAATGATATTCTATAAGTTTAAATGATCTTATAATAAATTATATGATTTTCCATGTGAATGAATCATTAGATAAGAATTAAATGATGATTGTTTGGGTTAATTTGGCCGGTTTTTCAACCACAATGAAATTGTTTTTATTAATCATTTAGTAATATGTACATAAGATAGTTAAAGAACATTAAATAGGTCACCCCCTACCAATCCCCCCTGCCCTCTTCCCCACTACCCTGCAGACACCCCCCTGCCCTCCTTCACCCTCCCCCTCTGCCAGTTTTCCCTCCCCACCCTGCCCCCTGCCTTCCCCATGCACCCCCTGCCCCTGCCCATTCCCCCTGCCATCCCCCACCCTTACCGATCCCCCTCTACCCCTACAAATTCCCCTCTCCAGACCCTAGACACCCCCCACTCCCCCCTGAACTCCTTCATCTCTCCCCTGCAGACCCCCCCTGCCCTCCTGCACCCCTCCCCTATGCCCTGTAGACCCTCCCCACTGCCCGGCAGACCCCCCTGCCCTCCTCCCCACTGCCCTGTAGACACCCCCCTTCCCCCTGCACCCTCTTTCCCTGCCAGTTCCCCCCTACCCTTTTACGCCTCCCTCATGCAGACCCCCCCACTCCCCCTTCCCTCCTCCCCACTACCCTACAGACACCCCCTTGCCCTCCTGCACCATCTCCCCTGCCAGTTCCCCCCTTCCCTCCTGCACCTCTCACCTGTAGACCCCCTTCCCTCCTCCACCCCTCCCTTATGCCCTGTAGACCCCCCTGCACCCTCCCCCCACTTCCCTCCTCCCCACTGCCCTCCTCCCCACTACCCTCCCTCACCCTCCCCCCTTACAGTTCCTCCCCCATGGACAGATACCCCCCAAACTTGGACAGGACCCCTACCCCTTGCCTACTGCCACATCAAAATCATATTAAAAAATAAAGAAAAATGGATTCTTGAAGATACTGCATTGAAAATCCTTCAATTACAGGACATACCTGACTATATAGACTTTGAGAGAGCTTCCCAAGTAGGATTTACAGCATGAAAAAATAATAGGGACTATCCTCAATCAGGAATGTTCCTAAAACCGATGACGAGTGTAGCCCTCCACTTCTGCAATATCATAAAATAATTAATAACTAGGAAATTCATAACTAAATATTAGAATAATACATGAATGATTGAAGAAAAGGACAGAAACAGATTAATAAAGTGGGTTTTTGGGTTAAGTGTAGGTGGGTTTAAAGAAAGTAGTTATAAGATTAAAAATAACAAAATATGGATTTATTCTATCCAACAAGGGGACTAAGGTATGAAATTCATATTTGGAGGCATGAAAAGATGTTTTTTTCCATCATATATCTTGTGAAAGAAGTTTCTTGAGAAAGGGGGAGTAGAGCTGAGAATGAACACCAAATGGGGAGAATTTTGTAACCAAAGAGCTTGTGTGTTGGTTTTAAAAAAAATCAAAAATGATTTAAAATGTTTAAAGCATAGGAATATATTAATGACATTATAAAAAGAGAATTATCTAAGGAGATATAGAGAATTGGTTCACATGGAAGTATATGGGTGCACATGTGGAGGTGGAAAGTCAAATGGTGTTTGATGTTGTTTATTATGTTTATTAAAGAGTAATCAGTAGTTGGAAGGATTTGGAGCTTACAGTGAATTATCAGGAGCAAGATAAAAGTGATATGGTGAATGAAAATTTCACAACAGCCTGCCCCATTCCATGGTGAATGAGGCTGAGAAATTTTGGAGATGGTAGTGGTTGGATATTAAGGTAACTAGTTATTAACAAAGATCCATGCCATGAAGAGGAATAAACATTCCATAATTCCAGATATGGGTAATGATCAAAATAAAGAACAAAGGGCATGGAGTTTGGGGAGTTAGCTGAACCATTTTATATGACCACACAATAACGGACATCACAACACTAATATGAAAAGGAGAAGATCATGAAACAATATCCTGAGAATTTATATGAATTAATAGGAAATGTCTTGAACAAAATAATACACTGTTCCACACCTAGAATGAGTGTGGAAAAATTAGAATAGGAGATTAATTATCAAACCTTGAATGAAAGGTGTATGTTGCTGGAATATATAAAACTGATATAGCAGCAACTATGGAAAAGAAGAGGAGAATGCATAACATATTGAAAATCTAATTTTTTAGAAGTTGTAGAAAAATAGTTGCTTAAGTATTTTTCAAAAATAGATTTCATAGAATGAAAAAGGAGTTTCACCAATAAAATGTGAAGGTTTACATAAAAAATTGTGTTCTCAATATAAACTTAAAACAGAAAGAAAATTAAATAGTTCATACTATTGAGTATGAAGATGACATTGTTGTAGTACTTGAAAAAGATTGTCGAGAGGTTGCATCAGAAGGCACAACCTGTAATACAATGAAATTTATAGTCAGACCACAAAAATAATGATTCATCATATGCAAAACGGGGTTTAATAATGTATTGTTAAAGTTTATTATACTAAAAATATAAAAAACAACAATGTATAATAATCAAATGTATTTATTATGATAACATCAATTATTGGATGTGAACATAAATGAGTTGGATCAATTATGTTATTAAATCAATGTATAATTGTGATGTACTGTTCATAAAAAAAACAATACATAATAATAAATATACTAACATAATTGAGTTGGATCTCTTATGATTAAAATTTCAATTTTAGTTTACAATTTTTGTGTTAACAAACTTGATTTTAAGTTGGTTTTTTCTAAAGAAACTCTAATCAACTCCTCTAATTGAAGAAATAACACTTCCTTGGTTATTATAAATACATATTATTATTACATTCTATGTATAATTGATGTTATAAAAATAGTTTAAAATATATCATTGTATATTAATCACAATGTATTTTTATGATTTCATCAATTATACATTATAATTTGTTAACATACAAACTAAAGTATTAATACATCCTAATAGATTCCCTTAAAATATGTTAACATTTTCTAACTGATAATATTCTTGAATATAAATCGATTCAATTCAAGATGTACTATTTGATTTAATTATGATGTAGTGTTGGTATATTAACAAAACTATGAATGTAATATTAAGAGTATTTCATCCTAATTGATTTGGATTTATTCTCTAGATGTACATCTAATGATTTATTTAATATAAAAACAATATATCATAAGTATGGAAATAATATACTAACAGTACATCATAATAAATACATATGATTATATATATATATATATATATATATATTATTTCTCTCAAAACTCTTTCTCCTCTATATTTTTTTCTCTTCTATTTCTATGTAAGCTTTAAAATAACTGTCTACTATAAATTCACTTACACATATATTGGATTTTTTCCAATATAAATTCTTGGAAAACAAGTTCAAACAGGAAGTCACTAATATTAATGCGCTTATTCTCTATATAAGTGAATACTAGTAATCCATAGTGAAAAATCAATGAATACAGTAGCTATGTCACACTTATTTTCTATGTGAGTGAAAAATGGAAATGCATACTGGAAATAAGCACATACCTAAATATGTATACTGGAAAATAAATACAAATATGTAGCTATATAGATAATAATTGCATATAGATCAATGTAGTTACTAGTTATTAATGTCTTAGTCTTTGTCAATATAATGCTGGTGTAGAAATATTTTTCACCAAAATAGATATTAAAACCCATTTAAATTCACGTGATTATAACATTGGTTTTTAGAAAGGAAGTGGTTTTTAGACTATTATGGAGCTAAAAAGAATGTATTATGAACAGGTGGAAAACAAATCAAGTTTCAATCAAGGATGTGTTTATCCCATTTAAATGAATATATCCTAGACTTATAAGAGATTGTGGAACAATGGGATTTCATGCAATAATTTTAAATGTGATGATCGAAGATGATGACTTGGAGAACAAGAAACTGAATAGAGAAGATACCTTGAATTTTAACATAAATAAAATTGGAACAATGATGAATGAATAAAGTGATAGGATTGAAGCGATTTCCAAAGAACGTTTTTAAGTAAATTTCCATGGATATGGAATTGAAGGAAAACATCATTCCATTATGAGGCTATTAAATACAATTTTTTTTATTCAATGGATAGTGTTCCCTATTCTGGTTGAATAAAAATGAAATATTGGAGCCTCTAATTTCCTTATTATTTTGGTTTCATAAATATAGAATATTTAACAAATGAAATTCCTATGTTTTGCTGAGGATGAGTAGAGTGGTGTCGAAGCAAGGTAGTGGTATGTCAATTCCAATGTTGCTGTCTGAGATGTATTCACCAAAAAATATGATTGGTTTTGAGTTAAAATGGTTGATGGATATTAATAAAGTGGGTTTTGTGGGTGTTTTTTCTTTTGAAAGAATGGATATTGAAATGTGGAGAAGCTTGAATCCATGTATGATGCTGACATAGGTTGGAAATAAGGTTTTGGATGATTAAGATGACTTATGTAAGTGATATATGTCATGTTAATCATGGTAACCCATGTTCCAAGGGCACTATGGAAGGGTACAAAAAATTATTTGAAAACAAAAAAGCCATAATTTATAATTGAAAAGTTAATTTTGAGGCAAAGATTTTTATCTTGAGCTAGTGAGTGAAGCTGTTTAATGATTATAGAGATTTCTTGAGTTCCCTGGAGAATGTTTCGGGCAAGGTAAGTCACGATTGAGATCTGGTTGGATGAATAATCTTGGACTTGGTTATGTGCTTAATGAAGTTGTATATGGATGAAAGAATCTGACATGTTTATTGTTTAGTGATACGTGGAATTTTGATCATTGATAGTAGGAGAAGTTTCTGGAATTTTTTGTAGAAGTAAAAGAAGTGTGAATTAAGAAAATTTTTTATCTAGGTATATCAGACACAATGCCTCAGCCAGCAAAAAATGGGTTTTTTTCATTTAGTTAGTAGGGATGAGTTCTTGTCACATGATAGTAAGAGTGCCCAGTTCAGACTTCCATGGAGAGGATCTTGAGGATGTGTAGTGTTAAGGTGGATTATGAGGCTATGAGCTTGAGAAAAATATTTTAAAGTCAAGAACATTAAAATAATGAGTGATAAGAAGGAATCATTAGATAACACGCTAGAACTCATGAAAGTCTACCTATCAATATTACAAAATTTTTCCAGATTTTCTAATTAGAAATTTTTTATTCATTAGATAATTTTACATTGTAGTTCAACAGTTTCCTCTTCAATGATTGAGTGAGAATGATCTTAGAATGATAGCCTTTCTATTCTTCTTGGACATATGTGCTATGTCTTTGTTTAATCTCTTAGATGAAAAAACCAATTGCCATTTTAGTTTACAAAAAAGTTTATTTTATTGGTTTTATATGTGATGTGATATGATATGAAACTATAATAGGGTGAGAATTGTAAAATAAAAACCAAAAAAACAGTCATCCTAGTCTTTTTGATGTTGACCAGATGATATAATCTTCTAATCAAATCACATAACAATAGAGTACAATATAAATCTGTGGTGAATAAAACTATTATCACTTAAAAAATAGTTCATTAAATAGAATGTCAACAATAGAAATTATAAATACAATGATATATAAAAAATAATGTATTGAGTAACAACTCAAATATCCCTAAATAATATCAATTAAAAAAAATACAACTATGAAACCCTTAACTTTTAGAACTATTTGACATGTGCTTTGTAACCTAAGCCAAGGTATCTCAATTTTGTCCCCAAGATGTTCCTCAACTGAAAACCCATTGTTATGTATCAACAACTAGTCCTTGTACACTCTATTATCCAAGAAAAAAAATCCCTTCACCAATCTAAGAAATGAAAAATTTATTACTAACCATGGAATCTGTTACTCTCAATGGATCAGCAGTATCCATTCATCATGAATTATCATAAAAATCAGGTTCTATACCATATCTATTTGATCTCAATAATTGGAAAAAAAATAATTACAAGAATAAATAATTATATCTTTTATAATTTAAACAACACAAGTGGATTCTCTATGAAAATATCCCTAATGAAAATAAAATCAAAAGCACTCTTGGAAATAGGATAGTCGAAACATGAAAAGAGGCTATTAGATATCCATGATCATGAAAGTAAAAATTACAACATGAACGACAACAGACAATTTACACCGAATATCTCAACAGATGTTTAATTTGGTCAGAAATAAATGAATGGAAGATGAGTATTTATATCATTCAAAGAGATGTAAGAATTGTGATTACCTACAGGAAGGGGTGAATCACATTAAGAGGGAGCCAGAAGGTTCATTCCCTTGGTAGGAAGGGTTCATCCGCGAGAGAAGGGAGCGGGTAGGGTTCCTTTGACATATCTAGAGAGGGTAGTGTTCCTTTTCATGAGCTGATGTCACGAGAGCAGGGAGCGACGGAGTAGGTAGGGTTCCATTATGTGAGCCAATGTCATGAGATCAGGGAGCCAATCGAGTCCTTCACAAGAGTAGCAGGAAGGGAAGGGCAGTTCAGTCAGGCAGAGTGGGTAGGGTTCCTCCTAGATAATCTTGAGTTACAAAACCAAGAGCCCAAAAGTGTGGGCTTTGATACTATTTTTTAACAACTATGACCCAATAACCCAAGCATCACTGGGTCAGGTCTCGACAACATCTTAGGCACACATCCTAATTTACAGAGGTTGGTATAAATTTCAAGGGTTAGAAGACACTAATGTGGGAGGTGGTTTCTCCCATGGGAAGGAAATATAAAAAATGGTATTCTATACTAAAAATTCAGCATGACCCTTGGGGTAAATAGAATACCAAACCCAAGTAATGTTGGGTTTCACCATAGGTACCTAGTCATCCAGATATATAGACAATAAGATGGGGTATATCTATATAAACATGCATATGTACTTAAACTTGGTTCCAAGAGTCATTAACACACACAAGATAATCCAAAAAAACACCATGTATAGAAAAACTCATTCAAACAATGCCTTACGAGGTGAAAGTGATAAAAAATTTGATTTTCTCATAGTGGTCAAACCAAACAAGGATGAATGGTCAAAAAAGGCGTGTTCCCAAGTGTAAACTCCCATCCCAGTGTTCAAAAAATTTGAGAATGATATTGTATTTGGTGTCAATATTCAATGGTGAGTATTTGATTCATATGATTTGAAGCATAAATATATGTTGCATTAATTAGAAAGTGTTGAAAGCACTATCATTTGAGCCGAGTTCAATCATGCTATAATCGGGTCCAAGTGAGACCTAATCTGGCCTCAATATGGTCCAAGGAAGCCCTCAATATGGAAGAAATCCAAGCTTGTAATGAGAACCCACAAAAATAGGACTATATGAGTACCTTAGGGTTTGGCCAAACTCACACCACAACGTCGGAACTACATCAACAGGGAGGTGGGGAGGCCGCATCAGAGCCACGTTAGTGGAGAGGTGGGCTGGCTGCGGTGAAGCGTTGAAAGAGGAAGGGGAATGCCGACGGGGAGGTGGGGTGATCGCATCATTGGAGGAGAATCATCCCAAGGTGGGTGGCCACATCGTCGGAGTAGAATGATAGAAGTTTTGGGTAACAGCACCAGGCGAGGAGGGTTGAAGGGAGTAGGGCAGAAAGGGAGGGAGGTGGGGATCGTGAGTGGGGAGTAGGGTAGAAATGGGGTGGGGATCGCGAGCACACGGGATGAAGGCGGTGAGGATCGCAAACGTATAGGAATAACAGGGGTAAAGACACATGTATTTTATGACCCGTGGAGTTACCTTAACCTATAGCCACGGGTTTTTTAAACCGTGGCTATATAAGTGTGGCTATATCATCAATTCCTAGTAGTGAAACATAAGTAAGGTAAATTACTTATAATATTTCAATTTATGATATCTTTAGTTTAAACCTAGGTTTTTCATGATTATAAAAAAACAATAGGATTGTAACCTATACTTGATTTATCCTTAAGAGATCCCTAGACAAATCCTTATAAATATCTCTAGGGATCTCACTAAAGTTTTCACATCCTAGTTTCCAAAGGTTGACTAAACCTTCACTCTGATACCAACTCTAATGAACCAAGATTGACATACATATACATTAAATTTCTTTTTAGGAATACTTAATTCATTACACAAATAGATTCCCAAAGACCATATTATTTTAGTGTCTTGTGGAAACTCAGAACTCATTCTTATAGCTTGGTGAAAGATCATCAACATCTCCCATAAATATATTCCCCATTAGTTTTACTACCTAAAACATTTCTTTATATCTTGGGGAAAAGAAAACATATTAAAAGGGTTATTTCAAATTTTTATTAAGGGTAATCATGGAATACATCATACAAAACATAAACATAAGAATATAAAAACATGAACATAACTTTTGAATATCAAAATCTTGAGTTATGAAATAAATCTTGGCAGTACGTAAGGCATAAATCATAAAGAAACATTAATCATGATAATATAGCATTTAAAAAAAACATGAACTTGAAGAAAACACATAAGCATAGAAAAGAATTTCCATATTAGCCAAGGATCATAGACAATACCATCATAGCAGACAATGTCCATTACAGAATAGGGGTTATATTCCATTCCAACCCTATATTATTGAACCAGATTTACATTATGTTACAATCATATATATATCATGAGATATAAATATTTACACAATTAATTGAAGTTAGATATAGGTTCCAAACATCTCATAATGAAATCATTCTTACATGTGCCACAAAAACATAAACCATTCACCATAGCATAACCCAAGGAACAAAAAAATGGGTTTCTTAAACAACATCCATCATAATAAATATAAAATAAATGGATTTCATAAAAATAGTTCCATAATAAACACAATAAAATCAAAGTAATAATAGGGATATAAACATAACCCTATGTTATCTTAGATGGAAAATAATTTTGATAAAATACTTGAAATTAATTCTTGAGGAAAATATCTTTTCTTCTTCAAAAAAATTTTCTTTTCTAAAAAATCCATACAAATTTATAAGAAAAGAATTTAATTGGAAATAAACTTGAAATATTGTAAAGTAATATTCATGTAAGTAAGGTGTTATTAAAGAATAATAATCCATTCATGTCGTATAAGTTAAAAAACATTCTCCTCATACTTTTGCTGGAAAAGTAAAAAAAGTACCTCGTATAGAATAGTGAACAAATATTCCTTTCACATCATTTAATAAAAATTCACCAATTTTTAAAATTTACTTTAAAAAATTATATAAGAATTTAAATACTATTACATATTTAGGGAACATAGATGTGGATGACAAATATACCCCAGTAAATATTTACGTATAAACAATATCAGATAATAATGAGATTGAAAAAAAAATCCTTACCTTAGGTCTGATATCATTCGTATGTATCCAAACCTCATGTATAATGATTTAAATAATGGTATTGACTTATTAATGAGTTATAATCATTTTTATGATATCATATATTATTATATTATCATCTGTTTGTTAGTAACATTTCATTGTCACTCATTATTCGGATATTAACTGCTTTATGTTCTTATGACAGTTTTATCATATAAGTTCATATTCCAATTATTAGGTTATAGTTATATAATTTATATAATTATATTAGTATATTATATATCATATTTATTTATTCCATTAATGTATATAATCATGGTTTAATGAATATCATGTATAATGAATCACATCGCATCGTGGATATGGTAGGCGGTACGTACACACGAGCGACGATATCATTCACTTAATGGTTAAAAGGTATGTAATTGGATGAAATATTAATTATAAAGAATAAGTATAATGTTATATTAATTATTTACATTCTTTATAATCATCATGATACCCATACATATTAAGTATTGTTGAATACGAAATTACACAACTGCATGGAGATGGTAAACCGTATGTATGCACACATGATGATATTTTTATTATTAGGTTGGATAAAAGGAGGTATAAGGTTGTCCCATAATTCTAATAAAATATCATAATGTATAAGATACTGAATTTATTACTTTATTATGGAAACAACATAATAAGAATAAGTATAATAAGAAAATATTTTTGAAAGAGGTGATAAAACAATTACCTCTTTTTTGAGTATCTCTTTTTAATTTGCACAAAATCTATTCTTAGGATGGATTTATGGAAAAAGTGTGGTATCTAGAAGGAAGTTAGGGATGTTGGGAGATTATTTGAGCAGAATTTGGGTGATCCAAGGGGCTTGAGATGTGTGAGTAAGTGGGTATAGATGGTGTCCTTTTATAAGAGGGAGGAGGGGCACTTTTGAATTGTATTAAAATATTATTTTATTATAAATTTATTTTTGAATTATAATAGCTCAAAAGTGATATATTTAGAGTATAAGATGATTATAGATCTAAATACTCTCAACCAATAGGTTTTATACAATTTTAGGTCACAAATTTAACCTTATATTTTGGCTTTAACCCTTAGTTAAATAAATTAACTCTTACCACGTCTTCTTGTATTTTTTACACTGTATGGTCAATATAGTTACTATAAAATACCAAGAGAACCTCAAGTGGATAATTAATTAAATTTTTTAACATTATATAATTCATTTGACCAAATATTAGATTTTATGACTATTATATAATTTAATAAAATAGTATATGTTTTAAAAACTCATTTATGTTAATTTTGACACTATTTTGTAATTGATTTTTTAAAGATATAAAAACTTTATTGATTCAAAAAAATACATTAAATCAGATATAACATGTACTTATCATCCAAAAAAATCATTTATGGCATCAAAAATTTCAAATTAAATTTATTTTTAATATTTATAATATCATTTATTTGAATCTTTCATTAATAAGGTAATCACTGCATCGTCGTTGTGTCATAAATAAATTTATTTATTTAATGTCTAAAAATTATAAATAAAATACCATGATCTATGAAATATTTTCATATTTCTAATGAATATTTATAGTCAAAAATATCAATTATATAACCACACCTTAAAATTTTTTTAGTAAAAAGATACATGTTTATTTTATATTTCCCTTTGCTTTAAATTAATTATTATAACATGTCATTTTCACACCCAAGTGGCTCCCAAGTGCCAAACGTTATTCATAAATTTTTTTTTGGTCTCCCAGGACTCATCCAATAATATTAAGACACATTTTAGGGTATTTTATATTATTCTAATATTTTTTTACCCTTATTTACCTAATATACCCTTTAACTATGGTAAATAAAAATAATTACTGAAGTTACTATTCATAATGTCCAAAAATAAAATGTAACTATTTAAATAATTTGGAACTTATGATTCCAAATCTGGAATCTATTTTTCCAAATTCAAAGCACATAGGTTTCATTAATTAATTTAAAATTAATTCTTGTTGTTAAAACCATAAAGCGGGTTTTTAAGATGTAAACACTATCAAAATATTAACATGTGTTTATGTTCAATTTAAATGTAAAATTACTTAAAATGACCAAAATTGTATTAAATAATAAAAATATAATCCAATTACACTTTAAAACTAATTAAAAATATAATATAACTATATAAATAAATTAGATAAAAAGTCAGTTTTGAATTAAAATGCGGTATTTTTCATTATTCATTAAAATATGAATTTCATCATAAAAATACCAAAATTTAAACCAAGTTAAATTTTTTATGTCCCACTTCCAAATAAGAAGTTTATTATGTCAAAATAAAACTTATAAAAGTGTAAAAACTAGATTTAAAATGGGTTCACCATCAAAAGGCGGTAAAACTACTTTTTTTAGAAAAAATGCTCATTTTATCTGTAAAATTGAATTTGTTATTATATAATGTCTAAAAGACATATAAGATGAATTTTAAACATTAAATTTAATATATTACATATATATTTTACTAATAAAATCTATAAAGAGTGATTTTATTATTTTATAGACTCACTTATTTTCATTTAAATAGTTTTTTAGAAGGAAGTTAACCCTATTCATACCTGCCATTATAATGAATAGGTTATAATATATAGTTATCACTTATACTAAGTATTACATGAAAATAATTCTATCAAAACAACTTAATATTGTGTGTAACACAATCTAAGAATAGTGTTGCGTATACTGCAAGCTAATACGGTGTTGCATATAATGCTAGCTATTCTTGGTGTAACGTACAACATAAGACATCAAAGAAATTAAAAAGAATCTATCTCATAAAATATCAGGGTGTTAAATCCCAGCTCTATCAAATTCCCCCAATAGGACTAAAAACATCCCGTGCACATGCATCCTTGAGTGATCAACACACAGGGTCCCTCCAATGAGTCGTAATATAAGCACGAGCATAACACATGATAGTATAGTCATCAACATCATCGGGTATATGTCAAAACTGTCCAAACTGCTATTCCGACCAGATCATAGATATCCACCACCATTTGTAGCCATACGGTTGGACAATACGTTGACACCTAATAACCTCTAAATAAGGCCAATCCAAGATGCACAGGTGGGACCAGTAATAGCTTCCCCCTAGATAGGAAGACCAAGAGGCACTGCCACATCCTTAAGGGTGATGGTCATATCTACCTCAGGCAGGTGGAATGTGTGTGTCTATGGTCTCCACCTCTCTATCAGGGTAGAAAGAATTTGATGGCCAACAAATATGAAATACGATACTATAGTTATGTAGAATCCATCATAGTGAATGTATGATATAATGGAACGTGGAGGTGGTGTGTGATGAAAATGGTTCGCTCGATGCATCTTGATCTCTCAAACATCACCATCATCTAGTACGACCTAGGAAACATTCTTAGCCTACTCAGTGAGTATTATGGTATCATCCACCTGTATGTAAGAAAATGAAATGAGTCGTAAGTGTAAAATTTAAGTATAACATTATGGTCAACAGAATGTTATAACTTGTAGAATGTAAGATATGACATGTTTATTCAAATTGTTTTATGATGTTATTTCCTACCAAAATAAAAGGGCATGCCTTCATGTTTTTCAAATCACATTACTAAAGTGTTTTTGAGATATGATTTTACTTAGAAAAGGGTGTTTTGTAAGATATGATATTATATATTTATATATGTAAACATTTTTTCTTTTTTGATCTAAAAGGTTACTAGAAAATGGTGTTCTTTGTAATTTATGTATGATTTCTCACATGATGGTATGTTTCATGATTATTTTCTCACATGTTTTCTTTATATTTTAGCCATGTATAGATTTATTATGCATTAATGTCACCTCAAATTCACTTTTCATATTCCTTTTAATGTGATTATGACAGGCTTATTATTATTTGATAGTAAAAGTATTTGGTGATGGTATAAAATTCTAAAAAATGAAGAATCTTATAATAAAACCATATAATTAACAATATTAGAAGATCACATAAGATACAATACATCATTCTGGATGAGAGTGTGAACTCAATCTAGTAATGTTAGGACATTGTTTCCGGTTATGAACTTCTTGATGACATATGGTGCATCCCAAAATTTTCCCTTTTTCTTAAGTCTAATCCATCTCATTCCATATACTATTGGACTTTTCCCTCCATCATTTACGCAACCAGTTGATGTCAGGTATCACTATCAGATGGACTTTGGGCATTGGGAAATATTGAAACTCACCAATAGGTGTCCATGGTATAACATTTTAGTTAAAAATGATGTCTATCCAGTACAATGGATAAACATATGATTCTCATGATATGTTCATAGATGCATATGATGTGATGAAGTGTGCACATGGAAACTATAAGTTCTGGAAGTTTGCACATTGGCATTGCCTCAATTCTAGTAATACCACAATTTTTCACCAATTATATTTGTGATGGGGTCTGAACACTATTGAACTTCAAATCGAGAGTCTTCTCATCAAAAAAGGCATATATGATAACCAAAATCTTCTTAAATGTTCTTTTCAATCTCTCATTGAAAGTGCCTTCCGTACCTTAGCCCCTGCTGAATCCCATTTGAGGCTAGTTTTTTTCTATCAACAAAGTACTTCACAAACCGATACAATGTCTCTTGAACTAGGGTAGTAATAAGTTACTTGAAATTTTCCTTGAAGACACCATTTATACACTCCATAATGTTGGTGGTCATGTGTCCATACCTCTTCCCCCGTCATATGCCAGTGTCCATTTTTATTTTGGAATCCACATCATATAATCATATACTTATTGATTATCCTTTTATATTTTTTCTAATATTTCTTCAAACCACCATTGATTCGGCTCATATTCTACATAAAAGTGATCATATTTCACATAAATTGATTTTATATTTACATTAAAATAGTAACAAATAACAAAGACATTGCATACATATCCTCATGATTTCCTTCTTCAACAGTTCATTATGGAATGTTTTTTCACATTTCTAGAAATGTGTCTAATGCAATACCAATGATGTGAATTTGGGAGTATCCATGTATTATGATCCTCATTGATTGCCTCATTGATTGCATGAAGATGATCATATATCAAATAAACACCTTGAATGTGGGTGAAATGGTTGCTGATACATGCCAAAAGACAACTCCATGATTCATAGTTTTCCTTCTCTACAATGTAAAAGGCAAGCATAATAGGTGAAAAGTTTCCATATTGGGTTGCTGCAATCAATAATACACCCTTGTATTTTTAGTATATAAATGTTCCATCAATCTGTATGAACTGTTTGCTAAAACTAAATGTATATTTATAGGGGAGGAATTACCAAAACAACCAATGAAATTGAACATGAGATGAATCATGTTAGTTATCTTGAGACACATGTTAATTCGTTTGAAGATGGAGGAAAACCCAGTTTTTGTGTCTTAGTTTGGATAGTAATTGTGGAAACACCTGATATGAGTCATCCCAATCACCATAGACCTTCACAATTGCATTCTATTTTGTAATCCATGCCTTATTATAGGAAATCTTATAACCAAATATTTGTTGTATCATCTCTTGTACAAGGGATATAAGAACATCTTGGCATGTACTAATCATCTAAACAATAATGGTGACACAAATTCAGCATCCAATTAGGTATGATCTTGTTTCAGGATTGGATGAATGCAAGTATGAGCTGCCTCAATCCTTGAGATTCTCCAACCTCCAAATGCAATGTCCGAAATCTCCCTCAAGCAGAATCTACAATCATTCCCATACTTCTCACACTGTATGAGATATTTATTATGGAATGACTCCTAAACTATATATCTACAATGCCTCTCAATTTGTAATCTATTTAATGTGCTTTTTAATGCATCTTTAATTGGAAAATTTCTTATAACACATACGATTTTTTTCAAATCACTAAAACTACCAGGGAAAACTTTGGGAAACTCAGTTACGGGTGTGAGAACATTACAATCGAATTCAAGCACACGTGTCATTACTTTCAACCAAGATGCAAAGTGTGGTGGATTTTTTATTATAGGTTGAGGCTAATGTACAACTAATGAATTTTTAGAAACTTCCTCCCAAACTTTTACTACTCCCTCCTCATCATAACTATTGTCACCATCTATTCCATAATTATGAAAATACTCATCAGAATTTGGATTTACATGTATATCTGAGAGATCATCTAGGTTATCCTCTTCTGCATCATTTGGAATAGACTCAATTTCATGGGGCAGACCATCTTCAACCACTCTTGTAAGTCTATATCTCCATAAAACTGGACGTTGTTGTTGTACAGTAGAAACATCAACATATAACTCCATCATGGTACCATATGACTGCTGAGAAAATAAATTTATTTCTTGGAACCACTACGCATCAACAACCAATGGACAAGATAGATTCCATAGTGTAGCTGAGAATTGAAAATGTCTATAGCTCATAGACTTGATCTCTTGATCAGGTCCTAAATTTAAGGAACCATGAATTCTATATTAAAGTTCAATTAGGGTTAAAAAATCATCTATACAAACCACTATTGTTGGTTGTGTGCTGTAAGAATCTCCTTACTCAGTTTGAATAACCTCCCCATGGTAGTACACATAGGCAAACATGAATCTATGTCAAAAAATTTTTTTGATCAAGATTTTGATAGTGTAACTAATATTGATAATGATAGTTGATCATATAATATTTATTATACTAAAATTTTATAATGAATTTTTATAACCTAAAATATGATACTAATGTTTCATTATATAAAAGTTTATTATAATATAAGTCACAAAATGTTTTGGAAGGTGAGGTAAAAAGAAGAGAACACAAAATTAGTTTAATTATCATTGATAAAATGACAATTATGATCATATAAAGTGAAATGGATAAGAACAAACACATTAAATAACACATGAATTTTTTAAAAAATACAAGAAATACCTTCAAATTTTTCAATAGAGCATGGTTTGGATGACCATATAATCTTCATGCTACCAAAATGTTTATCTAGAAAGAGATTTAGTTTCTTAGATAACCATATAATCTTCATGATACCAAAATTTTAGAACATTTTATTATATCCTAAAAGATGGAACTAATCAATATTTAACCATTAGTTAACCATTAGTTCATCATTGGTTAATCATTAGTTCATCATTAGTTAATAATTTATTAACCATTAGTTAAACATTGGTTAATCATTCTTTAATCATTCTTTAATCATCCATTAATCAAACTTTAATCATACCTTAATCATCCCTTAATAATTATTTAATCATTACTTAATTAATAGTTAATAATTACTTCTATATTAATTCCTTAATAAATATTTAATAATCACATAATCGTAATTTAATCATAATTTAGTCAATACTTAATCAACCTTTAATCATCACACAATCATAACTTAATCATAATTTAATCTATACATAATTATTACTAATAATAACTATTATTTCTAAACTATATATAACTAACTAAACCACTTCATGAATAAAATATTTTAAAATAACTAAAAATAATTCAATTAAATAAATAAATAACTTTAAATTAAATAAGAAAAAATACCTCTAATTGATGCTTTGCAAAAATACAAACTTCTTTTAGGCCACCAGATACACCACACACAAAGAAAACTTTTTCTAGAGAGAGAGGGCTTGGAATGTTGAGAGAAGGGATAATTTCAAAATTAGAGGGATGGGGGGGGATTTTGAAGTGAGGAGAATGGAGGAGGTACCCTTTCATAGGGAATTAAGTGAAAGGTGAACCGAGGGGGGGATTTCACTTGTACAATAGGCAAAAGGCGCACCCCCGGGCCACCTTACGCTTTCTATTTAAGAAAAAAGGCTCCCCCAACTGCCTTTTCCACGTCACTGATTTAGGGAAAGGCAACAGGGAATGGAAATGCGCTCCCCCAGCTGCCTTCCATGCATAATTTAAAAAAATTAAACCTACACACATTAAAAAAATACAAAAAACCCATAAAAAACTCCTGTAATGTCTTAGGTGGGAGCGCATGATCATAGGAAAACATGCATCATTATGTTAAATGATGAACAATTCCAGTTGAAGGGAGTCCCTCATTGGAAGTTCACTTGAGAATATGGTGCTATATTATACTTGATGCACCCACAACGATTTAGAATTCCTATCACGGGGACCAGATCCCCCATACACTACAAGCTCAGTTGGCCTTTCCCACCCTATGCGTGCATGCTTATATGAGTCAATCTGTGCCTCATTCTTACTTTGGGTTGGTGCTGCCAGCTAAAAGCTTTCATAAAAGAGTTTACTTTGGTTTACTTTAGTTTGGCATTTACTTTGGTTTGGTCCTGCCATTAAGGGATGTGCTAAAGATTTTAATAAAAAATATTATTAATATATATAAAAATATTATATTTATATTCAAAAATAATAATTATTTATATAAATTAATTAAAAAACTCATATTTATAATTAATATAAATATGATATATTATAATATTTTTTAATAATTCAAACATATATATATATAATGTTTCAAAAATAGTATTTATAGGTTTATAAATAAATAGAAATATAATTAAATAATTATAAAATTATAATAAAATTTTTTAAATGATAAATATTTTTATTATATTTATAATTATATATAAATATTTTTTAAATATATTTATTTATAATTTCAATTATGAATAAATATATATATTTTAAAAAGATATATCTCTCTAATGAATTTGGTCAATATATATATATATATAATGTGATAATGATGATATTCATGGACACAATTGACGTTATTTATGTTTATATATACAATGAAATTAAATACACACACCCACACATGTTAGGATCAAACCCCGTCCATAGCCCCTAGGGATAGATAGGGAATACCCTTCACTTATTTATATTTTATTACATGACTCTGCAATCCCAATAGGCATATTAAAGCCCATCTCTATCTTTCGCCATTCCAGCTGGATATGCACTGGCTCGTAGGCTTACCCGCCACTCTACAGCGACACTGAACCCCACGGTGAAGCTGTGCCCACCTTCTTCCTATAACGACACTCTGCCCCATCGGTACTCACCGCCTAGATCTTAGCCACCATCGTAGATCCCGTTGGACTCACCGCTATACCCAACATTATCTCCCACTGCCTAGAGCCTAGCCCCACTAGAGATCCCACTAGATCTGGCTCCACCTCCATCTCCCTGACACTTGGAGCCAGCCTCCACAAGTGATCCCACTGGACCTAACTCCGCCCCCACCTCCTACCAGTTGGAGGCAGCCACAACCAGACTTCATCTCCTATCGCCTGGAGCTAGCCGCCATCGACCTCACCTCCTCTTCTGTATGTCCACATTGCACTACCCTGTCGTAATCACTAACCGAAGCCAACCCCTATCACCCTAGTCAAACACCTCTTTCGAGGTCAACATCTGCATGCTGTGAAGCCAGCGAATAAACGCCCGCATGCGGGCCTGTGAGGAATCGAACCACCACTGGGATGCAGTACATAAGACACACGGACCACTCGTCTAGTGTCTTGACTGCATGATCATTTATAAATTGACACTCGTATGATTCATTCATGTTATACCCACGAACTTATTGCGTTCTCATAAATACTTAAAAAATTACTATAAATATATTTAAATAATAAATATATTTATTATATTAATAATTATAAAATTTTAATTATATATAAATAATTTTTAAATATATTTATAATAATAATAATTATATATATATATTTAAATAATTATTAAATCACAATAAATACATTTATTATAATTTTATAAATATATATAT
This sequence comes from Viscum album, assembly GCA_963277665.1. Lineage (NCBI taxonomy): Eukaryota > Viridiplantae > Streptophyta > Magnoliopsida > Santalales > Viscaceae > Viscum > Viscum album. Next base: position 149,100,670 of record OY728166.1, on the reverse strand, counting down.
TTATATATAAATAAATAAATATAAATATATTTATAATTATATATAAATATTTATAAATATATCTATTTATAATTATAATTATAAAGAAGTAAATATATTTAAATAATTATAAAATTATAATAAATATATTTATAATATTTATAATTTTATAAATATATATAATTATTTAAATATATTTATAAATATATACAAATATTTATAATTATAATTATAAATAATATATATATATATATATAAATATATAAATAATTTTCAAATTATAATAAATATATTTATTATATATATTTATAAAATTATAAATGTAATAAATATATTTATTATGATTTTATAATTATAAATAAATAATTATTTATTCATAGTTATAATTGTAAATAAATATATATTTATTTAAATAATTATAAGATTATAATAAATATATTTATTATATTTATAATTTTATAAATATATATAATAAAATTATAGCAATTGGTGACTTCTTGAGTGGTAAAGGCTCCCCGTAATCCTATATCACACCCGAGTTCAAATTCGGGTGGTAGGGAATTTCCGCAAGAAGATGGTGACACATACATGATGCAAGTAGTATGATGTGGACATGACGTTGCACTGGGCCCTTAAGTCAGTCAGTGAGACTTTGGCTATGTAATGGGCATCATGCCCACTGGTCATTTGGGTCATATACAGAATAAAAAAGGCTTGATGGGTTGGCTATCTCTTGCGGGGGTATGGTCTGCCTTTCTGATTTGTGTGTGTAGTGTGTGTATGTTTAATGAAATCGTACCCCTAAGCACATAATATATATTATAATAAAATTATAAATATAATAAATATATTTATTATAATTATTTAAATAAATAAATATTTATTTATAATTATAACTATAAATAAATAAATATTTATTTATAATTGTAACTATAAATAAATATTTATTTATAATTATAAAATCATAATAAATATATTTATTATATTTATAATTTTATAATTATATATAATTATATAAATATATATAATTATTTAAATATATACAAATAATAATAAATATATTTATTATATAAATAATTATAAATAAATAAATATTTATCTAAATAATTATCAAATTATAATAAATGTATTTATTATATTTATAATTTTATAATTATATATAATTAATATATTTATCATATATAATTATAAAATTATAAATTTAATTATATATATTTATTATAATTTTATAATTATTTAAATAAATATTTTTTATTTATAATTATTACTATAAATAAATATTTATTTATTTTTAATTATAATTATAAATATAATAAATATATTTATTATAATTTTATAATTATGAATAATTTATTAACATTATATCTTTATGAGTGCTAAAAAAGTGCTAATAAAGGTTAGTTTTACCAATGCTTTATATTTTAGTGCTGCTAAAAACCTCCTTTATTAGCACTTTCCAAAAAGAGCTCATAAAAGCCTTTCATGTTTTAATAAATGGAACCCTTTTAAAACTCTGCCGCTACTCAATCCTCAAGCTTTTGTGGAACTAGAGCTCTGTCGCTGCCTCCGCTGCCCCCACGACCGCCTCCCCCTCGGCCACCCCTACGACCAAACCCTATTGCTGTTACCTGACCTCTAAATCTAAGGTATTATTTTTTTGTGCCAATTTTTTCAGTCACTGCCCCTGCTCACGTTTGAATTTATCTAGACGAACCAAACTCTCATCCTTTGTGTGCATCTTACTCCTTCTTTTGTCTTCATTTTCTCGACACCATAGCTTCAGATACAGTGGAATCAGTCGATATTAATAAATGAGATTCCCTTTCATCTTTTTTTCATGCTATGTGGAGTGAACCATGTAGGATCGATATGAAACTAATTGTAGTATCAAATATGTATAAATGATATTCTCAAATACAAGAGGTGGGGGGGGGGGGTGAATTATATACTTTAAAAATTCTTTTGGAACTTTTAAAGATGGTTATGTTTAACAAGGTTAAACATGGTAATTCACAAAACCTCTAGTTCTACACACTTTCTTGATTATGGAAATATGATTCCGAGAAAGTGATTCCAGAAAAATGGTTCCAGAAATGAAACTTAATGAAAGTTCACAAATATGAAGATTCTACCTTAAAGCGTATAGAATCTAACTTAATCAGAGTAAAAGTATAAGGAAGTATAAGATAGTTATACTTTCTTTAACAATATAAATGCAGTAGAAAACTTGTAACAAAACAAGTAACAAGTAGTAAATCTTTTAACCCAAAGAGAAGGGCATCCAACAACCTTGGATAAAGGTCCCTTGATTTATACTTTCAAGAAAGTCTGTCTTACCCACACCAGGGTAATCCCTTGATACTAAGATCAAAGTTTGACTTGCTATCCTCGCAAGCCCTAAACTTCAAGGTTGTCGGAACCTCTGTCTTCCTCTACAAGGAATCCCTCAACTTCAAGGTAGTCGGCACCTCTATCTTCCTCAGTAAGGAAGCCCTCAACTTCAAGGTAGTCGGCACCTCTATCTTCCTATCCCCGGAATCCCTTGACTGTACACAACAACAATTGGATTCGCACAAAGAAAATATGAACAAGAAGTTCAATACGCACAAGGAAATGGAGTCTCTCTCTAGAAATCACTTCAACAGCATGTAAGCACAGTTGTCAAAGTCTTGAGATCGTTCAAATGAGCTCCTATTTATAGGCACGACTTCAATGGTCATCTCCCACCTCCAATGATTATATTTTTCCTTGAATTTAAGAGGGACCTGTACACGTGTAACTCAACCAATGGTTAGTTAGTAATTGAATGCATGACATCATTTTATAACAAAACAAGTGTAAGTAAAAATATGGTCACATAACTAAAATACAATATTCGGAGTGTAAGAAAATGAAAGTTTGGAGTCTAACTAAAAATGAATTCGGAGTCTATAATACAAGGATATTCGGATTATGTTTTCTAGGAATTCAGAACCTGAATTCTATAGAATTCCGGAGTATGAATTTCAAGGAAATTCAGAATCGGGATTCTCAAGAATTCGGAACCAGAACTTTCAAAGTTCAGAGTCAGAGTTCATGAGAATTCTGAGTCAAAACTCTTAAGAGTTCGGAGTCTGTATTTAGAGAACTTGGAGTCAGAACTCAGAAGAGTTTGTAACCAGAATTTGAAATCAGAATTCGGAGTCAAAACTCAGAAGAGTTCGTAACCAGAATTCGTAATCAGAATTCAGAGTCATAACTCAGGAGAGTTCATAACCAGAATTCGTAATCAGAATTCAGAGTCAGAACACATAAGAGTTCATAATTATTAGGACCAATAGGGGCCTATATACCCTGAGAGGGGGGGGGGGGGGGGGGGGGTGAATCCGGGTATAGATATTCTTTTTCAAAGTTCTTCCTGCCCCACTGGATCTTGACCTCTTTATTACAAGGGCCACTTCGTTTGCACTTGTGTGTTTATTATGATCACTTATTTTCTTCTTTATCTGATGATGATGCTTTAAATGCAATGCAGGGAATTAAGTAGGCAGACACAAAGATTTTTACTTGGTTCACCCTCACTGGGCTATATCCAAGGAGCATACGCCGACAAGTTGCTGGTCGTACCTAATTCCACTATTCTTCACTAGATGTGGATACAATGGTTCGGTCTAGATCACTTCTATGCCCAGGCACACTGCCTTTACAAAGTTTAGGGTCAGCTCACTTCTTTCCCAAGGGTCACTCTCTGTTTCTCTCTCTCTAGATCACTGCCGGTGGAGAGGATCACCTTCTTCCTCTTCCTAAGCTCACTACTCTAGAAGGGAATCCACTCACAGTTTATAGACCTGTAGGTATCTTCATTTGCATGAAAGCACAAATCCTCAACTATAGATAGATGATCTGTTAAAGTCCAACTTTCATCCACTGATGAATACCCCTTTGCCTCTTAAACACAGGGCAATTCCTTTGGAAACACCTTCGCAAAGCACCCTACTTCGCTAGGCTCCCAATTTCACGAAGCTCAAATAAGCCTTCGCGAAGCTCCTGCCTTTTCGCGAAGCGCTCTCACGAAGCAGTCTCGCGAAGCACTCCCGCGAAGCTCAAGCCATTGCAGAGCAACTTCCCTCACAAAGCTCACTGAGCCAACGTGGAGCTCACAACTTTCGCGGAGCTACAATAGCCGCCGCGAAGCTCCTCTTTCGCGAAGCACACTGGCTCCGCGAACCTCCTTCGCAATACGAGAGAAAAATATTTTCTCTTAAAATTATCTCTGCTTCTCTCGAGGGGGTCGACCTCTATTTATAGGCGATTCCACCGACCCTTGAACTTTCCACGTGAATTCAATGCCACGTCATCTCAAATCGTGAAGCTACGAAGTTTCTGCTGGAATTCTGTCCAAACCATGAAGCACCACGACAATTTTCTGTTCGCAGAGCTCGTCGTAATCGTGGAACATCCCGTCAATTCCTTCGCGCCTTCACTGCGAAGCTACCTCACAATTCCCTTCATCGCCGCGAATCTCCCTTGTAAAGCCCTTCACTGCCGCGATGCGCTTCAGCCCCTGCTGTTCACGAAGCTCATCGTAATCGCGAAGAATCACCGCCTCCATTCTTCTGGTCTTCACGAAATCCAAACCATGAAGCCTCTCTTCACAAAATTAATGCCATTGCCATATTTAATTATGATCTTCATGGAAATCCTATTTTCACGATGCTCACCAAACTCCAAATTTTGGACCCCAAAAATTTGGCAAACACTGGGAAATGGCGCCACCTTGTACTGCTCTTTTGTACCACCTCCAGATCATCCTTTCCTTTGTCATCGTTCTTTGTCAACAAGGATTGTCAACAAATTCTCAGGAACTCGACAATTCTCCATGGAAACCTGCTTTGTCAACAAACACAATCAACCCAAAAAATACTGCAATGTTACCTTGAGGGATTTTTTCCCAACAATAATCAGAATTCATAATATGAATTCAGAGTTAGAACTTCAGAAGAGTTCATAACCAGAATTCGTAATCAGAATTTGGATCCTAAAACAGAATTTTTCATATCTAGGTATTTATAAGATTCTGAGGTTTTGGTTACAAACTAAATTTTACACTTATGAACAACAAAAACATGGTAAGGATAAATTTCCTTGGGGAAGGAAATTTTTCCTTATAGAAGTAAAACACAAGGTAAAAAGAGATTTTCCTTGAGATAAGGTGTTTGTGATTTTCAAAACAAGAAGGAATGGTAAAGTCATAAGGAAATCTTATTGACTTAACAATCTCCCCTATGTATGAAGGAATGAAAAATTCATAAGGAAAACATTATTGACTCAACAATCTCCCCCTTTTTGGAAAGAACAAACATCCTTATGAAAAATAATATAAGGACTTAGCAAAATAAATTCTTAGACTTTGAAATAAAACTTATCTCCCTTTTCACATTGACAAAGATGAATATGACTAACTCACCCTTAGGATTTGGAACACTAAGGATCATATTTTAGATTTCTAGAATGAGATTTTTCATTATCTTGAGTATGAAAATCTTTGTAAAAAAACTCCCCCTTAGATAAACCCCCTAGATAAACTCCCCCTTACTTAGGGATATTTCTTTTTTTACTTAGAATTCTTTTTCCTTCTCCCCCCTTGTGATTTTCAAAAAGAGTTTGAGGGAATGGAAAAAAATATGGTACCTGAAATATTAGTACAAATATCCAAAAAAAAAACTATAAATCCACAATTTTATTAAGATTGGAAGAATTTGTACAAGGAAAGAAAATACAACAAAAGATCGGATTTATTTTCCTTCCTTTTCCTTGGGTATGAATTTCTTCACAAAGGTTTTCAGATTCTTTAACTCCTTGTGATCTTTCTCTAATTTCTTCTCTAAGGCTTTGATCTTATCATCCTAAGCCTTCAGAGCCTCAACCTGAGATTTCAACAACTCTTCTTACCTAAGTAGCTTCTCTTCTATCTTGATCTGAAGATCCCTTTCCCTTTTCCAGTTTTGAGAAAAAAAATATAAATTTCCATTAAAATCCTTTACCTATTGAGTCCAAGTATTTTTCTTAAGGGTTATCTTTTCCTCAAGGATAGTTGTGAGATCCTTGATCTTGCTATCTTCATTATCAAAGGCTTCCTTGAAATCATGTTGAAATTTATCAAGCTCTCTTAGATATTCAATAACCTTCCTCAACCAACTGGTCACTTTCTTACAATACTTTCTATGAGCATCGTAGTTCATGTAGAAATTTTTGAAATCATCCTCAAGATGAACACATTTTTCCATCACAAATGATACTGAATCCAATTTCTGATTCATTCTATGCTGAACTATTTGACATCTCGAGTGAATGCTTGGAAATATAGGAATCGTGTCCACTAGCTTCTTTAGTGATTAGACAATGAAGTTATGTCCCAATGAAGATGATTTCAAATCCAAGAATTTTCTAGGAGAAGAATCCTTCTGTAGCTCTACCATATTTCTCTTAGAAGATCCACCAGATTCCTTCTTCCTTAACATAGCTTTGGTTGGTGTGCTATAAATCACTTGTTTTCCCCTGTCAGTTCTCGGAACAGCCTCTTCATCTGAAGATTCATGCTCTCTTTTAGATAATTACACAATCTTATCTTCATCAATTTTTTCTTTCTCAGCCCCTTCCTCAATTTCTTCCTATTGAATGAAGTCATGAGCATACCTTTCTTCCTCAGAAGGCTTATTCACTTCATCTTCTTCCTTCTCATCAATTCTAGGTGTAGCAAGTTTTGAGGATTCATCTTGATAAGTCTAGATTGACAATTTTTTGGAAGCACTTTCCTTCTCATGAAAGTCTTCAACTTGCTTTATCAAATCAGCTGTATCATCACTACTTTCATCTTCTTGTACTTATTCTGCAACTTTCTTCTCTTCCAAAATCTTCTCTTGTACTTTTATAGAGTGAGAAATTTCTTACCCGGTGTCTCAGGTAATTCTTTAACCAAGAAATAATTCGGCACTGGGATATTCTCAGAAGCTAACTCAGTGTCTCTTAAAAGAGATTGGACAATTTCGGCCTCAAAAATTTTCTTCTTTTGCGTCTTCTCTTTGGCTTGTCTCTCGAGCTCATCAGCGATTTTTTCTTTTAAGGCCTTGGTCTCAGTAGGGTCTTGGACAAACTATGGTTCCCATTCTTTCCTGTTTTTCTTATCCTCCCTCCATTTGGCTACCAACTCATCCGGATAATCTTTCTTATTCTTGGAATTTGGAGGTGCGGATTAAGTTTCTTTGGACTTAGAGGTTTTCTCTATTTCTTCCACTTCCTTCAGTTTCCTCTTTTTTCCATCCTTCTTCGACGGTTCAGCCTCTTCTGTATTCTTCAGAACAACTTATGTTTCTTCCACTCGTAGATCATAAAAATCTTCGAAATCTTTAGAAAATCCGACATTCATTATTTTCAAAGTATCATCGCTTACTAACATGACTTTTCAATTCTTCGGCTTGGAACTGCAAGGAATCTTGAAGGACTCAAGACATCGAGAAATCAACTTGGAGAGTAGGGAAGGATACATGATTAAATATGCTCTTAAATTTCCATTCTTGATATTCTCTATCATAATGAGAATATGCTTCATCAGATTGATCTTCCTTAGATTTACAAAAAAATACAAGATATACATATCAATTTTCTTCAGTGTATCCTTGTCACCCTTTCTTGGTATGATAAAACCATGAACCCATAACTCAAGGATCTGATTATTTGTTGACAGATGAGCAATCTTTGTGGTCTTGACATCTAAAAGTCCAAGGCACTCTATAGCCTTCACCTTTACAAAACTTCCTTGAACATCTGACAGCTTGTGGGAACAGAACTCGGCTTCACCTTTATAAGACAGCCCCACCAAGCTAGTAGACTTGGTGTATGAGAGGGAATAGGTTTTTCCATAACTCTTGAATGAAAACTTATATCTCCCTTTTTCCTTAAAGAAACTAACCAACTCATAGAACTCAATAAGTAGATCCCGATACACAACATCTTGAGATTTTGTCTTGGATATGGCTACACTCTCCCATCCATTTAGCTTGATTTTATTGGAAATAATAGAGTCATACATATTGAAGAAATTCGGATGCACCATCCTTTCTCTGTATATTTTCCACTCTGCAATCGGCTTGACAGAAGACATCTCTTGAGAAGGAACTTCACTCGACATTCGGACTTGAGAAAATTCTGAGAAGTTTGGAACGAGCTTTTGTAGGAGGGCAGATCTTCGACACTTAGAGGCTTGAAATCGATGTGGGAAAACCCTTTGGGGGTCCTTTATATAGGTGTTGATTCGACAGTTGAACTTACAAAGAAAATCCAATGGCTGAGAAACCTTGTGATCAGATCTGACGGTTGAAATCATAGCCTCAAGGAAAATTTGGCAGGATCCGATCTTTTGAGGTTTTTAAATAAAATAATCGGATTTAAGAAAACTAGAATCTGAGAAATTTTAAAAACAAAAGAAACTTCCAGCAAGTAAAAGGTGATTACGAAAACTCAAGAAAGAATTATACCTTTGGGATTTTCAGGAGAATTATTCGTATTGAGGAAAAATTCCTCTTGAAGGACTTTATATTCTGAAAACAAAATATTGAGTACCAAAAAAATTGAGTACGCAGATCTTCATTACGAAAATCTTCATTACGAAAATCTTCATTATGAAAATCTTCATTACGAAAAATTTTGAAATCTTCATTAAAATAAATTTTGAAAACTTCATTATGAAAAATATGAGAAACTTCATTATGAAAAATATGAAAAAAATAATTATGAAAAATATGAAAAACTTCACTACAAAAAATATTAAAAACTTCATTACGAAAAATATGAAAAACTTCATTATGAAAAATATGAATAACTTCATTATGAAAAATATGAAAAACTTCATTACGAAAAATATAAAAAACTTCAGTACAAAAAATATGAAAAAATTCATTACAAAAAATATGAAAAACTTTATTATGAAAAATATGAAAAACTTAATGATGAAAAATATGAAATAATTCATGAACAAATGTACCCCCCCTTTGAAAAGGAGTTTATTACTGTAAGGATATTGATTCCACAAGAAGTTAACAAGGAATATTACCATGTGGTTATCATTATTAACTTTTGTTTTATGTATTCAAATCTATCGGAGGGTAAAGATTTTGTGACAATATCAGAAAGTTGATCTTGCATTCCAATAAATTGAAGAATGATATCTCCTTTTTGTGTGTGATCCCTAAAGAAGTGATGCCTAATATCTATGTGCTTTGAACGAGAGTGATGTGCATGGTTTTTACTAAGGGCAATGGCACTTGTATTATCACACAAAATTTGTGTTTTGGTAAAACTCATACCATAGTCTGAGTGTGTGTTGCATCCATAACACTTGAGCACAACAATTTACAGCTGCTACATATTCAGATTTAGCAGTGGAAAGTGCTACTGAGTGTTGCTTATTGCATGACCAAGAAACTAATGAATCTCCTAAGAAATGATAAGTTCTAGATGTACTCTTTCTATCCATTCTAAATCCACCAAAGTCAGCATCTGAAAAACTTTTTAAAACAAAATCATTTCCAGAAGTATAAAAGAGTTCAAAATCCTTGGTTCCCTTTAAGTAACAAAAAATTCTTTTCACTAACTTTAAATTAGATTCCTTAGTATTGGATTGATATCTTGCACATAAGCATACTGAAAGTATTAAGTCTGGATGACTCGCTGTTAAGTAAAGTAAACTTCCTATCATACCTCTAAATTATTTTTGATCTACTGGTTTCCCAGCTTCATCAAGATCAAGTGTGTTTGAGGTATGAATGAGAGTATTTATACTTTTAGTATTGTCATATCCATACTTTTTAATAAGATCTTTAATATACTTATGTTGAGATATATAGATTTCTTATGGTTATTGAGATATTTGAAAACCAAGGAAAAATGTTAACTCACCCATCATACTCATTTCAAACTCAGATTTCATTATATCCACAAAGGAATCTGTTAAGGATTGTTGAGTTGAACCAAATATAATGTCATCAACATAAATTTGAACAATCAAAACATTTTTCTTATATTTCTTTATAAAAAGGGTTGGATATTCATTTCCCTTTACATAGTTATTTTGAAGAAAAAATCATGTAAGTCTATCATACCAGGCTCTAGGGGCTTGTTTAAGTCTATAAAAAGCTTTGGTAAGTTTAAAAACATGATCAGGATGTTTTGTGTCTTCAAAACCAGGAGGTTGTTCAATAAAAACTTCCTCTTAAACATAACCATTAAAGAAAGCACATTTTACATCCATTTGAAAAAGTTTAAAATTGAAGAATGCTGTAAAGAAAAGTAAGATACGAATAGATTCAAGTCTAGATACTGGAGTATAGGTTTCTTCATAGACTATTCCTTCCTATTGATTATAGAATTTAGCAACTAATATAGCTTTATTTCTTACAATGATTCCATTTTCATCACACTTATTTCTGAAGACCCATTTTACTCCAATAATAGAAGTTTCCTTAGGTCTTTCAACCAAGGTCCAGACTTTATTCCTTTTGAATTCATTTAGTTTATCTTGCATGAATTTAATCCAATCATCGTCACCTAAATCTTCATTAGTGCTTTTTGGTTCTAATTGGGAAAGAAATGATAGATGTTCTATTTCATTTCTTAAGGAAATTCCAGTCCTTATAGTTTGATTGACATCTCTAATGATACTATCACTAGGATGATTCTTAAGAAACAACTGATTTGGGTTTTGTAAAACTTGTTCATCAATGTAAGGTAAAAAATATTTTGGGGTAAATGTTTCAGAAGCCTTTTCTTGAAAATTTTCCTTATCAGAAGAATGTTCTAACAAAGGTTGATAATCAGTTTTTGAAAACACATCTGAAGATGTAGGTTGGGGTTGTTTAAAAATAAAGGGATCAGTTTCATCAAATTTTACATGTACTGTTTCTTCAACAATACAAGTGTTTTTATTAAAAACTCTATAAGCCTTATAAGTTTTGGAGTAGCCTAATAAAATTACTTCATTAGATTTTAGTGAAAATTTGTGTATGTTATCTTTAGTATTCATAATGAATACCCTGCATCCAAAAACCTTGAAGTAGGAAAGTCTAGGTTTTCTACCATTCCATAACTCATAAGAAGTTTTATTAAGAAAAGGTCTGATCAAAACACAATTTATAGTATAACAAGCAGTACTTACAGCTTCAGCCCAAAAATATTTGGCTAAAGAACACTCACTCAACATGGTTCTAGTTATCTCTTGAAGAATTCAATTTCTTATTTCAACAACACCATTTTGTTGGGGTGTTCTGGGTGCTGAGAAGTTATGAGTAATGCCTTTTCTACTACAAAAAGTTTCAAAATATGAATTTTGAAATTCTCCTCTATGATCACTATGAATAGTTTTCAATGGATGATTTTTATCATTTTTAACTTGGGCTCTAAAACTTTTGAAATAAGAAAAAGCTTCAGATTTCTTTTCTAGAAAATAGACCCATGTAAATCTAGTGTAATCATCAACCAAGAAAAATACATAATACCTGCCCCCAATGCTTCCAGTTTATATAGGTCCAAAAATATCCATATGCACTAACTATAATGCATCAGTATTTGAGACTTCACCGACTGATTTAAAACTTGATTTATGTTGCTTTCCATATTGACAAGGGTCAAAAACTTTTGAAGAATCAAATCTAAGCTCTGGTAGATCCTTAACTAATATTTTCTTAGAACGTTTTCATAAGTTCCTAAGGTTACAGTGTCCTAACCTTCTATTCCACAACCAATAATGAACTTCTATTGCACTAAGGCAAGGTAGATCTTGGCTCCTAAGGTCTTCTAAGTTTAGTGTGTAAACATTCACTTGCCTATGGGCAGAAAGAATAAAATCTTCCTTGGAATTGTGTACTAAGCACTTTCTATTCCTAAAATTCACAAGGTAACCTTCATCACATAATTGGATTATGCTAATGAGGTTGTGCTTAAGACCCTTAACGAGTAAAACATTTGAAATCAAAGTTCTTCCAAGAATAACTATGTTACCTATACCAATACTTTCCCCTTGAGCATTATCTCCGAAAGTTACTTTTCCTCATTTTGTTTTGATAATATTTTCAAAATAGTTTTTGTTACCAGTCATATTCCGGGAACATCCACTATCAATGTACCAAGTATTTCTGTTGATACCTTCTCTATTTTACTAAAAATAGGAAAAATTTAGGTTTTCAGAATCCAAACTTTCTTGGATCCGGAAATCTCAGAAAGAAAAATTTTAGCCACCCACATCTTTTTAGAAAAATAGGATTTATGAAATCCTAAAGACTGGGTTTTATTTAAAGAACAATTTTTTGCCTAGTGTCCACCACACTGAGACTTAGTGTAGAATATAGAACTTTGAGGAACAAAGTAATTTTTACTAAAAATTGGTTTAGAACTAGTATAACCAAAACTAGAACTATTCCTTAGAGGTCGGATTTGAGAGTACATCTTATCAAAATTTTCTTTACCTAAGGTAAATTTTGACAAACACTTCCTCAAGGAAAAGATTTCAGATTTCATTTTGATAACCAAGTTATTGTCTTCTAAAACATTTTATTTTGAACTAGAGTTAGGCTTGAAAACATTTTTCTTAGAAATTACATTTTCTAGATCTTTAGAAAGTTTATTCTTTTCAGAATTTACTTCCTCAAGATTTTTTGAAATACTTTTGAAATCAACATTTTTCTTATCAAGATCTTTAGAAAGATATGATATTTCCTTACTAAGAATAATATTCCTAGTATTTTCATTATCAATTTTTTTCATGTGTTTTGAGTTCTCAATCTCAAGGAGTATGGAAAACCTAGAAACTTCTTCATAGGAAGGTAAAGCATTATCTTCATCAGAAGACGATTCTTCATCTGAAGAGTTATAATATTTATTATTACTATAATTTTCATTTAAAGAAACATTGGTCATTGATTCATCATTGTGTACCTTATCTATTAAACAATTATTTTCAATAGGTAGTCTGGATATTAGAGCAAGATTCTTCTATCCAAAATATTAATAATCTGAAGATTCATGTGAAGAGTCACCACCACTAGAACTCCAGGTGTCATTAGATTTCAAGACTTTATTACCTTTATCCTTGTAATATTTCTTTCTGTTTATCTCTGAATGTCTTTTCTTTCTTTCTTTTCTCTTAAGCATAGGACAATCAGGTCTTATATGTCTAGCTCTCTTGCATTCATAACATGTAACTTCGGAATCTTTCTTATTTTTCCTTTCTTTCTGCTTGTATGTGGATTGAAAGTTCCTTTGTCCAGCTATCTTGTCCATCCTTAGAGCAAGATTTGCTAACTCATTCTCTGAGGATTCACTTACACTATATTTAGATTGGATAATAACCTTTTTAGACTTAGATCTAGTAACTATATCAGAAGTCTTGGCTTTCATATGGTTTGAAGTAGTAGTAAAAGCAACACTACCATTACCATTCTTCTTCTTTACATTATCAACATCTCTATTCATTCCAGTCTCATGCTGAAGAAGAGTTCCAAATAGTTCAATAAGAGAAATCTGATTAACCTTTCTGTTCTCATCAATAATAGTTCTCTTGGATTCCTAATCATTGGGCATGATGTCTATGATCTTATCAACAAGAGATTCATCATCTAATCCTTTCTCACCCATGGATTGTAAACTATTCACAATAGTCATAAATATTTTTTTCACCTTACATATGGGTTCTTCATAAGGAAATCAGAAACCATGATATTCAGCTCTGAGCATGGCTCTTCTTATTTCAATAAATTTGGAAGTTCCAAAGTGTGTAACTTCAAGTTTCTTCCAAATACAATTTACTACTTCACAAGATGAAATTTGGATATATATATTTCTAGTCATGGAAGAAAAGTATTGCGTACCTTATAATTCAGTTCATATTCATGTTTTTCTTGATTGGTAAAGGTACTAACTTCTTTGTCAGGGATTTTATATCCTCCAGTAAGCATAAAAAAATTATCAACATCAGTATTGATAATGAATGTTTTCATACGATCTCTCCAATATTCGTAATCATTTACATCAAAAATAGGTGGTCTAGTTGGATTGAGATTGTCTATGGAACCAACATTGATTCCTGCCATCTTATAGAAAAATCTTTCCACACAAACTTGTTAGTAATAATGATTCGTAAACAAGGAAAATATTCCTAAGCAAGGAAAAAGAGTATCTTTAAGAAAAAATGAATCAGAAAAGTATGAATCTAGAAATATGAATATGGAAATTCAATTCCAAAAAGAATAAGAGAAATTATCAGAATCTAACCATGAGATTAAATAAGATCTAACCAAAACTCTGAAGATAATTGAATTTAGCAAGGAAAACTTATATGTGAATATAAGTATTTTAGAGTCCTCCTCTGATACCAATTGTAGGATTGGTTCAGAGTATGAGGTTTCCAACCTCTGATACCAATTGTAGGATTGATATGATACTAATTGTAGTATCGAATATGTATAAATGAGATACTCAAACACAAGGGGGGGGGGGTGAATTGTATACTTTAAAAATTATTTTGAAACTTTTAAAGATGGTTATGTTTAAAAAGGTTAAACAAGGTAATTCACAAAACCTCTAGTTCAACACAGTTGCATGATTCCATAAATATGATTCCGAGAAAGTGATTCCGGAAAAGATGGTTCTGGAAATGAAACTTAATGAAAGTTTACAAAGATGAAGATTCTACCTTAAAGCGTATAGAATCTAACTCAATCAGAGTACAAGTATAAGGAAGTATAAGATAGTTATACTTTCCTCAAAAATATAAATGCAGCAGAAAACTTGTAACAAAACAAGTAACAAGTAGTAAATCTTTTATGTCACGACCCGTCCTTGGGGCCCGTGCCGTGACTACCCCAAGCCCGCCTACCATAGGCCAGGGGCTGACGACTAGCACCAAGGCGTAAATCCCGGTAAAAGGGAAGGCATTGCATTTGTAAAGTAAAAAAGCATCTCAGAGTAAGCAAGCAGAAAAAGTAAACACTAAGTAAAAACTGGTACAACAGTAAGTGCAGAAAAGTAAATGGGCTATTATACAAACCCAAATTGAAAGTAAAGTACAACTCGAAAGGGAAAACAACAACTGAAAAGTAAAAGCCACTACACCGAGCTGTCCACTGGAAATCCCACCTGAAGGGTGGGTAAAATTGCTCCACTGCTCCTCGGGTCCCGCCGTCCGCTCCGAGTACGTCCCGCCCAGTGGTCCACCTCCAGGTAACGTACTGCTCTGCAAGCCTCAACCACGATCAACGTTGTCCGTCGTCTGCAACCAACACAACGTAGTGCGGGTATAACCCGTGCAGGGGTGAGTATAAGCTACTCAGTAGGGACCCCGAGACCCCTGAAGGTCACCCAAAATCCACAAAGGATAAACCACAAAGGAAAGATACAATCACGAAGTAAAAATCGACACTGCTTAGGTATATGCCCATACATATACCTAAGTCATCAATTCCAATACGCTCTAACCTCCGAGCCCAAGTACAACCCAGTCCACATAGGAAAGTATATGTATTCCACACAGGAAATAAAAACATAATCCACACAGGGTAGCACAACAAAATCCACACAGGAAAGCAAACAGGATTCAGCTCACACAGGTATACTTCTTCGAAAGACGATATAGATGATCACTGATCCATATAAGTCATCGGACTCACAAAGGATCGATAGGTACAGACCCCCGAAAAGACCCACACAGGATCGGTAAGAAACTAACCCCCGCATAGACCCACACAGGATCGGACCCACACAGGATCTGTAGGCGCTGGCTCACACAGAACCACTGAGCGCTGACCCACACAGGATCGGACCCACACAGGATCGGTAGCACTGATCCATATAGGATCGCTGAGTGCTGTAGTCGTCGTCGTCGAATCCACTGAGGATCTCTGCACAGTCGTCATCGCAGTCACAGTAGCAGTCGCAACCAGCACTAGGGTTCCCGCACACAGCAAGCTCGTTCGGAAGGGTCCGCTCCACGAGCCGAGAGGCTGATACATCAACTGTCACATAGTCTAGAGTCGATGTATCCAAAAGTTCCGTATCATCAACATAAACTCAACGCAACAGACGACGCGTCGATCGGACGCCCGGTCTGAGAGTTATTGGCGTTTTCGTCCCAGGGCCCGGTTGGTTTTTAAGGAAAAACCAACCCAACTGTACTCCACCTGTGTCCAAACCTCGGGCGGAGTATGCCAAAAGATCCGTCTCACTTAGAGGAAAATAACAAAGTCGACGGAACGTCAATCAGACGTCCGTAGCTCAAGATATGAGCGTTTCCACTGCGAGGGCCCGATTGGTTTCATGTACGAACCAACCCGGCCGAACTCAAAGTATTCCGAAAACTTTATTATGATATGTCGAAACGACCGTCTCGTTCTAAGGATCGTGTCGCCACTGACGGAGCTTCGATCGGAGATCTGTAGCCCGAGTTATGGGCAATTGAACCCAATCAGTCCGAAAACGGGGGTTTCGGGCCCGGACCGACCCGGCCCGAGACCCCCCCGGTTGGCCCGAACCGGCTCGACCCGCCCCGGACCGGGTTGGACCGGCCCGGAACGGCCCGACGCGGCCCGGCCTGGCAGACCGGCCGGGCGCTGGTCCGGCTGGGGACATCGCGCCCAGCGCGCTGTCTGGCTCGGCCTTTGGCCGAGCCGTTTCGGCAAGGGGGGGGGGGGGGGGGCTGCCCCCCTGTGTAACTGCGGCCCCCCCAAATTTATGGGGGGGGGGGGGCGTTTGAACCATCCGGGGGAATTTAATTCCCCCGACCCCTCCCCTTCCGGCCGGCCCAACCTGGCCGGCCGGTTCCGGCTCAACGGGACCGGCGGTGGCCGGTCCCCTTCCAGCTCCATCACCGGCGGCCTGGTCCGGCCGCCGGTCACCTTGCTCTGCCGCGGCCCGGAACCGGCCGCGGCCCTTGTCGTCCGGCGCGGTGCGACGGCACCGCGCCCCTCCGCCGTGACCCCGTTCCAGCCGCGGCGCCTTCGATTTCCTTCGACGCAACGCGACGGCGTCGCGTTCTTAAACTTCTTTCCACGGCGCGGTGTGACGGCGTCGCGTAATACTTTCCGTGTGATTCCCGCGTGGTGCGACGGCACCAAGCCATTCCGTTCCATCCACAAAGAATCAAACATGAACATAGGAGGGGGGTTCGGCCGTGTTTGTGTGGTCCGGCCCCCCTCTCGTTAAATGATTACATCTAGTCGAAATTCCACGATGATCGATAAACTAGAATCATGAACAGAAATAATTTAATAAAATAATAATAATCCCCTACCTCGGTTCAGGAACGGTGCACGTCAATCGAACCATGGAAGACGAGCGTCGCAAAGTTCGGGCGTCGCGGAAAACGAACGTCGATTCCGTTGTCGTCGAGGTGCGTACGAAGAGGAAACGTCGTTGGAAGAAGACGTCACGTTCTTCGGTGGAGGTGTTCTTCGTTGAAGAATGGTGTTCTTCGTGTTCTTCATCGAGGTTGAAGAAGAAGAAGACTCCACGCTTCCGAATCCTCTCAAGGTTGCAAAATTCTAACAATAATAAAATAAGACCAAGTCTTATTTTATTAACACAACCTAACCATTTGAATTTCAAGAGTTTGAAATTAAGTAACTCACTTAATTAATTATAACAAGTTGTCAAAAATTAATGAAAGTGAGTTAATGGGGAGTTAGGAATGTGAGGGGTTAAGAGGGGTTAGGTAGGTAGGAAAATTGAAAAAGGTGGGGGGTTTGTGTGGGCCCAACTATTTTAATTATCCACACCTGGGAAGTTGGGTGGATGTGGGCCCCACCACCAACTTCCCATGAGAGAAATTAACCACCATGAAAAAGAAATAAAATTGATTCAACAATTTTATTTACTTTTTAATTAAACCCCATTAATTAACTTCTTCTCCCGCACAAACGCAACTACGGTAAAGCTTCCCTTAAGCGATTACCGGCGTTGCGAGTTCATCGGTGCCCTCGGAATTCGATTCCGGGTACCAGTTAAAAAGTTATAAATTCCCGCTCGTTCGTTCACTAAACGTACCCGATCCAAACTTCAGAAATTGATTCCGGGCACACCGGGCCTCGGAATCAGGTGCCGTCAGAAACCGCGTTCTTGTAAAATTCCAAAGAAAATTAAGAAAAAATTTCCGTTGAATTTTATGGGTCTTTACATTACTCCCACCTCAGGGCTTTACGTCCCCGTAAAGATACATCAAAACTAGGGGAAAAAATGAGGGTACTGAGCACACATTTGAGCCTCCCGCTCCCAAGTGCTCTCCTAGAGGTTCCCGTGCTGCCATCTGATGCGCACTAGAGGAATCGACCGTCCACGTAGGAACCACTCCTGTCAATCCTCGATCTCCACCGAGACCTCCTTAAAAGTCGCCCCATCTTCAACATCAAGATCCCCATGGTCAATGATGTGCGTCGGGTCGTGCACGTATCTCCTCAGCTGAGATACGTGGAAGACGTCATGCACTCGGTGCAACTGAGGTGGTAGAGCCAGACGATAAGCCACCTCGCCAATCCTACTGAGGACCTGGAATGGTCTGATGAAGCGCAGAGATAACTTGCCGCCTCGGCCAAATCTCCGTAAACCATGTCGAGGTGAGACACGCAAGAAGACGTGGTCGCCATCCTCGAACTCTAGTGGCCTCCACCTCCTGTCAGCGTATGAATTCTTCTGGCTCTGAGCTATCCTCATCCGCTCCTAGATGACCTGGACCTTCTTTGTTGTGGCCTGGACCATCTCTGGTCCCAAAAGTGCTGAATCCCCAGGGTCTGTCCATTACAAAGGAGATCTGCAAGGTCGGCCGTACAACGCCTCATACGGTGCCATTCCGATGGTGGAGTGGTAGTTGTTGTTGTACGAAAACTCCACCAAGGGTAGGTGGTCCTCCCATCTACAACCAAAGTCGAGGACACATGCGCGGAGCATGTCCTCGAGAGTCTTAATGGTCCTCTCCGTCTGACCATCCGTCTGAGGGTGAAAGGCTGTGCTCAGACGTAGTTGCGTCTCGAACGCCCCCTACAGTCCCTTCCATAGCCGGGAAGTAAAACAAGTATCTCGATCGGAGACGATAGATGATGACACACCGTGAAGCCGCACAATCTCCTGAACGTAAAGTTGTCCCAAGCTCTCCACTGAGCCCTGCTCTCTGATGGGTAAGAAGTGTGCCGACTTGGTGAGTCGGTCGACAATCACCCAAATGTAGTCGTGACCTCTGGAAGTACGTGGAAGTCTAGTCACGAAGTCCATAGATATATCGTCCCACTTCCACTCCGGAACCTCCAAGGGCTGTACCAAGCCTGCTAGTACCTAGTGCTCAGCCTTCACCTGCTGGCAGGTGAGGCATCGGGAAACGAACTCTGCCACATCCTTCTTCATGCCCGGCCACCAGTGCTGTCGTCTGAGATCCTGTTACATCTTCGCCACTCCAGGATGTACCGTCAAAGGAGAAGTGTGAAACTCTCTCAGTACCTCCTCCCGTAAAGTGACTGGTACCATGGTACATCCTTTGAAAAGGATATCGTGCTCTGCTCCAAAGGAGAAACCATCAAGTGCCTGTCCTGAGAATATATGTGCACGCCGCGTCTCACAGTCAGCATCCCCACGCTGTGCCTCTCTGACCTGCTGTGGTAGTGGAGGAGTGACTGTGAGAGACTGAAGGAAGGATTCTCCATCTCTATCCATGAAGGATATCTACAAAGCGGCTTGCTCCTCTGTCGCCTCCTCAAGTAGCTGAATGCCCGTCCTCCTGCTGAGGGAATCAGCTACCACATTCCCCTTCCCAGAAGTATAGACTATCTCAAAGTCATAGTCCTGGAGGAACTCGAGCCACCTTCGCTGTCTCAGATTCAGATCCTTCTGAGAGAAGATGTATCTGAGACTCTGATGGTCAGAAAATACTGTAAAACGCTCACCCATCAGATAGTGTCGCCATGTCTTCAGAGCGAAGACCACTGCTGCTAACTCCAGGTCATGGGTAGTGTAGTTATGCTCATGCGGCCTCAACTGACGTGATCCATAGGCGATCACTGCCCACTCCTGCATCAGGACACATCCGAGTCTGGTCCCTGATGTATCGCAGTAAACTACGTACCCTACTCCCTCCTCAGGAAACCTCAATATAGGTGCACTGGTCAATCTCTGTCTCAGCTCCTGGAACCTCTACTGACATCTGTCTAACCACACGAAGGGTTCCCCTTCTTCGTCAAAGCTGAGAGTGGTGCCAAAACTCTGGAGAAGTCTGGCACAAATCTCTAGTAGTATCCAGCTAGTCCCAAGAAACTCCGCACCTCCGTCACGCTCCTGGGTGGCTCCCAAGCTAACACTGCCTCGATCTTCGCAGGATCCACTACAACTCCCACCTCAGAGATGACGTGTCCCAAGAAGTGGACCTCACATATCCAGAACTGACACTTCAAGAGCTTACCATAAAGCTGGTGCTCTCGGAGTGTGTCTAGTACACCCCGTAAGTGGTAGGCATGCTCCTCCTCAGTCGTCGAGTAAATCAGAATGTCATCGATGAAGACCACGACAAAACGATCGAGGTATGGCTGAAAGATCCTGTTCATGAGGGCCATGAACACTGCTGGAGCATTGGTTACACTAAAGGGCATAACCAAGAACTCATAGTTTCCATACCGACATCTGAAGGTCGTCTTCTGTACGTCCTTGTCTCGAACTCTGAGCTGATGATATCCTGACCTGAGGTCTATCTTCGAGAACCACCGTGCTCCCTTGAGCTGATCAAAGAGGTCATCAATCCTCGGTAGCGGATACTTGTTCCTCACTGTCACCTGGTTCAGCCGACGATAGTCGACACAAAGTCGCAAGCTCCCGTCCGCCTTCTTAGCGAACAATATCGGGGAAGCCCAGGGTGAAACACTGGGTCAGATGAACCCCTTTCCCTGCAAGTCCTCCAACTATACCCGTAGCTCTCGAAGCTCGGCGGGGGCCATCCGATACGCTGGAGTTGATATCGGAGCTGTCCCGGGGTACAAGTCAATATAAAAGTCTACCTCTCTGCGAGGAGGTAACCCTGGAACGTCATCGGGAAAAACGTCCGCAAACTGATCCACCACAGCAGGAAAACCAGGACTCCGCACGTCAACTGCTCCTAGGATGAGGCTAGAAAACTGATGAGTAATGGGCTGTCCTATCCTCCGCGGAAGTCCATCCTGTGCTGCAAAGGCTCCCTTCTCGCCGATGAAGGTGAACCTACTCCCGTCGGTGCGTACACATCGCACCTTGCGCCTAAAACAGTCAATCTGTGCATGGACCGTAGATAACCAATCCATGCCTAAGATGACGTCGTAAGGCCTCGACGCCGCTACAAGAAGATCCCAGCCGAAGCTCCCGCCTCCTAGAGTAAGCTCACACTGCCGGCACCAGTGCGTAATCGTCGAGTCTGCTCCCGTAGGAGTCTCTAGCCGTAAGGATCGAGCCAACGGCTCTATCGGAATCTCTGAGATCTGAACAAGGGCAGCGGCTATGAAAGAGTGACTCGCTCCTATGTCTATAAGTTCTGCAGAAAGGGTGGAATAGACACAGATAGTACCTTGAATCATCTTTGGCATGCCGTGGTCGTAGGCCTCCGCTGCCTGGAGCTGTGCCTGTCTCTGCCCGCCAGCTCCCTGTGGTTGGGGCGGACCTCCTGGTGGTGGTGGTGGTAGAGCCTCAAAGCGTCTCCCACCACCTGCTGCTCGGCCAGCTCCTCTGCCTCGTCCACCTCCTCCTTGCGGACCGCCACGGTCAACCCTTTTCCTCTGCCTCGGTGGTCCCTCAACCGTCAGCTACTCCTCGGCACGGCGGGTCGGGTAGTCATGAGCCATGTGGCCCTGCCCGCCGCACTAGTAACACTATCTGCCTCTCGAAAGACTGGCTCTGCGCTGTGTGCCCCGCACTGCTGAGCCAGTGTCCTGAGGTTGTATACCTGAGGGTCTGGTCTGCCTGGACCCATGAGTCATCCGTCGACTGCCTGCTACAGAAGACTCTGCTACGTGCCGCCCTGCGGTGGGTCTCGGTGCTGGTGTAGACTCAGCAAGAAAACTCTCGATCAAAAGAGCCCGCTCCAGTACTCATGTATGAGTCGGAATGATGAGGGAGATCAGCGATGCCCTGATCTCGTGTCTCAAACCCTGCTCAAAGGTCTGGGCCCGAAAGAATGGGTCCCGTACCATGTCGGTCGAGTAGCGCGAGAGATCGGTAAATCTCGCCGAGTACTGGGCGACCGTCATGCTACCCTGCCGCAGCTAAAGGAGCTCCTAAATGCACACTGCACGGAGGGTGGCTGGGACAAACTCTGATCGAAAGAGGCTCTCAAAGTCTGTCCAGAGTAGAGATGCATCATCGTGCACCTGGAGCATCAAGCTCCACCATCGGACCGCTGCTGCGTGCAATAGGCTCGCATCAAGGATCACCATGAGGTCTGATGGTGTCCTCACTAGTCTGAAAACTCATACGACTGCCTCCAGCCAGTCCTCGGCTACCTGGGGGTCCATCTCCCCACGGAACCTGGGTGGTCGCTGGTGCTGGAACTCATGTAGTGCGCTGAGGCGACATGCATCGTCAGCGGCTGGTGCTGGAAGTATCGGGGGCTCGGCGGGTAGAGCTACTGCCAGTGCCACTGCTGACAAAGGGCCCTGCACCGAGGCCTCGTCGCTTGGTGGGCTGTCGTCACGCTCGACTCTCGGAACCCTAGCTGGCTGCCGTCGTGGGGCCATACTGAAAAGGAAACAGGTACGCCATAGTCAGAACCGTATACCTGGTGAGCTGATACAAAGTAATCACAAAGAAAACTTGAAACACACAGGCAATCCATGTTTTCGTGCATTAAGTCGGAAATCAGAAGTCAGGGTCCGGGTGTACGGATACGTTGGCCACCGCACCAACACTGGACTCCCTGGACTGATAACCACACTCAATACGCTAAACACTATTTCTTTACATAGAAAAGATCAGAGTTCACGGTAGAACCAAACTCCTCTGATACCAATTTGTCACGACCCGTCCTCGGGGCCCGTGCCGTGACTACCCCAAGCCCGCCTTCCAGAGGCCAGGGGATGGCGACTAGCACCAAGGCGTAAATCCTGGTAAAAGGGAAGTCATTGCCTTTGTAAAGTAAACAAGCACCTCAGAGTAAGCAAGCGGAAAAAGTAAACACTAAGTAAAAACTGGTACAACAGTAAGTGCGGAAAAGTAAATGGGCCAGTATACAAACCCAAACTGAAAGTAAAGTACAACTCGAAAGGGAAAAAAACAACTGAAAAGTAAAAGCCGCTACACCGAGCTGTCCACTGGAAATCCCACCTGAAGGGTGGGTACAGATTGCTCCACTGCTCCTCAGGTCCCGCCGTCCGCTCCGAGTACGTCCCGCCCAGTGGTCCACCTCCAGGTACCGTCCTGCTCTGCAAGCCTCAACCACAATCAACACTGTCCGTCGTCTGCAACCAACGCAATGTAGTGCGGGCATAACCCGTGCAGGGGTGAGTATAAGCTACTCAGTAGGGACCCCGAGACCCCTGGAGGTCTCCCAAAATCCACAGAGGATAAACCACAAAGGAAAGATACAATCACGAAGTAACAACCGACACTGCTTAGGTATATGACCATACATATACCTAAGTAATCAATTCTAATACGCTCCAACCTCCGAGCCCAAGTACAACCCAGTCCACACAGGAAATTATACGTATTCCACACAGGAAAGAAAAACGTAATCCACACAGGATAGCACAACACAATCCACACAGGAAAGAAAACAGGATTCAGCTCACATAGGTATACTTCTTCGAAAGACGATAGAGATGATCACTGATCCATCTAAGTCGTCGGACCCATAAAGGATCGATAGGTACTAACCCCCGCAAATACCCACATAGGATCGGTAGGAAACTAACCCCCGCATAGACCCACACAGGATCGGACCCACACAGGATCTGTAGGCGCTGGCTCAAACAGAACCGCTGAGCGCTGACCCACACAGGATCAGACCCACACAGGATCGCTAGCACTGATCCACATAGGATCGCTAAGTGCTGTAGTCGTCGTCGTCGAATCCACTGAGGATCTCTGCACAGTCGTCGTCGCAGTCACAGTAGCAGTCACAGCCAACACTAGGGTTCCCACACACAACAAGCTCGTTCGGAAGGGTCCGCTCCACAAGCCGAGAGGCTGATACATCAACTGTCACATAGTCCAGAGTTGATGTATCCAAAAGTTCCGTATCGTAAACAGGAACTCAACGCAACAGACGACGCGTCGATCGGATGCCCGGTCTGAGAGTTATTGGCTTTTTCATCCCAGGGGCCCGGTTGGTTTTTAAGGCAAAACCATCCCGACTGTACTCCACCTGCGTCCAAACCTTGGGCGGAGTATGCCAAAAGATCCGTCTCACTTAGATGAAAATAACAAAGTCGACGACACGTCAATCGGACGTCCGTAGCTCAAGATATGAGCGTTTCCGCTGTGAGGGCCCGGTTGGTTTCGTGTACGAACCAAGCCGGCCGAACTCAAAGTATCCCCAAACCTTGAGTGCGATATGTCGAAACAACCGTCTCGTTCTAAGGATCGTGTCGCCGCTGACGGCGCGTCGATCGGAGGTCCGTAGCCCGAGTTATGGGCAATTGAACCCAATCAGTCCGAAAACGGGGGTTTCGGGCCCGGACCGACCCGGCCCGAGACCCCCTCGGTTAGCCCAAACCGGGTTGACCCGCCCCGGACCGGGTCGGCCCGCCCCGACTGGGCGCGGCCCGGCCTGGCGCGACACGGCCCGGCCCGGCTGGGCGCGGCCCGGCCCGGCGCAGCCCGAACCTGCTGGGCGCGGCGCGGCCTGGCAGACCGGCTGGGGACAGCGCGCCCAGCACGCTATCTGGCTCGGCCTTTGGCCGAGCCATTTCGGAAAGGGGGGGGGGGGGGGAGGGGGGGGGGGGGGGGCGCCTGCCCCCCTGTGTAACCACAACCCCCCCAAATTTATGGGGGGGGGGGCGTTTGAACCAGCCGGGGGAATTTAATTCCCCCGGCCCCTCCCCTTCCGGCCGGCCCGACCTGGCCGACCGGTTCCGGCTCAACTGGACCGGTGGTGGCTGGTCCCCTTCCAGCTCCATCACCGGTGGCCCGGTCCGGCCGCCGGTCACCTTGCTCCGCCGCGACCCGGAACCAGCCGCGGCCTTTGTCGTCCGGCACGGTGCGACGACACCACGCCCCTTCACCGCGGCCCCGCTCCGGCCGCGGCGCCTTCGATTTCCTTCGACGCGGCGCGACGACATCGCGTTCTTAGACTTCTTTCCACGGTGCAGCGCGACAGCGTCGCGTAATACTTTCTGTGTGATTCCGCGTGGTGGAACGACACCACGCCATTCTGTTCCATCCACAAAGAATCAAACATGAACATAGGAGGGGGGTTCAGCCGTGTTTGTGCGGTCCGACCCCCCTCTCGTTAAATGATAACATCTAGTCGAAAGTCCACGATGATCGATAAACTAGAATCATGAACGGAAATAATTTAATAAAATAATAATAATACCCTACCTCGGTTCAGGAACGGTGCACTTCAATCGAACCACGGAAGACGAGCGTCGCGGAGGTCGGGCGTCACGGAAAACGAACGTCGATTCCATTGTCGTCGAGGTGCGTACGAAGAGGAAACGTCGTTGGAAGAAGACGTCGCGTTCTTCGGTGGAGGTGTTCTTCGTTGAAGAACGGTGTTCTTCGCGTTCTTCATCGAGGTTGAAGAAGAAGAAGACTCCACGCTTCCCAATCCTCTCAAGGTTGCAAAATTCTAACAATAATAAAATAAGACCAAGTCTTATTTTATTAACACAACCTAACCATTTAATTTTCAAGAGTTTGAAATTAAGTAACTCAATTAATTATTACAAGTTGTCAAAAATTAATGAAAGTGAGTTAATGGGGAGTTAGGAATGTGAGGGGTTAAGAGGGGTTAGGGAGTTAGGAAAATTGAAAAAGGTGGGGGGTTAGTGTGGGCCCCACTCTTTTAATTATCCACACATGGGAAGTTGGGTGGATGTGTTCCCCACCACCAACTTCCCATGGGAGAAATTAACCACCTTGAAAAAGAAATAAAATTGATTCAACAATTTTATTTACTTTTTAATTAAACCCCATTAATTAACTTCTTCTCCTACACAAACGCAACTACGATAAAGGTTCCCTTAAGCGATTACTGGCGTTGCGAGTTCATCGGTGCCCTCGGAATTCGATTCCGGGTACCGGTTCAAAAGTTAGAAATTCCCGATCGTTCGTTTACTGAACGTACCCAAGCCAAACTTCGGAAATTGATTCCGGGCACACCGGGCCTCGGAATCAGGTGCCGTATGAAACTGCGTTCTTGTAAAATTCCAAAGAAAATTAAGAAAAAATTTCCCTTGAATTTTACAGGTCTTTACATTTTAACCCAAAGATAAGGGCATCCAAAAACCTTGGATAAAGGTCCCTTGATTTATACTTTCAAGAAAGTCTATCTTACCCACATTAGGGAAAGCCCTCGATACTAAGATCAGAGTCTATCTTACTATTCCCGCAAGCCCTCAAATTCAAGGTAGTCAGCACCTCTATCTTTCTCAGCAAGGAAGCCCTCGACTTTAAGGTAGTTGGCACCTCTGTCTTCCTCAGCAAGGAAGCCCTCAACTTCAAGGTAGTTGGAACCTCTGTCTTCCTATCCCCAGAAGCCCTCGATTGTACACATCAACAATCAGAGTCGCACAGAGAAAATATGAACAAGAAGTTCAGTACGCACAAGGCAATGAGAGTCTCTCTCTAGAAATCACTTCAAAAGCATGTAAGCATAGTTGTCAAAGTCTTGAGCTCATTCAAATTAGCTTCTATTTATAGGAACGACTTCAACGGTCGACTACCTCCTCCAACAGTCATATTTTTCCTTGAATTTTGGAGGGACCTGTACATGTGTAACTCAACCGATAGTTAGTTAGTAACTGAATGCATGACATCATTTTATAACAAAAAAATTCTAAGTAAAAATATGGTTACATAACTAAAATAAAATATTCGAAGTGTAACCAAATTAAAGTCGAAGTCTAACCAAAAATGAATTCAGAGTATATAATACAAGGATATTCAGATTCTATTTTCTAGGAATTCGGAACTTGAATTCTATAGAAATCTGAGTCTGAATTTCAAGGAAATTTGGAATCTAGATTCTTAAGAATTTGGAACCAGAACTTACAATGTTCAGAGTCAGAGTTCATGAGAATTCGGAGTCATAACTCATAAGAGTTCAGAGTCTATATTTAGAGAACTCAGAGTCAGAACTCAGAAGAGTTCGTAACCAGAATTCGTAATCAGAATTCAGAGTCAGAACTCAGAAGAGTTCATAACCATAATTCTTAATCAGAATTCGGAGTCAGAACTCAGAAGAGTTCGTAATTAGAATTCATAATCAGAATTTGGTTTCAGAACATAGAATATTTCGTAACCAGAATTCGTAATCAGAAATCAGAGTCAGAACTTCAGAAGAGTTCGTAACCAAAATTCGTAATCAGAATTTGGATCCTAAAATAGAATGCTTCCTATCTAGGCATTTATAAGATTCTAAGGTTTTGGTT
Source organism: Viscum album (assembly GCA_963277665.1). Taxonomy (NCBI): domain Eukaryota; kingdom Viridiplantae; phylum Streptophyta; class Magnoliopsida; order Santalales; family Viscaceae; genus Viscum; species Viscum album. The sequence goes on along the minus strand of OY728166.1, from coordinate 149,073,080 downwards.
ACAAACTGAATTTTTCACTTATGAACAACGAAAACATGGTAAGGATAAATTTCCTTGGGGTTGGAAAATTTTCCTTATATAAGTAAAACAAGGGTTAAAAGGAGATTTGCCTTGAGATAAGATGTTTGTGATTTTCAAAACACGAAGGAATGGTAAAGTCATAAGGAAACCTTATTGACTTAACAATCTCCCCCAAGTATGAAGGAATGGAAAAGTCATAAGGAAAACCTTATTGACTCAACAAACCAAACTAGCTGATGAAGTATAAGTAGTGGCTGTTCAAGTGAGTTCCAAAGAGATTCTATATTGTCAAAATAATTTGATTGAGGCTAACAATTTAAAGAAAAATACCCTGGAACCCCAATAATTAAATTCATTTTTATTATAAAACTTATTTTTTATTTTAATTATTATTAATTAAATTTGTTATATTATAATAATTTAATTATTCTTGAATGATTATGATCATTGTTCTTCTATTATTAATAAATGTTTTCTTCTTGTGATTTTAGTCAATTATTTTTAATTCTTATATTAGTTCATATATGGTATAATAATTTTTTATTTAAATTAAGTGATTTACAATCAATTTCATATGAGAGATCTTTAATTTCATGGTTCCATATGCATTGTATTTAGTTTTAGTTAGGATTTACATTCTTTTTTTTTGTGTTTGGAAAAGAATATTTTTGAATTGAAAAGTAGATTTTATTGAGTGAGTTTATTTTAAAACCAAATTTGTGAGGGAAAGAAAATTATTTTAATGGTTGTGAAATGTTTTAAATATGATTTCTCTTATCTTTTCATTTTTACATGGATTTTTTTATTAAAATTAAAAGGGAATTTTGATAAATGAATTAATTTTTGAAATTACGTGTGAAGATTTCCTTGTAAAAAAGAATTTATTTAATTTGAAATATTTGAGATATGGTTGTTTTAATTATGAAAATTTAGATTTTTTTTTGTAATTTGTGGAAATGATTTTTCATGAAAACTGGATTTCATTTTTAATAATTTGGATTGCTTTCAAAGTGTGCTTGTATTTGAAAAATTATTTCAACCCTCCTGGGATAGGGGTCTGATTTAAATGGAATTTAAAATTGTGAAAATGTTTTGTTGTGTTTTTTCTCATGTGGATTGTTCACTGGGATATGAACCCTTGGTGTTCATTAGGATTATGTGATTTGAGTGTCTTTTAAAACATGAAGGAGATAGATTCATGTTTCATGTTTCTTTATTTCACCTCTACGAAATGTCTTGATATGGGGTAGAAAGTCCATTATAAGGATATGGCTTATGGAAAATCGTCTTATTATTTTAATGTATTTTTTTTCTATTGATTGGATTTTTCCAAACTCTAAAAGGAGTGGTAGGGGAATGATCCTTTTCACCTTAGGAATTTTTGAGTCATCATCCTTCTTTTTTCATGGTGACCAAGATCCTCATGTGGTTATGGAATAGTTTGGTCATCTTTATAAATTCAAGAAGTTGGAAACCCATGAGTTGTTTGAGGTGATTATTATTTTTAGGTGGTGTGCTTGATGAAATTAGAGTGGTTTGGGGATTTTTAAGTGATTTACATTATAGTGAGTTCTTGGTAAAAATAATTTTGATTATCCTACAATATCCTCCATTAGCCTACATGAAAATGAAATTTCACAACAATCCATATAATAATCTCAAAGAAAGTCTATTTTTACACAAGTATTTTGATATATATATATATACACCATGAATTATGTGTATCTCAATATAAGTCTCTACTCATGAACCTACAAATGATTAACCTTTATTAGCTCAAAAAATTGGCCTTTTTAAATTTTTTAACACCATTAAAGCATGCCTGTAATAAAAAAATGTATTAAATAAATAATACTAAATAATGTTTATTTTATTAATGAACTCTAAAGAACATTAAACTCATTGTAATTGAACAAAAAATACATCAACCCTCTTTCTACTACACTCACTAGGTATTTTTTAGAGATATTTCAATTGAACATATTTTGTGTATTTATTTTGTTTAATATTAATATTACCAAATCAAATAGGATGGATATGAATAAAGAATGGATGAATTCCAATTTCATGAAAAAAGAGTATGAAGATGAAGTAAAATAATTCATTAAGTTTGCAAATGGTCATGCATATGACCCTTCTCAAATCGTTTTTCAATGTTTTCACTATTGTTATTCAATAATAATTAGTCGAGAGGAGTTGGATTTGTCACAAAATTGATCTAAGTTGTAAATGTTGGAATAAACATAGGGAAAAAGAGAATGTATCTAGTGTCTGGGATAAAACTAAATTTTATGGATCATCTAATTTGATTATAAGTGCGGACAATGAAGTAGACTATATCGAGGATGTGATTACTGGTGTGAATGATGATGAAGATCATATTGAGAAAATGAAAAGGAAAGTTAAAGATGAACCTTGTGATTATACACAATTGTTTGAGAAGTTAAATACTTGTGTAAAGACACCACTGTATATTGGTTTCACTAAATATACAACATTGTGTTACCTCAGGCCATTATCTATTCGCTGCAGAATTTATGTAATATAATTTAAATGTTAAACCACTTATATAGATAATGACTTCTGTATGTGATGGTGCTCCCAATCCTGAGGAACAAGAGGTCTCTCAAGCTTTTACTGTTCCCATTGCAAAGGAACACCGACCCTCTACACATGTCGATGTTACCGCTCTAGAGGAAAAATAGGTTTCTCAACCTATTGTTGATCCCAGTGCAAAGATATAATAACCTTATACACATTTCATTGCTACAACTACAAAGGAACAACATATTTACGATGTTGAATCTGAGGAAATTGTGGGAGAAGGACTGTTGATGCAAGAAAAATAGGAGTGTCATAGTGTTAAAACGTTAGAAAAAATCATTAAGGTGAGAAGTAAAGGCATTAAATTCAAGTTCAGATGGAATGTGCAGGTCCAACATGTTAACCCAAATAAGTCCATGTTCAGTAATTACATTGGACTCATCACTTAGTAACGTGTTCCGATTGATGTAGATTCGTGGCACCATGTGTGCCCACACTTAAGACACTAATGTGGGAGTAGATTACAGTAACATTATGACATCATATATTTATTTTACTAAAAAATAAAATAATGAAACAATGAATTACTCTTTATCCTCTCTTATAGAGTGAATTTATAGTAGATTAATCCCATAAGAAATATCTATTAATGCCTGCTGGAAGGATTCATAGAGACTTTCACACAATTCTAATGATATTTCATCTTAAAGATTCTAAAGGAAAAATAAACCTGCACCCACCACTTTTTCTATGCACACCTGATAACCCAAGAAGCATGTGGTGTGTTTATTGACTATCATGCAGATGTTTCTTTTGAGGTACATTGTAGTTGGTAGTAAATTTTTTGTCAATACATGTATTCATCACTTTTATTGATTATTTTTAATTTATGAGACGACAACCGGGTGTTGAAAATAAGTAACAGACAAAAAAACCAATGTACCCCTACCGTAAAGAAAGTATGGGGTACTCTTCACTTGAAAAAAATATTGGTACGCATTTTAAATCTACCATAACAATTTTATATGACATGAAACAACAAAATAATTACGTTCTTCTATTAATATGTAGACTGATGAATCCAAATACAAAGCCACTTCTATCCCACTCCATGTGATATAGAAGGAGGCATGTGTAAATAAATATGGGATACTAATAGATGAAAACACATAAAAATTGTGAAAAACATGTGTAAGTATGATATGATAATTTTTTTTCTTTAAATCATTATTATATAACAATTAATACTTATTTTTCTATATTTTCTATCCAACATAGTCACTGGAATCATAAATACCTATATCAAATGAACACCTACTATCGGTGGCATTGAAGCATCTAGAATAATATATCTACATCAAAGGTACGGGTTTTGGGGTGGCACCCCGAACATATTTTGAGAAAATAGCAACAACAGGAGGATAAAGATACAAAAGTGGTAGAGATGAAATAAATATTAGTTTTCCTTGAAGAAAAATTTCATTAACAGCATGTGATTTTAAAAAACTATTATGGAGAGGAAAAAAATAGAAGAAAAAACATAGAATAACCATTACGTAAAGATCCCACCCCACCCCCATCAACTTTGAGGCAAGCCATTCCCCTCAAAGAGTTATCTTAATCGAGGTAATAAATCTTATAATAATTGTTTTTGTGAAATGTGAATTAATCAAACACTAATACTTTCCTATAATGATATTCTATAGGGTTAAAATGACTATGATTTATATCTATCAACACCCACCCATCACCTTGTAGCGAGGGAAAAAGTGTTCAATATCCAAGGTGACCATCTACACAACAGACCACTTATAAAATGTCATGTGAGAGTGTTGATTATCATATCTCATGAACTGAGCACAGAGATACCTGTTCCACTTGATGATTAAGATATTAATAATTTTGACCAAGCCATTAGAACATTCATCACATGGCCATCAAATCTTGTAAAAATATATGTCGACAAGGAGATATTTATTTCCAATTAATGTTTTATGCTAAACCTTTAATAATTAATGAAAAAAGGTATAAAATGTTGAATGTTATTACATACATAAAAAGGGAATAGGGGAAATGAAAGGTTGACTCAGAACCATCTAAAGCGTCAACAAAAGATCAAAAAGATCTTTCAAAATAACCTTTACTGTGCCCATTCAATATCCACATTATTTATCATTTAAGGTTAATGTATATAAAAATTTATAAAATGATAGTAGTCATATAGTTGATTTGAAGAAAATATGTATTTAGAGGAAGGTAAATACTACATTTCTTTTGATAATGTCAATGAAATCCTCAACTATGAATGGATAGGAGCCTCAGTTGTAAATTTATACATGATATATGTTTTCATGATTTGATTTTACAAAAGCTGATATACTATGTTAATTTATTACTAAATACATTTCATATTTTTTGGAGATGTATATATCAATACCAATTAAAGGGATTTCCCCATGAATTTTTCTGGACCCGTTAGTCCTGACACCACCTCTATAGAAAAATAGAAATAAAATCCAAGAAATGGATGAAATAGTAGAAAACCTGACCAAATCATTTGAAAGAAAAATTACAGATGACAGACCCTTAATAATACCAACATTGTAGGGGTAAAAGTCTAAAGTTTAATTATATCAAATATATTTCCATTTATTTCATTAATTATTCCTTTTTATGTTTTTAGAAAACATTGTATGATCATTACGGTGGATTTGGATACTCCAAAGATTTATTTCTTGGATTTTCTGCATGGATACCCAACAAACCAACCACAAATGATGACATTTTTCAATTATTAATACACTAAATCCAATGTTTTAGAACTAAAATTCAAGTTATATAATTTATATTATGTTTTAATAAGGATTTCTGTTATGATAGGGTGATGTATAAATATCATGAAAAATAAGGAATGAGGACAGGGGTTAAGCACAAGGATCTTGAAAAGTTCTACAACTGGAAAAGTATATGGGTATATATAATAATATTTCACTATCCAAACACATATAAAAACAAATTAATTATTTTTCTAAATGTTTCTGTAGTGTCCGAAATAAACAAATGGAAAAGATTTTGGTTATTATGTTTGTAAATTTATGGGAGAGATTATATTATATCAACAAACTAGCATCCCCAAAGAGGTATTTTTGAAGATAATTACTATTTAATTTAAAATATTTATTAATACTTTATGTATTTATATATTTCTATTACTACTATGATTATAAAAAATAATCATATTTACAAGATGATATATATTTTCTTAGAAATGAATGAGCATCATACTTAATGGCAGAATATACACAAATAATAATAAGATATGAATTCCATAAAAGTAATTGATTGTTTCATATTTATGTTTATTTTTTTTATTTTTAGTATTAATCACATAATAATTTTTTTATTAAATATGTGGATTCATTTGTTCGATTTGGGATGGTTTTTTCGATTATCTACAACAAGCCAAAAAATAGATAACATGTTCTTTTTTTTCTAATGTTACCATGCTTTCCATTACCATTCATTATATTAATTTGATATTTTTAGTTGAAAAATATTTATTATTTTTGAAAACTATAATATTAGAGGAATATCTTGTTTCCATTTTGGTTAATTTTAAAGATACAATGGGTAGAATAGATTCCTATACTCTTATGGTTTTCAACAACGAGAAAGGTTTTTTGGATAAGAACATCGAATCAATATGTAATGTTAGAAGTTAGAAAAATAAAGGAAATGGTAATAGTGGTAACATTAGTAGTTAGTTTTTTTTTAGATTTTAGGGCATGTAGGAATTAGAAACACCTCAATCCAACACATGATGTGACCGATATGACTCTAGGTGCTTCTTTTTATTTAAAATTTACATTAATTTTAGTAAAATTGATAACTAACATACTCAAAACCAAAAAATTCATTTATATTGTTTTTATGCTTTAGTAAAATTATCCATAAGTTATTTAGGATGTATAAGAATTAGACACACCTCAATCCGATGCATGGTGTGATCAGTATGACTCAAAGTGTCCATTATCAATTTAAAATTGATATTTTAGTTAAAAATGTGTCACTAACTAAAAACCAAGAAAACATGATCAGTCTATCTTGATAATTTATTACGTTGATTCATATATCATTTGTAACATTTATTAATCAGTATCATGTAAAACCGATACACAATGTGACCGGTATGAGTTAAAGTGTGTGTTTCCAGTTTAAAATGACATTTTTGTAAAAAAGACAAGTGCTGTACTGAAAAACAAGAAAACACATTAGGATTCTTTTGATAATTTATGAAAATGATACATGAGAAATTTGGAACATATATTAATCACACTCAACTCAATATGATGCATAGTGTGATTGGTATGACTCAAAGTGCATCTTTTTATTTAAAAATGACATCAATTTTAGTAAAGACAACTGACCCACTCAAAACTGATTAAACATATTCAAATTGTTTTGAAAATTTAGGTAAATTATAAATAATTCATTTAGCCGGTATGACTCCAAGTGTGTCTTTTTATTTTAAATTGAAATTAATTTTAGCAAAATGAATAAGTGACGTACTGAAAACCAAGAAAATGCAGTCATATTATTTTGATACTTTAGGGAAAAAAATCCATAATCCATTTGAGACATGTATAAATCATCCATACCTAAATATGATTCATGATGTGACCATTATGACTCCAAGTGTGTCTTTTTATTTAAAATTAACATCATTTTTTGTAAAAAAGACAAATTACCTACTCAAAACTGAGAAAAAACATTCAGATTATTTTGATACATTAGGAAAATGATCCATAAGTTATTTTTGACATGTATGAATTAACCACACCTCAATATAATGTACAGTGTGACCGATATAACTCCAAGTGTGTATTTTTTATTTTAAATTGACATTAATTTTATAAAAATGAATAAGTGACATATTGAAATATGAGAAAACACATTCAGGTTGTTTTGATAATTTAGAAAAATGATCCATGAGTCATTTGGGATGTGTATGAATCACCCACATCTCAATCTGATGCATGGTATGACTGGTATGACTCCAAGTTCATCTTTTTATTTAAAATTTATATCATTTTTTAAAAAAAGGACAACTAACCTACTCAAAACTAAGCAAATGAATTCGTATTGTTTTGATACTTTAAGAAAATGATTTGATAGTCATTTTTTACATGTATGAATCACCCAAAACTCAATATGATGCACAATTTGACTAATATGACTCCAAGTGTGTCTTTTTATTTTAAATTGACATTAATTTTAGTAAAAGGTACAAGAGAAGTACTGAAAAATGATAAAACACATTCAGATTGTTTTGATACTTTCGGAAAACTATCCAATAGTAATTTGTGACATGTAAGAACCATATTCACCACAATATGACAAACATTGTAACTAATATGATTCAAAGTGAGTCTTTTTTATATTAAATTGACATTAATTATAGGAAAAAGAAAAAGTGACTTTTTGAAAACTGATAAAACACATTCATATTTTTTTTATACTTTAGAAAAAAATATCCATGATTTGTTTAGGATTTGTATGAATCATCCTCATATATATATAACACCCAGTGTTACTATTATGACTCCAAGAGTGTCTTTTTATTTAAAACTGACATCAATTTTAGTAAAAGGAACAAGTGACTTACTGAAAACCGAGAAAACACATTCAGATTGTTTTTATACTTTAGGAAAATGATCCATGAATCATTTTTGATATGAAGGAATCACACACATCTCAATCTGATACATGGAGTGACTGGTATGACTCAAATTTCCCATTATTATTTTAAAATTTACATTTTATTTCAAAACTTGTGCCACTCACTGAAAACCAAGAAAATGCATTCCGATTGTCTTGATAATTTAGGAAAACAATTCATAAGTCATTTGTGACATGTAGAAGTAGTATCATATCAAATAGATACATGAAGTGACCAGTATGACTTAAAGTGTGTATTTCTAGAGTGAAATGACATTTTAGTAAAAAACAAACGTGAAATATTAAAATCCAAGAAAACACATTTGGATTGTTTTTATACTTTAAGAAAATGATCTATAAGTAATTTTGGATGTCTAGGAATCATCCTCATCTAAATCCCACACACAGTGTGACCGATATAACTCCTAGTGTTTTTTTATTTAAAATTGAAATTAATTTAATTAAAAAGAACAATTAATAAACTCAAAACTGAGCAAATGCATTCAAGTTGTTTTGATACTTTAGGACAACTATCCACACCTCATTTGTGATGTGTTGGAATCAATAGAACCTCAATACAATGCATAGTGTGATAGGTATAACTCAAAGTGTTTCTTTTTTATTTAAACATAGTATTTTTTAATATTTTCTTTCATATTAATGTTTAATTTATTTCTTTATAATATTACTAACATAATATTTGTTTTCTTATATAGGTGTAATTTTTTTCTGAGGTTGAGGTGACTTGTTTGGAAATAGATACCATGGAAAAAACTTTTTGAGAGGGGATTAAGGGTTCCAAATATGATGAAGCAATATTTTTTAAATGTTTGTGGATAGTAATTGTAAATTTAATTATACAAAATATTGTTTGAAATGTATATAGTAGTCTTTTGGTATTCATGATGTAACATTTATTTCAATTAAATTATATATATTTTTTACATGTTATAGGTTAGAAGGTTACAGGTTAGGGTTTCTATAGTGTGGTGTTATATAATAAGCATATTGTAGCTGGTGGGGCCTTTTATCAGTGCTAAACTAGCGCTCATAAAGGGGACCCCCCTTTAATAGTACTGAGGATAATAACACTTTTTTATCACTGTTAAAAGAATTTTTGAGTGATATTAAACGAAATTTATGTAGTAGTGTTATCTGCTCATGGGTATCTTGTCACATGGTTCCTTACATCAAGTAGAAAAGGCTATATTTTTACCTTAAGTAAAATAAAAAAACACTCAATCAAAAATTAATCATATAGAACATTTTTATTTGATTATTAAAATTATTTTTAAACCATATCTTTATTTCCCATTTTTCTAAAAATTATATTTTAAATAAATACCCAAAAAATTCTATATCAATTAATTATTTGGGAATAAAGCATTAAAAATCAAAAAATTTATCAAATCTTTAACATGTCAAAATTATGAGCATCAAATACCCTCACACCTGAGCACATTCTTCTTCTCAAGCATTGAATCTCAATATAAATCATATAGGAACACAATACTATCAATATTTAAATTCCAAATAAATAAAATAAAATAATTATCAATGGGGAGACCAAATTTTCAAGTTCCTCATAAAATATTAATTCAATTTCACACTTCTCAAAGTGACTAATCAACCTATGAATTTTACTTTCTCCCATTAAAATTTGGTGGATATTATCCTTTAATTAATTCACATATCATAATATATTATTATCAATCATTCCAATCATGATCTACCTCACTTAAATTTTCTTACACTCATCACTCTAGGTAATAAATTCAATTAGATTTATTCTCATACCATGAGTACATACACCACCCATACGCTTGTAAAGAACATTCATTCTCTACTTTTTGAAGTCAAAAATCACATGAAATCATTAGTAATTTTTAATTAAGGTTCTAATGAATCTAAGGCTTAAGGTAGGTAGGTAATTATGTTTAAAACATTAAGTATTAAAAGGGAGGTTTATCTCTAAATTTAATGTTTGATTTAAAAAGTAAAGTGTAATGAATGTATCGATTATAAAAAGTTAAAACACTCACTTACCAAGCTCAAATCAAGGTCATGAAACAACATAGTCAAAAGGAATAACTTACACCCTCTTGAATTTTCTCTACCTTTTTATTTTTTTCAAACTAAATTTTCATTTTTTTAATTTTTCGAAAGCTATGATTGGAATAAATATCACATTCACCTCCTAATCCCATATGATAAAATCATTGGTCCGGTAATGGTGATTTTTTATTCTCCTAATCCACAACCCATTTTTATTTCTTTTTTTTAAACTACTCTTTCATTTTTTTTTTCAAGTGTGGTAGCAATAAAATATAATAGATTAATGAACATGAACCTTTCCTAATACCCAAAATATTACCCCACACCTATTCTTTTAAATGAAATGCATCCCTTCCACCATAACTTCCCTCACCCCACACTTCAACATTAAAATATCATGAAAAATACATAGAATAGGGTAAGAATAAATATAAATGGCATGTGATGTGATTCATTACTAATGAGGTCATCCATGGATTCTATAGGCTAAATAAGGATTAATAAAAAGGGTGATATCAAGGATAAAGACTTAATTAATAAAAATAACGTAATCATATTAAATATGACATTGTATAACCATAGTTTTGAAAAGTTACAATACAAGTTCTAGTAGGTGGAATGCCCTAATATCTCTTAAGAAATATGATCAAGATTGAATTAAAAAAATCAGGTCTATAAATTCTATTGGGAAGGAGAAGCATATGAAATTAGATAGTCTCTCATGGAATTAAATAACAATAACAAATCAATTCACATGAATTTGATAAATTCAAAGTATGATAATGGTAGGGAAATTTTATATACATAATCATAAAATTCTATCAAATCAAGATTCATCAAATTAACTCCTATGATTTCCTATAATCATTCAATCATTTAATTTACTCATTTAATTTCATTAACTTATAAATCTAAAACATAGCATTATGTGATTCTTAATAAACTCATTTCTCCTAGATTAGTCCAGTAAAGAATAAATTCTAAGTGTGATCATTTAAAATATATTTTAAATCACAAAAATAGATTCTAAAAACAAAAATATAGGGATTTAAATGATAATGAATATAGAATTTAACTAAATTTTCAATGAAGATATATTTCTCCTCCCTTTTCCCTCTTGAGGGGAAATATTGTTTTATCATCATTATGGAACTAAAAAATAAAACCAATCATCAAAGTTCAAGGACCATGTCATTAAATCTAAAAAATATAGAGGAATTAGACTAAATCCTAATATATTTCTAAAACAAATTACTAAGAAATAAATCAAGAGATAAAGTAATATAAAACAAAATAAAACAAGGATAAATCTTGGTTTGATCCCCCAAGTGGGTCTTGGGTTTTCACCGCCTCTAAAAAGGGAGTACCAATTGTTATTTGAAATCTGATGGTGGGTGGAGTTTCTTTGATTTAAACCACCAACACTTATTCTTTCCAAATCTCATTCATTCCTTTTTTGTTGAGAAATATATGGATATAGTAAAACAAATCCACCCCCTTTTAAATGATATACAACTTTTATAGTGGGGGTAGGATAAATAATGGGCCCTCCTTCTTTTTGGGGGCTTCTTACACAACCTATTCTTAATTCTATAGTTCTTTCTTAAGGTGTTCTACATAAAAAATGTAATTGAAGGGAAATTCAAAGATTAAATCTATTTAAAAAAAGACGATAAATCAAAATCAAAATTTTCCACTTTAATGTAAGAATATTATATCTCAGTATCCTTAGGAAAATCCACTTGGATCTCCTCATGCACTCCCTATAATAAATGTTCATCATGTTTGGGGATCTTATGTGTTCCTCATAAGGTGAACATTATTTTTCATCATCTTCCTCCAAGTCAGTCCATGTCTTGTGTGAATTTGAAAAATTTAAAAAAGATAGAGGAAACACTCAATTTATCTTCAGAAAACTTTAATAAATTTGATTTCAAGAAAGTATTATCTCCCTTAGTTGGGATGGATTCAACTTCTTCTTTAGTGGAAAGTTACTTTTGAAGTAGAGTGGTAGTAGACGAAGGTATGTAGTCAAGATTATCCAATATTTCTTCAAACTCTACCACTTTGGTGGTTTATTATTCTTCCAAATACAGGGAGAGATAAAAATTTGTGAATTCTTCTTATTTAAATATGGTAATATCATGTTGTATTTCATCACTTTCATATTAAATAAAAAATTCATCCAAGTCTTGTTGATCTCTCATATGTAAATCAGCTAGAAAATATTCTTAATGAATCTCCTATGATAATGTTTGAGAGAGGTAAAATGGATCTTCAAGTATTTCTTTCTTATACTTCTTAGGTTATTTGATTTGAAAAATGAGTAGGGAAATTTATTCTACCACTAATTCTGATTATTTCTCCAGTTATTTATTATGAGCTATTTGTTCCATTTGGATCTTCACATCCTATACCTTCTATTAAATCCACTACAATTGGTTTTTATATTGTTGTTAACCACTTATTATTATTGTTACACCTATATAACTTCTTTATAAAAACTTGGTGGAAACATTGAAGTCTCTTTTTGCACCTCAACCATTTCTTGATAAAATTATGGGAAGTACTCACGGATTTTAGTTAATTATATGGAAAATCCTTCTACTGATGGGTATTAAAGGGTATATTTATGGTCTTGTATGTGATCCTTGGATTCATACTATATGAAAATTTGGATTCAATCTCCCCTAACCTGTTTAGCAAAGAATGAAACACCATATTTCATAGAACTGGGTGAGGTAAGTTTTTTTATTAAAATGAATAAAATTATTTACAAAATGTGAAAAGTAATAATGAATGAAAGATTTATTGGCTCCCTAGAAACAACTCCAAGTTTTGATGTGCCTATCATAAGGTGATACAAAAGCTACAATATTTTCATAGTGAAATATAGTGGCTGACCAGGATCATCTCACTTGAGTAGCTTTATAGTCAATGTGACACTATTACCAATTCAATTATTATATTTTTTTGTTTTTATTATTTTATAAAAAATAATAAAAAAATGGTTGAGGATGTGAATGTAAAACTAAAAATAAAACATGAATATGAAGATGTATACAAAATTAATATAGTATAGAAAAGAAAGGAAATTCAACCGAGGGATTCATCCATGGGTAATATTCATTTTCTTGTTTTATATATACTTAATGAAAACACTCCATCATATATGTGAACACTGTAGGACCCCGGGACACCCTGATAGGGGAGGGGTGAATCATGGTGACAAATTTTTCTTTTACAGTGAAGGATCTTGTTCTCACATTGGTAAGAATTTGTTTAACCTGTATAATGAAAAGGATCAGAAAGCAATCATTCACATGCAAAAAGATGACACAACACTTTTTACTTGGTTCACCACTAAGGGCTACGTCCAAGGAGCATACTCCGATAGGTTGTTGGTCGTACCAAAATCCACTATGATTCACTAGATGTAGATTACAAAGGTTTGGGAACAGTCACTATGTCCCAGGCTCACTGCCTTTACAAAAGTTTAGGGATGGCTCACTGCATCCCTCGGGTCACTCCCGTTGACTCCCCCTGGCTCACTACCTTTGGTGAAGTCTCACTCAGTTTATAGACGTGAAGGTCTCTTCAATAGATTTGCATTGAAGTATTTGTCTCCTCTTAGAACGAGACTCTGTTTGCATCAAAGACCATAATTGATGCACTAAAACTCTCAGAACCACTGAACCGGATAACCAGAACGTGCAGACAAACTTCACTAACAATTGCACGCAACACCAACCCTTTGCGCGAAAAACCTTCCTATTGTGCGCAAACTTTACTTTTCGTGAATAAAAATATTTCATGCAACCACAACCTTTTTCGCGCAGCTGAATATTTTACGCGCAACCCCAATATCTACGCGCACCTTATCCTTTTCCACGCATCCTGGAATTTTCCGCGCAATCTATAATATTTCACGCAAGCCCCTTTTCACGATTATTTTTCGCACATCAGAACTCAGATCTTCTCTAAGTCTTCAACTATTCGGAAAGAGGGGGGTTACCTCTTATTTATAGGTGTCTGAGACCCCCACGTGCAAAATATCCTTTGGCACGAAAACATCTCATCTGGCGCATAATTTTCCATGCAGGTATCGTTTTCCACGCACCTCTCCAGATATTTCGCGCAGCCCATGCCTTTTCCATTTTTCGACATTTTGATTCTGAAACACTATTTTCACGAAAAACTTCGCTCCGCTATTTCACGCACCATGCTGCTTTTTCGCACCCAGCTCAAGTATTTCAAACACAGCCCTTAATTTCCACGCACCACTTCCTCTTTGTGCACACCTCCTTTTGCAGAAAATCCATGTCTTCATTTTCTGATTTTGAGGCCTAAAAATTTGGCAAACACTGGGAAGCAGCGCCACCTTCAATACTATTGTCTGCTTAAACTGTATGATCACTTTGCTGGCACACATTCGGAACTTCCATTGAGGATTAACAACAAACACAAACCAAAATCCAATTCCTGCATAGAACAACCATGGTTCCAACAATCTCCCCCTTTGGGTTTGTTGGCAATCACCAAATAAATTCAAAAAGATCACCATCCCCATGTAATCCAAAAACGCAAGGATCAACTCAGACAACACTCTAAGTCTACTTGATCAATTCTCGGTGTAAAAAACAAGAGAGGAAGCTTGAATTAGGTTCCCGTGTTTTGGAATTCTCAATGACGCCCAGGAAATTTTCTTACAGTGTTACAGAAGAATTACATGTCCACGGACAATCCTGAATTTATTCCTTTCTCCCCCATTGTCAATAAACCCAAAAAATGGTAATTTTTTCATTGTTCACCTCAACCTATACTCCCTCTGGATAATATCTCCCCCACAAACCTGCATCACATCCATAAATAGATAAAAACATATATCATAATCGGGGACAGGGGAATTTCGGAACCTCCTTATGCAGTAGGAGGTGGTTGAACACTGAGGTTCAACCGATGCTTTTCAAACACAGCTGCTGACAGTGGCTTTGTCAGAATATCAGCTACTTTCTCATCAGTTCCCACGTGATCCATTCTAATCACCCCTTGCTCAACTTTTTCTTTGATAAAGTGATACCTAATTTCAATATGTTTTGTACGAGAATGCTTAATATGATTATTTGTAAGATCAATTGCACTCTTGTTATCACAGTAAATCACCATTGGTTGATTTAACTCATCACAGATATCTATTAATTGTTACTTCATCCATAGCAGTTGAGTGCATGCCTTTGTGGTGGATATATACTCAGCTTCAACAGTACTAAGAGAAGTACTTTCATGTTTCTTTCTCAACCATCCAACACAGTTATTCCCGATAAAGAATTCTCTACCACTGGTGGAATTTCTATCCACAACATCACTAGCCTAGTCAGCATCATAAAATGTGGATAATTCACTGTCCCTTCCTGCAGAAAAGTATAATCTACAATTGTGAGTACCTTGAATATACCTCATGATTCTTTTTACTTCTACCATATGTTCCTCCTTTGGATTACTCTCAAAGCAGGCTGCAAGACTTGTGGCAATGACAATATCTGGCCGTGTCGCTGTCAGGTAAAATAGGCTCCCAATAATCCTCCTGTACATGGTGGGATCTAAATATTTCCCATCCTCATGCTTCCCAAGTTTGGTTCCAACTGCAATCAGAGTTGACATTGGTTTGGAGTCTTGCATATTAAACTTCTTCAGAAGCTCTCTTGCATACTTTTCCTGAGCGATAAAAGTGTAGTCTTTCCTTTGAGTCACCTGTAGTCCCAAGAAATATGTGAGCTCTCCAATCATTGACATTTCAAATTCTGATTTCATATGATTGGCAAATTCATCCACTGATTTCTATATGCTTCCACCAAATATAATGTCATCGACATAAATGAGAACCATGAACTGATCTTTTGGAGAATTCTTCACATAGAGATTGTGATCTACTCCTCCTCTTTGGAATTCCAGCTTCTTGAGATAAGAATCTAGTCTAGAGTACTATGCCCTTGGTGCCTGTTTCAAGCCATAAAGTGATTTCTTCAGATTGCAGACCTTTGATTCATCAGCACCAAGAAGAAAACCCACTGGTTGTTCAATGTAGACTTCTTCTTCGAGAACACCATTTAAGAATGTTGTCTTGACATCCATTTGATATAATTTATATCCTCTTTGGAGATCCATGGAAAGGAACATCCTGATTGACTCCAGTATAGCCACTGGAGAAAAGGTTTCTTCAACATCAACACCTTCAATCTGAGAATACCCTTTACATACCAGTCGTGCCTTGTTTCTAATAACACTTCCATGCTCATCAAACTTGTTCTTGAATATCCATTTTGTTCCAATCAAATTGTGACCTTTGGGTATCTGGACCAGATCCCATGTCTGATTCTGGTCAATCTGATCTAACTCTTCATTCATGGATTTCACCCAGGATTCATCCTTTATAGATTCTTCAAATGAGGTTGGCTCCACAACTGACAGAAATGCAGAAGGTGTGTTATTCCTCATCCTCCTTATCTATGTGGGTGCATTCCTGTATCCAATTATGTTATATGGATCAATCTATGCTCTTCGATTTCTCCTGTCAGTTTCAGTAGCATTCTCACCTTCCAAGATTTCCTCTTCAGATTCTTTGCCTGAGTCAACACCATGATGTGACCCCTGAGTGTTTTGTACACCTTCCTCTATTTCTGTATTTGTATTTATTCCATGTTCACATTCATTCTCATCTTCTATCTCATCAGCATAGGTACTAATTGAATCATTTGGGGTTTTTCCTTCAATGATCTTAACATCATTGCTTTCCACAATCCTCCCCAAGTGTTTATTGAAACACTTGTAAGCTTTGCTGTTCATTGGATATCCAAGAAAGATTCCTTCATCAGCATTGTCACCAAAATTTCCTTGGTTTACTTCTTTATTCCGGATGAAACATTTGCTTCCAAAAACATGAAAGTATTTCAAAGAAGGCTTCCTTCCATGCCACAATTCGTATAGTGTCTTCGTTTCTCCTATATAGAGCCCTGTTCGATTCTGAATGTGCACTGCAGCTTCAACAGCCTCCTTCCAGTAATGGTGAGAGATACCACTCTCAATCAACATAGTCCTGGCCATATTGTTGACCTGTCGATTCTGATGCTCAACAACTCCATTTTGTTTTGTATTTCTCACAATAGCTACCTCATGCTGTATTCCTTGTTTTTCTAGGTAATTTTCAAACATAATGGACGTGTATTACACTCCATTGTCAGATCGCATGACTTTTATTGTCTGTCCAGTATCATTCTCGGCAATCCGGCGATAAGTTTTCATGCAATCAAGTACTTGTCGCTTCCTGTGAATCACCATTACACAAGCCATTCTGCTATAATCATCAATGAAAATGACGAATTACCTTTCTCCATAGGTTCTAGAAACATTTATTGGGCCACATACGTCTGTATGAATAAGATCAAGAAGATGCAATGCCCTTTTCTTCTATGACCGATATGAACTAAAGAGCAGCTTCCCATGAATACAAGCATCACAAGACTTTTCCCGTTCACGTTTTAGAATGGGAATATCCATGAATATCTTTAGCTTAGATATCTTTTCCATGTTTTGTTGGTTAATGTGCCCCATCCTTCAATGCCATAAATTGTTTTCTTCTTCAATAGACAAATAACAGGAGTTCACTTTGCTGTCAACCTGATATAAGTTTCCATCTGTTCTATAGCCTTTCATAAGAGACTTCCCTGTTTTTCCTTTTATAGTGCAGCCTTTTTGATTGAAGGTTACTACGAGCCCTGAGTCATAGAGTTGACTTACACTGAGAAGATTGTGGCGTAGACCGTCCACATAAATAACTTCAGTCTTCTTCAGCTCCCCGTTGGCGAGAGCAGTATTCCCACTTCCTTTAATCTTCAAGGCACCATCATTACCAAACCATACTGTTCCATCAACCTTCTTTTCAATGTTCTTCAAAAGGTTAGCATTTCCCATCATATGGGAAGAGAATCCACTATCAAGGATCCAGGTGCTGCTGCTCTTTGTAGCTTTGAGGGCTACTTCTGTAAGATTGGATTTCTCGATCTTCTTCTTCTCTTTCCATGAGATATTGGATTGAGCATAGGATACTGATGGACTTTTAATACTTTCTTCCACATAATCCGAGTCTTCATACCCATAGTCTTCTTCCATAGGGGAAAACTATTTGTGAGAACAACATCATCAGAAGGATGAAAACTGGCATGTCTTTGAGTGTTGTATGAATTTCTCCTATCATACCACTACTTGCAATACATAAATTTATGGAAAAAGTTAGAACAATTAAAATAGTAACCATAGAAGCTATTTCTTCTATAAGATGGAGGATATGAAATCGGTCTCCTTTTTTGACTTCCCAGATCTTCCCCATTCAAGTAGCTCCTTGCCTCTTCGCAGTATGACAAGGTATGGCCCAGATAACCACAGAACTGACACTTCATGAGAGGAAATGTCTTCTCACTTGAATTTCTCCTCATACCATCATCCTTGGGAGAATAGTTGAACTACCTGTCATTTCTGAATGTTTGAGGATAATTTTCAGTTCCTCTTTTAGTTTGGATTGGGGGTTTCTTTTTCAGCACTTCAGGAAATGTTTCAACATGTCCAACCTTCATTTTGTCTTTCTTTTAGCTCTCTTTATTTTCAGCAGTTGATGTCTCAGCTTCACAGCCAATTCCACTCTTTCCCATGAAAGTGGGTCTTTGATCACTCAAGATTTTTCCAACCCCATCTGAACGACACTTTGATCTTGCCAGTAATTCTGCATTTGAGAATCTTCCAAACTGTATTTTCTTCCTTTATTCTTTTGAAATTGATTCAGTCTCAAGTTTACTCCTAAGAGTAACAACTTCCTCTTCAAGACCCTCAGCAGTCTTGGAATTTTCTTCCAGTCTGGATGTGTGGTCATTGATAACCTTTCCCTGCTCTTCAATTCTCATCTTTAGATCTACTACATCATCATTTCTTTCAAGGATTTTAGACTGTACTTTCACAAATTCTCCTAGTCATTCAATTTCAGCTTCAAGTTTATCAACATATTCTGATGATTCTTCCACCATTTCCTTCCACTTATTACATATCTTATATTTATTCTCAAGATTGGAGAAATCATCCTTAATTTGAATCTTTGTATCACCAATAGCAGTAATCTGATTATCTATGACTTTATTGATTGAGGTTTCTGATATTTCAGTGGTAGCCATCATGGATACATGGTTTCCGGTTTTAAATTCTGGTTATTCTTCCTCAAAAAATTCAATATCATCATCTTCTTCTTCACAGACAAAACTCTTCCTCTACATTTTCTTTCCATATTTGAAGTCACCCTTTTTGGAAAACCTTTTCTGAGGATTATCGATGTCTTTAGCTTCGCTCTCATCATCATCAAACTTTATTTGGCACTGAGAGGCAATGTGACCAACTCTTCCACAACGAAAACATGCAAGAGGTAGCTTACCTCAAAATTTAACTTTTCCCTTCTTCAGCTTCTTGGAGATGAGAGAAAGAATTTATTTTTCCTCATCATCTTCACCACCACTACCTTCTGAAATTTTCAGTTTGTCCATGGCTTTGAATGCCATTTCCTTGCTCATGCGAGTCGTGGAATCTTCGGGTTTGACTCTCATATCATATGCCACTAAAATACTTAACAGATTATCAAGAGATAATTTAGAAATATCTCTTTCTTCAAGGGTTGAAACCTTTTCATTGTACATGGGAGGAAGTCTTCTCAAGATTTTATTTACGATATCAATGTATTTGATTTCTTCTCCAAGACCTCTAATTTATCCCACTACTTCAGTAATTCGATTGAAGAATGAATATGCATTCTCATTAGGATGCATCTTTAGATCATCAAACCTATTGTGTAAAACCTGAAGTTTTGCCTCCTTTACTTTGCTGTCTCCTTCATAAATGTTTTCAAGTTTATCCCACATAGACTTTGCTGAGGTGAAACTCATCACCTCTAGATAAATCTGATCGAAAAGAGCCACAGTGATAGCATTCTGAGATTTAGCATCTACATCAAGAAATTTCTTGTCTGTATCAGTCATAGCAAGCCCTATTGGATCAGTAACCTGTATTCCTTGGATAGTAGCAAAGAGGACTTCCATTCCAAGGGATCTTAAATGAGATTTCATTCTGTTCTTCCAAATCGGAAAATTACTTCAATCGAAGAGAGGTATTCCCCTAGCATTGAATGCATTCTCCATGACGACAAAGGACATATCTAATACCAGAAACCTCCCTCTAATACCACTTGTAGGACCCTGGGACACCCTGAGAGGGGAGGGGTGAATCAGGGTGACAACATTTTATTTTACAGTGAAGGATCTTGTTCTCACGTTGGTAAGAATTTGTTAAACCTGTATGATGAAAAGGATTAGAAATCAAACATTCACATGTAGAAAGATGACACAACACTTTTTACTTGGTTCACCACTAAGGGCTACGTCCAAGGAGCATATGCCGACAGGTTTTCGGTCGTACCAAAATCCACTATGCTTCACTGGCTTTAGATTATAAAGGTTCGGGCACAGTCACTCTGTCCCAGGTTCACTGGCTTTACAAAAGTTCAGGAATGGCTCACTAAATCCCTCGGGTCACTCCCTTTGACTCCCCCTGGCTCACTACCATTGGTGAAGTCTCACTCAGTTTATAGACGTGAAGGTATCTTCAATAGATTTGCATTGAAGTCTTTGTCTCCTTTTAGCACGAGACTCTGCTTACATCAAAGACCGGAATTGATGCGCTAGAATGCTTAGAACCACTGAACCAGATAACCAGAACGTGCAGACAAACTTCACTGACAATTGCACGCAACACCAACCCTTTGTGCGCAAAACCTTCCTATTGCATGCAAACATTACTTTTTGCGTGTAAAAATATTTTGCACAACCACAACATTTTTCATGCAGCTGAATCTTTTACGCGCAACCCCAATATCTACGCACACCTTATCCTTTTCCGCGCATCCTAGAATTTTCCGCGTAATCTAGAATATATTGCGCAACCCCCTTTTCGTGATTATTTTTCACGCATTAGACCTCATATCTTCTCTAAGTCTTCAACTATTCGGAAAGAGGGGGGTCACCTCTTATTTATAGGCATATGAGACCCCCACGTGCAAGATCTCCTTTGGCATGAAAACATCTAATCTGGCACGTAATTTTTCCGCATAGGTATCGTTTTCCGCGTACCTCTCCAGATATTTCGCGTAGCCCATGCCTTTTCCATTTTTTGACATTTTGATTCCGAAACACTATTTGCGCGAAAAACTTCGCTCCGCTATTTCGTGCACCACACTATTTTTTCGCACCCAGCTCAAGTATTTCATGCACAACCCTTAATTTTAGCGCACCACTTCCTTTTTGTGTGCACCTCCTTTTGCAGACAATCCATGTCTTCATTTTCCGATTTTGAGGCTGAAAAATTTGGCAAACACTAGGAAACAACGCCACCTTCAATACTATTGTCTGCTTGAACTGTATGATCAATTTGCTGGCACACATTTGGAACTTCCACTGAGGATTGAAAAGAAACACAAACCAAACTCCAATTCCTGCATAGAATAGCCATGGTTCTAACAAACACCTTATTCTACCCTAGTTTTTAATATAAAGTGTACTTAATGTTATCTAAGAAAAAACACACATATAACTCATTTATTGATGGATAATTGTTGTAGAAGAATAATCTAACCTTTATATAACCACAATAAGGGTTAAATAAACCATAGATCATCCCCAGATTAGTCTAAAGAAAATATAAATCATATACTTGGGTTTAATGCTAGATTACCCCCCATGATATTCCTTGGTTCAATTACTCATCATTTAAAGTAAAAGAGATCTCAGTGGAGAGAGAATGAAATAGATAGAGAGAAAATTAAATATAATAAAACATAAATTAAAATATGAATATGAAGTTACATGGAAAATAAGGAAAACTAAAACTAAAGAAGAACCGTATAACTAAGAAACATCCTTCACTCGATCAAGATTCCCCATATTTTCATAACATCCATGACCTATATTTATAGGAAATTACATTGAAATATCTAGATGTATATTCTTCTCAAAATATTCTTATCCTTTCCCCTAAAATTGGATAAATATATCTTTTATTTGAACTAAACTCATCCTCTACTTAAATACACTTTTTAATCTGTCAAAGTATTCTATTTTATCTTCTAACTTCTAATTTAAATCTATCATACTTCATCTTTTATCCACATTTTAAATCTATACATGTATCTACATGGATAATTCTCTAAATTTTCCCAAAATAGATCCAATATTTCATCTAAACATGTATCTTGGCCCAAACTCATATCTGTTTTAAATTATCTTCCCCATAGCATAAGCTCCATATCTTGGGTGTTTTTCTTTCTATTTTCCACTTCTTTCCTTCCCCACACATAATAAAAAAACACTATTCCATTTTCATATGCATTTTGATATTTTTTAATCCTTTTAGGACATGAATTAAATCATAAAAAACGTTTCAAAATCCATTTCATCTTTATATTTCACACATCGTGCATTCAGGGCTTGGACATTCTCATCAATACACCATTTTCATAGTCGTTTACAACTGTTCTTCAGTGTTCAAATTTATGCATGGAAACCACAATCATCAACATGATGAAGTGATCAGTGTCTCAAGTTCAATATTCTAATTTTTAACATGGGAAGATCACTAAGTTGTATTTAATTTTAGATAGAACTTTTATCTTTTCTCACACCATTCACCATGACTAATAACCCATTTTTATGGATGTTTTAAGATTCGAACCACCCTATGCACAACAATATCATTTCCTACAGCATAAACCTATCTATTTATTAAAATCCCAACCAAGATCAATGTATTACTAAGAGTGGGAGGGGTGAATTAGTGATATCTTTTTATTTTATGTTATCTTTATTGAATAAAAACCTTCACTTCCTATTAAATAATTATCACTTTTCTGAAAACAAATCATTAAAACATCCACATGAACATAAGTATATACAAGGATAACTATTAAATAAGAGTATCTAGTCCTTGTAATGGTTTTGAAATAATCCAATACCATGCAATCCACTAGAAAACAATCCTTTTGTGTGGATACAACAAGTAGGAAATAACCTTACACTTGTGTAGCACTATGATCAATACAATAATGTAAGTGATTATTCTAGCATGAATGATATAAAATAAGTTTTGTAACAAGTTTAGAAACTTTCACCAGTTGGTTCTGCAAATTATCATTATTCTTCTTAATAACTTTCACTTTTAGTAAATTTTCAACAAAAAACAATTCTTCATTTCCCCACTTATAAATAGTTAGAAACAACTCTCCTAGACTTTGTATGAAAACATAGTCCGATTATTCAGTCCAATACTTCAGTCTGGTAATAATTTTGTAAAGATATCCCAATTTTTTTTAAACCACTTCTTTCTTTTCTCGAAAAGGTTAGTCTGATTTCTTGGTTCAATTCAAAAAACTCTGACTGCAATATCTTCCTTACACTTCTTAATTATATAAAACATTCTTTGATAAATTCAGTTCAGAAACTTTTTCAACCAACTCCATATCAAAAAATTCAGCACTCTCACTCTCTACTACACATGAATAATGTTCTCATTACCAATTATGCTGTACTTCCACTTCTATTTATCAGTGTTCCAGAAATGGAATGGGTGGGAAATAGATAATGTTTTTTGGTTAATAAAATTATCTAATTTCAAATTTCATCTTCATTTGAATTATATTTTTTACTTCTTCAGTTCTTCTTAAATATTATGGATTCTTCTTGAATCTTATTTAATCTTCTCACAAATTTAGTATTCTTTAAATTAACAAATAAATCTTCAGTATGATACAATTTTTCATTGTAATACTTTTTTTTCACTCCGATTTTCCTAATCCAAATGAGAATATGTAAAATAAAAGACATCTCAATCTGATTCTCCAACTGAAACTATTATTTCATAAACATCCTTTAAAATTATAAATAATTTTAAACCCTTTGAAAAAACTTCAAAAGAAGCTTCATAAAATTTCAATTTTCCTTCATTTTCTTAGAAAATAGTTATATCAATGAAAATATCATTTGATGAAGTTTTAGCTTTTGATGATTTATTGATGTCACATCCTGTCTGAGGATTCTTGACCCAATTGAAAACATAAAATGTTTTTTCTCAATGAAAATGGTTGAATACATTGTTAAACTTTATTTTATTGATTAATACCTGATTCCATTTGATGGATCAATGTAAAATCTTGTCTGATTACTCTTGACCCAATCAAAACCATTCATTACTTCTTGTTCTTTACCAAATGAAAAAACACCTTTGATACCATACTTTAATGCTTCGATGAAAATGGTTGAATACATTCTTGTACATCATATGATTGATCAGTCTTTGAAACCTTTTTTATTTATTGATACTATCAAATTAACAACTATATTCTACCTCTAATATAAATTTGTATCCGATTCCTTAAATATATCAACAAATTTTCTGATGGATCTATTTCAGAATTTATCTGATAGATTGGTAAAACATCTTTTCAGATGGATCGATATCAAAAGTGAATTATTATTTTTTCAAATTATCTAAAACCAATTATTGATCATATGAATTAGTTCATTATTTTGATCATACAGGCCAATGAATCAACTAATCAATACTTCTACAAAACCTCTAACTACAACAACTTCAAAATTCTCAGTGTTCAGACATTTTCTTGCATCCTGTGATTCTCACATTGATGAACTATGACCAGAAGTATTTTACATTGTACTCTATTTTATTCTATAAACTCCTGATTATTTCATGTATTATTCAAGATGTTTGGAACATAGATATTATAATATCATCATCTAAATTAAATTATAAAGTTCTATGAATTCCCATCATTTCAATACCTTTTTGATTTCAATAAAAAACCCAAATTGATTAAAAAACCATAGAGAAGCCCCAAAACATTTTCTACCCCTTTATTTCACAAAGCTTGCATCACAAGTTTTTAGATAAATTATGTTATTGAGAACTTAAAAAACAACAAATCATCTTCATATATTATATTTAATATCTTGAAATACATTTAGACTCTGATACGACTTCTCATACCGATAAAAAACGTAATCCTAGACCCAAAATGAGTCCAAAACACAACTTCACCCAGAAAAAAAATCCAGAATAGACAATTGAAAATGATGGAATTTCATAAGAACTTTACATCCAATCATCTGCATCTGGAAATCCTTTCACCCAATCACTAACACTTACAAAGTAAAATAATTTTTAGTAATGGAAAAAAATACAAAATAATCATCAAGAACTTCTATCAGTATCTGAAAATAACTTCCATCCAACATGGTCCCAAAAATTCCACTTTGTATTTTTTTTCAAACATGGTTCAAAGTTTTCTGAAACTTTTTAACTGAAGAAATAGATTAATTATCAATAATTCCACGCCTACATGAGTGAACTCATCGTTGGAAAAAATAATCACTGACATAAAAAACCATGCTGTCCATAAGTGGAGAGTTAAAAAACTTCTTCTACTTTAAAACCTTTAACATATTCATAATGTCATTCACTTTATTATAATTTTTTTACTATAAGAACTTAAACATAATATTACTACAACTCATACACTTACTTGATGATATTAAATCTTACACAAAAATCCCGCAAAATACATGATACCTTAAAAGGTTTAACACATACCAATATATAGATTTATGAAACATAATTTTTCTCCCCCTTAAAAACACTATCCAAAAAATATATGAGAGAGGGTATAGACACAAATACCTCAACCTTGGATAGAAATAGGTTGGACGCCCATGTTCAGCCTTAGTTTGAAAAATGTTTCCTTTGGAAAAGGTTTTGTGAATATGTCAGCAACTTGTTCCATTGTAGGAACATACTCCTGTTTGAGTTAATTCTTCTCCACATACTATTTTATGAATTAATATTTGATATCAATATGTTTTGAATGTGAATATTGTAATGTATTTATCATAAGGTTTATAGAACTCTTATTATCACAACTCAAGAGTATAGGTAACTTTAATTCAACAAGTAAGTCTTTTAACTAAGTCTTTATTCATATAAGTTATGTTGCAGTTTGAGTAACAAAAACATACTCAAATTCAACCCTGATAAGATTTAATAAAGTCTATTTCTAGTATGCCAACTTAAAAAACTTTCCCCCAGAAAGAAAACTCCACCAGATGTGGATCTTCTATCATCTAAACTTACTTCCCAATCATCATTTTTATATCCAAAAAAATAAATCCTTCCTAATCTATCATACCTAATTATAAAATCTACTACGCCTTTGATATAAATGAGAATTATTTTTCTAGTGAAGAGATGTGATTCCATTGGATCACTTTGGAATCTTAAACATAAGAAAACAACATAAACAATATCTATTCTTAAGGTATCTGAATACAATAAAATTCCAATAAACTTTTAAAACTATTTAGAGTAAACTTAATTTACTTGTACATCTTTATTCAACTTTGTTCGCACTTAAATTTGTATGAAATAAGGTTTTGAGTTTTCCATGCTAAATTTTTTAAGAAGTTCCTTATCATAATTTTAATGTTAAAAAAATGTATTTCTCCTTTTGTGAGATTTATAACCCAAAAAAGTATTTCATTTCACCAAGTATGGAAATTTAAAACAACTTCTTCATTTCTTAATCAAACCATTCACAAGTTATTTCATCATTCAAAACAAATATAATTTCATCAACATATATAATAAATATGAGGGAAATATACCAAATTTCTCTGATGTAGAGATTACTATAAAATATTCCTTTCTTAAAGTTTAACTTCCTTAAGGAGGTACCACTCCCTTTTAGATTTCTTTAACCCATACAAGGATTTATTAAAATTTTACACATAACTTTCATCCTTCCAAATAATAAAACCACACAATTGTTCAACACAAACTTCTTTATGTAGTTCTCTATTCAAAAAGGATGAATTAACATCCATATGAAAATTTTTTCAACTTTATTGTGAAAATATTTCAAGAAATATTATAATTGTTTTTAACATTTATACTAGAAAAATTATCATCAAAATCAATTCCTTTAATATGAGAGTAACCTTTGAAAACCAATATTTCTTTGTTTCTTATCGCATCACCATCTCTATTCATATTATTTTAAAACAACCAATTTATACCAATAACATTTTTCTCATTTGGTTTAGGTATGAGTTCCCAAGTATCATTCTTCTTAATTTGATCCAACTCTTCATTAATTGCACAAATCCATTTCTGATGCTCAAAATCTTCATTAACATATTTTGGCTCAAATTTTGAATAAAAAGAAGTATGTGTAACAAATTTAGATATTAATAGTGTTTTATGTTGATCACCAATAATTTTTTGAGCTTACAACTATTTCCTTAGCCTAGAAAGAGATGAAAGAAATTATTTCTCATCACTGGAAATAATTGAGATTGATTCTTCCATCTGTGTGGAATCACAATTGTTGGAATCCTTTTCATGTTTCTTAACAAAAATTATTTCATCCTCTCTATCTTCCTCCTATGCATGTGTTTTTTAAAAATAATACTTATATTTTTCAATAAATTTTACATAAAAATAATCAAATATTATTCCTATTTCTTTGTTGAAAAATTTATATACACTTTCATATAAAGCATAACCAAGAAAGATTCCATCTTCACTACATTCATAAAACATTAAAAGATTTCCACCTTCATTATTCATGATGTAGGGAATCCCAAAAACTCTTAAGTGTTTCAAACTTAGATTTTTGTTATAGAACATTTCATAAAGAGTCATATTAGAACTTATCCTATAAAAACACCAATTCTGAATATAAACTAACATTCTCATTTTTTTCCTCTAGAAGCAGTGAGAAAGACCATGCTCAATCAAAATTGTACAACCCATCTCAACTAAAATTTTATTCTTCCTTTCAAAAACTCTATTTTATTGTGGTGTATATGGTAAACTAAACTCAGACTGAATTCCTTGTTTTTCATGATAACTTCTGAACTCTTCATTATTGTATTCACCAACATTATTAGTTCAAAAATTATTTACATAATTCCCACATTCCTTTTTATCACTTATCCTGAAAATCTTAATTTTATCAGAGGTTCAAATTTATGATTCAAATACATAATAAAAGTAATGTGAGTAAAATCATCAATGAAATAAATGAAGTACTTATCTCTAAAAGTCGATTATTTTCACATTGGACCACAAATATTAGAAGGATTTAGTTCCAAGGGATGAGTTTAATGAATGTCAACTTTATTTTTCACAGAGTTTGTAATATTCCCTTTCTGAAAAAATTGAACAACACCAATATCTACTTCTTAACATATCAAGAATATCATAGACACTCTCTCTCTTTGATAACTTTCTCATGTTTCTTTGACACATATATCCTAACCATTTACGCCACAACTGGTTTTATTCCATCATTCCAAGGTGACATGAATTGTATACTTCACCAACTTGAAACAAATTCCCTTTTATATGTTGACATTTTTTTAACAAATCTTACATCTTCCACTCTTTAAAAAACAATTTTTTATAAAAACAAATTTATTGATTTTTCACAAAATTGTGATACACTAAATAAGTTGTGTTTCAGCACATCAAAAAATAAGGCTTTCTTGGATTTAAAATTTTCTTCCTCAATAATAATGGATCTAATTCATTTGATTCTGAGAGATTAATAGCTTCCAAATGTCACTTTTACTTATTTAAAATCTTTCAAATTCTTCAGAAATTTCAAATATCTTTTCATATGGGAATAATACCCACTATCTAAAATCCAGTTTCATTCCCCTTTTGTATATTTGAGAGTAGTTTCTAAAACAAGATATTTTTCTTTCCCTTTATTTGTCTTCAGATATATCTTTTGAGAATTGTTATAAACATGTTTTTGTGATGATAACAAAACAAGACACCCTTTTTCAAGATGTCCAGATTTATTACATACTTCACAAATAGTTTACAAAGTTTGGAACATATTTTCAACTTTGAAAATAAATTTCTCATATTTCTTTATTTGAGAGGATTTATGCCCCTCAAAATTTTTTATCTTATTACTTATGGAATAATTTTAATGTTGTTGATTGAACCAAAAAATATTTTCTGTATCCCCAAATCCACCACAATACCAGTAGTACCCATAGAAAGAATACTTTCCTCTAAAACTTCCATACTATCTAGAATTGTGAACTTGTTTTTCACTAACTTTATTATATATCCCATCATAAAATTGTTGTCCCACAAAGTTATTGTTATCACCTGAAATATTATTCATCAATTCATATTTATTCCTATTTTTTTAGAATCAAAATTATACACAACCTTTTTTTTAGAATCAAAAATTTTAGGAACTTCTAAATTCTAAATTTTGTTAGTTTTGGATACATATACAATTTTATAAGATTTATTATTATCAAGAACAACTTAAAATTTCTTTTTAGTCTTTGAGGATAACTTTTGTTTGCTTTTTTGGGTTTACACTTTCCAGAAATTTCATTAAATTCTGAAATAGAGTTATTGAAAATTTTTACTCCCTAATCAAATTTAGAAAACTTTTTTTGAAAAAGTTATCTATATTCTTCCCTTTCCTTAACTTTACTTCAATATTTTCATTTTTCTTCTTTTATTTTTCAAGGAAATTCTTCAGAAAATTAACCTCTTCCAGTAACTTAGCTTTATCTTTAGGATTAAATCATTGATTGTTTGTTATAGGAATTCACTTCTTCAACTTCTTGATTTATCTTTCAAGTCCTACTATCATTCTATGACATTATTTCAATTATATTTTCAAATGAAATTATATCTTAGCTTCTTATTATTTAGAACCACTTCTTCCAAACTCTTTATTATTCACTATAGTAATAAATGTATTTCTCCAACAACTTTAGTAAATTTTTTAGATTCAACTCCACCTTCTTTAACTTCATCATATATAGACAAAAAAATCTCCTTTTGTATTTGGGGAAATTTTTATCTTTTCCCTTGGTATAATTTTTTGATTTATCACCATGTTTCTTCCAAGATTTTCTTGTCTTTCTGTCATCTTTATTATTATCTTATTAATTCATTTTTTAGGGAAATTCACATAAAAGTGCCCAATATCTACACATTAAAAACATTTTAGGGGTAAATTACCTTTATAATTTCCTATACTTATTTTTACATTTTTAGAAAACAAGGATAAAAATTCATCAAGATTGTTACTAACCTCATTTTTGAATTAAGAATCACCAACTTCTTCAAATTTAAGAATCTTATTAAATTTTATTATCTTAGCATCATTAAAGGAAATTTCTCGATCTACTTTTGTTTTACGTTTCATAACATTTTTCCTTATCATTTAATAATTAATGAGAGTACTATAAATGTCATAAAAAATTATAGTTTTATAATATCTGTCTTCCAAAGATGAAACATTGTCAGTAAAGTCATCAGGAAGAATTATCAATATCTTTTAAAAAATAGTTAAATATTCTATATTCTCACCAAGACATCTTATGATGATAAAAATATCATTTACCCTTATAAATAAGTCACTATAAGAATCATAGTCACCCATTTTGAGATCATCATACTCAAGTCTCTAGATTTGTAACTTTTTCTTCTTCAACTTTGCATTTCCTTCATAAATGTTTTCAAACTTCTCCCATATACCTTTAACTATAGAAAATCCCTTTTCTCTAAAAAAATCACTTTCAGAAAGTTATGAGAGTAAATCATTTTTTTCTATTTCATAATTTTTCAGATTCTTCTTATCCACAGATATAAGAGGAACATTTTAAAAAAGGGGATGAAATCCATCTTTAAAATATTCTAAAACATCATACCCAAGAGGAATAAGATATGTAAACATTATATATTTCCATACATGAAATTTATTTTCATCAAAGAATGGAATCCCCTTATTTTTGACACAATTTAAATTATCCATAAAAATGTTTCTTAAAAAACATCAAAAAAGAGAAAATGAAGGGACCTTAACTCTAATACCACATAAAAAGGACCAATTAGGATTAATGTATCACTGATAAGAGGAGGGCATGAATCAGTGATATATTTTTCGTTTTTGTTATCTTTATTTAATAACAACCTTCGATTCCTATTAAATAATTATCACTTTTCTAAAAACAAAACGTTCATAGATTCACAGGAACACAAGTATTTACAAGGTTCACTAATGAATAAGATTATCTAGTCCTTGACATGATTTTTAAATAATAAAATATCACACAATATACTAGAAAACAATTATTTTGTGTGGATAAAACATGTAGGAAATACCATTACACTTATGTAACACTATGATCAAGACAACAATGCATGTTCTTATTCTATCATGAATGATATAACATAAGTTTTGTAAAAAGTTTAAAATAATTCACTAGTTGGTTTTAAAAATTATAATTATGATTCTCAACAACTTTAATTTTTTGTAATTCTTCAAAAATAAATAATTTTTTACTTTCTATCCCAGTAGTAGGTTGAAACAACTCTTATAGAATTTGTATGAAAACTTTTACCTATACCTCAATCCAATTCTTTAGTCTAATACTCTAGACCATAAATAAGTTGGTATAGATATCCTGGAAGCAATTATGAATAACTTCTTTCTTTTCTTGAAAAGTTTAGTAATATTTCTTGGTCCAATCTGAAAAACTTCGACTACATCTTATTCCTTACTCTTTTTTCCATTCAGACAACTTTCTTCAACTAAATATATCTCAAAACATTCAATGCTCTCACTCTCTCCTGTATGTGAGTAATGTTTTCATCATCAAGTAATCTATACTTCCAATTCTATTTATAGGTTAACCATAAATGGAATGAGTGAGAATATAAGAATGTTTTCCCACTTAATAAAATTCCAAAATATCAAATTTCATTTTCATTTGAATTACATTTTTGACTTATTCAACACTTATCAACTCTTCTAGATTCTTCTAGAAACTTCTCGAATATTCTAAAAAATTTAGTATTTTTTTGAATTAACAAAATATATCTCCAGTATGATACAATTTCTCATTCCAATATTGTTTTTCACTCCAATTTTCCTAATTTGAATGGGTATATGTAAAACAGAATATATCCCATTCTGATTCTCCAACTGAACCTGTTCTTCCATAAGCATCATTGAAACTTATAAAGACTTTGAAAACATTTGAAAAAACTTTATTAGTAGATTCATAAAATTTATAATTTACTTTATTTTTTAAGAAAATACTCTGATCGATGAAAACATCATCTGATGAAGTTTTAAATTTGATGATTTATTAGCATCACATCCTATCCAATGAGTGTTGACCAAATTGAAAATAGACAACATTTTTGATCAATGAAAATGGTTGACTACATTTTTGAACTTCGTATGATTGATCAATCAGTAATTCGATATGATGGATTGATGTCAAATATTTTTTTGATGATTCTTAACCCAATCAAAACTATTCATGACTTCATGTTCTTAACAAACTAAAACCAAAACACCTTTGATACCACACACCAATGCTTCAATGAAAAGGATTGACTATTTTTTTACATCATCATGTTGGTCAGTCTCTGAAACTCTTTTGATTTATCAATAAAAACAACTTAAATACTCTGTTCTACCTCTGATATAACTCTATGTATGATTCTTTAAATATATCAATAAATATTTTAATGGATCAATGTCATAATTTCTCTGATGGATTGGTGGAATATTTTTTCTGATGGACTATTATCAAAAGAAACTTATTTATTCCAAATTATCTACAACCAATGATTGATCCTATGGATTGGTTTATTAGGTGGACCATTTAGTTTGATGAATCATCTAATCAATAGTTATGAAAAAACTCTAACTTCAGTGACTTCAAAATTCTGAACATCCAGACAATTTTTTCCTCCGGTGATTCTCACACCGATGAACTACGATCAAAAGTATTTGACTTCATACTCTCTTTTCTTATACAAAATCTTAATTGTACCATGACTTATTTATGTTTTTTGGAACCTAGATATTGAAAAATAATCATATGAATTAAATTTAAATATTCTATGACTTTCCATCATTTGAATAAATTCTGTATTTCAATCATAAACTCAAACCAATTGAAAAAACTTTGAGAAGATCCAACAATTTTTCTCCCCATTTTTTCTCAAATATTGGATAATTTTTTTTCAAATAACTTATGATATTGAGAACTTAAAAAACTGAAAAATAATTTTTATATATTATATCAAATATCTTTAAATACATTCATACTCCTATAAAAATTATCATACCAATCAAAAAAATCGTCCCAAACACAAAATAAGTTTGAAACACAACGTCACCTTGAAAACATCTCAAGAAAAGAAACCCAAAACAAATAGAATTTACTAATTTTTTTGTCCAATAATATACTTCCAGTACTCCTTTATCCTGGTCACCAACACTTATAAAGTGAAATTATTTTTTGTAATGTAAAAAAATACAAAATAATCATAAACAAATTCTTTTAGGATCTAAAAACTACTTCCAGCCAACTTTGTCCCAATAATACCTCTTTAGATTTTGTTATCAAACAAGGTTTATAAATCACTAAAACTTTGTAACTTACGAAATGGGTAAATTATAAATAATTCTAATCCTATGTGAGTGAACCCATTATTAGAAATAATAATCATTGACAATAAAAATCATATTGTTTCTAAGTAGTGACTTACCAAACTTATTCAACTTTCCAAATTTTCACCACTTAAAAATGTCATTAACTTTCCTATAAAAACATTTTCCATACAAGCACTTAATTTTTTTTGGAATAGTTTACACACTTACATGCTGAGATCATAGCTTACCCACAACTCCCCTTAAATACACGCTTCCTTAAATGGTTTAGCACATACCAATTATAACATCCTAGGTAAATAAAGAAATATGACATTTTAATATTTATTAATATTTGTGAATTAAATATTAATTTTACTTTAAAGGGGTTTTCTATGTTCGATGGCATACCCGATACACAACAACGAGTTTCTTTGAAATATTACGTTGCACACTAATAATATAATATTATTATTTTAAATGGTAGTTAATTCCAAGCCATTGTATTCGGGGGAATGAAAAAAAATAACTACAATATGATTATACAGGTTTGTTAAATGTTTTTACATTTATCCAATAAAATTTAGAGACTTAAAATGGGAATGAATCTAATTTTAAGCATAATTTACTTTAAAAGGTTGATTTACTGCCTTTTAATGGCGAAATATCTTTAAATCTAGTTTTGGTCACTTTTATATGTTCTATTTTACAAAATAAAATCATAATTTAGAATTGGGACATCAAAATTTACATTGGATGAAATTTTGGTATTTTTCTGATAAAATTCCTTTTTAATGAGTAGTAAAAAATACTATATTTTAATTCAAAATTGTCTTTTAATCTAATTTATTTACATGGTTATATTATCTTTTTAATTGGTTTTAAAGTGTAATTAGAATATATTTTTACTATTTAATCCAATATTGGTCATTGGAATTAATTTCACTTTGAAATTGGACATAAACAAGTGTCAATCTTTTGATAGTTTTGGTTTCTTAAAAATACGTTATTTGTTTTGACAACATGAATTAATTTGAAATTAATTAATGAAACTTCTATGTCGTGAATTTGGTAATATATACATAATTTTTGAATTTGGAATATAAAATATAGCTTAGACTGAATTTTTGGTATTTTTCTGAAAAACTTCAATTTTTGATGAATAGTGAAACCACTTAGTAGTAGTTAAAAAAATGACTTTTCAATTAAATGAAATTTTACCGCTTATGTGAATTGAATTTTGAAAATCAAACATACATAGTTGTTATTAGTAAGTAAAATTTGGTTCAATAAGATGAAAATAATTTTTGGTGAATAGTAACTTTTGACTTTTATTTACCACGGTTAAAGGTAAATAGGGTAATTTAAGGTAAAAAGAATATCATTATAATAAACAATTACCTTAACACTTTTATTAACCATATTGGATGAGTCATGACCAACCATGAGAATCCTTGGGTCAATTTTGGGACCCCATGAAACCACTTATGATAGATAATGGCACTTTATTTTAATTAACTTAAAGTAAAGACAAAAATGACATAAACAAATATCTTTTAGTAAATTAATTTTTACAAGGGGTTATATAAGTTATATTTTTGAATATAAATATTAATTTTAAATATAAAATGATTTCCTACATCAAGGTATTTTTTTCATAATTTTTAGACATCAAATAAATAAAATTATTTATGACACATAATGATGTAGTGTTTACCTCATTAATAAATGATTTAAATAAATAAGATTATAAATATTTAAATAATATCCAAAACCTGTAAAATTCATATTTTATTATTTTATTTCTACCATGAGTCATCTTATATTTTACTTTAATGATTTTTTGGACCTTTGGAAACCAAATATAAGTTTATAATAAAATAATTGTTTCAAACTTTCCTAAAGAGGCCCTCCTCCCCCTTATAAAAGGACACCACTTATAAACCATTCCTCAAACTTCTCAAGACCATTGGATCGTCAAAACCCTACCCAAATAATCTATAAATATTCCTATACTCATCCTAGAAGCCTTACCTTAGGCATAAGGCAATTCAAGAAGTCCTTTTGGTTCAAACCAAGTGGATTTACCCAAATTAAAGGTAACCGTTTCTCTTAACTTCTTTTCTTTTATTTTACATATAAAACCCCTAAACTCATTTTATTCCTTTCTTTTACAACAAAAACAGTATCCTAAATATACTAGGATTTTGTTATGATAATTATTCTAACTACACTTACACACACTTCCATCTAATGGGTGAAGAACATACTATTTCTGTGGATGACAAACTAATGCCTCACGAAATGATGATTGTTCGATTATCTCCTACCACCTCTCATGGTGGACATTAAGATGAAACTATATTTATATATGATATATATTACGATTATGTTTTATTTATACTTCTTTATTTTTCATTTATATCATATCTTTATGGTTTCCATTATGGGTAAACGTGATAATTTAATTTGAGGAAGTGTGGACTACCGCCCCCTCAAAGTGATATGAATCGTTAATTCCATATGTTGGAAAAATAAAGGATATAGTTAATGATATTATATATGATATTATATTTGAATTATAATATATTTATGTATCATTGTGTTTTAATTCCATTAAAATAAGAAATAGAAATGAAAGTAGCGTTCATACGTACGTACGACTTACCGTCTCCATAAACGATGCATTTCATTTCTTATCTCCAAATTTTATGTACTGTTAAAAATAAATTTATATACTGGATATATATGATATATATGATATCTAAATAATGAATATAATTATGGAGATAATGGGATATTTACCACAATTATAACATGTAATTATAAGGTGTTTATTTTTTACTCAAGTACCAAATATCGACAAAACAACTGTTATTAACTTAAATGATTACATAATGTTTATAACATGGTGATAAGTGATATAAAAGAAATAATAAACTTTAAAAATGTTCTTAATGAAGCATAAATTAACTTTATTTTATTATTCAGGTGATTAATGAATGGTTGAGTCAAGTCAGACATCAGGTAAGGGAACTTCTTAACCCAATTTCCGTTCTTTGGGTTGATCTTCTCTTTATTATTTATGTCATTATTTGATTAGGTGAGAAATTATTTTTTATATATTATAATGTATTTATACTTTCTTTATGTGTGCTTATATTGAATACACATAATCGATCTATTTTATTTACAAAATGATCTTTGTAAGGGACTTCATCTAAATCTCCTTTCATTGAGGCATATTTTGTTTTAATACACAACTTTATTTTATATGCTGTATAAAAACCATTGACTTTTCATTTTATTAAAAGGGAATATTTTTCTATGAAACGTTTTAATAAATGAAAAAAATAATGTTTCTTTTAACGTAAGCAGTGACAACGACCTTTCAGCCGCCATGTGTATTATTTGATCTTTGGCTTCCTTAACAAGATGTATTTTAAAAAAAAAGGAAAATAAATACCATATACTCTTTTATGTATTTTTGTATTGAAAATGTTATAATGGATTTTTTATGTCAATATATTTATTTAATATATTTTTATTTAAATGTTGAAATTTTTTCTTTCTTTTATATTTGTTTTATGTGTTATGATTTTATAATGGTACTTAGACATTTGACGGGTGGTTACGTGATAAACCAAATGATGGGTGGTGCCGTGATAAACCAGGACGGGTGGTTACATTATAACCTATAATGCATTGGGTATGGAAGTCATCTTTATGACTATTCCATTTAGTGATATGTGTGGAAGTAGACCATAATGTTATTCCATTTAAATATGTTTATGTCCCAAGTTACCTTTATATGTTATGTGTTCTTTATATGGGTTTAATGGTAATATTTTGGTTACAAAAGGGTAAGCAATGATATTTTATTAAGTGAAGAGTATTTACTACTTCATAAATGTGAAAAGTGTTACTTGTGATAAATTATTCAAGGTTTACTTGTTGTTTTTTAAAAAAAATAACAGATTTACTTCTTTGTGTATCCCTTACTTAGATTTTTATGCTCATCCCAATTTTTTCAAATGTTTTTCACAGGACCTAAAGATGAATAGGGTCAAGGATGGGATCAAGGAAAAGTAATGCTATCTAAAACATGGGACTAGACATGAATCTTTTTTTCAAGAGTTTTTATTTTATGAAAAAAATGGAAACTGAGTAGAAGTGTCTACCTTGTAATTTTTGAGATGTAATGTAATAGTTATGGCCTAATTATCTAAAACTCTAAACCTGAAAAGATCCTCAATGTGAATTATTCATTTTATTCAAGATTATATAATGTGTAAGGCTGGTTCCTTATAGTTGGTATTAGAGGTTGGTTTAGATAAATTTAGGAGTTAGAGTATTGTTAAATTAATATCCATAAATTAATTTATGTTAATATTGAAATGATAGAATTTTCATATTACCACGTCACTTCACCTAAGATATGTCTCTGTTAAGAATGGTTTTTCATAGAAGAAATAGGGAATTTGTGCTGGGAAGGCATACATAGGGAAATGACCTTCTCAATAAACATCCTGAGGTAGTCAGAACTAGGGTTGAACAGTTTGTTGTAGTGATGGATCAGTTGATTCAGGTGATAAATGGTGGTTTCAATTATTAATGATATTTTAGTTTATTTTAAAATCAAATAGGAGCATGAAACTCATTTAAGGGTTGTCTTGAAAACCTTAAAAGAAAAGAAACTATTTGGGAAGTTTAGTAAGTGTGAATTTTAGTTTCAAAAAATTTCATTCCATGGTCACATTGTTTCAAAAAATGGCATAACTGTTGATCCTGTTAAAAAAAAGTTGTTAAAGAATGGACAAGACACACAAATATAACTGAGATCTATAGTTTTCTTGGTT
This sequence comes from Viscum album, assembly GCA_963277665.1. Classification (NCBI taxonomy): domain Eukaryota; kingdom Viridiplantae; phylum Streptophyta; class Magnoliopsida; order Santalales; family Viscaceae; genus Viscum; species Viscum album. Next base: position 149,034,242 of record OY728166.1, on the reverse strand, counting down.
TGGAAGGTTATTACTATAGGTTTTTTGATAATTTTTCATAGTTATCTAGTCCAATGACTAAGTTAACTCGAAAAGGTGTTAAGTTCATTTGGACAAAAGAATGTGATGATTTTTTTTTCAGGAATTGAAAAGAAGATTTTTGAATGCTCTAGTTTTGGCACTACCTTCCAGAAATAGAGAGTTTTTTATTTACAATTATTCTTCATTTAAAGGACTTGGCTATGTACTTATGAAGAATGATCAGGTAATTTCTTATGCTTCATGTTAGTTGAAACCTCATGAGTTAAATTACACTACACATGATTTGGAATTAGCTGCTGTTGTTTTTGTTTTAAAAATTTGGAGGCATCATTTGTATGGAGTAAAATGTGAAATATATACTGACCACAAAAATTTTAAACTATATATTCACTCAAAAAGAATTGAACATGATATAGAGGAGATAGTTGGAATTAATCAAGGATTATGATTGCATGATCCTTTACCATCCGGGAAAACCAAAAAAAGCATCTGATGCTTTGAGTCAAAAATTTAATGTTTTATTGACCATGCTACATTGGGAATGTGATCCATCGGTTTTTGATTTGATGAACTTTGGAATAGAAGTTGCTGGTGTAGAAAATTATTCTTTTTTGTTTTAGGTGTTTGTGAAATCATCTCTATTAGACAGAATTAAGAAAGTTCAAAAGGAAGATAGTGAGTTGCAGAAAAAGGTAAATTTGGTTCACAAGGGTAAGTTTCCTAATTTTAACTTTTATAGTGATTGTATTTTGAGATTTGGAAAGAGATTTTGTGTGCCTTATGATTCACAGTTAAAGAAATTAGTTGTTATGTGAAGCTCATAGTTCCCCATCTTCAGTTCATCCTAGTAGTACTAAGATGTACAAAGATCTTCAGGAGTATTACTTGTGGGATGGAATAAAAAGAGATATTGTTTATTTTACTATGAAGTGTTTAACTTTTTAGTTGGTTAAAGAAGAGCAGAATTTACTGAAAGGGATGCTTCAGTCTTTACCGGTGCCAGAGTAGAAATGAGAAAATATATCCATGGACTTCGTTGTGGGATTACCAAAGACATCTCGAGGTAACAATGCAATCTGGGTTATTGTTGATCGATTGACTAAATATGATCATTTACTTACTATTCAATATAATTTGTATCTAGATAAACTTTATCAGTTGTATGTTAAAGAGATATTCAGGTTGCATGGTGTTCCCCTCTCCATTGTATCTGATCGTGATCCCTGGTTTACTTCTAACTTTTGGAAAGGCCTTCAAAAGTCATTGGGTACTAAATTAAATTTTTGTATAGCTTTTCATCCTCAATTAGATAGGAAGTCATAATAAAAAATTCAGACCGTGGAGGATATGCTACGTGCTTGCTCGATGGATTACTAGGGAAGTTGGGAAAAACATCTTTCTTTGGTTGAATTTTATTATAATAATAGTTTTCATTCCAGTATACAGATGACTCCATTTGAGGAATTATATGGAAAGCATTGTCGAACTCTAGATTTTTGGGATGAAGTAGGTAAAAGGAAGCTGATGGGACCAAAATTGGTTGAAGATATGGTAGAAAAGGTTCAGTTGATTCAGAAGAACATGAGAACAGCTCAGAGTGGGCAGAAAAGTTATGTGGATAACCGGAGGAAGGATCATTCATTTGAGGTAGGTGATCATGTCTTTCTCAAAGTTACTCCATGGAAGAGTGTGATGTGTTTTGGTAAGAAGGTAAAGTTGAGTCCAAGGTTCATTGAAACTTATAAAATCTAGGAGAAAGTTGGATCAGTTACATACAAAGTGGATTTACCACCATGTTTATCCTAGGTACACAATATTTTTCATGTTTCAATGTTGAGAAAGTATATGCCAGATCCCTCTCATGTTTTGTGCTCAGAGATAGTTCATTTGGAAGAAAATATCTCTTATGAGGAACAACCAGTCCAGATTCTTGACCATAGATAGAAAGTGTTACGGAATAAGGTGGTTCACTAGGTAAAGGTTTTTTTGGAAAAACCATATGGTTGTAGAGGCAATGTGGGAATCTGAAAATTCTATGAGGGATAAATACCCCCACTTATTTGATAAGTGAATAAAATTGCGAGGACGCAATTCCCAAAAGGGGGAAGGATGTAACATCCCAGGTAAATAAAGAAATATGACATTTTAATATTTATTAATATTTGTGAATTAAATATTAATTTTACTTTAAAGGGTATTTCTATGATCGATGGCGTACTCGATACGCAATAATGAGTTTCTTTGAAATCTTACGTTGCACACTAATAATATAATATTATTATTTTAAATGGTATTTAACGTCTAGACGTTTTATTGATGGGAATGAAAAGAACTAACTATAATATTTTTATACATGTTTGTTAAATGTTTTTATATTTATCCAATAAAATTTAGAGGCTTAAAATGTGACTGAATCTAATTTTAAGTATAATTTACTTTAAAAGGTTGATTTATTGCCTTTTAATGGAGAAATCTCTTTAAATCTAGTTTTGGTCACTTTTATATGTTATATTTGACAAAATAAAATTATTCTTTAGAATTTGGACATAAAAATTTACATTGGATGACATTTTTGTATTTTTCTGATAAAATTCATTTTTAATGAATAGTGAAAAAATACTGTATTTTAATTCAAAACTGCATTTTGATCAAATTTATTTGTATAGTTAGATTATATTTTTAATTGTTTTTAAAGTGTAATTAGAATATATTTTTACCATTTAATCCAATGTTAGTCATTGGAATTAATTTCACTTTGAAATTGGACATAAACAAGTGTCAATCTTTTGATAGTTATTGTTTCTTAAAAACACACTATTTGTTTTGACAACGAGAATTAATTTTAAATTAATTAATGCAACTTCTATGTTGTGAATTTGGTAAAATATACATAATTTTTTAATTGGGAATATAAAATATATCTTAGGCTGAATTTTTGGTATTTTTTGAAAAACTTCAATTTTTGATGAATATTGAAACCACTTAGTAGTAGTTAAAAAAACCGACTTTTCATTTAAATGAAATTTTACCACTTCTATGAATTGGATTTAGAAAATATGACATACATGTTTGTTATTAGTAATTAAAATTTGGTTCAATAAGATTAAAATATTTTTTGGGGAATAGTAACTTTTAACTTCTATTTACCGCGGTTAAAGGTAAATAAGGTAATTTAAGGTAAAAAGAATATCATAATAATACAAAATTACCTTAACACTTGTCCTAAAATTATTTTATGAGTCATGGAAATCAATTATAATCCTTGGGTCAATTTTGGAACCCCATGGATCCACTTATGAGTGATAATGACACTTTATTTTAATTAACTTAAAGTAAAGACAAAAATGACATAAAAAAATATATTTTAGTAAATTAATTTTTACAAAGGGTTATATAAGTTATCGTTTAAACTATAAACATTAATTGGAAAGATAAAATTATTTCTGACATCATGGTATTTGTTTTATAATTTTTAGACATCAAATAAATAAAATTATTTATGACAGAATAATGATGCAGTGTTTACCTCATTAATAAATGATTTAAATAAATAATATTGCAAATATTAAAATAATATCCAAAACCTGTCCAATTATTATTGGATGATTTTATTTCGACCAAGAGTCATATTATCTTCAACTTTAATGATTTTTGGATCTTTTGAAACCAAATATAAGTTTATAATAAAATAATTTCTTCAAACTTTCCTAAAGAGCCCCTCCTCCCCCTTATAAAAGAACACCACTTATAACCCATTCCTCACACCTCTCAAGCCCCTTGGATAGTCAAAACCCTGACCAAATAAGCTCTAAAGATCCCTATACTCCTAATAGAAGCCTTACCTTAGGCAGAAGGTAGTTCAAGAAGTCCTTTTGGTTCAAACCAAAGGGATTTAAACAAATTAAAAGTAACATTTTCTCTTAACTTAGTTTCTTTTATTTTACTTCTACAACACCTAAAATCTTTTTATTCCTTTATTTTATAACAACAACAGTATCCTCAATATAATATTATGTTCTTATGATAAGGATTAGAACTACACTTACACACACCTCCATCTAATGGGTGAAGAACATACTGTTTCTGTGGATGGAAAACTAACGCCTCACGAAACGATGATTGTTTGATTATTTCCTACTGCATCTCTTGGTGGTCATTAAGATGAAACTATATTTATATATGATATATATTATGTTTATGTTTTTCTTTATTCTTCTGTATTTTTCATTTATAGCATATATTTATGGTTTCCATTATGGGTAAAAGTGATAATTTTATTTGAGGAAGTGCGGACTACCACGCCCTCAAAGTGATATGACTCGTTAATTCCATATGTGGGACATATAAAGGATGGAGTTAATTATATTATATATTATATTATACTAGAATTATAATATACCTATGTATCATTATGTTTTAATTCCATTAAAATAATAAATATAAATGAAAATAGCGTTCATGCATACGTACGACTTACCGTCTCCATGAACGGTGCATTTCTTTTATTATCTCCAAATTTTATGTACTATTATAAATAAATATATATATATAATGGATATATATGATATATATTATATATCTAAATCATTAATATCATTATGGAGATAATGGAATATTGACCATAGGGACAAGTTGTAATTATAAGGTGTTCATTTTTTACTCAAGTACCAAATATGGACAAAACAACCGTCATTAACTTAAATGATTACATAATGTTTATAACATGGTGATAAGTGATATAAAAGGAATAATAAACCTGAAAAATTTTCTTAATAAATTATAAATTAACTTTAGTTTATAATTCATGATATTAAAGAATGATCAAGTCAAGTCAGACACGAGGTAAGGGAACTTCTCAACCCAATTTCTATTCTTTGGGTTGATCTTCTCTTTCTTGTTTATGTAGTTATTTGATTAAGTGAGAAATGAATTTTTATCTCTTATCATGTATTTATACTTTCCTTACGTGTGCTTATATTGAATACACATAATTGATCTATTTTATTTACAAAATGATCTTTGTAGGGGACTTCTTCTCAATCTCCTTTCATTGAGGAATATTTTGTTTTAATACACGATTTTATTTTATACATTGTATAAACACCTTTGACTTTTAATTTTATTCAAATGGAATCTTTTTCTACAAAGCATTTTACTAAAAGACAAATAAATAATGTTTGTTTTAACATAATTAATGACAACGAACTTTCATCTTCCACAAGTATTATTTGATCTTTGGCTTCTTTAACAAGACATATTTTTTTTTAAAAAAGGAAAATAAATACCATATACTCTTTTATGTATTTTGGTATTGAAAATGTTTTTGATAATGGATTTGTTATGTCAATATATTTAAGTGATATATTGTGATTTAAATGTTGAAATGTTTTCTTTATTTTATATTTGTTGTATGTGTTATGATTTTATAATGGTACTTAGAAATTTGATGGGTGGTTACGTGATAAAACAAATGACGAGTGGTGCTGTGATAAACCAGGATGGGTGGTTATGTTATAACCTCCCATGCATTGGGTATGGAAGTCGAACATATGTCTATTCCATTTAGTGATATGTGTGGAAGTTGACTATATGGTTATTCCATTTAAGTATGTTTATGTCCCAAGTTTCCTTTATTTGTTATGTGTTCTTTATATGGTTTTTATGGTAATATTTTGGTTATAAAAGGGTAAGCAAGGATATTTTATTAAGTGAAGAGTATTTACTACTTCATAAAGGTGAAAAGTGTTATTTATGATAAAGTATTCATGGTTTACTTGTTGTTTAAAAAAAACTAACAGTTTTCCTTCTTTGTGTATCCCTTACTGAGCTTTTTATGCTCATCCCAAGTTTTTGAAATGTTTTTCACAGGACCTAAATATGAATAGGTTCAAGGATGGGATTAAGGAAAAGTCATGCTATCTAAAACATGGGACTAGACATAACTCTTTTTTTTCAAGAGTTTTTATTTTATGAAATAATGGAAACCAAGTAGAAGTGTATACTTTGTAATTTTTGAGATGTAATGTAATAGTTATGGCCTAAATCTCTAAAAATCTAAACCTGAAAAGATCCTCAATGTGAATTATTCATTTAATTCAAGATTATGTAATGTTTAAGACTAAGTCCTTATACCAATGGATACATTTATAAAACATAATTTTCTCCCCATTGACTACACTATCCCAAGATTATATAAGAGAGGGGATAGAAACACATACCTCAAACATGGAGAGAAAGATGTTGGACACCTATGTTCAACCTCATTTTGAAAAATTATTCCTTTGGTAAAGGTTCTGTGAATATGTCAACAAATTATTCTATTATGGGAACATACTATAGATTGAGTTCATTCCTCACTAAATTTTATTAGATGAAGTGATATTTGATATCAATATGTTTTGAAAATGATTTTTTACTGGATTTATTATAAGGTTTATAGAATTATTATTATCACAAACCAAGAGCAGAGGTAAATTTACTTCAACAAGTAAGTCTTCCAACTGAGTATTCATCCACATAAGTTGTGTGGTGTCTTGAGTAGCAACAACATACTCAGATTCAGCCATGATAAGAGTTACTGAATTCCATTTTTTATTATTCTAACTTACACAAATTTACCCTAGAAATAAATCTCTACCAGATATTGATATTCTATCATTTACAATTACCTCCCAATCAACATTTGTATAGACAAAAAAAATCAATTCTTCCTAAACTATTATAACTGATTCTGAAATTTATTGTACCTTTGATTTCTTTAAGAATTATTTTTCTATAAAAGTGATGAAATTACCTTATAGAAATTTGGAATATTTCACATAAGGTAAAAATATAAAAAATATTTGGTCTTGAGGTAGTAAGATGTATTAAAATTCCAATAAAGTTCTGAAACTATTTAGAGTCAACTTGTTTACCTTATCCATCTTTAGTCAAATTGGTTCCCACTAAAATTGGTGTGAAAATAGGTTTCAAAATTTTCATTACAAACTTCTAAATAAGTTACTTAGCATAATTTTATTGAGAAATAAGAATGCATTTATTATTTTTTGAGATTTTTAACCTAATAAAGTATTTCATTTTACCAAAAATGGACATTTTAAACAACTTATTCATTTCTTCAGCAAACCTTTCACAATTTATTTCATAATTACCATAAAAGATAATGTCATAAACATATAAAATAATAATGAGGGAAATATTATATCTTTATTTGATATAAATATCACTATTAACTCTTCATTTCTTGAATTTAAGATTCTTTAAGTAGATATCCAATTTGGAATACCATTCCCTTAGAGATTTATTTATCCTATATAAGTATTTCTTCAAATTTCACATATAACTTTAATACTTCCCAATAAAAAAACCACACAATTTTTAAACATAAAATTCTTCATCAAGTTATCCATTCAAAAAGGTTGACTTAACATCCATCTAAAAAAATTTGTAACTTAGTTTTGTAATAATTGAATGAAATATTTTAATAGTTTCTAACCATTCTAATAGATAAAAATTATCATCAAAATCAATGAATTCAATCCAAGTGTATACTTTTCAAACCAATTTTGCTTTTTTTATTATCACTTCACCATATTTATTCATTTTTTTTGGAACACCAAATTTTTACTCATATTTGTATTCATTTGGTTTAGGTATGAGTTCCCAAGTGCCACTCTTCTCATTCTGATCCAAATCTTCATTCATAACATGAATCCATTCTTGATGCTAAAAATATTGATTAACATATTTTATATCAAATTATTAATAAAAATATGTACGTAAAACAACATTTAATATTCTTATTGTTTGAACCTTTCTATGTTTATCACTAATAATGTTTTGAGATTCTAACTGTTTCCTCATCCTAAGATGATATTAATGAAATTATTCCTCATCACTGGAAATAACAGAGTGGGATTATTCCATATTCTTGGAATCACAATTTTAGGAATATTTTTCATGTTTCTTAATAGAAAATATTTCATCCTTTTCATCGTCCTTATCTTTATGTGTTTGTTAAACATCTGGCTCATATTTTTCAAGAACTTTTACATCAACAGAATCAACTATTCTTCCTATTTCATGGTTGAAACATCTATATCCTCTTCCATTTAGATAATATCTAAGAAATATTCCATCTTCATCTCTTTGATCAAGCTTTACAATATTTAAACCATTTTTATTTATGATACAAGGACTCCCAAAAACTCTTAAGTGTTTAAAACTTGAAGTTTTTTCATAGAACATTTCATATAGAGTTATATAAAAAATTAGCCCGTAAAAACACCAATTATGAATATAAAATTTTTCTATTCATTATTTCCTCCAGAAGTAGTGATAAATACCATTTTCAATAAACATTGTACACCCCATCTCAAATAAACTTCTATTCTTCCATTCAGTAAAACCATTTTTATGTGGTGTGTATAGTGAACTGAACTCATGCCTAATTCTATGTTTTATAAGATAACCTCTAAACTCTTAATTATTATATTCACCACTATTATTAGTTCAATTTTTTTAGATAATACCCACATTCCTTTTAATATATTCTCCTAAAAATCTTAAACATTTTTAGAGATTCATATTTATGTTTCAAATACATAATACAAGTAATGAGAGTAAAATTATCAATGAAATAAATGAAGTAATTATCTCCAAAAGTCGACTGTTTTTTCACTAGCCCAAAAATATTATAATGAATTAGTTACATGGGATGATTTGAAAAAATATCAAATTTATTTTGCACAATGTTTGTAATATTCCCTTCTAAAAAATTGAACAACACCAATATCTTATTCTTGACATATCAGAAATATCACAGACACTATCTCACTTTGATTACTTGATCATGTTTCTATAATATATATTTCCCAAAATTTTATTCCACAACTAATTTTCTTCCATCATTCTTAGGTAACATGAATTATTTACTTCACCAACTTGAAACAAATTCCCTTTTTTGTTGTCTTTTTGTTATTTTTTTTCCATATTCCACTCTTTTCATAATAAAAATATTTTTTTCTAAATTTTTTTATTAACTTCATCAAAAAGTTGTGATACACTAAATATTTTGTGATTCAGCCCAAAAAAAACAAGGATTTCTTGGATTTCATCTTTTCTTCTCCAATAATACCTGATCAAAATCCTTTGATTCCGAAAGATTCATCATTTACAAACCTCATTATTCCTTCTTTTAAATATTTCAAATTATTAAAAAATTTCAAATCATCTATCATATAAGAAGAACACCCACTATCCAAGATACAAGGTCATTCTGCTTTTGTAGCTTTGAGAGCATTTTCTATAATAAGGACCTTTTTATTTCCCTTTATTTTTCTTCACATATGGATTTTGAGAATTTTTAGAGACATGTTGTTATACCGGTAACAAAAAAATACATCCTTTGGAAAGATTTACACATTGTTCACATATTCCACAAATTGTTTCCAAATGTTGGAACCTATTTTTTACTTTCAAAACAACTTTCTCATATTTATTCCTTTTAGAGGATTGACTCCCCCTCAAAATTTTCTTCTTGTTACTCTTAGAATAATTATAATGTTATTGATTAAGCCAAAACATATTTTTTGTATTCCTGAATCCATCACAATACCAGTAGTACCCATAGAAATAATACTTTTATATATAACTTTCAAACTTTCTAGAGTTGTGAATGTTTGTTTTCAGAAACTTTCTTATCTTTCTTATTAGAAAATTGTTATCCCCAAAACTTATTATTATGACTAGAAATATCCTTCTTTAATCCATAATTCTTCCTAGTTTTTTTGTAATCAAAATTAGTATCAACCTTTTTTAAACTGAAATTTTAGAAACTTATAATTTCTCAATTTTGTTAGTTTTGGAAACATACACAATTTTTTTAATATTTATTGTTTTTAGGAACAAATTAAACTTTATTTTCAACCTTTGAAGATAAATTCTATTGATATTATTTTATTTCAAACTTTATAGAACTTTCACTAACCTCAGATATTGAGTTCTTGAAACTTGTAAATCCCTGTTCCAATTTAGAAAACATTTATTGAATAAGTTTCAGATCTTATTCATTTTCCTTTAAATTTACTCCAAGATATTAAGTCTGATTATTTTATTTTTCAAGTGACTTATTTATAAAATCAACCTCTTATAGTAACTTAGGTTTCTCTTCAATAAGTCATTCTTGATTATTTGTTATAGGAATTTCCTACTTCAACTTCTTTATTTATCTTTCAAGAATTAATATCTTTGAAATACATTATTTCAACTCTCTTTTCAAATGAAATTCTAAATCAGTTTCTTCTTATTAAAAACTACTACTTCCAAAATCTTCATTATTCGTCGTAGTAATAAATTTATTTTCTCAAAAAACTTCAATAAAATTGTTAACTTCAACTTCACTATCTTTTTATTCATCATCTTTAGACAAAATACTTCTCCTTTTGGATTTGGATAACTTTTCATATTTTTCCTTGGTATAATATTTTGATTTATCACCATTTTTATTCCAAGTTCTGCTTGTCCTTCTATCATATTTATCACTATCTTATTCATTCATTTATTGAGGTAAATTTATAGTAATGTTCCCAATAGCTCTACATTCAAAAATTTTAGGGCTAGCTTCCCTTTATACTTTCATGTACCTCCTTTCAAATTTTTAGAAAACAAGGATAAAAAATTAATTAATATTTTTAATAACAATATTTTTAGATTTAGAATCACCAAATTCTTTAAGTTTAAGAATATTCTTAGATTTTCCATGCTTGGAATCCTTAAATTACATTTCTTTATTAATTTTTTTACCTTTCATAACTTTTTTCCTTCTAATTTTATAAGTATTGAGAGTACTGTAAAATTCTTCCAAAGATAGAGTTTAAGGATCTATATCTTCTAAAGATGAAACTTTGGCATCAAATTTTTTTGGAATAATTATTAAGATATTTTAAATAAAATTTGACTCTTAAAACTTCTCACGAAGACATATTATGGTGTTAACAATATCATTTACCCTTATAAATAAGTAACCAATAGATTCATACTCACCCATTTTGAGATCTTCATACTTAAGTCTCCAGACCTTTAATTTGTCCTTATTCACCTTTTTATTTCCTTCATAAATGTTTTATAACTTCTCCTAGATGCCTTTATCAGTAGAAACTCCTTTCACTATAAGTAACTCACTTTGAGAAATTGATGAGAGTAAAGAATTTTTATCTCTTTCATAATTCTCTAGATTATTCTTATCCACAGATGTAAGTGGATCATTTTCAAAAAGAAGATGAAATCCATATGTAGAATCTTCCAAAACATAATACCCATGTGGAATAAGATATGGAAACATTATATCTTTCCATACATGATATTTCTTCCCATCAAAGACTGTAATCCACTTACTATTCACAAAATTTAAATTCTACATAAAAACTTATCTTAAAAAATATCAGAAAAGAGTAAATGAAGGGAACTTTGCTCAAATACCACTTAAAAAAGACTAATCAAGATTAGTGTTTCATTTATTAGGGGATGGGGTGAATCAATGTTATATTTTTCTTTTATTTTACCTTTCTTGAATAACAACATTTGATTCTTGTTAAATAATTATCACTTTTCTAAAAACAAATCATTCAAAAATCCATAGGAACAAAAGTATTTACATGGTTTACTAATCAATAATATTAGACAGTACTTTTAATTATTTAAAAATAATACAATAAAACAAAATCCACTAAAAAATGACCCTTTTGTGTAGATAAAATAAGTAGGAAATACCCTCACAGTTGTGTAGCACTACGATCAACATAAAAGTACATGTTCCTCTTCTAGCATGAATAATGTAAAATAAGTTTTATAAAAAGTTTAGAAATCTTCACCAACTGGTTTTGAACATTTTCATAGTGCTACTTAACAAATTTCATTTTTTTTAATTATTTAGAAAAAAAATTCTTCACTTTCCTACCCAATAGTAGGTAGAAAAAAATATTATAAACGTTGTATGAAAAATCATCCCTATACCTAAATCTGATACTCTAGTGAAAAAATAGTTCTGTATAGATATCCTAGAAACAATTATAAATCACTTATTTATTTTTTTAAAAGTTTAGTCTGATTTCTCAGTCTGATCTGGAAAAATTTGACTACAACCTCTTCCTTACACTTTCATTCTGAAAAAAAATTCTTTAAGAAATTCAGTCCAGAAACATTCTTCAACCAACTCTGTCTAAAAACCATTAGTGTTTTCACTCGCTCCCACACATGAACAATGTTCTTATCACTAAGTATGTTATAATTCCACCTCTATTTATAGGTTCACCATAAATGGAATGGGTTGGAATATGAAAATGTTTTCCTACTAAGTATGTTATACTTATCACAATTTCAGTCTTATTTTAATTAAAAAACAAATCTTTAGTTTGATATAATTTTTCATTCCAATACCATCTATCACTCAAATTTTCCCAATCTGAATGGGAATATATAAAACAAAAGACATCCCATTCCGATTCTCCAACTAAATATGTTCTTCCATAAACATCATTGAAACTTATAAATACTTTGAAACCATTTTAAAACACTTCAGTAGAAGTTTTATAACATTTCAACTTTCCTTCATTCATTCAAAAAATACTCAGACCGATGAAAAAAACATTCAATGAAGTTTTAGCTTCTGATGATTTATCGATGTCACATCCTATCTAAGGAGTCTTTACCCAATTTAAAAAAGAAAACATTTTTGCTGAATGAAAATGGTTGACTACACCATTGAACTTTATATGATTGATCAGTATCTGATTCCATTCTATGGATCGATTTTAAATCTTGTTTGATGACTCTTGACCTAATCAAAACCATTCATGACTTATTTTTCTTAACCAACTAAAAAAACAAATTTGAGACCACAATCCAATGCTTCGATGAAAATTCCTGAATACATTATTATACATCATCTGATTGATCAGTATCTGATACCCTTTGGATTTATCTATACCAAAAATTTAATAACTATATTACACCTCTGATATACCTCTGTATTTGATTCCTTAAAGATACCAACAAATTTTTTAATGGTTCATTTTAATAATTTCTCCGATGGATCATTGTAAAGTGACTTATTTATTCTAAATTATATTCATCTCATGATTGATCCCATGAATTAGTTTTTTAGGTGGATCGACCAGTATGATGAATATTCCATTTAGTAATTATGAAAAACCTATATCTTTAGTCAATTCAAAATTCCCAGCATTTAGAAAATTTATGCATCCGGTGATGCTCACATTGATGAACTGATACCAGAAGGCTTTGACTTTTTACTCTATTTTATTTTACAAAATCCTACTTGTATCATGAATTCTTTATGATGTTTTGAATATAGAGATAGGTATAACATAATCTAAATTAAATTAGAAAGTTCTATGACTTCCCCCATCATTTCAACATCTTCTATGTTTTAATAAGAAACTCAAACCAATTGATAAAATTTTGAGAATCTCAAACACCTTTTTCTCCATTTATTACAAAAAGCTGGGATCATGGGTTTTATGATAACTTATGATATTGATAACTTAAAAAGTAGAAAATAACCATCAAATATTATATCAAATATCCATAAATATATTCATACTCTGATACAACTTCTCATACCAATTGAAAACTTTATTCTAGAAAAAGTATGAGTCTGAAACATAACTTCACATAGAAAAAAACTCCATGATATAAAACTGAAACTGATGGAATTTCTTAATAATGTTTCATATGACCATCTATGTTCATTAATCATTTTTTCTGATCACCAACACTTAAAAAATTAAATGATTTCTCTTAATGAAAAAAAATACAAAAAAAAAAATTAAAACTTATTTTAGCATCAAAAAACCAATTCCATCCAACTTGGTCCCAATAGTCTCAACCATTACATCATGAATGGGTTCCATAATTCTCTATCCAGATTCAGAGTGGTTGTCCTGGGTTCCCATTGGAATTCTAGGGTGATTCTGGTCTTCATGGTTCTTCCTAGAGGTGAGCTTGAGCTCATGCTACATCGTCTATAGAGTCTTCAGTCACTTGAAGTGGAGGTATGATAACTTATAAGAACTGAGGTGGTAGGGATAAAATGTATGAGGCAAGAGCCTATAATCACAAGTGAAGTGACTTCATTATGTTAAATGGATAACTATGCCAACATAAAGAAGTCACGCATCTGAAGCTCACTTGTGAGGCTGAAACTATATTATAATCGACGTAATTATATTGATTTAGAATGTATACTATGGGGACAGGCTCCCACATACACTAAACTCACAATCATAGGCCCATGCTAACACACATGGGCCCAATAAGACTTATCCAACCTTATGAATGTGTGATCCTATGCATCTATCTGTACCTCATGCTTACTCTAGTCTAGTCCTGTATATGGATGGGTTTCTTGTCTTCTAGTTCCTTAGGCTTAGTATAAAATGCCATGTTTTTTCCTTAAGTAAAATGAAACAACTCTTAGTAAAAAAATTCATCATATAGAACATTTTTTATTTGATGATTAAAATTATTTTAAAACATATTTTTAGTTTCCCTTTTTCAAAAAATATTATTTAAAATAAATACCCAAAAAATGATATATAAATTAATTATTTGGGCATAAAACATTAAAAATTATTAAATTTTATCAAATTGTTTCATGTAAAAATTATGAGCATCACTTTGTGATTATTATTAATACTTATCTTGAATCACATACTTAGATACATTAACACAACCCATGATGTAGTATGTTTACACTAAGTAGGATACATTGGGTAAATCACTATCAGTATGTTATTAATGAATATGACAAGGAATTATTTTTCCATTCCATTTATGGATGTTGATATCTCGACCCTTTGATTGTAATGGAAACATTGAAATAAATTACATATCCCTGGTGATGTATACTTGTTCATTCTAGATAATCAAAAAAATAAATATCTATAATTAAGGATGATTTCATAAGTATGAAACCATCTTGATGAGATATTCAAACAAAGAGATTATATTACACAATCCACACTTGTACGTGGTTGTATATGTTGTGACATTAACTTCTAAATCTTTAGTTACTTGAACCATTTTTATATAATAATATGAGACTTTAGGAACATCCTCTTAATGTTGACGATGAAGAAGCCTAAAGGGTTACACACTAAGTGTTTCCATTGATCCCAATTTAATTCTATTTTAATATATTTATTGGTATAAATAGTATTATTAAGTCTGAGGAATAATTTTATCCAGGATTTATTGATAACATAAATTAAATAAATACTTATTGGTATGGTAATTATTAAATTACACAAATATATAATATTTATTTATTTATTGAATGAATAGATATTTGATTAAATATTTATTTAGATATTTGACAAATACTAATGAATATGAACATACTAATATGAGTTCTAATGATAAATATTATTTTTCAAGTTAGTAAAATAATATTTATTATTTCTTTGGTTAGAGAACACCATGAAAAAATAAAAATAGTATTATTATTACATGACATGGGGTCATTTAAAGGTTTAATATATTATTGGGGGAGTTTGTGTAACTAAATAATATTTTAACCCTAAAACTAACTCTATAAATAGAATTCTATGTCTATTGTGTTAGTACTGATCGAACTAGAGAATCATTGTTCATAACAATATATAAATCCCTCTCTCTCAAGACCGAAGAATACTCAAAAGTTTATTCTCTCAAATCCAAGATATTTTACTTTATCCTCTATCTTCTCAATAACAAGAGTGCAAGGATTATTCTTCAAGATTGAAGGAATCATCAAAATTATTAAGGTGAATACTATAAGGTGTTCAATTTTCCTCACTAGAACCCAAAAATATATCGACATTGTTTAGAGATCAAAGGAGAATGTGTGGACAACCCCTATAGGGATTCTATAATTGAATCTTATAAGTGAAATGACAAAAGACCAAAAGGATTTTGAATGGTAAACATATTCATTAAAGAAATATCTCACAACTGAGGTATTATATCTTATTAACTATTTAAATTATTTATAAATTTAACATTAAATATCCTTCTGGTTCAAGCGTGTTTTTCAAGTTTCATAAAAAAGTTTCATTGGTCATGGATCCCACATGATGTATATCGCGAAATATCTAGTGAATCCAACAATTGTTGATTCGGGACTGACCACAATAAGTACTTCCATTGTGCTCAAAACCTTTAAGTGATATCAAAGGATCACATTCAAATTTATAATTATTTATTTGATTGTTTATCATAACATATTTAAAAGGTAGATTTTATTTTAAGTTTTAAATTCATTATTAATCCTTCATCAAGATATATTCTTCCTTTTCATTATTTATCAATCACATAACCAAGATCGATTAATAATTAATAACTAACACTTCTGAAGATCTTATATGGAGGTGCTAAGAACTATGGATGGATAATATAGGGTTATATGACATGTACTCCTTAGTCACATGTCATGCATCCTTATTCATTACACAAGGACACCCATGTACACTCTGGGTCATCATGTAATGAATAAATGCTGCATGCATTAAATGAAATACTTTTATACTGGCTAGTATATCACATGTTTTTTCTAGACTATACACCATGTATATTATCTACACACTATGTAGTCTATGTGTTTTTGTGGTGGAAAACATGGGGTCAAGGCACATCATGTAATTAATACACCACATGTATTTAATACGTGATACATAAAAATTGGATTTTGTAAAACTTGAATCACACACCATGTACCGTATAAATGTATGTGGGATGCTGTAACACCCTGAGATTTGATATGATATATTCTTTTTAATTTCATTGATGTCTTGTGTTGTATGCTACACCAAGATTATCTTGCACTATACAAAACACCATATTAGTGTGTAATATACACAACACTATTCTTGGATTGTGTTACACACAATTTCAAGTTCTTTTGATATAATTTATTTCACACAATATTGAGTATGAGTGATAAATAAATATTATAACCTAGTCATTATAATGGTAGGTATGAATCGTATTAACTTCCTTCTAAAAAAACTATTTAAATTAAAATAAATGAGTCTATAAAGTAATAAAATCACTCTTTATGGATTTTATTAGTGAAATATACATTTAATATATTAAAATTAATATTTAAAATCCATCTTATATGATTTCTAGACATTATATTAGAACAAATTCAATTTTACAGATAAAATGAGAGTTTTTCTAAAAATGAACTTTTACCGCCTTTTGATGGAGAACCCATTTTAAATATCATTTTTGCACTTTTACAAGTTATATTTTACATAATAAACTTCTTATTTGGAAGTAGGATATAAAAATTTACCTTGGTTGAAATTTTGGTATTTTTCTAATGAAATTCATATTTTAATGAATAGTGAAAAATACTATATTTTAATTCAAAACTGCCTTTTCGTCTAATTTATTTATATAGTTAGATTATATTTTTAATTGGGTTTAAAGTGTAATTGGATTATGTTTTTATCATTTAATATAATTTTGGCCATTTTAATTAATATCACTTTTAAATTGGACATAAACACATATCAATCTTTTTATAGTTTTTACTTCTTAAAAACCCGCTTTCTGGTTTTGACAACGGGAATTAATTTTAAATTAATTAATGAAACTTATTTGTTTTGAATTATAAAAAAATTATTCGATATTTGGAATAATAAGGTCCAAATTATATAAATAGATACCATTTATTTTTGGACATTATGGATAGTAACTTCAGTAATTATTTTTATTTACCACGTTTAAAGGGTAAATTAGGAAAATAAGGGTAAAAATAATATTATAATAATATAAAAATAAAATAAAACTTGTACTAATATTATTATATGTTTCATGGGCGACCAAAAAAATCTTTAGTCTAAACTTTTGGAATTTTGGATCCACCTGGGTGTGAAAATGACATGTTATAATAATTAATTTAAAGTGAAGGGAAATATAACATAAACTTGTATTATTTTACTAAAATAATTTTAATGTGTGGTTATATAATTGATCTCTTTGAATATAAATAGTAACTATAAATAAAAAATATTTCATATATCATGGTATTTTATTTATATTTTTTATATATTAAATAAATAAATTTATTTATGACACAATGATGATGTAGTGATTACCTTATTAATCAAATATTCAAATAAATGATATTATAAATATTAAAAGAAATGTAATTTTAATATTTTGAGGCCATAAATTATTTTTTTGGATTATTATGACATTTTATATTTGATTTAATTTATTTTTCTCTAATCAATCATGTTTTAATAGATTTATAAAAAATCAATTACAAAATAGTGTCAAAATTTTCGTAAATGAGTTTTTAAAAAGATACTATTTTATTAAATGATATAATATTCATAAAAATATAGGATTCATCAAAATAACTTATATAATTTCATAAATATCATTAATGATCCAATTTAGGTTCTATTGTCATTTTATAGTAACTATATTGACCATATAGTGTAGAAATATAAGAAGACATGGTAAGAGTTAATTTATTTAACTTAGGGTTAAAGGCAAAACATAAGGTCAAATTTGTGACCTAAACTTTTTTAAAACCTATTGGTTGAGATAATTTAGACCCATACTCATCTTACCCTAGAAATATATCACTTTATATCAATTATAATTTGAAAATAAATTTATAATAAAATAATATTTTAAGACATTCCTAAAGTGCGCCTCCTCCCACTTATAAAAGGCCACCACCTCAACCCATTTAATCACACATCTCAAGCACCTTGGATCACCCAAATTACTCTCGAATAAGATCTAAAAATACATACCTTATAGATACCACACTTTGGGCATAAATCCATCATAAGGTGACCTTTTGTTCAAATCAAAAGAAGATACTCGAGAAAAGAGGTAATTGTTTTATCACCTCTTTCAAAATTATTTTCTTCTTATACTTACTATTATTATGTTGTATAAATAATAAATTAATAAATAAAATATATTATACATGATGAGACATTATTATTATTATGTTACAACCTTATACCTCCTTTTATTCATCCTATGAATAACAATATCACCATGCATGCGTACGTACGACTTACTGTCTCCACGTCATGGTGTAATTTTTTATTCAAAAATACTTAATTTTGATGGGTGTAATGATGATTATAATGGATTTAAATAATGAATATAACATGATAATTATTCTTTATTATTAATATAACATACAATTCTATACCGTTTAACCATTAAGTGAATGACATCGTCGCTTGTGCGTACGTACGACCTACCATCTCCATAATGCGATGTGATTCATTCTACATGATATTCATTGAAAAACAATTATATAAATTAATGGAATGAATAAATATGATATATATTATAATAATATAATCATATAAATGATATAACTATAACCTAATAAGTGGAACATTAAATTATCTGACAAAACAAGTATAAGAACATAAAGTATTTAATATCCAAATAACGAGTGAAAATTACTAACAAACAGATGATAATATAATCATATATTATGTCATAAAAATTATTATGATTCTTCAATAATTCAATAATATTATTTAAATCATTATAGAATAGGTTCGGATACATATGAAGGATATCAAACCTAAGGTAATGGTTAATTTTGCAATCTCATTATTATTCGAGATTGTTTGTACATAAATATTTACTGGGGTATATTTATCATCCACATCCATGTTTACAAAATATGTAATTCTATTTATATTCTTATACATTTTTTAAAGTAAATTTAACCAATTGGTGAATTTTTATTAAATGGTATGAAAGGAATATTTTGTCTTTATTCGATACGAGGTACTTTTTTGACTTTTCGAAAAATATACAAGGAGAATGTTTTTAACTTACATGACATGAATGGATTATTACACTTTAATAACACCATATTTCCATGAAACTTACTTTAAAAAATTTCAAGTGTATTTTTAATTAAATTATTTTCTTTTAAAATTGAATGGAATTTTGAGAAAAGAATTTTTTTGAAGAAGGACATTTTCCTCATGAATTAATTTCAAGTATTTTATAAAAATTATTTTACATATAAGATGACATAAGATTATGTTTCTATCCATATTAATAATATGATTTCATTGTGTTTATGTTGAAATTATTTTTATTAAATCCATTTATTTTATATGGATTATGATGGAATGATGTTTAAGAAACACATTTTTATGTTCCATGGGTTATGATACGGTGAATGGTTTATGTTTTCGTGGAACATGTAAGAATGATTTCATTATGAGATTGGTGGGAAATATATCTCCCTCTAATGAATTGGGTAATTATTTATATCTCATGATATAGAAATGACTGTAATGACAAGTAAATCCATTTTAGTAATACAGGGTTGGATCGACAAGTAAACCAGGTTCAGTAAGGGACTTTGTCTGCTATGATGGTATTGGATATGAGCCTTGGATAATATGGAAATGATTTTATTTGATTATGTGTCAAACATAAGTTCATGTTTTATTCTAATTCTATGTTATCATGATTAATGTTTCTTTATGATTTATACCTTATGTACTTCCAAGATTTATTTCATAACTCAATATCTTGATATTCAAAAGTTATGTTCATGTTTTTACATTATTATGTTTATGTTTTGTATGATTTTTCCATGCTTACCCTTACCGATCGTTTGAGATCAAGATTTTCATATGTTTTCTCTTCACAAGGATATAAATAAAGGTTTTTTGT
This sequence comes from Viscum album, assembly GCA_963277665.1. Classification (NCBI taxonomy): domain Eukaryota; kingdom Viridiplantae; phylum Streptophyta; class Magnoliopsida; order Santalales; family Viscaceae; genus Viscum; species Viscum album. The sequence continues at coordinate 149,013,470 of OY728166.1, read as the reverse complement.
TGGAAAACTAATGGGGAATATATTTATGGGAGATGTTGAAGATCTTTTACCAAGATATAAGAATGAGTTCCATGTTTCCAAATACACTAAACTAATACGATATTTGAGATTATATTTGTGTAATGTATTATGTATTATGAAAAATAAATGTAATGTCCATGTATGTCAATATTGGGTCATTATAGTTCGTATCAGAGTGAAGGTTTAGTCAACCATTGGAAACTAGGATGTAAAAACTTTTGTGAGATCTCTAGAGATATTTATAAGGATATGTATAGGGATGTCCTAAGGGTAAGTCAAATATAGGATACAATACTAGGGTTCTTATGATAATCATGACTAAACTAGGGTTAAACTAAAGATATCATAGATTGAAATATTATAAGTAATTTACCTTACTTATGTGTTTCTAATCTCTGATATGTATTTTTCACACTTTGATTTCTAGTCTTAGTCAATTTACAGAACTACATAGAACATAGTTAACCATTGAATATTTTAGATGTGAAAATTATGGGAATTATGAAGATCAATTTCCTATGTGAAAACATCATGAAGAGAATCATAACGATGGTATGAGTATTGGTCATACTGTTGAGGATAAATAGATTATCAACGACATGTGAAAGGTTTGTGATGTTCTTCCAGTATTGTTTACATTAAACCTAAGAGGTACATGATTTATTTTTTAGGAAGGCAAAGTTGATAGATCATGAGTAATGGTTTAATTATAAAGTTCGATTATTGAGGTGTATATGTTTCAAAATTCAAATATTATGTAATATGATTCATGAAATATATAAGTGTTTTTAATATAAGTTTTTCATTAAGGATTGGAAAGAATATATTGAATAGTTCTATGGAGAAAAAAGTAATTTAAGGGTAAATTTATATACTTGGAGAACACATGATTAAGGGAAATATAACACTTAATATATCCCTTATGTTAAGATAATGATATTTGGATAAAGATATGTTGGGTTTGAATAAGTAAATTGGATGATGCTTGTTTCTCAGGAAATAATTATGGAGTTATTGAAATGAGGATTATGCTATCATGGATGAAGTATAAAACTTTTTATGACTTAAGGGAAAAGACACTATGTTTTTTATCAAGGAAAAATGCATGTTTTCAATTAGGATATCTGAAAATTCAAGTTGTTACCATGACTCAAGAGAATACATGATGAAGGTGTTTACATTTTTAGAATGTGACCAACCTGAGATACCTTATTGTAATATCTCAGGTAAATAAAGAATATGAAATTTTCATATTTATTAATATTTGTGAATTAAATATTAATTTTACTTTAAATGGGATGCTATGTTCGATGGTGTACCTAACACATAACAAGGGTTTCTCTGAAATCTTATGTTGCACACAATGCTGAGTCATACTGAAAAAAATAACAATATAATATAACCATTTTAAATGGTTGTTAACACCTAGAAATTGTATTGGTAGGAATGAGAATAACTAACTATATTATTATTAAACATGTTTGTTAAATGTTTTTACATTTATCTGATAAAATTTAGAGGCTTAAAATAAAAACGAATTCTATTTTAAGCATTAAATACTCTAATATTTTTAAAAGGTTGTTTTACCACCTTTTGATGTATAACCCTTTTTAAATATAGTTTTTGTCACTTTTATATGTTCTCTTTAACAAAATAAACATATTCTATATAATCTAGACATCAAAATTTACGTTAGAAGAAAGTTTGGTATTTTTTTGATAAAGTTCATTTTTTAACAAATAGTGAAAAATAATGCATTTTAATTCAAAACTTCCTTTTTCTTCTAATTTATTTATATATTTATATTGTACTTTTAATTAATTTAAAGTTTAATTGGATTATAGTTTTATCATTTAATCTAATTTTGGTCATTGGAAGTATTTTCACTTTGAAATTGGATATAAATGCATGGAAATATTTTGGTCGTTTTTACTTCTTAAAAACACACTTTTGGTTTTAAGAATGAGAATTAATTTTAAATTAATTTATACAATTTTTGTGTTCTGAATTTGGAAAAATGGATTCCATATTTGGAATCAGGTAGTCCAAATTGTGTAAATATGTGTCATTTATTTTTAGACACCATTAATAGTAACTCTAGTAATTATTTTATTTACCATGGTTAAAGGGTAAATATGGTAAATAAAGGTAAACAATAATATTATAATAATATTAAACTACCCTAAAATGTGTCCTAATTTGATTGGATGAAATATGTCCGACCATGGGAATTCATGAGCCTATTTTGGGACTCCATGGATCCACTTTGTTGTGAAAATGAAATTTTATAAGAATTAATTTAAAGTAAAAAAAATAAAACATAAACATGCAATTTTTACTAAAAAAATATTTATTTGGGGTTATATAAGTGATTTATTCGACTATAAATGAGTTTTTCAAACAAATAATATTTTATTAAATGATATAATAGTCCTAAAAATGAAATATTCATCCAAACGACTTAGATAATGTTAAAACATGTCATTAATGAACCACTTGATGTTATATTGGAATTTTATAGTAACTATATTAACTATATATTATGAATACACAAGAAGACTTGGTAAGAGTTAAATTAGTTAACTAAGGGTTAAAGCTAAAAGATAAGGTTAAATTTGTGAACTATACTTGTCTAAAACCTATTGGATGAGCATTTTTCGACCCAAAAACATCTTAACTTTGAAATAAATGAATTAGGGACCTTTTGAAACCGAAAATCATTATATAATAAAATAATATTTCAATGCATTCCTAAAGTGACCTCCCCCCTCTTATAAAAGGGAATCACCTATAACTTTTACTCACACATCTCAACCCCCCTATCTCATCCAACCTCTACCCAAATAAACTCAAAACATCTCTCTATCCCTCCTAGATACCTCACATTGGGAAAAAGGAAATTCAAGAAATCCTTTTAGATTAAATCCAAAGGAGTTACCCGATTTGAGGTAATGTATTCTCTCAAGCCATTTCATTTATTTTCCATCTCCAACCCCCTAAAATCTCTTTATTCCATTATTTTATAAAAACACTAGTATATTTAATATATCAGTATGTTTTTATGAGAAGTATTCGAACTATACTTCCACACACCTCCATCTAATGGATACAAACATACTGTTTCTGTGTACGGCGAACTACTGCCTCACGAAACGATGATTGTTCAATATTTCCCTACCACCTCTCATTGTGTCCCTTTTGATAGAACTGTATTTATATGTGATATATATAATATTTATATTGTCTCTATGATTCAATATTTTTCATTTATAGCATAACTTTATGCTTTTCAGAATGTGTAAATGCGATAATTTCATTTGAGGAAGTGCAGACTACCGCCCCCTCAAAGTGATATGACTCGTTAATGCCATACATGGAACATATAAAGGATGAAATTAATAACATTATATATGATATTATATTGTAATTATTATATACCTATGTATCATTTAGTTTTAATTCCTTTAAATATGAAAAAGAAATGAAAGTAGCGTTCATACGTATGTACGGCTTACCGTCTCCATGAATAGTGCATTTCATTTCTTATCTCCAAATGTTATGTTCTATTATAATTACATATATATACTAGATTTATATGATATTTAAATCATGAATATCATTCTATAGATAATGGACTTTTGACCACATGGACAATTTGTAATTATAACAAGTTTATTTTTGACTCAAGTACCAAATATCAAAAAAATGACTAATATTAAATTAAATAATTAAATAATGTTTATAAAGTGGTAATAAGTGATATAAAAGGAATAATAAATTGAAAAGGGTTCTAAAGAAAGTACAAATTAACTTAAGTTCATTATTCAGAAAGAATAAGGAACATACGTGACGAGTCAGATTCAAGGTAAGGGACTTCGTCTCAATCTTCTTTCATTGAGGCATATTTTGATTTATACACGGCTTTATTTTATACGGTGTATAAAACCATTTGAATTTTAATTTTATTAAAATGGAATATTTTCTCTACGAATAATTTTACCAAATGAAAAAAAGAATGTTTATTTTTAACGTATGTGGTGACAACGACCTTTCCACCGCCGTGAGCATGATTTGATATTTGGATTCCTTAACAAGACATAATGTTTTTAAAAGGAAAATAAATACCACATACCCTTTTTATGTATTTTGGTATTGAAAATGGTTTTTATAATGGATTGATTATGTCAATATATTGAACTGATATCTTGTGATTTCAATGTAAAAATGTTATATTTCCTTTATGCTTGTTTATGTGTTACGATTATGTTATGGTTCTTGGGAATTGTTTATGTATATAGGTGGTTCCATGATAACCCTAGGGTAGGTGAGCCCGATATAGATCTCTAATTAATTGGGTAACATGACAGAGGTAAACGTTAATGTTTCTACTAAGAGATTTAAGGAATATACTGTGATGGGTATTCCAAACGTAACTCCCTATGTAGTTGTGAAAGCTACAATGTAAGTATGTTATGAATGCCAAAAGTTACCTTTTTGATTTATGATTTCTATACGCTATTCATAAATATTTTGATTTCATGAGGTATTATTTATATGTATTTATGGGATAATGTTCTCTTTTCTGATTTTATAACCCTTACTATGATTTTTATGCTCATACCATGTTTTTCAAATGTTTTTTCATAGGGTATAAGGAAGGGTAAGAGAAAGGAAGAATTCAAGAATATTTATATCTAGAAAATAATTCTTGTTTCATTTTAAGGAGATATTATTTTTGTGAAAAATTTGGATAGGGAAGAAGTGTCTAATTTGTAATTTTCGAGATGTAATGTAACAAATATGGCCTAATTATCTAAAACTCTAAACCTGAAAATATACTTAATGTATAAATCTTGAATTAAATCAATATTATGTAATGTTTAAGGCTGGGGACTTATAGTTGGTGTCCGAGGTTGGTTTAGACAAATTTAGGAGTTAGGATATTGTTAAATTAATATCCCTAAATTATTTTTACTTTATGGTAAGATTGAAATGATATAGAATTTTAAGATTACCATGTTACTTCACCTAAGATATTTCTGTGTTAGAATGGTTTTCCACAGAGAAAACATGACAACTATGATGGGATGACATAAAGAGCAAAACAACCTTCTAAATCAGCAACCTGAGATGGTCAGAATTGGAACTGAACAGTTTGTTGCAGTGATGGCACAATTGACTCAAGATATAAATAGTGGTGGTATCCATGTACGTGATTAGTCGAATCAACCATTGAAGAACATGTCATTAGTGGATAATTTCATGAGGAAGCATCCCCCATCATTCAGAGGATAATACGACCCTATGCTAGCAGAAGGGTGGATTAAAGAACTGGAAAAGATTTTTGATGTCATGGGGTGTTCTAAAAATCAAGAGGTTAGTATTTATATTTATTATTTGAAGGTGAATCTGATCAGTGGTGGTCAATGGTTAAAAATATCAGGGATAGTGAGGATATTCATGCTCTTGACTGGGATGAATTCAAAGGTATGTTTCTTGAGAAATATTTTCCCAAGGAAGTTTAACTTAGGATGGAAAAAAATTCTTGGAATTGAGGTTGGAGGATGACTTAGTGGATGCTTATGAAGTACAATTCACTCAATTGGAAAGGTATGCTCCAAATTTCATACAAGATATTGACAGTAAAATCAATCGTTTTTACTTAGTATTAAAGACAAAGTATCGAAGGGATTTATCTTCGCGTGAGTTTAAAAGTTATGAAAAACTTGTTGGATGTGTAGTGAAGGTGGAAATGGAGTTTTCCAATGATCATGTGTTCTTTAAAAAAAACAGAATAAGAGGTCCAAGTGGCGGACAAAAGGCAAGAACTCTTAAAAAAATTCTGATGGTAAGAAACATAAGTTTATAGTTTGTGAAAATTGTGATAAAAAGAACTTTGGGGAATGTCTTTTGAATTATGGTAAGTGCTAATGATGTGGTAAAATGGGACATAAGGCATGTAATTTCACTAAAAATACCAAGGCAATGGTAAGAAAAAAAATATGATTTTCAATCAATAAAATGTTTTAAGTGTAATGAAATGGGTAATTATGCAAATGAGTGTCCAACAAAGAACTCAACTGAGGGAAAGTAGACGGTCTACAAGAAGAAAGGGGTGGTGAAATCCTTTATAACTAATTTAGAAGATATTGGGTCATCGAATGAAGCAGTATCAGGTACACTATTTGTTTATTCAGATTATGCCAATGTGTTGTTTGATTCAGGGTCTATACATTCATTCATTTTTGATAATTTTTCTAGTAAATTGGGAATTACATCTCAACATATAAATCCTAAAATTATGGTAAAAACATTGGGAGGAAATGTTGAGACAAAAAGAAATTATAATAACCTTCTTTTCCATATGTGTGGAAAGAATCTACCTGCAAACCTTATTGTTTTTCCTCTAGTATAGTTTGATGTTATTTTTGGTATGGATTGGTTTTTCTTTTATCATGCTAAGATTGACTGTAGAACTAAATAGGTTTATTTTCAAAAATAATTTTAGTTTGTGTACAAGAATTAACCCTTAATTTTGATAACATATTAGAAATATGAGAAACTATTAAAAGATGGAAATAAATGTTAACTTTCACATATTTTTGAAAACAAAGGAAATATTCATATTAATGATGTTCTGGTGGTAAATGAGTATATTGATGTTTTTTCTGATTATTTTTCTGGTATAATACCTAACTGAGAAGTTGAATTTACAGTTCAATTAGTTCTTGATGCTAAGTCAATTTCAAAACCCCCTTATCAAATGGCTCAAATTGAATTTGTAGAGTTAAATAAGAAATTGCAGGAGTTATTAGATAAAGGTTTCATTTGACCTAGCACATCACCATGGGGTGATCATATCTTATTTGTTAAAAATAATGGTTGTTTAATGAGACTTTGCATTGATTATAGATCCTTGAATAATATCACTATTAAGAACAAGTATCCTTGGCCTCATATCGATGATTTATTTTATCAACTTTAGGGAGCTCAATATTTTACAAATATTGACTAGAGGTCGGGGTACCATCAGTTGAAAGTAAATTAAGAAGGCATTCTGAAGACCACATTTTATACTTGATATATCCATTATGAATTTGTTATTATGAATTCTGGGTTAACCAATGCACCTGCTGTATTCATGTATATTATGAATAGAATTTTCCGTGAGTTCTTAGATAAGTTTTTGGTTGTTTATATTGATAATATTTTGGTATTTTATAAAAGTAAAGAGGATTATAAAATTCATTTAAGGTATTTCATTAAAACCTTAAAAGAAAATAAACTTGATGGGAAATTCAGCAAGTGTGAGTTTTGGTTACAAAAAATTTCATTCCTTGGTTACATTGTTTCTAAATATGGCATAACTATTGATCATGCTAAAAAAAATATTTTTAAAGAAAGACCAAGACCCACAAATATAATCGAGTTTTATAGTTTTCTTAGTTTAGAAGGTTATTACTGGAGGTTTATTGAATGTTTTTCACAGTTATCTAGCCCACTGACTAAGTTAACTCGAAAAGGTGTTAAGTTTATCTGGACAAAAGAATGTGATGAATGTTTTCAGAAATTGAAAAGAAGATTGATGAATGCTCTAGTTTTGGCACTAGATTATAGAAATGGTGAATTTATTATCTATAGTCATGCTTCATTGAAAGGAATTTGTTGTGTCCTTCTATAGAATGATCAGGTAATTTCTTACGCTTCATGCCAGTTGAAACCTCATGAGTTAAATTACCCTACACATGATTTGTAATTAGATTCTATTGTTTTTGCATTAAAAATTTGGAGGCATAATTTGTATGGCATAAAGTGTGAAATATATATTGATCACAAAAATTTTAAGTATATATTCACTCAAAAATAATTAAACATGAGACAGAGGAGATGTATGGAATTAATAAAGGATTATGATTGCAAGATCCATTACAATATGGGAAAGGAAAATAAAGTGGATGATTCTTTGAGTCAAAAGAGTAATGCTGCATTAACCATGGTACGTTTGGAACAAGATCCTTTGGTTTTTGATTTGATAAATTTTGGATTGGAAGTTGTTGGAGCAGATAATTACTCTATTTTGTTTTATGTGGTAGTGAAATCATATTTAGAAGAAATAATTAATAAAGCACAGAAAGAAGATAGTGAGTTGCAAAAAAAAAAGGTAGAATTGGTTCAGAAGGGTAAGTTACCTGAATTTAACATTGACAAAGATTGTGTTTTTAGGTTTGGAAGGAGGTTATGTGCACCTTTTGATTCATAGTTGAGGAAATATTTGTTATGTGAAGCTCATAGTTCTCTATTTTCAGTTCATCCTGGGAGTAATAAAATGTACCGAGATCTTCAGGAGTATTACTGGTGGGATTGAATAAAAAGAGATATTGCTGACATTACTGTGAAGTGTTTAACTTGTGAATAGGTTAAAGCAGAATGATAGTTACTGAAAGGGATGCTTCAACCTTTTCCAATGCTGGAGTGTAAATAGGAAAATGTGTCCTTGTATTTCGTAGTGGGATTACCTAAGAATTTTCTAGGAAATAATGCAATATAAGTTATTGTTGATCTATTGACTAAATCTGCTCATTTACTTCTCATTCGAGATACTCTGTCTCTAGATCAACTTTATCAATTGTATATTAAAGAGATAGGTAGGTTACATGGAGTTCCCCTCTCAATTTTATCTGATCATGATCCTAGGTTTACTTATAACTTTTTGAAGGGACTTCATAAGTCATTGGGAACTGAATTAAATTTTATTATGTCTTTTCATCCTCAATCAGATGGACAATCAGAATGAAAAATTCATACCTTGGAAGATATGCTACATGCTTGTTCAATGGATTACTAGGGAAGTTGGAACCAAGATATTTCTTTGGTTGAGTTTTCTTATAATAATAATTTTCATTCCAGTATATAGATGGCACCATTTGAAGCATTATATAGAAAGTGGTGTTGAAATCCACCTTTTTGGGATGAAGTAGGTGAAAGAAAGTTGATGGGATTAGAATTCGTAGAAGAGACGATATAAAAAGTTCAGTTGATTTCGAAGCACATCAGAACAACTCAGAGCAGGAAAAAAAGTTATGCAGATAACCAAAGGAAGGATATTTATTTTGAGGTAGGTGATCATGTCTTTCTCAAAGTTTCTCCATGGAAAAGTGTGATTAATTTTGGTAAAAAGGGAAAGCTGAGTCCAAGGTTCACTAGACCCTATGAAATCCTAGAAAAAGTTAGATCGGTTTCCTATAGAGTGGATTTACCTCCAAGTTTATCCCATGTACATAATGTTTTTCATAATTCAATCTTGATAAAGTATATAATGGATCCATCTCATTTTTTGAGTCTAGAGGTAGTTCAGTTGGAAGAGAAATTTTTCTTATGAGGAAAAACCAGTCCAGATTCTTGAACGAAGAGAGAAAGTGTTGCGAAATAATGTAATTAATCAGGTAAAGGGTTTTTTGAAAAACCATATGATTCTAGAGGCACCACGAGAATCTGAAAATGCTTTGAGAGATAAATATTCCTACTAATTTGATAAATAAATAGAATTGCAAGGAAGCAATTTCCAAAAGGGGGTAAGGATGTAACATCCTAGGTAAATAAAAAATAGGACATTTTCATCTTTATTAATATTTTTGAATTAAATATTAATTTTAATTTAAAGGAGATACTATTTTTGATGGTGTACCTGACATGCAACAATGAGTTTTTATGAAATCTTATGTTTCACACAATGCTGAGTCATACTGAAAAAATAATAAAATAATATTATTATTTTAAATGGTAGTTAACGCCTAGCCTTTGTACTAGAGGTAATGAAGAAAACTAACTATATTATGATTAAACATGTTTGTTAAATGTTTTTACATGTATCCGATAAATTTTGGAGGTTTAAAATAAGAATAAATCTAATTTTAAGCATGAAATACTCTAATATTTTTAAAAGGTACTTTTACTGCTTTTTAATGGAGAACCATTTTTAAATCTAGTATTTGTTACTTTTTTATGTCCTATTTGACAAAACAAACTTCTTATATAGAATCTAGAAATAAAAATTTACTTTGGATGGAATTTTGGTATTTTTATGATAAAGTTCATTTTTTAATGAATAGTGAAAATACTACATTTTAATTCAAAACCACCTTTTCATCTAATTTATTTATATAGTTAGATTGTAATTTTAATTAGTTTTAAAGTTTAATTATATTATATTTTTATCATTTTATCCAATTTTTATCATTATAAGTATTTTTACTTTGAAATTGGACATAAACACATGGTAATATTTTGGTAGTTTTTACTTCTTAAAAACACACTTTTGGTTTTGACAACGAGAATTAATTTTAAATTAATTTATACAATTTCTATGTTTTTAATTTTTAAAAATGGACTCCATATTTGGAATCATTAGTTTAAAATTGTGTAAATAGGTTCCTTTTATTTTTAGACATTATGAACAATAACTTCAATAATTTTTTTATTTACCATGGTTAGAGGGTAAATCTGGTAAATAAGGGTAAAAAATAGTATTATAATATTATTAAACTACCCTAAAATGTGTTATAATACTATTTTATGAAATATTTCTGATCATGGTAATCCTTGGATCGATTTTGGTACTCCATGGAGCCACATTGATATGAAAGTGACATTTTATACAAATTAATTTAATGTAAAGAAAAATAAAAGATAAACATGTATTGTTTACTAAAACAATTTTTATATAGTTTTATATATATGTTCTATTTGACTATAAATATTTATTAGAAATATAAAAATATTTACTATATCATGGTATTTTATTTATAATTTTCATACATCAAATAAATAAATATATTTATGACACAATGATGATATACTGATTACCTTATTAGTGAATGATTTAGATAAATGAGATTATAAATATTAAAATAAATTTATTTTGTTACTTTTTATTCCATATAATAATTTTAGGGATTCTCATTACTTGTTATCTTTTAATTAGTGAAGTTTGTTTTTGAAATAATAAAGTTGTTTTGGATTTTTAAAAAGTCATGACATGAATAGTAGGAAAATTGACATAAATAAGTTTCTAAAAAAATTACTATTTTATTAAATGATATAATAGTCCTAAAAATATAAAATTCAGAAAAATGAATCATATAATGTGGAAAATTTCTTTAATGAACCACTTGAGGTTCTATTGGTGTTTTATAGTAACTATATTAACCGTATAGTATGAATACACAAGAATACATGGTAATAGTTAAATTAGTTAACCAAGGGTTAAAGCTAAAAGATAAGGTAACATTTGTGACCTATACTTGTCTAAAGCCTATTGGTTGAGAGGTTTTCGACCCAAAAGTATATTATCTTTGCAATAAATGACTTTGGGACTTTTTAAAACCAAAAATAATTTTATAATAAAATAATATTTCAATACCTTCTTAAAGTGCCCCTCCTCTCTCTTATAAAAGAGAATCACCTATAAACCTTAATCACACCTCTCAAACCACTTGGATCATCCAAAATCTACCCAAATAAGATCCAAAAATCCCTATATTACTCCTAGAATCCTCAAATTGGGTAGAAGGAATTTCAAAAAAGCCTTTTAGCATAAATAAAAAAGAGTTACCAAATTTGAGGTAATGTCTTCTCTCAAGATTCTTTCATTTATTTTGCTTATCCAACCCCATAAAATCTATTTATCACATTATTTTATAACAAAAAAAGTATCTTAAATATACTAGGATTTTTATGAGAAGTATTTAAACGACACTTCCACACACCTCCATCTAATGGATACGAACATACAACTTCTGTGTATGGTGAACTCCTACCTCTCGAAATGATGATTGTTCAATTTTTCCCTACCAGCTCTCATGGTGGCCATTATTATGGAACTATATTTATATGTGATGTATATTATATTTATATTGTCTATATTCTTCTATATTTTTCAGTTACATCATACCTTTATGATTTCTAGAATGTGTAAATATGATAATTTCATCTGAGGAAGTGCGGACTACCACCCCCTCAAAGTGATATGACTCGTTCATGCCATACATGGAACATATAAGGGATGAAGTTAATTAAATTATATATGATATTATACTGGAATTATAATATACATATATATCATCTAGTTTTCATTCTTTTAAATATGAAAAAGAAATGAAAGTATCATTCATGCGTACGTACGAATTACTATCTCCATGAACATTGCAATTCATTTCTTATCTCAAAATGTTATGTACTATTATAAATACATAAATATACCAGATTTATATGATATTTAAATCATGAATATCATTTTTTAGATAATGGAATTTTGAACACATGGACAATTTGTAATTATAACAAGTTCATTTTTGACTCATGTACCAAATATCGTCAAAACGACCGATATTAACCTAAATAATTATGCAATGTTTATAACATGGTAATAAGTGATATAAAAGGAATAATAAACTTGATAAAGGTTCTAAAGAAAGTAGAAATTAACTTAATTTTATTATTCAGGAAGAACAAGGAACATAAGTGACGATTTATATTTAAGGTAAGGGACTTCGTCTCAATCTCCTTTCATTGCGGCATATTTTGATTTATAAAAGACTTTATTTTATATAGTGTATAAACCCCTTTGAATTTTAATTTCAATCAAATGGAATATTTTTTCTATAAATAATTTTATTAAAGGACAAAAAGAATGTTTCTTTCTAACATATTCAGTGACAACGACCTTTCCACCGCCACGAGCATTATTTGATATTTGGATTCTTTAACAAGACGTAATGTTTTTAAAAGGAAAGTAAATAACACATAACCTTTTTATGTAATTTGGAATTGAAAATGGTTTTGATAATAGATATCTTATGTCAATATCTTGAACTGATATATTGTGATTGCACTGTAGAAATGTTATATTTACTTTATGCTTGTTCATGTGTTATGATTATGTTATGGTTCTTGGGAATTGTTTACGTATACAGGTGGTTCTATGATAAACCTAGGGAGGGTGAGACCGAGATAACTCTCTAATGCATTGGGTAACATGACATAGGTAAAAGTTAATGTTTCTCCTAAGAGATTTAGGGAATATACTGTGATGAGTATTCAAAATGTAACTCCCTATGTAGCTATGAAAGCTACAATGTAAGTATGTTATAGATGCCACAAGTTACCTTTATGATTTATAATTTCTATGTGCTTTTCATAAATATTTTTATTTCATGAGGTATGATAATGAGCTTATGATTAATTATTGAAAAGTATGATTTCATTTATTTGTATGTATTAATGGGATAATGTTCTATTTCCTAATTTTATAACTCTTACTATGATTTTTTGCTCATCCCATGTTTTTGAAATGTTTTTTCATAGGGTTAAGGAAGGGTAAGTGAAAGGAATAATTCAAGAATATTTATATCAAGAAAATAATTATTGTTTTATTTTCAGAAGATTTTATTTTTGTGAAAAAGTTGGATAGAGAAGAAGTGTATAATTTATAATTTTTGAGATATAATGTAATAGTTATTGACTAATTATCTAAAACTCTAATCCTAAACAGATCCTTAATGTAGAATTATTGAATTAACTCAATATTATGTAATGTTTAAGGCTGGGGCCTTATAGTTGGTAATAGAGGCTGGTTTAGAAAAATTTAGGAGTTAGGATATTGTTAAATGTATATCCATAAATTATTTTTAATTTATGGTATGATTGAAATGATATAGCATTTGAATATTACCATGTTACTTAACCTAATATATTTTTGTGTTAGAATAGTTTTATATAGAGGAAACATGGAAACTATAATGGGATGACATCAAGAGGAAAATGACCTTCCAAATCTGCAACCTGAGATGGTCAGAATCAGAACTGAATAGTTTGTTGCAGTGATGGAGCAGTTGAATCAGGATATAAATGGTGGTGGTATACAAGAATGAGATCAATCAGATCAACCATAGAGGAACATGTCAATAGTGGAGCATTTAATTAGGACACATCCCCCATCATTCAGAGGATCATCTGAACCTGTGCTAGTGGAAGGGTGTATTAAATCACTGTAAAAGATTTTTGATGTCATGGGGTGTTCAGAACATCAAAAGGTTAGTCTTGCAATTTACCATTTTGAATTTGAAGCCGATCAGTGGTGGTCTATGGTTAAAACTATCAGGGATAGTGAGGATATTAATTCTCATATTTCGGATGAATTCAAAGGTATGTTTCTTGAGAAATATTTTCCTAAGGCAGTTCAACTTAGGATGAAAAAAAGTCTTAGAATTGAGGCATGAGGATGACTTAGTGGCTACTTATAAAGAAAAATTCACTTGATTGTAAAGGTATTCCCCAAATTTCATACGAGATATTGATAGTAAAATCAATCATTTTTACTAAGGATTAAAGCCAAAGTATCAAATGACATTTTCTTCACATGAGTTTAAAAGATTTCAAAAACTTGTTCGATGTGCGGTGAAGGTGAAAATGGAGTTTTCCGATGATCAGATGTTCTTTAAAAAATAACAAAATAAGAGGTCGAGTTGGCAGATAAAAGTTAAGAAATCTTCAAAAAAGTCTAATGGTAAGAAACTTAAGTTTATATTTTGTGAAAATTTTGGTTAAAAGAACACTGGGGAATGCCCTTTTAATTCTGTTAAGTGATACTGATGTTGTAAAATGAGGCATAAGGCTTGTAATTGAACTAAAAAAGATCAGGGTAATGGTAAGACAAAATCTGATTGATAGTCAGTAAAATATTTTAAGTGCAATGAAATGGGTTATTATGAAAATGAGTGTCCAACAAATAACTCAAATGAGGGAAAGAAACTGAAATACAAGAATAAAGGGTTGGTGGAATCCTTTGCAACTACTTCAACAGATGTTGGGTCATCAAATGAATTATTATTAGGTAAACTGTTTGTTTATTCATATTATGCCAATGTGTTGCTTTCTTCAGGGTATACACGTTCTTTCATTTCTGTGAAATTTTCTAGTAAATTGAGAATTCTATCTCAAGATATGAATCCAGAACTTGTGGTAAAAACAAATGGAGGAAATGTTGAGAGAAAAAGAAACTATAAGAGACTTCTTGTACTTGTGTGTGATAAGAATCTACTTGAAAACCTTATTGTTTTTCCTCTAGTAGAGTTTGATGTTATTTTGGGTATGAATTGGATTTATTTTTATCATTATAAGATTTAATCCATAGCTAAAGAGGTTTATTTTCACAAATAATTTTAGTTTATGTATAAGAATGAACCCTTACTTTTGATAACATATCAGGAAGTTAAGAAACTTGTAAAATTTGAAAATGAATGTTACCTTGAAAATATTTTTGAAAACAAAGGAACTTTTTAGATTAATGATGTGACAGTGGTAAATGATCATCTTTATGTTTTTCCTAATAAGTTTCCTAGTATAATACATAACCAATAAGTTGAATTTACAGTTGACTTAGTTCTTGATGCTAAGACAATTTCAAAACCCCCTTATCGAATGGCTCAAATTGAACTTTTAGAGTTAAAGAAGCAATTGTCGAAGTTATTAGATAAATGTTTCATTCAACCTAGCACATCACCATTGGGTACTTATATCTTGTTTATTAAAAATAAAGATGGTTAAATTAGACTTTACATTGATTATAGATCCTTGGATAATATCATTTTTAAGAACAAGTATCATTTTCCTCATATCGATGATTTGTTTGATCAGATCTAGGCAAATCAGTATTTTTTGAAGATTGAATTGAGGTCGGGGTACCATCAGTTGAAATTAAAGGAAGAAGACATTCCAAAGAATGCATTTCATACTAGATATGGATATTATGAATTCATAGTTATGCCTTTTGGGTTAACCAATACACCCATTATATTCATGGATCTTATGAATAGAATTTTCTATGAGTTCTTGGATAAGTTTTTGGTTGTTTTTATTGATGATATTTTGGTATTTTCTAAAAGTAAAGAGGAGAATGAAAGTAATTTAAGGGTTGTCTTTTAAAACTTAAAAGAAAATAAACTGTATGGGAAATTCAAAAAGTGTGAGTTTTGGTTACAAAAAATTTCATTCCTTGGTCACATTGTTTCTAAAGATGGCATAACTGTTGATCCTTCTAAAACAAAAACTATTAATGAATGGAAAAAACCCACAAATATAATTGAGATTCGTAGTTTTCTTAGTTTATAAGGTTATTACATGAGTTTTTTTGAAAATTTTGCATGGTTATCTTGCCCACTGACTAAGTTAACATGAAAAGGTGTTAAGTTCATCTGGAAAAAATAATGTGATGAATTTTTTAAGGAATTGAAAAGAAGATTGGTGAATTCTTCAGTTTTGGAACTACATTCTAGAAAAGGTGAATTTTTTATCTATAACGATTCTTCGTTGAATGGAATTGGTCGTTTCCTTATGAAGAATGATTAGGTAATTACTTATGCTTCATTTCAGTTGAAACCTCATGAGTTAAATTACCCTACAAATGATTTGAAATTATCTTCTGTTGTTTTTGTATTAAAAATTTAGAGGCATCATTTGTATAGATAAAAGTGTGAAATATATACTGATCACAAAAGTTTGAAGTATATATTCACTCAGAAAGAATTAAACAGGAGACATAGGAGATAACTGGAATTAATCAAGGATTATTATTGCAAGATCCATTATAATTAGGGAAAGGAAAATAAATTGGCTGATGCATTGAGTTAAAAGGGTAATTCTATATTAACCATGCTATGTTTGGAATGAGATCCTTTGGTTTTTGATTTGATGAATTTTGGATTGGAAGTTGTTGGTGCAGGTAATTACTCTGTTTTTTTTCAGGTGGTAGTAAAATCGTCTTTAGAAGACAGAATTAAGAAAGCACAGAAAGAAGACAATGAGTTGCAGAAAAAGGTAGAATTGGTTGAGAAGGATAAGTTACCTAAATTTAACATTGATAAAGATTGTGTTTTGATGTTTAGAATGAGGTTATGTATAAGAGTTGTTATATGAATCTCATAGTTCTCCGTATTTAGTTCATCCTGGAAGTACTAAAATGTACAAAGATCTTTTGAAGTATTACTGGTGGGGTGAAATGAAAAGAGATATTACTGACTTTACTATGAAGTGTTTAACTTTTCAATAGGTTAAAGCAACATGAAAATTACCAAAAGGGATGATTAAACCTTTTCCAATGCTAGAGTGGAAATGTGAAAATGTGTCCATGGATTTCATAGTGGGATTACCAAATAATTATCGAGGTAAAAATGCAATATGGGTTATTGTTGATCGATTGACTAAATATTCTCATTTTCTTCCTATCCAAGATACTCTATCTCTAGATCAACTTTCTCGATTGTATATTAATGAGATAGTAAGTTTACATGGAGTTCCCCTATCCATTGTATTTTATCGTGATCCTATTTTAACTTATAAATTTTGGAAGGGCATTCATAAGTCATTGGGAAATGAATTAAATTTTATTACAAATTTTCATCCTCAATCAGATGGATAATCAGAACGAACAATTCAGACCTTAGAAGATATTCTAGGTGCTTGTTCAATGGATTACCAGGGAAATTGAGACCAACATATTTATTTGGTTGAGTTTTCTTATAATAACATTTTTAATTCTAGTATACAATTGGCACTATTTAAATAATTATATGGAAAGCTGTGTCAAACTACAGCTTTTTGGAATGAAGTAGGTGAAAGGAAGTTTATGGGACCATAATTGGTAGAAGAGATGGTAGAAAAAGTTCAGTTGATTCAGAAGCACATGAGAACAACTCAGATTATATAGAAAAGTTATCCAGATAACTAAAGGAAGGATCTTTCTTTTAAGGTAGGTGATCATGTCTTTCTCAAAGTTTCTCTATGGAAAAGTGCGATATGTTTTGGTAAAAAGGGAAAGCTGAGTCCGAGTTTCATTTGACCATATGCAATCCTAGAGAAAGTTAGATCAATTGCCTAAAAAGTGTCTTTAACTCCACATTTATCCCAGGAACACAATGATTTTCATGTTTCAATATTAAGAAAGTATATACCCAATCAATCTCATGTTTTGAGTTTAGAGGTAGTTCATTTAGAAGGGAATATTTCTTATGAGGAATAACCAGTCCAGATTCTTGACTGAAGAGAGAAAGTGTTGCAGAATAAGGTAATTCATGATGTAACCGTTTTATTGGAAAATCCATATGGTTGAAGAGGAAACATGTGAATCTGAAAATGCTATGGGGGATAAACACCGCTACTTATTTGATAAATAAATAGAATTGTGAGGATGCAATTTCCAAAAGGGGGGAAGGATGTAACATAACAGGTAAATAAATAATAATACATTTTTATATTTATTAATATTTGTGAATTAAATATTAGTTTTAATTTAAAGGGTATTCTAGGTTTTATTGTGTACCCAACACACAACAATGGGTTTCTCCGAAATCTTATGTTGCACACAATGCTGAGTCATACTAAAAAAAAAAATAATATAATATTATTATTTTAAATGGTTGTTAATGCCTAACTGTTGTATTGGCCGGAATGAGTAGAACTAAATATATTATGATTAAACATGTTTGTTAAATGTTTTTACATTTATACAATAAATTTTTGAGGCTTAAAATAAGAACGAATCGGATTTTAAGCATGAAATACTCTAATATTTTTAAAAGGTAGTTTCACTACCTTTTGATGGAGAAACATTTTTTAAATCTAGTTTTTGTCACTTTTATATATTCTATTTTACAAAATAAACATATTATATAGAATCAAGACATAAAAATTTACTTTGGATGAAATTTTGGTATTTTTCTGATAAAGTTCATTTTTTAATGAATAGTGAAAAATACTACATTTTAATTCAAAACTGTCTTTTCATCTAATTTATTTATATAGTTAGATTATATTGTTAATTGGTTTTTAAGTTTAATTAGATTATATTTTTATTATTTAATACAATTTTTGTCATTTTAAGTATTTTCACTTTGAAATTGGACATAAACACATGGAAATCTTTTGAAAGTTTTTACTTCTTAAAAACACGCTTTTGGTTCTGACATCAAGAATTAATTTCAAATTAATTTATGAAATTTTTATGTTTTGAATTTGGAAAAATGGATTCCATATTTGGAATCAGGAGGTCCAAATTGTGTAAATAGGTGCCTTTTATTTTTATAAATTATGAATAGTAACTTCATTAATTATTTTATTTACCATGTTTAAAGGGTAAATATATTAAATATGGGTAACAAATAATATTATAATAATATTAAACTACCCTAAAAAAAGTACTAATACTATTTTATAAAATATTTCCAATCATGGGTATCCTTGGGTTGATTTTGGGACTCCATGCAACCACTTTGATGTGAAAATGACATTTTATAAAAATTAATTTAAAATAAAGAAAAATAAAACATAAACATGTATTTTTTACCTAAATTTTTTTATATGGGGTAATATAATTGATCTATTAGACTATAAATATTAATTTTAAAGATAAAAATATTTAATAAATCATGGTATTTTATTTATAATTTTTAGACATCAAATAAATAAGTATATTTATGACTGAATGATGATGTAGTGATTACCTTATTAATGAATGATTTAGATAAATGAGATTATAAATATTAAAATAAATTTACTTTGAAACTTTTTATGCCGTAAAATAATTTTATCGATTAATATGACTTTTTATCTTCTAATTAATGATGTTTTTTTCGAAAGAATAATGCTTTTAGGGATTTTTAAAAAGTCATAATATGAATAGTATGAAAATTGACATAAATGAGTTTTTAAAACAAATACCATTTTATTAAATTATATAATAGTCTTAAAAACCTAAGACTTGGAAAAATGACATAGATAATATTTAGAATGTCATTAATGAACTACTGTATGTTCAATTGGAATTTTATATTAACTATATGAATCATATAGTATGAATACACAAGAAGACATGGTAAGAGTTAAATTAGTTAACTAAGGGTTAAAGATAAAAATAAGGTTAAATTTGTGACCAAGACTTATCTAAAACCTATTGGTTGATATTTTTTAGACCCAAAATCATATTATATTTTAAATAAATGACTTTGGGACCTTTTGAAACCGAAAATCATTTTATAGTAAAATAATATTTCAATACCTTCCTAAAGTGCCACTCCTCCCTCTTATAAAAGGGCATCACATCTAACCTTTACTCACACATCTCAATCTACTTTTCTCATAGAAACTATGCCCAAATATGATCCAAAAATACCTATATTCATCCTTGAATCCTCACCTTGGGAATAAAAAATTCAATAAATCCTTTTAGCTTAAATCAAAAGGAGTTACCCGATTTGAGGCAATGTCTTCTCTCAAGTTTCTTTCATTTATTTTCATTCCACAACCCCCTAAACTTTATTTATTACATTATTTTATAAAAAAACCATTATCTTCAATATAATATGATGTTTTTATGATAATTATATTAAACTAAACTTCCACACATCTTCATCTAATGGATACGAACATACTGTTTCTGTGTATGGCGAACTACTGCCACATGGAACGATGATTGTTCAATTTTTCCCTACCACCTATAATGGTGGAAATTATGATGGAAATGTATTAATATGTGATATATATTATATTTATATTTTCTCTATTTTTTTATTTTTTATTTATAGAATACCTTTATGCTTTCCATAATGTGTAAATATGATAATTTCATTTGAGGAAGTGCGGACTACCACCCCCTAAAAGTTATATGACTTTTTCATGCCATAAATGGAATTCATAAAGGATGAAGTTAATAAAATTATATATAATATTATTCTATAATTATAATATACCTATGTATCATTTAGTTTTCATTCGATTAAATATTAAAAAGAAATGAAAATAGCGTTCATGCGTACGTACGACTTACCATCTTAATGAACGGTGCATTTCATTTCTTATATCCAAATGTTATGTACTATTATAAAAAATATATATATACTAGATTTATATGATATTTAAATCAGGAATATCATTCTGGAGATAATGGAATTTTTACCACATGGACAATTTGTAATTATAACAAGTTCATTTTTGACTAAAGTACCAAATATCGATATAATGACTGATATTAACTTATATAATTATGTAACATTTATATCATGGTAATAAGTGATATAAAAGGAATAATAAACTTGAAAAAAGTTCTGATTCAAGTATAAATTAACTAAAATGTATTATTTAGGAATAAAAAGTAACATACGCGACGAGTCAGATTCACGGTAAGAGACTTCATCTCAATCTCCTTTCATTAAGGAATATTTTTATTTATACACGAATTTATTTTATATAATGTATAAACCCCATTGAATTTTAATTTCATTCAAATATAATCTATTCTTTATGAAAAATTTTACTAAATGAAAAAAATAATGTTTCTTTTTAATGTACGCAGTGACAATGACCTTTCTACCGCTGTGAGAATTATTTGATATTTGGCTTCTTTAAAAAGTTGTAATGTTTTGAAAAGAAAAATAAATACCACATAACATTTTTACACATTTTGGTATTGAAAATGGTTTTTATAATGATTGATTATGTCAATATCTTGAACTAATATCTTTTCATTACAGTTTTGAAATGTTATATTTCTTTTATTCTTGTTCATGTGTTATGATTATGTTATGGTTCTTGGGAATTGTTTACTTATATGGGTGGTTCCATGGTAAACCTATGGTGGGTAAGACCAAGGTATCTCTCCAATGCATTGGGTAACATGATAGAAATAAATGTTAATGTTTCTCCTAATAGATTTAGGGAATATACTGTGATGGGTTTTCCAAATGTAACTCCCTACGTAACTGTGAAAGCTATAATTTAAGTATGCTATGGATACCACAAGTTACCTTTATGATTTATGATTTCTATGTGATATTCATAAATCTTATGATTTCATGTGGTATGATAGAGATCTTATGATTAATGATTGAAAAGTATGATTTTATTGATTTGTATGTATTGATGGGATAATGTTTTCTTTCTTTATTTTATAACCCTTACTGAGCTTTTTATGCTCATCCCATGTTTTTGAAATGTTTTTCACAGGGTATAAGGAAGGGTAAGAGAAAATAATAATTCAAGAATATTTATATCATAAAAATAATTATTGTTTTAATTTATGGAGAATTATTTTTATGAAAAAAATTAGATAGGGAAAAAGTGTCTACATTGTAATTTTAGAGATATAATGTAAAAGTTATGACCTATTTATTTTGTTAAGAAATAACAACATAAAAAATTGTGAATAACCATGTCATATCTTACATTATACAAGTCATAAAATTTTGTTGACCATAACATTATACTTAAATTTTAAACTTACCACTCATTTCATTTTTTTACATACAGATGAATGATTCCATACTACTCACTGAGTAGGCTAGGCATGTTTCATAGGGCGTGCTAGATGATAGTGATGTTTGAGAGATGAAGATGCGTCGATTGAACCATTCTCATAACATACCGCCTCCACCTTCCATTATATCATACTTGCACTGTGATGGCTTCTATGGAACTGCAATATCGTATTTTACATTTGTTTTCCATCACATGCTTGCTACCCTTGTAGAGAGGTGGAGACCAGAGACGCACACATTCCACCTGCCTGAGGTAGATATGACCATCACCCACAAGGATGTGTCAGTACTTCTCAGTCTTCTTATCTAGGGGAAGTCGTTATTAGACCCACCCATGCATCTTGGACTGAACTTGTTTAGCGATTGTTAGGCATTGATATATTGGCCAATAGTAGTGATAAAAATGATGGAGGATATCAATGATCTAGTCAGAGTATCAATTTGGATAGTTTCAACATATACCTGATGATGCTGATGACTAAACTATCATGCGTTATGCTCGTGCTTATATTTCGACTCATTGGAGGGAACCTGTGTTCTGATAACTCAGGGATTCATGTGCACAGGATGTATCGAGGCCTATTGGAGGACTTTGATCTAGCTGGGATGTAACACCTTGATATTTTATGAGATATATTCTTTTTAATTTCTTTTATGTCTTGTGTTGTATGTTACATCAAGAATAACATGTTTTATACGCAACACCGTATTAACTTTCAATTTACACAACACTATTATTTGACTGTGTTACACAAAATTTAAAGTTCCTTTTAATATAATTTATTTCATTCAAGACTGATCAGAAGTTATAACTAAATATTATATCCTATTCATTATAATGGCGGGTATGAATGATGTTAACTTCCTTCTAAAAAACTATTTAAATGAAAATAAGCGAGTCTATAAAATAATAAAATCACTCTTTATGGATTTTATAAGTGAAATATATATGAAATATATTCAATTTAATGTTTAAAATTCATCTTATATGTTTTCTAGACATTATATAAGAACAAATTCAAATTTACGGATAAAATGAGTGTTTTTATAAAAATGTTGTTTTACCGCCTTTTGATGGTGAACCCATTTTAAATCTAGTTTTTTACACTTTTATAAGTTTTAATTTGACATAATAAACTTATTATTTGGAAATGTGACATTAAAATTTACCTTGGTTGAAGTTTTGGTATTTCTCTGTTGAAATTCAAATTTTTATGAATAGTAAAAAATACTGCATTTTAATTCAAAACTGCATTTTCATCTAATTTATTTATATAGTTAGATTATATTTTTAATTAGTTTTAAAGTGTAATTGAATTATATTTTTATCATTTAATATAATTCTGGTCATTATAAGTAATTTTACGTTTAAATTGAACATAAACATATGTCAATATTTTGATAGTTTTTACTTCTTAAAAACCCACTTTCTGGTTTTGACAATGAAAATTAATTTCAAATTAATTAATGAAACATTTGTGTTTTGAATTTGGAAAAATGGATTCCATATTTGGAATCATAATTTCCAAATTATTTAAATATTTACCTTTTATTTTTGGACATTATGAATAGTAACTTTCGAAATTATTTTTATTTACTACAGTTAAAGGGTAAATTAGGTAAATAAGGGTAAAAATAATATTATAATAATATAAAAATATCCCAACACATGTCTTAATCTTATTGGATGAGTCATGGAAGACCAAAAAAATCCTTATGACAAACCTTTGGTATTTGGGAGCCACTTGGGTGTGAAAATGACATGTTATAATAATTGCTTAAAGCAAAGAGAAATATAACATAAACATGTATCTTTTTACTAAAATTTTTTTATGGTGTGGTTATATAATTTATATCTTTGACTATAAATATTCATTAGAGATATAAAAATATTTTCTATGTCATGGAATTTTATTTATAATTTTTAGAGATTAAATAAATAAATTTACTTATGACACGATGATGATGTAGTGATTACCTTATTAATTAAAGATTCAAATAAATGATATTATAAATATTAAAATAAATGTAATCTGAAAATTTTAATGCCATAAATAAATTTTCTGGATTCTTATGACATGTTATCATTTATTTAATTTAGTTTTTTTTAATAAATCTATTTATTATAGCTTTAAAAAAATCAATTACAAAATTGTGTCAAAATTGACATAAATGAGTTTGAAAAAAATAATATTTTATTAAATGATATAATAGTCATAAAAATATGATATTCAGAAAAATAACTTATATAATGTTAAAAATGTCATTAATTATCCACTTGAGATTTTTTGGCATTTTATAGTAACTATATTGACCATATAGTGTAAAAATGCAAGGAGACATGGTAAGAGTTAATTTATTTAACTAAGTGTTAATGCCAAAATATAAGGTTAAATTTGTGACATGAAATGGTATAAAACCTATTTTTTTATAGGATTTATACCCATTCTAATATTACCATTTAAATATATCACTTTTTAACTATTATAATTCTAAAATCAATTTATAATAAAATAATATTTCAAGACATTCCTAAAGTGCCCCTCCTCCCTCTTATAAAAGGCCACAAATTATAACCACTTACTCAAACCTCTCAACCCCCCTGAATTGACCAAATTCAGATCAAATAAGCTAAAAAAATACCTAACTTCTTCATAGAGACCAAAATTTAGGCAGGAATCCATCATAATGATACCTTTTGTGTAAATCAAAAGGAGATACTAAAAAAAGAAGTAGCTGTTTTACCACCTCTTTCAAAATTCTTTTCTTATTATAATTACACTTCTTATGTTGTTTCCAAAATAAAGTAATAATTATAGTATATTATACATTATGAGATTTTATTATAATTATGGTACAACCTTATACCTTTTTTTATCCATCCCATGAATAACAATACCACCATGCGTGCGTACGTACGACTTACCGTCTCCACACCGTGGTGTAATTTTTTATTAAAAAAAACATAATTTTGATGGGTATAATGATGATTATAATGGATTTAAATAATGAATATAACACAATATTTATTATTTATAATTAATATACCATCCAATTTCATACTTTTTAACCATTAATTAAATGATATCGTTGCTCGTGCATTCGTACGACCTACCATCTCCACGATTCGATGAGATTAATTATACATGATATTAATTAAAAAATTATTATATAAATGAATGGAATGAATAAATATGATATATATTATACTAATATAAATATATAAATGATATAACTATAACCTAAGAAGTGTAACATGAACTTCTTTGACAAAACTTGCATAAGAACATAAAGTAGTTAATATCCGAATAACGAGTGACAATGAAATGTTACTATCAAATTTATGATAATATAATCATATATAATATCATATAAATTAAAAAGATTATAGAATAATTCAATACCATTATTTAAATTATTATACAGAAGGTTTGTATACATACAAAGGATATTAGTCCTAAGGTAAGGGTTAATTTTACAATCTCATTATTATCCAAGATTGTTTATATATAAATATTTACTGGGGTATATTTATCATCCACATCCATGTTACCTAAATATTTAATACAATTTCAATTCTTATAAATTTTTTTAAAGTCATATTTACCCATTGGTGAATTTTTACTAAACATTATGAAAGGAATATTTTGTTGTTATTCGATACGGGGTACTTTTTTGAATTTTCCGGAAAAAGTACAAGGATAATGTTTTTTAACTTATACGACATGAATGGATTATTACGCTTTTATATTGACTTATTTCTAGGAATAATAATTTACAATATTTAAAATTTATTTTCAATTAAATTATTTTCTTTTAAAATTGTGTGGAATTTTTAGAAAATAAAATATTTTTGAATAAGAAAGGATATGTTCCTCAATAATTAATTTCAAGTATTTTATTAAAATTATTTTTCCATCTAAGATGAAATAGGGTTATGTTTATTTCTATATTATTTCTTTTATTTTATTTATTTTATAATGGAATTATTTGTATGAAATCCATTTATTTTATATGGATTATGAGGGAATGATGTTTAAGAAACCCATTTTTTTGTTCCTTCAGTTATGCTACGGTGAATGGTTTATATATTTGTGGATCATGTAAGATTGATTTAATTATGAGATGGGTGGGAAATATATATCCCTCCAATTTATTGGTTAAATATTTATATATCATGATATAGACATGACTAGAATGATATGTAAATCCAGTTCAGTAATACAGATCTAAAACAACAAGTAAACCCAATTCAGTAATGGACTTTGTCTGCTATGATGGTCTTGACTATGATCCTTGGATAATTTGGAAATGATTTTATATTATAATGTGTTTGACAAAAGTTCATGTTTTATTCCAATGCTATGTTATCATGATTAATGTTTCATTATGATTTATTCCTTATGTACTACCAAGATTTATTTCATAACTCAAGATTTTGATATTCAAAAGTTATGTTCATGTTTTTAAATTCTTGTGTTTATGTTTTGTATGATTTTTTCCATGCATACCCTTATTGATCATTTGATCTCACCATTTTCATATGTTTTATTTTCCCTAGGATATAAAGAAAGGTTTTAGGTAGAACAACTAATGGGAAAGATCTTTATAGGATATGTTGATGATCTTTCACTTAGCTAGAAGAATAAGTTCAGAGCTTCCAAAGACACTAAACTAATACGGTCTTTAGGTATCTATTTATGTATTGTATTAATTATTATGAAAAGGAAATGTAATTTACATGTATGAAAATCTTGTGTCGTTAGAGTTGGTATCAGAGTGAAGGTTTAGTCAACCTTTGGAAACTAGGATGTGAAAAATTTAGTGAGATCCCTAGAGATATTTCTAAGGATATGTATAGGGATTTAATAAGGATAAGTCAAGTATAAGTCACAATAATAGTGTCTTTTGTGATAATCATGACTAACCTAGGGTTAAACTGAAGATTTCATAGATTAAAATATTTTAGGTAATTTACCTTACTCATGTGTTTCTTATATGTGATATGTATTTCTCACACTTTGCTTTCTAGTCTTAGTCAATAGCCATAAATACATATAAAATAGTTAACCATTGAATGTTTCAAATGTAAAAAGTATGGGAATTAGGAAGATCAATTTTCTATGTGGAAACATCATGAATAGAATCATGAAGATGGTGCAAGTATTGGTTATACTACTGAGGATAAAGAGATTGTAAACGATATGTGAATGGTATGTGATGTTCTTATAGTATTTTTTACATTAAACCTAAGAGGATTGAGGCTAATAACCCTTAATAAATTATTCATATTTTATTAAATACAAAGATGATGTATCCTGGGTAATGGTTTAAGAATAAAGTTGGATGATTGAGGTGTATATGTTTCAGAATTCAAAGATTAAGTTATATGAATCATGAAATATATAAGTGTTTTCAGTATAAGTTTTTCATTAAGGATTGGAAAGGATATGTTGAATAGTTATAAGAAGACAAAAAGTGATTTAAGGGTAAGTTTATATACTTGGAGAACACATGATTAAGGGAAATATAACACTTAATATGTCCCTTAAGTTTGGATAATGATGTTTGTATAAAGATATGTTAGATTTTAATAAGTAAATTGGATGATTCTTATTTCTTGGGAACTAATTATGGAGTTGTTGATAAGAGTATTATGCTATCATGGATGAAGTATAAAACTTTTTGGGACTTAAGTAATAATCCACTATGTTTTTAACAAGGAAACATGCATGTTTTCAATAATGATATCAGACAATTCAGGTTGTTACCACAACTCAAGAGAATACACGATAAAGGTGTTAAATTTTTTGGAATGTGACCAACCATATATACCTTATGATATACATGGGATAAATGTTAATACTAGTTTGTGAACCTTTTTCTATAGTTTTGGATTTTCATCTTTCAGAAGGATTGTAATGTTATAATTTTTTTGGAAAGTTTTAGTTAAGCATTAGATGAACTTTGTTAGAATAAATTATTATCTCACCATAAATGGACTTATTCATGTTCTATAACATTTTCTAAATTTTTTTAAGATAGATGGAATGATCGATCATTCTATTTATGGATCGTATGATCTTCTAACACTTTAAGAATGAAAAATTCAAATTCATTTGTTTGAATTAGAGATTAAGTAGAAATTGTTCAAGGAACGACCAACGATGATATTGTACCAAAATCAAGTAAGTATTTATTCTCATTTTCTTTAATTTTAGGGAAAGGATCTTGAAAAACAAAAATGTTATCTTAGTACCTTCTTAACTGATGAATCATATGGTCCCTTAAATTATCACAAATTTATGGATTTATAGTTTTTAACTTTCTCCAAACCTTATTCTCTATAACTATCCATTAGAACTTGATTGTTAGATTTTTCTTCCATATCCATGTTTTCATATAACACATATGATATCCTATGTGTAAACCCAATGATGAGTTACTTTGGGTAATTATTATGTTTCTAACTTTTCTTTGTAAAATGAATTTTTGGTATTCCTTTTTACGATGTGGGGTTTTATGAAAGAAAATTTCAAGTATTAAACCTTTTATAACCCCAATAAATTTAGATGGAGAAATTAATATTAAGGGGGGTATAATGTAACACCCCTATATTTTATGAGATAAATTATTTTTAATTTCTTTGATGTCTTGTGTTGTATGTAACACCAAGATTAGATTATTCTATATGCAATCCCGTTTTAGTTTGAAGTATATGAAACACTATTCTTGTCTTGTGCTACACACAATTTCAATTTATTTTGATAAAATTAATTTCACACAATACCTATTATAAGTTATAACTAAATATTATAACCTAGTCATTATAATGGCGGGTATGAATGTTATTAACTTCCTTTTAAAAAAACTATTTAAATGAAAATAAGTGAGTCTATAAAATAATAAAATCACTATATGGATTTTATTAGTGAAATATATATATATAATATATTCAATTTAATGTTTAAAATTAATCTTATATGTTTTCTATACATGATATAATAACAAATTCAATTTTACAGATAAAATGAGCATTTTTCTAAAAATGTAGTTTTACCACCTTTTAATGGAGAACCCATTTTAAATATAGTTTTTTGAACTTTTATAAGTTCTATTTTACATAATAAATTTCTTATTTGGAAGCATGACATAAAAATTTACCTTGGTTGAAATTTTGGTATTTTTCTGATGAAATTCATATTTTAATGAATAATGAAAAATACTGCAATTTAATTCAAAACTACCATTTCATCTAATTTATTTATATAGTTATATTATATTTTTTATTGGGTTTTAAGTATAATTGGATTATGTTTTTATAATTTAATACAATTTTTTTCATTGGAAGTAATTTCACATTTAAATTTGGCATAAACACATGTCAATCTTTTGATAGTTTTTACTTCTAAAAAACACACTTTCTAGTTTTGATAATGGGAATTAATTTTAAATTAATAAGAAAACTTCTGTGTTTTGAATTTGGAAAAATAGATTCCATATTTGGAATAAAAAGGTTCAAATTATGAAAATAGTTACCTTTTATTTTTGGACATTATGAATAGTAACTTCTGTAATTATTTTAATTAACCACGGTTAAAGGTTAAATTAGGTAAATAATGGTAAAAATAATATTATAATAATATAAAACTACCATAACACGTTTTATAATATTATTTTATGAGTCATGGGAGACCAAAAAAATATTTATACCGAACTTTTGGAATTTGAGAGCTACTTGGGTGTGAAAATGACATGTTATAATAATTAATTTAAAGTAAAAGCGAAATATGACATAAACATGTATATTTTTACTAAATTTTTTTTAAGGTGTGGTTATATAATTGATATATTTGAATATAAATATTCATTATAGATCTAAAAATATTTTTTATATCATGGTATTTTATTTATAATTTTACACATTAAATATATAAATTTACTTATAACATAATGATGATATAGTGATAACCTTATTAATTAAAGATTCAAATAAATGATATTATAAATATTAAAATAAATGTAATATGAAAATTTTCATGCCATCCATGAATTTTATGGATGCTTATATTATGTTATAATCTATTTAATTTAGTTTTTTCGAATTAATATAGTTTTTATAGCTTTAATAAAAATCAATTACTAAATAGTGTCAAAATTCACATAAATGAGTTTTTAAAACAAATACTATTTTATTAAATGATATAATAGTCATAAAAATATAATATTCAGCCAAATAACTTAGATAATGTTAAAAATGTTATTAATTATCCACTTGATGTTTTATTGTCATTTTATAGTAACTATATTGACCATATAGTGTAAAAATACAAGAAAACATGGTAAGAGTTGATTTATTTTAACTATTGGTTAATGCCGAAAGATAAGGTTACATTTATGACCTAAACTTGTATAATTTTTTTTGTTGTATTTATACCCATAATAATATTATCCTCTAAATATATCACTTTGGAGATATTATAATTCTAAAATCAATTTATAGACATTCCTAAAGTGCCCCTCCTCCCTCTTATAAAATGTCACAAATTATACCCACTTACTCACACATCTCAAGCCCCTTAGATTTCCCAAATTAGACTCAAATAAGCTCCCAAAATCCCTCCATTCCTCCTAGAGACCACAATTTAGTCTAAAATCTATCCTAAGGATACCTTTTGTGCAAATCAAAAGAAGATACTTGAAAAGGAGGCAACTATTTTATAACCACTTTCCAAATTATTTTCTTATTCTAATCACTCTTATTATGTTGTTTCCATAATAAAGTAATAAGTAAAGTATATTCTTAGTTATTAGATGATATTATAATTATTATACAACCTTATACCTTAATTTATCCATCCCACAAATAACAATATCACCATTCACGCGTACGTACGAATTACCATCTCCACACCATGGTGTAATTATTTATTCAAAAAAACTTAATTTGGATGGCTATAATGATGATTATAATGGATTTAAATAATTAATATAACACAATAATTATTCTTTATAATTAATATACCATCCAATTTCATACCATTTAACCATTAAGTGAATGATATCGTAGCTCGTGCGTACGTACAATGTTCGGTCTCCACGATCTGATGTGATTCATTCTACATGATATTCATTAAAACATGATTATATACATGAATGGAATGAATAAATATGATATATATTATAATAATATAATTAAATAAATTATATAACTAAATCCTAAGAAGTGTAACATGAACTTATCTGAAAATACTTGCATAATAACATAAAACAGTTAATATCTGAATAACGAGTGACAATGAAATGTTACTAACAAAAAGATGGTAATATAATTATATATGATATCATAAAAATAATTATGATTCTATAATAAGTCAATAAAATTATTTAAATTATTATATAGGAGGTTCTGATACATAAGAAAAATATCATACCTAAGGCAAGGGTTAATTTTTTAATCTCATTATTATCCAATATTGTTTATATGTAAATATTTAATGGGGTATATTTATCATCCAAATCCATGTTCATTAAATATGTAATAATCTTTCTATTTTTATACAATTTTTTAAATTCAATTTTAACCATTGGAGAATTTTTACTAAATGTTATGAAAGGAATATTTTTTTCGTTATTATATACGAGGTACTTTTTTGACCTTTCCAGCAAAATTATAAGGAGAATGCTTTTTAACTTATATAGAATTAATGGATTATTACGCTTCCATAACACCTTATTTCCATGAAGATTAATTTACAAGATTTCAAGAGAATTTAAAATTAAATTATTTTCTTTTAAAACTTCATGGAATTTTGAGAAAAGAAAATGTTTTTGAAGAAGAAAGGTTATTTTCCTCAAGAATTAATTTCAAGTATTTTATCAAAATTATTTTCCATATAAGATGACATAGGGTTATGTTTATATCCATATTAATACTTTGATTTTATTGTGTTTATAGTGGAATTATTTTTAGGAATTCAATTTATTTTATATGGATTATGATGGAATGATGTTTAAGAAACCCATTGTTTTGGTCCTTAGGTTATGCTATGGTGAATGATTTTTGTTTTTATGGTACATGTAAGAATGATTTAATTATGAGATGGTTGGGACCTATATATCCCTAAAATTAATTGGGTAAAGATTTATATCTCATGATAAAGACATGACTGGAATGACAAGTAAATATGGTTTAGTAATACATGGTTGGAACGACAAGTAAACTCAGTTCAATAATGGAATTTGTCTGCTATGATGGTCTTGACTATAAGCCTTGGTTAATATGAAACTGATTTTCTATGCTTATGTGTTTGAAAAAGGTTAATGTTGTATGAACATTATATGTTATAATGATGAATGTTCCTTTTTATTTATTCCTTACGTACTACCAAAATTTATTTCATAACTCAAGATTTTGATATTCAAAAGTTATGTTCATGTTTTTACATTCTTATGTTTAAGTTTTGTATCATGTTTTCTAGGCTTACCTTTACTGAGCATTTGATATCACCCTTTTCATATGTTTTCTTTTACATAGGATATAAAGATAGTTTTTAGGTAGAAAAACTAATGTGGAGGATCTTTATGGGAGATGTTGATGATCTTTCACCATGCTAGAAGAATGAGTTATGAGTTTCCAAAGACTTTAAACTAAAATGGTCTTTAGGCATCTATTTATGCAATATATTAAGTATTATGTAAAAGAAATTTAATTTTCATGTATGTCAACATTGG
The DNA here is from genome assembly GCA_963277665.1 of Viscum album. Lineage (NCBI taxonomy): Eukaryota > Viridiplantae > Streptophyta > Magnoliopsida > Santalales > Viscaceae > Viscum > Viscum album. Next base: position 148,980,354 of record OY728166.1, on the reverse strand, counting down.
GTTATTAGATAAGTACACAGCCAGTCCCTAAGAATGTACTGCAGACATCCATAAAAGAAAATTATAGGTTGTGTGGTCATCCTGAACACATTGTTTACTTTACTATTTTATATGGAAATATTAAATTTAATTAATTACTCTATTAAACCTTGTTGACCCAAGTTCCATGATTCATTTAATCAGTAGTAAAAATCAATCACTTGGTTTGATATTTTATTAAATTCTTAATTAATTATGTGTAATATTTGAAACTAAAAGTCATGTGTGGCCATTTCATACTAAAGAATCAACATGAATTAAATCATACAAACAATATAATTTTCATCTGTTACATGTGTCATAAATTTAATAGTAAATTCCATGAAACTAGCACACATACCATGTAAAAAATATGTCATTTGAGTTCATTTTATACAAAAAGGATCATACTGAGTAGTTCATACTGGCACTCATTGAGTTACTTCCACGTACAAAGATATGTAATATTTTAATTAAAATTTAAATAAATTTAAATAATTTATTTTATTTAAAATCATAGATATTAATATCTAGGATTATTGGATGGAATAAGATAAAATGAATTAATTGATCAATAAGATAATTAATCAGATTAATTCATGCATGTTTTATCTTATTGAATAATGAATTGATATGAATTCTAACTAGTTGTTTTAAATTTATATTCATAGAATGTGTATGACCAATCACGATCTTTGAAAAAACCTATGAATGTGTTGGTTTTTTTAATTTAATTTTATTATAATAATTTATTATTAAATAAAAATTTTATGACCTTTATGCCATCCACCACTATTTTATTATGTAGGACATGCATGTCCAAGGTTGTTTTATGTGATTTTTCTTAACCAATATTTTTGGTTCTCCACACCTGTGCATGAGTTATAAATTTCATTAATAAAAATAATATTCTAAGGCACATTGAGTTGGTTCAAGGTGGAGGTGAGATGAAGGAATTTCCAGATGAAATCGAGATGAAACCAACCTGGTTGATATATAAGTGGACAGGTGGAATGTTGCAACTTATGCCAAGACCAGCATAAGGAGTTTTTCCCTAGGGTCATAGGTTGATTTATTTTTTACTCAATAAATCAACCATTAGATAAATATCATCATCATGAGATTTATTTATTTTATTTATATCTTATGCATGATTTATATTGTGAATGAAAGACTTCAATAACATAAATAAATAGAGAAACATGAAAATATTGAATTAAAATAAAAAGATTATGTGTATATGTTTTATTACAACATGGTTAATAACTAAAGTAAAATCCAATTAATATTAAAAAAATATTTAAAGGATAAAACAAGTAAATTTTATGCACAATAAATAAAATCCCTCAACTAAATATTAATCTAGGATAAGCCTTCCATTACTTGATTAGGAATGAGACCATATAATTAAGTATTGGTTCAACCCTTATTGGGATACTTACTTTTATTGGCAAGTTATTATAAAATTTTTGGGCTGAATTAACCATTTTACATTAATAGGATTAGACCTTTATAGAATTGATTTTACTTGGAGACATTTTTTGTGGAAACCCAACTGAGGTTTTTTGGATTGGGGAGTCCTCTCAATAGATCAAGGAGTTGAAATCCCACAGTTGGAAAAGAATTTCATACCTAGATAACTTCAAGTAATTGATCAATCCCTTTCTTGGGTTATAAGAAGGGGAATATGAATAATTTACCCTAGAATGTCAATGAAACTAGAAATTTTTAGTCTAATGGAGAAGGAAGTTGAAACTTGATAAAATAGTGGGAAATATATAATTATATTTATTTTATCTCACTTTTTTTAAAAAGATAAATCAATATTAATCTGTTATACATTTTTGTAGAATCAAATGGAATATTAAACAATAAAAAAACTATCCCTGTGATCTATCAATGATAAATACAATATCCTTATTGACACAAACTATGAGGAATAATACAAGTGATTATGAATTTTACCATACCGAGAACAGATGTTGTATATACAAGAATCCCAAATTCCTATTAAGACCTCCCAGTAGGAGGAAGATAAAGTGTTACTTGTCTATGAGAAATAGTTGGATGATGCACTGGATGTCTCATGTTTGAGTATATCTTCAATGTTTAGTAAATTGAAAAAATAACATGAGACTGTGGATGCATATGAAATACTAAATCATCCTCATGATCTTTATCTAGAGAGAGATATAGAAGAATGGTTTGAGATATACAAAGTACACTTCACATGAAATCATGTAGAAGGTTCACCATCTAGACCTCACATAGTCAAAATTATTGGCTACATCAGGTGTCTAGAAATTTTAGGGTTTAAACTAGTTGATAAATTGCACACTAATCTCATTCACTACTATAAAAATGGATTTATCTAGCACTAGGGTTTTAATAGTGCCAGCTAAAATCACTGTTAAACCCCCCTTTCCTAGTGCTAGAAAAAGAACAGTTATAGGGGGTCTTGAAGAGTGATTTTTCACGATGTTAAAGGGGGTACTTAACAACTCTAGTTAAAAAGTGCTGATAAAAAGGGTATTTATCAATTCTTATAAAAAAGTGACGGTAAAGGTTATATTTCATGAAAAATAATGTATTAATATATAAATATAGTTATATTGATATAAATATAGTATATATTTTTTAAATATGTTTTAGATAAGGATAAATAGAAATTTACACAAAATGTATAATATATTTAGAGAAAATGGAATATAACTCTAGAAAATCCATACAAACCCAAAAAAACCCTGAAAAAATGAGAATAACTCAAGAAACCCTTAAAACCCACAAAAATGTTAAGAAACTATAAAAACCCTGAAATGATCATAAATTTTGATCTGGGAGTCTGTTTCAGCTCCACAAATAGTAAAATCAAATCTTATTAAATGAGATAAAACCGTATATATTTAAATCATGTGATAATCAAGGGAATAAAATACATTATCATTTTAAAAAAGTCAGAAATCTAAATTGAACTTCAAATGACCATAACATTTGATTTAGGTGTCTGTTTGGGATCCACCACATATCAAATTGAATCCTACGATGAGCTCTCTTCCAAAGAGTTTTGGACTAAGCTATATGATCTTTGTTCTATTTTCAGCCCTAAAAAGGTCCACCAGGCCTCCAAAACAAAGTTTTTAGTCGAGGTACCCCAATTTCGTAAAATTCAAACGCCTATAATTTTTGATCCAAGGGTCCATTCGACCTATATCACATATCAAATCTAATCTTGTGAAGATCTATATGCTCTGGTAACCCAAAGAAACCCTTGATCACCTTTATCGAGGAAAAAATGAGTTTATATTCATCATACTCCTCTTTTTTCACATTTGATGGCCTTTCAAACCACCATAAAATTTTTCTTCGAGTGTCTATTTGGGATATACCACATATCAAATTGAATATAGGGATGATCTCTACATCTAGGTGACCCATGAGATCCCCTGATCACTTATTTTGAGGCCAAAAGGCCTAGAAGTCCTCCAAAACTGAGTTTTTAGGCTCAGTATCCTATTTTTTTTAACATTTGATGGATTTTAACCCTAATTTAAGGGGGTATGTTTTCCCTTTTTCAGTGGGGACTGAATTTATTCCCAAGTCTTACATTCATATTGATATTATGGATTTAAAATTTTATCATCTTTCATAATGTAATATTATTTATAATCAAATATATTACAATATATAAATATTTTTTATATATTCACTCATAAAAATTTAATTTTATAAATAAATTATTAACCATATTTACATATAAAATATATTTTCAATATTTAAAACTTATCTAAATAAAAAATAATATCCATTTGAAAAAATATACATAAAAAATATGTATTTTAAAAAATATATATGTAAATAAATTCATATATAAAAATATATAAAAATATTTATAAACATATATATAAACATATATAAACATATATATATATATATAAACATATATATAAATATATATAAACATATATATAAATATATATAAAAATATATATAAATATATATAAACATATATATAAATATATGAAAAAAAAATAATATATATATATATCATAAAATGTAAAATAAAACAGTATAGGGGAGTGGAAAAGGCACTGGTGTATAAGATAGAGGTCTCATGTTCAAAAACTTTTTTACCCTTTATGAGCATGGCCTTTATTAGCGCTATTAAAGGGGGCCTTTAAAAATGCTAAAAAATCACCGATAAAGGTGGCCTTTAATAGTGATAAAAAACACATTTAAAGGTGGCCTTTATCAGGTATTTTTATGAGCACTATTAAAGATAACCCTTTAACATCTCTTATAATATCAGTGCTTCTATAACACTGATAAATACATTTTACTAGTGCAGTTAAAGGCCTAATTTACAGTAGTGATTTTCACCTCACTTCCTCAAAGCATCTCTAAATTTATTATGAATTTCCACATGGATAATATAGATAAGTCAGTCTCTAATCTCCTTCTTAATTTTCAAGAATGATAAGAAACCAAAGCCATAAAAGTATTCTATCCTTATAGTGAATAAAAGGAAGGGAAAGAAAAATATCAATAAGACTAAGTCAAAGTCTCAGGATTTTATACACTGCCATTCCAAGAAGAGGAAGATCAAAGGGGAATTGAGGGAGAAAGATGTTGTCTAGTTTTGATATGGAAAAAGGACCACTAGAATAAAAACAACACTATGGGAAAGAAGTAAGGAGATTCTTAAAGTTTGTTTTCTATCGAGTGTAACCTTTAAAATTATATGAATTTGGTATTGGATACTGCATGTGGTTCTCACATTTTTATACAAACATATGAGCCTAGTATATTTCGAAAGGTTTCATAGAATGAGGTGGATTTTTGGGCCCCAAATTAAGCTAATACAGTAGCCCTATCCATTAGAGATTACCACCTCACATTACTGATGATAATGATCTTGGTTCTTCATAATTTTTACTATTTATTGATAATTGACAAAAACATTATTTCCATATCTAAATTATATATGGGAGTATTGATTTTCAATTTTAGAAATGAAAGTTACTTATTTTATAAATAAAATATATGTTATGGTAAGGACAATTTACAATAATGGTCTATATGTATTAGATTATGAAAACTAAGTGTTGGAAATAAATATTCAATCCATATCACATGACTCATACCACACCCAGCTATGGAATCACCACTTAGGTCATGTAAATGAGAAATTATTGACGAAGTTACATCAAGATTGTTATTTAGATTCATTTGAACTAAAACCACAAGGTATTTTACAAGTGTGTTTACAAGGTAAAATGACCAAATATCCAATTAGTGGAAAAATTTAAAGGGTTATAGAGATTCTAGAGTTGGTTCACACTAATGTGTGTAGACCATTGCTGGTTGAATGAACAAGTGAATATTCATACTTCATAACTTTTACTAATGAATTTATTAGGTATGGATATATCTACTTAATGAGGTACAAGTAATAATCCTTTGAGAAATTTAAATAATTCTTGAATGAGTTTGAGGATCATCTTGGTAAGAATATTAATAAAATCCACTCAGAACATAGTGGATAATATCTTAAACAAGACATTATAGAATATTTATGGGAGCATGAGATTTTATCCCAACTCACTTCTCTTTATAAACCCTAGTGGAATGATTCAAGTGAAAAGAGGAACCACACCTTATTGGACATAGTGTGGGTAATGATGATTTATTAAAACCTTCCACTATCATTTTGGATCTATTAATTATAGATAATAAAACAAAACTAAACCAAGTACCAACTAAAGTAGAAGATGGTATAACATAAAAAATATAGATTAGAAAGAAACTTGTGTTATCAAACTTACATGTGTGGGGATGTGAAAATTTTTTAGGGCCTATCTAATAAAAAAACATACACCCTGAGGCAGAAAGTGTATCTTAATAGGATAACCCAAGGAAACAAGGGGATATTACTGATATAGACCCTAAAATAAAAGGGTAGTAGTAGAAAGACAATCCATGTTCCTTGATAGGGATAATATTTCTAAAATATATAGTGGGAGATAGATAAAAGTTGATGAAGTATAAGCTTAGGATATACAAGATTTGGTATAATAATAAGTCCTACAAAGCCCATTGGAATAAATTGTTCCAGATACATAATTACTATATAGGATTATAAGAGAGGTTAGAGTACCTAAAAGATACGGTTTTATAGTCATCAAGGATGGTGACTCATTATTATCTGATAATAAGATCCTATAACCTACAATAAGTTAGTAAATGGTATAAATTCTTACAAATGGAAATAAACAATGAATTATTAAATATATTCCATGTACCAAAACAAAGTTCAGATTTTGGTGGATCCTCTAGTTGATGTAAATCTAATTGGTTTCAAGTGAATATTCAAGAAGAAACTTGACATGTATGTTCAAGTTAATACCTATAAATTATGAATGGTTATAAAAGTGTACAAATAACATCAAGGTATTGACTATGATGAAACGTTTTTACTAGTCACCATGATTAAATCCATGAGAATAATAATTACAATAGTAGTATACCATGAATATGATATTTGGTAGATGGATGTTAAAATATACTTCCTTAACAAGAAACTTTATGAAGATATCTATATGACAAAACCAAAAGTATTTGTGCCTTTAGGAAATGAAAATAAAGTATACAAGTTATAGAGATCCATATATGTATTAAATAAAGAATCTAGATCATGGGATATTCATTTTAATAAATCCATAACAGAATTTTGTTTTGTAAGAAATGAATGTGATAATTGTTTCTATAAATAGTTTAGTGGAAGTGTGTTCATTTTCTTAATAGTATATATTGATGACATTTTACTTATTAGAAATGAGATACCATCCTTAAAAACTATTAAAATTTTGTTAAATACAAGATTCTCTATGAAATACTTTGGAAAAATCACATATATTCTTGGGATCAAGATTCATTATAATATATCCAAGATACTGATTGGTCTAAGTTTGGGTACCTATATTGATATGATACTAAGGAGATTTAGTATGTACTAATCTTATAGGGGATTTTTAACTATATCACATGGTATTAATCATTCCAAGAAAATGTTTCCTCTAACACATGATGAGAGATATAAAATGGAAAGGATTATATATGCATTAATAATTGGTCCGACCATGTATTTAATGATATGTACTAAGATAGATGTCACATATGTCTTAAGTGTAGTATAAAGATATCAAAATGATAAAGGATACCTCTATTGTATGACATTAAAAACTATCCTTAAGTATCTAAGATTATATAAGGATATATTCTTCATATATGAAGGAGATAAGGAGATAGTTATTGGGGGACATACATATTCTAGTTTCCAAAAAAATCAAGAAAATATAAAGTCACATTTGCAACATGTCTATAACAAAATTGGAGGATCTGTGAGTTGGAAGAACTCAAAGAAATAATTTGCTTTCGATTCTATAGCAGAGAGAGAGAGTATATTGTGGCATATAAAGATGATAAAGAAGCATCATGAATACAAAATTTCATTCATGACCTGAATTTGGTACCTAGAATTAAATACCCAATCTAGTTTACTATGATAATACTACATTAATGGATCTCACAAAACAACCAAGGTCACATTAGCAGAAAAAGAACATACTCTAAAATATCATCTATTGAGGGATTTTTCTCAAATAGGTGAAGTTTCCGTGAGCATAATTTCCACAAAAGGCAACATGGAAAACCCTTAACAAAATCCCACATCCTAACAAAAATATGATCTTCATGTGAGAGTTATTAAACTAAAATTCATCAATAGTTTTCTACAGTCCAAGTGAGATTTTATTGAAATTTGTTCCATATAACCAACATGTTTTTACTTTGGATTACTAAGTATATTAAAATAAGTGAATATTAAATATATATTATTATATATTTATCATTATTCTACATGAATTTAATATGATAATTCCCTAGGTTATCTATCATATCAAAATAGTTTAGATCAGTTTCCTTCAATAATGATAACCCTAATATGTAATGATGATATCTTTGTAATATTTATCCTATGGTCAAAATGAAAACTATGGAGGGGAACATAATTTTTTAACAATAAAGTTCAATTACTCATAAAAGGATGAGGATTTATCTCATGAATTTCACACATGGTAATATCAAATATAGGATATTATGAGGATAGAATTTCTAAAAGGAATTCTACATGTTTTTTTGTAATCATATATTCCTATCTTCTAGTGTATACAATGGTCCTTATACTTTAATATTATTAATAATGAATATCATGACTCTCATACTTAGATTTATTGATGAAACCGATGATGCACTATATTCATGTTAAGTAAGATATGTTGGGTATGTCATGATCAATATGTTATTAATGAGTAAGATGAGGAAGGATTTGTCCCTTCCATTTATGTACATTGATATCTCAACCCTTTGATTAGAATAAAACTATAGAAATAAATTCAATGGCCATAGTGATGTTGAAATGTTCATTCTGGATAATCAAAGAAATATATATCAATAATTAAGTTTAATGACACAAGTATGCAACTAGCTTAGTGAGATATTGAGACAAAATATTATATTTCATAGTCCACTCTCATATGTGGTTGTCAATCTTACAACATTAACGTATTCCTCTTGGGCGACTTGACCCATTGATAGATAGTAATATGGGACTTTAGAAAATATCACCTAATTATAATGTGGAAGAATCCTACAAGGTCACACAATAAGTGTTTCCATTTATATCAATTTAATTCTATTGGAATTTAATTATAGAAATAAATATTATTCTCAAGTTTGACGAATAATTTTATTTGGGATTTATTGATCGCATAAATTAAAAAAATACTTATTCACAAGGTAATTATTTAATTACCCAAATATATAATATTTTTTTATTGAATTAATAAATACTTGATTAAATTTTTATTCTTATATTTAATAAATTCCAAGGAAGATGAACTGACTAAGTTTTGGTCCGATGATAAATATTAATTTTTAAGAAGTTAAAATAATATTTATCATTGTACCAATAAGAACAAACCAAGATAAAATAATAATTATATTATTATTACATGGATGGGGTCATTTAAATTCTTAATATATTATTTATCACCTTTGTGCAATTAAATAATATTTTTACCCTAACCCTAACGTGATAAATAGACTATTATGTCTATGGTATTAGGATTGATTGAATTGGAGAATCATTATGCACAAAAAAAATCTAGAGCTCTCTCTCTCAAGACCGAAGAATGATAAAGAGTTTATCTACTCAAGATATAGAAATTATTCTCCCTCCTATATCTTCTTAGAAATGAGATTGCAAGGATGATTCTTCAAGTATGAAGGAATCATCATAGGGATCAAAGAAAACACTGTAAGATGACCGATCCACTGTGCTAGCACATGATAATCCATCAATGTTGTTTGTAGATCAAAGGAGCACATGTTGATAACCTCTAGAGGGATTCTAAACCTAAATCATATAAGCACAACAATGGTATACTAAAAATGATTTTGGATGATCAAAATCTTTATTTAAGAAAGAAATCAAGAATAATTTATTATTTCTTACCATATATTTAAATTAAATATAAATTTAATGTTAAAATCCTTTGAGTTTTGTCTGGTTTTTCAATTTTTATTAATTTTTTTTTTCATTTTTCATGCCTCCCATGTCATGCACATCATGAAATATCTATTGAATCCAATAATTCTTGAGTCAGGATTGGCCCTAATAAGCACTTTTGTTTTACCCATAACCTTCACCCTATAATGATGATATTGGGGACACATTGGTCACACCAGTTGTATCCACTATCCAAGAGTCACCTAGGAGGTATCCCACCACTCTAAATCATTGAAAATTCAAGATGGACCTATAGTAAGATGAGTTAGTTGATCCCATCCCTAATCCATGGGTATCATTCTAAAATTCATGGTGCCTACACCGGAGTCAGGCTACAAACCCTGCATGATGGGAAAATACTCTAATAACTCTTATGACCCATGCCACTACTGATGTATCCCCTTTCATCTTGGCCACTACATAGGGGAAAATCTTCTCCATGTTGGGATTGAGACCTCAGCCACCCATCAGGTAGGCTGGGTCGACTCTCCTGGTTGTGGACACCACTAACATCCATCACAATAGGGGGGGGGGGTGGCACTCCATAGAGACAAATTCCACCGTGGAGGTCAATCCATGATTCCATTGATCGAAGCTGAGTTCCTCCCCAAGTTGAAGAGTTCTGATGCCCCGAGGGTCCTTCATAGAGAATGAAAACAACTTTCCATTATGGAGAACATACTCGTAGCATCAACCATAACATTAATGGAGAAAATACCCAAAACCCTTAGAGGATTGAGCTCATATACCTCCTACATAATAAATAGAGGTAGGGATGGGGGCATTAATGTTGTGTCGCCCATTGAATTTCAAAGTACGAGGAAACCAATGATTAAAGGGAAATTCCTCCACCTCCACCACCAAATTTGGGGGTAGGAGTCCGTCAGTTGAGGATGACCATCCATGAGCTTGAGATTTACAAGGATCCCAAATACCCCTATAAGTATCTACACATAGAGGTTGTATTGGTTTCCTTTCAGGTAATCTCCCTTTATTCATAACCATTTCCAACAGTTTCCCTCCTCTCTAACTCCACACTCGAAATAAGAGAGATTTCAGGATTTGGTTTGGAACCCTTTGATAAAGGATAAAACCCCATCAAAATACTGGTGATCAATGGCCCGACATATCAAAAATAGTCCATGGATACCCCATAATACCTGGATATTTTCATAAATCTCATGCCACCTCTGAAATAAACTCTTTTGTTTCAGGGAATATTGGCTTGTGTGATGCATCCTCTACCTAAAAATCAGTATCAGAGAAGATCTACATCGTTTCCGTCCCTGTCTTCCCAAATATCACATATAGAATATTTGGGAGACCAATATAATGACTAAACTCTCAAAAATGATCTTGAGGAATAAATTTTATGTGAAATATTGGCCACTTACCATTTAACGAATGATTTCTAGCCATCTACAACACTACACTTCATGATCCTAGATATTATTGTTGAGAATAACACAATTTTGATTCACCAAAATAGGTGTGTGATGTTCAAACAACTTTAAGAATATTGGATAACTTATTTAGGAAGCCATAAACAACTTAAAACTCTCCTCTAATAATGCCAATAGATTGACATTGCAGTGACCTCGGTGGATCAACACCCTGATTTATATGGGTAATTATAGAGTATTCAGTGGAACTATATAGGGATCCTCTATGTGATTCATAAAATCATGGAAGTGGAATATACTCATATACAGATCAAGGGTTAAGGTTAATATGCTACCATGAATTTCATCCCTCTCCCATGAAAACTGTAAGTCCCTCAGGATAATCAGCTTGTCAATATTGGAATCCACCCTCCAACCACCACCACTGTGAATGTCATAATGGTCAAACCTATGAATGATTAGGAACATGTGTTCAATGAAGAGGATCACAGGGAGGAATATATAGATCAAGGGAAGTCACAACATCAAACAAACCCTTCGATGGGAAACCACAATTACCAGAAGAGATAGATGTTGGGTCTTAGGAGTCCCACAAATGTATTACCGCCTATTCATCAACATATCGATAAGATAGAAAGAACCAATAAACCTTTTGTTACATCCAATATTGTACTAAAAACTGAACCAAATGCTAGAATGATTACTTTACTCGAGGAGTTTGAGAGCTAAAAGAGGCTCACTACCAAAATTCTTGGTGAACAACACCTAGAGTTAGAGGATGTCCAATAGGTTCCCATAATTCCCCTAGTAGAATCAAAACAACCAATCCTCCTTGGTTGATCATACAGATCCAATGATGAATGTATCACCCATCTGATCATGATAGAGGCTGGCGGCTCAACCCAACTGAGGAACAACCCATTATTCCCTACAACTCTTCTCCTAGTGAACTAGCATGAATTTTGATATCTGGATTATGGTTTTTATATGAAACGAGATATCAAGATAGTTAGGGGGTTGATGCATATAAAAAATCCCCATGATGATGTGATAAGTTCTATCATACCATATATTGAGGCCATAGAGGCAAAAAACCTTCAATCCATCCCAAAAGGAAGTAGTATATGGAATGAGTAGATTATAATCCTCCACCCCTAGGTTTCAATAACCTAAGATTCACCTTGTTTAGTAGTAGATGTGACCTAGAGAAATATTTGTCCCACTTCGCCTCTCGATGTGACCCGATGCTAGGAAATCAATAGAAATAAGAAACTTCCTATCTTTGATGTTTTATCTAGACCTTGGAAGGAATTTCCTTTGTATAGTTTAGTCAGCTGACCTCGAGATCCATCAATATTTGGGAAGATCTCTTAATGAATTTCCTCCACCATTTAATATCCACCTTATGTAGAACAAGCATCATCAACCTCTATAACTATAAAGAGTGGGGAAATGATCATGTCACTAATTTCATCACCCAATGGAAAGGATTAAAATATTACCTTGATGTGAAACTTTCTTAGGAACAACTATTAGGAATGTGTGTGGAGAATCTTTAAGATGAGATTATATATACCCTAATCTTCCTAAAGTGACTAAGTGGATTATGTGAATTTGTTGAGAGAGATCAGTGATTATAAGAATCTATACAACAGACTAAGTATCAGTCATGCCCATGAACTCCTTCAGATCTAGTTTAGAATCCTGTGAGAGAATAGAATATCACTACTATACAAACTTAGGCCCTCATCCAATCGTAATTTAGGTGCCTCTATAGAACATGTCTCTATAAGCATAGAATTTCTAGGATAATGTTGAACAATTCCCATGTAAGGGATAAACACCTAAGGTTCCTTTCATAAATTTAAAGAAAGGAGTAAAATCCACCAAGGATTATCATGTCCTAGGTTTATTTCTCTGTTCTATAGAGAAGAACCTTTTGAAGTTGTTAGAAACCAAAATACCACAAGAGACTAGGTTAACAAACCATGATGATTACTATCACTAACACAATATCCCTGGGCACACCATAAAATAGTTTTTTTATCTTTAAGGATTTTATCCAAGTCTAAGTATACCATGGTATGGTTTAGTTGGGTGATTCCAAGGCACATGTGATGTATGCTTCTACCACATTTTCTAGCGATGAAGAAGATTTCGATGAATGGAAGCAAATTTCTGGTTGAGGGGTACAAAAGTTTGAAAATTGACTAACCCGTTAGCTAGTTTCTCATGGCCATGAAATTATTCATGCTTGGTTAAACCAATAATGATATCCTATGGTTGGAAAATATTCTTCAGTTCCCCCATCAATGTCATAGCCTTCAATGTATTGGAAAAAATAATATTGACAGTGCTAAGGAAATCATGATCCACCACCAATTTTGAAACCAGTATGTAATCACAGTGATTTTATACCCCTTAAATTGGGGGAAGGCCCTAGAATATATCTGATAATGGAATAATATATTTAATAGGACCAAGATTATACTTATATCAATGTCATTAGGCTGGATGGAAGATCATTGTGCAAAACCCATTGGTTAAGTACATCAACCAACTCCCTCAAGCACCTCTAGTCAATGGTATCAAGGGAAGGGAAATCATCACGATATTAAGAAAAATTCCCCAGGAATGACCTCATAAAGTCTAGATCATGATATTGGGACCATAAAATAGGATTTACTCAGGACTCATTAAGCATAATCCTCATAGGTTGAATCATCAGGCATACCCATGTGACATATTAGGTTGGTTGATCGTATGACTAAAAAACAACAACCTTGGGATCATCCACAAACAATCAATGCTTATACAAAACTTTATAATGATTATCCTCAACCATATGACTAAAAATGGAACACTAAAATCACTAGTTAGGCCCCAATATCTCTTCCAACTATTCCCACCACACTTCCTACCAAAGAGAGACCTTTAGATACCACAAACATTCCCCTAACTTAGAAATATGATTTGTTAATCATTTCATATGTAAAATGAAATGAACCTTGATCTTTAACACAATCTACCTATCAAAGGAGTCATGTTAATCTCTCATCAAGTACCTAAAGATTCCTATCTAGTTTGAAAACAATATGGATACTAATGTGCCATTGTTTAGGGGAACATACACCCACTCTATGTCTCAGTGTAGTTTAATGGTGTAGAAATACATTGATACTTGGTAGAAAATTTTTCTATGATCAATCTCTTCTTAATTTGGATGCACTATAAGAGTGACCAGAAACCACATGGAAATATTTAGTTAGAGTCCAAGTTTGGTGATTTGGTAGAAAACATAAAGTTCATGTTTTTCTCATAGGACACTACATACAACGCCCTACTAGGAAGGTCCAAGATTCACCTACATGTATCAATCCCCTCTTTGTATAACCAGTTCCTCAAATACTCCCTCAATGTATAGGTAAGGGTACTCCATGGTGATTTCCCCCTAAAAATAATATAAATCCCTCTATCTGGATGCTGGGTATTAAAAAAGGGGAGGGAAACACATCTTGATCAATGAGGTGGAGTAGTCAATGCTTCCAATGAAGTGAAAACCACATCAATAAATCCCTAGAATGATTTGAAGGAAACCTTCATCCCATCAATCCACTAGTTGGAAAAAATGATTCTATACCTTGGGAACTATTTTACCATACACAAAAGAATGGAATGCTCTTGGATCACCTAATATTTTTATAAGGGAAATAAACCACTATATATATATGTAACCACTCCCATTTCATACTAAAAGGTCCATCCCATGGTCACTGATTCGTTCCATATTCATATCTTTCAAAGGGAGGGATTGACCCGATTAAAGTAAACACATCACCATTGTTTCAACATCAAAGTTATACACCTATATTAGAAACCAAAAAATGATTATATCCTAAACTTCTATTTCTATGGTCTCTACAATGTTGGAGGATAATAATTCACTACTGAAGGTTCTCCCCATACAGAAACATATGCCAATATTATCTCATGGTCTCCTATTCCCAGAGAGTTATCTCCTTCCTTTGATCCTAATGTTTCTAGTGATGGAGAGGATTTAGATTAATCCCCTCCCACATTTGAGGAAGTGATCTCCACCACTGTAGATGAATTGAAACTGGTGAATCTTAACACCAATCAAGATATAAGGACAACACTGATTAAAATTTTCATGTCTCCTAAGGAGCATAAATGATACATAGAATCTCTAAAGGAACACCATGAAATTTTTACCTAGAACTATAAGTAAATACCAAGGATTGATCGCTAGGTTATTATCTATCATCTTAGAAAACTTATTGACCATCGTTGGTTCAAAAATGAACCAATAAAGATGTATCCCTCCCATGGTATCATGGTCATGGTTGAAATTGATAAGATCAAAAAATTAAAATTCATCAGGGAATTATAATACCCTAATTGGTTGGATAAAATTATTATAGTCAGTAAGAAAAACATACATATTAGATTTTTCATTGAATTATGGTTCCTCAATCTCTATTACCGAAAGGAAAATTTTCTCATCCCAGTGATAAAACTATTGATTAACATGACTAACAGCTCTCAACCCCTTTATTTTATGGATGGGTATTATGGGTATAATCAAATATGAATGGATCCTAAAGAAAAAGAATACACCACCTTTAGGAATCCTTAGGTAACTTAAAATTACCTAGTAATACCCTTTGGTTTGAATAATTATAGGTCCACTTATCCATGTTATATGAATCACATCTTCAATCAACTCCTTAAAAAATTGCTGGAGTGTTATGTTGATGATTTGATGGTGAAAGACCCCCAATTCCAGGACCGTATCGTGGATCTTGAGAAAGTTTTTGACATGATGTATTCCAATCACCTAAATATAAACCCCTTGAAGTGTGAATCTAGGGTCATAAAAGTTACATATATTTGTTTTCAGATACAGAGGCATTGATATCAACCTAAATAATATTAAGGCTATTATCCAAATTCCTCTTTAGCATAATATCTAAGAACTGTGGTGAATCCAGGGACATTTAGCCACATATGAAATTTTCCCTCCAATATGGTTGTAAAATGTAATCCTATTTCAAATATCATAAATAAACGTATTTCCTATCAATGGCATGAGTAATTCAAACCATGTTTCTAACATCAAGTGGTATCTACTAAATCTATTGGTCTTGATGCCACCCATCCCAAGAAATCCCCTCATACTTTATGTGACTTCCCTGAAGCAATACCTTGATAACCTTTTGGCATAGAAGAACAATGAATGCATAGATAATAGTATGCACTATCTCAATCACATGCTTCTTAACACTAAGACCATATTTTCCCCCATTGAGAATATTTCCCTCTCCTTAGTCCTTGTGGCTTAGAATTTATGAAACAACCTGAAGAATCATGAGATACAACTAATATATCATGTCTACCCACTAAAGTAAATAATAAACCATCCCATGTTGTCTAGACGATTGAAATGGTGGGTAGTAATTCTATAGTAGTTTGACATCATGTCCATCCCCTAGAAATCTATCAAGGGACAAACATTGGAAGATCTCATGGACACACATCCAACTTCTGAAGAGATTTTTTTTATATATAATCTTCCTAGATGAATCCATCCTATTTTTTGATCAGGTCACCCCTTGCTAGAAAATTCACTTTGATAGTAACTCCCATATCTCAATTGGGAGAAGACTAAAAAACCTAAAACTCAACATGGGTTTCCTTAATATGTTTTCCATAAATCCATCACTAGCCCTCATGCCATAACCGTTCCTCTTTTTTTAAGGATGTACCAAAAATTAATTTGAGTACTAGCACCTTATCAATGGTCTCACGTTAGATATCGAGATTAATATTCCACAGCTGCATGTGAAGGGTGACTCAGAGTTAACCATAAAGAAAACAAGAGCTCATCTCCTTGCTAGATTTAACTTATGAGATGGTGTCCTAGTTCCCTTCTCTGATTAGGGAGATTCAGGACCCATAATACTAG
Source organism: Viscum album (assembly GCA_963277665.1). Lineage (NCBI taxonomy): Eukaryota > Viridiplantae > Streptophyta > Magnoliopsida > Santalales > Viscaceae > Viscum > Viscum album. The sequence goes on along the minus strand of OY728166.1, from coordinate 148,963,322 downwards.
AATGATTGAAAATATTCTTTGGAAATTATAGTATCACCCCATGAATGTTCAGATCAATATGACTTGGTCATTCATGTGGCACATCATAAGGTTATTGCCCCTACTGCTTCTGAAGAAGCGTACCATTGGGTGAACCAAATTGTCTCTAATAATTCCTCAGAAGGAACTTCAAATTCCCTTATGATAGGAGAAGCACATGAATGAATGAATCCTCTCATTTTTTTACCTCTATCATGGGATTCTCCCATAAAACTGAGCTGAGTGTGAGAAAATATGCCGATGCATAGTAAATTTTATTCTCTATGATGGCGCTAGATTAGAGTAGCTCCTTTATAGGTGTAATATTAATAGAATACTTATCTGTTTCATCCAAGGGAAGAAGGTACCTTAATTATTTCAAAAATTCCTTGTTGGCCCATGTGGGGCCCATCAAGAAGTGTTGAAACTCTTTCAATAGATCTAAATATTGGGGTACTTTTGGACCACCATGGTTTATGAATGCATTTAGTTAACTAAGAAGTTTCATGAATTTCAGATTCATGCCAACTTCATGCATCATACACCAGATATCTTCCATGCCACCAAGTACTCTTGAACCTTCAATGCATAGGTAATTTATGTTTTGAGTCCCTATCAACAAGTGAAAACTTGTAAGAAAAGGTTCATCCTTATTACTATCAACTTCTTCTCAAAGTGGGTGGAAGACATTACCCTCAGAATTCAAGACCTAGTCTATGATAGAGTTTTTGAAATCCCACATCATCTATCAATTGAGGATTCCTAAAACCATTATCATAGATAATGGTACCAAATTTTGAGCTACTAAGTTGGAGAATTTATATAAAAAGTACAAAATTTAGTCTAATCACACATCTTGGTCTAATGGACGGGAAAATAATAAGATTGAGGTGTATAATAAAACTATATCTAACTTTCTAAAAAGGATGGTGGGTATAGAAAAAGAGATGGATAGAAAAGATCTCTAATTACCTATGGGTATATTGGACAATGACCCAGAGTTCCACCAAGGTGATCCCATTCTCCCTGGTATATGGAAAAGGTAGTATTACCCATTGAGGTTTAACAATCATCACTCTAGACAACCATTTTTTAGAAGGTTTCATAAAAGATATCGGAGGTCTACTTGGCCAAATTGGAATCCCTTAATGATATAAATCTCCAAGCACTATACAAATATGAACTTCATCAGAATAAGTTAGTTTGAGAATTCAAAAAAAAAGTTTTTCCTATGATATTTTCTTTAGGGTGACTTGGTATTGGAATTAAGGACACCAATGATACCCAGAAGGAATCCACCAATTCTACAACCCAAATAGGGGGGGGGGGGTTCCTTTTTTCATTCATAAGGTTTAATCTAATGGGGAATACTCATTAATCACCATGGATGAAGAGCACATAACACCTCCCACTAATAAAGGTCCCCCAAATGATACTTTCCATTACAATAAAGCCAGTTTATAACATTCTTGTCACATGATTTTAAAATTTATGACATACATCTTGGTCGTATGATCGAAAACCACACCACAAGGTTTGATCTATAAGACATTGAATGACATATCCTTTTCATCCTGGTAATAATATGTTAAAATTTATAACACATCATATTCAACCTATTTCATTAAACTACATGTCCATCACACTTTACATAATATGTTAAACAATATGGTCCATGTCCTTATTGAATGAAGTAAAATCACATGCTTCTCTTTCCTTGCTTGAGAGGACTTCCCCCTCTATTGTTGGTCATCTATTACACCACCTTAAATAAATACACATGTATTGAATCTTATTTAATGAGACTTATAGAGATTACTAGATGTCTTAACTTAGACCGAACCACCAATATATTTTAGGATACCCCCCTGAGTATAGGTTTGACTCTTTATCACTGATACACCCCTTCATCATGATTAAATTCATAATGGTATGTCACCCAATGTGTTTAAATATTCCTCAACATCCATTAAATTCCACTTACACACTTTAGGTCATCATATATTTGGATCCCCATTATCATTCACATCTGAACGGGCTCCACTATAGTGATAATTCATGGGTAAAATAGGCTCATATCTCATATAGGGCACATGTATCAAGGGATTTTTGGAAAAAAATGATGATTCCCATGTTTCGAACATGGTAAATGGTTAGCCTAAAATTTGTTCACTCCATCCTTGATTACGTAGTTGTGGGACCTATGTTTAAATTACATGGTAAACAGTCATCCTTCTCTCGCTTTTCATCCCCCCTTTAGTGACTTAAATACCGAAAGTCATGATTTACTTCCTCTCCATTTTATTTTATTCTAGTAATTTTTTTAAACCCATAATGTTACCCCTTAATGAATCCACATGAATTTTATAAGCAAGTCCATGTCACATGAACCTTATGATTTTTATTCTATACGCACCTATCATATGCTCTCATGGGATGTGGGAGGTCTCCTAGCACTCTTTATTTACCACATTGAGCATGACTCATGTGGGATTAAGAATAATAGTGGGTTATCCCAAATATGATTGAGACACACAAACATCCCCAAGTAGAAAAAACCTATGGTATACGTATTATAAATTTAAACTATATGCATCTTATCCATGCACTATGACCCTAAACTAGGTGTATACTCCCCAAAAATGTTTGTGTAGTGCCAGTTCCCTTATCCCTTCATTCATGTTTGGTTTAAATTACCTTTTATGTTTAATAGAATAATTAAACATCACTATAATCCTTATAGTATGATGTTAAACTTCATGTATTATTCCCCATCACATGGCTTTAAACTATATGATACCATTGGGCTCTCACTCGAGAGAATGCCCCCCTTTTCGACGCTGGTATCCTAGCATGCCGCCTTCTACAAATACATGTTTCTTGATTATCATTTCACAAGATACATAAGGATACCTATATCCCCTATATTAGGCCCAAACATAGGATCCCCATCATTCCCACCTTGTTTTGGCACTTCACATACCGTTTCTGTATTTCATTGCCTCTTTTCACACTAGGGAAGTGTGTCACATAGTTGGAAGTGGTCTAAGCATCATGACCTTAACTTATAAATATCAAATCATAGATAATATTATATAGGATTTGAATTATTCTTCCCCCCATTCACATCATGTAATGACCTGAGAATTTATAAATTATTATTTTATAAAATGAGTAAATTCCTTATTAAAAATGAAATTATAGAAAATACACGAACTACTTAGGTTATTTTAGACATTTATAGCATGTTGGATTAAAAATATCATTAAGAATAATAATGGTTGATAATATATCTATTTTATAATGATCATTAAGATTAGTATATATTAAGGGTTATGGTAAAGTCCAATTGATGCAGACGAAAGAAGCGATGGAATCGACCAGTAGGATCATACCCAATAAATCCCAATTATTAGAGATTATAAGGAAGATAAAATCATTAGGATTTAACCTTTACCAAGACCAATATGAGATTTAACCACTAAATCATGATAGAAAATATTTAGAGGATAATTTCAACTTTATTAAGATCACGACTCAAATCATGTTCACCAAACCACCCCAAGAAAATATCACCATTACACACCTTACACTTAGGGAATTAACTGGTTTAATAATGGGATTTGTATCTACACCCTAACAGTATGAATTTAGATATATTTTTTACAAATTAATTATTATATTTATATTTTTAGAACTTTTTAATGATTAAATAATAAGTTTAATAAAAATTAGGGTTTGATATGATAAAACATAATTTTTTTGGGAAATATATAGTTTTAATAAAGACACTCTTTTTGATGAATTAGAGTGTTTTTGAAATAAAATATATTTTAATAAATTATTCTTAAATAATATTTATTAAATATAAATTATAATATAGTTTTGTGAAGTGAAATTTAATTTTTATAAGGTTTAGAATGCCCTTATAGTCAAAAAAATTAGTAGTTTTCAATAAATGAGCATTTTTGATTTAAAAGTGAAAATTTTCCTATTTATAGAATTATTTTCATAAATTAAATATTATTTTTAAAATCAAAATATCAAAATAATACAATGATGAATTTTTCATTATTTTCTGAGACGATCAAACTTTTGGGTAAAAATTAAATACGGTATAACTATACAGTATGTATTATAACATCATAAAATCCCAAAAGTGATGTAATAGATTATATAAAGATTATAAATGGACAAAAATATGTTTCTCCTTTAAAATAACATGTTTCTAATGTTATTTGATTTATTTTATAAACCCTTAATGAATCCTCCAAAACCTACATTATATTTTAAGGTTTTAAAATGAATTCTTTATAACCATGACTCACTGCGACATGGTCAGTGTGTTTCAAGATTATGGTTACAGGGGACAAGACCTTGGATGATGCAGGTAGTATTTTATGTGATCATCTAGGGATTTTTATTTTATTTGGGTATTTTTGAATTTAGAAATTTGAATTTGGTATCCTCTTTTTTGTATCCCGCTGGTTACCTCTTAGTCATAAAGAGAGTGTTTTGAAAACCATATAAAAATGTTTTTTTCAGTCAGATGTATAAAAATATTGAATATTTTTTTGGAAGTGGGGATATAGAGTTCAAAACCTAAGTTCAGAAATTAATAAATAATTCTCCTATTTTTTCTATGAAAACTCACCCAAACTCCAATTAATATTCACTAAAAACCCTAGGATCATGAATTTTCTCTACCTTTAGATCTCTAGATCGCTCCAATGGTGACCCAAATATCTTAATAATATCCTACTAACCTTTTATAAGTACCCTCACAAGGTAAGGGATCCTCTCCTTCTCCTCTTTATTCAAGTACCTTCTTTATATTATTCTTTTTTATTCCCATTTTTTCATGTTCGGATATTTATTTACACATAAATATCACCATATATATTATTTACAAATGATGATAGACCCATTTCACTCTCATTAAACCCTTTCATGAATCTTTATGTACCCCCATACACTGCTGATTTTTTCCTATAATTTTTCCATGCTAAATATTTGTATAGTGAATAACCATCCCCAATTCCACTCAAGGGAATTCACCTATGTATAACTTTCCTTAATTGATTAAGTAATTACATGTATGTAACCCAAACTTCTAAATTATTGGATTAAAAGTGACCAAAACATATTATTATGTTTTATGATCTAAGTTTTACAGTTATGCATGTACATTATATAAATATCATGGGTGGCCCTGAATTATATAGGCCTCCAATGCATTGGGTAATGTTTTTATGTCATGAGATACCATGTATAGTTCATGAGAGGTTATCCTAAGCATAATATTTTATGATGTATCAGTGGTTATTCTTGACTAATTCTTATGATGTCATGTATTATATTGTTTCCACATTCCCATGTTTCCTTTATGTTATCATCTTATATCATTCTTCATTATTCAAGTTTATGATTATCACCCCTCTTATGTTACCTTGATATGAATATTGAATCATATTTATTAATTTATTTATGATATGATTTGATTATTCATTTACCAGGATTTATAGTTCACCCCTTTCTTATGTATGTCTCAAGGTTATACCATACAATTTTAGAAGATCAAGGAAATTCAAGGGCATGTTATAGAGTTTTAGTCTATATATTTTTATTTCCGTTTCAAGTTGTTATACTATATACCTAATTACCCAAATAAAATAAGACTCATGATCTTATAGGGTTATATTAAGTGTATCTTTATGAAATAAAATATGAAATTAATCATCAAATAATGTGTATTAAAATACAGGTTTTCATAGTCAGTATTAGAGAAAAGTATAGTTATTTTTGGGGATTAGGATTTGAAAACTCTAGTGAAAGTATTATGGATATGAATAAACCTATGAAAAAATATCAAAATTTTGTTAAAGTATAGTTTAATTGATTTCCAAGAAAATACACCCCTTTATGTATACTACAAGTATTTTTGGATCCATCACAGTTGTACCTTGGGGTAATAACCTCGAAAAGGGAACATTGAGTCAGAATCAATCATTACCTAGTGCATGAAAAAGAGTCCTTACTATAAAACTTGTTTGTCATTCTTAATGAATATTCTTTAGTAAATTTACAATCTCATCATGAACTATTATTAAGGGGAAAAATCCCCTTAATATTTTATATTAGTAAATAGATCATGGATAACTTAAATTTAAACATATAAATTCATAGGTTAAGGAATATATGATATTCATGAGTTATCCCTTTAATGTTTATGGATTCTCGTTTATGTGTTTAGTAGTTTAAAAATTATCATCTCTAAGTCTAGTTAGGATAGAGTAAAAGATTAGAATCAGAATAAATTATTGAAAGGTGGGATTATCATCCATTCTTGAACTTCAAATGACCTATATGACTATAGTTAAATGAATTCTTTCATATCACACAAGTTTATAAAAACTATTCAAACATCACCTCAAAACATGGAAGTAGAGATATCAGTGAAAATGTAAAATGGGGAAATTATTGAATCCTAAGTATATAACTCCCCCTCTGTCCATTTTTGTGGAATAAACTTCCCAAAAAACCTTGTGATACTACCTTTAGAAAAATTTAATGTAATTATAGGTATTGAATGGTTTTACTTGTATAGAGAAAACATGAATTGATGAAATAATGAAATATCCCTATCCAATTAAAATATCTCTCTGATTCTATACAAATTTAAAGAGTTGGATGAATCTGCTTTAGTATCATCATATCAAGAATGTATATTACTTCCTTTTGAGAAAGATTATATAGATAAAATGATTAATACTAAGAGAAAGATCATCCTTTATGAAATTTACATTTTAAGGAAATTCAACAATGTTTTTATTGAAGAATTTCATTTTATTCCTCCTAGTCGAGAGGTTGAGTTCTTGATTAAAATTTTACCCAGATATTTACTAATATACAAGACTCTATATAGAATAACCATTTTTGAAATTTAAGAGTTGAATAAGAGACCACAGGAGAATCTGGATAAAGGGTTTATATACCCAAGTGCTTTATCATGAGGTGAATCGGTCCTATTTGACAAGAAGAAGGATGGGTCAATGCACCTATTCATTGATTATCATGAACTAAACAAAATCATGATAAAGAACAAGTATCATATTCCATAGATTGATGAATTATTCAATCAGCTGCATGGATTCAAACACTTCTCTAAGGTGGATCTTCAGTTGGGATATTATCAAGTAAAGGTGAATGAGTATATCTCCAAGAATACTTTTTGTACATGGTACATGCATAATGATTTCATAGTGATTCCATTTGGACTCACTAATTTTTTAAAAATCTTCTTGGACTTAATGAATAGAGTTTTAGGGATTACCTGGACAGATTTTTGGTAGTATTTATAGATGATATTCTTATCTACTCCAAAATAAAGGAGGTACATGAGGATTATTTGGGTGTCGTACTGAATACCTTGTATAAAAAAATATGTATGAAAATTAAAATAAATGTGAGTTTTGTATGGAGAAAGTAACAATCTTGGGGAATGTTATCACCAACAATGGGATATATGTTGATCCTTTAAAAACATAGTGTTGGGAAAAAATACCTCAAGGTAACATTGCAACATTTTTGGGTTGGTTGTTTTTGTTGACAATGCAGGTTTACATGGAGTATTTTCGAGTTCTAAATAAAATTTTGACAATCCATGTTGACAAAGAACAATGAAAAGGGAACATAAGATCTGAAGGTAGTACAAAAGAACATATACAAGGTGGTGCCATTTCTCAGTGTTTCCCAAATTTTTGGGGTCCAAAATTGGGGGTTTGGTGAGCATCACGAAAAGTGGATATCATTGAAGATCTAAATTAAATAGGGAAAAGGTATGATTTTCGTGAAGATAGGCCTCATGATTTGGATTTTGAGAAGACCAGAATAATATTGACGGTGATTCTTCACGATTATGACGATCTTCGCGAACAACAGAGGTTGAAGCTCATCGCGGTGGTGAAGGGATTTGCGAGGGAGATTCGCAGCGAAGGCATGAAGAAATTAACATGATACTCCAAAATTACGATGAGCTCCGCGATCGGAAAATTTCCATGCTTCTTTGTGATTTTGAGAGAATTTCGGCGGGAACATAAAAGCTTCACGATTTGAGATGACATGGCGTTGACTTCACGCGGAAGGTTTAAGGGTCGGTGGAATCTCCTATAAATAGACCTAGACTTCCACAGGATAAGTAAAGATTTTTCAGAGAAAATATTTTGCTCTTGGTTTGCGAAGGTGGTTCGCGAAGGCAATGTGCTTCGTGAAAGTAGAGCTTCGCAGAAGCTAATCTAGCTCCACAAAAGTTGTGAGCTCCTTGTTGGCTCAGTGAGCTTCACGAGGTATGTCGCTCTGTGATGAATTGAGATCCGCGATGGCCTAATCATTGAAAATGCTATAGCTTCATGAGAGTACTTCATGTGAGTGCTTTTTGAAAATGTAGGAGCTTCACGAAGGCTTGTTTGAGCTTCGTGAAATTGGGAGCCTTGCAAAGTAGGGTGCTTTGCAAAGGTAATTACAAAGGTAGTTTCCCTATGTTCAGAGGCAAAGTTGTATTCATCTGTGGATTAAAGTTGGAATTCAACAGAGCATCTATAAACAGTTGAGGATGAATGTATTCATGCAAATAAAGAGACCTACAGGTCTATAAACTGTGAGTGGATCCCTTCCAAGTACGGTGACCAAAGGAAGGGTAAGAAGGTTATCCTTTCTACTGGCAGTGAGCCTGAGAGAGAGGAACAAGAAGTGACCATTGGGAAAGCAGTGAGCTGACCCTAAACATTGTAAAGGTAGTGATCCTGGGAATATAAGTGATATATCCCAAACATTATTGGTAGTGAGCTTTAGAAGATTTGGTACAACAGCACATCACCATTGTATGATCCTTGGATGTATCCCAATGAGGGTGAACCAAGTAAAAATCTCTGTGTCTACCTGCATGCTTCCCTGCATTGCATTAAAAACATCATCATCAGATAAAGAAGAAAATAAGTGATCATAATATACACGCAAGTGCAAACAAAGTGACCCTTGTAATAAATAGGTCAAGATCCAGTGGGGTAGGAAGAATTTAGAAAAGAATATCCATACCTTGATTCACCCCCCCTCTCAGGGTATATAGGCCCCTATTGGTCCTAACACATAGGTAGTTAAAGGATAACCTAGACCAACCTCTGTGATGGAAATCTATAGTTACCTTGGATTAGATAGATAATATAATTGATTTGTGAGAAACTTCTCATTATTGTCAAGAACACTAACCAAGCTAACTTATAAGGGGGTAATGTTTTTCAGGAATGATGAATGAGAAGAAATCTTAAAATATTTGAAGAAGAGGATAATCACTGCACCTGTTCTCACATTACCAACTAGTGGGGAAGGATTTGTGACCTAAAATGATATTTCCAAAAAAGGATTGGGTTGTGTACTCATGTAATATAAAAAAGTGATATCCAATTCCTCCCCCAATTAAAGATCCATGAGTAGAACTACCCAACACCCAATCTAGAATTGATTGCAGTGATATTTGTGCTAAAGATTTTGAAAAATAATCTCTATAGGGAAAACTGTAACATATATATGGATCATAAAATCCTTTATTATACACACACATAAAAAGAGATCGATATGTGACAACAAAGGTTGTTAGAGATGATAAAAGATCATGTTTTTTCAATCCCTTACCATCCTAGAATGACAAACAAAGTGGCATATTCTTTGAGTATAAAGGATCATGCAACCCTATCCATGATGAGATTTGAAAAGGATCCAATATTCTTGGACATACAAAGGATGAAAATAGGAATAATAAAAGGATATTTATCCTACTTTTCTCATATGACTGCTCAACCATCTATTATTGAGAGGATCAAGGAGGCTCGAAGGATGATGAGGTTCTATAGAGAAATATAACAAATATTCGAAAGTTTAACTTTTCTAAATATAGAATTATAAGTTTTAAAACTTTGATATGTGTCCCATAAAAAACAAAAATGAATAGGGAACTTCTAGATGATGCACATAACTCATCCTTACCTATTTATATAGGAATCACTAAGATGTATAAATATTTGAATCAAAACTTATGTCGGGATAACATGAAGATGGATATTTTAGAATTTGTATCACAATTCTTGGTATGCCAACAAGTCAAGGATGAATGAAATTAGTTTAAAGGTATGATGCAACCATTTTCTATGCTAGTATAAAAATGGTGAATCAAAACCATATATTTTATCATAGGAATACCAATTACATCTAAAGGAAATAATCCCATATAGGTGGTATTCAATCACCTTAAAAATTAAATACTTTTATTTTATATAAAGGAAAATTTATCTCTTGACCAAATCACCAAGATATACATAAAGTAATTGTTAGGAATACCTATAGTTCCATTATATACTTTATCTAATTGAGACTTGAGGTTTAACTTGAGGTTTTAGAGAAGCCTTTAGAAAGAATTAAATAAAAAACTAAGCTTTAACACTACTTATTACCCTCAGATGGATGGTCAATTTGAAATAACCATTCAAACTATAGAAGATATATTTAGATCATATTCAATGGATTTACAAGGATATTGGTATCAACACATTCAACTATTGGAGTTACTATATAATAAAACTTTCTATTATAACATTAAACTATCAGATTATGAGGCTCTATATGGGAAGTGGTTTCAGACTCTGACATACTGGGATTAAGTTAGAGAGTGGAATATGAAGAGACCTGATCTTATCCAATAAATTATAGAGTTGTTTCAAAACACTCAAAATTATACAAAATATGTACAAATACTATATAAAATTATTATAGATAATCATGGATGAGACCTAAAGTTTGAGGTTAGAAATTAAAAATTCCCTCATATATCACATGGAACCATTTCGAAAGGTTTAGAAATAAGAGAAAGATTAGTCTAAGATACACCAACCATTTGAGATTCTTTATCATATATGAGTGGTTTATTATCAACTAACACTCCCACTTAACATTTCTGAAGTACATGATGTGTTCCATGTATCCCTCATGAGGACGTACAAACTAAGACCCTCACATGTACTGAATCCATAGGTGGTATTATTGGAGAATGATCATTCATATAAGGATAAACCAGTGAATATCAGAGATCATAAAGACAAGGTTATAATAAAAAAGACAACCCACCTTGTCAAAGTGCTATAGGAGAACCAGAAGTATGAAGAAGCAACTTGGGAACTAGAAGAGGTTTTGAAACATAAGTACCCTCATCCATTTTAGTGTCAAAATGAAATTTTGAGGGTGAAATGCAGCTAACCAATAATTTTACGCATATTATTACATGATTATTAAACATAAATGACCATTAATATGACACAAGTATTGTAAATTCCTAGTGTATTTGGAAGACTAGGTTCTTAATACATAAAACATAGCATCCTTATTTTATTTTCCAATGTAAGATCCCAAAATCCATCTGATATCCTAAATTTACATGAGATAACTTTGGGAATACATAAAGAAAGGGATGATATAAAAATATCAATAAGGGAATAAACTATATAATGAAACACAACATGTGAGTTAAAGGTATAACATGATATCATAAAATAGAAATCACATGAGTAATAACATGAAAGAATAATGTAAAAAACATGGTATAATATGATCATGTTATAATAGGAAATATGGTAGTAACATATAACATGACATAAACATGAGTCAAGGCTATCTTCCTAGACAATATCACATAGTGGAAAAAGTTTCTCAATGGATTAGGTTTACTACCTAATCCCATACATGACATATCATGAGACTAAAAATTACCCAATTCATGGGAGAAATATCTAAGAATTCCCATCATAACATGTTCATGATCTATGTGTGCCACATAAAGAAAATAAATCGTAATTCATAACATAATAATTAGCCAAGGAAAGAAAATGGGTTTCGTAATCTTGATTCTTATCATATTCAAAGGATATTTTATATTGAATCTATTTGAGAAATGATAATAAGGAATTTATTACCCCATCAAATGGAGGGATAATAAAATTGGTATATATGTGAGAGACATATATACATAATTTAGAAGAAATTAATAACATTAAAGGTTTTTTCATTGATGAAAACACTTTAAAAAACATTCTTGAGGAGAATAAAATTTCCACTTTGAGTAATATCAAAGATGTAATCTTAGATGGAAATTTTATTTGAAAGATAACTATAAACATTTCTTGAGGAAAATATCCTTTCCATTTTGAAAACAATTATTTAAAATCTAAAAAATTATCAAATATTAAATATTTTTTTAAAATAACATTTGAAACATAAAAAGGAATTTTTAAAACATTTAGTGGCCATGATGGCGAAAGAGTTCCATTCATGCCTAATATATTGAAAAAAATAAAGATTATTTTCAAATTTTTGTAAGAAAATTCAAAAAATACATCATTATTAAAATGATTGGAATATTACTTTTAAATTTTTTTGTAATAAAAATTAAGGGTAAAAATGAATTTAAAAAATCATAGTAAAACATTTTTGAAAATATTTTTAGAAAACATGAATTTGGAAGAAGAAATATTTTTGACTGAAGAGAGAAATGAAGTTGGACTTAAAAAAAATTCTAAATCATTTTTAGTACCAAATAGATGAAAATGGTATTATTACTTTAAATCACAATGAATAACCATAGGATAATAAGATGAGTGGGGTTTACTAGACAATGATCAAATAATTTCCTTAAATGGAAATTCAAGCATAAGAAATCCCAATTAAAATGAGATTGAAACATAAACCCTTACCACTTTAGTAAATTCTGAATCCTAACATACCATGAATAAATTAAAAAAATTGTAACTTAAAATTTCATGATATAGTATTTTAAGGGGCAGTATATACACCATTCTGATGAAATTATGCACATAAAAGAACATGTGTCTCAAAGAAGGAAGATTGAGATGAAACCCTTACAAATTTCATTTCATTAAGGTGAGAATTAATCATTGGGGTGATCTTGTGTAAAAAAACTATATTCAAAAAAATAAAATTTATAAATCAAAATTCATTTCACACATAATTTTGGCATAATATCATCAATGAAGTAGTCGTATAACCCAATAAATAGAAATTATGTTAAGAAACCCCTTACCTCAAGTTTCCCTTTAGTTGAGTGGTATTTAACCTCCTATATAGTGGTTTTAAATTTTTTATTAAATTATAATAGAATCATATTATTACTTATAATATCATATAAAATCATTTTATAATGTCTTATTACCCATTCATTAAAAATATTTCATTATCACTAATATTTCAGGTGTTAATTGGTTTATTTTCTTCTACATGTTTTGTCATGAAAGCATTAGATCTTGAACATAGGTTATAGATACATAATATCCAGAATTATATTAATGTTATAAATATAATTTTTTATCACTAGATTTATCTTTATAATCATTATTTAATTTTTGAACATAGATAATGAATCACATCGCTTTGTAGAGATGGTAGGTCGTACGTATGCACGAGCGGCATTATCATTTACTTAACGGGTGAAAAGGTAAGGAAGTAGGTTGTATATTAATTTTAAAAAATAAATATAATGTCCTATATATCACATATATTTATTAAATTTATCATTTTTTTCTTTCCATGTAAAGCGTTAGTGAAGAACGAATCACATCACTTTGTGAGGCGGTAGTCCGCTATACATATGAACGACGTTATCATTTATTCAATTAATGATAAGGTAATACTGTACATGTTATATTTATTTTAAATAATTATTAATATTTCATGAATATAATATATAAATTTCAATTTAATCCTTATTACCTTATATGTAAAGCGTAAGTGAAAAACAAATCACATCACTTCATGAGGCGGTAGTCCTCCGTACACACGATTGACATTATCGCATTCTCTACAGAATAGGAATTAAGAAGGTATATATGATATTATAATTAAATAATTATAATTATATCATAAATATCACTTATAAAAATTATATATAAAATTATATCCAACCTTGATAAGAGGTGATGGAAAATTAATTATGTCGTTTCGTGATGTGGTAGTTCGTCGTACACACGATCAACTATTTCATTACCCTTTTGATAGAGGATGATATAGTTGTAGTTAATTAAATTAAAATAATAAAATATCAATATATTTAATAAATTGAGGTTATTATATCATCATGGTTTAATAATATTTTAAGGATGTGGAATAAGAAATAAAATAAATTTCTCGGTTAAGGACGTTACCTTTTCTTTAGAAAACTTCTTTTGGTTTGAACCAAAATCCTTCCTCAGAAAGATTTATGAAAAAAAGGATTATAGAATGATGTTTGGGAATTAAGGAAGTTATTTTGGAAGGTATTTTCTAAAAAAATTAGTTTTGTAAGTGTATAATGGTTTGGAGAGGTGGTGACCTTTTATAAGTGGGGGAGATGACACACTTAGAATTTTTTGAAAAGAAAGAATTCCACCCATGTTTTTATCATGAAAAAGGATAACAAATGTACCATTTTAGGACCTTATAATAGATAACGTCTAAATATTACCATAAAATAGTAATTATAAATGTTTTATTTCATTTTTAATGTAAAGACCCGTAAATTTCAAGGAAATTTTTTTTCTTAATTTTCTTTGGAATTTTACAAGAACGCAGTTTCTGACGGCGCCTGATTCCGAGGCCCGGTGTGCCCAGAATCATTTTCTGAAGTTTGGCTCGGGTACGTTCAGTGAACGGACGAGCGGGTTTTTCTAACTTTTGAACCGGTGCCCGGAATCGAATTCTGAGGGCACCGATGAAATCGCAGCGCCGGTATTCGCTTAGAAACGCCTCTTTCGGAGTTGCGTTTGCTCGGGTGTGGTTTTTAATTTTCGGGCTTAAAGTTAAGAAATAAAATAATTTTGCGACAGCTTTATTTTATTTCACTTAAGCCACTTGGAAGCCACTTGAAGCCACTTAAAGGAGGCTTGAACTGAGTTGAACTGGATAGGATGCTATCCAGAAATATCCTACCCCCTTGGTAGGATATTTTTGAGGTGGGGCCCGCACGAGCCCCGCCGTTTCTTTCCGCTAAGAAACGCAACCGTGAAAACCCGTCTTAATGAAAGTCAACCGATGCGTTTTCTAAATTCTTAACACACCATTTAATTGGGCGGTTTATTTCGTGAATTAAATGGGTCGTTTCTTTCGTTGAATTAATTCAACAAATTGATGGATCGTTTCTTAACCAGTTTTTCAAATTCGTTGGCGTAATAATAAAATAAGACCAACGCTTAACCTCTGGTTATTTGCGCTTGAGAAGATTTGGGAGAACCCTCGCAGCTTCTTCTCCCTCGTGAAGAACGCGAAGAACGCGAAGAACGCGAAGAACGCGAAGAACGCCGAACCCGGAAATCGACGACGCCTTCGCCCGAGACGTTCTTCCGATCTCCGATCTCCGATCTCCGATCACCGACCATTCGAGGTGAGTGCTTTCGGATTTCCTCTCAAGTTCTTTTCCTTGGTTTTAAACGAAACACAGATTTAAATATTAATAATTTAAATCTGTTGTTCTTGATTCGTTGAGCTCGCCAACTCAACGCCGGAATCCGCGACGACGCGACGCCTCCCCGCGACGACGCGACGATCGATCTCTTCCGCGACGGTCTCTTCCGCGAAGAACGCCCGCGCACGACGATCATCAAGGTAGGGATTCATTTTGGAAAATTACCCCTTTTTAATTTTCTCGTGAACGTTCTTGAAAATTAAAAAGCCGGTTTTCAATGAACATTTTTATTTTAATTAAAATTGTTGGATCATGTGTTGATCGTTTTTCTTCCAGTTGTTTATCTCTAACGCGGAGGGTGCGGGCCAAACGAACACGGCCCGACGACCCTCCGCCGTTCTTCATTTTAAGCGGATTTGACGGTCAACGACGGAACGTGCCGCAGCGGACGTTTGACGATCCCGCAGTAAAGAACGGATCCCGGGAGGAGCAACGGCGCAGACGGGAAAGAAAACGGGCCACCGGAGCGACGCCGGCGGCCCGCGGAAGTTGCCGGCGGCCGGAGGCGGCGCCGCCCCGGCGCGCCGCCGGACGAAATCCGCCGCGGCCGAAGCCGCGGCGGCGGCGGCCAAACGGACCCGCGGCGCGCGGGTCCGGTTCATCCGGGCGGATGCGGATCAGCGGGTCCCGCACGCGGGCCGCGGTCCTTCCTCAAGCCGCGGGTCAGCACCCGCGGCTTCCACCCGCGCGGCTCGTCCAAGCCGAGCCGACCGAGCCGGACCGGCCCTGGCCGGGCCAGCCGGGTCGGACCCGGGTCGGGTCTACCCGGTTCGGGCCGACCCAGGGGGGGGGGGGGGGTCGGGCCGGTTCGGCCCGGGCCCGTACCCCCCATCTTCGGACGTTTTCGTTCAAACGCCCGTATCTTGAGCTTCGTGCCTCCAAATGACTCGCCGTCAGTGGAAACGCGATCCTTGAATCGAGACGGTCGTTTCGGTATATCGCACTCAAGGTTTCGGAATACTTTGTGTTCGGCCGGGTTGGTTCGTACACGAGACCAACCGGGCCCTCGGAGCGGAAACACTCATATCTTGAGCTACGAACGTCCGATTGAAGTGTCGTCAGCTTTGTTGAATTCCTCTCAGTGAGACGGATCTTTTGGCATACTCCGCCCGAGGTTTGGACGCAGGTGGAGTGCGGTCGGGTTGGTTTTGCCTTAAAAACTAACCGGGCCCCTGGGACGAAAATGCCAATATCTCTCAGACCGGGCGTCCGATTGACGCGCCGTCTGCGACGTTGAGTTCCTGTTGACGATACGGAACTTTTGGATACATCAACTTCGGACTTCGTGTCAGTTGATGTATCAGCC
Source organism: Viscum album (assembly GCA_963277665.1). NCBI lineage: Eukaryota > Viridiplantae > Streptophyta > Magnoliopsida > Santalales > Viscaceae > Viscum > Viscum album. The sequence continues at coordinate 148,946,448 of OY728166.1, read as the reverse complement.
TCTCGGCTCGTGGAGCGGACCTTCCCGAACGAGCTTGCTGTGTGCGGGAACCCTAGTGCTGGCTGCGACTGCTACTTCGACCGTGCAGAGATCCTCAGTGGACTGCGGCGACGACTGTGCAGAGATCCTCCGTGGACTCCGACGACGACCGTGCAGAGATCTTCAGTGGACTGCGGCGACGACCGTGCAGAGATCCTCAGTGGACTGCGGCGACGACTGTGCAGAGATCCTCAGCGGACTGCGACGACTACTGCACTCAGCGATCCTACGTGGATCAGTGCTACAGGTCCTGTGTGGGCCCGGTCCTGTGTGGCCCCGATCCTGTGTGGGTCCGATCCTGCGTGGGTCAGCGCTTAGCGGTTCTGTGTGAGCCAGCGCCTACAGGTCCTGCGTGGGCCCGGTTCTGTGTGGGCCCGATCCTGTGTGGGTCATCTCTCAGCGGTTCTGTGTGAGCCAACTTCTACAGGTCCTGCGTGGGCCCGATCCTGTGTGGGTCACTGCAAGGTTAGTACCTATCGATCCTTCGTGGGTCCGACGACTTAGATGGTTCAATGATCATCTTTATCGTCATCCGAAGAAGTATACCTGTGTGAGCTGAATCTTGTGTTACTCTCCTTTGTGGATTGTGTTGAGCTATCCTGTGTGGATTTACTGTTTACTCTCCTTTGTGGATTGTCTTGCTCTATCCTGCATGGGTATACGTTTTGCTTTCCTGTGTGGACTGGGTTGTGCTTGGGCTCGGACGTTGGAGCCGAACGGGAATTGAAGACTTAGGTATATGTATGGGCATATACCTAAACCGTGTCAGATGTTATTTCGTGATTGTATCTTTCCTTTGTGGATTATCCTTTGTAGATTTCGGGAGACCTTCGGGGGTCTCGGGGTCCCTACTGAGTAGCTTGTACTCACCCCTGCACGGGCTATGCCCGCACTTCGTGGTGTTGGTTGCAGACGACGGACAGCGCTGATCGTGGAGGAGGCGTGCGGAGCAGGACAGTACCTGGAGGTGGACCACTGGGCGGGACGTACTCGGAGCGGTTAGGTGGACCCGAGGAGCAGTGGAGGCTATCTGTACCCACCCTTCAGGTGGGACTTCCGGAGGACGGCTCGTCGCTGCAGTTTTCCCTTTTCAGTTGCTGTTTTTCCTTTCAGTTGTACTTTACAGTTGGGCTTGTATTTCCGGCCCCCTTTTACTTCCAGCACAGCTTGTACAGTTTTACTTAGTGTTTACTTTTCCGCTTGCTTGCTCTGTGGTGCTTGTTTACTTTTCAAAGGCAATGCCTTCCCTTTTTGTTGGGATTTACGCCTTGGTGCTAGTCGCCAGCCCCTGGCCTATGGAAGGCGGGCTTGGGGTAGTCACGGCACGGGCCCCGAGGACGGGTCGTGACAAATTGGTATCAGAGGTGGTCGGTTCTACCGCAGACTCTGATCTTTCTTCTATGTGAAGCAAAAGTGTTTAGTGTATTGAGTGTGGTTATCAGTCCAGGGAGTCCAGTGTTGGTGCGGCGGTCGACGTATCCATACACCAGGACCCTGACTTCTGATTCCCGACTTAATGTACGAAAACATTGTTTGCATGTGTGTTTCAAGTTTTCTCTGTGATTACTTGTGTCAGCTCACCAGGTATACTGTTCTGACCGTGGCATACTTGTTTCCTTTCAGGATGGCACGACGACAGCAGCCAGCTAGGGTTCCCAGAGTAGGGCGCGACGACAGCCCGCCGAGCGATGAGGCCTCAGTACAGGGCCCGTTGACAGCAGAGGCACCGGCGGTACCTTTACCCGCCGAGCCCCTGATGCTTCCAGCACTGGCAGCTGACGACGCACGACGCCTCGGAGCTCTACACGAGTTCCAGCGCCAGCGACCACCCAGGTTCCGTGGGGATTCGGACCCCCAGGCAGCCGAGGACTGGCTGGAGGCGGTCGTCCGAGTTTTCAGGCTAGTGAGGACGCCAGCAGACCTCATGGTGATCCTCGCGGCGAGCTTACTGCACGCAGTAGCCGGACGCTGGTGGAGCCTGATGCTCCAGGTACACGATGAGGCCTCCCTCATCTGGACGGACTTCGAGAGCCTCTTCCGCTCAGAGTTCGTCCCGGCCACCCTCCGAGCGGTGCGCATCCAGGAGCTTCTTCAGCTGCGGCAGGGCAGCTTGACGGTCGCTCAGTACGCGGCGAGGTTCACCGACCTTTCTCGGTACTCGACAGACATGGTACGGGACCCCTTCTTCCGGTCCCGGACCTTCGAGCAGGGTTTAAGACACGAGATCAGGGCATCGCTGATCTCCCTCAGCATCCCGACCCATGAAGGAGTACTGGAGCGAGCCCTCCTGATCGAGAGCTTCCTGGCTGAGTCCACAACGAGACCCACCGCAGGGCGGCAGATAGCGGAGTCTTCGGCAGCTGGTAGCCGGCGGATGACTCAGGGTTCCAGGCGGACCAGACCTTCCGGCAGGCGACCTCGGGACGCTGGCTCAGCAGTGCAGGGAACCCGGCCCAGAGCCAGCCTTCCGAGAGGCAGACAGTGCTACGAGTGCGGCAGGCAGGGCCACATGGCTCGTGACTGCCCGACCCGTCGTACCGAGGGGCAGCAGACGGTGGAGGGGCCACCCAGGCAGAGGCAGAGGGTCGACCGTGGCGGTCCGCAGGGAGGAGGCGGACGAGGTAGAGGAGCTGGCCGAGCAGCAGGTGGTGGGCGACGCTTTGAGGCTCTGCCACCACCACCACCAGGAGGCCCGCCCCGACCACAGGGAGCTGGCGGGCAGAGATAGGCTCAGCTCCAGGCAGCGGAGGCCTACGACCACGGCGCGCCAGAGATGATTCGAGGTACGATCTGTGCTTATTCCACCCTTGCTGCAGTTCTGATAGACACAAGAGCGAGTCACTCTTTCATAGCCACTGCCCTTGTTCGGAGCTCAGAGATTCCGACAAAGCCGTTGGCTCGATCCTTACGGCTAGAGACTCCTACGGGAGAAGACTCGACGATTACGCACTGGTGCCGGCAGTGTGAGCTTACTCTAGGAGGCGAGAGCTTCGGCTGGGATCTTCTTGTAGCGGCGTCGAGGCCTTACGACGTCATTTTGGGCATGGATTGGTTATCTACGGTCCATGCTCAGATTGACTGCTTTAGGCGCAAGGTGCGATGTGTGCGCACCGACGGGAGCAGGTTCACCTTCACCGGCGAGAAGGGAGCCTTAGCAGCATAGGATGGACTCACGCAGAGGAGAGGTCAGCCCATCACTCATCAGTTGGCTAGCCTCATCCTGGGAGAAGTTGACGTGCAGAGTCCCAGTTTCCCTGCAGTGGTGGATCAGTACGCGGACGTCTTTCCCGACGACGTTCCAGGACTACCTCCTCGCAGAGAGGTAGACTTTTATATTGACCTGTACCCCGGGACAGCCCCGATATCCACTCCATCATATCGGATGGCCCCCGCTGAGCTTCGAGAGCTGCGAGTACAGTTGGAGGACTTGCAGGGCAAGGGGTTCATCCGACCCAGTGTTTCACCCTGCGCTTCCCCGATTTTGTTCGCCAAGAAGGCGGACGGGAGCTTGCGACTGTGTGTCGATTATCGTCGCCTGAATCAGGTGACAGTGAGGAACAAGTATCCGCTACCCAGGATTGATGATCTCTTCGACCAGCTCAAGGGATCACGGTGGTTCTCGAAGATAGACCTCAGGTCAGGCTATCATCAGCTTAGAGTTCGAGACGAGGATGTGCAGAAGACGACCTTCAGGTGTCGGTATGGCCACTTCGAGTTCTTGGTTATGCCTTTCGGCGTGACCAACACTCTAGCAGTGTTCATGAGCCTCATGAACAGGATCTTCCAGCCATACCTCGATCGATTTGTCGTGGTCTTCATCGACGACATTTTGGTGTACTCGACGACGGAGGAGGAGCACGCCTACCACCTGCGTGTTGTACTAGACACGCTCCGAGAGCACCAGCTTTATGGCAAGCTCTCGAAGTGTCAGTTCTGGTTGCGTGAGGTCCACTTCTTGGGGCACGTCATTTCTGAGGCGGGAGTTGCAGTGGATCCCGCGAAGATAGAGGCAGTGCTAGCTTGGGAGCCACCCAAGAGCGTGATAGAGGTGCGGAGTTTCTTGGGCCTAGCCGGATACTATCGGAGATTTGTGCCGGACTTCTCCAGAGTTGCGGCCCCACTCTCAGCGTTGACGAAGAAGGGGAAACCCTTCGTGTGGTCAGACGGATGTCAGCAGTGCTTCCAGGAGCTGAGGCAGAGGTTGACCAGCGCACCTATCTTGAGGTTGCCTGAGGAGGGAGTTGGATACGTAGTCTACTGCGATGCATCAGGGACCGGACTCGGGTGTTTCCTGATGCAGGAGCGGGCCGTGATTGCCTACAGATCACGTCAGTTGAGGCCGCATGAGCAGAACTACGCTACCCATGACTTGGAGTTGGCAGCAGTGGTCTTCGCCCTGAAGACATGGCGACACTATCTGATGGGCGAGCGCTTCATAGTCTTTTCTGACCACCAGAGTCTCAGGTACATCTTCTCTCAGAAGGACCTGAACCTGAGACAGCGGCGATGGATCGAGTTCCTCCAGGACTATGACTTTGAGATAGTCTATACTCCTGGGAAGGGGAACGTGGTGGCTGATGCCCTCAGCAGGAGGACGGGCATCCAGCTACTTGAGGAGGAGACAGAGCAGCTAGCCTCTTTGCAGATATCCTTCGTGGATAGAGACGGAGCAGCCTTCCCTCAGTCTCTCACAGTCTCTCCTCCACTTCTTCAGCGGGTCAGAGAGGCACAACATGGGGATGTTGACTGTGAGACGCGGCGTGCACAGATATCCTCAGGACAGGCACCTGATGGTTTCTCCCTTGGAGCAGAGCACGATGTCCTTTTCAGAGGACGTACCTTGGTACCAGTCGCCTTACGAGAGGAGGTGCTGAGAGAGTTTCACACTTCTCCCTTGGCGGTACATCCTGGAGTGACGAAGATGTACCAGGATCTCAGGCGACAGCACTGGTGGCCGGGCATGAAGAAGGCTGTGGCAGAGTTCGTTTCACGGTGCCTCACCTGCCATCAGGTGAAGGCAGAGCATCAGGTACCAGCAGGCTTGGTACGACCCTTGGAGGTCCCGGAGTGGAAGTGGGACGGGATATCTATGTACTTTGTGACTGGACTTCCACGCACTTCCAGAGGTCACGATTCCATATGGGTGATTGTTGACCGACTTACCAAGTCGGCACACTTCTTACCCATCCGAGAGCAGGGCACAGTGGAGAGCTTGGGGCGTCTCTACGTTCAGGAGATTGTACGACTTCACGGTGTGCCATCGACCATCGTCTCCGATCGGGACGCTCGTTTTACTTCCCGGCTTTGGAAGGGGTTGCAGGAGGCGTTCGGGACGCGACTACGTCTGAGCACCGCCTTTCACCCTCAGACGGATGGTCAGACGGAGAGGACCATTCAGACTCTCGAGGACATGCTCCGTGCATGTGTCCTCGACTTTGGTCGCAGCTGGGAGGACCACCTACCCTTGGTAGAGTTCGCGTACAACAACAGCTACCACTCCACCATCGGGATGGCACCCTACGAGGCGTTGTACGGCAGGCCTTGCAGATCTCCTTTGTGCTGGACAGACCCTGGAGAGTCAGCACTTGTGAGACCAGAGATGGTCCGGGCCACGACAGAGAAGGTCCAGGTCATCCAGGAGCGGATGAGGACAGACCAGAGCCGGTAGAAGTCATATGCTGACAGGAGGCGGAGACCACTAGAGTTCGAGGATGGCGACCACGTCTTCTTGCGGGTCTCACCTCGACGTGGTTTGAGGAGATTTGGCCGAGGCGGCAAGTTGTCTCCACGCTTCATCGGACCCTTCCTGGTCCTCAGCAGGGTTGGCGAGGTGGCTTATCGCCTGGCTTTGCCACCTCAGTTGCACCGGGTACACGACATCTTCCACGTATCCCAGCTGAGGAGATACGTACACGACCCGACACACATCATTGACTATGGGGAGATAGACGTGGATGATGGGGAGACTTTTGCGGAGGTCCCAGTGGAGATAGAGGATCGACAGGAGCGGGTCCTACGTGGGCGATCGATTCCTCTTGTGCACATTAGATGACAGCACGGGAACCTCCAAGAGAGCACTTGGGAGCGGGAGGCTCAGATGCGTGCTCAGTACCCACATTTGTTTCCCTAGTTTTTGATGTATCTTTACGGGGACGTAAAGTCCTGAGGTGGGAGTAATGTAAAGACCCGTAAATTTCAAGGAAATTTTTTTTCTTAATTTTCTTTGGAATTTTACAAGAACGCAGTTTCTGACGGCGCCTGATTCCGAGGCCCGGTGTGCCCGGAATCATTTTCTGAAGTTTGGCTCGGGTACGTTCAGTGAACGGACGAGCGGGTTTTTCTATCTTTTGAACCGGTGCCCGGAATCGAATTCTGAGGGCACCGATGAAATCGCAGCGCCGGTATTCTCTTAGAAACTCCTCTTCCGGAGTTGCGTTTGCTCGGGTGTGGTTTTTAATTTTCGGGCTTAAAGTTAAGAAATAAAATAATTTTGCGACAGCTTTATTTTATTTCACTTAAGCCACTTGGAAGCCACTTGAAGCCACTTAAAGGAGGCTTGAACTGAGTTGAACTGGATAGGATGCTATCCAGAAATATCCTACCCCCTTGGTAGGATATTTGTGAGGTGGGGCCCGCACGAGCCCCGCCATTTCTTTCCGCTAAGAAACGCACCCGTGAAAACCCGTCTTAATGAAAGTCAACCGACGCGTTTTCTAAATTCTTAACAGACCATTTAATTGGGCGGTTTATTTCATGAATTAAATGGGTCGTTTCTTTCGTTGAATTAATTCAACAAATTGATGGATCGTTTCTTAACCAGTTTTTCAAATTCGTTGGCGTAATAATAAAATAAGACCAACGCTTAACCTCTGGTTATTTGCGCTTGAGAAGATTTGGGAGAACCCTCACAACTTCTTCTCCCTCGCGAAGAACGTGAAGAACGCGAAGAACGCGAAGAACGCGAAGAACGCCGAACCCGGAAATCGACGACGCCTTCGCCCGAGACGTTCTTCCGATCTCCGATATCCGATCTCCGATCACCGACCATTCGAGGTGAGTGCTTTCGGATTTCCTCTCAAGTTCTTTTCCTTGGTTTTAAACGAAACACAGATTTAAATATTAATAATTTAAATCTATTGTTCTTGATTTGTTGATCTCGCCAACTCAACGCCGGAATCCGCGACGACGCGAAGCCTCCCCGCGACGACGCGACGATCGATCTCTTCCGCGACGGTCTCTTCCGCGAAGAACGCCCGCGCACGACGATCATCAAGGTAGGGATTCATTTTGGAAAATTACCCCTTTTTAATTTTCTCGTGAACGTTCTTGAAAATTAAAAAGCCGGTTTTCAATGAACATTTTTATTTTAATTAAAATTGTTGGATCATGTGTTGATCGTTTTTCTTCCAGTTGTTTATCTCTAACGCGGAGGGTGCGGGCCGAACGAACACGGCCCGACGACCCTCCACCGTTCTTCATTTTGTGCGGATTTGACGGTCAACGACGGAACGTGCCGCAGCGGACGTTTGACGATCCCGCAGTAAAGAACGGATCCCGGGAGGAGCAACGGCGCAGACGGGAAAGAAAACGGGCCACCGGAGCGACGCCGGCGGCTCGCGGAAGTTGCCGGCGGCCGGAGGCGGCGGCGCCCCGGCGCGCCGCCGGACGAAATCCGCCGCGGCTGAAGCCGCGGCGGCGGCGGCCAAACAGACCCGCGGCGCGCGGGTCCGGTTCATCCGGGGGGACGCGGCTCAGCGCGTCCGCGGCTCGCCAGCGCGGCCCGCACGCGGGCCGCAGTCCTTCCTCAAGCCGCGGGTCAGCGCCCGCGGCTTCCACCCGCGCGGCTCGGCCAAGCCGAGCGGACCGAGCCGGCCGAGCCGGGTCGGACCCGGGTCGGGTCGACCCGGTTCGGGCCGACCCAGGGGGGGGGGGGGTCGGGCCGGGTCGGCCCGGGCCCGTACCCCCCATCTTCGGACGTTTTCGTTCAAACACCCGTATCTTGAGCTTCGTGCCTTCAAACGACTCGCCGTCAGCGGCAACGCGATCCTTGGATCGAGACGGTCGTTTCGGTATATCGCACTCAAGGTTTCGGAATACTTTGAGTTCGTCCGGGTTGGTTCGTACACGAGACCAACCGGGCCCTCGGAGCGGAAACACTCATATCTTGAGCTACGGACGTCCGATTGAAGTGCCGTAAGCTTTGTTGAATTCCTCTCAGTGAGACGGATCTTTTGGCATACTCCGCCTGAGGTTTGGATGCAGGTGGAGTGCGGTTGGGTTGGTTTTTCCTTAAAAACTAACCGGGCCCCTGGGACGAAAATGCCAATATCTCTCAGACCGGGCGTCCGATTGACGCGCCGTCTGCGAAGTTAAGTTCCTGTTGACGATACAGAACTTTTGGATACATCAATTTCGGACTTCGTGTCAGTTGATGTATCAGCCTCTCGGCTCGTGGAGCGGACCTTCCCGAACGAGCTTGCTGTGTGCGGGAACCCTAGTGCTGGCTGCGACTGCTACTTCGACCGTGCAGAGATCCTCAGTGGACTACGGCAACGACTGTGCAGAGATCCTCCGTGGACTCCGACGACGACCGTGTAGAGATCCTCAGGGGACTGCGGCGACGACCGTGCAGAGATCCTCAGTGGACTGCGGCGACGACTGTGCAGAGATCCTCAGCGGACTGCGACGACTACTGCACTCAGCGATCCTACGTGGATCAGTGCTACAGGTCCTGTGTGGGCCCGGTCCTCTGTGGGCCCGATCCTGTGTGGGTCCGATCCTGCGTGGGTCAGCGCTCAGCGGTTCTGTGTGAGCCAGCGCCTACAGGTCCTGCGTGGGCCCGGTTCTGTGTGGGCCCGATCCTGTGTGGGTCATCTCTCAGCGGTTCTGTGTGAGCCAACTTCTACAGGTCCTGCGTGGGCCCGATCCTGTGTGGGTCACTGCAAGGTTAGTACCTATCGATCCTTCGTGGGTCCGACGACTTAGATGGTTCAATGAGCATCTTTATCGTCATCCGAAGAAGTATACCTGTGTGAGCTGAATCTTGTGTTACTCTCCTTTGTGGATTGTGTTGAGCTATCCTGTGTGGATTTACTGTTTACTCTCCTTTGTGGATTGTGTTGCTCTATCCTTCATGGGTATACGTTTTGCTTTCCTGTGTGGACTGGGTTGTGCTTGGGCTCGGACGTTGGAGCCGAACGGGAATTGAAGACTTAGGTATATGTATGGGCATATACCTAAGCCGTGTCAGATGTTATTTCGTGATTGTATCTTTCCTTTGTGGATTATCCTTTGTGGATTTCGGGAGACCTTAGGGGGTCTCGGGGTCCCTACTGAGTAGCTTATACTCACCCCTGCACGGGCTATGCCCGCACTTCGTGGTGTTGGTTGCAGACGACGGACAGCGCTGATCGTGGAGGAGGCGTGCGGAGCAGGACAGTACCTGGAGGTGGAACACTGGGCGGGACGTACTCGGAGCGGTTAGGTGGACCCGAGGAGCAGTGGATGCTATCTATAACCACCCTTCAGGTGGGACTTCCGGAGGACGGCTCGTCGCTGCAGTTTTCCCTTTTCAGTTGCTGTTTTTCCTTTCAGTTGTACTTTACAGTTGGGCTTGTATTTCCGGCCCCCTTTTACTTCCAGCACAGCTTGTACAGTTTTACTTAGTGTTTACTTTTCCGCTTGCTTGCTCTGTGGTGCTTGTTTACTTTTCAAAGGCAATGCCTTCCCTTTTTGTTGAGATTTACGCCTTGGTGCTAGTCGCCAGCCCCTGGCCTATGGAAGGCGGGCTTGGGGTAGTCACGGCACGGGCCCCGAGGACGGGTCGTGACATTTAACCCTTATATTTTTAGTTTAACCCCTCAGTAAACCCATTTTTACCTTAACTGTGGTAAATAATAATAATTATTTTTACAATTTATTATGGTAAAAAATTAATCTAAACTTATTAGATAATATAAATTATTATAATTAAATATATGGAATTAAAATTTACAAATTTTACTCAAATAAGTGATAGAATTTAATTTAAAATTAAACCCATAGACGTGTCAAAAAAACTAGTTATCAAAAGAAAAAATTTCAAAGTTTAAATGTTTTTATATCATAATTCAATATAAAATTGATTAAAATTGACCAAATTAGTTAAATTTTAATATAATTAAAATAATTTTACTTTAAATCCAATTTTAAATATAATTTACTTTTGAAAATAATATAAATTAAAATATAGTTTTCAAATTATTATTTTTCACTATTCATAAAAAATAAATATTTTAAGAAAATTCTAAAAAATTATCCCAAAAATAATTTTTACATGTTGATTTAAAAAATGATGTTTATTTTTTAAAATAAATTTTCTATAAGTGTTAATAGTTTATTTTAAATTATGTTCAAAATGTGTGGCTAACCCACCTTTCAGAAAATATAGTTTTTCAGAAAACATTTCTTTCTCTTTAAAATGGTTCTTATTTTATTTATAATAAATAGATAGAAATTGAATTTATTTTATATGTGTGTAGAAAATATGTTTCATAATTTAGTTATTACTATTTATAACCACCAATTTAATGACTATACTATAATGTCTATTCTTAAAGAATAATATTTTAATTGAGTATCACATTTTGTTTAAACCCGATGTTGCATGAATTGCAAGATGTCAAAGAGATTGAATTTATTTTAAAACATATATCATAAAATCTCAGGGTGTTAAATTATATTATAATCTTGGTTTTGTGTGTCATTTATGCTATCCAACATGATGTTCCTCTTTTAAAACCTCAGGATGTTACATTATAACCCCTTAAATAAATTGCATCCTCACAATTTAATATTGATCTCAGTAATCAAAGGTTTGATATTTAAAAATACTTTTGTCAGAAACCCACAACATAAAAAGTGTAAATAAATATTTATCTTGATTAGGGAGAAAGGTATTTATGAAGGTCATATAGAATAACACTTTATTAGGTTTATATATAGGAGAACACTAGTGTGAAATGAAAACATGGACATGGAAGAGAATACAAATATCTAAAGATTAATATAGATTGATAGAGATCATTAATCACAAGAAAGTGAATGATCATGAGAAATTCATCAACCACACTACCATAAATTCATGATGAATTAAAAGACTATCAATTACTTGGATATGAAGGTAATAGAGTAACATTTTTATTTCAAGATTATTTTCCATGATTTGAGGGATCATTTTTCTATCAAGATAGAGAAAACCAAAAAATATACTTACTTTATATATTTTTATTTCATAATTTTTTTCAAATATTCATTTTACTTAAATTAATTTCATCTTTACCTCTTAATTTAAGGAAATGAATATCCAATATGTTTTTAAGTCTGAAGCACTAAAATTAACTTTTAACAGAACATAAGATATATAAAATAGTAACAAGATATTACTCATATCTTTATTTAAACCAAAATGGTTTTCACAAGGTAAGATAATAATCAAAATTAAAATGAATATATTAACCTCCAAATTTCAACAATGAAACCAATGGTTTAACATATATCATTCCTTAAATCAATAAACCTATATCCTAAATAACCTTAATAAACTCAACATAAAATAATATTTTAAACTCAAATTTTATATCATCCCATTTCAACTTATATCTCTAAAAACATAATAGAATTATTACCAAATAATCCTTTATATTAAACCGAGAGGTTATATATACTTCCACCTAGTAAAACATCTCCCTAAATATCATTAGTCATCCCAAATCAAATAACTTGATCCTATAATATGTTCTCAAAATAAACTTAATATTTAACCTTCAAACCACCTAAGTAAAAACATTGTTATACTAACTAGTACATCACATATTCCAATGGTAGGTATTATACCATTATCACCCTTCAGTTATGGGTTTAAACCCCTTGACCTTACTTGATGTGATTGGTTATCACTAGGCTTGTGGTATGTCCTTTTTCTAAAACTATGAAAAATATTATGTGATGATCACATTAATAATTTACCATGATACTATATTTTTTTCAAGAATATGATGATCATATTCAAAAATAACATTATCCATTAAATTAATTTTTTTACAACTAAGGTTTTCTATACAACTCATTATTTTTCCAAAAAATCAATTAATCACCTCAACATCAAGAACATATCCAACATTATATTTTCCTAAATTATGAGTATTTAAATAGTGTATCAACTTTCCATTAAATTTCTTTTCTAGATTGTTAACCATATTCTTGAAAATATGTAATGAAGAACTTATACAGAACAATACTTATATATATATTTCATGATTTTCATAATTCTTGAATTATAGTATATAAAAATTTCAATCATTTCACTTCAATATTAAACTATTAACTAGGCTTCATCATCTTATTCCTTACTTCTTACTTAATTTCATATGTCATGTATAGTCTCTTCATCATCAATAATAAAACCTTTACACATACAACCTTGTTTATCATATTATTTATATTTCCCTAGGACATTAATTTTCATAATTTCTACACTTCCCACATTTAAAATATTCAACCATAGATGATACCTTAGGGAGAACATTATTCTTATCCATTGCATTAACTGAAATTTTCATTTTCCCATGGAAATTAGATTCTTTTTTACCATCTTTTCCACACTAAAAACACCTTACCATTCCTATGATACATTAAATTGGGTGTTTCTTTCTACATTATTGAATTATAGAAAACTGAATATTATTTCCTCTATGGTCTCAACCACAAAATCTCTTATAAAACTCTATCCTTATCTTATTTTGGGAGCTCAAGATTTGGTTAATGTGAAAGTTTTTCATCATATATCATGATAACTGATCACAATATCCTTCACTCCAGTAATCATACTATTTTTTTTCTTATCAACACATTTTCTATCACATTCAATGTTAACCTAGTTCCTTCTGGTTCCTGCCATTGACTAAAACCATAAAGCATAGTGTGAGAAACAATATTCATAGTGGGAAACAACATAATCCTGACAAATTATTTATAAGATGTCTAAATCATGATACCTTTATTTCAATCTAAGACACCTTAGGTTTAAACTAGTTCATTCATGATCATCATCTATCAAAATCCATCATGATGGTTTGTAAAAAGTTTTGTGAAATTTCAAAGCATATCTCCTTGGAGTGACAAACAAGGTTTGTAGTCAGGCCCATTTTCATATAATAGGTAATGCTCGAGTCAAGATAGTCATGAATTTTTCAGAGTTATTACCCCTAGGTACATCTGTTGTAGAACCAAATCCACCTATAGTATATAGATAGGGATGTAATTTTTAAAAAACAACTCTCTCTATACTTAACCAAAATTTTAGTATATTTTCTATACTCATTCTTATTATTAGACTTATCCATAGGGTTCCCACTAATATTTTCTCTTCCTAGTTTCAAAGTTTAACTAAAACTTTCCTCTGTGATACCAACTATAATGGAATAAACCTTTAACACATATTATAATATGATTTTTAAACATAAATAACCATTAATATGACACAATTATTATAAAGGACCAGTGTCTCTGGAAGACTAGGTTATTAATACATAAATCATGAAATACTTATTTTATTTTATATAGTAAGCTCCTAAAATATATTAGAGCTCCTAAATCTATATGGGATAACCTAAGGAATACATAAAGAAAGGGGTGAGATAAAAATACAAATAAGGGAATAAACATGATAAGAAAACATAACATGTGAGTCAAAGTAATTACATGATATCATAAAAGAGAAGGTACACGAGTAATCATATAGATATATAATGAAAAGAAAATGGTATCATAAGATTATGAAACCACATGAAATGTAGAAGCAACATATAACATGATATAAATATGAGTAAAGGCTAACTACCTAGATAATATTACATGGTAGATAAACTCTCATAATTGATTAGGTTTACTCCTTAATATTATACATGATGTCTCATGGGACTAATATATTACCCAATGCATTGGAGAACTATATATTCAAACAAATAATAACATGTTCATGATCTATGTGTGCCACATAAAGAAAACAAATCACAAGGAATAACATAATAATTAACCATGGAAATAAAATGGGTCTCATAATATCTCTTCATATCATATTCAAAGAAAATTTCATAATGAAGGCATTTGATAAATGATTATAAGGAATGTATTACCCCATAAAAGGAAGGGAGAATAAACTAGGTATATATGTGAGCGAAATATATACATAATTTATATGAAATATGGGACATAAAAGGTTATTTTAGCTGATGAAAATACTTTAAAAAAACATTCTTGAGTAAAATAACCTTTTCACTTTGAGTGATATCAAAGGATGTCATCTTATATGAAAAATAATTTTGTAGGATCACATTGAACATTTCTCAAGGAAATAATCCTTTCCATTTTGAAAAAACTTATTTAAAATCTAAAAATTTATAAAACATTAAAGATTTTTTTAAAATAACATTTGAAACATAAAAATGATTATTTAAAACATTGAGTGATCATAATAGAGGAAGAGTTCCGTTTATGCTGAATAAGTTAAAAAAAAATTATTATTTTCACATGTTTTTAATAAATGTAAAAAAGTATATTATTTGTAAAATGATAGGAATATTAATTTTAATTTTTTTAAAAAAAATAAAATTAATAAAAAACCTACTTTAAACAATCATAGTAAAACATTTTTGAGAACATTTTTAGAAAACATGGATTTGGAAGAAAAAGGATTTTTGACTGGAGATATAAATGAAGTAGGATTTTATTAAAAAAATATCAATAATTTTAAGTACCAAAGAAAATAAAATGGTAATATTACTTGAAAAATTCAGGAATAATTATATTTTAATAAAATTAAAGGGGTTATTATATAATGATCAAATAATTTCCTTCAATTTAAATTCAAGCATAAGTAATCCCAACTAAAATGAGATTGAAACATAAACCGTTACTGATTTGGTAAATTTTTAATCATAACTTCCCATGAATGAATTAAATGAATTTTAACTCAAAATATCATGATTATGAAATTATTTAGGATATAGTATGTAAAGGGTCAGTATATAAACAATTCAAAATAAATTAGGTGCATAAAAGAACATGTGACTCAAAGAAGGAAGTTTGAGATGAAACCCTTTAAAAGTTTATATCATTGAGGTGAGAGTTAATAGATGGTATTATTATGTGTAAAAAATGTATATCCAAAAAATTAAAAGTGTAAATATAACATAAATCAATAAAAAGTAATTCCACACATAATTTTGAATTATATAATCATTGAAGTAGTAGTGTAACCCAATGAATGGAAACTGAGTTAAAAAACCCCATACCCCATGCTTCCCTTTAGTTGAGAACTCTTCAACCTCATGTATAGTGGTTTGAAACATGTTATTAAATTATAAAAATATAATAATATTCTTTATAATATCATATAATATTCTTTTATAACATCTTATTACTTAATATTTAATAATCTTTCATTATCACTACTATTTTGAGTGTTAATTGTCTTGTTTTCTCCTACATGATTTATTGTAAAAGTTATTTATATTTAAAGTAGGTTATAGTTTCATTATATTAAGAATTATATTAGTTTTATTAATATATATTTATAATTATTTTATTTTTAACATGGAGAATGATTCACATATCTTTGTAGAGATGGCAGGCTGTACATACACACAAATGATGTTATCATTTATTCAATGGGTGAAACAGTAAAGAATTATATTATATAATAATTTTTCAAGAATAAATAACATTTCATATATATCACATATATTCATTTATATTATCATTTTTTACCTCCATGTAAAGTGTTGGTGAAAAATGAATCATATCGCTTCATGTGGCGGTAGTCCACCGTATACATGAACGGCGTTATCATTTATTCAATGAATGATATGGTAAGAAATTATATGATATAATTATTTTAAAAAATGATTAATATGTAATTAATATCATATATAATTATAAAATTAATCCTTATTACCTTCTGTGTAAATCATAAGTGAAAAAACCACATCGCTTTAAAAGTGGTGTTCCACCTTACACACAAACGACAATATCATATTCTCTATGAAATGAGATGTAAGAAGGTATTTATGATATTATAATTATATAATTATAATTATATCATAAATATAATATATAAAAATTATACAAATCACTATATTCATCCAAGATAATCATTGATGGAAAATGAATTATGTCTGTTCGTGAGGTGGTAGTTTGCCGTACACATAATCAACAATTTTCTTCCCTATTTGTGGGTAGAGGAGATGGTTATAGGTAATTACCTTAAAATAAAAAAATTAAGTATATTTATGATAATTAGGTTTTTATATCATCATGGTTTAATAATATTTTATGTAATTTGAAGAAGAAATAACATAAAATGCTCGGTTAATGATGTCACATCTTCTTCAAACATCTTCCTTTGGTTTGCACCAAAAGCATTCATAGGTTAGATTTATGAAAAAAGTATTATATGATGAAGGTATGGAAGTAATTAAGTGGTTTGGGTATGTATTTTCTGAAACAATATGTTTTTAAAGTGTGGTAAAAATTGGACAGGTGGTATCCTTTTATAATAGGGGGAGAAGACCTAATAGGAATTTTTGAAAAGAAAGAATTCCACCCATGTTTTTATAATGAAAAGAGGATAAAAAATGGAACAATTTTGAAAATTATAATACATAAGGTCAATATATGACCATAAAATATTAATTATAAATGTTTTGGGTCATTTTTAACAATTATCGTTTTAGTTTAACCCTCTCAGCAAACCCATTTTTACCTTGACCGTGATAAATATTTTTTACCACTTTCACTATTCATTATGGTAAAAAATTAAGTTTAACTTAATAATATAAATTATTATTATTCCAATTAAAAAATCAATTTTTACAAATTCAACTCATATAAGTGTTAGAATTTAATTTAAAATTAAACCCGTAGACGTGTCAAAAAATGGGTTTTTCAAAGAAAAACTTTCAAATTTTAAAAAGTTATATAAATATTAAATATTAAATTTATTTCAATGACCTAAATTATTTAAATTTTAATATAATTGAACCAATTTTACTTTAAAAACAATTTAAAATACAATTTAACTTTTTAAACAATTTAAATGAAAAGGTAGTTTTCAAATCTATATTTTCACTATTCATCAAAAATAATTATTTTCAGAAATTTTCAAAAATTCACCCAATGATAATTTTGACATGTATATTTTAAAAAATAAATTTTAATTTTTCAAATAAATTTTCAAAAATTGGTAAAAAATAATTTTAAATTATGTGCTCAAAGCGCGACTAATCCGCCTTTCAGAAAAATACAATTTCTCAAAAAATATTTCTTTCTATTTAAAATAGTTATTATTTTATTTCTGATAAATAGATAACTATTGAATTTATTTTATACATGTTTAAAACACAAGTTTTGTAATATAGTTAGTCCCATTCACACCCACTAACTTAATGTCTAGTATTTTTTTGGAATAAGGATAACTTTCCCAAAAGGACAAGCCACTATTATTAAATAAAAAACAAAATTAGAAAAGACTGAAAGATGGTTTTTTATAGTTGCCTATTTTTAAAATAGATAATATATAATCAATAATTTTATTGATTGAATTCAAATTTGTAGCAGTGATCCATTCAGTAGTGATCCCATCAACCAAGTAATTTTCCTTACGATATGCATGCAAGATGATATAGTTTATGGATGTGAGAGATTCCATGAAGTTGCTCCATCTGAAAGTCATATTCCATGAAAGTTGATTAATTACACCTTTGATATCTTGAATAATAGTGGTGTATTCACATTCAATACACAAGTTGAGGAATTCTCATTTATTTTAAATTTACACTACATTAATGATTCCAACCATTTTAGAATCAAGGGATATCATGATTCCACAAGGACCATAAAAGTATCCCATTGCTTTACCTCTATCATTTTTGAAAATTTCACCATAAATAGAGGTAACTATATTTCCTCTTAATACTTCATATGTTATTAATTTTATCCACCCTATAAGTGGATTTATCCACATAAATTTCAAAGTTCCAGAATGAGAATGATAGTTACCTATAATACCAAAATTCTTAAGCACAATAAAATCCTGCATTGAGTTGTCACAATACCCATTTTAAATATCATTTTCATGTTTTATAGTAATAATGAAACTTTCCATGGCCAAATTCAAGCATTAGTGAGTGATTCTATGAACCATATTATTTCTACTGACTCAAAGTATATGTATGATTTCAGAATAGGTCACTTGAAAAATGTTTAATAGTTGTTGAGATAGTAGAAGCCTGATACATTCCAATAGGTTCTCCTAAATGATTCTTGTATAGGGGAGTTTTGTTTCGAAAAAATCCACTATTGTTGTCCACATGGAAGTATCTATGACACATCTTAGAAAAAGTTTATCAATATCATCCCAAAGTTGGTTATAAAAAACACATCTCGAACAAATATTAATAGCAACACCCTACATAAAATCATAAGTGGGACTCTTTTAGTACATGATCCTTCATACAAGGGTAAATATGGAAGGAGGAATCTAGACTTTACTTTGAACCTTATCCCATATAGTAGGATACCCCTACACCACCTATCGATATAAATACTTAAAATAGAGATGCCTAGTTGTGGAAGGTTCCCAAACAAAAGTGACATCACCATTAATCAAAATGTAGTTCAAAACCAAATCCACAATATCAGTCAGAATCTTGTACAAGGAATTATCTAATTTCTATCTGATCAATAAATTTATGTCTAATGATGGATTAAAAGAGTTTATAGAGTCAATAAGAGGAGCACTTATCCAATTGTATGACCATAAATTATAGGGTGAATTGATACTGGCCATCCAGTGAGAGTTCACTGAAATGTTGCAGAAAGAAGTCTTGAGGTAAGGTCAAATAGATGAGTCCAAATAATTTACATTTCCAATTTTGACCTTGTTTAAGAATATTCATCTCATAAAAGTAAGCGACTATGAATTATCATTGATAATCATCCATATAATGTAATCCTGAAAAGCTTGACTCAATTTACTGATATTTTTTCCCAACCCACCAAAATCAATTGATCAAAAACATTGTTTCCATGAGACTGTTTCAAGTCTTATATAAATAATTATACCACTTTATAAAATGTTTTTGATAGATTTATAGATATTATTAATGAGGTAAGATTAATTTTTATAGACCATAAAAGAATATACAAACTTTGACATGATGAAAACTTTGATAATGGTAAACCTTCTTTCCATTGAGAGCATATTACATTTCCATGAATCCAGTTGGTTTTTGATCTGGCTCAAAATGTGAGAAAAATTACCAAAATTTAGTTTCCACCAAAACATCATAACACAAAGATAAGTGAATAGAAGTATGCCTTCTCTAATTCCCAGCGCATTGATGATGCTAATTTTTTTAGCTACATGATTATTTTTTCCAAAGTATAAGAATACATTATGCCAACAGACCTCCTACCCTGAGACTTTTCATAATGAATAATATAATTTTAATGTGATTAATGTTTATTTTGTCACCTTGAGTGTAAATGATGATGTCATCATCATATAGTAAGTGAGTGGGGGGAAACAAGACCTCTGAAAGCTCCGATGGGATTGATTTTATTGGTGTTTTCCATATTCAGAAGAAGTTTTCTTAAGTAATATTCAACAATGGATAAAATGATGGTTGAGGGAGGACCAACTTTCCATAAACCACTAGATAATGTTAAATTTACCTTAGGGGATCCATTGATAAACATATATATTTTTACTGAGCTTATGAGAGTGGAAACCCATTTAATGAAATTTTCATCAAATCCAAATTTTCTTAAGACATTACAAAGGAAGACCCAGTCTAACATATAAATGGATTTTTTAACATCATTATTGATATAAATGTTACCCCATCTAGTGTTTTTCCTTAGAAAATTAATTTAATAAAAATTAGTAATGAGGATATGATGAATAGTTATAGTTTTTTGAAACCAAATCAGTTTGGGATCATAATACTTTTATAAATTCTGGAAATCCCATTGGAAATAATTTTCCTAATTACTTTGTTAATAGTGTTGACAAGGTCCACATTTATAAAAATATGTATCTCCTATTCATTATCCATTTTTGGGATTAGGGTCTAGAACTAAGAATTAATTCCCTATGTCAACTAACCACCCTTGAAAAAATAGATGATAAGTTAGAAAAAGTCATAATGTATAATCTCCCAAGATGTATTAAAGAAAGAGTTGGTGAATCCATATGTTCATGGAGATATATCATAATTAAGACAAAAAACATCTTTTATCTCAAATTCAAGGGTAATAAAAAGAAGGGTTGAATTTTCCTCATCATTGATAAGATACAGAATTATATCCTCCATTAGATCAATAATTGTATTAAGTCTATAAAAGAGGATCTTGTAAAAATAAACAACATGAGTATCCAAATACACTCTCTTATCAAGGAGCACTCCATTATCTCTGAGAATATCCAGGGGTCTATTTAGTTTCCTGAATATTTGAAGAGAGTTGAAAAATATAGTATTTCTATCACCTCCTTAATACATTTTACTTTGAATGATTCTCTTTCAGTGCATTCTTTGAGGTTTAAAAGAGTGTTGTGGTCATGTGTAGTCACATTTTCCTACTCAAGACATGTGAAAAAATCATAACTAGTGTAACTATTTTGAATAGTATGAAGAAAATATTCCAACTAAATAATATTTTACCTAGTGTGGATAAAGTGTTTGTGACTCCAAATTTTTAGTATTCTATTAAAAATTATGGGATTAAGAACACAATATGAGGCATTATCCTTATAATTTAATAAATTCCATGTGTTTTGAACCACACTTTTACATTCAGGATGCAAGATCTAGGCATTATTTAATCTAAATGGAAAATGTTGTTTAGTCTCTCCCATGAATTTTTTTTTAAAAATTGGATGATTATTTGAATTGAGTATTGATAGAGTGGAGCATGAGGCAGAGCCCCAAACATCAAGGGCTATATCATTTATAAAATCCCTATAAAATTTACTTGAGACCCCTTTATTAAGATGTTTTATGTACCAAGTATAATTTACACCCACTAGGTTTACTTCATAAATATTTCTATCATCAATACATTCCCTAATGTCTCTAATTGAGGTAGAATAATTAACCATGACAAACCTCTCATCTAGATTAATAATGGAATTAAAATCACTAAGCAGCTTCCAAACAACATGTAGAATGCCTATTAAAGCCTATATATGCATCCATAAATCTATTCTTTCATGATATACATTGTAAGAATATACAAAAGAGAAAATTTGGGTCCCTCCCATAAAATTGTAACTTAATGACTATCTATTCTGAGAAGGTGATATGTGAGATTCCATCCAATATTTAGTGAGTGAAGAACCACATCCTTTTGATTCCATTTTTGGACTAATTAGTACTTAATATTTGGTAGAACATCTTATCATGATAAGAAATCCTCTCAGAAAAAATCATCTTATGTTAATAGAGAATTATAAGATCAAGATTGTGCTTATTGATAAAAAGATAAAGATAGATTATTGTTTTAGGATTGGCCAAGACCCGGAAATTCAAGAACATGATCTTCATTTAAATTTTCATTTAGAGTAAGACCCCCTTTATTATTTATACTAGAATTTTTATTCTTGTACGATATCCTAATTATGAAAGCTTACTTCCCATCGTTATTTGGGCTATCATCCATTTCATTTCATGAATTATTTATGTTGGAGCATCCCACTAACTTTTATTGATCTGAAACATTATAAAAAACATAACATTGTCCTTTTGGACTATCCTTAGAGTTTGAGACTTCCTGTTTCTTTATATGATCCATTAAGGAATCATTCATGGAGGTAGAATATGGCATGTTCTTATACTTTCCATTATTGTAGGTTATAATTTCATTCAAGTATGGATTTAAAAATTTAGTGGAAATATTTTTAGCATGGGTATATATCAAAAAACATTTCATCAATATTTGGATTAGTATGAGTTTGGGATGGATCAAGACTAATGGAATCTTGGTTACAGTTCCCATGAGATTCTGATTTTACATTAATTGTGACTCCATTAGGATTCCCAGAGGGATTTCATGAGATTTCATCTAATATGTTTCCATATTATGCAAGTGAAGCCACCCGAGAACTATCAGGAAGGGAATGAGACTTGATATTATCACAATTCTCAGAGTCTAGTTGCTATGAAGGTTGTTTAGACCTGTTTACAACATGAAGATCTCTAGTTCCACTATTTATTCCTTCATATGAGTCCTCATGAGTATTTATAGAGACATTATCAGAAATCCTATTTTCATGTACAAAACCATGTTTTTGATATATTTCTAGTTGAGAAAGTAAAACACTAGCCTTCTTGTTAGGTACTTCCTTAAAGTGTTCAATATGAAACTAATTAGTAAAGCTATTAACAACTTAAGAAATTTCTAGATAAATTATTTCATCCACATTGCTCATAATTTAATTATCCTCCATGTTTACACTATGAGGGGAATCAATATTACTCAGATTTATAGAAGACCCAAAATGTTCATTTTTGTTTTCTTCTTTAGCCACAAGATCATCCAAAGATTTTACACTAGTGTTTTTTAAGTCAAAGGCGTTCTATTGTTTTTCACTCATTTCCTAGGATCAACCTCTATTTTAAGATAACCTTTATCTAAAGCATCACATTTTCTTTTCTTGTTTCTATTAACATATTTCCATACATTGGAATTAGGTGGAGGTTTCATGTGATTTCAGATGAACCTGTAGTTGGCAATGGAATGGACAAAAATTCTGAAAGCCTCATAAAGGGAGGAGGAAATATTCATATTAAACTTTTAATTCAATTTTTTGATCATTATAAATGAGGGTTATCAAACCCAGAGTCTTTTTATCAAAATTTAGAAAAACAAAAATCCTAGAATATAATCGTAACTAACTATTGAGAGTATAATGATCTATTTTTATAGGAACACCAATTCAAGTATAAATATCATTTAGATTTTTTATTCAAATACTGCCAATTTATCCCATGAATTCTAACCCAAATATGGGCCATTAAGTTCCTTTGGTTGAAGGATTTAAAATTGATATACCATTCATAGGTCCTTAAAATTTCAGGCTTCAGATGAACATTTCAAATCTTCCTCACCGAGTCAAGGATGTTTTAACTGCCCATGGTAATATGAAAGAAACATCTTTCGATAAGAATCATATTCCATTCACTACCACCCCAACATTTCACAATCCTTGATTTAAAATCCGTGATAAAACACGACTTATCTCCATTTAATTACATAACACACCCAAGAATAGAGAATTTTCATAAGTTAAGTCTTTACTAAAGAGATTCCAGATTTTACATAACCGAGAAACATTTATCCTCCATTTTGTTGAAGGAATAAGGCCTAGGTAGCTCATCCTTAAAAGTATCCTCACCATGAAGAGCCTCTGCAAACGATATTCCCTTTCTTTTAGAAATTCTTAAGACTCTAGAAGGATTTAGGTTTTCATAAGGTTTCCTCTTTATTCCAAAGTAATCACATATCACTTCCTTCAAGAGTGCTCCCAATTTATATGAAATGAATCCTTGAGACAAGATACTGATTAGGTTGAATAAAAATAATCACTAGATTCCACTAAGAATCATGAGAAATTTTGGAAGAGGGTCATCTTCTCTATGAGAACAAGATCCATCCTATGTAATTTTTTTAACATCTATGTTATAATGGTCATGTTTAAATAATAATATTTTAATAGAGTATCTTATTTGTATAAAAATATTATTTCCTGCATCACAAGATATATAAGAGATTAAATTTACTTAAAAATAAATATATCATAAAGTCTCAGGGTGTTACATTATCTTATATTCTTGGTGTTGTGTATCATATATTCTATCTAACCTGATGTTCTTATTTTAAAATCATAGTGTGTTGCATGAAATATTTTAATGGGGGATAATGTAATGAAACAAAAATTTATAAATGTTTTTTAAATGAGTAAATGAATTATTAAGAAATGAAATTATAGAAAATACATGCACTAATTTGGTTATTTTGGACAGTTATAGCATATCATATTTAAAATATCATTAATCATTATTATCATTGATAGTATAACCATTGTGAAGTGGTCATTAAGATTATTATATATTAAGGGTTATGATAAAGTCCAATTTTCATAGACGAATGAAGAAATGAAATTGACTATTAGGATCATACCCTATGAATCCCATTTATCAGAGATTTCATGGGATATAACATCACTGAGATTTTACCTCAACAAATACTTAGATTATATTTAATAATTAAATCATGAGAGAAACCATTTATGGTAGAATTTCAAGCTTATCTAGATCCCGACCCAAACTATGTTTGTCAAACCACTACAATAAAATCTCACCATCACACACCTTACCCTTATGGAATTCACTAGTGTAATAAACGACGATTTATATAGACCCTAACAGTATGGATTTTTATATATTTTTTATAAATTAATTATTATATATATCTTTTATTATTAATTTATAATGGTTAGATAATAATTTTGAAAAAAAATTGATTCTGATATGATGAAACACAAATAGTATTTTTTGGAAAATATATAGTTTCAATCAAGAAACTCTATTTTATGAATTCAATATTTTTTTAAATAAATTATATTTTAATAAAATATTATTTTTAAATATTATATATTAAACATAAATTATAATATAGTTTTAAAATGTCGAATGTAATTTTTATAAGGGTTAGAAAATTGTTATTGTAAAAAATACCAATATTTTTTAATATATCAAAATTTTTGATTTCAAAGTGTAAATTATCATATTTTTGAGAATTATTTTGATAAAATAAATATTAATTTTTAAATCATAATTTCAAAATTATCCAATAATAAAATTTTCATAATTTTTTTTGACAATCAATTTTTTTTGGGTAAAAATTAAATATGGTATAATGGTATGGTATGTATTATAACATCATAAAAGCCCAAAAGTGATGTAATAAATACTATAAAAATATTCCTTGACAAAAATTAAGTTTTTCCTTTAAAATAATTTATTTTATAAGTTATTTTATTAATATTTTAAACTCTTAATGAATCTTAAAAAAAATATATTATATTTTTAGGTTTTAAAACCTATTCTTTATAAACATGATTCGCTTCCACATAACCAAAAGTATTATTTTAAGGAATTTTATAATTATACTTATAAATTAATGAAATACACTATTATTTGGTATAAACCATTGGGAAAAACCATGGTATGGTTTGTGGTTTGGATTAATTATCATACAGAGTCCAAAATCTAAGTTTAGAAATTAATAAATAATTCTCTTCTATTTTTCTATAAAAACCCACCCATTCTCCCATTCCTATTTACTAAAAACAATTAGATCATGAAGTTAATATATCATTACCTCTATATATCCCTCCCAAGGTGCCCTAAAACTCTTAATAATCTCCTCTAACTCTTTTAGAAGAACCCTCTCATGGTAAGGGATCCTCTCCTTCTCCTCTTTACTCAAGAACCTTATTTATATTATGACTTTGATTTCTAATTTTTATTTTTGGGATATGTTTTTAAACATAAATATTAATATAATTATGATTTCTAATTGATTTTATACCCCTTTCACTCTCATTAAATTCTACCATGAACCTCTTTGTATCCCTGTTATGTTGTTGAATTTATCCTATGATATTTCCATAACAAATATTTGTATAGTGAATACCCATCCACATTTCCAATAAAGGCTATTCAACTGGGTGTACCTATCCTTCATTGATTGGTTAATTCCATTTATATAACTTGAACTCCTAAATCATGGTATTAAAATTGATCAAAGACATTATTATATTGTATGATCTATATGGAACACTTATGCATGTTCATGATTTGAATGTAACTAGTGGGAAAAGAATTATATATCCCTCTAATGCATTGGATAATGTTTTTATCTCATGATATACCATGTATGGTGTAAGAGAGGTTATATTAATCATAGCATGTTATAATGTCTTAGTGGTTATCCTTGACTTATGCTTATGATGTCATGTTTTATATTGTTTCCACATTCCAATGTTACCTTTATATTATCTTCTTATATCATGATTAAATGTTCAAGTTTATGACTCTTAAC
Organism: Viscum album; assembly: GCA_963277665.1. Taxonomy (NCBI): domain Eukaryota; kingdom Viridiplantae; phylum Streptophyta; class Magnoliopsida; order Santalales; family Viscaceae; genus Viscum; species Viscum album. The sequence goes on along the minus strand of OY728166.1, from coordinate 148,920,204 downwards.
CCTATTATGTTACCTTGATATTCCCATTGAATCAAATTTACTACTTTCTTCTTGTTATGATTTTATTATTCCCTTAATGGGCTTTATATCTCACCCCTTTCTTATGTACATCCCTAGGTTATCGTGTGTAGTTTTATAAGATCAAGGAAATTTAAGGTCTTGTTATAGAGTTTTAGATTACATATTTATATTTTTGTTTCAAGTTGTTATTATTTGTACCCAATTACCCAAATAAACTTGGCCTCATGATCTTATGAGGTTTTATTAAGTGTATTTTTATGAAAAAACATGAAATAAGGTGTATTAAGATATGGGTTGTGATACATCGAGTTATTATTACGTTTAATGTCGTACAATCTCTCTCATTATGGTTTTGGTCATTGTTACATGACCTTAAATTTAAAACATCCTAGTATAATATCATTGAACAAAGACTATCAGAACATACTAGACAAATCTGGATAACCTTAAACTCCAGCATCCTAAGGTTTGGACTAGCCTGGCCCTAAACTACCGTATGTAAGTGGCACAAACACTTGTCTGGTTGACAACCCAAAAAGTGCAGACTAATACAAATTTATGCCACCACTTTTTAAGTCATCCTTCCATGTATTTGGAAAAAGTTAGATCATAAATTGATAAAGGATAAAAGCATGTAAAGTTGACCATTGAACTATAGAAAAAACATCACTTTTCTCACTGAACCCACAAGTCCAAGAAAAAGTTATAAAAGACCTTTCACCCTTTTTTCCCTTTACTTGATCCTCCATGGGGAAATACCCTATGTTATCCACTTTTGTGCATCCCTACATGTCATTAGAGTCAGTCGATATTAAGGATCACATCCTAAAGGTTCCCCAATTCCATGAGTGATCCTTAATGACCAATGTAACATTCCAATCCCAACCCATTATGACCCATCATGATCTCTCATTGAATGTGAAAATCCATTTAGGGCCCCTTGTTTCTCACACAATGTTTTACTCATGTGGGATTAAGATATTCTTATAGTCAATTAACAAATATTATTTAGAGGATTCACACCTCCCGACAATATTAGGCTGCTCAATATAACTTAGCCTAACATTCATGTTGGGTTACAAACATCTTAATCACATGACATTAAACCATACAAAATTCCTCCTAGCTGCATGACTCTAAACTATAGAGAATTTTCCTGACCATGTGATGTTAAACTATAAAACACTGTTCCACATTGAAATGTGTTAAACTAAAATGATTTCCATCCTTACCATATGACATTAAACAACATGATCAACATCTTGGTTGTAAGATTTTAAAATTATGTCAGCCATAGGTTCTAGATACATGACTATAAAATGAATTATTAACATCTTCCAATACAATTTTTTAAATAATATAACTATCTCATCATCCTAAATTGAGAGGATAACCACCGTCCTTCTAGTTCCAGTCCTTTATCACTCCACTACTAAGAGCCGTGTCTGGCTTTATTCTCATCCCAAGGGGATATGTAGTGATGTCTAGATCTCACATATTGGGTCCAATAATGGTATCTATTTCTATTTTTATTTCAACATCATCATTTTTCCTTGATTTTTAGTGCCCTTATATAAGGTTCCATGCCTTCACTTGATAACCCAAAAGATGAACCACTTAGGGAACATGTTCGAACCTCAATTATGTCTATACACCCCTTAAATATGATCAAATGAATAGTTTCTCAATACCTAGAGTATTTAAATCCACTTAAAAATTTCCCCCAATACATCCTCAAACTTTGGGTCTTCCTTTATTTGGATCCCCATCACCCTCCTTGTCTAAATGGGCTCCCCTGTGGTGATGGAACATGTAAAAAATAGGTTCACCTCTTATCTAGGGAACAAACCTCAAATGAATTTTGAAAAAAATTTGGAATGTTCCTTTTTCAAAAACATGGTCAACGGTTGAACCTCATTTTTATCTCTCTAACCTAGGTAGTGAGGTAGTGGAACCTTTGTTTCAAAAATTCTCAACAATTATCCTCAACCCACCCATCATGCACTCTATGCATTCTGAGTCCCAAAGATATTGATTCATGTCATCTAGTTTTCCCTTATTATGCTAGAATCCAATTCCCTTAGTGTTACCCCACTGTAGATATTGACCATGTTGGAAAATATAATCAGTATAACTCGGTCCCCCTAACTAACCACCCTATAGTCAGGACACTCTAAATAGTATTTTCATCATTCTAACCCTATCCCTTATGTCCCCATTGCACACTCTCGAGTGGCATGAATAGTTCTCTTCTACTTACTGTTTCCCAAACCATGCATAGATCATATGTTATTAAGAATCATGATGGATTATTTTCTTATACGATTGATTCACTCCATACCTATAAGAGGGTATCCCTTCAATTTCTTAGTAATAAGACTTTAAACTACATAATATTTCATGGTCCAAGCATCATGACCATAAATTGTGTGTGCCTCCTTGGTATGGGATGACCCATCCTAGAAATGTGCTTATTGGGACTCCTTTATCTCTTTATTCACATTGGGTTCACTCTACTCTAGATGGATAGTCAATATCAACTCCCCATTCAAAGCCCCATGACCTTAAATTAATGGTATAAGTATTTCTATACTTCACAAACTACCTCACCCCTTTCATTCATCCTTACCACAAGATGTAAAACTGCATGGTTTAGTCCCCGGTTAATAATCGAAAACTTATCGACACTTTGAATCCTAACTTGAGAGTATTTACCCTATAGTCGAAGCAACAACTTTAAACTGATAACACCCCAATGGTCTAAGATTCATGACCATAAAAAATATTCACCTTGCCTCATGGATGTTTGAGTGTCATTGGGCCTCCTCCACCCTACCTTCATGTTAGGTTCAATTTACCAATTTGTGTCTCATGAACCTCCCATTTTTTTGAGATTTATAACCTTAAACTACTATCTACTTCATGGACCAAGCATCATGACATCAAACTATTTGAAAACTGTATTGGTGAGACAATGTACAATGTCATAGGAACCCATGTAAATTCTATTCACATTAGGTTTATTTCACCTCAACCATAAAACTTATTTTACCCCCATATCCTAGTCTGAGATCTATAACCTTAAATTGGTAGCACATACTGGTCTGATCTCTATAACCTTAAACTAAATCCTTGTCAAAGTTGTACGACCATAAGCTCTACCCACACAGTTTTCCTGATATGACTGTAAACTGCCCAAGGAAAGAGGCGCAAATACCTATTAGGTTGAAAACCCATAAAGGGTATACATAGTAATACCCAGGCTATTCTCTTCTAGTAATCCCCCTGTAACTTAGAAAAAAGTAAAGTCATAAATATAAAAGGTACAAATCCCACACAAGTCTCATCATTGGTCCCTGAAAAAAACCTATCTATTCTCACTAAACCCACTGGTTTGGGTAAAAGTTAAAGCCAAACCTTCTCCCCTTTTCTTAATTTCATTTCCGCACCATATGAAATTAAAATGTGTCACTAAAATCCTTTTCATAAGATATTAAAATTCACAACATACATCTCCTTCACATGAATTTAAACTACATTATATCTTGGAACTTGCTTGAGATGAAATATCTAGTATTGTGTTAACCCCTATCTATATGCCAGCTTTGGTGTTAGTTTTATAAATAACTTGTCTCGAATTTTGTGTGGATAACTCCTATTCCACAAGATACATAGTGATTCCTAGACCTCATATCTCAGGCCTAGCTACAATTTGTTCCCCACAGGTGAGATTGTCTTCACTGGAATTGGCCCCCCATAAATTTCATTCACTTTGGTTTCATTATTTCTAGGTGGAAATACTGTCTCACCTTCTACCTATAGTCTAATACACATGTCCTTAAAAGGAAAACCCTTCAGTTAAATCTGTATGACCATAAATTAATCATCCTTGGACACCACCAATCTCTTCCTTGAAGCACAATCAAGCCTCATTTTCATGGCTTTCAACCTATTGGTATTTGTGATTATCTAACTGGTTTACACACTATCTATATATTTGGTACACCCCTATTGATATTCCTAGTTCATGATGGTATTGATTTAAGAGTGATTTAACTCTTCTTAACTATCCATCTCCTCTATCGATGCACTTTTTACCGCATTGACTTGGTTTGATATCCTTCTTTCATGTCCAAAGATCTCCCTTGAAATGAAGATACATGGATAAATTCAACCACCTCTATCTAGAGAAAATTAATTAGAGGATCCATGTTCATCATCTTTGAATAGACTCACTTAAATTTACAAAACATGGAAAAACACACCCAACTACTTTTTAGAGGACACCTCCCAGAGGATAAATCTTCAGTAAAATGATTATCGAACCCATGTATTGAACATTGTCAATTTTTATACTTAACCCATATGAATTATATATTTATTTATGTCGAATATTGAGGTTAAAATTTACCTCTCTCCACTTCCCACTTTCTTATGTAGAATTTTGAAACCCTTGGTGTTTCAACCTTGTGAATCTTGTACATTGGTGGGGAATATCAAACCCTTAGAATCACACCATCCTAACTCTTAATACCTATGGGCCCAAAGGTTTTTGATGAAACATTATAATACTGAAACATCTTTCTTACCTAACACTCTCATATGATTGAGAATCCTTCTGTTCATATCTTTATTCTTACACTGATCATGGCCCATGTGGGATTATATATTTATCATTTCTTGTATTAACAATGTGATCAAGTGTAAATATCAATACAATAATCTATAATGAAATTTTATTTTATTATTTGAAAAAATAAGGAGGTTCATCCACATATTGGAACCTCTCCCTTTTTACAAAAATATCCCCTATGGTTCAACATGATAAATGGATTCCTCAAGCTCATAAAATCTTCACTGAGTCAATTTAATGACTCATAGTAGCCTAAATTTTTTTATGGGATCCTCCTATACCAAAGGATGAGTTTTTTCCATCTGTAATCAAATCATACTTTTACTAGATTTACATTTTGCTATTTGGGATATCATCTAAGATAACTCGGCCTTATTTGTTGTGACTTGAGCCTCTGGGTTTTAGATGATCTCCTCCCTGATAGAAAAGACAACTCATTACTGGTGTACCAACTCAAACAACTAGAAAGAACTTTCTCAACCGCTCATAGAGTGGAAAACATCATATATATGGACTCATATTGGGTAACACCTAACTATTTTCATTGAAAATGAACCTAATCAACTAGGAAATATTGAACCATAGCATAGAGTGCATGATAGTCTAATCCACCAATCCCCATGTTTAGAAACTAGTGGTAGAGAGATATTATATGGACCACCAACTCAACAAATGTTTCGTGAGTGATGAAGTTATGAACACTTATTCACACCATGAATTGTCTTACCTAGTTCTATTTGGATATGTCTAACCCCAAGTCATCTATCTATTCTTAGGTAGGCTCATAGTCCAACAGGATCCAAGTATTTCTATATAAGGATCATATTTAGGTAATAGAGGTCCAAAATCGAAATCCTAGAGGATCATATCTTCAACCTCATATATTTAAGCCTCATATCTCAATCTACCCACCATTGGAGGCATTGTCTCTCCTATTTCCATAAGGGGTGTCACCTCATCTCCAGCCATAGCAGGTAATACTTATGAGGATAACTCTTCCCTAGTATAATTGGAATTTACATCATTTTTACTAGAGGATGATTCCCCACTCACAACCTCATCACCAAATGATGGGTCAACCCCATGTATTTCAATATCCTCCAAGGGATGTGGTAACTTAGGTTTGTGATCTTCTATTACAGCCTCGTATATCATCAACATATCTGGCGTGGCTCTAATAGTCACTGTATTATCTATAAGATACACTTGATTGGGTATCATCCATGGTGAATGATTTACCTATATAGAGATCACTACCATTGAAAAAAGTATTAATAGTGTCTAAACCATGGTTAACAAAAAAATGAATCTGGTGAGAAATCTACAAATGGAATAGAGGGTGGTGAGAATAAATCATCGAGTGTATTCAAGGGTAGCTTCCACGAGTGATCTTCCATGTTCAACCCAACCATTGGACTATGGATTACCTCATATAACATTACATTTAGTAAGTCAATATTTAAAGAACTCAAATTAGGCTCCACTAATGATGGTGTTTCCACATCGATGGGTGAAGTTTTGTCCTCCATAGGTTTCTACATCATTAGATTCACTAGTTTTTTATATGATTAATAAAAAAAGTTATCATAGGGTTTTAAGAATATGAGTAATAAAAATAAAAATGTGTATTGAAAGATACCATCTAATTCCTAATGTAATTGATCCATTTATTTGACTAAAGACTGTGTCTTACTAATGGAAGGTTGACTACCTATAATCACGACATCAGGGGTGGTTCCACTTTCACCCCTTGACACCTCAGGACCCACTTGTCACCCCTATATTGAGGAAGATGTGTCATAAATTGGTCAATAATATCCTCTTCCTTGAAACTCTCTAGTTCCTATGTGATTCAAAGGAATCAAGTCAGTAAATCCTAGGGGATGAAAGTCATTTTTATCCTGTATAATCAAGAAGATTAAATCATCACTAGTTAGATATTTAGAGTCATTTTTGGGTGGATCCCCCTCACCAAATTTAATGTATTACTTGTATAGTACACTTTCCTAGAAATATTCACTAGTAAACTCTTCCTCTAACATGAATTTGAGTGATCTGACCCCTGAAAGATCTCTAGTAGAGGGAATGTCCAGCAACACCTGAGCTTGATTAGTTAATACATTTTTATTCTATAAGAGTAAATCATGTTCTCTAGATCCAATATATGTTAAACATCCTATATTTGGGGATTCAAGAAGCTATATTTTGCATGTCCTAGTTCTGTAAGGAGTATCCCATCCACCTAATGCTACTACCACAACCCCTAGTAGGAGTTGAACCACTAGAAATTTTCCCAATTCACAAACACGTTAGGGAAGACTGCATCATCTAGAAGCTACAACATGTGTCATAGGAGCTTCCCTAGGGACAAAATATGTTCTCTTAGAACCATCTTAGAAGCTTAAAATTTCTTAAAGACTCGTTTATTAGGAATTATCTGGCCTCCAATTGCACCTCCCACACGTGTTTCACCATGTAAAGGAGAAAGATCTTTTAGAGATGCTATCCTCATAGGAATTACTCTTCCTTCTTGTCATGATACTCCCATTGCAGCACACCCCTGACCATGTGTCCATGTTAACACCTCCTCCAAATATGATCAAATCACCCGCTTCCTTAATATACCCCTGGGGTAGGCACCCTCTAAACTCTGAGAATAGGAGTGGAAAAAATTAAAGGGGGCATAATCTAGTGACAAGTCCATTATTTCTTCAGTTAATTCATAGGAAAAAATGTTTCAAATCCACTAAATAACTATGGAATGACACTCATGACACACCCCATTATATAACATTATCATCAGTTATTGGATATAATAGAACTAATGAGCAAAATGGTATAGGTTTTATGAATTAAAAATGACCTTTCAATTAATACATTCTAACAATACCCCACCTTAGAGGGACATGGGGTATAACCTATACTCAGTTGTTCCCAAGACATTGTCCATGATCTCTCTAGTTGGAAGGGGAAATATATGGAAAATTAATTACTCTAGAAATCCGGTTCTTATAATCATCAAAACATATTCAAGCTGAAGAGTTTGACTTCTAATGACGTTTTATAGAAATGATCAAAAATTGGAATTAGGTGTGTGAATGGATTTATGATACATATATCCTTCTATGTGTATAGTAACCCACCCATACAAGAAGTGGAATAGGCCATACAAACACATGGGTGTATTCTTTCTACTAATATGCCTTAAAAAATTATAGAAATTCACCAGATCTAGGATAACTAAATTGATGTGATGTCCCATTTCCATCATCATCACTATGGTGAAGGTGCTCAAACACACTTCCATATGAGCATTGTGAATGGGGGGAAACCTTTTATTGAGGAATTTCATGATAAAATTGGCCATCATAACTTCATGATCACGAGCCTTTATGCTGTTACCCCATAGGTGGTACTGACTCACCTCTAAGAGTAACTAGTATGAGCCATCGTTTCCACACTACATAGATCCTAGGAATTGTCTGGGTATCTCTAGAATCAAAACTTTAGGTGTGATCAAGATGATTTTAAAGCATTTCTTAAATTCCATAACTTTGGTCCCTATATTATTTCACTGCCCCATACACAAGGTAAAAAAATTATTTGGAATGTGTTTTCACCTACTCGTGATCCTCCTAAACATTCTATAATGGGATTTTTTTTAAATACTTTCCCAAGAACAGAGATCCCACCAATGTGGTATAGGGACCATTACCTGATGTTGACCTCCCTGTGATGAAGATGATGTGAGTTTGTGTCGGATACCACTAGCTCAATATCTTTGGTATAATGTATGGGTGGTGATAAACATGGGACTAGAAAGTACATGCTACTATGTAAAGAATGAACCTTTATATATGCTCCTCAAACCCATATCATGATCAATATACCCATTAGGACCATTTCAATCCCTTGATGAAACTACCACCCTAGTGAATGTCCCATACTTATTACCATCCCAGAAGGTGGTCTACTAAAATTACATTAAATATGATGTCATATTGACGAGGAGATGTTTCCATGACCAAATCCTATCTATTGAGAGAATTTAGTAGATTATATAGTGAGTGTGTCATTATTGGGGGCATGATCCTTGACATAGTGACCAACCATAACATTGTTCCACTTATACAACCCTAGAGAGCTTCTAAACCAGTATTTCAATAATTTCATTCAACAATCATGAGGAAGACATCATTTCTTAGCCTAAAGTTGTATAGTGAAATCCTTCAATAGAGAGGATAGTTATTTTGATATTATATTAACAACTTAGAGAGACTATCATTCTTATAAATGGTTGATAATCTTTCTATGATGCAGATATTATCCACTATATCACTTTTTCTTGTAGTAATATCTTCAACAACCTCAAAATCCATCTCAAGAAGTTTTAATTTTTGTATGTATTGTTCCTGTAGGATGGTTTCATGAAACTAAGGACTTAATGAAAGATAATCCTCATGAAAGCCACTTTGTTAAATAGATGGTTTTACAAAAGTAGATTCACGAAATCCTATTCGTTGAAGAAATCAGTATCATGAGTACCAAGGATTATAGTCACAAAATACTCAAAAAAGTTAATGTTTCATAAAAATATAGGAATGATATGATACTTCAAAAAAATTCATGGTCCCTTATGAGGGACCTCCCCTTATTTATAGGAAAATGGTGGGGCTGAGTTCAATGAATCAGGAAGCCCATGATAATGAATTTCAGTGTTCCATCCTCAGAATACTATTTTACTCTTCCCCATCAGATCCTATTCTAGGGGTATTTGTTGACATTGAGAAATTGAACTCGGGAAGGAATTAAATATATCAATTAATGATTGGTGTATAACAAGGTCAAATAGGTCACAAAGACAACTAAGAGAACTAGATATATGATTTTAGTGTGTTTTGTGAAGGATCGAAGTTCTGAGAACATTCATTGGAGTGCTTTGAAAATCCAAAATTTATGAATATAGAGATAATTTTCACCACAAATGTCTTAAATCCCATGGTGCCTATAAATACCCTATCTATACCCTATTTATGGGGGATTCAACCTTTTTTACTTCTAGTAGAGCTTTGGACTCATGAAACTTGGAATTTTATGAACCTAAAGACATATGGATTTTCATAGGCAGTGATCCTTCATGAATTAACCCTCATGGGTCCTACAAAGAATATAGTCATAATCAAGATGTCATTTGTGAAAGTCCTATCCATGAATAACAACTTTCTCACTAGAATTATACGATTCTTTCCACTCAAGGTTCCTCGATACCTTTATCTTTTGTGAAACCCCTTCCATGGAAATTAGGAAATCAAACTTATGTGACACACACATGTTGTGTGAAAGTATCTACTTTATGAAATCCCCAACATTTTTGAAACAAAATATAAAGGCCCTTAACTAATTCCTCCTTTTAGAAAACATAGATTTGTGAAATATATGTTCCCATGGTCTCCATGACCATTTGAATTAGATTTACTCATGTTACACCCATACACACAACTAGTATCATGGACCTTATTGTATAAGACTTTAACTCCAAGAATGGGTTGGAAATACTTCTTTCCTTATGATCCTAAGCGTAGGAAGTCCCATGTAAATCCCCTTATATGTTTCCTAAAATAGGTAGTTTCCACACCTCTTTCTCTCCAAAAGTATTTACAAAATGGGTATGTAAGCCCAACCATAGCATAATCGAGAGAAACTGACCATCACCCCTATAAATTAGCATGTTCAAGATCCTTGTATCCTTCCCTCATCTCAACCCAATTAGGATTATGTAGTTATACAATTAATCCATATTAATTTATATGTTTAAAGAAATTAATATGAATAAAATTTATATGTTAGTCATATGATGTTAAATTTCATGAAAAAATCCTAAGAAAAATGCATTAAAATATGGACTTACCCTATGTGAAGAGAATATGATTCCTTGTGTTAAAAATGTAGGATGCCTCATATGATGAGCATGGTATGCCTTATGTGACAAGCATGATATTATTTTCCCTATCCTTTGGTAAAATTCTATACATAAGCCCCACACCATCCCTTATCAAAACCCATTTGCAATGCAAGAATCCTTTCTACATGAAATTAAACTACATGGTATGGTCCTGTATCATGAACCTAAAACTGTTCAATCAAAGTACATGGGTTTTGATCTCTATTTCCTAATATGGTATGTAGTATGCCTCTTCAAGGTTCAATCCCAATATTTCAACAACCTTATATCCCGTTCATGGGTGGTAGTTGGTAGTGGATTAACTATCTCCAAAAATAAGAATCTCAAAACCATATCAGCTTACCCTAGGGAGCCAGTGACTCTAAAGCTTGATCATGTTTCTCAAGTAAACCAAACCTCACATAAATCCAAAGTCCCTGAGATTATTTTTTTCACCACAAAATGCTAACACGTACGTGACCTAGTATGTTATGATAATATATGGGAAGAGTCCCTCCATTTTACTTTAAATATGCGAGAAACCACATTGGACTTTAAACCATGAGATCCCTCACTTGGATGTAAATTTTTTTGTAGAACAATATGTGATTGAGAATATTGGGAGGGTCCCCCATTTTACATTAAATCTGTGATCACCTCTGACCAACTATAAACCTGTTATCCCTCTTGATGCATAAAAAATCCAACCCTATTTGAAAATCCTAGGACACCCTAGGTGATGAGATCATATGAACTCTTCTTCCATTTTTATGTGATTATACTAGGATTATACATCATGTGATGAGAATGATATTCCTTATGTAAAAATCATAATAAAATTATGTGACAATCATATGATCTTTTATTCCTTTTCTAGGTGATGATCCCAAGATTCTACCTCATGTGATGATCATTATATTCCTCACGTGACAAGATTAAAAAGACCCTATGTTATGAGCATGGGATCTATCTATCCCATAGGTGATGAGACTCAGTTATTAGTTAGTGTGATGAGCACAATATGTCCTAGGTGAAAAGCCTAAGAATCCTCATATGATGGGTATATGTTTCTTAGCATGATGAGTTCTAGATGAATCACATAAAAAACATGAGATACATTATGTTGTGAGCATAAGATGATTGAGGTGATGAGCCGTGGATTCCTTATGCACTAAATGTAAGTTTCCTCATGGTGATAATAGGATACATCAGATATTTCACCTAAGACAACTTATGTATTGAGCATAAGATTCCCTCAAAACCTTGAATATTGAAGAATTTTAAAGATTACCAAAATGTCTAACATAATCATCATTTTAAACCATAGGTGGTCACAATTTTATGATATTAGGCAGCATAATTAATCAATGTCCTCTAGAATATGGAATTAAGAATGAGATTCATGAACTTGTCTTAAATCTATAAGAGAGACCCAGACTAGGTAATCAATTACATGGATAAATCAATGGATGGAAGTGGTGATATAACATAATACTATTTTAATCATATATTTGACAACATTTACTATGTAGTGAAGGATTCCCACCTTTGGAAATTGAGAATGTTGGGAAATAGAGATCATAAGTAGTATAAGGATGTAGATCCCTGCAAGAGAGTGTTCTCTGATGGAAGCATTTAAAAACAATTTTGTCATATGAAATATATGGAACACATGAAATTAATCATATGAAGGGTGAAACATAATAACAATCAAATTAATTTTGTAAAAAAATTATCTATATAGATAACATGTTTATGATAGGTTGGTGTATAACCTTGTTAATATGTTTTACAATACCTTGGCAATGAACCTTAGTGATATTCTTATAAATGTAACATTTTTATACTACAACCACATTTATATCTTATACTTTACAAAGTTATGATTATTTTATTATGTTATTAATCATGTTTCATCCATGACAATCACTTAATTTATACCTCCATTGGTTGTCCTCTTACCAGGATTTATGCTCACCCTTTCCTTTGGATGCATTTACCCAATAAATTATATACAGTGCAGTGACCTAGTATGAAGTTATAAAGGTGTATTTACAGAGGATTAAATAATTTTTGTAATATTAATATATTATTTTCCTAGTTTCCAAGTCACTAATATTAAAAATATAATGTTTAATATATCAATTCATTATCATGTAATGAAAATTAAAGGTTTCATTTGATCATTATATGATCATATAAATAAGAAGAAGACCAAAACATAGGCATATCGATCTCTAAGAATAAAAAATGAAAAATATTTCAAAAAATAAATCATATAAAGTACTATATTCATACCTCAATCTCCAACTATCTAGCCTCTATCACCTTGTTGGATGGAACATGTTTGATAGGAATTACTAGGAGTAGCAGATGAATTCATCCTACCTCCAGAGAGAAATATTAGACAAAGGATCCATGAAAGATTCATGAGGATCCTCAAACACCCGAAGGGGTTCTAGAACCTTCATAAAATAATGAACTAGCTTTGAGAAGTAATATAGTTTCTATCCATGACATAAAAGTGTCACACATGTCGAACATCCCATAGGAGAGGATCACATAATATTAAATAACCATCCTCGATTATGTTCATTAAATGTAGAGAATTGTCCATTCATAAATAATCTAGTTTCCATCACATGGGACCCAATAATTATAATCTTTTAGAGTTTATTCATTGAATTCATTCAATAAATATACATTCCATAAATAGACCAAATATTTGGTTTATAATTAAAAAACCATTCGAGATAGGATGTGGAAACTGTATGCATCATATATATACAAAATGTGATGTCAATTATTGAAATTGACATAACATGCACTGCCACAATTTGGTGGGGTTACTATTTTACTCCACTTCTAAAAATCTATTAATTTCACTAAAATATCATAACGACTTTATGAAAACTGTCACAACTCTTTGTGAATCCATCCAAACTCATTTGGATATGGTTTTTTAAACTCTCTTTATTTTGGAACTAACCAGTTTTTCCAAAACATAATTATTATCCAAGGGAATAACTATGTGACCCTTCAAGTCTTATAATAATTGAAAACAACTATAAAATACCCATTTTATAGATGTAAGAAAAGAGCGGCCTCTAGCTAAGAGTCAGTGATACTCAAGCTACTAAGGGGCCTGGTGTGAACTTTATCAAACATACTCATATATATATATATATATATATTATCATTTACACCACCTGATGTATCATATACATCTTATTTATATATATATAATCCCTTTTTCCATGTTATCAATCAACTACTAGATATGGAACATCTCAATCTAGTATATGCCTCTCATATTTTCACGATTCTCTGAAAACTACTAACCGAGATGATGAATAAATCACATGTCATTAATATTTGTTGATGTACACATCACATGTATTTCATCCAAGTAGTTGATCACATCATTTGTTACACAAATATGGATGGGCAAGAATTTCCTTATTCTAATTCAATCATGGTATATATTTCCTTTCTTTTTTAAACAGGTAAAAAAATCCCATATTAGTTGTGCTCTAAATGATGACAAGATCAAAAAAATAACCAACCACCCCTCATTTATCTATGTTCACATATTTACGTGTATAATTAGGGTATCAAAATATGAATTTTCTCATGGTTGGTATCTTGCTAAGCTTAGGTGAAAATGATTGATAATAAGAATACAACCCTAAGTTTATCAATGACTGTATGAAATTCCATGGGATATACTTTAACGGACCAGTCTAAGTAATAAGTCCCTACTTATTAACCCATTAATCTAGCCTTTTTATCTCATATAAAACCACATTTATTGAGTATAATATTCTATTCATGTTATTTTTTTCATTTTATCACAACCAATAATACCTCACGATGATCATCAGTTTTTGGAAAACTCAAAGACATACTTTTAGGGGATGTCTATCATTTAACTATTGAATAAATAGTAGAATATTAATGAATAATAAATAAATATTTATTTTAGAATAAAAATGATGATACATTTTACAAAAATTACATCAATCTATCAAGTACTGAATACCTAGATATTTCACACGACCTTCATTCTTTTATTGCGTTAACAATTTCATCAATGGATATACTTCATTCTCCTAAGTAACCACCTTATAGATAATTACATCACCTATCTTAAAAACCTCACATATGAGATGGTATTTTTAAATAATTTATTTTTTCTTTTGGTGATACCAAAGTTCTTTATCTTGTGAAATAAATCCCTTATTATTATAATAAATCTCAATTTCCCCCTCAATGCTAGGAACCACCCTAAGTCCAGTGATGAATTTTCTGATTTAAATTACTTATTTTACCATATATGATACAACAATCCACTCTTATTCTATTTTTGATTCTAAAATGGAGGATTTTTTGTAACCATTCTAACTAATAACTCCACTATTCAGGTAAAACACGAATCTTTATTGAGATTTCATATGATATTTTTCGGTTTGAAAAGTCACATAACTATAACCCTTTTATTATTCCCAAATGGATTTGTAATTATAATATTGTATTTTTTTGTTAATTTGAGAATTTTGAATTCAATGTATGATTGGAAGAGTAGGGTGATGGATCGAGTATCCACCCACCGAAGAAGACGAGATTCTTACCATACACTACAAGTAAAGGAGTTGAAGAGTTGGATTCCCTTTAATACATGGCTTGACAGATTCATGTGGGAATCCCATGAATGTAATGTTTTTTTGAGATATAATTTATGTTTATGAATATTTATAAAATTGTTTAAGTATTGTATACAATATTAAAGAAGGATTTAAGATTCTTTGATTTTAAATACAAACTGAGTATCACATGTTGTCAAAGGGAAGAGGTTATTCTAATTGAAAACCTAGCTGGTCAGATTTGAGTAGAATCCTATATATCAGTTGATTGAATGAGATAAAATTCATGTTAGAACATGATAAGTGCTAACTAATGAGTTCCAATACTTCCAACAATAGTTTGGAATAAAAAGAGTTTTGACTACAATGAACAACTTGAAGGGATATTAATATATGTGTTAAAAGGGTAGATGATTGGAGTTTGAAGACCCAATGAATTGGAAAAAGGAAATACAAGTGTGATTCTATATATTAATACTACTATTAATATATAACAACAGTTGGATGAACTTTTAGGTTGACTGAAGCTTGAAGTACAGTGAAATCCTAATGATACTCCCACCTGAGTATATATGATGCAAGTTTTTGGGAATTGTATTGAAGTGTTTGAGAGACTTCCATGAATTCCCTATGGTGTTTTTGAAGTGTTTATGAGTGAATAAAAATTTCTATAATTGAACCATAGGATCCTTGGTTCGAAATTAATGGAGTATATAATTCTAGGTGAACCATGCAAGAAACTTAGTAAGAAAAGTATCCCATGGAACCAAATTCTAGAAATGTAAGAGACTCTATATAGTTGAAGTCACCATGTATATGAATCCACCATGTAAAAAAATTCTCATATGTGAATATTGACATAAGGAAATTAATTCCAAGTAAAATAATTAATGTACATAGTTTGGGCCACATATACGAAGTTCACATAGTCAAAATCATCCCATAAGGGAATTAAAATTCACGTATGATAATGTTTTCTAATGTAAAGATCATCTTAATAGATATGAACCATCTAAATGATTTCAAAGACATATACAAAATCATATAAGTGAATCCACATTGATATCCATGTATTATAATATTTATTATGTGCAAACTAAATAACTTATAAAGTTTAAAAAATTATTATTCTGAAGAATAAAATCATTAGGATAATGCTGATGATTTTCTTCCATGCTCAAAACATCATGAATATAATTTTAACCATGATACAAGCTTGGGAAATCATAAGAAAATATATATTCATGATAAAGAAGGTGAAGATCAAGGATGAATAAGTTGAAATACATTTACAAGAATAATATAGATTATAATGTGATGTTGCTCTATTTTTCTGATATTTAAGGAATTAAATATCATGATCATGTGAGATGATTTTTATTCAATTTGAATAATTATGAGGACGATATTGAGCTTATATTTTGATTATTATTTACAGATTCATGATGAATCTTTATAGGATTTCAATAAAGCACTCACTCTTAAATAAGATGAGAAAAATTGCATCTGAAGTGGTGTATACTTTATACAACTATGTAAAATATTAATGAATTTGAGATCAAGTTATTTTAGTGAGAATAAAAAAGATGTAGAAGAAAGGAAGTATATCTTGAGGATTGTGGAAGGATCTATAATTGTTGCTGATGGCTAATAGAAATGAGAAATCAAAAAGTGAGGGATATCTTATCATTATAAAAAAGACAAAAGTTTGAGAGAAAAAGAATATTGAGATCATGGAACATTACCAAGTATAACGAAGTTGAGGAAATTGATTGTGAGATCTTGGGCACAGAAGCAGTTATCAATATTTTACATTCCAAAATAGATATTATAATTCCTAGGTGACCAACTTATAAAAAGAAAATGATAGAGTGATTAGAGTTGGATCTGAGTGATTTTTTGTTGTGCTATGATAAATATTTAAGAACACTCTTAAAGAATAATGATGAAGAAAATCTGATTCTATGATAATACTGAAGATCTGCTAGATATTAAAGGAAAATATATATAAGTGATTCATATGACAATTATGTTTGTAGAATATTGAGGAGAATTTTAGTGGGACAGTTGGAAGAAAAATCTTTATAAATATCTGTGAAGCTGATATGCTTGCAGGGACCGAGTTGTATTTCCTTTCTTGAAAAAAAGGCATTTAACGATATCATGTGAGAAGAATCAGATCTATCTTATTGATGCAAACGAATCCCGTGCAGATCTACTGATCTACTTCTAAGAAGAATCCTTAAAGGAACACTTAGATCTACATGGTGGAAATCCATAGATCCTATATGAATTATGAAATTTAGGTAAATCACAGTGTGATATTCCGACTTCAACATAAATAAATTATAGGAATCCCTATGAGAGGTAGACAAATGGATAATGTGACTCTAGATGAGATAAGATGGTGTGAATCTGATGTGTTCAACGTGTAATTTATGGCATTGATTATAGTAAATTATCATTTATTGGGGAAAAACCAATCAAGTCATGGAGTAGGTTTTTTTACTAGACCATTTAAATATAGTGTGATTTTTATTTCCATGTTGTATAGTATATAGAACATACATGCATGGTTAAAATTTAAAGATATCCAAATTCACTCACTAAAAAAATAAGTTCATAAATTCTAATGGGAGTTAAATATCTAAATAAGTTTTTAGAATTTGGTAAAATTTGTGAACACATAATTGAAACCCAATCTCAGGTGTCTCTACCAATCCTTAGGGGTATATCAAGTGGTATCAAAGTGAGGTTCCCTCTGGTTGGATTTGAATTTTATTTTCCCTAGTACTATTCTCATAATTTGAATAAGTGCATATTTAATGAGATGTTTGAAGTCGATCGTCATATGGATTAAAAAATGGAAATACTTATATTATGACATGGGATTATCATACATTGATATTACATCATTGTATATGAATATTCAATACATTACATAAACACACACCTGATGACCATAATAGTTTAGTACATTTGAAAACTTGGAACCATAGATAATTGTTTTATATGTGAGATACATAATCTCCATATACATTATTCATATCTAGAAACCTTATTATAAAAATCCTACATAATACATATCTTCACACCATGAGAAAATTAAACATAAGAAATGGTAAGCTTAACTACTCAATAAAGATAAACAAGGGGGATATGTAAGCATAATATAAATATAAGGGTATGAGAACATGATTATAAAAAATTAAAACCATACCATTCATATCAAATATCATAGTCTTAATTCATAGAATAAATATTGGTAGTTTATAAGACATGAATCATAAGGTAATCAAAGAACACGAGCCATGAGATCATAACATTGGCATAAAACATAGATTTGTGGCATACACATAAGAAGATAAAATCATATGTCAAGGATACCTACCAATACATCCATAACATTTTAGGCATGGGATAACAACATGTGTACCTACTTAGGGCTAGTGATGACCTCCCATGTACCCTTTGAAATGATATAAAATTATTCATTACTCAATACATTGGAGGTAGATATAGGTCCCACCTGTCACATAATGAAAATAATATGTATGTGTTCCACAATATCATAAAACATACATCATATAATAACCTATTGAAATGAAATGGATTTCATAAACATTTCATCATACTATAACCTATGGAAAAGTTATAGGTTTCATAATCATTTCATCATTTCACCATAGAATAACCAGTGAAAAAGAAGCAGGTTTCCTAAGAATTTTATAATAGTATAACTCTTAGAAGAGAAATGGGCATAATAAACATATTAACATAATGAAATTTTCAGATAATGAATAAGAATTTTATCCTTTTTTTATATCCCTAGAAAATCATAGTTAACATTAATATATTTCATATTATATAGAAAATTATTTTGAAATATCATTTAAAATATTTCTTGAGGAAAATAACCTTTCTAATTTAAAAAACACTTTCTAGAACATAAAATATTTTAAACATAATTTTATTTTAAAATAAACTTGAAAACATAAAAATGAGTCTTCAAATAAAATAATGGTCATAGTGATGGGAATATTATTTCATGTCTTACGCGTTAAAAAAACAACACTTTCATATTTTCGGTAAAAGAAAAATGAGAATTGTTTGAAAAAATTATATAAATATTCCTCTCAAAATATTTTTGTAAAAATTAAAACATGGTTAAAATTTTTTGTTAAAAATTATATGAGAATATTAAAACATTTTTGAAAACTTGGTTTTGGAAGAAAATAGATTTCTAATCGAAGAGGGAAATAAAGCGCAATTTTATTAAAAACTTTTTTACAATTTCTTAAGTAACAAGAGTGGAAAAGTGACACAATTAATAAAATTAATAACCATTTTAGAATAAAATTAATTAGTTTATTAATATATGGATCATAATATTTTATCAGCAAAACATAATCATAAACTATCCCGATAAACGATGAGATTTTAATATAAAATATTTTCCACTTTGGTAACTTTGAATGATATGACACATTATATAATAAAAAAAAATAAAACTTAAAATATCATGATGATAAATAAATTCATGATATTAAAATTCAAAGGGGATTTATATACACATCAGAAAATAATATAGGTGCATAACATAATATATGTTTTAAAGAAGGAAAATTGAGACAAAAATACCACACCTTAAGTCTTGACATCCATCGTACACCTTCAAAATATCTGTATAATAAATATAAGTTTATTATACATCTATTATAGGACCATATTTATATATCATACCATATATTATTTTCTTACGATCTTTATTACCCTTTTTAACAATTCCATGTTACAGTCACATTTTAGGCAATAAATGCTTTGTTTTTATTGTGTGTTTTGACTTGTTATTTTTTGTTGTATTAATTTAATCATGATTTAATCATATCTATAATTTTTATAATGATATAAATATCAAATATATTCAGTGCATATTCATTTATCATAATCCATAAAATTTTGTGATAGATTGTGAAATTAACCATTCATGGAGATGGTAGGGCCTACGCATGCATGAACATTATTTACATTTTGTTGAAGGATTAAAAGAAAGAAAGAAAAAAAATATATTAATATTAAAGATTCATATTTATTTTATATATATCAAATATTTTTATTAAAAACTATCCTTATTATGTTCCATGTAAACATGAATGAAACACATTACTTCACGAGGCAGTAGTCTGTCATACACACGAAGGATGTTATCATATTCCAAAATAATGGAAGTTGAAATAACATGTGATATAATTATGAAAAAAGAAAAATAATATACTAAATTAATATATAAAAATTAAATACATATTTATGTCTATCCTTGAGAGTGGTAACAGAAAAACAAATAACATTGGTTCATGAGGCAACAGTCCGCTGTACACAAAAATGATGATTTTGTAACCCATTTGATGGAGGTAGAGATGGTTGTAGGACATTACCTTAACATAGAAACATTTTATTACATTTAATATAATTATTTCATTATATCATCATGGTTTAATAATAATTGAAGTAGGTGGAGGAATAAATAAAAATAAAAATACTCATTGAAGAATGTTACCTCTTTTTTGATATATTCCTTAGGTTTTTTCCAAAACAATTCCTAGGTTGGATCTCTGTCTAAAATGGTATTGTTTTTAATAATAATATTAATAATATATCATGGTTAGTTAAAACTAAGTGTTTTATGTAATGCGATCTTAACATGGTGTTGCGTGTAAGGAAAGCTATCAAAGGAATTTATTTTATTTGAAAAAAATACCTAAAAAATAAGGGTGTTACATTATAACCCCTTTAAAATGAATTTCTTCCTTTAAATTCATACTCTAATAAAAAAATGAGGATGCTTATGCATCATTATTTTCATAGGTTCCCTCATAGATCCCTAAAACTGGTTGTTTCACCACAATACATTGACTAGTTGAGTGGTATTGTTTTGTAGAACTTTCTCTATATGATCTAGAATCTCAATTGGTTATTCCTTATAATAAGGATCAAGATATAACTATATTACCTATGATTTTAGTACATGTGAAATATCTGGTATGTAATTTATTAGGAGTGATACATGAAACAAATCATGAATTAGAGATATGTTTGGTGGAATCACCATTGATTGGATACCATCTCGATATGATCAATAATTTCTAAGGGAACGATATTCCAAGGGTTTAATTTCCCTTTATTCTCAAATATCATAACCTTATCCCATGGATAAATTTATAGAAATATCTTGTCACCAACTTCATATTCTATATTACACTAGCTACTGTTAGCATAAACTTTCTTCCAACTCTGAGCTTCCTTAACGTATTTCTAAATGGATCTAACCTTATTTTCAATTTCTTCATCTATCTTCAGTCCTCATAGATTTATTTCTCCAAATTTAATCTAGAACATTGGAGATCTACACTTATTTCTATAGGTTTCTTTATAAGGATCCATCAAAATTCCTTAGAGAAAGATATTACGGTAAGAAAAATCAATTAGATGAAGGTTTTGATCCCAAAAACCTTTAGAATCCAATGAGTAAGATCTCAAAATATCTTCTAGGATTTGATTTTTTTTCAGAATGAGAATCTATTTGAGAATGATACACAGTGATGAAACTCAACTATATATCAATATATTTCTAAATACTTCACAAAAAAGTTTAGTTAAACCTCAAACCTTTATCAGACACAATGGAATGTGGTAATCCATGAAACCTTACCACTTCCCTAATGTATATCCTAGAAATATGATCGAGAGAGTAAACTTCTATGATAGATATGAAGTGTGAAGAAATTTTAAGGTGATAAACTACAACCTAAATAGAATGAAACACTTTAGACATTTTGGGGAGTACAATGAAAAAATTCATAGTGTTGTTTTTCTATTTCCATTCTGGTATGGGTAAAGAATGAAAAGTCCCCTTATATTTTCTACTCTCATCCTTAAAATTATGACATACCAAGAAAAAAGATACAAACTCTATTATATCTATATTAATTAAATCCCACCATAAATACTATTTAAAATATCTATACATATTTATACTTCCAGGATGAATAAAGAATGAATAACTATGAGATTCCTCTAAAAATTCCTTCTTTAGATCTGATATGGACCGAACACATACATGGTGACTAAATATTATTATTCCATCATGATCAAGGTTAAACCTAGGAAAATTTCTAACCATATTTTAAATCCCTACATATTCTTTCTATTCCTAATTAATCTTCATTTGGATAGATGGTTTAACATTTAATTGATAAAGATAAGATTTCTTCAATTTACTCAGGATTTCTAGATCCATCATTTGATGTTCCAAAAATATCAGATCATTTTTGAGCCTCTTCATGGATAAGCCATCATCATCTTTTCAACTTAAATCATGGACCACCTCATTTGTTTTAACAGGGTGGTAATGTATTGAGTAGTTTTAATATTGAATCAGATCTAACCATATTATATGGAATCTATTCAAATCCTTATGTGAGAATATATAATTTAATATTTTTTGATCAGTATATATCTCACACTTTTCTCCATAAATATAATGATTATATATCTTTAATGCAAAAATTAACATAGCTAACAACAAATTGTGAGTTGGGTAATTTTTATTATGAATCTTAAATATATATGAGGCATAAGATATAAAAATGTAATTATTCATAATAAAACATCCCAATACCTTCTTGAGTGCATCACTATATTTTAAAAACCCTTATCTACTATAGGGTAATGTAAGCATAGGTGTGCTGACTAATATTCTCTTTAGTTCCTTGAAATTATCCTCACATTCATCTGTCCAAAGGAACACGTCTACCTTTTGAGTTAATATAGTGAGTGGATAAGATAGTCATGAGAAATTATCCACAAATTTTTGATAATATCTAGATGAACCAAGAAAAATATAGATCTCAGTCACTATGGATTGTCTATGCCTATATTCAACAACCTCTTTTTTTGTTGGGTATACTAATATACCCTCTTTTGTGATTATATGACCCAAAAATTAAACCTTTTGTATCCCAAATTAATTTTTTAAAAATTATCATATAGTGTCACTTTTTAGGGTCTTTATTACAATTATCAAGTGATCTCCATACTCTTCATTAATCTTTGAATAGATAAGAATATCATCTATAAAGACTAACAAAAACTGACCAAGGTAATCTCTACAGAATATTAATTATATCCATGAATATAATAGGTTTTTTAGTAAGACTAGATAGAATTAATATATATCCATAGTGTTCATACCTAATAGTTAATGTTTTCTTGGGTATATCCTCATTCTTGACCCTAAATTGATGATATCCCGAAGTTTGGAAAATCTTGGAAAAGTAACAAGATCAATTAAGTTGATCAAACAAGTAATCAATATGGGGTATGGGATACAAGTTCTTGATCATGATCTTGTTCATCTCCTTATAATCAATACAAAGTCACATTGATCCAGATTTTTTTAATAAAAAGAACATGTACACCCAAAGGTGATACACATGGAAAAATGAATCCATTGTCATGATTTTCTTGGAGTTTCTTATTTAATTATTGCAACTCAATTAGGGACATTTTATAGGGAGTATTTGAAAATGGTGTGGCCACAGGCGTGAGTTCTATTAAGAACTCAACTCCAAATTTTGGAGGAATTATATGAAACTCTTCTAGAAGGACATCAAAAAATTCCCACACAAATGTGAATTTACATCCTCAGAAATTGATGTGGGATTAATGTAGAGAAATCCAATCCATGCCTAAGATAACATCAAATTCAAAAAGAGGATGAATGATAATGTTTTTAAGAAGAACATTATTAAAAACTTCAACCAGAGAAGAATCATATACTTGGTATGAATTTATCATACCATTAAGGGGTTTTACTGGGAATTATATATCTAATAATTTGGGTGAAATCTTGACACCCTTAGAAAAGTTTTTAGATATGAAAGAATGAGTAGAACTTGATTCAAATAATACATGGACAATTCAAGAGTGGATGATAAGTTTACCATTCACCACATCATTATTTTACTCCTTATCAGAAATAAGGATTGCATAATATTTCCATTTGTCTCTATTCTTAATAGGTTGTTGGTATTGGTCACCATTATTAACCCTCATATTTGGGAACTTGTTAGTATAATTCCGAAACTCCTTGCAATTGAAAAACTAAATTATGGGAGGTGTATTCCATGGAGCTTTATCATTATTCGCATCATTACCTAAATTATTTCCATCACATAGGAATTCATCCACTCGATGACCTTCCTTTCTACACTTAAAACATTTAGTAGTCCCTTTAAGATAATTTATTCCATAATTATTCCAACATTTTGAGAATAAAGGAAAGATCATATTCTTCCCTCCATAGTTATTAGACGTTCCTTTGAATTCCATTTTTATCTTCTTATCAAAACCATGAGACTGACATATAACTCCAACCTCCATTTAGTACTTGATGTCATATAAAAAAAAATATATTCATAGATACTATATTATCTTATGGATAATTCTATTCAGTGACTTGGTTTTAAGAAACTAAAGAATTTATTAACCTTAATTTTAGGTTAGATGATAATACTAGAAGCATTACTTTCACTTATTTCAAAAGTTTCCTATTAGTTACCAATGTATTCCTTGTCCTTTTTCTTTATCTGAAGGAACTACTTCTACATATTTTTATAAAAAATATGAAGAAATTAATTATTGAAAAATAATATCTTTAACCCATCCCAGTCCATTGATTCAATTTCATCAGTTTTCATAATATTCTTGATAATATTACACCAATTTTCTGCTTCACTTTCCAAATGTTAGACATCCAAAATTAGATTTTCAAGATTTGAACGCTAGAGAATGGAAAAAATATTTTTAGTGGTACTAATTAATTTCTAAAAAACTAGCCGATCAATGGTTCCACTGAAGGAAGGTGAATGACTCAATAGAATGGTGTTCCCTCCTTTTTTTGGAAGTCCAACACAATTCATATCTTGAGACATTTGTGTGAGAAAAGCAACATGATTTTTCATTCTGGATCCCATAAAATTTGGCTTCTCATGAGTAAAATCATTTCACTATCCATCACACTCAATATTAACAAGGTTCCTTTAGGTTCCATATATTGAATACTCCCCTAAATAAAAACATAGTTTAAGAAAATATAATCATAGTGAGGAACCACATAATCATTAAAATCACTTATAGGATGTCTAAATCATGACACATTTATTTTTATATAGGACAAACTAGGATTATATTAGTTCATTAATAGTCATAGTCTATTTAAATTCTTCATGATGGTTTGTAAATAGTTTATAAATTTCCAAATCATATCTCCCAGGAGTGTCAAACCTGGTGTGAAATAAGGATCATTATCGTGAACTAGGTGACGATGAAGTGTAGATCAATGCAGCATTTTCAGAGTTATTATACCTAGGTACATCTATTCCAAAACCACATCCACTTATAGTATCCTGAAAGGGATGTAATTTCTTGGAAACCACTCACTCTATCCTTTAGCAAAATTCCAGTAGATTTTCATATACTTTGACTCATCCTTGTAATTATCCTTAGTAATGTATTTAGGGATATCACAGAAGCTTTCTCATCCTAGTTTCCAAAGGTTAACTAAACATATCCACTAATACCAACTAGAACAACCCCAGATTATCATATATAGATATTACATCTTTTTAGATTAATATTCAATACATTAGAAAAACACATGCCCGAGGATCATAATAGCCTAGTGTCTTTGGAAACTTGGAAACCTAAAAAACTAGTTCATAGGTGAGAAAAATCATCTCTCACTAAGATCATCATATATAATACTATTCTTACAAAAATAATACATAATATATATCTTCATAAACCAGGGAAAGGAAACATAATTAAGGGTGATATCAGATTCTCAATAAGGTTAACAAAGGGAGATATGTAAGAATAACATGAACATAAGGGTATGCGAACATGATAATACTATATGAAAATCATACCTTTCATATAAAAGATCATAATATCGAGTCATGGAATAAATATTGGTTGTTCATAAGACCTAAATCATAAGGTAGTGGAAGGACATGAGCCATGCGATAATAAAATTGGTATTAGATATATATTTTTGGTATACACATAAGTCTATAAAATATTATGTCAAGGATACCCAACAAGACATTAATAACATATTAGTCTTGGGATAACCACCCATGTACCTGTTTTAGGATTTGGATAACCTCCCATGTACCCTTTGATCTCATATAACATTAATCATTACCCAATGAATTTGAGGGAGATATAAACCCCACACATCACATAATGAAAATCTTATATATGTGTTCCATAAGATCATAAAACATACATAACATAATAATACATGAAATAAAATGGGTTTCATAAACATTTCATTACTTCATTACTTCTAGAAAAGATATAGGTTTTATAATAATTTTCTTATTTCATCATAGAATAACCCATGGAAAAAGATATGGGTTTCATAATAATTTTTATTTGGATAACCCATGGATGAGAAACAGGTTGCATAAAAATATTTTCATAATAAACCATTCATATAATGAATAATAATGGTATCCTTGATTTATATCCTGAGTAAATCATACTTAACATGAAAAAATGTCATTTTAATAAAAAATGATTTTGAAAGATCATTTAAACAATTTTTTGAGGAAAACATCCTTTCCTATTTGAAAAAAACTTCTTAAAACATAAAATATTTTGAAAATACTTTTATTTTAAAATAAACTTGAAAAATTATTGAGGAATATTGAAAGAAAATAATGGGCTTGTTGATGAGAAGTTTCATTCACATAATACATGTTAAAAAAATATTTCTTTCACATGTTTGGAAAAAGAAAAAAGAAAATTATTTGTAAAATTAAAAGAAGATTCCTTTAAAAAAAATTTTTGAAAAAATTTAAAAATGGGTAAAAATTTATTTTCAAAATAATATTATAATTTTAAAACATTTTTTAAAACATTTTTTTAAAAAATGGTTTTGGAATAAATTATATTTCCGACCGAAGTTAGAAATAAAGTTGGATTTTCTTAAAAACACATGCTCAATTATTTTAAGTACCAAAGAGTAAAAAAATTATATTATAAATATAATGAATAATAATAGGATAAAAAAATTCATGAGTTTATTGAGATGTGGATCATAATATTTTATCATTATAAACATAATCATAAATAATCTCAATAAATGATTAGATTGTAACATAAAATCTTTACTAATTTGGTAAATTTAAATCATAAGGCCAATGATGGAATAACATAAAATGAAACTAAAAATATCCCGAGGATACATAATTTTAGGATATTACATGTAAAAGGGTTTGTATATACACATCATAAAAGAATATAGGTGCATAACATCTTATATGTCTCAAAGAAGGAAAATTGAGACAAAAATACCTTACTTTAAGTCTTGATATCCATAACACAAATTAAAACCTAATTTATTATAAATATAAGTTTATTATACATATATTACTGAAACATATTTATATATATTACAATATATAATTTTATTATGACCTTTATTACCTATTTATTAACAATTTCATGTTAAAGTCCTATTTCAGGCAACAACTGCTTCATTTTTCATGTCTGTTTTGAATTTTTATTGTTGTTTATATTAATTTGATCATGGTTTAACAATATAATTTATTTTACCATGATATAAATATCATATATATTTAGTGTATATGCATTTATCATAATCGATTAAATTTAGTGAAATAAAATGAAATGCATCATTCGTGGAGATGGTAGGCCATACATACGCATGAATGATGTTTCTATTTTCTTAATGGATTAAAACAATGAAATGTAAATAATATATTAAAATTGAATAATAATTTTTATTTCATATATATCACATATTTTTATTAAAAACTATCCTTATTACCTTCTATGTAATGCTTTAATGAATCACATTGCTTCATGAGGTGGTGGTCCATTGTACACACAAGTATTGTTACCATATTTCAAAAAAGAATGAAAATTAAGAAGGAACAAGTAATAAAATGATTAAATATTCATGATAAAATCATAAATATAATATATAAACAATAAAACCATCAATATGTCTATCCTTTAAAGGTGTTAATGAAAAAATGAATGGCATCGGTTCACGAGGTGATGGTCCTCCATATAAACAAATGATTATTTCATAACCAATTTGATGGAGGTGGAGATGGTTGTATGTAATTACCTTAACATAAAAAAAATAACTATATGTAATATAATGAGGTTATTGTATCAGAATGTTTTAATAATAATTATAGGATGTGGAGGAAGAAATAAAAAAAAAATGCTCGTTGAAGAACGTTACCTCCTTTTCGGTATCCTCCTTCGGTTTTCACCAAAATACTTACTAGGTTTAATTTTGGTCTAAAATAAGGCCTACATAATGATATTATGAGAGTTTATAAGTTATTTGGGTAGTTATTGGATTATAAAATGGGTTTAAGGTGTAAAGAGGAGATAATAATGGATGGCCTTTTATAAGAGAGGCGAGTGACATTTTCGTAATTATTTGAAAAGAAATATGTGTACCCATGTTTTTCTCATGACACAAGGCTCCAAAATTTAGTATTCTAAAGACTTATACTTTATAGGGTATAAATAAATTTTGTTTTGGACATGTTTTGGGTTATTTTTAACCCTTATCTTTTTAGTTTAACCCACAGTAAACTGATTTTTACCTTAACCGTGGTAAATAATTTTACTGTATTTACTATTCATTTTGGTTAAAAATTATGTTGAAATTATTATATAATATAAATTATTATTATTAAAAAATTGAATCAATTTTTAATAATTCCATTCACATTATTGACAAAATTTAATTTAAAATAAACCCCGTAGAAGCAACGAGAAAACTGGTTTCTAAAGAGAAAATGTCCAAAAGTTTACAATGGGTTTATATCTAATTTCAATGACATAAATTGTATTAATAGATATAAAATTGAACTAATTATAATTTAATACTAATTTAAAATATTATATAACTTTATAAATATTTTTTAAAAAAGGTAGTTTTCAATTAAAATTCAATATTTTTCACTATTCACCAAAAAATTAATATTTTTAAGAAATTCATAAAAAGTTAAACATAATATAATTTTTGATATTATAATTTAAAAAATTAATTTTATTTTATCAAATTAATTTTAAAAAATTTAAAAAATTTAATTTTATTATTGTTCAAAAAAAAAGAAATAAAAGGAACAGTCTTTGAGAAAATTGTATTTTTAAAACATATATAGAATTTATTAAATAATTAAGTAATTTTTTATCAATATTTTTTCTTTATATAAAACCATTATTAATAATATTTAAAAATTATTTATTTTTATTTATTATTCAAATTTAATAGCTAGGTAATAATAGTCATTTTTTAAATAATAATATTAATAATATTTTTTGGTTCATTAAAACTCAGTTTTGCATGTAATAAAATATTACCTTATTGTTTCATATAAGGAAATATATCAATGAAATTTAATTTATTTGAAAAAAATATATAAGAACTTGGGGCATCACAAATTGATTCTATAGAAACTAAAATATCATCTAATTTATTGTCAAAAAGAAGAAAAATGGAGGCCAAGAAGCTTAGAAAAAATATGATGAATTATAGTATGTTACTATCAGGAATATAAATTATGTTGATGAAATAAAGATCCCACACCATGGATTATTTCAATCAATCCATGTATTTAAAGATAAATTGATTAATCATAAATAAACTGGAAGTCCTCCCATGCACCTATCTTGTGAATAAGGGGGAGAAAAAATTTATCCACACATTTAGGGGGATAAAAGTTTTTATCACCTTTGGATTTATTATCAATATGGGGGAGTAATACAACATTTAATTTGAAATTAAAGTGGTATTGAAAACAAATCCAAAGGGCGGTATTATTGCACCCAAATGGATTTATTATTATATTATTGTATTTATTTTCAATTTAAAAATTTGGAAGTTAATATATGAATGGAGAAGTAGAGTGATGGATTGAGTATCCAACCACCAAATAAGAAGAGTTTCTTCCCATATACTATGGGTAAATGAGTCTGAAGAGTTGGTGGCCCTTGAATACCTGGATGGAAGAATTCATGTGGACAACCCATGCATGTGATGTTCATTAAGATGGTCTTCATGTTTATAAAAATTCATAAAAGTGGTTATGTGTTGTCTATAATAATAAATATGGATTGAATAAGAAAATATTATAAATACAAAGTGAGTCTCACATGTTGGAAAATGGAAGAGGTGATGCTTCATAAATACATGGATGGAAAACATTGAGCAGTATCTTGTATATTAGTCATTTGAATGAGATAAAATTCATGGTAGAACATGAAAAGTGATAAGGAAGGAGTTCCAATACTATCTATAACAATTTGGAATAGAGAAAGTGTCGGATATAATGAAAAAATTTAAGGGATGTTAATATGTGTGTTAAAAGTTTAACAAATTGAAGTTTAAAGAGTTAAGGAATTAGAAGAAGGAAATACTAGCGTGATGCTATATATGACAATTGTTATTAGTGTGGAACAACACTTGGATGAAGTTTTAGTTTGACTAAACCTTTAATTTTAGTAGAATCTTGGAGATACTGTCACCTAAGTATATATGTTTCAAGTTCTTAGGAATTATACTAAAGTATTTGAGTGAGTTTTGATGCATTTACTATGAAAGTTTTGAAGTGTTTATGAGATAATAATAATGGATGGAATTATAATTGAGGATCCTTAGTTAAAAAAGAATTAATCCTAGAATTATGGTTGAACCATATAAGCATCTTTACAAGGAAAGAATCCCACATAAAAAAATTATTGAAATGTATACTCCACATAGTCATAGTCACCATGTATACAAATCCACTCTGTAATCAAATTATCATATGTAAATATCTACATAAAGGAATTAAATCCAATTATGATAATTAATTTATATAGTTTGGGCCATGCATATGAAGCTCATATAGAATAAATCACCACTTAAGGGAACTCAATGTCATGTATGAGAATTGTTTCTTATGTGAAGATCAAAATAAGGAATGTGTACCACATATTTTATTTTAGTGACATATAAAAAAGAACGCAAGTGAATCCACACTGAGAGACACATATGGGAATTTTTTTACATGCATAATGAAAAATTATGAAGTTTCTAGAATAATTATTTTAAAGAATAAAATCATTGAGATGATGATGATATTGTTCTTCCATGTTCAAAAAGTTATAAATCTAATTTTTTAGATGATCCAAACTTGTGAAATCATAAGAAATCCAATCCACTTGGAATAGGAGGTGAGGATCAAGGATGAGTAAGTGGAACTACATATTTAAGAATAATGCATATTGGAATGTAACAATTCTTTGTTTTTGAAAATATTTAAAGAATTAAATATCACTATCATGTGAGATTATTATGATTCAAGATGAATAATAATAAATATGTGATAGATCTGAGATACTAATTATTATTTATTGATTCACAATGAATTTTCATATTATTTCACTGAATTTCTCATGACAAAATGAAACGAGAAAATCCATATCTAAAGTGTTATGTATTTTATATATATTTGGAAAAATTTTAGGAATATAAGATCAATTTTTTTAGTGACAATGAAAAATATGTGGATGAAAATTATGATATCTTGAGGCTGCTGAAAGGATCTAGAGTAGTTTATACTTTTCAAGAAAACTGAGAAAGAGAAAAGTGAGGGAACTCCTATCATTGTATAGGGGGAACAGTTAGAGTTAAAAAGATTATCTAGAACATGGTGTGTTACCACACATGAAAAAGTTAAGGAAATTTATTGCAAGATCATGGGAATAAAATTAGTTTGGGGTATTTTTCATTATAAAATCGATATTGTAATTATTGGGTGACCTATGTGTAAAAAAACAGAGTGGCTGGAGATGTATCCAAGAGTCATTGTTCTATGCTGTTCTGAATATTAAAGAACACTCTCAAATAATAATAAAAAAGATAATATGAGACTTTGTTAAAGTTGAAGATCTTCTAGATATTGAATAAGAATAAGTAAAAGTGATTCCTATGAAAACCATTATTTTATAATCTTGAAAATAATTGAGTGGGGTAGCTAGATGAACAATATTGCTAAAGAACTATGAAACTAAGTTGCATGTCAAAACCAAGTTCCCCTTACCATCTTAAATAACTTAATTAATTTGAGGATACTACATGATAAGAAGAAAATATATCATATTAATATAGGAGAATCCTATGCTAAGCCATTGATCTAATTCAAAAAAGAATCCTCCACGGAGCTCTTGCATATAGTGAAAATCTATATATCCTGTGTGAGTTTGGATATATAGGGAAAGCACAACACGATACTGTGAATATAGTGTGATGCTATGGGAGGGAGCCTTGTGAGAGATAGATAGGTGGTTGGTGTGACTCTAATTGAGAAAATATTATTGTGAATCTTATCTGTTCCACTTGTAATTGATGACATTGATTATAGTGGATAATCCTTGATTAGGGTGAAAAACTAATCAAGGGAAGGAGTATGACATTGAACCGAACATTGTAAATCCTATGAGATTTTACTTTCCATACTGCGTAGAATATATGACATACATGTTTGGTTAAAAGTTAAAGAGATCCAATTACACTAACCAACAATAGAGGAATATAATTCCAAATGGGGTTAAAGATCTAAATAATAATTTGGAATTTTTTAAAATAAGTAAACATCTAATTCATGCCCCTTCTTAGGTGTCTGCACTATTCCCTAGCGGTATATCACCTTTGCACAAAATTCCTCCTCACCCCCAAAGTTCA
This sequence comes from Viscum album, assembly GCA_963277665.1. Taxonomy (NCBI): domain Eukaryota; kingdom Viridiplantae; phylum Streptophyta; class Magnoliopsida; order Santalales; family Viscaceae; genus Viscum; species Viscum album. The sequence continues at coordinate 148,887,121 of OY728166.1, read as the reverse complement.
TGACATATCCTTAGTCCTTAACAATACGTAAGGAAGTTATTCACAAAAATCCAATGACTCACTCTTGGACATGATTGGTATCTACTATGTATTATAAGAGGATCGGTGACACCTGGTACATTACATAACATAGAATACATGACAGATCATATGGAATATTCATAGGGAGTTATATTTATCCTCACTAACTATTTATAAAGATCTAGGATCTTCTGAAAATTATTACAAGGAACCATTGGTAAACCCCGAATTTTAGATTTATCCATGTTAATCCACTTTAGTATTTTGATAATGTGTATATACTATTTTATTCCAAGAAACCTTGTAGATTTATCTCTAAAGATCTTTATACCCTATATGTAGGCTTCTTTACCCATGTATTTCATTGAGAAATATTTGCGCAACCATAGCTTTACAAAATAATGTTTTGGGACATCATTTTTAATAAGTATCATGCTATCTTCATAAAATATTAGAAATAATACCATGATCACACTAATTCACTCATATACATAAGAATCAAACACATTTTTTTTAAAAAACAAACTTTTCATTGCATCATCAAACCAGATATTCAACCTCATAGAAGTCTACTTAAGTCTATAAATAGACCTATAATGACCCGGACCTCTCCGTTCTATTCCTTTGTGAAATGTGGTGCTAGAGGTGTGCCATGAGGTCAAGGTGACTTGGAGGTGTGTTTGGGTAGACTTTTAAGGAAAGGTAAAGGGCAATAGATTTTGCACGGTTGGTGCACAGTTTGGCTAAACCGTGCGGCCGAACCGCGCAAGGTTGGTGTTGAAGGCAGTGGGTAATCCACGGTTAGCACATAGTTTGGATAACCGTGTGGTCTAACCATGTTAGGAGTGTTTGGAGAGGGAGAATCTAACACACGGTTAGTGCACAGTTTGTTAAACCGTGCGGACTAACCGTGAAAACACTTAAAGTTAGATCCTAAAATTGTGGATCTGAACTCTTTTGCCTCTAAATGGTTCGTTTAAGCCCCTAAGAGGCCATAACTCAGGATTACCCTTCCGTGGAGGTAGAATAACCTCTCTCAAGTGTTTTGGAGGTGATTAAGAGGCTTTTCTTGGAGAATCGAAGCCGGTTTCTTGAGGTATGTGATCATTCTTTCTTGTTTTCCTAGATCTACTTAGATATACTCCTCCTCTTCTCTCGGTTTCTTATACCTATGCCTGTTATGGGTAGATCTAAGCGTGCGAATTTTGAATATGATGAGACTTGGCCTTGGTTGTGTCAGGAGAGGATATCTAAAGAGGATTCGTGGAGAATCGACCCGATTTCTTGAGCGTTCTTCGACCGTCATGGTTTCGTCAAAAACCTTTGAGGTAGGGATCTTACCTTCGTCTCTCTCTTTTTTTGTGCATCATGTGGGGTAGTTATCCTCTTATTTTCATGAGATATGGTTGAACCAGTAAATAAAGATAATAACTAGTTAATAAACAGGTTTGGGGAAGTTTTTTTTGATATTGTTGTTTTATTTCCATCAATGTTTATCCTTTGATTAGTTTGTTGTGAATTGAATATTCTTATTACTACTGAAAATCATGGTCATTGGGGGCCTTTTATTGTGCAATTAAATGTTTCCTTGTTTTTCTATATTGTCTTGTGGATGGAATTTCATAGAATGTAGAAATTGGTTAATCATGTCAAGTTGGCCGATTAAATTAATACCTGGAACCCTTGTATGATCACCCTGGTTAAACTAAATGAAAGAATGATTTTGTGGGTGCTGGTTGGGGTTTAATTATGTGAAGGGGTGTTTCTTGGGTTGTTGTGGAATAGGTGAGCAGCGGGGCTGTGGTTGGCTTGGTTGTGGGTTAGTGTGTATGATATGGTTGTAATGGACAGTGGAGCTGCAGGAAATTGTACCAAAGGGATGATGATGTGGTACGAGTATTGTATCTGATGTGTTTGTGGTTATGGTGGTTGGTAGTAGGGATTCAGGGATGGGTTGTGCATATGAATAAAAGTGAAAGAGTTAACTAATGAATTTTGGGGCATGGTAGTCGATTAAATATGGAAAATCAATGTAATTGATTGGATGATAAAAGAAAATGGTATTGTGTTTCTTGTGTTTTCCATAACCTTATTTTTGGTTGGTAGGGATATGTTTTATGACCGATTGATATGTTTTGTTTGTGGTTAGATTCTCGGTAGTTAAGGAACTGATAAACTAAATCTGTTGAAACATGAAAAGCTTAATGGGGCTTGGGGTTGTTTATCGTGTGCATACTTTCGAGGTAGTAGTGCCTAGGCATGTGCTCAGATATTTTGTGTAGAAGCCTTAGGATGGGATGAGTGGTTGATATAATTATATAAATCTATATTTTTTATGTTTCTTTACGCACCCCACCCATGTTGAGCACTATGTGCCGAACACCCATGGGACGGGGGAGGTGAGATTCCAAAACATCCAAAGGATGGCTAGTTACTGTTCTTCCCTATGCTCCCTCTTCCAGGTTCTATAGCCCATGATCCTTCGGAAAGTTTATGACAGATGTTTTCCAAGAGTCTTCAGGATGAGATGTGATGTGGTTCCCAGGTGTATTATGGATGATATGTGGTTATAGAAGAGGATTGTGTATCGGTGGGATACTATGAGCTTTGTATGGCCAGGTTGCAGCACTAGCTCGAGCTTCTTATGGCCAGGTTGCGGCACTAGCTCAGGAAGAGGGGGAAGCATCAGAGCGTTAGGCGTGAGGTCTTGAGTAGTATCTAGTAGGAAGGTGGTTTGGGGTACCCATACTTTGATAATATTACAATACTACTCTATTGACTTGTGATATTTGGTGAGTGTGGCTTGTAAGGTTGGGTGGATAGATTTCTTTCTAGGCTTTGGTTCCTTCTGTTTTCTCACGGGGCATTTGGATGTCTCCCCACCTATGCATGAGAGCTTTAGGTTTCCCTACTAAGTATACTTGTATTCTCACCCTACGTTTACTTTCAGGTTTTTAGGAGGACTTCAGGGACCGTGTGAGACCTTGCTAGTTGGGCGTTGTAGTTTTGCTGGTTGCAGTCTTTGCTTTCCTTTCTTAGCATCGTGCTTTGGAGATTTTCTTATGCTTGTACTTTTGTTTCAGTATTGTATAAAACATGCATATGGGATTGGTTTTGGGTTTACTTTCATTTACTTATTCCCTTTTCTTTGGGTGTTTGACTCATCTTATTTCCTGATCTTAATTAATAAAAAGGGTAATGCCTCCCATAATTGTGAAAACTCTTACCCTTGGTGATTGTCTCTACTCCGGGGCCTACTGGAGGCGAGAATCGGGGGTCATTATCTCCCTTTCACCATTTCCAGCTCAGGAGGGGCATCTTTGGTGGGAGGGGGTCGTGACAGAATGGTATCAGAGGGGAGGTTGAGAGATAGGATGGAGTCTGGAGTTAGGCATAGGGAGGATTTCATGGGATGGTAGGGTAACAGTGTCGGGTGATCTTGGAGCGTAAAATAGTACAGGGAAGACCAGCTAGGACACGGGATTTTAGGGCCCCCTGTGATCCTATGCAAGGACTCCGGACCTACTGAACGACCAAGTGAGGCCACACTGATTGTAGGGTAGAGACCCTAGGAAAGGTACATGCAATATAATGACTTTTGTTCTTATGTTTCTGGGGCATTTTGGGGATTTAAAATGAATAAGGAGTCTATGAAAATTTAAGAAAAATATTCTACACTACTCAGGATTAAGAATTACTTATTTACCTTGCAGCTATGGAACCTGGGAGATGATCAAAAGTAGTGCTAGAGATCGAGGCCCAGGAGGTTGACTTGGCTAAACAAAAAATGGCTGACCGAGAGGAGGAGGACAATTAGTGGAAAAAGACTCTTCGAGCCTTTCAGTGGCAAACTCTCAGGAAGTACAAGGGAAGCATCTCAGACATGGAGACAAAGAGCTGGCTAGAGGAACAAGTGATAGCTTCCAGCTTGATCCGAGCTCCGACGAAGTACTAGGTTCCTCTAGCTATGAGCCAGATGCATGGAGCAGCGCATCAGTGGTGGACTCTTTATCTTGGGGAGAAGAGGGAGGCTGAGGTCACGTGGACTGACTTCAAGAAGGAGTTCCAGGTGGAATTTCTCTCTTCCACGATGAAGGCTGAGAATAGGCAGGAACTATTATCCCTCCAGCAGTGGAGTATGTCAGTGAGAGAGTTGGGGATCAAGTTCAAGGATCTCCTTCACTTTTCTCCCAACCTCTTTCTAGATGAGGAGTCTCGGGCGAGACGTTTGGAGGAGTCACTTCGGCCTTCTCTCCAGTATGCTGTTACTCCCTTCACCCTATCAACATACTTGGAGGTCTAGAAGAAGGCTGAAGTGGTGAAAAGGATGCACATTCTAGGAGGTGTGTCGCGAGAAGGAATCCATTAGGGCTCGTCAAAGGGGAAATCTGTCAGCAGCAGGCCTTCAGAATCAGGGCCCTCTAGTTTCCAACTAGTAGGGAGCAGGCCTCTGTAGTTTATGTTCCGATCTCCCGGTCCTCTCCCTTTTCCTTCGAGCCCTGGACCGAGGTGTTTCATATGTGGCAGCCGTGGGAACCTTCGGAACCAGTGACTGGACCGAGTACAAAACAGTGGGGGTGGACCAGTACAACACCCGCCTCATCCACAACAGTTTCCAGCCTGGCCCTTCTTGCAGCAGCAGCAGGGGTAGTGATCTCCCTCTCCTCGAAGGGCGGACATTGCAGGAGGGGGCCAACCTCGGGGAGCTCCTTAGGGACCTCTACCGGGGCGTGGTCGGGGAGGTGGCAGATATCCAAGAGGTAGAGGAACTAGGCATGGGCAAATGCATGCCAGAGAGGCAGTAGTTCCAGCAGAGCTAGAAGTCATTCGAGGTAAGATCATCTTGTTTAGTACCCTTTATTATGCCTTGTTTGATTCAGGAGCTTCACACTTTTTTTTTGCTCCCATTCTAGCCCGTTCCTTGGGCATAGACCTAAATATTCTTTCCATACCTCCAGTTTTGAGTACTCCAGTCAGAGGTCAGACCAGCTTGTCTCATGTTTTCCGGGGATGTAGGCTGATGTTGGGGCCACACCAATCCAGTGGAGATATTATTTTACTGCAAATTCATCCATACAACGTCATTCTAGGCATCGACTGGCTATTCTTAGTGTGTGCCTTCATCGATTTCTTCCGAATAAGGGTTGTGTTTTTAGACTCGGGCGGCTGACATGTGACTTTCATCGGTGAGCGGGGTTACCAAGAAGGTAACCAGCAAGTGGATCCCCTCATTTCCTTGTTAGATGAACTATCAGTGGGGTTGGTGAATACATAAATGGTGGAAGTCCCAGGGATCATCAGTGAGTTTATGGATGTCTTCCCTAAAGAGGTGGTGACCCTACCCCCTCGCCGTGATGTTGAGTCCAGGAGAGACTTTCAACCTAGTGCCCGTCTGATTTTGATGGATCCCTACCAGATGACACCTTCTGATTTGGAGGAGTTGCTGATTCAGATTGACAATATGATGAAGAAGGGTTTTTTTCGGCCAAGTGTTTCACCTTGGGGTGCTCCTGTCTTGTTCGGAAAGAAGGCATATGGTGGTCTTAGGCTGTTAATAGACTATCAGAGACTGAATCAGGTAACGATCAAGAACCATTACCCCCTCTCGAGGATAGAAGATCTCTTTGAACAGCTGAAGAGAGCAGGTTGGTTCTTTAAGATTGATCTGCAGTATGGATATCACCAGTTGAGAGTGAAGGGGGACGACATCTCGAAGACTGCCTTCAGATGTAGGAATGGGCACTTTGAGTTTGTAGTCATGCCGTTCGGTGTTACAAATGAACTATCTGTGTTCATGGGACTCATGAACTCCGTTTTCCGAGAATACCTGGATCGATTCGTAGTCGTGTTTCTTGTCGACATTCTAATCTACTCAAGATCAGATGGGGATCACGTTGAGCACCTGAGAACAGTTTTATAGGTCCTCCGACAGCACCAACTATGTGGGGAATTGTCCAAGTGCAAGTTCTGGATGCGAGAAGTGCACTTCCTTGGGCACGTGGTGTCCGAGTAGGGAATAGCGATGGACACATCGAAGTTCAAGGAGGTTCTTTCTTGGGTAGCACCCAAGAACTTGGCAGAGGTTCATAGATTCCTTGGACTGGAAGGTTACTACCGGAGGTTCATACCCAACTTCTCCCGAGTTGCATCACCTTTGAAAGCCTTGACGAATAAGGATCGATCTTTCATGTGGGATGAGCCGTGTGAGGCATTCTTCAGTTACTTGAAGGATAAGTTGGTTAGTGCCCCAGTGTCGGGATAGCCAGAAGAAGGGGTGGAATATGAGGTGTTCTGTGATGCTTCAGGGCAAGGAATTGGATGTGTGTTGATGCAGAGGAAAGGGGTGATCTCTTATGGGTCTAGGCAGTTACATCCTCATGAGCGTAATTATTCCACCCATGATCTGGAGCTTGTGGCAGTCATTTTCGCACTAAAGTTGTGGCGGCATTACCTCATCGGGGAGCACTTTGTGGTCTTCATGGATCACAAAAGCTTGAAGCATATCTTCTCCCAGAAGGACCTGATCTTACGACAGTGAAGGTGGATGGAGTTCCTTCATGACTACGACTTCGAAATTTCCTACACCTTAGGAAAAGGGAATGTGGTGGCCGATGCCTTGAGCAGGAAGTAACATAAGGATGCGGTTCGAGAGTCATAATATGCTTAGATGGTAATGGAGGAGTTGGCTGCCCTGTACCTAGATGCAAGGATGGATGGTGGTAGAGGTTGCCTGTATCAGATGATAGTGCAATATTCTCTACTACGGTAGGTGGAGGATCCCCAATGGGGAGACTCAGAATGTGAAGTGATGTGTGTCCGGGTTGTCCAAGGCAATGCCCGAGAAGGGTGGACAGAGGATGGTCAGAATCAGATGATTTTCTGAGGGAAGATGTTTGTTCCAGAGATGATGCGTGAGAGGGTTCTTGGTGAGTTCCACAACTCACCCCTAGTGGTATACCCTGGGGTATCCAAGATGTACCAGGGTCTGAGGAGACAGTTTTGGTTTCCTGGGGTAAAGCGGGCAGTGGCATAGTTCATGGCCAAGTGCCTAGAGTGTCAGTAGGTGAAGATTTAACACCGTGTTACAGGTGGTTTGTTGCAACCTTTAGATTTCCTCGAGTGGAAGTGGGATGACATCTCGATTAATTTCATCACAGGGCTACCCAAGGTTCAAGGAGGCTACGACACCATCTTGGTGGTGGGGGTCCTATTGACGAAATCAACTCACTTCCTGGAAATCAAGGAGTCAGGTGCAGTGGATTCCTTAACATAGAGGTATGTGGATGAGGTGGTGTAGTTTCATGTAGTTACGAGGTCCATAGTCTCGGATAGGGATGCATGGTTTACCTCACGAGTTTGGAGAGGATTGCAGCATGATTTTAGCACCCAGCTACACCTTAGCACTGCTTTCCACCCCCAGACAGATGGGCAGGCAGAGCGCACCATCCAGACTTTGGAAGATATGCTACGAGCATGTGTTTTGGACCTTGGAGGAGCTTGGGTACTACAATTTCCTCTGATAGAGTTCTCTTACAACAACAACTATAACTCTACCATTGGCATGGATCCTTTCTAAGCTTTGTACGGGAGGCCGTTCCGCTTGCCCGTATGCTGGACAGAGGTCGGAGAAGTAGGTGTTCTTGGCCCGGAGGTGGTGCAGAGCATGATAGAGAAGGTTCATCTTATACGAGAGAGGATGAAGGTAGCTCAGGACTGGCAGAAGTCATACACCGATAATATGAGGATACCCTTAGAGTTCGAGGTCGGGGACCACATATTCCTGAAGGTCTCCCCCCGGCATGGGCAGCGGAGGTTCGACAGAGGGAGTAAGCTTTCCCCCAGGTTTTTTCGGACCATTTGAATTGCTGTAGTGGGTCGGTGAGGTGGATTATCAGATTGTGTTTCAACCACAAATACAAAGGGTGCACAATGTCTTCCATATGTCCCAGTTCCGTCGGTATCTGTACGACGATTCAGATTTCCTTGACTGGAGAGAGCAAGATATCGGGGACGATGCAACGTTCGTGGAGTGACCTGTGATGATCAAAGGTCATGAAGAGAAGGTGATCCATGGATGAACCATTCCTTTTGTTTGTGTGTTGTGGAGATACGTTGGGCTTGAGTAAAGTACCTGGGAATGAGAGACACAGATGCATGCCCACTACCCAGAGTTGTTTTATGTTTTTTCCGTTTTTGATTGTACTTGGTTGATGGAATGCTTTACTTTGATAATTATGGAATGTGTGGTTTTACTTTCTTCTGGATGTGTGTGAAGTGTATTGATATGTGGGGAGGGGAGGACCTGATCCCTACTTAAAACGCATTAAAGTTGATGCACCTAAAACCGTGCGGGTGAGTCAGTGCCGCCCAAAGCGGATAATATCTTAACATAGAGGAAGGGAAACCCCTCACCCACATGACCAGACGGTTTGTTCTTATTTTTTTCTTAGTTTCACGGGGGAGAGAAGCGATATGATTGTGATTGTTCAGGAGATAGATGTAGAAGGGGGAGCTCCTTAGTAACAAAAAGGTTTTACCCTGAGAGGTATCTTTCGAGGGGGAGTTGTTCGGACCCCTCTCCTTTATTTCTGCGGGTTTTTGGATTCTCAAGGACGAGAATGTTTTGAGATGTATCTTTCGAGGGGGAGTTGTTCGGACCCCTCTCCTTTATTTCTGCGGGTTTTTGGATTCTCAAGGACGAGAATGTTTTGAGAGGTATCTGATGTAATGGACCAGACCTCTCCGATCCATTCCTTTGTGAAATGTGGTTCTGGAGGTGTTCCGGGAGGTCAAGGTGACTTGGGGGTGCATTTGGGTGGAATTTTAAGGAAAGCTAAAAGGAAACAGCTTTCGCACAGTTGGCGCATGGTTTGGCTAAACCGTGCGGCCAAACTGTGCAAGGTTGGTGTTGGAGGCAGTGGCTAACACACGATTAACACTCTGTTTGGCTAAACGTGTAGACTAACCATGTGAGGAGTGTTTGGCGAGGTTGAATCTAACGCACGGTTAGCGCACGATTTGTTAAACCGTGCGGAATAACAGTGTGTGCACTTAAAGTTAGATCCTAAAATTGTGGATCTAAACTATTTTGCCTCTAAATGGTTCGTTTAAGCCTCTAAGCGACCATAACTCGGGATTACCCTTACTTGGAGGAAGAATAACCTATCCCAAGAATTTCGGAGGTGATCAGGAGGCTTTTCTTGGTGAATCGAAGCCGGTTTCTTGAGGTATGTGATCGTTGTTCCTTGTTTTCCTAGATCTACTTAGATATACTCCTCCTCTTCTATCGGTTTCTTATACCTATTCCCTTTATGGGTAGATATAAGCGTGGGGATGTCGAATATGATGAGCCTTGGCCTTGGTTGTGTTAGGATATGATATCTAAAGAGGATTCATGGAGAATCAACCTGGTTTCATGAGCGTTCTTTGACCGTCGTGGTTTCGTCAAAAACCTTTGAGGTAGGGATCTTACCTTTGTCTCTCTCTTTTTTTTTGCATCATGTGGGTTGGGTATCCTCTTGTATTCATAAGATATAGATGAACCCGTAAATAAAGATAATAACTAGTTAAAGAACTGGTTTGGGGATGTTTTGTTGATATTGTTGTTTTATTTCCGTCAATGCTTATCATTTGATTATGTTGTTGTGAATTGAATAGGATTATTACTACTAAAAATAATGGTCGTTGGGGGCCTTTTCTTGTGCAATTAAATTTTTCTCTATTTTATGTATTTTTTTGTGGATGGAATTTCATAGAATGTGGAAATTGGTTAATCATGTCAAGTTGGCTGATTAAATGAATACCTGAAACCCTTGTATGATCACCCCGGTTAAACTAAATGAAAGAATGAATTTGTGGGTTCTATTTGGGGTTTTATTATGTGAAGGGGTGTTTCTTAGGTTTGTGGAACGAGTGAGCAGCAGGACTGTGGTTGGCTTGGTTGTGGGTTGGCGTGTATGATATGGTTGTGATGGGCAGTGGAGCTGCGAGAAATGGTACCAAATGGATGATGATGTGGTACGGGTATTGTTTCTGATGTGTTTGTGGTTATGGTGGTTGGAAGTAGGGCTACAAGGATGTGTTGTGCATATGAATAAAAGTGGAAGAGTTAACTAATGAATTTTGGGGCATGGTAGTTGATTAAATATAGAAAATCAATGGAATTGATTAGCTGTTAAAAGAAAATGGTATTGTGTTTCTTCTGTTTTCCCTAACTTTATTTGTGGTCGGCAGGGATATGTTTAATGAATGATTGATCTAGTTTTGTTGTGGTTAGTTGGTCGGTAGTTAAGGAACTGATAAACTAAAACTATTGAAACATGAAAAGCATAATGGGGCTTGGGTTTGTGTATTGTGTTCATACTTTCGAGGTAGTAGTTCCAAGGCATGTGGTCAGATATTTTGTGTAGAAGCCTTAGGATGGGATGAGTGGTTGATATAATTATATAAATCTGTACTTTTTATGTTTCTTTATGCACCCCACACATTTTGAGCACTACATTCCGAACACCCGTGGGATGGGGGGGGGGTGAGATTCCTAAACATCTCAAGGATGGCTGGTTACTGTTCTTACATGTGCTCCCTATTCCAGGTTCTATAGCCCAAGATCCTTCGGGCAGGTTACAAAAGATGTTTCCCAAGAGTCTTCAGGATTAGATGTGATGTGGTTCCCAGGTGTATTCAGGATGAAATGTGGTTATAGCCAAGGATTGTGTGCCGGCGGGATACTATGAGCTTCGTATATCAAAGTTGCGGCACTAGCTTAATCTTCGTATGGCCAGGTTGTGGCACTAGCTCAGGTAGAGGGGGAATCATTAGAGCGTTAGGCAAGAGGTCTTTAAAAGTATCTAGTGGGAAGGTGGTGCGGGGTACCCATACTTTTATAATATTACTATACTACTCTATTGACTTGCGATATTTGGTGAGTGTGGCTTGTAAGGTTGGGTGGATAGATTCCTTGCTAGGCTTTGGTTCCTTCTGTTTTCCGATGGGGAATTAGTATTTCTCCCCACCTATGCACGAGATATTTAGGTTTCCCTACTAAGTATACTTGTATGCTCACCCTACGTTTACTTTCAGGTTTTCAGGAGGACTTCAGGGACCGTGAGGGACCTTGCTAGTTGGGTGTTGGAGTTTTTCTGGTTGTAGTATTTTCTTTCCTTTCTTGGTATCATGATTTGGAGCTTTTCTTATACTTGTAATTCTGTTTCAGTATTGTATAAAACATGCATATAGGCTTGGTTTTGGGTTTATTTTCATTTACTTGTTCCCTTTTCTTTTGGTGTTTGACTCATCTTATTTCCTGATCTTAATTATTAAAAAGGGTAATTCCTCCCATAATTGTGAAAAATCTTACCCTTGGTGCTATTAACCACTCTGAGGCCTACTAGTGGCGGGACTCGGGGGTCATTATCTACCTTTCACCATTGCCATCTCAGGAGGGGAATATTTGGTGGGAGGGGGTCATGACAAGACCTTTCCATCTTGAACACATTTGTAGTATCATTTATATTTTCAAAATATTCAGGGAGTATCATATACATGACCATAATTAAATTCCCATTAATGGAATCCATTTTGACATCCATAAGATATATCTCATAATAATAATGAGCTGCTATGGTTAGAAAAATCCTAATTTTATTTATCGTCACAATAGGTGAAGAGGTATCTTCATATTCAATACCATGATTTTTTTAACCATTTTCCACAAGGTATGATTTATGTATATACACTCTACCATAAATTTTATTTTATGGAAAACCCACTTACAACCTATGGATCTTACCCCTTTAGATGTATTCAATAATTTCCAAACATAGTTAGTGTTCATGCATTCCATATCAAATTCCATGGATTTTAGCCATATTGTGGAATAAAAAATCTCAACATCCTTTTAGTAGGATATAGGTTCATATTTTAGGAACATTACTTCATCACCATTATCCATAAAAAATATATATCTCTCAGGTACCCAATGAATCCAAATAGATATTCTTGGTTATTGTGTAACTTGAGTCAGTTATTCATCCATTAATATTTGGAACTGGATCAACCTATATCTTATAAACATTTCTTTTTTTTTGGTCCGGAACTTACCAAAGTTTTTATATCTTCACATTGAAACCATGACCCAAGTGTTCCTTCTCAAGGAAAATACCTGTTCCGGACACAAACCTTTATGTTCAGTTGGGTGATAAAAATAATATCCCTCAGATTCATTAAAATAACAAAAAATAAGCACTTTTTATATTTAGAGTCAATATTATTAGAATAAAATCATCATAAAAATTCTCAACATCCCCAAATCTTCTCATAAGACAAATTGGGATCTTTACCATACCATATCTCACATGGTGTCTTCATAACTACTTTAGATGGAATTTAGTTTAGTAATAATATAGTAGTTTCCAAAGAATAACCCCTGAATTAGAATATAAGGTCACATAAAATCCTCATCGATTGAACCATTTCTAATAGGGAATGATTACTTATTTCAGACACATCATTTTAGTATGGTGTTCTAAGAGGAGAATGTTTTGTAAAAATTCCCCAATCTATTAGATTATCTAAGAATTCATGGATTAAGTATTCACCACCCCAATAATATCAAAGAATATTAATATTAATTCCCAATTGATTATGTACTTCATTATGAAACACTTTGAACTTTTAAAATTTTTTATACTTAGGTTTCATCATAAAGACACATCCATACTGACAAAAAATTATCAGTAAAAGCAACAAAGTTCCTAAAAACACTATTTAATTGTGTTATCATTAGACCACATACATCACCATGTGTGTAATAAAATAGTTCACTATACCTCTCACCTTTTCTCTAAAAAGGTAATTTTTCCATTTTTACTAGTAAAAAATATTCATAATTTTCAAATAATTCATAATCAAATGGGTCAAAAATCTATCTCTATAGAGTCTTTATATGATTTTCTCATTTATTTTTCCAAGACAATAATGCCAAAGGTATGTGGGATTAAAACCAACTATGACCTTCTCATTATGAATTTTATAAACAGTTTATCCATATCCAGAATATATAAACCATTCATTATGTTCCATATACCATAAAACATTCCATTCCAATATATAAAACAATATTTTTCCTTTATAAAGAATCAAAATCCCTTATTGTCAAAATAAGATGTAGAAATAAAATTCATATTAATGATGGTAACATTAGAAAAGTTCTCAAATTCTTAGATTAATACACTTGGTGAAATCAGATACTAAGTGTTGAATTCTAATGCTGTAACTCGTGATCCATTTCTTACATGAAGATTTACTTAACCCTTCATCAATTACATCCTATTTATAACTATGTTTTTATAAGAAACAATTTGTAAGCATACCCATTATCCAATACCCATGAGTAAAAATTAGTGGAATTGATCCATATAACATTCAAACTTGGGTACTATTAATTCTTATCCTTGAGAACACATCTCAATACAAGTTACAAATTCTTTACTATTTTATTGGATATTATTTTTAATGATATCAATATTATTTTCATGATTCAATACACTACCTATAACAGAGAAATATCTTAATGTGAGTATCATGTATTATATATTTTCAAAAAGGAATTTAAATTAAAGTGATGCAATTAAAAATGATAACCTTACACATCATATCAATTTAGTGATAAATATCCATATTTCACTAAGTGATAATTACTTTACTAATTTTCTCTCATCACTTAATTATTTAGTTAAGGGTTCATTATATTCATAAAAATTATGAATATTTGATAGTTTAGAAGATAACCCTTCATCCAAATCCATTATATGATTTTCTTCAACTCAATAAATCTAGTAACCTAATCATATTAGTTTCTCTCATCTAGTGTATCCTAAATCTAATTATAAAAATAGTTTAACAAAGTATATTCTAGGGGAAATCATCTATGGAATCACCTACCCAAATATTTCACAATTTTCCCTATTGGTTGTTTTACTAAATATAATATATGGTAACCTAGATATGACTTGACCTACCTAGTTTCATAATCAAGTTATTGACAAGTTATAATTTGTACGTAATCCGACACATAGTATTTGAAATGGATTTAAGATTAAGTTATCACCACATTCAATATAAATATTATTCATATTAAATAACAATTATTATATGATATTTAAAAATTAACTTTTTAAATTTTATTCCTTTTGTGTATTCATGCTTCTAACAATTTAGTTTTGGAATCCCTATTCCAACCACAAAATTATAGTGTTCAAAATACATTAATTTGTAACAATTTACACAACCCACAATTTGGCGTTATATACTAAAAAATAGAACTCAAGTATATTCATACATATACATATGCATCATATTCATAAGGTACATGAAAACTTCATGTAATGGAATGAGGTTATATTAAATTTAAAATCTCCACATGAGTAGGACCATAATGACAAATTGCTAACCCCATTCCCCTTTATAGAAGAAGGCATAAGTATCCAAGATGGTAGGTTGTCTGACCCCAATTAACTCTCCCTAGAGAGACTTTACTCAATATACAATTCAATTCATGATATCTCTACCACATAACATGTACAAACTATATTCAACAACTATTTTTATTCTCATAACTCCAAAAAACAAACTAGGGACTAGGTAGATGAAAACCAAATCTTATGATTTTGTGCCTAGTATGAAATTCAATGCTTTATCCTAGAATACATTTATCCATATAAATTAAAGAATAAACATAATTCAAAGTTAATAATTTTTTTGATACACATGAATTATTTAATGTAATTTTAAAAAATAAATATTTTTTTAATTATTTTCTAAAACATGAGAAAAAACATAAAATTATCATATTTATCTTAGGCTTAAAATACACATTTTAAAAATCCTAAAAATTATGATTCATTAAAACTTTTAGATATTATAACTCAAATTTATCAAAATAAAATTTTAAACCACTTATTTTCCACCATAATTCACACCACACCATGGCCCCTAAATAGTTTTCACTTTAGACAAGAATAATATAACTTGGTATATTCCATTGTCCAATACTGAAATTCACTATAACATTCCCATGGGTGTTCTTAGTTATCCATTTCATACAACGAAAGTTCATTACAAAAATGATTACCAAAACATTATGGTGCATAAATTTTGTGCATTTTGAGAACCTTTGGGTACTACTGAATAGGTACCCCACACCCAAAAAACATGCAGATTTTGATTAAAATTGTGCAGTTTGTGGTTTCTAGAGAAATTATAGTGATGAATCACCATAGCTTTCACTGTGATTTGGAGCTAAAAAAATGAGTGTTTTGAATCACCATGATGACACCACAAGGAATAATATGTTATGGTGGAAATATTTTTTTAAAAAAATATTGATTAAACATGTTTAATATTTAAATAATATTTCTATGATACTATAATGATCTAATTTAAGTCAACCAATCATGTCACCCGGGTCAGCCTGCTATAAGGCCTGTGGAACATTCCTAATTACTATAGGTTGGTGACTATAAACAGGGTATCAATGATAATACATGGGAATGGTTTCACCGTCAGAAACACTATATGAACCATCCAGGGGTTGGACATCCACACCACTAAATAAATAATTAATACCATGTAAATAATTATAACTAAATTATATGCATCAATAAAATAAAAAATAACAACAACCTGATAAAAACAAGAGTAAAAAATAAATCATATAACACATAAGATAAATATGAGAGTCAAAATACCTCCCTAACCAAACTGGTTGTTACATAACAAATCTCCCAAAACACTAAAATATAAAGGATCCCAAAAATACCAAGTTGGGATAACTCCATTTTTCCCTTGACCACCACCCACCCAAATCACAGAAGAAAACATGAGCATAAAAATTTCTTACTATGAGATTCATATCCTTTGAATTTCCCTATGCCAGACATAATTTTTTTACACATTCCCAATGGCATGTTCAATGTGTGTGAAAATTCCTAGTAGGGTATGACCATGAATCAATATACCACCTTTTACAATTCAAAAAATAAGTTCTTATTTTATTTATTTGAAAAAAATCTCTTTAGAAACAATTTCATAAATCCTTTTTTATTGTAAATCAACCCATAATAAAGAATTTAATGATAGGTAAGTCCGTAAAAATACAATGGAGGTTAGAAATATAAATAATATGTTCAAATACAACAATAAATGGGAATCACATAAAATCAATCTATAGTAAATTCAAATAAAATGTGTAATATGAGGTAGCACTAACCAAAATGATCTAGGTGTTTAAAACTCACTCATGGATCACTTGTCCAACCTACATGAACCTAAAAAATAACAGAAGTCAATTCTCTCAAGGGAACCAATAAAAAACCTTAGCTAGCTCATGCCGAAGGCTAGGGCATCATCCATTCTAAAACCCACACACACAAGGTCACCAAAGTACATCTATAACCAAATTCATAATATATAAAAAATACCATGATAAAGAAATAAGGTTTTTATCAAAAATAATTTTTTCAAAGTACCATTTAAATCTCATTTAAACACAAAAAATTTCATTAAATCCTTTTACCAAATGCCTTACTAGAATAAACTTGATTTCAAAGAGGAAACTCAAATAATCACAATTTTTTCAAAAAATTGTGCACACTTCTATGATACATGTTTAAAAATACTCAATAATCAATCCAATAATGATAATTAAACCAAAAAATAAACAAAAAATCATGAACAAAGGTATTCCAAAGGTAAAGTTTGTGTATGTAAAGACACCCACCTCAAAAGATAATGATGTTACCTTCTTCATCTACAACCACTAGAAATGGGACGAGAGTGTCCTTAATATCCTAAGCCACAAATAAATTTCTTAAAAACCACATATATAACCCTATGTTTCCCCCATTTGTATTTAGGACTTATAAAACCCCATGGAAATGGAGAATAAGGTGAGATAATTGGAAAAGAAGAGAAAACCAAAACAATAAAGACATACCTAAAAGAAATTGAACAATGATCGTAGATAATATAAAGGGAGAGAGGGAGGAGGATTCTGTGGAAAGGGGAAGTTTTTACATGAAATGGTGAGAAGACATGTTAGGATAAAATTTAAAACCCTACATGGAAATTATGGTAAAATTCTCAATTTTAACAAAACAGAGTAGGCTGTAAGGTTTAGCTACACGGTTTTCCAAACCATGCACCAACCATTTTAGTCATCCCTCCATTAGAGAATGGGTTGACTAGTTTACTGAAAGGTAATTTATGGTTGGAAAACCATATATAGACTGTGAAAAATTCAAATGACTCCCCCACACCACCATTCACACAATTAGGTTCATAGTTACTACTAACCACGCATCAACCATGCACACTGCTTATTTTCCAAAAAATCCCCATTTTCTATCTTGATCTCCTAAAACTAAATGAATAAATAAAATTGAAAATTAAAACATAAAAATAAACATACATTTAAACTACTTAGTGTCACAATTCGACCCACCATTCAACTTTCGAACCCTATAATGTCCTCAAAGTTCAGTTTCTATAAAAAGATGAGGCCACTACTCACTCAAAAAGGCCTTTTACTATTAAATATTGTGGTTATACTAATCATTATTAAAAAAAATCAAACTAAAAGAGTCTATTTACCCTAAAAAAATATTTACATGTTGATCTAGAATTATCGTGTGCTACTCGACGATATAGGTTTTAGGTTCTAAATCCAAACTTTCCCATTCCACAACATCATATAGATTTGAATGATATTTATTCAGCTGAGAGACATGTATCACATTATGAAACAACATGACACTAGATTATACTATATACCTAGACGATGGTTCACCATATGAGGAATGATTTTATGAAACACCCAATCACCTACATCAAAATCCAATGGAGGATGATGATAGTCAGTGTATGATTTTCGAAGAATCTGAGCTATCTCCAGCCTTTTTTGAATCAGATAAATCTTTCCAATAATTTATTGAATAACAATCGATCTAAGAAACAAATTCTCACCCATCATAGAGAAAAACAAAGGGTATTGACATGGATTTCTATATATGGCCTTACGGGATCCATATTTATCAAGGCTTGATATATATTATTATAGGAAAATTTATTCAATGAAAAATTCTCCTCTAATAAGCCACCAAAAATCAAGGATTCAAGCATGACACGTATCTTCAAGAGTCTATATATCTCTCTCTATATTACCCTCAATTTTTGGGTGGTAAGTTGTACATAATTTCAAATGAGAACCTAAATCTTCCTGAAGTACCTTCTATAAATTTGATGTGAAATGTGGGTCTCAATCAAAAACAATTTCTAAAGATAAACCATGAATCCAAACAATATCTTGGACAAGAATGTGACCAAGATCCTTTACCTTTGTTGATTATTTAATGATAATGAAATGATATGATTTTGTTAACCTTTTGATAACTACCCATATTACATCCTCACCTCTAGGTGATTATGGTAATCTGATAATGAAATCCATGGAGTCATTATTTCATTTCCACAATAGGATTGGTAAAGGATGAAACATGTTGGCCAAATTATGGTTCTAAACATTGATTATATAAAAAGTGTGACATAATGATACAAATTAAACAATTTTTCATTTCATATTGGGCCACACATATCATGATTTTAGATCTTATAATATTTTGGAATTTCTTGGGTGAACAACCCAACAAGAGTGCTGATTGCCACTCATCACATCCTTCCCCAAATCCAAAGGGTCTACCAAACACTTCTGAAAATAGATATTACTATTGGATGAATTTGAAAAATAACTTAAGGTCTCCCCAAAATTTAATATCCTGCATATTTGATAACAATTATGATACTCATTCTACACAAGTCAGTTCTGTTCACTAAGAGAGGAAGTGATTTGGGAACTGTTTAGGAACACCCATTTGATTTCCTCTTCCAATTCCAAATGAATATAAGCGAACAAACTCATAATACCCCACTCTTATCCCAATTCTTTCACTACCAACATTTAAAATTTCCAAAATCAATTCATCGACCACTAAATTACCCTTTACTAGGGTGAATACCTAGTCAAAGTAAAAGTGTTGAAGATACTCTACCCACCATCTCTGCCTAAGATTCAGATCCCTTTGAGATAATATGTACTTTGGGATTTTATGATCCTTGAACAATTTGAAATTCTCCCCAACTAGATTGTAGACCCACTTTCTTAGATCATGAATCACCAATTCCAACTCAAGATCGTTATTATGGTAACTCTTCTCAAAAGGATGCAACTGGAATGATTCATAGGCTACCATATAGTCACCTACATCAATACACACCCAAATATTTTACACAAGGAATCATAATAAACATCATAACCCATGCCTAACTTCATGATGATTATAATGGGAGATGAATTCAAGATCAATTTCAAATTCTCAAAGGTCTTCTATAATTTCTCACTACATTAAAATTTCAAACCATTTCAGGACAGAGAGGTTAAAGTAGTAAATATTATGGAGAAATCCTAGATGAAATGCCTATAATATACCCCTAGGCCCAAGAAAATACAAACATTGACAACATCCTTGGGTATCTACCAAGATATAAAAACCTAAATTGTCTTCAAGTCCAATTAAATACCTTTTTCAGATACTATGTGACCTAGAAATTTCACCTTTAATATCCAAAAATAAAACTTAGAAACCTTTTCATATAAATGGTGGCCCCTCATGATTTCCATGACAACATCTAAACGGTCCTCATGATCCTCCACTATCTTTGATTAAACCAATATATTATTAAAAAATAATACCATGAAAGATTTAATGAACTGATGAAAAATATCTTTCATCAAGGCCATAAATAATTTTAGGGATTTATTGATACCAAACAACACAACCCAATACTCAAAATACCTATATCAGCTTCAAAAAGTGGTATTGTGGATGTCCACCTCTCTCACCCTCAACTAGTGCTACCTTTACCTTAGATAAATCTTTGAAAACCACATAGCACCTATGATATGATAAAAAACATTGATACAAGGAAAAATCTATATATTCTTTATTGTCACCACATTGAGCATCTGATAGTCAAAAAAAAGATGAAGGCTCCCATCAGATTTCATTGCAAAGTGAACCAATAATTCCCATGGTTACATGCTTGAGAAAATGAATCCCATGCTTTTTAGGTCCTCTGTATGAAATTTCAACTCCATTAATTCATTATGATCTATTCTATAATATGGAAATGAGATAAGGCCCATCCTGGGAAGTATGTCAATGGTGAACTCTACCTTCCTCTAGGGAGAAAACCTTAAAAATCACTAGGGAAAACCTTAGGGTACCTATCCACTACAAATGGAATCCAATAACCTAGACCTTTATCAATAGGATTGGGAAATATCTTATAGGACTAACATTAATGATACCCCACCACTAGGATAATCAAACACTCTCTACCTGATCTGGTATCCCACTTATCCTAAAACACATAGGTTTTTATAGTAGGAGAGAGAGATGAACCATTCTAGTGGTAGCATTAAATTTTACCCTTCACCCTCACCATTTAATATATGAAAAAGTTAAATTTTAAGATATCCAAATTGTTAAATATGAAGTCCAAAAAAACCTAAACATCATAGATGATCACACAACTCTCAGAGAACTTGAAACCCAACTCTCTCTTTTCCCCCAATGAAGTAGAGAGATCTAATTTAAAGGACATCAACTCAGATAACACTCCTAAGGAATCAATCATCTTAGATGATATAAATGATTTTAAAAAACCTATAATAAACAAAACAAAATCCATATATTAAGTAATGAGTATAGTACATATGTTGGTAATTGGCCGTGAATCTGAATCCTTCAACTCATGATCTGCTGCATATAAGAACCCATATTTGGCCTTAGGATTCTTGGTGATGTGTGAATACCCTTTTATTTGGGAGTGGAAAAACTACAATTTATATGTATCTAATTACACCTATTAACACCTCATATAACTATGACCCACTTTACTACCCTAAGAGACATACTTGAAAACTTTTTAGATATGTTCTAGATGTCCACACCTGTGGCAGGTCTTTGGAGTTTTGGGGAAAATTATTTTTGATATTCCTATCTTACCGTATTAAATGTAAATAAAATATTTTCACCCTATGGGTTTTTGGGATAGGACTATGAAAAACCAACCTCCATAGTATTGATGAGATCAAATTATTATCATACATCAGTCCATCAGAATATCTCACTCTAGAGACTGTGTATCAGAAAAACTAATCTTTAAAATTTCACTTCCCTAAGACAGAGTATACTAAAATAAAGTATTATATGCACCCTACTCACCACATAAAGTTTTCTTTTCACACACACCTCATCTCAAAAAACAATATAAGTACTATATTCAATGTTATTACATATAATGAGAAAATAGAAATAATGAAAGAAAAAAAAATATTTAATGTTATTTGGATTATGATCTATGTGCATGGGGGAATAAAAAAACCACTTTATTTTATTATAAATGAAATATTATAGGTGATAAAAAAATATTACAATGACAAGTAATCCTTATCAAATTCTCAGATCTTTAATAAAGGCTCAATTGAATCACATGTTCTCCTACCTCTCTCGGTTTTCATTGAAGGTCTCACACTTTTATATACTAAGTTACAACCAATAAACATGTAATTTATACTCCCATGAAATCACATTTAAAAAAGAATGACCACCTAAGTTTTATTACCAACCTAGGTACCCTCTAGTCTCATTTAACTTCCTAAACTCCAATGATTCACCATATAACCATCAGTAGATAAGAACTTTTTTATGAACTATGGATGTCAGAGAAGTTATACTACTGTTGTATGAACCTCATGTATAACCCATAATCTGGTACATGATATTCCAATGAAATTTATTATAATGGATTAAATTCTAGTGAATTAAAATATACTTCACCTCCTAATAATATCCCACTTGAATTTTGTTTTAGGTAACTTAAAAAACTCTCTATATTTAGTATGTGACAACAATCCCCATTCTTATTTCCTTGCTACATTTACCCAAGTACCATTGAGGATCGATTATTCCTTAACATATCTTGAAATACCTCCTTGGTGAATATGTTCACTAGATTTTGGATTCCCACTATCTTCTATAGTTCCAAATCCATTTCCTCTAGCAGATTTATGATGTAATGATACTTTTGGTAGATATTTTTTTTCTAACCATGGAACACCGAATTTTTATCCATGTTAATTGGAATTTTACTGTCATAGTTTAGTGATGGTGTATCCTAACTCATTTAAAGACCCTTCAATAGTATCTTTAACCATGTCATTTATTTCCCAGCTTCTATTATAGCCACATAATAATATTCCATTGAACATAGAGAAACATTATTTTCAACATTAATAACCAATTAATATCCATTCCTATAAAAGTAAACACAAATATAGTTTTACTTTTCCTTGTATCCATATCACCCAAAAATTATAAGTCTAAAAACCCTTATAATAGATCACTCATCACATAACAAAAATATTGATTTTATAATCCTTTAAAATACTGAAGGCTCTACATTACATCCTCTCAGTATAATTTCCCCATATTCTCCATGCACTAACTCACAACTATCACTAGATGGGAAATGTTAGGTCAAGTGAAATCCATCACATACATTAAACATACAACAGTTAATGCATATGGTAATTTCTCTATATACTCAGCCCTAACTTCCACTACTAGTGCCTATGACTTGGATATTTTGAAGTGAACAACAAGAGGGTTTTAAAATGGTTTACTTATATCTATCTAAAAACATTAAATGATTCTCCAAATAAAATATTTCTGAGATATCATTAAATTTTCGGCTCTCGTATCTCTTTTGATATTAATCCCTAGGATCTTCCTCTCATACCCATGATATTTCATCTTGAGTATTCCAGATATATCACTCTTCAAATTTTAGATTTTTTGGGAATCTGTTCCAACTATCAATATGTTATCCAAATATAAAAGAAATACTATGAAAGTAATATATTCCTATTTCTTCAGGTAATAACAATGATACACATTACAACCACTAATCCCTTTTTATAACATGAAAAAATAAATTTTTTATTCCACTATTATGGTGCATGATTCAATCCATACAAGTATTTATTTAACTTACAATCCAAATTATCATTCTAAATACTGGTAAGCATATAAGATATTATATTAAGATTTCCTCTTTCAACTCACCACGGAGGAATGTTGTCTTGACATCCATCTGATCTTGATATAGGTCTTATGATGTAACTATACTCAACACTCTTTTGATGGTAGTTATATTTAACTACTAGTGAGATGATTTCTAATAAATATACTCATTCCTTATGTTTAAGACCCATAAATAACATCCATTATTCGTATATTCTCTTTCCATCAACCTATTCTTTAATCTAGTAAACCAAATTATTCTCAAGTTCATTTTTAACCTCTAAAAGATTAGATATCTCCCAAGTTTTGGTGAACATTAATAAATCCATCTCCTAATTCATGGATAACATCCACTCCTTAGAGTTATTGAGTGAAGCTACTTGCTATAATTTTTCATGTTCTTCTACATCCATTAGGATTAGAAAATTTATATCAGCTCTATTTATCTAAACTAGTATTCTAATTATGGTTGGTCTTCTCAACCGAATTAGCTTCTCTAAACTATTTGATATAGTTCTCCCCATTAATAATTTAATTTTAAACACCTTATATTTTTGGGGCTATAATTATATTTTTCCGACTTGAGATTCATTCACCCATGAAATATCTGGTATTTTTTATGATTTTACACCTATAATTTGATTGCCTTCAATACTATTATCAGATTTCTATAGTTTTTGGGAGATACCGATACTCTAATCAACATAGACTTAAACATTTTATTTTTTCAAGTTTCTTATCGTAAAAATTACCACATTTCCATAGATTTTTCCCATTAAATAGAATACCCATAATCATAATTATTTGTTTTATTTCACCATCCTATAAATGATATCCAAAATTTTCATCTTTATAGCCATGGAAAAAACATATTTTGGATTTTTATTCAAGTTTTTCCCCATCCTTAACATTTACATGTACATATTATAAACTATTTAATACTCAAAGATGATGATTTTTTTTTCATTTAGAATACCATATATCCTTTAAAATTTCCTTCCCAACTTCTTATGCTATACTTCTATTGGTGATATAAGCTATTGGGTTAAGTGCCTCTTCCCAAACCAACTTAAGCATTCCCATGTGAAACATCATGCTACTAGATTTATTCATAAAAGTTCAATTAATTCCTAAATCCACTCAAATATTTAGGGAGTTTTTAGTTTTATCTTCTCATGAATTATTACTTTAATATTATTTTAATTCTAGAATATGGGTCCATTTTACTCACCATAATTGACTGATTGGATACATTTAAACTTTTACCCACAGTTCCTTTCTCTTAAATATTTCCACCGAACACACACCTAAAATACATCATTATCACATGTAAAGAAATTAATACATAGCTTCCTTTTAGAATCATAAATTATATTAAGAAATTGAAGAAAAATACTATCCAATTGAATGGGGTCAGGCCCCCAAATATATGAGTGTACAAGTTACAACTTCTATTCCTTGGGCTTCTGACCATCTAAGTTGAAATAAACTTTTTTCTATTTTCCCAATAAAAAACATTAACAATTTTCTATTTCTATGTGATCAAGATTAATTATTCCCTTATCCTTGATAACCTCCATGTTATTCACAATGAGTTGACAACATGAACAATGCCATAGTTATGAATCATCAGAATTTTAACATCTAACCATTTCAATTCTGTATGAATTTATGTTTAAGTAAAGATTACCATTCTTTACATATTTTGAAACCACCATGTAACCCATTGTAACTATCCATAACCTAATTTTATCTTTATTTCCATAACTTTTATAATCCAATTCTCCAATGAAAATAATATTTTTCCATAAGTTAGGGATTTAGATAACTTTTTATAGTTTCAAGAATCCTCTATTCCTCATTTGGATATTGACATATCCTTTTCCAAAAACCTTATAGGGATTCACCATTATCCATATATACATTCCAAAACAAACCTGATACAAAGTTTTCTATGAAATTTGATAACTAGTTGAGTGAAAATATGCTCTAGAGTCAATCTCCCAAGATTTCACTAGAGTGTTCACACTCAGTAAGTAATTTACACCTCCTTATAGTAAACCAACATAATTTGAACTATCAAAGTTTTATAATTTTTTTATGTTCTCATTTTGACTCTTTCAGTCCTTATTGAAGTTTACTTTCTTTACATACTTCCAGCATGTTATTTGATACCGGTCGATTTACCTCAAATCTTCTCTTATTGATTTTATATTGATAATCCCACTTCTAATGGGGTGACCATATTCATCCATCTTCATTGAGATAATTTATGAATAGTTCCTGGACTCCCCTCCACTAAATTTATTCATTGTGTATCAAATTTATAATATACTTAAACTCCATGTCTATTTTCCACTAGAGTTACTAACTATATTAACTATTGCATCACTGATCTATAGAAGTGAAGTTAACAGAAGTAGTTCCCATACATAATCAACAAAATTTACATTTATTGATTTAATATATCCATAGATCATGTTTAAAGTATTCACATGATCTTCCTCTGGTCTTAATTCCATGTAACTTAATATAAAAAACTATCACAACATAAAAAATTTCCAATGGTCTGTCAATTTTTCATAAATATATTCTAAGGCCTTTAAAACATCATTTATAGTTTTATTATCCAGAATATTGAAAGAAAAATTACTTACTAGGGATATTATTACCTGATCCAATGACTTTCTATCCAATAATTCATATTATTCTTTCCCCATCATAATTTAATTTACTCTAAATAATATAACTTCAAAGTCCATTTGAATCAGATAATCTTAAAAAATTTCTAAAGGTCTTTCATTTTTTCATACATAGGTACCTAGGCCTTTATAAATGATGTTATTAATATTTTCATAACTTATTATATTACACATTTATTGATTTTATATGAAATTTTCATAATTTTTGTGAAATATTAATGTTTAAATATTAAATATAATCTTAACGAACTATTTGAATTCATCAAGATTCAAGGATGTTTAATGTTTTAATAATAACTCTTATACTACTTATACAAATTTAATTATTCTTTTTTAGGGTTACTTATTAAAATTAAAACATTCCATTATAAGGGTCCTTTGGACGAATCATTCATTTAGAGGGTCATATGATCCACACAAAAAGACCCAATGAATCTGTGAAGAAACTGGACCATCGATATGATTGAGTTACTGGGCTAAATCTTCAAGCCCAAATTTTATGAAACTCCACCATATGTTCTTGATTATCCAAAGGAATTATGGATAAAAATTTTAAGGTCCAACTACAAAAACAACGGTCCCCAATGATTACATTAAGTCCAGACCAACATGTTGTTTAGGAATTAATATACAAACAGAAATCATGACATTGATCATTAGATACTCATCAAATCAAGATGGTATTTTTTAGTGTGAAAGATAATATATTCTCAGAATTTTTTTAGAAGAATTGATTTTTATTTTAAGGAATTTTACTATTCATAAACCCATTCACATTTCATCCTTATAGAAAGTTTGGATTGAAATGAGAAGATTAAAATGATTTGCAAAAACCACCATACCTTTGGATCCATAAGTCCAAATGCTACCAAATTTTGAGATTAGTTATAAAAAACTTTTATCTACAACATTTGAGAAGAGGATATCACAATATTTGGCTATTTAGATGGCCAAATTGGCGATGAAAGTGGATGGGATGATTTGGAATGTAAACAATTAACCTCATTGGGCTATAAATACAACCCCATCTTCTACTTTCATGTGGTTGGAATTTCAGAATAGAGAAGCATACATTTTCATTACCAAAGATTTTACAAAGGCTTTATAGGACTTGAAATACTCATGTTTTCACTTTAGAGACCCTTCCTCCTCTCTTTTTTTTTCATTTACTTTTGTGTTCCTTTCATTTGCTAATGCGTAAGTTGTTTTCAATTTTGTTTTAATTTTAATGCAAGTTTCTTCTTCATATTCTATTTTAATCATCCAAAATCTATTCTTAAATATTTATTCTCTGAAAATATTTGAAATCAAGTTGAAATACTTTCCATTATTATGCTTCCTAATTCAATTGAAATTCCATTTTTAATTCTCATCATTGTTCGTGTGTGTGTGTTTGACACACAACTCTTTTTTTATCCCATTATTTTTGTTCTATTTATAATTAATCACCATAAAAAAATATTTAATGATTAATAAATATATTAATTGATAAGTAAATATATCATTGGGGTGAGTCAAAATTTTGGTATGTTAAGTGATTGAGATTATTTACTCAATGAATATTCTTCAAATTAGCATTATGTATGTTGGACTTAACATGTCATGCATTAATGACTTGTTTTGTTTAACATGTGGTTTCCATATATTATTGGAAGCATAAATAAACTAACATCACAATGTACTAATTGAAGTTATAACCCTATGTCAATTTAAGGGTTGGATTAAAGTCTTGACACTTAGTAATTCCAATCAACGTCATCTTGTGAAGTGGGTGTTAATTTAATGCAATATAAAGCAATGATCAAGGATATCACAATATTAACTCCCTAATAATGAACTCAACCAAATATTTATCAAATTTTTAAATAAAAAACCAACCATGTATCACTACATTTAAGTGCTAAAAACCCCCCTAATAAAAATACAATCAACTAAAACAATCAACTATTAAAGAGTATCATTGTCGAGTATTAGACCTGAGTGCTGCTATACACATTAGTAGAGCATCAAAACCTTGAACGTTCGATAGGATATAATCATCTAAACCTTCAATAATATCATTTATAGTTTTATTATCCCAAATATTTAATGAAACATTCCTTACTAGGTATATTCTTACTATATTTAGTGCCTTTCTATCCAAGCAATCCCATTCTTATTTCTCCATCAACATCTGATTCAGTCCAAATAATAGAACTTCAAAGTCCATTTGAATTAGATAATATTCAATCTATATTCTCTAGAATAAAAAATAGGATCTGTCAAATTTATTGATCTAGATCTTCCCTTCATCTGATTCCATGACTGAGTTTCTATTGGTCTGTTAATATAGAGCTATGAACCACAAGCTGTGATACCACTTTTTGGGGATAAGTTCAAGAAAAACCAATCACTATGATTTTGATAAGAGAAACATACTATCACATGTTATTCCATGAGAATATCGCACACATGAGGATATATGTGGTGGATAGAATGATCTCTATAAGTTCACTTCCCCATGAATTGTTAGACTATAATTGTGTAGTTTATTCAATTTAATCACCACACAAAGTCATTCTTGAAAACACACCTGATCTCAAAAAAATAAAGGACTATAAATATATTAAATGATAGTACATGTAATGGGAAAATCATAAAAAAATAAAAACACAAATTATTTAACATGAATTGGATTATTCCTTATGTTTATAGGGGATTGAAACTATTAATTGATTTTATTTTAATCGAAAGATTATAGGTGATACAAATATATTACAAAGACAAGTAATCCTCACAAATATCTCATCTCTCTAATAAAGTTTCAATTAAAACACATTTTCTCCTCCCTCTATCTCTTTTCAATGAAGTTATAACACACTTATAAACTATTTCCAACTGGTTGACCTATAATACATGATCCCCTAAAATCATGGATCAAAAATCATGACCACTTGAGATTGATTACGAACCTGACGACCACCTAACCTTACCAAACTTCAGGACCTCTAATTATTCACCATAGAACAATTATTAGATATGAAATTTTGATGGAGACATTATCATTATTAATGTTATTATATTGTTTTTTCACCTCATGTTAATCCGATCATATGGTGCATGAAATTACAATTAATGTAATTTTGATGGATGAAAATCTAATGAACTAAAATATACTTCTCCTTATAATAATGTGACATGCTAAAACATGATCGAAGAAATTTTCAATATCTCATTTCTACCCCACTATGATTCTTCATTCTTCCTCTTTATTCAAAAAGGGGGACTATAGATTCCACCCATGTTCTTAGGATCACTAAACATACCAATTCCTGAAACTATATTTACCTCTACTATAGATTCCTTACTAACCAATTCAGTATGGGTTAACAAGCATAATAGAATAATCCTGGAACTTATTTCTAATTTCAGGACCATCTAAAAATGGATCACCTTTAAGTAGTAATTTACCAGGACCTTGGGTAAAAGATGAACTAAATAGAAAAACTGAGTAGAATAATCCATATTGGATTTATCCCCTTACTCCAACATTAAAAAATTCCTAGAATTCACCACTCATAGCGTCTCTAGATAAAATGACTAGATAAATATATTATTGAACCTAGTCTAAGAGAGATATTCATGAAACCTTTCAAGAACCATTGATTCCCACAAATCTAATCTCATCCCATCCAACATATAGGAAAAAAACCACTTTATATTTCTTTAGGGTTTAGAGGAAGAGACAAATATCTACAGTCTTCTCCAACTACTCTTCAAATTCTTGGGACCCCAGTCACCCAAAAACACAACCCAATTCTACTGTGTGAACTCATGTGCATGGTCTATGAACTAAAATTTCCTCTACTTACTATTTTCCCAATATTCTAAATGTTCCTAATTACCTATTAAATAATATAGGAGTCTATATGAGGTTCTACTAGTGGATTATTCTCTACTCCTTCCTCCTGCCAATTTCTAGAGGTCCTTTTAGGAGGCTTGTTCAAAAACCTAAAACATAAAAATTCAATAAATACCTAATTATTTATAAGGATAAACAATTAAATAACATGGAAAACCATCCCAAAAAAAAATAAAAATAAAAACAAACCACCTCAAATTACATCAAATTTACCATAACATAAATCAAATGACACAAAATTTTTATTACCTAGGTAACTAAAGGTCTGGCACGAAGAAGCGATGGTCATGAACTACTCCACACCCTTACTTGAGCCTTTATGGTCCTGATCCATGCTACCACACTACCTAAATATTAAGAGGGGCATTTAATACTATTTTGCAACAAAATAATCCAAGTAAACCTTTCACATCACTCATGTCAACTAACCATAAGGCCTGAGGTGTGTTCCGGATCACCCTAGGCTGGAGACTAAAGCTAGAGTATTGAGTATAATACAAGGGAAAAATTTCACCCTTAGAAATATGACATATCCCATCCAAGGTTTGGATATCCACACCACCAAATAAATAATGAAAACATGTAAATAATGATAATTTGAGTGTAATTAACAACAACATAATATATAATCATAACTATATAAATATAAGAGTAAAGTAGGAAATCCCATAACACATTGATAAACATGAGAGTAAAAATAAATTCCCAACCAAAGTGGCCATTACATAACTAAGGTACAAAAATACCAAAATATGAAGGATTCAAAAAATACCAAACAAGGATAACTCAATGGTGATGTTGAACGCCACCTACCTAAATCATAGAATACAATGTGAGAATTAAGATACCCTACTATAAGATGAATCTCCTTTTCCTTTCCTTGTGTTAGACATAACCAAGTTTTCATATTCACAATGGAATATTCATGGTGTGAGAAAATTCCTAGTAAGATACCACCACGAATTCACAAAACAAATTTTATAATTCAAAAAAATAATTTATGTATTCAAAATATTGTATTTCAAACAAACTCCTTGTAAACACTTTAAAAAATCGTTTATATTTGTGAAAAAAATAATGAATAATGAAATGAGAGGTAAATCTACAAAAACACAATATAGGGTAGAAAAATAAATAATATTTTCAAATCCAAAAATACAAGGGAATCATATAAAATCAATACATAATAAATTTAAAGAAGATGTGAAACATGGGGGAGATATGACCAAATGGATATATGTGTTTATAAATCACTCACAAATAACTTTATTGACTTACAAAATCCTAAGAAATAACAAAACTTAGGCTTATTGTGAACACTATTAACATAACATATCAAGCTCATGCCTAAGGTTAGAGTAACAATTATCCTAAAAAAACACAACCAAGGTCACCCATGTGAACTTATTACTATATTCACCACATAAAATAAATAACATGATAAAACAATAAGGTTTTCAACAAAATACTCTTTCAAAGCCCCTTTGAAAAACCATTTAATTTTTTTTTCATGAAATATTTTTATCAAACACATTGGAAAAATGAACTTTATTTCAAAAGAAAAAACCCAAGGAATAACCATTTTTTTAAAAAATAACAATAAAATAAACAAATAAAGTATAACCACCCACATTAATCATTCCATGTATGATAATTCAATCAAAATACAAAGGGAAATTTAAGAACCAAGGTAAGACAAAAAAATATTATGGAACCTACCACAAAATGTGATGTAATATTCTCAACTTCATCTAAGACTACTAGAAATGGTAATATAGGGTTCTCAAAGTTCTAAAAAAATATTCATAAAATTCCATACATAACCCTAGGTTTATCCCCCTTGTAATATAGGGTTTCCATAACTCCCTGGAATTGAAAAAAAGGATAAAATAAGTTGATAGGAGGTGAAAATCAATAGAAATCAAGACATAAATCAAATAAATTTATCAAGGATCATGGATAATACTAATGGAGAGAGGGAGTAATCTTATATATAATAAATAAGGTATGTGTGTGTGATGGGGAGAAGAAATGGGAGGCATAATGTAAAAAACATGAAATGTAAATTTGGATTAAATGTTTCATTTTAAACAAATATATCATGTTATATTATTTGGACACATAGTTTACCACACTATATACCAACCTTGAAGTGAGTACCTATAAGTATAAATGATTAACATATATGTATATTACACCATTTTAGATGAATATTCAGTACATTATAAGAATACATGAATGCGAACCATAATAGTTTAGCGTCTTCAGAAATTTGGAAACAAAATATTCCATCCTAGTGAAATATCTTCTACATATCCCATAAAGATATCCACCATTATTAATTCTACCTAAAACCTTTATTCATAACCCAAGGAAAGGAAATATAAGATGGGGTGAGCTCATATGCTCAATAAGGGTAAATAAAGGAAATGCATAAGCATAACCTGAACAAAGTCTATGGAACTTGAGAATAAAATTTTAAGATCATAACATTAATATTAGATATAATAATAAATATTGGAAATTCATAAGTCATGGATCATAATATAATTTAGTGAATAAGTCACAAAATTACAACATAGGAATAAAATATAGAATTTTGGTAGATACATAAGTATATAATATAATTTCCATAGTATCCAAGGAATCACTTACAAGACCATATTAGTAGTTTGGGTTCACTCTCTATACCATCTTGGTAGTCAAGATTAACTCCCATGAACATATTAGTAGCATGAGTTCACTCTTCATACCATCTTGGTAGTCATGGTTCACTCACATGGCTATCTTAGTAGTAAAGATTCATTCCCAAGACCATATTAGTGTATCTCATGTGATATAAATCTTTACCCAATTAATTTGAGGGAAATATAGGTCCCACCCATCTCATAATGAAATCATACGTACTTGACCCAAAAAATCATTAACAATCATATCATAATCTATGAAATGAAATGGGTATAATAAACATGTAATCATATCATAACCTGAGGAAAAACTTATAGGTTTTATAATCATTTCATAAAACTCATAAACCGTGGAATAGAAAGATATTTCATAAACATATAACCCATGGAAGAGAAACCGATTTTATAAACATATAACCTGTAAATAGAAATATATTTCATAAAAATATAACCTGTGAAAGAGAAACAAGTTTCATAAAGACTGTGACATTAATTACAACCCATTCATAGAAATAATATTAATGGAACCCTTAGATCACTTCTTAGATATTAATGATTAACATCAATAGATTCCCTATTAGATGGAAAATAATTTTGAAAAATATTTTAAAAAAAATATTAAAGAAAACATCCTTTATTCTTTGAAAAATGATTTTTAATACATAAAACCATTTCAAAATAATTTTATTGGAAAATAACTTGAAAAATTAAAAAATAAGGATTTAAATTATTTTTAAAACATTTTTCAATGAAAATTTATAAAATAATCATCAAATAATTTTTAAAACATTTTTCTTTGAAAAAAATTTTAAAAAATTTAAAATAAAACTTGAAAACATTTTGAAAACCATTTCATTAAAAATAATTTCCAAAATTATAAGTAAATATTGATAAATTTTTGAAAACCATTTCTTTGAATATAACATTGAAAATTTATAAATAAATTTTGAAAGTGTTTTGAAAACATTTTTACTTGAAAATATATGATAGAATCTTTATTTTTTTGAAAACCCCATTTTCCCTTGTAACTTTAAAAATATGCTTGAAAATTTTTTGGAGACAATTTTTTTGAAAATAATTTTAATTTTTTTTCTTAAGAAACAACATTTAATCATAATAAAATGAAATATTCAAATAATTTATGGTGTGTAAATCCATACATGCCGTACGAGGTAAAAAGAACATTTGTTTTTCACGGTAAAAAGGTTAGAAAATGCCTTATTCAAGAAGAGACATGAATATTCCTTTGAAGAGATTGGTAAAATAATTATGGGGTAAAAATTTATTTTAAATATTAAAGGATAATGGTACAATATTATAGGAAACCATTTTTAGAAAACATGGCTTCGAAGGAACATAGATTTATGAATAAAGAGATTGTAATGTCAGGATTATTTGAAAACACTTTCTTAACTATATTATGTACAAAAGAGTATAAAAATGGTACCAATACATGAATATATAATTAATAAATATAGTATAAGAAAATAAATCAATGTTCTTGAGATCTGAATCATAATATTTCATCCAATGAATCATAAACAAAAACAATCTTGAAAAGCGATCAGATTGTCTCAATAAACTATTATAACTTGGTAACTTGGGATCATAATATCCATGTAAGAAAATGAAATTACTTGAAACTTAATATATCATTAAAATAAGTAAATTGATGTTACATAATTTAAAATGGAAGTATATACACTTCAAAAGAGAATTTAGGTGCATAAAAAAACATGAGTCTCAATGAAGGAAAATAGAGACAAAACTATTTCATGGATTTGGTAACTTTTAAAAATTAAACTCCATGAAATGAATATAATAAAATGGAAATGTGAACACCCATAAATTTAATGATAATATGCATAGAATAAAATTATGTGTAGTAAAAAAACCAAACAAAAGTAAAGAGTGGCGATCATAGCATGTATCTCACATAAATAACAGAGTGAGATGAAATCCCCTTACCTTGTGTCTTGAATCTCATCGTACTCATTCAAAAAAAATTTATAATAAATACAAAATTATTATATATATTTTAAATAACCATATTTTTTATATAATACCGTATATTATTTTTTTATTACCTTATATTACCCTCTTGTTAACCGTCATATGTTAAGGTTTCACTTCAGATAATATTCGCTTTGTTCTTCACATGTGTATTAATTTGTTATATCATTGGTCCTTATAATTATATCCTAAATATAAAATTTAAACTATTATATAAATATTATTTATATACATTATATTTTTATTATAATAATCTATAGAATATAAAATTATGAAATGGAATAAAACGTTCATGGAGACGGTAAGTCGTACGTACACATGATTGTTACTTCCATTTTTATTGTCGTATTGAAAGAAAGAAAGAAAATGACATATATATATGTATATAATATAATATAATTATAATTTTAATGTTATATATATAATAAAATTCTACTAAACCAATTTTTAATACATTCCATATAGTGTGGGAAGAAATCACATCACTTTGAGGGGGTTGAAGTCCACACTTCCTCCAACGGAATTATCATCTTTACACCAAATGGAAAGTAAAAATATATGTGTTGTAAAGGAAATAAAAAAGATTAAAGATATAATAAATATAATATATAATATATATAAATCTATTTTACATCATAATTTCCACCATGATAGGCAGTAAAGGAAAAATGAAAAATCTTTGTTTAGTGAGGCGACAGTTCCCCGTACACATAAACAGTATGTCCTTTAACCATTAGATGGAGATGCGTGTAAGTGAAAGTTGAAAACTAATAATAAAAACATACTACTATATTTATAATAATGGTATTGTTATAATATATTTTAATAAATAGAGTGGAGTGGGTGGAGAAAGAAAATAAAAGGAAGGAGTTTGAGAGAAGGCGTTACCTCTTAATCAGGTAACTCCTTTTGGTTTATGACAAAAGGCTTCATTGGAATATATTATGCCCAAATGTAGGATTCAAGGATGAATTAGGGGACGTTTTTAAGTGTATTGGGTATATATTTGATGAACCTAAGTGGTTTGAGATGTGTTAATAAGAGGGACAGGTGGTGGCCTTTTATGAGGAAGGGAAAGGATACACTTGGCATTTTTGAAAACAAGTTTGGTGTAATCACGTTTTTATCAAAACAAAGTCATAAAAACCTAACCAAACACAATAATTTAAGTTAAAGGGATGAATAATTTCCATAAAATGGGTTTTTTACAAGTGAATAGGATTTTTTAGGTCTTAAATTAAGGTTTAGCCCTTAGTTACACTTAAATTTACCCAAACTGATTTAATTAATTTTAATTACCTTAACTAATAACTTTGGTAAAAAACTAATTTGAAAAAAATATAAAATATAAATTATTATGATTCAAAATATGGAATCCATTTTTCCAAATTTCAATCATATTAGTGGTATAAATTAGTTTAAAATTAATCCTATTGACGGGACGACACTCTAGGTCTTTAAAGTAAAAAAATGATCAAAAGTTTGATAAGTTTTTATATCCAATTTCAATGTGAAATTGGTTCCAATAACCTATATTTCATTAATTGATAAAAATATTATCTAATTAATTTTTTAAACTAGTATAAAATATAATTTATCCTTATAAATAAATTACATGAAAAAATAGTTTTGAATTAAAATCCGGTATTTTTAACTATTTATTAAAAAATAAAACCGTACATAAAAATAACAAAAAATATATATCATAACTTAATTTTTATTTTTATATTACAAATATAAAGTTTATTTTTACATATTAAATACATAAAAGTTACAAAAATTAAGTTTAAAATGGTTTCTCCATTAAAAGGCATTAAAAATACATTTATAAAGAATATAGGTTTCTATGCACAAAATTAAGTTTCAAATTATCTTATGTCTATATAATATATTGGATTAATACCAAAAGTATTTTATTTTATATATATCATATATATTACATTATAATTACTCACTAATTATTGTTAATTTAGTTTATTAATTTAAAAAAACTTTGTGACCATAAAAATATTATTATTTTGCTTTATTTTCAATCAGTTTTCATATTCATTTCTAATTAATTGATAACCTATGAATTAATCTTATATGTGTGTAAAAAATATATTTCAATAAATTATTTAATACTATTCATAACCTTTAATTTAACTTCTAGGTTATATATTATTATATAAAATAATAATATTTTAATAGTATTTCATTGTTTGGTAAAACTCGGTCACGCGTGTTACGAAAGCCATCAAGAAAGGTCATTATTGTGTCTAACACAAGCTAACCTTTATGTTCTATGTAGAGAGAGTTGAAATTTACGTTTTGTGTAGTTCATTATTAAATTGGTCTTGTGTATAACACAAGATAAACATAGTGAATTAATATAAAATAAACTATTTTCAATGTTATATAAATGAAAAATACGGAAAAGGTTAAATTAATTTGAAAAAAAATAATTCATAAAATCTCAGGGTGATACATTATACCCCCTTTAAAATGAAATTTTCCCTTGAAATTCATCTGGATTATCAAAGGTCTAATACTTTAAAGTTTCATTCAAAGAAACCCACATCGTAAAAATGGATACTAAAAATTCCCTTAAAAAGGGAAAGTTGAAACTATAATGGTTACTCAAAGTAACAAATAAATGGGTTTTGAAATAGGAGAACATAGGTTGAGAGTGAAGATTGGAAATGGTGGAAAAGAAAAAATATTTATAGGGAGTTATTTAGGTAATAAATCACAAATAAGTGAATGATCAAAGAAAATTTGAGGGCCTCAAAGTCATTAATATGTGATGATTTAAAGGCCATCGGTTCAAAACAATTATGGTATTAGGACATCACAATTTGTTTTGATCAATATAAAAACATTTCATAATTCTTTTATTGACCAAGAATATAAGGAATTATACTTACTTTATATATTTCTATAAACAAAATTTCATTCTTTAGATGTTCTTTTGTCAATTTCTAATTAATCCATTACATCGTGTAATGGTTGTCCAGAAATTAACTTTGATGCTTGATGTGCAAAAATTCCCTTTTATTAGATCTTAAGGACCATAAAAGAATGAAAATTATAACTATTTATCAATAAATATTATTAAAAAATAAATATGGTTAATACATTAGTCTCTAAACACAATATTACCACTACTATTTCATCATAAATAATTATTCATCATAAATAATTATACATCAACCAGGACATCGTATAGGTCAGTGGTAGGTGTGAAACCCTTATCATCCTTCAGTTATGTGTTCAATACCCATGAACTTTTCATAATTGATTGGTTGTCACCTGACATACATGATTTCCTTTTCTAAAACACCTCTAATATACTTTACAAAATATGATGAACATACCTGAAATAAGGCTAATCGCTAAATAGACTTTTAACCAGGGTTTTCAATACAAACTCAGTGTATAAATACTTCCTCCAAAGTTTTACTTAAAATTTTCATGAATGGTTAACCTTATTACCCTTATAAACATGAAAATACAAAACTTTTAGAAATAGGGTCATGAAATCAACTTAACATTGATTCCCCTATATATCAAAAAGTATCTTGTGGTTGTCACATTACAAACATGTGAATAGCCTCATGGTAAATTATCTTGGAACATAGTAACAAACTGAATTACCATAAATACTTCCGGAAAACATTAATTATTCTTTATTCCATAGATTATTTTATATATTCCATGAATACAATAAGTTTTAAACTTCATCCATGATAGCATAAATTAATTTTCAACAAGTCCTTAATTAGTTCCAAGGTAATAAGTACCTTCGAATCTAATTATTCATATCCCACATAACTTTATCCAAGAAACATTATCATGACATAAGGAACATATTACGGGTTATATTTCCCTTAATCATGTGATTTACATGGAAATCCCCTTTCTATTATATCACTTTTCTATTCCATGGGAACCATTCTATGTGTTCCTGTAAATCCTTAGTGAAAAAAATAAACTAAACTATAATTATATATTTTACCTTTCATATAACATACTTCTTGGATCCAAAAAAATAAAAACATTGATTACTTCATCCTTAATCTTTTTAAAATGATACCTCATCATAATACATCTTTCCTTTCACATTTTATTTGTAGTCTCTTTATCATCAGCAATGTAACCATTACTCATACCACCTTAATAATCCTCATCAAGATCTTTCCTTTTAAGACATTTAGTTTCATGATGACCATTTATCCCACACTTAAAATACTTAATCATTAATGATGTCTTAGGCAGGACAATGTTCTCATCCATTATGTTAACCGAACTCATCATTGCCTGCTTTCAATCACTTTCTTTGTGTCATTATTTTCCATAGTAAAAATATATTATTTTTCCCCTATGAAATTTAATTAGGTGATTCTTTCCATATTATTAACACAAAGAAAACCAAATATTCATTCTTACATGGTATCCATTATCAGAACTCTTAATTAGCTCTTCCTTTTTCTTCCTTGTTCAGTCTAAGAGTTGGATAAGGTACACATTGATTAGGCAAGATCACAACATCTCTCATTATAGTGATCAATACACTTGACTGCTCATTGGAAAATATTACATCACATTCAATGTTAATCAAGTTCTATATGGTTCCTACCATTTAGTAAAACCAAAATAATAGTGTGAGTATTACTTATCATAGTAGAAAACCACATAGGAATGGAAATAATTACTTATATTATGTCTAAATCATGAAACATTATTTAATATATGACACCCTAGGTTCATCCAAATTTATTCATAGGCAACTTATATTTAAATCCTTCATGATGGTTCGTGATGATTTTGTGAATTTCCAAAGTATACCCCCCAGGAGTGTCAAACTAGGTGTGCAACAATGCCCATTTTCATGTACCAGATTATCCTGAGCCAGGGCCAAAACATCATTTTGGAGTTATTACCCATATGTAAATCTATGTTAGATCCACATACACTTATAGTATCTAGAAATGGATTAATTTCTAGTAAACCACTCACTAGAATTTACCAAAATCTCAGGAAATTTTCCTAAATGTTAACTCATCCTTATACTTATCCTTAGAGACATACCTAGCCATATCCTTAGAAATATACCTAGGGATTTCAATAAAGTTTTCTCATCCCGGTTTAAAAAGGTTTAATAAACCTATCAATTTATACCAACTATAACTAACCCATCTTAACATAAATGGACATCACCCCATTTTAAATGAATATTTAGTACATTCAAATAATACATATATGGGAACCATAATAGTTTAGTATATTTGGAAGCTTGGAAAAAAAATTCTATCCTGGTGAAATATCTTAAACATATCCCATAAATATCTACACCTTTAGTACTTATACCTAAAACCTTTATTCATAACTTAGTGAAAGGAAACAAAATAAGGGGTGAGTTCAGATGCCTAGTAAGGGAAAATAAAGAAAATGTGTAAGAATAACATGAACAAAGGGTACAGAACTTGATTATAACATTTGAGGATCATAGCTTGAATCTTAGAGATCATAATAAAGAATGGAAATTCTTAAAAAAATGGATCATAATATAATTATGATCACAAGTTATGAAATCACAACATAAGAATAAAATATTGAATTGTGGCAGACACATAAGCATATAATATGATTTTCATAGTAGATAAGGCATCATTTCCAAGATAATTTTTCTAGAATGGGTTCAATCCCCATATCATATTGGTAGTCATTGTCACTCCTATGGCCATATTAGTAGCATGAGTTCACTCCTCATACCATCCTGGTAGACATGGTTCTCTCCCATGGCTATCTTAGTAGTCAAGGTTCATTCCCAAGACCATCTTAGTCTATCTCATGAGATATAAATATTACCCAATGAAAAATAGATAGATATAGATCCCACCCATATTAGAAGAAAATAATACATACATGTCACAAAAAATCATAAACAATCATATCATAACCCATGAAATACAGTGGGTATCATAAAAAGTTAATCATATCATAACTTGGTGAAAAAGATACAGGTTTCATAATCATTTCATCAAAATCATAAACCATGGAAGAGAAACGAATTTCATAAACATATAACCTGTGAAAGAAAAATGGATTTCATAAACATATAACCCATGACAGATAAATGGATTTCATAAACATATCACTCATGCAAGAGAAATGGGTTTCATAAATACTATGACATTAAGCATAACCAATTAAGAGAAATAATATGAATAAAACCTTTAGATAATTTTATAGAGAGGAATGAGTAACATCAATAGATATCATCTTATATGGAAAATAATTTTGAAATATACATCAAAAAAATTTCTTTAGTAAAATATCATCTCTTCCTTAAAAAAGTATTTTCAATACATAAAAACATTAGAAAAGTAATTTTCTTAGAAAATACCTTGAAAACATATAAATCATACTTGAAATAATTTTGAAAACCTTTTTCCTTGAAAACTTATAAAATAATATTCAAATCATTTTAAAAACATTTTTATTTGAAAAAACCCTTGCAAACCTTAAAAGAAAGCTAGAAAATGTTCTGATAACCATTTCATTGAAAATAATTTAAATTCTCATATGTAAATATTTAAAACCTTTTGAAAACCATTTATTTTAAAATAAATTTTAAAACATGTAAATAAATCCTAAAAATTATGAAAATGTATAAAAGAAGATTGAAAAAGGTTTGAAAACCCATTAATCCCATGAAACATTAAAAATAAGCATGAAAAAATTTTGAAAACCATTTTATTGAAAATAATTTTATCTTTTTTTCTTTAAAATTTAAATTTAAACATAAAAAAGAAATATTCAAATAATTGAGGGTGGTTAAATCTATATATGTCATATAAGGTAAAAAGAAAATTCCTTTTTCATGTTAAAAAGGTTAGGTAAATTTATTGTTCGGAAAGTGAAAATAATATTACATTGTAGAGATTTTTAAAAGAAAAAAACGGTAAAAATGTATTTTAAATATTAAAGTATAATGGTATAATATTCGTGGAAACCCTTTTTAGAAAATATGGTTTTGAAGGAACATAGATTTTCAAATGAAGAGAGGGTAAAATAGGGTTGTCTTAAAAACAGTTTATTTATAATCTTATGTACCAAATATTGGGTTAATAAGGTTTTACTTATGATTTTTCCATTCCTTCATACTTAGGGGAGATTGTCGAGTCATTAAGGTTTCCTTATGACTTTACCATTCCTTCTAGTTTTGAAAATCACAAACACCTTATCTTAAAGAAACTTTCATTCTACCATGTGTTTTACTTCTCTAAGGAAAATTTTCCTTCCCCAAGGAAACTTATCCTTACCCTGTTTTTTATTATTCATTATCTTGTATAAGTGTAAAAATCAGTTTCATATCTAAAACCTCAGAATCACATAATAATTCGAATAAGAGCATTCTATTTTCCTAACTCTGAATCCTGACTCCTAACTCTATGAATTCAGACTCCAAACTCTTATATGTTCTAACTCCAAGTTCTATGAATTCAGACTATGAACTTTGTAAGTTATAACTTCGAATTCTCATGAACTCTGACTCTGAACTTTGAAAGTTTAGACTCTAAATTCCATATAATTCAGGTTCGGAATTACTCTAAAAATAGAATCTGAATATCCTTGTATTATAGAGACTGAATGTATTTATGGTTAGAATATAATCTATTTTTTCCCTTACACTTTGAATAATTGATTTTGGTTATGTAACCATATTTTTACTCACACTTGTTATTATTTATAAAAGTATGTCATGCTTTCAGTTATTAACTAACCATTGGTTGTGTTATAAGTGTATAGGTCCCTCTGAAATTCAAGGAAAAATATGACCGTTGGAGGAGGGAGCCGACCGTTAGAGGTGTGCCTATAAATAGGATCTCATTTGAACGAGCTGAGAGCACACTTTTGGAAAAACTCTGACAACTGTTCTTACATGATGTTGAAGTGATTTCTATAGAGAGAATATCTTATAAACTCTTAGGCTTTATGCATAAAGTTTGAACGGCTTGTTCAAACTTTGACTTGTGCAGATTTGATTTGTGAAGAGGTGCGATTTCCTTGAAATCAGAGACTTTGGGTTGTGAAGTCAGATGTGTCGATTTCCTTATAAATCGAGGGATTGCGAGGACAGCAAGACAAATACTGATCTTTGGATTGAGGGCTTACCTGGGTTTGGGCAAGACGGACTTTCTTGAAAGTATAAATCAAGGGAACTTTTTCCAGGTTTATTGGATACCCTTCTCTTTGGGTTAAAAGAGTTACTACTTGTTACTTGTAGTGTTTCTATTTTGTTTTGCACTGTATTTTTAGTTGTCGAGGAAATTATAATTTTCTTATACTTCCTTATATTTTTACTCTGATTATATAAGATTCTATACTCTTTAAAGGTAGAATCTTTATCTTTGTAAACTTTGGTTAAGTTTCATTTTGAGATTCACCTTTTCAGAATTTCATTTTCAGAATCAAATTTTTGGAATCAAGAAAGAGTGTAGACTTAGAGGTGTTGTGAATTTTGTTTATAGAAAATTTACTTATGGTTTTTTTATACAATTCACCCCTATTGTTTATTGACCATCTTTATCAGACTTTGATACTATAATAAGTATCATATCTATCATACTATATATCCTAACAATTATTATCAGAGGTTGACAAACTTGTATCCTGAACCAATGTCACAATTGGTATCAGAGGAGGTCTCTGAAATAATTATATTCACATATAAGTTTTACTTTCTCAATCTTCTTCTTCACTTTTTCAAAATCATATTTTCAGACTCATAATGTTCAGAATCATTTTTTCTTAGATATACTCTAGTTATATTTTCCTTGATTAGGATATTTTCTTTTGTTTAAAAACTTACATTACTAAAAATTTTTTGTGCTAAGATTTTCCTTAATATGGAAGGTTTAAATGTTGGTTCTATCGACAACCTAAATCCTACATGACCTCATATTTTTGATGGAAATTATTATGAGTACTGGAGATATAGGATGAAGACTTTCGTTATTAATACTAGAGTTGATAACTACCTAATGCTGATAGGAGACTATAATATTCCTGATAAGGAATTGAGAACTTTTACTAAACAGGAGAAATCAGAATATCAAGAAAAATTCAGATTCAGAAATACATTGCTTTGTTCCATGACTAGGAATATATATATCCAAATATCATCATGTGAAGCTACAAATAGTATCTGGAAGAAATTCTATGTTACAAATTTTGGTACATATAAAGTTATAGAGACAAGAAGAGCTATGTTGAGATCTGAATACCATAGCTTTAACTTTCCTTATGGAGAACCTATAAGAAAATTTCACCAAAGTTTTATGACTATCGTGAATAGCTTACAGTCTATGGGAGAAAATGGTTTGGATGATGAGTCCGTTGTAGATAAGATCATATACATCATGCCAAATGAGTGGGATTCCAAGAGGACAATAATTGATGAGAATAGTAAAGTGACCCAGATTTCCTTAGATGAGCTGTTTGGAACTCTTCTTCAGCATGAGACTAGAA
Source organism: Viscum album (assembly GCA_963277665.1). Taxonomy (NCBI): domain Eukaryota; kingdom Viridiplantae; phylum Streptophyta; class Magnoliopsida; order Santalales; family Viscaceae; genus Viscum; species Viscum album. The sequence continues at coordinate 148,843,080 of OY728166.1, read as the reverse complement.
TGAAGAGAGATGCTGATAATGTTAAAAAGAAGAATGGAAATGGAGGAGTTGGTTTTACAACTACTTCTAAATATATGAAATCCAAGTCTCCAGAAATATTAACTAGATCAAAGTCAAAGAAAGTTATTATTTAGTCAGAATCTAGTGATATAGAAAAGTCTAATAATGAATTAGCTAATCTTGCTCAGAGAATGAACAAGATAGTAGCTCAAAATAAATATCATAATAAATACCAGAAGAGAGACTACAAAGATAAGAAATATGGGGAAGTTACTTGTTATGAATGTAGAAGAACAGGTCATATCAGACCTGATTTCCCTCTATTGAAAAAGAAGGAAAATAAGGAATGAAATTCAGAAAGAAACAAGAAGAAGTTCTATCGTTCAAAGCACAAGAAAAGCCTTAAAGAAAATGATAATTGGAGTGATAGTTGTGGAGACTCTTCAAAAAGTGAATATTATGAATATGAATCATCAGTATAGAAAAATATGGGACTCATTGCTACTACTTCTTTCCCTAATACAAGTCTTATGGCCAAGGTACGCTCCGTCGAGGCTTTAACAAATTTATCTCTTGATAAGAATTACTATTAAAAATATATTACTTCTAATAAAGATACTTCATCTTCAGATAATGAATAAATACCTTTATATGAAGAAGTATACAGACTTTACAAGTTGTTAGAAGCAACACATTGTAAAATTTATATTAAATTAGACAAATAAAATACTAGGGAAAAATTCTTACAAAAGAGATTTCAGACCTCTATAGAGATCTTAGAGATAAGGATGATATTTTAGGGAAACTTTCTAAAGACCTTAAAGAAGTAAATTCTGAAAAGGAAAAACTTTCTAAAGATATTAAGAATTCTATTTCAAAAATAAATGTTTTTGAGAAAAATATAACTCTAAGTAAATAATTCCTGAGGACAAGAATTTAGTCATTAGATTAAAATCCAAAATATATTTCCTTAAGAAAATTATTGCAAAATTTACCTCTAGTAAGGAAAATTTTGAAAAGATGCATTCTCAAATCAAACCACATGGAAATACTACTAGAGTAGGTTATACTCACTAAAAACATGTTTTCAAAAACAACTATTTTCTTTCATCCAAAGTCCCTTTTTGTACCAAATGTCAAAGTGGTGGGCATTGGAAGAAAAAATTTTCTTTGAATAAAATTCAATCTCTTGGGTTTCATAAAGCTTATTTTTCCAAAAAAATGTGGATACCCAAAATTTTGTTGTTTAGCAATTCCAGATCCAAAGAAGTTTGGATTCTGAAAATCTAAATTTCTTATTTTCAAGAAAATAAAGAAGGTTCCAACAGCAATACTTGGTACATGGATAGTGGATGTTCCCGACATATTTCTGGTAACAAAAATTTCTTTGAAAATATTATCAAGAGAAAAGGAGGAAAAGTAACTTTCAAAGATAATGCTAAGGGAGAAATTAATTGTATAGGTAACATCATTCTTCTTGGAAAAACTTTTCTTTCAAATGTTTTACTTATTAAGAGTCTTAAGAACAATCTCATTAGAATAAGACAATTATGTGATGAAGGTTACCTTGTGAATTTTAGGAATGACAAGTGCTTAGTACACAATTCCAAGGAAGAGTTTATTCTTTCTGCCCCTAGGTAAGATAATGTTTACACACTAAACATAAAATACCTTAGGGGAAAAGACTTACCTTTCCTTAGTGAAATGTAAGATCATTCTTGGTTTTGGCATAGTAGGTTATGACACTGTAACCTTAGAAACCTATGCAAACATTCTAAGAAATGACTAGTTAATGATCTACCGGAGCTTAGATTTGATTCTTCAAAAGTCTTTAATCCTTGTCAATTTAGAATGAAACATAAATCATGTTTTAAATCCATTGGTGATGTCTCAACCACTGATTCATTACAGTTGGTGCATATGGATCTTTTTGGACCAACAAAAACTGGAAGCATTAGAGGCAAATTTTATGTATTTGTATTAGTTGATGACTACACTATATTTATATGGGTCTATTTTCTAGAAAATAATTATAATTCTTTTTCTTATTTTAAAAGTTTTAGAGCCCAATTCAAAAATAAGAAAAACCTTCCTTTGATAACTATTTATAGTGATGTTAGAGGAGAATTTCAAAATTCAGATTTTGAATCTTTTTGTAGTAGAAAAAAATTACTCATAACTACTCAACACCTAGAATTCCTCAACAAAATGGTGTTGTTGAAAGAAGAAATAGAATTCTTCAAGAGATAACAAGAACAATGTTTAGTGAATATTCTTTAGCCAAACATTTTTGGGATAAAGCTATAAGTACTGCTTGTTATACTAAAAATCGAGCTTTGATTAGCCCGTTTCTTAATAAAACTCCTTATGAGTCATGGAATGGTAGAATACCTAGACTTTACAACTTCATGGTTTTTGGTTTCAAGGTATTAATTCTGAATACTAAAGATAACTTACACAAATTCACACCAAAATCAAAGGAATTTTATTACACTACTCCACAACTTCTAAGGCCTATAGAGTTTTCAATAATAACCCTTGTACTGTTGACGAAACAGTACATGTAAAATTTGATGAAATTGATCCTTTTTTTAAAAAAAAAACCCCAACCTACATCTTAAGATGTGTTTTCAAAAACCGATTGTCAACCTTTGTTAGAAGATCTTTCTGATAAGGAAAATGTTCAAGAAAATGTTTCTGAAACATTCACCCCAGAATATTTTCTACCCTATGTTGATGAATAGGTTTTACAAAACCCAAATTATCCGTTTCTTAAGAATCATCCTAGTGATCATATCATTGGTGATGTGAATCAACCTATAAGGACTAAAAAATCCTTATGAAATGAAATAGAACATCTATAATTCCTTTCTCAATTAGAACAAAAAAGAACTGATGAAGCTTTAGGTGATGATGATTGTATAAAAACTATAAAAGATGAACTAAATGAATTCGAAAGGAATAAAGTCTAGACCTTGGTCGAAAGACATAAAGAAACATATGTTATTGGAGTGAAATGGGTGTTCAGAAATAAATGTGATGAAAATGGAATCATAGTAAGAAATTAAGCTAGATTAGTTGCTGAAGGCTATAATCAACAAGAAGGAATAGACTATGAAGAAACCTATGCTCTAGTAGCTAGACTTTAATCTATTCATATCTTACTTTCCTTTGTGGCATTATTCAACTTCAAACATTTTTAAATGGATGTAAAATGTGCTTTCTTTAATGGTTTTGTACAAGAGGAAGTTTTTGTTGAACAACATCCTGGTTTTGAAGACACAAAACATCCTGAACATGTTTATAAACTTACCAAAGCTTTGTATGGACTTAAACAAGCCCCTTGAGCATGGTATGATAGGAATATAGGGTTTTTGCTTCAAAATAATTATGTTAAGGGAAATGAAGATCCAACCATTTTTATAAAGAAAGATAAGAAAAATGTTTTGATTGTTCAAATTTATGTTGATGACATTATATTTGGTTCAACTCAGTAATCTTTAACTAATTCCTTTGCAGATCTAATAAAATATGTGTTTGAAATGAGTATTATGGGTGAGTTAACATTTTTCATTGGTTTTCAAATTTCTCAATAACCAGAAGAAATATATATATCTCAACATAATTATATTAAATTTCTTCTTAAAAATTATGGATATGGAAACACTATGAGTATTGGTACTCCCATTGGTACTTCAAAAACACTTGATCTTGATGAAGCTGGGAAACTGGAAGATCAAACATCCTTTAGAGGTATAATAGGAAGTTTACTTTACTTGACATCTAGTCTTCCAGACTTAATGTTTTCAGTATGCTTATGTGCAAGATATCAACCCAATCCTAAGGAATCTCATTTAAATACAGTTAAAATAATTTTTCTCTACTTAAAGGGAACCATGGATTTAAGACTCTTTTATACCTATGGAAATGATTTTATTTTGAAATTTTTTTTGGATGCTGACTTTCGTGGTTATAAAATGGATAGAAAAAGTACATCTATAATGTGTCATTTCTTAGGAGATTCATTAGTTTCTTGGTCATACAAGAAGAAACACTCAGTAGAAATTTCCACTAATAAAGCTGAAAATGTAGCAGCTGGAAGTTGTTGTGCTCAAGTGTTGTGGATGCAACTCACACTCACAGACTATGGCATGAGTTTTACTAAGACTCAAATTATGTGTGATAACACTAGTTCCATGGACCTAAGTAAAAACCCTGCACATCAATCTCGAGAAAAACACATAGATATCAGGCATCACTTTCTTAGGGACCACACACAAAAAAGGGATGTCATTCTGCAATTTATTGGAACACAAGATCAAATTGTGGATATTTTCACAAAATATTTACCCTCCGATAGATTTGAATACATTAATCAAAAGTTAGGAATGATAACCATAAGGTAATATTCCTTGATAACTTTCTATTTAAACTAATCTCCTTACAGTAATCAAATCCTTTTCATAGTGAGAGTAAATTTTTTTGTTAGTTCTCAAAATTTTTCATAGTGAAAATTTTTCATAGTCAGTTTTGATTTCAATAATTTTGGTAATGGAAAATTTTCATAATCAGTTTTTTTCGTTCAAATTTATTTTTTATAATAAATTTTTTTTATACTCTGAATTTTCGTAATGAAAATTTTTGTACTCAAAATTTTCATAATGAAGATTTTGGTATTAAAAATTTTAATAATGGATACTTGTTTAAATTTTTTCATAATCAAATTTCAGGAATCTAATGTTCTTAAAGAATATTTTCATATTATGAATAATCTTCCTGGAAATCCGAATGGTATGTTTCCTTTGTTAAGTTTTCGTAATCATCATTTACATGCTGGTATTTTCATTTTTTTTTAAAATTTTTCAGATTCTAGTTTCCTTAAATCTGACTATTTTTCATCAAAAACCTCAAAATATCGGATCCTATAAAATTTTCCTTATGGATATCATTTCAACTATCAGATCTAATCAGAGGATTTTCAGCCATTGGATTGTGATTGGAAGTTGAAATGTCACTCCTAACACCTATATAAAGGACCCTCTGAAGGTGATCCCACATCGATTTCAATCCTTTTCATGTCGAAGCTCTTCCACCCTTTCAAAAGGTCATTCTGAACTTTTCATAGATGCTCAAATACGAATGTCTGGTGAAGTTCCTTCTCAAGAAATGCCAACTATCAAGTCGATTTAGGAGTGACATATTTACAGGGAGATGTTGGTGCATCCGAACTTCTTCAACAAGTATGTTTCTATTATTTCAAAGAATATAAAGCTTAATGGATGGGAGTGTGTGTCCATATCAAAGCTAAGGAATCAAGACTTGGTATATCCAGATCTGCTGATAGAGTTTTATGAATCAGTCAGTTTTTTCAAGGAAGATGGTAGAGAAAAGCTTTCTTTCAAAAGCTATGGTAAAAACTATGCTCTTTGATACACCAAGGATGCTAGCTTGGTAAGGTTATCTTATGAAGGTAAAGATGAATTCTATTCCCACAAGTTTATAGATGTACAAGGATGTTTTGTCAAGGTGAAATCTATAGAGTGTCTTGGACTTTCAGATGTCAAGACTCTGAATATTGCTCATTTGTCAACAAATAATCGGATCCTTACACTACTGGAAATGTGGTTTTTATCCATGGTTCTTTACCAATGGTTTGATTAAATTGTTGGTAAATAAGGGCAAGGAAACCCTTTCCCAACGGTTCACTAGAACCGATGGTAAAGGGTACCCCTTTGCCAACGGTTTCATAAAACCGTTGGTAAAGGGGTGTTCAAGTTAGGATTTTACAACGGTTTCATAAAACTATTGGGAAAGGGTACCCCATTACCAATGGTTCAACAGAAACATTGGGAAATGGTGCCTTGAAAAACCCTTTACCAATAGGTTTTAAAAACCGTTGGCAAATCTTTACCCCAAATACAGTCGGGCCGCTGCTCTCCCCCATTCGCGACAGAACCCTAGATCTATCCAGTGCTCGGCCCCTCTCGCGAATTCCCCCATCCAAACAGGTGAAACTCTATCTGAATCATCTCAAATCAGGTATTTTATTCTTTATACACATAATATTTAAGTGCTACCTTGTTTTTATTGTTATTTATCTAATATTTTAGTTTTAAGTTTTGATTTTGAGGTGATTTCACCGTGAAAAATAAGAAAATGAAACAATATTTTTTTTAAAATGGACATCATTTTCGGTAAAAATATATGGTATATGAAAAATCGATCAAATTATGAATTGAATTCCAGATTCCACATATAATTGTCATCTAAATTTTAAATTAAATTCTAAATGAATTATGTATGTTTATAATTATGTTATGAATTCTAATTTAATTATGGATGTGTATAGTTCCAGGATGCATTATTTGTTAAATGTGTATGAATTTGGTCTCTATATGTATGTGTTAGTTGGTTATTGCAGGTACAATAATTGTATATGTATGTGTAATTTTATTGCAGGTACAATAATTGGATTGAAAATGAGAGGGAATGCACAAAATGAAACCTGCTGTTCAAATTGCACAAAATGAGAGCTACTGTACAAAATTCAGGCTGTTGTGCAATTTGCACAATATAGGCTATGCCAATGGTTTGAAACTTTTGGCATAGACTCTCTGAGTTTTTTTACCAATGGTTTTATGAACCGATGGTAAAACAACTTTCCCAATGGTTTCTAAACCGTTGGGAAAGTAGAGAGTGCTTGGTTTTCCCAAAGGTTCCAGCCACCCCGTTGGGAAAAACTTCCAACAGTTTGTCACAACCGTTGGGATATGTTAATCATTTTCCATCCTATCCCAACGGTTCATTGTAAACCGTTGGGAAAATCTTTCCCAATGGATTACTTTCCTATGGTTTGCAGAACCGTTGGTATAACATATACCAACGGTTCTCCAGCCTTTCCCAATGGTTCAAAACCATTGGGAAAGCCTGTATTTCTAGTAGTGTTGAATTATGGGTTCAAGGATTCATCATTCTGAGAAAAGGTGATAAGGACACTTTGAAGAAGAGTGACATGTACATCTTAGATTTTCTGGTGAATCTGAGGAAGATCAACTTGATGAAGCATATTCTCATTACAATTGAGAATATTAATAATGGGAACTTGAATTCCCAAATAATCATTTATCCAGCCATCCTTTCTAAGCTAATTTTTTGGTGCCTTGAGTCTTTCAAGATTCCTTTCAGTTCCAAGCTAAGGAATTGAAAATTCATGTTAGTAAGTGATGACACATTTAAGAGAATGAATATTGGTTTCTCTAAGGATTCTGTAGAATTATATGAATTACCCGAGGAAGAGGATAAAGATGTTTCGAAGGAAAAATAAGTTCCTGAACCATCGAAAAAGGCTGGAATGTAGAGGAAGTTAAAGGAATTGGAAGGAGAAGAGAAAAACCAATCCGCACCTCCAAATAACAAGAAACAAAAAGCTTACCCAGATGAGGTTGTAGCCAAGTGGAGAGAAGCCATGAAAAGTAAGAAAGTAGGGGATCTAAGTTTTGGTTTGGATCCTGCAAAATCTAAGGCTTTAAAAGAGAATAAAAATGATGAGATTGAGAAGCAATCTAAGGAAAAGAAGAAAAAGAAAAAGATGTCCGAGGCTGAGATTGTTCAATACCTTTTGAGGGATACTGAAAAAGAATCCGAGAATATCCCTGTACCGAAATATTTCTTATTAGAACCCTTAACTGAGACTCCGGGGAAGAAATTTATGACTCTAAAGAAATTACAAGAATTTTTTTTTGAAGAAAAGGAATCTATGGAAGAAGTACAAGAATAAGAAATAAGTGGTGAAACAGAAGACCTCATAAAACAAGTTGAAGACTTTCATGACAAGGAAAGTTCTTCCGAGAAATTTTTAATCCGGACTTTACAAGCCGAATCCTCAAAGATTTCTACTCCTAGATTAGATGAAAAGGTTGAAGATGAATTGATTAAGCTCTCTAGGGAAGAAATTTATAATCATGACTTCATTCATCCAGAAGATATTGAGGCAGGAGCTGAGAAGGAGAAGATTGATGATGATAGAATTGTTCAGCTGTCTAAAAACAAACATGAATCCTTGGATGAGGAAGATTTTCTGAGAACTGATAAGGGGAAACATGTGATTGTGGATACACCTATTAAAGTTATTTTAAAGAAAAAATAATCAATTGGATATTCAAAGAGGAAGCTTGTCGAGTTATAAAAATATTCTTCACCCAGGAAAGTCTCAGATTCAGAATCATCTTCCCTAGGACAAGATTTCGTCATTCAATCACTAAAGAAGCTTGTTGAAACTATTTCGATATTTCCAATCATTGACTCGAGATGTTAGATGCTCCAACACAACAAGAATAAAAAATTAGATTCAATACCATTGGTGATGGATAAGTGTGTAAAACTTGAGGCTGATTTCAAGAACTTCTTCATAAACTATGATGCCCACAGAAAATCTTGTAAGAAAGTGACAAGCTGGTCAAAGAAAGTAGTTAAATGCTTTAGAGAGCTTGATGAGTTCCAACATGATGTTAAGAAATATTTTGATAATGAAAATAGTAAAATCAAGTATCTCATGACTAACTTTTAGGAAAAACTAACTCTTGAGCAGAATACTCGGATTCAAGAGGCAAAGGATTTGAATGGAAAGCTACATTCTGTTGCCCAAAGTTGGAAGAGGGAAATAGATCTTCAGATCAAGATCTAAGAGAATCTAGTTAAGAAAGATGAGTTTTTGAAGGCTCAAGCAGAGGCTCTGAAGGATCAAGAATAAAAGATAAAAGCTTTCGAGAAGAAAGTAGAGGATCAGGGTCAACTCCAAAAGAAAGAATAGGAAGAGCACAAGGAACTCAAAAATCTGAAAACCAAAGCGAAAAAATTGATACCCAAGGAGAAGGCAAGAAAATAGATCCAATCCGATATTTTGTTGTGTTATTTCATTGTACAAATTCTTTCTATCTTAATGAAATTTTTTGTTTCTCATTTTTTTGGATGCTTTGTACTAATATTTCAGGTACTATAATTTCATTTCCATTCCCTCAAATTATTTTTGAAAATCAAAAAGGGGTAGAAAGGGAAAAGAATACTAAGAAAAGAAGAAGTATCCCTCAGTAAGGGGGAGTTTTTCTAAGGGGGATTTTACATTATGAAGATTTATGTATTCAAGATAATGAAAAATATCATTCCATAAATCTGGAATACGATCCTTAGTGTTCCAAATCCTAAGGGGGAGTTAGTCGTATTAACCAATGTCCATGTATAAATGGGAGATGAGTTTTATTTCAATGTATAGAAATATTTTGATAAAGTCCTTATATTATTTTTCTATAAGGATGTTTGTGCTTTCCAAAAAGGGGGTTATTTTCAAGTCAATACAGTTTTACTTATGACTTTTCCATTACTTCATACTTAGTGGAGATTATTTAGTCAATAATGTTTCCTTATGACTTTACCATTCCTTCTTGTTTTCAAAATCACAAACAGCTTATCATAATGAAAATTTCATTCTATCCTGTGTTTTACTTTTCTAAGGAAAATTTTCCTTCCCCAAGGGAATTAATACTTTCCATGTTTTTCAATGTTCATTATCTTGTATAAGTGTTAAAATCAGTTTCATATCTAAAACCTCGGAATCACATAATACTTAGAATAACAGCATTATGTTTTCAGAATCCGAATCCGGACTCTGAACTCTCTGAATTCAGACTCTAAACTCTTATAAGTTCTGAATCCGAGTTATCTAAATTCAAACTTCTAACTTTGTAGGTTATGACTCCAAATTCTCATGAATTATGACTCTAAAATTTGTAATTGAAGACTCTGAATTCTATAGAATTTAGGTTCCTAATTCCTCAGAAAACAGAATTTGAATATCCTTGTATTATAAAGACCGAATGTATTTTTGGTTAGACTCTGAAGTATTTTTTTCCTCACACTCTGAATAATTGATTTTGGTTATGTAACCATATTTTTTCTCACACTTGTTAATGGTTATAAAATTATGTCGTGCTTTTAGTTATTAACTAATCGTTGGTTGAGTTACATGTGTACATGTCCCTTGGCAATTCAAGGAAAAATATGACCATTAGAGGATGGAGCCGACCATTGGAGCTGTGCCTATAAATAGAAGCTCATTTGAACGAGCTCAGAACACAATTTTGGAACACCTTTGACAACTGTTATTACATGCTGTTGAAGTGATTTCTAGAGAGAGAGGCTCTTATAAACTCTCAGGCTTCATGTAGAAATTTTGAATGTATTGTTCAAACTTTTCTTCATGCAGATTTTCTTTGTGCAGAGGTGAAATTTCCTTCAAATCAGAGACTTAGGGTTGTGAAGTTAGAGGTTCCAATTTTTTTACAAATCAAGGGCTTGCAAGGATAGTAAGATAGATAACAATCTTCAAATTGAGGGCTTACCTGGGTTTGGGTAAGACATAATTTCTCGAAAGTATAAATAAAGGGACCTTTATCCAGGGTTGTTGGATACCCTTATCTTTGGGTTAAAAGAGTTACTACTTGTTACTTGTAGTGTTTCTATTTTCTTTTCCACTGTATTTTTGGTTTTTGAGGAAAGTATAATTTTCTTATACTTCCTTAGACTTGTACCCAGATTATATAGGATTTTATACGCATTGAAGGTAGAATATTTATCTTTGTAAACTTTGGTTAAGTTTCATTTCCAGATTCAATTTTCCTAAATTTCATTCTCAGAATCAAGTTTCCAGAATCAAAAGAGTGTAGACTTAGAGGTGTTGTGAATTTTGTTTATACAAAAATTCCTTAAGGTTTTTTATACAATTTACCCCCTCTTGTATATTGATCATATTTATCATATTTTGATACTATAATTAGTATCATATCTATCATACTATCGATACTAACACCAAAGAGTAGAAAAATGGTAAAAATACATGAATATATCATTAATAACCATATTAGAAGAAAATTAAAGATTGTTATTGAGATATGGATTGTAATATTTCATCAAAGTAAGCATAAACATAAACAATCTTGAAAAGCGATGAGATTGTCTCAATAAACTCTTATAACTTGGTAACATGTGATAATAATCTCCATGTAAGAAAATGAAATTAAAATATCATGAAAAAATTAAATTAATTATATAAATTTTAAAATATAATTATATACACCTCAAAAGATTATTTAGGTTCATAAAAAAACATAAGTCTCAAGGAAGGCAAATTGAGACAAAACTATTTCAGCGATTTTGAAACATTTGAAACATAAACCCCATGAAAGAAAAATTATAAAATGGATAATTGAATAAACATAATTTTAAGTATAATATAAATATAATACAATCATGTTCAGTACATATTCTACACAAAAGGAACGAGTGTAGAATATAGCATGTATCTCATAGAAATAAAAAGTGAGATGGAATCCCCTTACCTTGTGTCTTGACTCTCATCGTACTCATTCAAACCACATGTATACTAAATATAAATTTATTATAAATCATTTATATAACCATATTATTATTTAAAATACCATATATTTTATTATTATGACCTTATATTACTCTATTTTTAACCATCCTAAGTTAAGGTTTCACTTCAGATAATATTTACTTTGTTCTTCGCATGTGTCTTAATTTATTATATAAATAGTCCTTATAATTATTTCAATATTTAAGAATTAAAACAATTATATAAATATCATTTATATAAAGTTTATTTTTATTATAATAATCTATATAATATAGAATTATGAAATAGAATACATCATTCATGGAGACGGTAAGCTGTACGTACGCATGATCACTGTTTCTATTTTTATTGTCATATTTAAAGAAAGAAAGAAAGAAAATAATATATATATATAATATCATTAAAGTATAATTTTATTTTTATATATGTTATATAATTTCACTAAAACTATCTTTAATACATTCCATGTAGTGTGTGAACGAATCACATCACTTTGAGGGGGCGGTAGTCCACAATTCCTCAAAAAAAATTATCCTATTTACACCAAATAGAAAGTAAAAAAGATATGTGTTGTAAAATAAATACAGAATATTAAAGTCATAAAAAATATAATATATAACATATATAAATATAGTTTCCATAATAATGTCTACCATGATAGGTGGTAAATAAAAAACTAACAATCATCGTTTAGTGAGGCAGTAGTTCACCGTACAAGTAAACAATATGTTTGTTAACCATTAAATGGAGGTGTGTATAAGTGTAGGTTGAAACCATAGAATAAATAATACTATTATATTGAGGATAATGGTGTTCTTATACCATAATGTAATAATGATAGTGGAGGTGGTGGATAAAGAAAATAAAATAAAGGAGATTGAGAGAAGGCATTACCTTTTAATCAGGTAACTCCTTTTGGTTTGTGCCAAAAGGCTTCGTTGTATGACTTTATAAACAAAGGGGGGACTAAATGAGAAAGGGAGCAATGTTGGTAAGTGGATTTTATAATATTTTCCTAAACTAAGTGGTTTTTTTGGTGTGAAGAATAGAAATAGGTGGTGGGTTTTTATAGATAAGGGAAAGGACACACTTGGAATTTTTAAAAATAAGTTAGGTGTACCCATGTTTTTACCTAAAAAAAATCATAAAGAACAAAAAAAACTAAATAATTTAAGGTTAATAGACTAATAATGTCCATAAAATTGTATTTTTACAAGTTTATAGGTCTTTTTAGGTTTTAAATGTAAGGTTTAGTCTTTAGTTAAGTTTAATTTTACCTTAACCAATGTAATTGATTTTAATTACATTCACTAATAATTTTGGTCAAAAAAGTAGTTTAACTTTTTATAAATTATAAATTATTATGATTCAAAATATTGAATAAAAGTTTACAAATTACAGTCAAAAGAGTGGGAGAAATTAATTTAAAATTAAACCCGCCGATGGGACGACACAACAGGTTTTAAATGTAAACAAAATGATCAAAAGTTTGCTATGTTTTTATAGACAATTTAATTGTGAAATTGTTTAAAATGAACTAAATTTAATTAATTTAAGAAATATTATATAATTAAACTTTGAAAAAAATTCAAAATATATTTTATCCTTTTAAATAAATTATATGAAAAACCAGTTTTGATTTAAAATCCAATATTTTTAACTATTCATTAAAAAATGAAACCTTACAAAAAAATATCAAAACAAAATATAATAACCTAATTTTTATGTTTTTATTCCAAATATAAAGTTTATTTTGACATATTAAATCTATAATGTTCCAAAAACTCTGTTTTAAACGGGTTCTCCTTTAAAAGGTGTTAAAATCACCTCTATAAAAAATATAAGTTTTTATGCATAAAATTAGTTTTTTCTTATCTTATGTCTATAAAATATATTTTATGAATACCAAAAATAATTTATTGAATATATAACATATATATTACATTAATATTACTCACTAATTGTATTTAATTTAATTTATTATTTTAAAACATCTTTGTGACCATAAAAATATTAATATTTTCATTTTTATTAAGTCGGTTTTCATATTCATTTATAATTAATTTAGGACCTATTAATTCATAAAATATTTGTGTAAAACATATATTTACACTACCTTCCACACACCCCATTTCTCATGGTTAGATTCATGGTTATTACTAACCTTGAACAAACTATACACACCACTTGTTTTCTAAAAAAAATTCAATTTTCAATCTAGAACCCTAGAAACTCTTATAAAAAAATTGAATATAAAAACTAAAAATAGGCATAACTTTGACCCAAAAGGTATCATAAATACCACTAATGTGTTTATTTTGATCATTATATGATCATATATAGAATAAGAAAACCTAAACACAGGTGAATTTATATCCATGAAAAACAAGTACAATATTTTAAAAAATAGAGCATATAAAGAGATATATGCATACTTGAATCATCAATGTTATAGTCTCCATAACCTTATATTAATGACCACATATGATAATGATCACTAGGAGAAATAGATGAATTCATATTTCCTCTGATGGGGAAACACCGACCAAAGGATCCATGATTTTTTCATTATGATTTTCAAATGCTTGAAGGGTTACTATAATCCTTATGAAATGATGAATGATATTTGGGTAGGAAGATAATTTCTGGATATGGGTCACAACTCTCACACATGTAAAACATCCCATAGAAGAGGACCACATCATCTTAAATAGCTGTCCTCAACTCTCTTTATTAAATAAAGAGTGTTGACTATTCCTAACAGATTGGGTTTCCATCACATGGTTCCCAAGCCTTATAAAAAGTTATAATTCATTCATTGAACTCCTTTAATGATTTCACATACTACAAATGAATCAAATCTTTGGTATATAACTAAAATCCAATTTGGGAGAGGATGGAAAAACTGCATGCATCGTATGCATTTGAATTGTGATGTTGGATGTTAACCACAACACTATATACACGACCATTGCCTGATGAGGTGCCCATTTTAGTGAACTTGAAAAATTAATTATATAAAAAATCATGTAAAAATATATGGGTCATAATATTGGTAATATGGTTAACAATTTATACATTCCAAATATGAATAATCTAGGATATAACATACAGAATAAAATGGCTAGGGTTGATTCTAATGCCACCCACCATTAGCATTGTCACCTTAGAGATATAAAAAATCCATAGAATCCATGGATATGGATTGTTTAATTCATTTGATTGAAAATAAGTACGAATCTGGTTTTTTAGGAAAAATGAAAACAACACATTTTAGTTGGAAAAGAGAAAGGTCTAGTAGAATATTGGATCTCATAAACAGTGATATATGTGGATTAATGAGTAATCAAGTAAGTGGTGGATTTATGTACTTTATTAATTTTACTGATGAATTTAGTATATATAGATATGTGTTTCTATTGAGACACAAGTATGAAACCTATTAAAATTTTGAATAATTTTAGATTTAAGAATATAGTCAACTAGGAGAGAGTACTAAGATTATCTAATCGTAATGAGATGGTGAATACATGAGCTAAGGATTTATTAATCATTTGATAGATTATGGAATTATTCCATAGATTTTTTTTCCAAGAACACCATAGTTGAATAGTGTGTCTCATAAGAAAAATTTTACCCTATTGGAAATGGTTTGATTAATAACGAGTTAGTGTGACCTTCCTATTACATTATGGGGATATACTCTATAAATTTATACATTACAACTTAATTTTTTTCAATCTAAACCATTCATAAAGAAAATATTTGAAATATGGTTTGGGAAATGTCCTAGTTTTTATTTTATTAGGATTTAAGGTTTTATATAACTTTTAAGATGATTTTATTCCAGTAGGATTGTACCTAATTTAGATAAATTCTTATTTATTGGTTATCCTGAAGAAACAATGAGATATTATTTCTATAATAATAATGAAAAAACGTTTTTGTTTCCCTACATGATGTTTTATTTGACAAGGAGAATATTAGTCGAGGATTCCATGGATGGAAAGACCAACTTTTTAATGTTTAATATCAAAATATCAGAAGTGTTCCTAATATGTAAGTTTATTCAGTTATCTAAAGAGTTATGTAAGACGAATCTACCCAAGTTACACAAGAACCTTGAAGGTATAGTGGGAATTTTATGGATCTTAATATATATTTACTTTATATGGAAAATGATGATGATGAATTAAAATTCATTAGTGATGAATCTACCACATACTGGGTTACCATTGAGCCTTTTTATTTAAGAAAATGTTTAAAATCCATAGAATATGAAATGAACTCCATGTACACGAAGCATGTTTAGAACTTGGTGGATATACATGGAGGGGTGAGACATATAGTGTGAAAGTGGGTTTTCAAAAAGAAAACTAACATCAATGATAGAGTTTCTTCCTATAAAAGTCACCTAATGGAAAAGGGTTACAAGAAAATTTATGGTATTGACTATAAATAGACCTTTTAACTAGTTGTGAAGATAAATTTAATCCATATATTTATTATTATGTAAACTCATTTGTTTTCTGATATATATAAAATGAATTCCAAAATATATTTCCTTAAAGAGAATTTATTTAATGTTTTTTATATGATACAACATGATGTTTTTGAAGTGACAATGAGTCTGCTAAGGTTTGAAAGTTACAATGGCTCATTTATGGATTGAAGTAAGCTTCATAGAGTTGGGATATCTAGATTAATGATGTAATCAAAGAGTTTGGTTTCATCAATAAATTGGATGATTCTTGTGTATACAAGAGGATCAATGAGATCATGGTAGTATTTTTGATATTGTATGTGGATGACACACCACTCATAAGAAATAATTTACCTACACTACACTCTATAAAGATATGGTTGGGAAAATTCTTCTCTATGAATGAAATGGGTGAAGAAACGTACATAATGGAAATGAATATGTATAGAGATATATTTGGGAGGTTTCTTGTACTGAGTCATAATGCATATATTGGTAAAGTGATAAAGTGGTTTAGTAGGGAGAACTCTAAAAATGGGTCTTTTCTAGTGTTGCATGGAATGAATCTTAGGAAGATTTTGGATCCTTTTAAGGATTTATAAGGGTTCAATAAAACTCCCGCTGCATCTTCTGTAAGATCTATAATGTATGTCATGTCATTTACTTGACCAATTATTTCATATTCCCTTAGCATAACCAGTATATACCAATACAACCATGGTGAGTGTCACTAGATTGAATTAAATAATATTCTTAAGTACTTGAAAAGGATTAAGGAAATATTCTTGGTCTTTGGAGGATATGAGGAGGTTAGTGTATGGGGTTATACTGATTCTAGTATCCAATATAATAAATATGACATGAGATATCAATATTGTTTTGTGTTTTTTCTGAATAGTTGAGATATCAATTTGAAGAGTTCCAAAAAACCCATTATAAGATACTAAATAATATAGGTAGAGTATATCATTAAATCAAATGCTGTGAAGAAATATGTGTAGATCAAGAAGTTCATTTATTAACATGGGTTGGTTCCTATAATTGAGGGATAAATTGAGATATACTATATAAACAATGTATTCATTTAACAGGACAAAAAACCAATGTCTCACAAAAGGACCAAACACATCCTTTGTAAGTTTTATATAATTTTAGAGATTATTGATAGGGGTGATATAAATATTTTTTGGGTGGCTACAGAGGATAATTTTTTAGTTCATTTTAAGATACCATTATCATTTCAAAAACATGAGATTCATGTTGAATATATTAGTATAAGATACATGTGGGATTTTATGGAATTGTTGGATAATGTATCATAATTTTATAACAAATGTGATGTCTATTTATTATTCATTCATCTATGTTTCAATTTATTACATGAAAAATCGAATGATAATATCCCTTTGAAGCATGAGTTTGAGTTTTCCCTAATCTATTATCATCATGGAGTATTATGTGTTTTGATGATATGTTAAGATAACATGAGTAGTAGACTCCTGTGATAATAAGTGGATACTTATTATTTAGATTGACTTACCAAAGTATATCCCAAGGAATTCTTAAAATCCTTAATATACTTATGGGTGTATGCTTATTATGAATTGTTATTACTCAATATAGGAGAGATACCTAAAAATAGAACCTTTAAAATTTGATACCTTTCTTATTTAATACTTTATACTTAGTTAATAAAGGGGTGATTGGATAGGTTTCTAATCATGTCATAGATTAGATCTCAACCAAGATGATATTTAACCATTACTATGCTAGGAAAATAAATATATCCCTGATTGAATTAAACCAAGGAAATGTATCTCCACTATTAGTTGTGTAATATATGAAGTAATAGAACACATATATGAGGTACATATGATGTGGTCATCTTCTAGATGAATGAAATGTGATGTATTCATCAACTAGGTCTGTCTATCTAAGAGAATCAATAAAGTATGAGATGGCCTATTATAAATTGACATTGTTCTATGTCTAGTGGTCACTTGATGTCATGGTAAAATGGATTATATAGGTGTATATATAACTTTTATGATATATTTTATGGTGGACATATTCATATGTAGATATGAGTATGTTTGATTGAGATCACACCAGACCCATCTATAGATTGAGTAACATTGATGCTTATCTAGAAGCTATTATTTTTTTCATCTATGAAATATGGATTTCAATTATTTTTAATTCTATAGAGGCCCATAGGGTCACATAGTTAGGCATTATGATAAATAAATAGTTTTTGACAATGTGTTGATTTAAAAAATGAAGAGAGTTTTGATAAAATATATCAAAAAGGGTTTTGTATTGATTTAAAAAGAGTTATGGAGTTAGTCATTATGTCTTTATATTTTTTAGGTACTTGGGGGTACAATGACATTAAACACCCACACACCCACACATGTTAGGATAAAACCTAGTGAAGTTCACTCTTGATCCTTATAATATTGTACACAATTGGGAGATTGAGGGAAATAAAAAAAATCCAGTGATATGATAATTTACAATATCCTTAAATTTTCATGACCCGACCCGATAATGCCCACCTGGATAGTGGCACACTGGGTGTGATAGCCCCAATCCTTCCTCCAATAGGCTATGGGTTGGAGACATAAACCTTGAAGTCATAAATAAAATAGAGGTCCTCATCCTAAATTCCTGTATGCACACAGACAAGCACATCCATGAAAAATTATAGGGGAATAATAAAAGACAACAAAATATAGAGTATAAATATGCATGTAATAACCTCTATGGAATACATTAGAGTATGAAAATATAAAACCAAATAGCAAAGGAAGAAAATGAACACCCAACTAGAAATGAGATCTCAACTTGATGACCATTGGATAAAGGAAAACTGGAGTTATACTAACTCCAGATCTCCATGTCCAACCACTGAACATGGCCAATAAACCCATGTATCACTATGTCCACCAATGTCACCACCAATCTTCCATTCATTTGGAAAAGGCATGATAAGTGTGGGAAAATACCATGCATGGGTGATTATATAAATATATAATAGGATACACCAAATACCATAAAGGGAGAAATAGACAGATACAAAAATAGTTAGCTCAACCCATAGAAAAATAGAAATGAAAACCCATTATATATATATGCTAATAAAGAAACCAAGATGAGAGAGAAATGAGATATCCATCTCCATGTTCAATCTAAGTAAAATGAGTCTGCCTATTTCTCTAAATGTCTATATCTGATTCCCAGTATCATGTGAAACCTTGGAATAATTAATGTGGAGGGGCTCGATCATCACTATTGCACTCCACAATCGAGGGATCCACAACTCCAGTGGAGGACTCGCTCCCTTCCAAAGCTCAAAGATCGTGGAGTAACACTCTATAGATCGGGGAAACACACGCTGTTATAGCATGTGGGAGTATTGAATCTATCTAAGTAAATGTTATTGGAATCCTGTGACTTAATTAAATAGGGGAGTACCAACCTCATTATCCCCATGATGATCCTTCCCGATCACTTACCTCATCAAGCATCTTGTAAAGAAACATCATTCTTAGAACACATCACATCATATAATTTATGCCACAAATAAGGCTACCATCTCATTTTATATGTAAAAATAATCTTTTTAGGCTACTCACACACCAGAATATAAGTCCCAAAGAAGGTGATAAAAAAGGTAGAATTTGCTTGGAGAAGTATACACCATGTATATGAGGTCACACAATGCGTGACCTTGCCTCATTTCCTGGGCGTGTAATCCCCTAGACATGGCTTGGAATACCATGTCATACTACACACTGTGTCATCACAAGAAAATACATGTATGAATACTTGGGGTTTGGGGTGTGTACACCTAGAACATGACTCCGCAGGCTATATATAGCTACACGACATGTCCCCAAGGTGACACAATGTTTTTAACCACCCGAGGTCCTGAGGCGTATACAACTGGAACATAACATATCTACCTAGGTTGGGTCACACAACATGTGATACTTAACTCATATGAAAACCCTATTCATTATGAGAACCTAGACTACATGGTGTGTGTTCTTCCAAGATACACGATGTGTAGTTGAAATTTTCACAGAAACCAAATTTTACCCCATGAATCCTAGATCCTCTATTTCTACCATCATTCACACTTGTTTGACCACATGTATCTTATTAAATAATTAGAACCATCAATATCCTTTAATTCCCAGCCTATGATGTAAAAAAATATCACGTCTTATTGAATATGTGGGGTTCCATCATGTATTCTCCACCGCCCGAGATCTCAAATCCACAAACCAATCACCCGTATTCTATAACACCCATAATACTTCACTAAAAAAATTGATTTGTATGTATTTTTCACAAAATTCATGAATACAAGGGTTTAATCATGTTTGAACCCTCCCAAAAAATGTCAAAAATTGAACCCATAGGACAATGGTGAAGAACATAAATAAAGATGAAAGAAAAAACAAAATAATAAGGTGAATCCATTATTAATCGATACAATCTCAGACAATGATCACATAAATGAGAATTAGGATGAATAAAAAGGATTAATAATGATAAATCAGATTCAATAACACAATTTATGATCAAGATCATGAAAATAATGACAATAACAGAAAAAGAAAGTAGATAATAAATCCATTCTTAATATTCAATCAAAAGTGAAGAAAATATTAAATAAACAATCCTTATCTTGATTATGGAACCATCATTAGTGAAGAACATACTCTCTAGAAATGAAAAATAGGATTTGTGGAATTCTACACCCATATCATGGTCCAACTCGATCTTTTCATCGGTCCACATCCATGGGTTTTATAACACCAATAAAGAATGATCAATTCCTATAATCCTCCCTAGGTTATGTGGATAATATTGATAAAACATTATAATGATGTATTTATAGAGAATTAGAATAGGTTAGGTCATTTAATTAACATAAATAAAATAAATTATTTATTTTATTAAATTAACCTACCAATGGTCACCTCCCACAGAACGTACAATTCCAACCAACCTTATGTCCTTCCTAGGGCAAAATTTTATTCTATAATCAACTATGGTATTAAATTTCCCATCCATGATCCCAAGAAATAGGAAAAAAAATATAAAAAAATTATGTTCATGTGTGATTTAAAATATATTAATAATTTTAATATACTAATTTTGGGGTCACAAAATCTCCAAACCCAACACTGAATCTACCAAGAAATCCAGATATATATATATAGAAATATTCAGATGACTAATCCAAAAAAATAATAATTGTTATATTCACTCCCCCTTCAAGTATTTTTACCACAAAAAGAACAATCTAAAAAAATAGTTTGGGTAATGAGTCCGTATCTGAATATCACACTCCTAAGATCTCTCTAACATGCTCTCATGCTACAAAAAACACAAAACAATGGAATGGTCTATCAACAAAGGACCCTATTATACCGATCATCAATTGTTACCAGGCACTCTATGAAGGTGACCCTATCCTTGATGTCCAATTTTTCACTAGTCAATAACATGAATAGGGTCATGTACAAATCTTCTCAATTGTGATGCATGGAAAAAATCATGAACTTGATCCAATTTTGGGCGAAAGATTGGGCATTAAAAAAACTACCCAACCCTCCATAGGATCTTGAACAGCCTAATGATCCTTGGGGATGACTTTCCTCTATGTAAATAGTTATGAAATCCTCATAGTGGGGATAATATTAGGTAAAAATGCTCTCCCTTCTTGAACTATAATTGAATATGAAGTCAATATGTATAATATTTCTATCTTCTATAGGTTTTCCTCATATGTTAAGGATCACCTAAACCTTATCCATTGTCTCTTACACCATCTCTATCCCAACAAGATATGTCTTTCCAATATCAATCTAGCATAAGTGTAACCTACAGGATCTACCACATTGGTTCTTGATATGTGCCACTATGATAGTAAAGTGACAACTGTTATTATAAAAAAACAATACCAATGTAAAGTGATCATCCCATCTTTGGATGATGTTAAACACATAGACCCTTAGCATATCCTTAAACACTTAGATAGTCCACTTAGTTTTTTCATTCATTTAAGGGGGAAATACTTATATCTTCTATAATTGGGTACCAAAATCCTTTTTCATGCCTCTCCACAACTATTACATAAACCAAGTATCACAGTCAGAGATAACCGTCGAGGGTAACCCATGGATCCAGATGATCTCCCACACATACAACTCCCCAAAATCACAACCAATATTTTCTCTCATATGAAAAGGAAGTGAGAAAACATGGTAAGTCGATCCCAAATCACCTAGATAGTATCATTGACTCTAACTCTATCCTAATCCTCGTCATAAATTCCATGGATATTCTATCCCATTTTTACTCTGATATCTAAATAGGCTATCTTAAACCTATGAAACCCAATCCATGGATATTCTATCCCATTTCTACTCTGATATCTCAAAAGGCTATGTTAAACCTGTCAAACCGGGTACTCAACCTTTTCCTACTGACATGTGAGACACTGAGAGATAAACTTGGAAACACTCTTCCCCATTCCAGCCTAATGTAACTATTACTAAAGGCCCATGTACATAATTTCCACACCGATATATACTACCAAGTGATAAAAGTAGAACTCTGTCATCACCTACTCACACAACATGACTGGAACCACTATCCATCCATGGAAAAGGATGATGTGCTCCACCTTTAAAAAATCCATATTGTGCATCCTATGAGGACATTTGGTCACATAAAACCTCATAGTTTATGTCTCCCAATTGATCTTATCTCACTTTCAAAAGAAGTGGAGGATTCCCCACAATAGATTAAAGAAAAATAGAACCCCTATCCTCCACTAGGACCAGCTGTAATGAAGTAAAATGCTCAAAAAGCACCTCCACCAAGTGAGTATGATAATCCATACTAAGAACATCTACCACCACATTTCCCTTAACAAAAATATATACTATATCGATCTCATAGTCCCACTGGATATCTATTTAGTTCCTCTATCTCAACTTAATATCTCTCCGAGTGAATATATACATGAGACTCTGGTGGTTTTAATGTACAATAAAGCACACACCCATAAGATATTTCTCACACATATTTAGAGAAAATAATACCATTTCAAACTCTAGGTTATGATTCACGTTGTATTGTTCATGGTTTCATAACTTCCTTAACCCATATGTAATCATTTCTTACATCTACATCAATACACAGATGAGACTAGATCTATAGGTATCACAAAATAACTCGTACTAAATGCCCTCCTATATAGTCTCAACATAATAACACTAGTTATCCTCTATCTCATCTCCTAAAAGGATCTCCAAAAATTATAGGTCTATGTAAATGGATAACATTTTCATGTCAGATTAGCCTAAAGGGATACAATATTAGATAATTCTCTAAAAAAACCTCTTATAGTAACATTCCAAGACAAGAAAAATCCACACCTTTAACACACTCTTGGGTGTCTCCCATGAAAAAACCACATCAATATTTTTTCGGACCATAGGTAAACCATGCCCAGAGATGACATGCCCAAAAAAGTGTACCTCGTAGATCCAGAACTGGAACTTTGTGAGCTTACCACAATGCTGTTGCTCGTGGAGTAAGTCAAGGACCATCCTCAAATTCACTACATGCTTATCCTATGGAAAAGGGTAAATGAGTATGTCATCATTGAACAAAACAAAAAATTGGTCCATGTATGGATGGAAGATCCAATTTATAATGGCCATAAACATAGTGTGGAAATTCATTACACCAAAAGGAATCATAAAAAACTCATAGTGTCTATAGAGACATTATAAGGTTGTCTTCAGAATATCATCCTTGAGAACCCTCAACTGGTGGTACTCAGACCTAAAATTGATCTGTGAGAACCAAATAATGCCTCTAAATTGGTATAAGAGTTCATCAATAATTGAAAATGGGTATTTGTTATTTATAATTAACTAGATTAGGTGATGTTAATCAACAAATAACCTCAAGTTCCCATCCATTTTTTCCATGAACAAAACCTGAGATGCCCAATGTGACACAATAGGTATGATGAAACCCTTCGTTCATAGTTCCCAGAACTGGACCATCATCTCATAAATCTTATTAAGGGAAATATAATATACTGAAGAAGTTATCAGTGTGATCCCAAGGTAAAATTAGATGAATAAGTCCATCTCCCACCTCAAAGGTAGTCCTATAACATCCTTGGGGAAGATATACATATAATCCTATACTACTGAAAGAATGGATATTCTTAAAGAGATCATTTCACCATGGGATAAAATCATAAACTGATGGGTGATGGGTAGAAACTTTCTTTACATAAGACCCACTTACTCTACCATGAGTTATTTCACATGTTCAAAGGAGAATCCCATCCCATTTATCCAGAGGAACCTAACTCATCTATGATGATAGTTAATCTGGTCTCAAACCATGGAAGAACAATCCATAACCAATATGATGTCATAAGGTTTCATTATGATGACTAATAGTTTCCATGAGAAACTCTCTCCACCAAAATCCAACTTGTACTACTGAAAGATATGTGATATCAAAGAATTACACCCAGTCAGAACCACTAGAAATGATGATAGGAAAAAGTCTAAATGGGGTGATATAGGTCTCACACAAGGTATATGGAGATGAAGGAAATAATTTTTTTATATTTCTAAATGTACCAAAGAAAGAGTATACAATACACATATCGTACCTCAAATATTCTTGTGCACAACTTTATCACAACCCTCTATAGCCTATAGCTCCATAAAACCTTGAACACTAGCTCTCTGTGATTGGAATGGGACACCAGGTGGTTATGGTAGAAGAATATTATAATGTCACCCTCCAACACTAGATACTCTATCTAGATCTACACCCACTCACCTATGATCACTTCCTTTCTGGGGGCTGCCCTGACCCCACCTGGGAGATCCCTGATCACAATGTGTCCTCTTCCATGGAGTTCCATCCACTATCTACCTATCCCAATCATCACAATGGGCCAGAAAATCATGTTCCATGTGACATATCCCATTATAAACATAGCATATACCATATCCTACCTGACTGGATCCTTTTTGTGATCCCTAATCCAAAGATCCATGTGTCTGAGTCTATGTATGAGTATTCCTTTTGTTCTAAGACCTCAATGTATAATGCCTTCTACAAATTGTAGATAACTAATCCACATTATATCCAATACTAGATCTAGACACCCTACATACCTTTACTAGAAATATTTCAATCAATAGAGCCCTCTCTAGAACTCTAGTATAGGTAGGACAACACACAAAGACCACACTAGCATGAATTTCTTTTCGGAGGCCCTGTTAAAACTTATTTTCCCATAAGAAACCATATCACACCATATAAAGGGAGTAACATGTAAGATAAATGAACCTTACAGTGTACTAAGAAACAATCATATCATTCTATTATAACTCTAGAAGCATCTGAATCTTTAAAGAGAATAAGCTCGAGGGGTAAAACTCTCTAAAAAATAGATGCTTGAAGTCTGAACATGAGAGCGTAATATCACCATGGTTATGAATGATCAGAATCCACTAGTACCCTACCCCTCTATGAATAGGGATGGCCTCAAGCATAACCATTAGATTGGTCTGGGCCCGAATAATCCTGAAAACTCAAACCACTAACTCAACATAATCCTATGCTACCTGTGGGTCTAGATTAGAATGTAACCTCAGTGGTATTTGATGATGAAACTAATGTTGCATAATAATCCTACACACATCATCATCCTACCATGATAGGACTATCTACTACTCGACAGGTAGGGGTGCTTCTCCCTACCCACCTGAATTAAAAACCAAATGAGATGACCCTTAAACTAAGGAATATTCACTAAAAGGATCATCATAAGGATCCTTTATTAGTAACTTGGCTGGATTTATTCATGGATTAATATATAAAGTGATCAAGAAATACCATAGTTAAATGAAGATATATATATATGGGGAGATTACTCAAGAAGGATAGTCAAAGAACTCAATTATATATAATTCATGTAATATTTTTTCTCTACAAATGATGTCTTGGTATGCCAAGTCAACAAATAGGTAGTTAGAGTTCTGGTTAATTAATACATTGGCCACCACACCAATAATGGATTCTCTAGCTTGAATGATACACTTGAGATAGTTTGACACTATTTTCCTAAGTCCCTAACCAATCCTCACCATGGATCCCACTTTAACACTGACTTGAGGATAAACTCCTTTGATACAACTCTATCATGACCCAACGCACTGAGGACAACCTGGACGATATCACAATGGGTGTGAAAAACCTAATTCTACCTATAATAGGCTAGGGTGTAACAACCCCAACTTTTGAATAATATTTTTTCATAATTTTGGGTATTATTTTTTTATTGTCAAAAAAACTATATCCTTTAATTAATAGAGTGAGTATAATTAAAATAATACCACTGGGTTTTGACTGTTATATGACCATTAGTCAATATGATCATTGGAAACTAAATTCTTAATGTAATGATTATTTTATATAAATACAAGTGATCATGGTTAGTTAATACAAAAAGAAGAGTCGATGACCTCATCCAGTAGACTCGGGCCTTACGAAGCCTATCTATCAGAGCTTAGGAAGATGGTTGCATCACTGGGCTTTGTTTTGGACCAATCCCAAGATGAACTCCAACACGTGAAGCTTGAAAATAATCTCATATGAGAGAAGTTTGAGCTGATAGAAATCACCACTCGGGCAATGTTGTCTGTGCCACCCTAAGATTCTATAACCATATCACATCTTACACTTAGGTCCTATACATGTGTTATAAGGGGCTATGTAATGAGACCTTAGTTACATTGTGTAATCCTTTTGTTTAAATAAAATATTTATTTCTTATGTCTAGATAAATGTAGGATGAAGTTCCATATTATTGATGAATTTTGGAAAAAGGGCATTTTAATATATTTTTTTGTATACTTTAAATAATTAATAATATAAAATTATTTTTAAAAAATGGTCTTATATAGTTGTGACTAGTAATAAATTTAGAGTTTAATAAAATCAACATAATTTTTAGTGAATAGTAAAGTATGAATAGTAATATTACCTTTATGAATAGTAATGTGACTAATGGAATCTCACTTAATAAATTATAAATATGATTTAGGCATCTTGAATGATGAAGTTACATAATAGCATAAGTAAATAACTATTTCAAAAATTATTAGATAAGTATTAGTATTTTTTTGGTAAATATTATTTTTGCATAAAAATTAAATATCTCATAATTAAAAAAATATTTTCATAAAATGGAGTTCATTTTTGAATTCAGAGCATCGATTTTAGATTAGGGTGAACTTATGAGATTTTGATAAAATGTTTTGTTTTTCAGTGAATAGTAAAAATACAGTTTTGAGTTTGGGTGTGATTAATGACATAATTAATGATGTAAAAATGATTTAATCATTCTGGTCAAGTTGTGAATAGTAATATGTGTTATGAGTTTTCCTATGTGGCTAATACCCTGGGAAAATACCATGGTCATGCCCATGGTTTTGAAAATACCATCGATGAGGTGTCCCTTGAAAATTAATTAAATATTCCCTCACTTTTACTATATATACCAAGACATTACCCCATTAATTTCATTCCAAAATCCTCCTAAAAGAATATATGATCTTTTTTCCTCCCAAGTAGTCCTCCCAAGGTTCCCTCAAGCTCCCCAAGTTCCTAACCTTCAAGCTTTCAAAGTCACTCTTCAAGGTAAGGGAACCTTTCACCCTCTTCTTTTAAGTCATGACTTCCTTTTTGTTATTCCTGCTAGTTTTCATCTTATTATGTTGGGTTATAATATTATATTTCCCCATTTATGTCAATTTTATGTCCAAATTATGATATACCCTTTCCACTCTCATAAACTTATTTTTCTAAATTTTATGCGACACTATTTGGCTGCCGAATTTTCGTAAAAGAAATCACATCTCCTCTTTTCTTTAAAGTTTTAATTTCATGTGGTATGTCATTAAAATATCCATAATATGATATTATTTTAATTTATTTCTGTAATTATATGGTATTAATATATATTTATGAGTGGGTTACCCTTTCCCCCTCTTGTTTTAATGTTTTCTAAAACCATGTTATGTAGCTATTATGCTGTAGAATTTTTGTCTCAAAATCTCTTTTTTTCAAGAAATTCACTTGTCTTATTTATGTGAATTATCAAATATATTTTCATTTACAAAGTTATTCATAAATACATAAAATATATATATTTTATTCTGTAATTGACATAAATATAACCCTCACTCCATTTCTATGGGTTATAAGTGACATAATGATCATATTTTTATGCACTTTTAAAATGTCATGATTTTGAAGTGAAACACATTTATTTTACTCTATATGGGTTATTTATGAAATTTATGATTATGATATATGTGGATCAAATGAAAATAAATACATATTAAGGGTGCACCTTTATATCACTCCAATGCATTGGGTAAAGAATTTAATCTCTAGAGATGCCAAGTTTCACGATATATTGGTGAATAACCTTGGTAATATTTATGACACCTTGAGGATGAATCTTGGTGATATGTTCATAAATGTATAAATTAAATGTTGTAGACCAATATTAATGTTATGTTTCAAGTAATTTTCATTATGATATTCCTCTAATTTCATTTCTCATATGATTTTCATCAAGTTCTTATTGATATCACAAGTAAACAGATTCCCTTCCTTTTCTTACTGGGCCTTCTGCTCACCCTTTTTCTTTGATATATTTCTCTAGGTTATGATATGAAGTAGTTTTAAATATAATGAAATTTTAAAGAGGCTTTTCAAGGGTATTTAAAAGTTTGTTTTAAGTTTTAATGTATTTTTTTCCTGATTTCCAAGACACTAGACTTTAAAGGTCCTCTATTTGTAAAATGTAATGAAAATTTAGGTAATAAAAAGGCAAGATGCCATATAGGGGATGTTGAAAAGAATAAAGAAAACATACATGAAATTTTATGCAGTAGAATAAGTACCTATATGCATTTACATAACCATATCTTGGAAAAGTGTATAGGAATAATAAGAGATAAAAATATCTAGAGTATAACCATGTATATAATTTCCATTAAGGAATACATGAAAGTATGAAAATATAAAACCAAAGCATAAGGGGGGAAAATAAATTCCCAAATAGATATTAGGTCCCAATCTGATGACAAATGGATAAATAAAAACTGAATAGAGCGTATATTTTGACCTCCAAGTCCATCCACCGAACACGACCAATGCATCCAAGTATCATTATACCACACCAGCGTCATCATTTATATTTATGTTGTTTGTATAAGACACACCACATGTAGGGGTGAGTATATAAATACCCAATAGTAGAACCCAAAAACTAAAAGGTGGAAATAGAATGATACAACAACATTCAGATTAACTCATAGTAAGAGGGAAATGAAAACCCAATATATATATGCTCATAAATAAAACCAGATGAGGGAGAAAGGGGATATCTATATTCAAAACCCAACTCTATATAATGAGTTTTCCTATATCTGATAAGGTATATATATGATTCCCAACATCATGCGCAACCTCACAATAATATGTATAGAGGGGACCACTCCTTAATAATTTTCTCCATAGTCAAAAGAGCCACAACTCCAATGGATAACCCTCTCCCCTTCAGAGTTCAAAGGCGAGGGAGTACGAATCCATAGATAGTGTATCTACAGTATTATATAGTATAGGGTTTTACTGACTCTACTTAAGTAAAGAGTATGGGGGCCCCATGACTTGATGTGATAGGGTAGTAATGATCCAAACATCACTATGATGATCCTTTCTGATCACTACCATATTTAAGCATCATATGAAGAAGTCTCATTCTAGAAACACCTAATATATTATCATATATGCCACAATGAAGGATACGATCAGGTTCTATGTGTAAAAAAACACAGGATAGGATAATCACAGGCTAAAATATGAGTCATGAATAGGGAGATATAAAAGGTATAATTCCCTAGGATAAGTACATGGCCTATACATGGGGTCGCATGGCATGTGACCTTACCTCATAGCCTGGGTGTGTTCTCCCTTGGATAAAGAATGGGAATCCATGTTATAATACATAAATTTTTTTCATAGTCACGTAACGTGTATGTCTATCTAGTGTCTTGGGGACATACACCTGGAACACAACTCAGTGGTCAATGTACAACCACATAGTGTGTCCCCAAGGTGACATGGCGTGTCTAAACACTTGAGTCCCTGAGTCATGTACAAGTAAAATATGAATTTTATACCTTTGTATTGTCAAATGACTTGTGGGACTAAACACATGTCATGTGATCCTTATCTTGGAAAAAAATCCTAGCCACCGTGAGAAATCAGACTACACGTTGTGTGTTCCTCCAAGATACATGATGTATAGTCAGGTTTTTCACAGAAATAATGTTTTTCCCCATAGATCCTAGATCCAAAGTATCCACTATTGTTTTCACCTAATTGGCCACATAAATCCACCAAAACCATAGGAACTATCACTATCCATTTATTATTGACCTCTAATGGATAGAAATCAGAATTTCAATTGATTATGCGACATTTCATTATGCATCAACCACCACCTAGGATCTAAAATACACAAATAAATCACTCATATCCCACAAAACACTATTATCTATCCCCAAAAAATTGATCCATTTGTTGTTCATTCAACCTCTATGAATCTAGGGTTTTATCACACTCGAACCTGCCCCAAAAATGTTAAATGGGGAATCTGTAGGCCAATAGTGATGAGCATGAAGAATAGTGTTGGAGAACATAATAATTAGGTGAATCCATCATTGGATGATGAAGTCATGGAAAAATATTACATAAAACAATGTTTTGGAAAAAGTATTAACAATGATTAAATATGTTCAATAATGTAATTTTTGAGTGAGCTCAAGTGAAGAATGATAATATCTAGAAAAAGAAAGCTAATAAAAAATCCATTAGTAATATTTTATGAAAAGGGTGGAAAACAGAAAATAATGATTCCTACCTCAATTATGGATTGATCGTTGGATAAAAATTTTCTTACCCATGATAAAGAAAAGGATCCACTCTTTCCACCATCTGTATCATGGTCCACCTCAATCCATTATTCAATCCTAATCCATGTGTTTTTAAGTGCCAACAAAGAATACTCTCCTCCTATAATCCTCCTAGGGTTATAAGGCTAACCCTGGAGAAACATTACAATGATGTATATATATAGTAATAGGATAGTTTGGTTCATTTAACTAAAATAAATATATAAAATAATTTATTTTATTAAACACACCCACCAAGAGTCACCTCCCATAGAACATCTGACGTTGAACAACATTATGTATCACCTAGGGCAATCCCTGCATTCAAAAATAAAAAATGATTTCAGATTTACCATCCTAGGTCCGAATTAATCAGAAAATAAATTATATTAAAATCATTCATGTGTGTACTTTAAAATATATTGATATTTTTAATATATTAATTTTGGGGTCCCCATACACCGAAAATTCACACTGACTATAAGGAAAAATATAAATATAAATATAAATATTTAAAGGACTATGCCAACAAAACCATAGTTGTTACATGAATCGTATTATGGAAGCATAGCCATAAGGATTCATATGTAATAACCTATGATTGGATATCATCTTAAAGTATAATGGGAATATGATATGATATATCACGTGCATACTTAATACCATTCCATTATATGTAGTTTATTTGGTTATAAATCAATAGAACTGACTGATTTATGGCCATTCATGTTTGATACATTCATTTTAAGAGTTAAAATTAATGGGTATCTTTTTAATGGGTCGTAAAAAATTAGTTACCATGAGATGGAACCCGATACAACTGACACTCAATATCTATTCATTTATTGAAGAGTGGCTATAAAAGGGGTGCGATACCTCCTCTTGACGTTACCCATGATGCTTTCATGACATATACATTTTTCTTTTCATTGTTAAATATATATTTGTCATTGAAAAAATGATCTATCCCTCCTTTTGTGGTTCAAGGTCCTCTCATTATGAATGAGGATCTAACGATAGTGTAATCACTAGAAGGAAAGAATATTATGACTACTAATACTATGATTCCCATCATGTATATTGTGTTTAAGAGTAGAAGATGGAAATCATAGTAGTAAAAATAAACATTTTAAATACTTTTTATTTTACTTATTGATACCATTGAAGATAGATTATGATTTTTTTTGGGTTTATTTCACTACTAATGTTTTTTAGATGATCACTGGAAAACCATCAAGAATAACATGCCTGTTTCTCAAAAAAATCATTAAAGGACACAAAATTTTCACTAAGAAATAAGAAATATTCAGTCAATGTAAAAAAATAATCTTTTTCAGGCTATATATTTTTTTGGAGATAACAGTATTTTCCATAGATTCCAATTAAGTAAAACAACTTCAAACCAAATCCAAATTATAAAAATGAGAGGACTCATAATTTAATAAGGCCATGATTATAGTTATTTATGAAGCATTGGGGAGAGGGATAGTTTTTATTATACTCAAGTTTAATGTTCATTTATTACCCCATGTTTTTTTGACCTCCCATTGTGAACTCTCAATTATAGGGCCTACCACAACAATGAGTGAGATTCCCAAATGACTTTCCAAATAAAATATGAACCAGTCAGGAAACTTACTTGAAAAAAATAAAAAGAGTGAAATTGAAGCCCTTTAATCACTCTAAACATTAATGACTCCTTGTTGTTTAAAATTTCACATGACTATTTTTTAAACATGACATAATTAAAATCATGTATGTCTTGAAAACTTATTCCCCCCACTTCTTGTATTTTAATAAATAATTCCATTTAAACTAATTAATTTTCTACCCATTACCCCCAATATGGATTCTAAATTATTCCAAAAAACTAATTAAAAATAAATAATAGGAGAATAAAACTTAAAAAATTATAGAATATCCCATAACACTACTTTAATCATAATTCCATGACAAAAAATAATTAAAATAATTGTATTTCCAACCACTCGTTATCTTCTTATTCAATCATTAATAAAAAACACCTATCTCTATATTCACCCTAACATTATTGTGATACCCAAATAGGAATCAAAAGTATTATCTTCTATCATGTTTAAAATCTCAATATTTCATTTTTGGACCAATATTGGTGTGTTTTTTACTTCAAATAATAATTATTTGGTCCACATTAATTTTTTCATAGTAATTTTAAAAAACCCTATCCTAGATACACAAATTGTATGTGATTTAGGGCCATAAATGGCATAAAGGAAATTTCTCAATCTCCAAGGGTATGCAACTAGACCCACATGTAATGGATTGATGTTGGGGAACAATTTTTCAAATTTTATTAAAATAACAAGTCAAGAATAGTTTCTCCCAATGAATCGATATAAATTATCCATATGTTGGTCGTTCCTAATATAAATAAGTAAAAATGATAACAACTTTGTTTAAACAATAGAGAAATAAGAAATATCCATATGAATGTACTAAGAAGCATAAAATAATTCTATAAGAAAATATATTAATAAATTTATGTACAACTAAACTAAATAGATATAACTGAATATAACAGGTGATGGTCTGACACTACTCCTGATACATATGGACTCCTTATCTAACTCTACATGAATCCTGAATACATGAACCTACACCAACACCCAGCTAGCTAGCGCATCATCTAATAGCCATCCACACACCTGTCATACCTAAAATACAATAATTGAAGCTACATGTTCACTAGAGTGTCCATGCATGGTGTGATCATATTCATACTTAATAGGGAACCAAAAATATTCCTCAAGTAAATGGTGAAAAAATAGAGGCATTCATGAACATGTATACACATTTACATACTTATATATTAATTTTTTTATAGGAATTCATCAAATAGGACTCAGTAACTTCAAACAAACAACTAGCTGAGAGATAAATTAAGGGTTATACTATGTAACTCTCTATACCAAGAGGGTCCATACCTATAAATTCTTGTTTCAAGCCTCTAATCTATATCTAAGGTGTAGTGTTGGTTTCATCAGAAATTGGAGGTGAAGGGAACTCATGTATACACACACACACACACACACACACACAAATATATTGATGTGTTTTTAACCAAGTTAAGGTCCTAGCAGCCCATCCCAGGGGGAATGATAAAAGTGTATACATAGTTGGGGAAATATTGGAGTTCATCCCTCATGTAATAAGGGAAGAGAGAATACTATAGTAAAAGTAATCTTTTGTTCCATATCATTTTGTATAAAATAGTCATAGTTTTATAGTCCCACCTTAATTTTCATACACCATATAAGCTACACCTATTTACAATTAATATAAAAAATCATGTACCGCTTCTAACTTTCTAAACACATAAAAAATAATTACATTCTAATTTTAGCGACCCGACCCCCAAAATTTCAGATCTAGTGTCGTGATACCATTACAATGACATAATATACATTTAAATATCATCCCAATGGATTGAAGAGTTTATTAGTCTTGGTAAACTATATACATACATGAATCTTGTATTAAAAATGAATAAATAATTACAACATAATTTTTTATTTTGAGGATAATAACTTTATTAAATCTAGAATCTCCTTTAATATCTTTCTTATTACAATTTTGGTAATCAAAGGGAAAAGGAAACATAATAAAGGTGAGCTCAAATTATCAGTAAAGTACAGTGAAAGAAACAATGAATCAATGAGAATAATAAATATACAAAGATAAATAACTGATAACACATGACATGTAATTTATTACTAAAAAGGAAGTGAGTAAATAATATGTAAAGTTAAATAACTAAAAAATTACATTCCATTAAATCAATAAATCAATAATGAAATGCATCTATATATTTTTTCATAGTGAAAATCTCATGTATAATAAATAACTGAATCTAAATGAAGGAAGTGATTAATTATTGGATGTTATGTTTGAGGCACATGAAAACCTACAATGTAAATATATTTGACAATATGATTTAAATATATGAGTATAAACCCATATATTATGATTTGAAACAAGCTCAAAGGGTTTTTAACAAACTAATTTTTTCTTATGAGACTACCGATGCATCAAGGGGCTTGCATTAGCCAGTCCCCAACCCGAAGAGATTTCATTAAATGGTTCCCAATTCACGTCATTAATGTTCAAAGAATTACTCATATATTGAATAATAAATTTAAATTCATAAAAAAGTTCATTATCAAATATATATATTGAATAAAATATATGAATTTATAAATAATTCCCCAGTTAATGAAATAATGGTCAAAGTGAAAACTGTATGTAAAAATGGTATAAGTTTTAGGAAATAATAATATACATTACAAGAGAATATGAATATTTAAGATAAATATATTTTATAGTAAAAATTATCATAAAGAGGTTATTGATAAATATAATGTCAACAATCACAAAAGAAAGTGATATTACAAGGATAACTTTTACCATTTGGTAATTTTCAAGTAATATCTCATGGATAAATAATTCAAAGGAAAAAATTAAGTATAATGAAGATAAAATAATTAAATATATAATATATCAAAAGGGATAGTATATTCATGTCACAAAACAAATAAGTGGTCATTATGATGTATTCCTCATGAGAGAAAAAGTTAGACAAGAATCCCTTACCCTGGATTTACTTTTCGGCTAAAAGCCCTTTACCATACAGTATATTGGTTTAAATAATTTTATTAACTTATCCCAGAACAATAATTATATACACAATATCATATATTATCTTCTTATAATATCTTATTCCTCATTTGTTAATAATCTTTTATTATTTTCACTATTTTAGGTGTTAATTGTCTTGTTTTCGAGTATATTTTGGCTCATTACTTGTTGCTCCTATTAATTAGACCATAATTTAACAATCTATAGAATTAAAGCCATGATTTAATTATAATAAATGTTCAGTATATATATATATATATATTTATAATAATCCCTAAAATTTTGAGATAGGAAATTAATTGCATCGTTCATTGAGACGGTAGGCTATACATACACATTAACACTACTTCCATTTCCATGTCATATTTAAAAGAATAAAAAGTAAATGATATATATATATTAATTTAATTATAATATATATTTCATATATGTCACACGTTTTTATTAAAACTATCCTCTATATGTACAATGTATAGTGTGAATGAATCACATCTCTTTGAGGAAGCGGTAGTCCAAATGTCCAAAAACGATGTTATTGTATTTACACAAAATGGAAAGCATAAGGGTATGTGTTATATTAAAATTAAATAAAAATAAAGAGATTATAAATATCATAAATATCATATATAAACATCATGTTCATCATAATTCCTTCCATGAGAGGTGATAAAGGAGGAACAAACAATCATCATTTCACGAGGTTGTAGTCCTTCGTACACAGGAATGATAAGTTCAGTACCCATTATATGGAAGTGTGTGTAAGTGTACCTTGAAACCTTAATATAAATAATCTAATTAAATTGGGGATATTTCTGTTATTATATAATAATGGAATAATTATAATTTAAGTAGTGAAGAATGAAATATAACTAAAGTGATTGTTGTAGAAGGTTAACTCTTTTCCAGGTAACTCCTTTTTGTTTTTACAAACAGACTTCCTTGGGTTCCTTTATTTCCAAAGTGAGTATTATAGTATGTGCATAGGGATGTTTTTAGATTATTTTAACATATTTTGGTAGAGAGAAATGTCTTTATAGGTGTGAATAATTTGGAGGGATGAGTTCCTTTTTGTAGTGGAGGAAGAGTTTCATTCTTGTAAATATAAAAAGGTAAACACTATTGAGAGGTCTACCTTACATAATGTGCATCCAATAATAAAAACCTGTATATTAAATGGAGTATATGGTACAAATATTTCTATTTAAAGGATTATTTTTTAGTTTCTAGGCCATTTTGGCCCTTAATTTACGTTTTAGTCCCCTGTTAAGCTAATTTTTCTATTAATTGTTGTAATTAATTTTAATCACTTTCACTAAATTTTTTGTTCAAATACTATTTTTATATTATTATGAATTTAAATTATTTTATTAAAATTTCGAATACATTTTAATAAATTTAAATCATATATGTTTTAGAAATTAATTTAAATTTAATCCCACAAATAGGATGACAAAGTGAGTTTTTAATGTAAAAATCTTCCAAAGTTTGAGATGTTTTATATCCAATTGCCATGTGAAATTGATCATAATTTGAAAATTATTATAATGAACAAAATTATATTAATTTATGTAAAATTTATCTAATTTAACTTTATAACCAATTTAAAATATGATTTAACATTATAAATAAATTAGATTAAAAAGCAGTTTTAAATTAATATTTAGTAATTGTCACTATTCATCAAAAAATGAAATATTCTAGAAAAAAACCAAAAATTCTCCATAACCTAAATTTTACAATTCTATTTCAAAAATTAAGTTTAAAATATTAAAAAATTGGAAAAATTTATATTTAAATTCGGTTCTCCAGTAAAAAGTGGAAAAATTACCTGTAGAAAAATATAGGGTTTTATGCTTAGTATTAGGTTTTCTCTTATCTTATGACTATAAAATATATTGGATGACTTTAAAAACATTTGGTTAGATATAGAATAAATATATTATACTAATTTAGTTAATTCTATTCATAACCTCTAATTCAATGACTTGGTTATATCTTATTATATTAAATAATAATATTTCAATAATATATTTTTATTCAATAAACCTCAGTCTTGTGTGCAAGGAAAGTAATAGATGAAACTTTTTGTTGTGTGGGACACACACTAACTTAAAATCACATTCATTTAAATATATATCATTTGTTGATTTTATTTAAAATATTAAACATATTGTAATGTCTCAGGATATTATATTCCATTATGTGTTTGGTGTTGCATGCCATACATGCTATTAGACACAATGTTCTTACTTTAGAATTTTGGGGTATCACATTATCCCCACTTTAAAATTTTTTTTCCTCAATATTTAAACTCTACCTAGTTAATAAATTGTTTGATATTTCCTATTTTGAAATACCACATCAAGAGAAGGGTTTGTAAAACAACATTTAGAAAAGAGATAATGGGAAGCTTAAAGTTCACATGGACTAACATATAACTAGGTCTCTATGTATGAGAACAATATGGGAAAGTATAGATATAGAATTAAATGAAAGGTGTAAATATTTATAGGTAGTTATTGAGTTCAAGAATCATAAATAAGTTAATTATCAATGGAATTATGAGGTCCTCAAATCCAAAAATCTATGATAATTTGAAAGGCCATCAGTTCAACAGAAATTAGGGTATTAGTAACACATTTTTGTATCATTTTCTTAATGGTGAGTAATTATTTTACTACCTAATAATATAAGTAATTTTTCTTACTTTATATGTTTTAATTTCATATGAACAATTCCACCATTTGGTTGTGCTTCAATCAACTTCTAATTCATCCCTTATTCCATGAAATGGATATCATAGAATGAACCCCACCTTTTTTATAACACTAAAATATTCCTTAATGGATTATAATACCCATAAACAAAGTCATTATATTTATCTCTAACAATTTTCCAAAACCAATATGGTTAATACATTAATATATAAACCTAAATGAAACACTAAAGTTTTATAATTCATATTTATTTATCAAATTGTTTAGATGAAAGAAATGACATATTAACCAGGACATCACATAGGCCAATGGTTGGTGCAAAACACTTATCATAATTCAGTCGTGGGTTTAAGTCCCACAACCTCTTGAGACTTTATGGTTTGTCACCCGACATATTGGTTTTCCTTCTCTAAAACCATATAATTTCTAAAAAAACTATGATAGACATTATTTAAAAAAGGATAATAACTAAATATCCTTTTAAATAAGGTTTTAAATACAACCCTAATCTATAAATTCTTCATCCATTTATTTCCACATAGGTTCATCCTTGGCCTAAGTTTTAACCTAGGTCATTCGTTTTAATTATCTTTTCAAATAATTCATAA
Organism: Viscum album; assembly: GCA_963277665.1. NCBI lineage: Eukaryota > Viridiplantae > Streptophyta > Magnoliopsida > Santalales > Viscaceae > Viscum > Viscum album. The sequence goes on along the minus strand of OY728166.1, from coordinate 148,804,069 downwards.
TGGTTTGTAAAGAAAATGTGAATTATCATAATCATATCACCTGGTAGTGTCAAACTAGTTGTGTGGTAATTCCCCGTTGTCATGGACCAAGTTACACTCTAGTTAGGATAGATGCACCTTGTCAGAGTTTTTAGCCCTAGGTACTTATATACATGAACCAATTCCACTTTTAGTATCCATATAGGGATATATTTCTAGGAACAACCATATAATCTATATCTTACCAAAACTATAATATATTCTTCTATACATATCCTCAAAGTATATCTTATGGTTATGTTCCCGAATACATGTTTTCTAAATTTAGTTTCCTAGGTTTATACTAAAATTTCTATGATATCAACTGTAGAAACCTGACCCTAGAAATCCAAGAGCTGGTGTCATATTACCCTTACATTAGCATAATATATAAGTAAATCACATCCAAAAGGACCTAAGAGTTTAGTAGTCTTGGTAAACTAGATACATACATGAGTATTTTATTATAAATTAATACACTAATTACATCATTTTTTTATTTCGAGGATAATAACTTTATTCCATCTAGTGTATCCTTACATATCTTTCTTTGTACACTTCATGGAATCCTGGGGAAAAGAAATATAATAAGGGTGAGATCAAATTCTTAGTAAGGATAAAGTACAATAGAAGCAATAACAAATCACATAGAATAAAAAATATGGAAATATAAATAAGTGATAGCACATTAAATGTAATCAATAACTTAGAATAAAGTGATTAAATAATATTTCATAATAAATAACTCCAAACACATACCATTAAATCAATAAACTAAGAATTAAATGCATCCATAGATTTTCCCATAGTGAAAATATCATGGATAATAAATAAATGAATCTAAATGAAGGTAGAAATTAATTATTGGAAATCATGTTTGAGGCACATGAAAAACTATACCATCAATACCTTTGAAAAGATGATTTAAATCTATGGGTATAATCCAATCTATTCTTCTTGGAAACAAACTCTAAGGGTTTATCACCAACTAATTTTGTCTCATAAGACTACTGATGCATCTAGGGGATTGAATTAACCAGTCACTAACCCATAGGGATTGCATTAAATAGTCCCCAACCTCTGTATTTAGTCTCTAAATGATTCCTTATATATCTAATAATCCATTTAAATTCATAAACAAATTACCTTATCAAAAATATGTATTGAATAAAAGATACAGATTTATCAATAATTCCTCAGTAAATCAAATAACTATCAAAGTAAAAAATTTATGTAAAAATGGTATACGGTTTAGGAAATAATAATATTCATTTAATTATAACATGGTTATTTAATATAAATTTAATTTATAATAAAAATGATCATAAGGTGGTGATTTTTCAAAATAAAGTTAACGATCACAAAAGAAAGTAATATTGCAAGGATACCTTTTACTATTTGTTAATTTTCAAGTAAAATCACATAGATGAGATAATTCAACGTAAAACCTTAAATACTAGGAAGAAAAAATAAATCATTATATAATTTATCAAAATGGGTTATATATTCACCACAAAAAATAAATAAGTTCTTATTATGATGCATACCTCAGGAAAATAAAAGTGAGACAAGATTCCCTTACCTTGTGTTTCCTTTTCTGGTGAACATACTTTAACTTTATGTATAATTGTTTAAATCATGTTATTAAATTTAAAAAAACCAAAATTATATTCATAATATCATATATTTTCTTCTTAAAATATCTTATTACCCATTTGTTAATAATCGTTCATCGTTTTCACTATTTCAGGTGTTAATTGTCTAGATTTTTGAGTATATTTTGACTTTTTACTTGTTATTAATATTACTTTGATCATGATTTAATTATATTAAAAAATTAAAAAATTATTTAATTATAACATATATTATTTATATTTTTATTTATAATTTTTTTTAATATTTTGAGATATGAAATTAAATACACCATTCATGGAGACGGTAGGTCGTACATACACATGAACATTATTTCCGTTTACTTGCTGAATTTAAAAAGAATGAAAAGTAAATTATATATTTCTATATTGTAATTAAAGTATCATATATATATTTAATATAAGTAACATATGTTTATTAAAACCATTCTTTATATGTCCCATGTATATTTTGAACGAATCACATCACTTTGAGGTGATAGTAGTCCACACATCCACAAATGATGTTATCGTATTTGAAGAAAATGGAATGATTAAGGGTATGTGTAATATATAAATTAAATAATTATAAATACATTAAAAATATAATAAATATCACATATAAATAGTGTTTTCTGCATAATTATCACCATGATAGGTGGAAAAGGAAGAACGAACAATCATCGTTTCACGAGGTGGTAGCCTGCCATACACACGAACAGTAAATTCATTACCCATTAAATGGAAGTGTGTGTAAGTGTAGGTTTAACCCTTAATATAGAAAAATATAATTAAATTGATTATATTTTTGTTATTATATAATAATGGAATAATTATAATTAAAGGAGATGAAAAACCAATAAAACTAAGGTGATAATTGAAGAAGGTTGCCTCATTTTTGGGTAACTCCTTTTGGTCTTCACTGAAGGACTTCTCTATATCCATTTACGACCAATGTGAGGATTATAATATGAGGGGAGGTATTTTGGAAGATTATGTTTCAGAGTTTTAGTGAAGAAAAAGTCTTGAGATGTGTGGATAAGTGAGAGGGATGAGTGATTTTTTATAATGGAGGAGGAGTGGAATTATTGTAAATTTAAAAAGGTAAACATTATAGACAGGTCTCTCTTTCATAATGTGCATCCAATAATGAATCTAATTTGATAAAAGTTATTATATGGTATAAATATTGACATCCATTGGATTTTTTAAAAGTTCATAGTTCATTTTGGCTCTTAATTTTAAATTTTATCTACTTATTAAGCTAATTTTTTTATTAATTGTTGTAATTAATTTTTATCACTTTCACTAATATTTTTGGTTAAAAAATAAGTTTAACTTATTAGGAATTATGAATTATGATTATAAAAAATATGAAATCCATTTTTTCTAAACTTTAATCAAATAAGTGGCAGAAATTTATGTAAATTCAATCCCGTAGATGGGACGACAAAGAGGGTTTTAAAATTAAAAATGTTCAAAAGTTCAAGATGTTTTTTTATCCAATTTCACGGTAAAAATGATTACAATAAAATAAATTGGATTAATTTATGTAAATTTTTTATAATTTAACTTTATAAATACTTAAAAATATAATTTAAACTTTTAAATAAATTATATGAAAACGACGTTTTGAATTAAAATTCAGTATTTTTCACTATTAATCTAAAAATGAAATATTTCAGAAAAATAAAAAAATGAACCATAAAATAATTTTGAAATTTCAATATAAAAAATAAAGATGAAAATATATTAAAGTTCAAAAATTTATATTTAAAATAGCTTCTACATTAAAAGGTGGTAAAATTGAATTTAGAAAAATATAGTTTTTTATGTGTAATATTGAAATTGTTCTTACATTATGACTATAAAATATATTAAATGAATGTAAAAATATTTGATCAGATATATGAAATATATTTTAATAATTTAGTTAATAATATTCATAACATACAATTTAATATCTAATTTATATCTTATTATATTAAATAATAATATTTTAATAATATATTGTTCTTGGGTAAAACTCGGTCTTTTGTGTAACGCAAGTTATCAAAGAAACTCATTGTTACGTGAAAAACATGATAAATCAGTATCACATGCATTTCAATCTTTATCATATATTGTTTTTTTAAATAATACATATATTTTAATGTCTTGTGATATTATATTCCCTTACACACTTGGTGTTGTGTGCCATACACATTATTGAATACAATGTTTTAATTTAGAATTTTGGGGAATTAGACTAACATAGAAAAGTATTAGTCATAATTTTATATTTTTTAATAACCATGAAATTCACATGCTTCATAAGGTAATGTGACAAACGTTAACAAATATACAAAATCATTCATCGTTCTATCATATTTCTATTTAATTTTATGCACATATTAAATATGGTTAATAAACCAACACATTGATGATCAAATTATGGAGAGTAACCAAATATATAAAGGTCTACATAAATATGGCACAAGTAATAGAATAATTGTATTTATATTTTTATAAGAATAAAATTCTAACAATAATCATGGTTTAAGTGACAATTCAAGGTTTATATATCTTTGTCAAATAAGGAATTAACAATGTAATAAACAAAAACTAGTGTGCATTGGTTTAAACTAGGATAACATAGAGAGTGTGTCATTATTCATAACTAATTAATACTAAATAAGAACCTAATAAAGTTATAGAAAATGGAATAAGTGAAAAGTATTATATAAAAATTATAAATTCAGGTTTCTTTTATAGGTTTGGTTCTCTATAAATAAAATTTTATGAAAAAATTAATTTTAGGAATATTCTACATTATTGTTAGAAAGAAATAATGGAGATTAATTTTTTGATCTAAATAATAGGAAATAAAAATTGGTCTACTTTTTAACACATACCTTATTAAACCATAGTGATATATTTTTTTTTAAAGAAAAGGTAATTTTATAAATAATAATTTACAAGTTGAAGGTTTAGTATAAAAATTAAAATCTCTCAATGCTTCATATTGAAGAAATAATTCAGAATTTATAAACCTTTTGTTTTCATTAAATAATATTATAGTTCATGAAAACAAACATGTATAAGAACCATATCATTCCTTCCACCTAGACCATCCATTATCACACAATTGATTTAAGTCTTAACCAAAGTTAAGATTGTATCATTGAATTTTTACTCATCCAGTTTACCATGGAAAGAAGTGATCTCCTTAGAAAAACATGACAAAGGTAACAAAAATAGTATGCTAAAAAATCACGGTTACTCTACGTGGGATTTATATTTTTTAAAAGGAGATTAGTATTTTGAAAACCTTACAACTTTTTAAAAACACTCTATACATGTAATTATATAAATAAAATTATGTAACCCATTAATGTGAAAAAATCCATTATTAGAGACTGTGGGACATTATAATCTAAGGTAATATATCATTTATACTAAATATTCATGAAATTATTTGACCTAGTTTACTCTAGAGTAATTATACTGGAGTGCCACAATAGATCAAGCATGACTTTGTATGCCAGAGGCTGCTGACTATCAATGAGAGTATATGAATATACCATAGAAAGACTATACCCTCATATTAGAGTAGTATAATAAATATAAATATCATATAATCAGTCATCAAAACATCTAAAATAATAAATAAAAATCACAATTTAAACAAAAAAAGTGAAAAATAACATAACACATTCTATAACCAAATAAACTATAAAAAATATCACATAAGTCTGGAAGAAACTAATAAGATCTTCCATGGGTAGATCATATACATACCAGACTAAAATAAACAAAACTAAATTACCCCCACCTGATCCTAAGTCCCAACCCAGTCCCTTCGCTTGACTCTCTCTAAGCTGTCCAACTCATCCATCCAGTACTGGACCTCTACCCTACCTATGCATGTGATCATGATGTCTTATCATGTACCTACGTGTCAGGGACACTTGAGCAGGGTGTGAGTAAAAATAAATAGACAATTGGAAATGGTTTCCCTAACATATATAGTGAATATACTATACTAAAAATTTCATATGTTTAAAACAATAAAATAAACCAATAAATATAATAAAATAAACCATAATAGATCCCCAGGTTCTAAGGTGACACCCATGATTCACCATACCTACTTCATCTGGCTCCTGATGTATCTGATAAGTCACATATCAAAACCATGGTTTTAAATAGTTCATTACCATGGTCTCCTAGGTTATATAAAGGTCTAAACACCCTATATAGGTTCTTTATCTCATTCCAAAATATAGGTTCAAAGCCTATCACTCAAAGGTCATAAAATTCCCCAACATAAACATGATTGTATCATGACATAGTCATATACCAAGGTTGTACGATATAATAACAATATATAAGGGAGAGAATATTGACCATATCACTTCCCAGTCAGTCTAGGTTAGTCCTCACACACCCAACCTACATATAAATCATGTCCACTAGTATACCCCTAATAAAACCATTCCTGATCCATCAAACTGTTGAGAATATCTCAAAAACTTTCATCCATTAGAAAAACCAACCAAAAGTTATCATATGGTGTAAACACAACTCCTAGATTCTACTTGATTAGAAGGACTTCCATCGAACTTGATGCTCCATAACTTAGGAAGAAAACATTTCACCCCAAATCACTTACACCAATTTTACCTTAAAAACACTCCAAAACACTCAAACCTAATAAAAAATATTCAATCAAAGATCTATAAAGAGGATATTAAAGGATTTATCTGGTTTGGAAATGATTACTATATTCATGGGATACCACTCTTTCACATTCCATTATAATTATAAATTAAAAAGATTACAATTCTCTAATATAGAAGATTAATAATATACATAAATAAATGGTAATATTAGAAAAATTAAATGATGTGGGTGGTCCCTCCTCCACATTTATTAATGTGTCCATCCATACAAATAGGTTTCATTTCCATTAAAAAATTATAGGGAACCCACCATCAAAACTTGGCAACCACCATTTCATTACATTATCTAATGTTTTAACCATTAATTCCAATAATGCAAGCATGAATAAAAATAATTCCATATTACTTACATAAGAACAAATTATTATCATTCTGACCACTACACCCATCCATAGGAATTAGAAACATTCCATTTATAGTATCTTATCTATTGGAAGAAGACACATTTTGACCAGCCCCCCTCTGCTGAAAATTTATATTACCACTGAATTAATCAGGCCAATTCATATGTTATTCATATTCTCCTTTAAATAAAATAATTTGAAATTAAATCTGGATTCACAATTTTAAAAATACCCCACCTAAACATTTCTTCAAGTAATCCATGAAAACCCACCAACTCTTTCAAAATAATACTTTACATCATAGAATGAAGTGTACTCCACCAATATTTTTGTCAACATAGTCCGACTAAGGTAGAGTGATGACTTAAAATGTATTATATGAGAATATTTATGAACATGTTAAATATATTTTACTTCACATATATATTTCATAACTCCAACACCCTATTCTCTATAAAATTCTGGATGAAATCGAATTTCAAGACAATGTGGTTCATCCTTGTATAAAACACTAGATTTTCTACTAAGTGAATTGAACTTTGTCTATTAGAAAAACACTCCAACTTCTTAGAATATTTCTAGATTATCCAAAAATTGAATAAAAAAATCCAATTGCTTTCATGATTTCATTTATTATATGTGCTCTACTTACATTGGGGAAAAAGTTAAAATTGATTTCAACTGTAATATAAATTGAACATACATTCCTCCATTGGTGAACTTAAAACTAATGGTACTATTATAGTTTTTTGAATCCATAGAAAAGTCAGTGTCAACATAACCTCATAGTGGATCAACCATCCCAAATTAGGACACATTTTTGATCCATTTAAGTATAGAATGATCTATTTTGTAGCCTCCCAGTGTTCCAATCTCAGATTCAACATGAAGAAACTCAACTATCCCAAAAAAATGCAATGTCCTATTGATTACATTTCATAACATAAATAAAGCCACCGACAACTGATTAGAAAAGAATTTTTTCCATGTAATGGACCCCATATTATATTTTATGTGCCTTCATGAAAATTTAAAGTTTCGATCAAGAATTTAATAATTCCCAAATTTACATTTTCCAGAATGGATCCCCACTCGCCGGGATACCCTCTCATCTCCTAGGGTTTCCTCGCTTCCTCGTCTCGGTTTTGGCGGCTCTTAGGGTTTCCTCGCTTCCTCAGTTTTTGGCGGCTCCTCTTTTTTTTTCACAGTTTCATCTAATTGCTTTGTCGGCTCAATAACCCGATTTTCTATATTTGTTCACCACTTTGCCTCCATCTGTGTCTCGTTTTTTCGGTTGCCTACATTCCCCATCATTTTCTTGTTGTGTGTGTTTGTCGCTGGTCGCATCACCCACTTCAGGGTTCCTCTATTTTGATTTGTTCAGAGTTCAAGCCTCAAGTGGTAGTACTCTGTCTTGATTGTTCCAAATCCCATTCTCGGGGACCATTACGGATCTGGTGGCAGTACTTCCAGCCCTGAGAGGTGCTGTATTGTCCTCTGTTTCCTTGTGGTGGCCGGATGCTTTGTGAATCTCCCCTGGAGGAAGTGTGGTGGGTTCATTGTCTTCGGAAGATGTTTTGTTGATTCTTGGAATTTTGTCTTCGTTTCCTTCTTTGGGAATTTTACGGGCCGCTCTTGGTGTTTTTGATGGTTCAACAATGGTAGATTAAGATTTTTGAATTTGGTATTGGTTCTTTATTTGAAGTTGTGCCTAGTGTATTTGAGTGTTATGGTGTTTCCAGCAATAATGGGGTCGTTGCTGACAGTGGTGGTTCGTTTAGTGATGGCGATGGTAGACAACATCAGTGGTCTCTGATATCGGTGGTTGTTTGGTTCATTGGTTATACTGGAATTTCTAGAATTTTTGGAATCAGTGGTGGTTCGGTGTGGTCTGCTGGGTTTGATCGTGGAAAAAGTCTCATTCCCCCGGAATCTTACGCTTCTTGAACTTTGCCCTAGCCCCGAGTTCTGTTTCTCCTCTTCAATTTGATCAGGGGTGATGGTTCATTGGAGCTTTGGGAGGTGGTGTTCTGGCTATCATCGGTTCTTCAGGGAATGAGACCCTAGTTCCAAGAGTTCAGTGAAGGGCGGTGATGACAGTGGAGTTTCTTTCTTGAAGTGTTAATGAAGACGATGATGAAACATGATGTGTGATGATGGTGGTGACAACGGTGAAGCGATGTCGGTAGTGTAATTATGGTGGTTAGGTGACGGTGATTGTTTGGAAGTGAGTTGAGGCGGTTTCTCAGTTTGATGGTTTTTTGAAATTTGAAATTTGAAATTTTTATCTGGCATCGTGGTTTTTGGCTTGGTGGTTTTTGGAGATTGGTTGAATTTATGAATTTTGAATGTGATGTGTAATGGCTTTAGGTTACATGGGATTTTATAATAGCTCCCACATTTACATTTACGATGTATTTTTCAAAAAAATTCCATGTAATTTAAGTTTCGATCAAGAGGAGTTGAGTTCAACTTACATCCAGACATCTTGAAACTCTTGATGATCTTCTAGATGTAATTTCTTTGAGGTAAAACCAAATTCTTAACCATACTATATCTATCAATCATCATTCCTAATATTTTATAAGCTTAATTGAGATTCTTCATCATGAATTTATGTAAAAATTGCAATTCATCTCCTAAATCCTTGCAATTTTCAGACCAAAAAGAAACATTTCATCCATATGGAAGAAGTATGACGAATATCCCATAACTCTATGACTTCTAGTAGTAAAAGTGATCAAAAGTTATTTGAGTGAAAAATTTATCATCCCGGAATGAATAAAAATTTATATCCCATAACCTCAGTGTATGTTTCAATACATAGTTTCTTGAATATAATTTACATACCTAGTACTCATTCAAATAATTCTCGAAATCCACTAGTTGCTTCATTTAAATACCTTCCTCCATGTAACTGTACGGAAAGAATGTATTTGTATCCATCTTATCTAAGTTCACAATTTTAGAAGATATTAGGATCCACACCATCTAGATGGTATCATTATTAACTACCAGTGATGAAAAATCTGATAAATCTATTCCTTCCTTTTATTATAATCCTTTAAACACCAGTCATGCCTTGTATGTCTTCCATGTATTAGTTTTTTTCCTTCCAAAGAAACACCCACTTGTTCTCATGTTCTCTTTTTTTCTTATAGTAGATCATTTAGATCCAATGTTCTATTTGTTTAAAAAAAATAAATTTACTCCTTTATTGATAACTCCCAATTTTCATAGTCGCTAAGATTTAACTCTTCTTCCAGGGATTTAGGTTCACCTCCATCTGTTAGAAGTAGAATTTTTATACTGGCCTTAAACCTCTGTACTAGCTACCTAAATCTAGGATATATTCTCAGTTGAACTTACTGTTATTCTATTTTGGGTAATATAATTTATTGTGATCTATCATTTAGAGTTTCACCTTTTGAATCTCTAACTTTTAGAACTTTTCATTTGGATTCAATAGTACTAAATATTTTAGGAACATCTTTCATTGGTCTCACAACCAGTCTTCCACCGCTACTATATGAACTTTTGAGAAGTAATTACCATTCAATATCCCCATTTATATCAACTTGTAATTAGTCAATTGATACATTTTAATTAAATATCACTTCATCCATATTCTGGTCCATCAAAAGGACCTTCTCATTGAAGATAACACCTCAAATCAAAATTATCTTCTACTAATCATCATCTTAGATTCAAAATCCAAAATTATAATCAGTATATCCTAAAAGGAAACATGTATAGGACTTTTCATAGAGATTTTACCTATCCTTTACATCAACATGGATATAGGTGATACTGTAAAAAAATTTAGGTGACCAACTTCCATTGGTTTACTAAACCATAACTCTTTCATAATTTCCTATCCTAAAGGTATAGATGGAATTATATTCACAAAGTAAAATTCCTTGTTCACTTCTTCCTCCCAAATTGACTTAGGTATTCTTGATTGTAACAAAATTTTTCATTAATTTTCTATAAAGGCACGATTCATATGCCCAACCACACTATTATGTTATGTTATTCAAGGAACATTTTTCTCTAGACTGATCTCTTTCTTATAATAGAAGTTTCAGAAGTTTATTCCACTATACTTACCATAATTATAAAATATTAGGCAAATTAAATTCTGACTAGTTTCCTTCTCCACCATGGATTTACACTCTATAAGAACTATAAATAGTTTAGAACCTTATTTTAGGAAGTAAACCCATAATTTTCTTTTTTCATCATTAATGAATGTGATAACGTAAAGGGAACCTCTCTGAGACTGAACTATGGATGGATTCTAAAAATCAAATTAAATAAGATATAACCTCTAGATTCAAGGATTCTTTCAATTCAAGTTGAAAAAAACCTTCTTTGTTTCCTAAGAACACAACTATCACAAATTCTGATGTTAGTGTGATTTAGATTTGATATACCTTTTTTATTAAAACATTCATGTTCTTCTCCCTGAGTTGACTAAGATAGTAATTCCACAACTCTAGAATATTTAACGTTGTAGCTCAAAATATTACCACTCCATATAATATTTTGATCAAATACAGGGTTACATCCTTTACTCATCATGCCACCACCATGGATCTTGAGTTATTTTACAAAATCCAATAGAAAAGGTAGTGCCAAACCTTACCTTATCATGACATCCTATAAAAATTAGGGTTTTCTATATCTCTGGTATGTTCCAAACTAATTTCAACTAAAAGAATCCTATGTTCATAGTCTAGGTGTCTAAATATCCCTTTACTATAATATCATGATCTTCATCATCCCATAGATTCACTTTTTCAAATATTTCTGATACATAATTTTCCATGCACCCCTAATTTTCCATTGAATGGAAAGATAGTCCATATTCAATCATCCATTACTCCACTAGAATGATAAAACTTATAAATATGTTTTTTATTCCCTTATCTGAATTCATGTATCTTGAACTTCCAAAAGTAAAATTCCTAGAATTTATCCATTGATCTCTACAATAATTTTTGGGATATTCTTTCTTCCCACAATGAAAACATGTGAGGCCCAAACTAGTTTTTCTTCCTTTTCTCATATCATTTGAATTATATATTGATACCACATGTTGGGAAGATCCCAACCACACTAATCCACTATAACTAAACCATTAGAAGTTATAATTCAATAGAAATAAAACTCTCATAAGTTATTTGATTATTATGACTTCCAATGAGATTGTTGCACTAAAAGTTATGAAGAAAACATTTCACCCTAAACTATCCACACCAAGATGACCTCACACACACTCCAAAAAATTCACAAGATAGACAAAAACATTAATCTAAAAAATTATAAAGAGGAAAAATAATTATTTACATGGTTTATTTGTGATTCCTACCTTCGTGAGATAACACTACCACATATTCCATTATAATCAAAAGTTTTAATGATTAAAATTACCTAATATAAGAGATTAATAATATATACAAATAAATTTTATGATTTGTAAAAATCAATAATGAAGGTGGTCCCTTTTCTATATTTGTTGAAGTGTTTATCCAGTTAAATAGGTTTAATCACCATTAAAAACATACAAGGAATCCATCATTAGAACTTTGCAACCAACATTTCTTTATAGCATCCTCCACCTAACCATTAATCCAATGAAGCAAACATGGATCCTGATAACTTCAAATAAATTATAAAAGACCACCTTTATGTCCTTCCAACTTCAAAATAAATAAATTTGAATTTTATTCCTTTCAATTAAAATATATTATCCATAATAAGATTGATCCTTACAACCAACATGCCTCTACTAAAATTTTTCACTACCACTAAACTAATCTAGTCCATTCATATGTTTTGAAGTTTCTCTTTTGAGTTAACTAATCAGAAATTTAATCCTGATTCCTATTCCTAACACACTCTCTTCTACCTGGAGTACACTAGATGTGCCTAATATAAGGTCCACTCTATTTATCAATTGAATTAATACCACTTTAGGGAATATTTATCTCTTGAAACACAATTATAATCAAGCCCATTGAAATAAAAAAACTCAAGGCATCATTCTCAATGTTCAAGGGTGTTTCATGGCCCAAAACACTTCGATTATTCTCAAGGGTATTTAAAGAAAATAATTTATTATTAATTTAAGGTAGATCACACATAAGTGGAGAGACCACATATCACATTATGAATAACAGAATTTATAAACCTTTTTCAATTCTAAATGCCACTATTGATGTGTATTTTATATAATTTTATGTTATCTTTTTTTATTTTAAATTTATATGTGTTTTTATGTTTTATGTTTTAAAATTTGAATGTGTTAGGGTGTTGAATGGTTAGCACATTATTATGAGTAATTATGTGGTAGTGCTACAGATTATTACAGATATGTTTTAAAATATTCGAACATGGTTTTCAAAACATGTGAAAAAATCATCCATGTTTCTATTTCTAGATGCATGATTAGTGTGAGAGGTTGGAGGGGGGGGTCTACTACCTCCCCCATTTGATAGTTAGGCCTCTGTCTTCATTTCTAGGTATATTCCTTCAACTTCAGTCCTTTATATTCTCACCTCATTTATTTTTTCCTCCTTTCCCTTTTGGGTTTCCTCTCCTCTGATGAACCCTATATGAATTATATTTTAGGATTTGGGGTTCATGGTAGTTCTAAATTGGTGGTTATGATCTTTAGGTAATTCTTAAGTTATGTACTTTCTTGATGAAGCCTTCACCATCAAAGGAAATACATTACCACTTGATTTCCATTTGGATTAGGTAGGTTATTTTTTTGGAATTTTCTTTACATACCATTAAATTGATGCTTGGGGATTTTATAATGATTTATTTATTATATTATACTAATATAAAGTGGTTGAAATGTGTTTGATAAATTATTAGTTTCATTTAATGCTTTACATAATGGTTATTTTAATGGGTTTTATGGTTTTTAAGTGATTTGGGGTGACAAGTGTTTTGAGAAAGAGTTAAAATGGGGGTTTTCCAATAAAATTCATTGATTAGATTCATTTGACCCTATTTGGATCACACATTGGGTAAAATAATTGTTTCCTTTAAATTTATAAAAATGGAGAGTTATTTTAATTCTAAAATAGATTTTTAAATAAAAAGGTATTGGTTTCTATTTGATATAATGTTTTATTTAAAATGGATTGATTTCAAAGAAATATTTTATAGTTATTTTCAAAAGGTGAGGAATGGATTGCCATACCATGTCAGGTTTTAGTGAGGCTCATTTGTCACTTTTAGATTGAATTTAATTATGTGTCTATGAGACCCTCAATATTTCTCTTTCCTTATAATATGATTATGTGGAATGATACCCCGTGGTTAAATTATATTAATTGATTTTTATGTGGATTATATACTCAAGGATATTTATTTTAAGAAATTTTGAGGTGAGGTGAGACTCATACTTGCTTGTTTATTATGTATATAATTCAATGTGTGGCTTCTTTCCTCCAATTTCTTCTTTTAATGGGATCCCTAGGATAAGTGAGGAGTATAGATTTTTTTCAAACTAGATAATTTGAATTCTTATGCTATCCCTATTTCTGATGATTTTCATTGATTCCACATCATTATAGAAAAAATATTTCTTACACCTCATTTACACTTTACAAAGGTGGGAGGCCTCTTCCATCATTGTTGGTGATGTTGGATCATTGATTGAAATGCGATGATGGGATGTTAGTTCCTCCTCCCATGGATTACTACTTGGACCTCATCATCTAGTTTTATTATCACTCATATATTTGAGTAATGTCCATGAAACTTATTCCTAGTGCTATATCGAGGTGTACACTGGTTAATTACAGTGCTTCTATCTCAACAGGGTAAAAACCTTCTGTCACAGTAGGTTGTAATGTAGGTAATGTTTATAAATATGTAGATGTTGGGTGTGTTGGGAAAAAATAAATTATTTCCCTTTAGAATTTGGATATATCTCATATGAATCATATTAGGCATGGAACCTAAGGCATATCGTATCATACATGAGGTAATTAATGCAAGGGGCATAAGATTTTATAGGTTTTTTACCTTAAGAATCCCATTTTATTGTATGGGGTAGGGATTTTGGATCTGGTCACAAGATTAAAATCGTATGGAGATATTCTAGGCACATGTTTAACATCTTGAGGGGATACTTTTGGTGTAGATTTAACGTCTTGTGGGGAAATATGGTTCACATGTTTGGAATATTGTGGGGATGGGTTGGTAGTTTAGTGTTTCCCTAGGTAGGAATGACTTAACACTCAGGATTTGATGGAGTGTTACCCCAGGGGGGATATTTCACACTTGGGATTTGGTTATGTGTGTCCCTAAAGGGTATATTTTAGACTCAGGGTTTGGTTAAGTGTGCCTTTAGGGGGGAATATTTCACACTTAGTGTTTGGTTAAGTGTGTCCTTGGGGGGGGGGATTTTACATTTGTAAGTTGGTGTATTGTTTGCCTTGTTGGGGGGGGGGATTTTACACTTGGGGTATGGTTAAGTGTGTCTTTAGTGGATAATATTTCACTCTTGGGAGTTGGTGAAGATTTTGGAGTGTCAAGATTGAAACTTAGGGAGGTTTACTATATACCATGTTTAAGAGATAAGGATAAAAATTCATATAGTTTTATTTAACAATTTAAGGTTGTGTGATAGGAACGATCCATGTTTCTTGACAACATGCGATAAGGACTATTATGGATCAAAAGATCATCTATGAGGTACGATGAGGAACTTATTCATATGGGATGCCCATATTCTTCTAGGATCAGTGATGATATGAATGGGAATTGCACATGGGGGATTCCCGAGTGCAACTTTGAAGTAGTAATGATGTTAATGATTCTTAGGCATGGGAGCTACCTAGATAATTCTATGATAAATGATGGTATGAATGAGGATTATGTATGGTTGATTCCTAGGTGCTGCTAAGAGAAGTAATGATGTGTATCGGTATTATGTGTGGGAGATGCCTGAGTACCGCTATGGAGAAACAATGATGTGAATGGGGCTTAAATGTGGGATATTATATGGTTCTTCTATTTTGAAAAATTATTTTAATGGGGTTTACATGTGGGAGATTCTTGGGTGCCACTATAGTTTAGTAATGGCGTGATTAGGTATTATGCATGGAAGTTTCCTGGGGTGATAATAGGAGTAGGGATGATGTGGTAGATACCTAAGTGATAGGGTATTGTCTCATGTGTATCTCATGAGGAATATCATTCTTCTCACATGAGGCATCCTACACTTATCATACAAGAAATCCCATGCTCATTGCATAGGGTAAGGTTACAGTTTAACATCATGTGAAAGGACGTGGTGTATTGGGATTATGCATTGAGTTTACCATCCTTTCTTCCTTATATTGGGTCAAGTGGGCACCCCATGTTCCTATAATAGGGTAAGGTTATAGTTTAATGTGATGTGAAAGGACATGGTGCTCGAGGCTTATGCATTGACATGTCCATTATTTTATACTCATGTTGGGTTAAGAGGGAATTTAAAACCACTAGTGGGTTAAGGAATAAGATTGGGAATTACACCAAAGGTGGAGTCCCATGGGGGTCTCTTGGGAGAAGTAGAGATATATGTGGGAATTTCACTCTAGGGTTTCCTCTTCTTCTTCCTCACATTAGACCATGAGGTAATCTCAAACCTCTAATGGGTTGAGGGATATGATTGGGGATTAAACCTGAAATGGAGGAAGATGGTGACTATTTTATGGTCGTATCATGATCATTACATGAGTAATATTATGACTTATAGATATTTAATACCATTATTTTCATAGGATACATCCTATTATAATCATATATTGTATGATATTTCTTAAAGTCATGTAGTGAGGACTAAGGGGGTTGTCTTATGATCATGACATAAGGCATCTTACACTTGACACATAAGGCATCTCATGTTTGTTACAAGATTCATCCTTTGATTTTCATATAGGGTATACTACAATCTAATGTCATGTAGTGATAACGAAGGCATCCATATCATTATCATGGAATGAGGCATCTCGTGTTTGTTACATGAGGCATCCTATGCTTGTCATATAGGGTAAACTACAATTTAACGTCATGTAGTGAGGATTAAGGGTATAATATTCCTAATAATGCGTAGTGTGGGACTTATGAAATGGTGGCCCTTTTGTGTTTTATCCTAAAATAAGAGTTAGGTGATGGGGTTTTAGGAATTTCTTGTGGAGTATTTTGACTCAAGGTAGTCGAGGAATCCAAAAATGGAATCTCAACTAGTGGAATGGGAAAAGTACTCCAAGAAGTAGGTTGAATTGAGGTATTTTAGGGAGTGTATAAGAGTATATCAATTCATAGTATTAAATAGTTTGGACATTGGGTATGTATAGAATGAAACCAAAAACATAATTGGCTCACCCAAAATTTTTTGGATGCAACTCTCCATTTTTCATGGGGGTCAGTGATATAGGTAAAGGGACCATGCTGACTGACTGGTGAGAAGTAGGTTTTTAAAGAAATATTGGGGTTTCATGAAGGTTATAAACTTTAACAAAATTAATCTAATATAATGTAGGGATAAAAATGGATATGGAAAATTTTGTTTCACAAAATGTTGGAGCTCATGAAAATCAGAGTTTCATAGGGAATGACCATCTTACGCTAACATTATTATTCATGGATAAAAGTTTCAAAAAAAAAATCATCAAACACTAAACCATATATTGATGGGATTTCATAAGGTAATTCATGAAATATTACCCATGGGTAAATGATTTATACAAATTTGAAAAACTATTGGAGTTTAATGAGTTGAGAGTGTGATGTTGCAGCTAGATGTTCCACCCTTTTAAATGAAAACTTGAGGGGGGGGGGGGTATTTATAGGTTCCGGGTTCATTAGAAGATACATTCACTATAATTTAAATTCATTTATGAATGATTGATTTTTGTGAAGTATTTTTATTTTTCATGAAATTTTGAGTTTCACGGTGAGACATACATTGCGTGAAGATTAACACCTACAACTCTGTGTGAACGAGTGACTTCTATAAACTAGAGTTACATTTCACTAAAGTTACCATATTTTTCTGAAAGTTTTAGTTTCATGAAATATATATATTCATGAATGTTTTTAATTTATTTAATTTTATATTTTTGTGAAATTCTATACTTTGTTCCAAAATAACCTTTGTTATCCATTTTTGGTAGCTTGACTTAAAATGACCATAACTTCTAATCCGTAAGTTTGTTTGGGTTAATAAATAGTATAATTAAATAATGTGAATCTAAATATTATTATGGATCAATTTATTTTGGGTTTTTCCATTTTTATATTCATTTATTTTAGAAACAACAATCTCCTAGCTGTGTTGTAGGATAAGGATAGTGAGGTGTGCTTCCTGATGTGCCCGACATAGTATAGTCAGGTGGATTATGTTTATAAGATGAGACATATGATGAGAGTTAGTATAGTGGTTTTTTAAGGTCTATAAGTATCTCACTAATGGACCTAGTGTGCTTCCAAAGATACTAGGTGATAACCAATAAGGGAATTCCTCCCTCTAGTGTCCCTTAGCATGATTGAACTTGAGAGCACCATGGTTATTAGCTTTTTTGTTTATTTTATTGTATGGATATTATGATGCCTTAATTTTTATTTATTTATTATGATTAATTGTTTATATTTATTAAAATTGATTCCAAATAATTTGAATATGTATTTATAAAGTGGTTTTAAAATTTATTTGAACTAGGTTTTTTCGTAAATAAAGCAAAGGTTAAAGTAAATGTTTTCAAAGTGATTGTTTTTATTTAAAGATAAGTGATAAGGGTTTATATCTCAGCATGTTCATTTATTTATTTATTATTTTATTAAATAATTTATTTTTAATCTTTATTTCGAGTTTTACACACTTATTTTTAAAAAAATTAGAAAATTTAAGTAAAAGGCCTATTGCATGGTTAGTGCATAATTATTAGAAACCATGCAATGATTGTGAGTTATGTTTGATGTTTTAGAATATAGAATTTTCATGGTTAGTGAACAATTTTCTCAACTGTGTGTCCAAACTATGTAGGTTCCTTGGTGTGTCTAGTGAAGGATACACAGTTGACACATGGTTTGGTAAACTATGTGGAAACCATGGGATGTACCCTGATGTTTAAAAATTGAAAATTAATTAACTACCCCTCCCTATTTTAATTCCCCCACCCTTATCTTTCCCTTATACTCGCGATGTATATCCCACGAGAGCCATGTGAGAACCCTCCCTTTCCTATATTTTGAGTGATCCTTTATCGAATCCTAGGAAGGTTCTTAAGGTACGACCGTTTCCCCTCCTTCACCACTATTTGTTCTAGTTATTACTTACCTCCCTCACTGTATCATGATTTTTAATTAACTTTATATATGGTTCTAGTTATAATTTGTTCTATATATTGGTATTATGGTATGTGGATGCTTCCTTTATTGATTTTTTACTTCGTATTTGAGGGTTTCATGTAATACACACTTGGTTCTAGGTTCATGTTTCCAGGATTTTATATTTTTATTAATATAACATGTTGTGATTAGGATTTGAAGGTGGTTTTCCATAAAAATTATGCTTAGTATAGACTAATACGAGTTTCGGAAAGGGAATATTTTGAGAATATGTATAATAAATTTGATTATTAGGGACTTTGATAAGTTTTAATATATTAATTATTATATGTTAATTGATTTGATAAAATTTTAGCGTTTTTATAATTACTTAATGATGTTGAATTTAGTTATTTTATGGGTTGTTGGAAATGGTGTTCTTAGATTTTATTACCCTTTGGTTTTTGAAGAAGTTTTTTGACACAAATAAAATTTTAATTATTTTTAAAGTGGTTTCAAAGTATAATTTATAATGAATGATATAAATTTCCATCTGACACTTTAAAATAGAGTTTATAAATAATTTTATTCTGAAATGGATTTCAATGGACATTTTATATTGTATTATTATAATTTTTAGAATTCAAGCCTCATTTGTAAATTTACCTAATGTGGATATTGTAAATTTGATTCCAACCTTTAAATTATACCGTTGGAATTATATTTAAAATGATTCATTCATTTTATGTGTTTAATATGGATGTTTATATGTATTGTGAAGGGGTATTTTGTGTGAAGGGTGTATGGGGGGGGGGGGGGTTAATGGGTTGAGGTATGTCATTGGTGTAGTTCGCACAGTAGTTGTTATTGATGTATGTTCATCGAAACATGAATCCATCATCACCTTTAATTATTAGTGTAATTGGATACCTAAGTGTATTTAATGAGATATTGGGAGATGTTTTCTAATCTAGTTATGTTTACACAATATCTAGAATTCTTGGGTTGTATGTTATGACCTCTATTAGGGGAGTTCCATCGATGAGGCTAGGCATAGAAACCCATGTGGGAATTTTTATGAAGTCCATCAATTAGGTTTATAGGTGGTTACACCCAAGTTTGTATGGGATCATCTCCCTAGAAGTTTAGGATCCTCCCAGGATTATGAATTTATTTTCTTCTGACTTTTCATCCTCTACATGATAATACTCATGTTTTGTATCTTTATTATTATTGATCTTGTGATATGTATTTTGTAACTATTATTGGTTTGTGTTTTTTAATTTTTAACACTGTATATATTGTTCCCTTTACATTCATACTGATCATATATTCATATATGTGTTTATTATTTCATTTGGGGTTGGGTTTTAGTAGAAGTATTTTTTTACAAAATTAATTTTTAAAATATTTTTTGAAAAATACATTTTCAAATGTTTTCAATATAATTTTACTGGTTTAGTTTCAAGAACCAAATTTAAAAAATGTATTTATAGGGAAATTCCCATTGTTTCGTTTTTCATAAACTTCTATCAATCATATTTTTAAATATTGTATTTTAAACATGAATTCTTGGGATTTTTTGAAAAATGAAAATGCGTGGAATAATTTTTGTTTTCCTATTGAGATTTATATCATGAACTAATTATAGAATCTTATGTCTATATAATGAGTGGTTATTAATGTTTAGACTTTGATTTAGAAGAGTTCCACTTTAGGGAGTCTATATTCTAGGTTTAGGGTTAGTGGGTGAATATTGTCCTTAAATCACTTGGAGATCACATCTCGTGTATGATAATTTTATTGTATTCCCTCTAAATTTTATCTATGTATATTTTATTAGTTTTTTTTAGTTTTAGAGTTGATTTATATCTTCTTATATTATTGTTATAATTTTATTCATTTTGAACAACTCCTTATTTTATTTTTCATGGGAATCCATTGTATGGATGTGTCATTCAAGATTCCCAATATGATTTTTCAATAGTTAAATATTATTTAGTTGGGAAAAATCATTCCCACTAAAAATATTCAATGAAAAAGTTCTTGTCACCATATTGGGGGAATCAAGAGTTCACCTTAGGCTTTTTTGTTGAATGGATTAGGCACCTGGGTCAGAGTGGATTGGGTTGGTTCATGAAAAATGATATCAGAGAACCATATATTATTTGTGTGAATTTGGTAGATTGGATATATGATCTCCAGGACTCAGGAGGTAGGTCATGAGTTGGTTCCTAATCATAACCTCTCATGATGAAACCTAATATTCTATTATATTATGGGTTTTGGGTTATGAATTTTAGGTTTTATTAATTTATTTTATGATTATTTTGGTTTATAATGATGATGTTTCATATTAAAATAGAATCATTTGGGGTTTTTATAGATTTTTTTTGTTTTGATGTTAGAATGGGTGTTATAATAGAGGTGAAAAACGTTTTTTCCTAGCCCGTTTAACCATGTGTAGCCTATGACTATTGTCTTCTGAAGCTTCCAACAGAGGTTTCATGGTTGGTACATGGTTCACTAAGCTGTGAAACTAAACCATGCATAATTACATACCACTATTTGAATTTTTATGATGAGTCCTTATACTTCTAGTTGGTTCTTGTTCACAGTTTATTGTTATTTATGATGTATTTGTGAGATATTTATAGAACTATAATGCTATTTGGTTTTATTTTGCTGATGTTTTGTAGTAAAAATCGACTTAAGTGTTTAAAATATGTTAATTTTTTTTTCTAAAGCAGTTTTCCTCAAATGATTTTAAAGGGAAAGATTTAGTATTTGAAAACTATAAACTGAGTAAAATAAATAATACATGGTAAAAAAATTTTATTTAAAAAGAAGTATTATGATTTTTAAAGAGGTTATATAGTGAATTTATGAAATGTTTAATTTTTGATGTTTAAATATTTTGGAAGGAAAGTGTTTTTTCTTTGAAATGAATTTAAATATGAGTTTTAGACTCTATTTTATGTTGTTTATATTTGGATAATATTTATTATTTGGTTACATAGATTCATTTAGTTGAGGTTATTTTTATGTTAAATGTTTTAATTGATATTTTTATTTTATTATTCATAACAGTCCTCCCAAAAAGGTATCAAAGTATCACATAGAGACTGTATTGTGAAGTTATTCTCAAATTAATGTCTCTGAAGGATTAAATATGGATCTCATTGTTTTTTAACCTACCCAAACTCCATGTAGAGTAATAGTTTTGACTATTATAAATTATATATATTTTTTTATAGTGACAAAGGAACTAAAGATTGTATCGTGTGACTATAAAATATTGAAGGAGTCTTTAATTTATTGAAAATTCCAAAATCCTCATGAGTGAAGACCATATTATATTTATTTAAAAGAACAATACTATAGTGTTGAATAACCGTAATTCCACTTAATATTTATAGTAACATGTTATGAGATTTATTTAAGTTCAAATTCAATCAGTTTAATTTTCTTGAGAAGGTTAAAGTAGGGAGGTTTTTAGATATCACAAACTTTAAGAAAGGTGACCTGTCTAAAAAGGAGTATGTCACACATTTCAATTAGTTAAAAAAAATTACCCAAAATTGGAATTCAAGGATTTAATGAAGGTTCAAATTTTTGTAAATGGTGTTCATGAAGACCAAATTTATAGTCTACCATTAATTAATCTAGAATCATTTTAATATGTGATGAATAAATCCATGATTGTGAAGTTATACTCAAGGGGATAAACCAATATTGGTGGTGAATTTTTTTTCCAGTTATCAGTTAAGGTCTAATGTCTCACAAGAATAAGAAGTGAGATAAACCCAAGTTAAAAGTTTGGAGTGACCTAATATAATCCTCTCATATAGTTTCCTTTAATTTGGAGAAGAGGATGATCCCTAAATTCCATAAGTGTGGTCAACCTGGGTATTCTAAGATATTATTTTTGAGAACCCAAAGACTTACCATAGTTATGATCATTTGAGCTATCTCCAAAGGTTCGTCAAGTTTATACAAAAACTAATGAAGCATTTATCCTATCTCAGATCTAAATAATGGTCCAGATAATATTTTTCAAGGCACTACTTATATCCCCCATTAATCCATTTAAGCTCTTTTAGTTCTTAGTTTTTTTATATCCCTTAGGTTTTTTTGAATCTTTTTGTTATTTTAGAGACTTGTATCTATTTGGTATGAAATTATGGATGGATTTTTTGTATGATTAATTAATTTTGGGTTCCCTTGGTTTAAATAATTTTTTATTACTCATTATTATTTTTTAGGGATATTAGTCCCATTAAACCCACCAAGATTAGTTGAAACATAATATGGTGGAGTGACCCATCAAAGGTCTCAGCTCTTGGAACCTCTCTTTGAAGATCATTTGTACTATCTATCTTCTTAGAGAATTTATACTAGATTTTGGGTTGGTTTTTGGTTTAATATTCCTTGGAAATAAAAATTAACTTTGAGGGATATCTTAAGGTGTTTTGTGTTTACCCTATCTAGAATCATTCTTTGTATTTATTCTCTCTAATTATTTACCGTGTCATTATTTATGAATTCAGTGAATGTTTAGGGTTATAAAGTGTTAATGTAGGTATAATTTTCATTCCTCAATGATTTATTTATATTATATTATATTAATTTATTTATTTTCAATATCTACCTTGAGTTTCATACAATTATTTTTTAAAATATTAGAAAATTTAAAAAAAAGGATTTCTTCCTAGTGACCACATGTTTAGTATAAACAATATGATGATCATGAAAAACTTATGCAGTTTTAGTAGAACTATTTTTCATGGTTGGAACATGGTTTCTCAACCATGTTTCCAATCTATGCGGGTGTCTTGGTGTGGAAAAAAATGAATGGATAACAAAATATTTTGTAAACCATGTGTAAACCCTATGATGTACCCAAATTTTTAAAAAGAAAAATTTCTTAACCACTTCTCTCTATTTTAATTCCACCACCCTTCTATTTCCCTCATAATCACGACACAGATCCTAGTGGAGCTGCGTGTGACCCTCCCAAATTTCATCTATTTTTATCACTATTTTCCATTCTGAACCTCTATTTATTCTTTTTATTTATACATTGACTCACTGGATAATGATTTTATCCAAACCCTATGTAGGGTGTTGGTTACAATTTGATCCTAATATTAATGTTAGGGTTTTTATAGATTTAATTTGTCCTTATTCATTCACATTTTAGGTGTTAAAACCATTTTCAATTAGTTCTAAGTGGGTGTTTCCACGATTTTCTATTTTTATTAAAACACCATGTTTTTTGGGGTTCCACGATTGTTTATAATAAAAATTATGCTAGTATATACTAGTATGAGTTTGAAAAGTGATTCTTCTGAGAATTTATTTTTTAAATTGGATGCTTTGGAAATTTTGTAATTGTTTATGGATTTTTTATTATATGGTCATTGATTTTATGAAATTAAAGCTTCTATATAATCATTTAATGATAATTTGTCTATATTTTTAGGTGTTGTTGAACATGGTGTTCTCAAATGGAGTTACACTTTTTGTTTTGATGAATCTTTCAAAAACTACTCAAATTTTGAAGGGGTTTAAAGGAATTTCAAAAGTATAATTTATATTTAAACATATAAAGGATCATTACACACTTTAAAATGAAGTTTATATATAATTTTGATTTGAAATGGATTTTAATAGATATTTTTAAAAGTGTTATTAAAAATTTTGGAATTTTAATTCATATTTGGAAGTTTCCCTAAATTAGAGTTTTTAAATTTTATTTCACCCTTAAACTTATCCCCTTGGAGTTATAATTAAGGTGATTAATTTATTTGATGTTATTAATGTTTATGTTTAAAAAAATATTGAAGAGGGCTTTTTAAGGAATGGTGTATGGAGCTTGGGTTGAGGCATATCATTGGAATAGTTTTCCTTGTAGTTTTTATTGGAGACTATCTTTCTAAGGACACATCTATACTCACCCTTATAATTAAATGGAAGTCATGGGAATATTTAGTGAGAGATTGAGAGATGATATATATACTAGTTAAATTCATTCATTGACTAGCATACCCTAGTAGTGTGTCATGATCCCTGCTTTGGGAGTACTACCACTACCACAAAACAGGGAAAGGGAAGCGCTTTTCTTTATCAGCACTAAGTAGAAAGTGCTGATAAAGGGGTGGGCCTTTATCAGTGCTAACTAATAGTACTGATAAATGTAGACTTTATCAGCACTAAAACAATCACCGATATAGCTGTACCCTTTATAAGCACTTTTTTTTAGCACTGATAAAATGTACATTTATCAGTGATATTATTATCACTGATAAAAGTTTTTATTATTAATTTATATAAAATTATTATATTTATATTAAAAAATAAAATTTATTTGAATACATTAAATAAAAAACCAATGTTTATAATTAATATATATTTTTTAATAATTCAAATATATATACATATATAATGTTTTAATTGAAAAAATTATTTCTAAAATTTTAATTAAATATATATTTATATAATTATAATATTATAAAAAATTACATTAAATAATAAATATATTTATTATATTTTTATATTTATTAGAGATTTATTAGATTTATTAGATTAATTCATTGTATTTATTATATTTGTTTTATTTAATATATTTAATATATTTAATATATTTATAAATATATAATAATTTTTAATATATATATATATATATATATATAATTAAAAAAGAATCTTGAAATAATTATTTATCAGCGCTATTATTTTAGCGCTGGTAAATATTAGTTTTATTAATACTTTTTGAGTGCTGATTAAGATATGCCTTTATCAGTGCCTTTTAGCTCTAATAATGGTTTTTCATTATCAACACTCAAAAAGTAAATATAAAGGTATGTTTTATCAGAGCTTTAATTTTAGCACTGACAAAACATACCTTTATCAACACTTTTAACTATCACTGAAAAAGGTTCCAGTGGTTTTTATAAAATAACCCTAACAAGCCCCTCCTCCACTGCACCCGTTCAAGACTTTACGAAAGTGGAACCCTATGCTGACACTAATACTCCTCCTCCTCCTCCTCCGCCACATCCGCTGCCTTGTTCTCCTCCTCTGTCATGACTGTCCTCCAGCTCTTCTACTGCCTCTGCCTTCTCCTTTTCTTCTGTCGTGATCTCTCCTCCGCCGCGACCCTGATTCTCCTCGTCCTCTGCTGCCGCTGCCTCCTCCTCCCCCCCTCCTCCTCCAGCCTAAGAATCATCCTCCTCTACCGCGACCTCCTCCTCATGTGTTTTGAAAATGGATGATGTATCTTGATCGAGCTTAGATGACCTTAGGATATGGTGGATGATCATTATTAAGGGGTCAACTCCACTTTAAGGTTGGTGGTTTCAAACAATTACCAATTTTTTTTATTTTCTTCATGCATTGTTGTTTTTAGTTTTAAGGTAAGACGATTATAATTGTGGTTGAGTTGGGTGGGGTGATTCAGGATGCTTTAATTGACTTTATAATGGTAATCCCTAAGTTGTATAACTCTAAGAGGAATTAATTTTGTGAGTTTCATCATGAGTTCTTATTTAATAATGAGGTAAATATCCTTAATTAGAATATAGAGATATGGTTATAGTATTTTTAGATTTTGTTTTACTTTTATTCTTTATATAAAGGAACATTGGATTCCATTGTTTATTATCTTATTTCTGGTAGCTATTCATTAGAGATGGATCTTGTTTTTTGGTGATTATGAGGATCCAGAGATATCATGGGAGATGTTTTGTAGTTAATCATTAGAAAATTTCATTTATTTGTAATTGAAGGATAAATAATGACATGTGTTGTTTTCTATATAATAGGGGAGATCCAATATATGATAGTTTGAAATTTATTTTAAAAAATGAAGGCCTTCAGGACATTGGAGGGAGGGTGTGGTATTTATATTAGGCAACACAACTTGAGATCAAACATTGACTCACCCTATTTACTTTTCAAATTTATTTTTTATTCTATAAAAGTATAAGGTAATAGATGTTATTATAGTGTAAAATGATTCATCTTCCGAGTGAATCCATCAAAAATTATCGAAGGGAAAGTATATGCATGGATTTCCTTAGTTGTCAAAGTAGTTTATATGTTGTCTAGTAGGGAGTTTGTCACAACTCACTATTTCTAATTTATATAGAGATAAATGTTCCGGAGCCTCAACCTATACCTCTATAATTGTTTTTTCCCTTGTAAAAATGATGTTCATTATCTCTTCCAATGTAAACCTTCCAAAGTGGCCATCATAGATCTTCCCACACAATTCATGTTAAACAATTGAAATAGTT
This sequence comes from Viscum album, assembly GCA_963277665.1. NCBI lineage: Eukaryota > Viridiplantae > Streptophyta > Magnoliopsida > Santalales > Viscaceae > Viscum > Viscum album. Next base: position 148,776,710 of record OY728166.1, on the reverse strand, counting down.
AAATCTAATGCAATACGATTTTTAACAAGGTGATCAATTTTTTTGGGAGGTAAAAATAATTTTAAGTTGGTAGAGGATATTAAACCTTAGTTAAATTAGGCTACGTGTATCCATGTAAGTAGTTTTCATTAGGATTAGTGAGGTAAATGACCTGGGTGAGTTCAGATGCATGCTATGGAGATGACAACATTGGGTGGAACAAACGATTTTTTAGGTACCATATATTTACCCATAAATTTCATTCATAAATACTAAAAAATGTAAGATGAATATTAAATACATAGAATTATGATCCACACCAGAATCATAATGGTTTAATATCTATGAATACTTGATACATAATACTTTTATTTCGTGAATGATCTTTAATATTTCCTAGAGACAACACTTCTTAGGTATACCCTATATAAAACCATTCTTCTTGACCTGGTGAAGGAAATAATTATAAAGGGAGAGATAAAATGAGAAATAAGGGTAATCCTAGGTGATATAAATCAATGATCAATAATGATAATAGTATATGAATAAGGGTATGAGATCAAAAACACAAATTATTAGGATTATAGGAAATATTTCATAGAACGTAAACATGAGTCATGGAATAAAACTTTATGAAAATAACGGAAAATATTCACAATAGTGAGAAATCATCAATAATCAGTCATGATCTATGAGAGAAAATCATAGAATTAGTAATGTAGAAAAAACATAAGTTTATAATCCCTTTGCGCTACACCAACCTCCCCCTCTTCTCCTCTTGGGTGGTTCTCCCTCACCAGGTGTATGTTTTATCTTTCATCACTTGTATTTGAGATCCTAGGAGAATTTTTACCTCTCTTATTCCTTATAGATATTAGCATTTGACCACCCAATCCTATATTTAAATGGAAATTGGTCAATTACAATTAGAAATGTAATTATATGGTCCAGACTGGTATCATAACCAACAAAAAACCTAACTTTCCACAAACCTAAGAGGTCTTAATGATCCATACAGGATAGAAACAGTCCCTTGAAAAAAAAATACAATTATTATGGAATATTTTACCCTTAAATTAGAGTAAATTAAAAATGATATTTCTCCTGAAAAGAAGACATGTCCCATTCATAAGTTGAACATCAATGAAAATAATAGATACATAAGAAATAAATAAACTAGAAGCAGATGTCATAGATTGAAAATAAAATCCAACTATTGACAAATAATTTTTTCTAACATGTTAGTTATCATTTTATGTTTTATTTTTAGTTGGAAATATCTTCTTATACACGCCTCTCCTCTTCCACGAACACACCTCTATTGTGTGTTGAAAAACACCTTAACGGTGAGTTTTCTCCTCCTACTCATTGGTTTCTTCTTGTTCACATGTTATTACTATTTTATATTGATCGTTATGTTGTTAAATTTATGGGATAAATGTCCCAGTGAAAATCATGGCTCTTGGTGGTCCTTGTTTGTGCACTAAATGAATTGCAGGTTGGTTGGTTCCTATTGAGAATTTGAATATAAAAATCTGTAATTTATATATAATTACTAATGAATGAATTCCCCACGATGATAAAACATATATAATAAACCCTGAATTAACAAACAGAATTGAATAAGGGAAGCTTTGAAAAATATGATACTGTGATTGTTTGGTTTGTATGGTGTTGTGATTGTGAGCACAATTGTGTATTTGTATGGTGTTGCAGTTGTTTGAATGATTGGTATGCCATTTTTTTACCATGTTGTAGTTCTTCCACCATTGAATATGAATCGAAACTTTACCCATGTTAATGGAACCACCACTTTGTTACTAGTGCAATTCCACTGAATCTTAGAAAACCACTTCACTAGAGGACTCTATGAGACACTTTATGGACACCCTAGTCAAATAACCATAACAACACATGTAATGAATCCTTCCACCCACAAAAACTCTATTGAAAATCATACTATCTATTAGTTTAGTATTATAGTTTTTGACTAGAGACATTACGTTTCTAGAGAAACACTAAAACATCAGTTTACAATAATACATTTAGATCACATGTGTGATACTAAAACATTCTAGTACAACAGCTTATCATAGCTAGTTCCATTGATCAGGTGGTTGGGAAGATGGGTGTGATCTACTTTGGTCCTGATTAATGCATGTTGAGGTAAGGGTATTGTTTACCATAGCTAGTTCCATTGATTATAGTTGGATTATGAACCTAGTTGAACATATTTTGTGTAATTATTTTGTTAAATATTAATATTACTGTATTAAATAGGATGAATATGAATAAAGAATGGATGAATGAAAATTTGTGGAAAAAAGAGTATGAAGATGGTGTGATAGAGTTTATAAAGTTTTCAAAAGATCATCCATATGAACCTTCTCAAATCCTTTGTCCGTGTTAATGCTGTTGTTATTCAAGACAAATTAGTCCAGGGGAGTTGGAAGAACACCTGACCTGTCATAGAATAGATCTATGTTATACATATTGGAATAAACATAGTGAAAAAATGAATACAGGTAGTGGATGTGAGATAACTACATTTTATGGATCATATGATATGATTACAATCATGTCCAATGAAGACAATCATATGGAGGATGTGATTACAAATGTGAATGATGATGAAGATCATATTGAGGAAATGACAAGGACAGTTGAAGCTGGACTTCATGATTGCCCAAAATTGTTTGAGAAGTTAAAGAGTTGTGCAATGATGCCATTGTATGCTAGTTTTACTAAATATAAAACATTGTTATCTGTACTTAAGATATATAATTTGAAAGAAAGTAATAGGTTAAGTGACGCTAGTTTTACAGAACTACTTACTCTCCTGAATGACATGCTCCTAGAAGATAATGAGCTCCTGATCCAAACATACGATGCCCAATGAATGTTACGATCGATGGGTATGATCTCTGAAAGAATACACACCTACCTAAATGACTACATATTGTTTTACAAGGATCAAAAAACACTTAAAGAATGACCACAATTTTGTTCTTCTCGATACAAGAAAGCTGAATCCAGTCCTATGAAATTTGTATGGTACTTTTCAATCATTAAAAGGTTTAGGTGCCTATATATAAGCGAGGAGTCTAAAAGTCAATTAACATGTCATGTAGATACAAGAATTAAAGTAGGGAAACTATGTCACCCAAAATACTCTCTATAGTGTAAGAGAATTGATCATGAGTATACTGAATTTGGAAACGAGCCGAGTAACCTTCGTATTGCGTTATCTATAGATTGATTGAATCCTTTTGGTTTTCAAAGAAACATTCACAATACATGGCTGGTTATGTTGGTAAAATGTAACTTACCACCATGCTTATGCATGAAACAAAAATACATCATGTTATCTATGCATATATCAGGACCAAAACAACTGGGTAATAATATTGATGTTTATTTGGCTCCATTGATTGAGGATTTGAAATTATTATGGGATTCAGGTTTTACGTTGTATGATGCTTACAAAAATTTAGATTTCACTTTGAGAGTCATGTTGTATGGGACGATAAATAACTTTCCTAATTATGGAAATTCTTCAGGATATAGCATTAAAGGAACTCAGTGGTGTCCCATTTGTGAACATGGAAAACAGTCAATTTGGTTGAAACATTCATCAAAAACCATGTTTCTTGGACATCATAGATTTCCACCCTGGTGAAAAAAGTACCAATCTTGGATGACATCATTAGATGGAAGTTCAGAAGAATGTATAGCACCATATCCACTAACAGGTGTTCAATTATTTGAGAAATTAAAAGATGTGGAAACTACTTTTGGTAAACTGTTTTCAAAAAACCTTAGGAAAACCAGTTGGAAAAAGAGATTTGTTTTTTTTGAATTACCATACTGGAATTTTCTGCATGTCATAAATTTTCTTGATGTTATTCATGTTGAAAAAATGTATGTGATAGTGTCATCAACCCGTTTCTAAATTCACTCGAAAAAACAAAGGAGGGAATTAAGGTTAGATTGGATATAGTTGAGTTGGGAATATGAGAAGATTTGGCACCATTGTAGGGTGAACATGAAAATTTCTTCCTCCTACTTCTTAAAATCTTTCCAGGAAGGAGATATATCAGTTTTACAAATTTTTGAATGATGTAATGGTTTTATAGGGGTATTCATAAAATATCAAGAATATCATGTAAATGAGGGATTTAAAGTTAATGGTTTTGAAATCACATGAATTCCAGGTTTTGATGAAAGATCAGATTCATATAGCTTTATATTGCATTTTTTACAATAATTTACACCATAAATTAATGAAGCTCTGTTTATTATTCAAATCTATATGTAGAAAAGTTATAGACTAGGTGAAATGACCAACTATGGAAAGAGAAATTGCCGTCATATTATGTGAATTTTAAATGTTCTTCCTGCTAACACTCCTTGATATAATGGTTCATTTGATGGTTCATTCGGTGAGAGAGATGTGACTATGTGGTCCTGTACATTATAGATGGATGTACCCCATTGAATGATATATGAAGATTTTGAAAGGGTATTTCAAAAATCTAAGTCGACTAGAGGGTTGTATTGTAGAGCAATATATTATTGAGGAAGTCATTGAATTATATACCGAATACCTTTCTAGTGTGGACATCATTGGCCTACCTAAATCTCATCACATAGGGTAGCTTGAGGGTGAAGGAATTTCTGGAAGATAGGTTGTCAAAATCAATATTACAGATTGAGAGTAGACCCACCTTTACGTTTTTCATAATAGTTTCGATGTTGACCCATATATTCAAACCCACAAAGAAATTATTAGGCATTTGAATACATATAAGGATGAAAAATGGATATTAGATACATATAATTGATAGTTTATAGGATTGTTTCAGTACCATATTTTTATGAAGTTATATGAAAATCCATACTCAATTTCCGAATGACTTCGATGACCATCTGGAGGAGCAAGTGTGTATGTGTTATCTTATAACTCTTATATAGTTAATGATTATATATTCTATAATAATGAACATGATGAAGACAATACCATGCATAATAGTGGGGTTACACATTTGGCTAAAGCGATCCATATTTCCAGTGCTAATATCATAAATCCAATTTATGCGAATATGTCACACTTTGGCATCATAAAACAAACATGGGAGTTGGATTATACGAAATTCCAAGTGCCAATTTTCAATGCAAGTGGGTTGATAACATGTGTTCTATTAAAATATTTGAATTGGGATTTGTGAAATTTGATTTCCGTATGGAATGGGAGAACGAAGAACAATTTATAATGGCATCACATGCAGTACAAGTATTTTATGTTCCAGACCCCGCAAACCAAAACTGGTCAATTGTTATGTTATCAACAAAAACAAGTGAAGGGTCAGATGAATGTTCAACGAATGATGATTCTTTCACTGGGACTTCACAATAATTTCACAGTGGTCCCAAGGAAGATGGTGTTTTTATGTTAGAGGAGACCACAATGAAGGGATTTACATAGTTTATAGAGGGGTCAAATATCTTTAGCCTTAAAAAAAGAGTTCAATAATCAGGTTATTTGTTTATTGTAATATACATTGTGTTATATTATGTTATTATCTATTTGATGCTGCTTTTATGTAATCTAAATTAAATTTTAAACCACTTCTGCAGATAATGACTCTTGCACCTATTGATGCGCCCAATCCTGAGGCACAACAGGTCTTTCAACCTGCTACTGTTGGTCTCAGTGCAGAGCAACAATTGGTTTCTCAACCTGTTGCTATTAGTCTGAGTGCTGAGGTACAATAGGTTTCTCAACCTATTACTGTTGGTCTCAATGTCGATGCTATCTCTCCAAAGAAACATAATTATGATGCTTCTGAGGAAATGGTATGAAATAAAACCCTAACGGTGAAAAAAAACAAGAGCACCATAGTTTGACAGTGTTATCCAAAATCATTAAGGAAAAAATCCAAAGGCATCAAATATGAGGTTGGATGGAATAAGAGAGACCAACATGTTAACCCCAACAAAGTCATCTTTAGTATCTACATTGGAATCGTCACTTGGAAACACATGCTGATTGATGTACATTCATGGCATCATGTTTTCACTGGGCTTAAGAAACTAATGTGGGAAGATATTACGGTAACATTATGATACCATTTCTATAATTTAGTAAAATAAAATAAAATAATAAAACATTGACTTACTCTTCATCATCCATTTCAGAGTGAATTTATAGTAGATGCCTCGCACAATGAATATGTATTAAGAGTTATAGGAAAAATTTATAGAGGATTCCACATAATGTTAATGAAATATCATCTTAAAGATGCTGAAGGGAAAATAAATCCACACCCACCTCCTCTTTATGCACACTTGATATCCCATGAAGTGTGGGATACATTTTACAACCATCATGGTGAGCAGTCTTTTCAAGTACATTGTGTTTGGTAGTATTTTGTTTGACGTTTCTTGTATTCATCAGTTTGATTGACGGTTTTTTATTTATAAAACAACAACTGAGTGCTGAAAATAATGAACGGGAAACAAAACCAACGTACCCCTACTGTAAAGAAAGGATGGGATTGGCTTCACTTGAGAAAAAATTGCTACTTATTTTAAATCTATCATACTACTTTAATGTGACATAAAACAACACCATAACAATGTTCTTCTATTTATATGCAGATTGATGAATCAAAATCTAAAGCCACTTCCATCCCACACCATGTTCTATGGAAGAAAGATCATTTAAAAAAAGAGGGGATACTGATAGATGAAAACACACATAAAGTGTGGGAAACATGTGTAAGTATGACATAATATAAATTTTATTTGCATTAAATCGCTATTACATAACAACGAATACTTATTTTCCTATATTTTTTATTTGATATAGTCACAGGAATCAACAACACCCTCACCAGATGTAGGCATACTTTCAATGGACATGAAGAAGCCAGAAAAGTATGGCCACGTCAGAGGTGCAGGTTTTGGGGTGACACCCTGAACATAATTTTAGAAATAAAAAAAAGCGGAGGATCAAACTGAGGAAATGAAAAAGATGAGAGGAACAATTTCTATGTTTCAAGAATAATTACAATAAAAAAGAGATATGATAGAAAGTTTTATGGGGGGGGGGGTTAAAGAGAAGAAACAACTCAACAACTACCCATGCATGAAGATCCCCTAGCTTTGAGGCGAGCCATTCCCCTAAAAAATATAACTTAGATGAGGTAATCAATGTTATAGTAATTATTTCTGTGAAATGTGAGTCACATAGAAACTGATATCTTTCTTGAAATAATATTATATAGGGTGAAAATGAATGTCATTTATATATATCAACTCTCACCTATCTCCTTATAACGATGGATACAATGATCAATATACAGAACGACATTCTACACAACTGAAAACTTTCAATAATACATTTCCGAGTGTCGATTAACACAGTTAATGATCCAAGTTCAGTGCTACCTATTCCAAATTATGATGATGACATTCATACATTGGAACAAGCTATTGGAACATTCATCGCATGACCATCAATTCTTGCAAAAAAACATATCAACAAGGAGGTATCCATGTCTAATTTATTTTTCAAGTTGAACCTTTAACATTTAATGAAAGAAGGTCTAAACCAATTAATGTTATTATATAATGACAAATATAAGGGGTTGAAATGAAATATCAGCGCAAAAATATCTCAAGGATCAACCAACTGATTGAAAAAATATACTGAGAGCACCTTCACCCCACCTATTCTATATCTATTGTTTATATCATTGTAGGATCATGTGGATACAAAGTTGATAGACGATAATGCTCACACATTTTATTTTGAAAAAATATGTATGGAGAGGGAAAATAGGATTTCATTAGTGCTGAAAATGTAAATAAAATCCTCAAGTATGAATGGAAAGGTACCTCAGTTGTAAATATATACATGAGGTATGTTTTCATGATTATATTTTACAAAAGCTAATATACTATGATAATTATGAATAAATACATTTCATATTTTTCACAGGTGTATATATGAAAAACATTTTGAAGGGATTTCCCCTTGAACAAAAATTTGGACTCATTAGTCCTTACATAACCTCTTCTAAAGAAGAAATAGATTCTTGATAAAGAGGCTAAAATAATTTCATCCCCACTCAAATCACTTGAAAAAAAATTACAGATGACAAACTGTTATTAATACCAATGATGCTGGGGTAAAACTTTACAATTTAATCATATCAACTATATTTCCATTTCTTTCATTAATTATTCCATTTTTGTTTTTAGGCAGAATTGGATGCTGATTGCAGTCAATTTGGATACTCTAAAGATTTATTTTCAAGATTTAATGCATGGATATACAACAAACTAACCACAAATATTGGCATTTGTCAATTTTTAATACACTAGATCCAACATTTTAGAACTAAAAACCTAGTTATATAATTTATATTATCTTTTAATAAGGATTATGTTATGATAGGGAAGTGTATTAGTATCTTCTACTTCATGGAATGAATCAAGGGCCTAAGGAAAAGAATGCCTAAAAGATCTAAAACTAGGAAAGTATCCCGGTATATATAATAACATTTCACTATCCAAACACATATCAAAAAAATTACTTATTTTTCTCGATGTTTCTACTGTGTCTAAAAAAATGGAATGGATTGGGGTTATTATGTTCGTAAATTTATGAAAGAGATCGTATTTCAATAGAAAACTAGAATCCTTGAAGAGGTATTTTAAAAAAAAGTAAAATTTCGTTTAAAATATTTATTAATACTTTCTCTATTAATATTTTTTAGTACTACCATGACTGTCACAAAAACAAATATTCACAAGATGATATAGATGTGTTTAGAAATGGATGGGCAACATACCTGGTGGAAGATTGTATATAAATAGGATGAAGGTGAATTCCTACTACTAATGTTATCCTTATATGATCATTGATATCTCCAGTTTTTTACAATTATTGAGAATATATGACAACCCTTTATTATGTTTTATATCCTTAGGTTTTGAAGAATGGTTTTAGAAATGAACAGTCTTTTAGTAAAGAATAACTTAATGAGAGACTCTTATGAACTATTTCTTTATATTTTCATGTTTCCAAAAGCACTAGACCTAAACTATTATGGCATGGATCATTTATATTTTGTATTTTGGTCATTTATGCAGCTGTTTCTACTGATGCAGTGTGTTGAAAGAATATTGGTTTCACACCACTCACAAATTTAATAACAAAACTAAGGATTTTTCACTACTATTGGTTAACTATCACTTAATATAGCATCAGATCTAAACTTCTAATCCAGAGTCCCCATGATGCTCTCATTCGACAAGATATCTATGATATCATCATTCTGCTTTCAATTTTACTTCTCTTCTCCCACCAATTTACTAGGTAAATGGGTGCAGTAAGAGAAGGGAATGTTAACTCTAAATGATGATATCATAGAGATGGTGTTAGATGAGAGCATCAAGAGGACACTTGATCGGATGTTCAGATCAGATGCTATGATAAGCGGTAGTTAACCAACAATATTAAAGTGCAAAAAGAATCATTAGTTTTGTTATTAGCTTATATTTGGACCACAAGAACCATTTGTAATGATGTAAAGGCAGTGTTACAATATAATATATCTATTTTAACGAAATATTATATATTGAAACGTTGATTTTATTTTAATTATTCCTTGTAGGGTTAGTTTATTTTTGAATATTTCTATCCATGTGACATGCCTTTATAGGAAGAGCAACAATTCTGTATCTACTCAGTCATAGAGGTAATCTTGATGTTTTCACAGTAAAATCATTGCCTATAGATCATGCATATCAAAAATTTCTCAAATAATCCCACATCATATATACATATTCATGACCATCAAAATCTAGGTGCCTATGACCCTCATATATAACCTGCATCACATCAATTCCTAGGTGCATACACACCTCACATACAAATTCCAGAAGAGAAATAATGGACTTTTTTATAAGGAAGTGAATACCTGACTGATTCCCCAGGCCTTCAATTTTTCCTTTAGTATTCTAAGATACTCTCTGTATTCCATGAAATTTCCTATAGATAGGAGAGTAATGGGAAATATATTTAACTAATGACTCAATATTTCATATCTCTATGAGAACTCTTAGGGGTTTTCTCTACTTCACATAATCCTCTTCATGTGATTGTGTCACATAATCTCCTTTGTGTGAAAGATTCATGTGAACTGATCGTGTGATCTCATCACATGATCAAATCAAATAAACAAATCACATAATCAATGTAATTCACATGAACCATGATTATTGTATTCTTGTGTTATTTATATAATCACATAAATCTTTAAGGGTCATGTTATCGTATAAATCACCTAGGTTCATTTGATCACCTGATCCTATTATTATCATGTGATTACATGACTTTGAACAAGTAATGTACTTAATTTTAAAGCCTATGTGGATTGATTTTAAAGGATACTAAAATGATTTTGATCTTAATACCCATATTTATAGATAAAAACTGTATAATTCTATATCAAATTATATGATTAGGTGGTTATTTGGTTGGGTTATTTGATCAAGTGGAAGATTTGGGATGAACCGGGGTTGTCCCTTCTTGGATCAGTGTACCGCCACATAGTTTGTGGTTTAGATGAGGAAGATAAGATTTTATGAATCTATTTAGGCTTACCAAACCTTTAATTATTTCAAAAAAATTATAATGGTAGACTTGTTCAGTTTATAGTCTCAATACATTAACACATTTTATTTTATGTTTGGTGAGTTCGACATCAGTATATGGGACATTAAGATGATCTATGGTGCGATGATTTTAGGAGAAAAGTATGATGAGTAAATTCAGACCCTTACAATTGTGGTGGGGTTGGATGGGAGTACACATTGGTGGATATGAGTTACTTAATACTCAAAACATTCCAAGTTACCTTTTCAAGAAATTTCTTTAAAGTATCCGTGCGGTCTGGCTGATCACACAAAAGAACTAAGAGATCAAGAGAAAAGTGAACCAACATGATCAGTTTTTTAGACCATACAGATCACTAACCTGTGAAATTACCAATAATTTAAAGGGTGATCTTGTAGTCTAATACTATATTTTATCAATATGTGATGGTTTTTTATCCACGTGGATTAACTAAAAGACATTCTACAGGGGGAATTCATCATACCACGTTGGGAGATAATTCAGTGCATTCAGATAAAATTCCTTACTCCTCCCCTACAAATGGATTCTGGCATCATAAAAAAGTTTGATTCCAAACAAAAAAACATCTTCCATAACACCCACAACTCTCTAGATGTCTTAGAAGAAAATGGGGCACTTAGTTACAACATAATCAACAAGGAGGGTGCTAACGGATTTGGAAATAATTCATGGGGTTCTCGTGAAATAAGTTCCAGTTGGTTGGGGATCCCCCTAATTATGGTGGATTTTCCCATCGAATTCCAATATTGGGACAAATAGTGGAGGAATACATTGACCATAGAGGTTTGTATAGTGTTGTGTCAAGTGGAAATAAATCTAGAGGTATTTGGGAGTGTGATCACTCCAAAAAGAATTTTCTATGAACAACAACCCATTTAAGTCAAATCACTTCTCCAAGAACTTAGTGTGGCGATTAATTCTGTTAAAGGCCAAGACCATTACACACCCCCAACATATAGAATGATAAGTCCTAGTACAATGGTAACTATTGAAGATAAGGGTGACTAGTATGGCTCTAGTGAAGAGGTAAGATATGTTTTATCATCACTTTCATATATTCTTTGATATTGTTAGTAATATGGTGAAATTTATTTTCATTTACCACGAAATATAATTATTTTATTAATACACATTAAGGATAAGTGGGAAAAGTCATTCACAAAAAAAATTCACTATGTGTTGAAAGAGCTCAAAACGTTATTAAACACCAGACTAAGATTATTTGAATCAACCAATCTATATAATTCTTAGTGAAAAGTACTAACCTATGTGTCTAGATCCTCCCTGAGAAGTTATTCAAGGTGAGTAACCATCCTATCCACTATCTGAATGAATTTCTCCAGGGTGATTTTTCCTTTATTGAAACCTTGAGCTATTATTCGGTCTTTCTTGTCAATCCACATTTCTTTCTACTTAGTGGCCTCAACTTGAAAAATTATTTAATAATTTCCTAAAATCTACTCATTTGAGGCATTGAAACGAATGACTTTTTCAATCATTTATTCCTTGGAGTGGAATATGAGCTTTATGCACTCCCCTACCTATTCTTCCACCACTTTTGGATATCTTCTTGGATCACCACTTTCCCCATCTTGCAGGTCCTTTCTTTCCTTTCTCCCACCATTCTTGGTCGACCTGGTTTCCATTGGTTTGGGAAAGTAAGAATAGTCTTTAAGTCCCTTAGGTTTTTCCCCCTAGACCATAATGCATTTTCCAGGGTTACACTTCCCTTTTTGTCCCTTCTTGCTTCTAGGTCTATTAGGACCTTCCCATGGAAACGGTCCCAACTATCCATAAAGAGTTTGATATAACTATCATCACCTGAATAATCATCCTCGTGAGACACAAATTGATCTTGAATATCCAGACTATCAAAATGGTTCCTCAACTCAACCCCTAGGCCTTCTGTGGGGGGCCTCGACCCAAAACAGTTGCCCAGGTCACTAGGGCTCTACCTGTTCTTCCCCATACATGCAACCTTTTGATAGGATGAGGGATTTTAATAGAAAATGTTTGGGTCCAAGGGGCCCAAGACACTCCCCTCATCTAGAATCCATTTTCCAGTTTGAGACACTACTATAGATAACTGGTGATCCTCTTATATTTCAGGAGGCTCAAACACACTCCCCTCCTCAAGCCTCCCTTTATTATATGGAGGCACCACAAAAGTCAGTAAGTCCACCTCCTACAATATGTTCCCCATAGGTTCATCCTCCTTACAATGGAACATCACTGTATCATGCATGTGTAACTCCTTCTCTGAGAAAAAAAATATGTATTTGGAACCATGAATTCTTCACATGGAAGCTTAGAAACAGGCGAGACAATGCATTCCACAAATGAATTAAGATTTCTGTGGTTGGACATCCCCAACATGAGTGGGAGGCATAGAGTCGGAGCTCCCCACACCTGCATTAAGGTCAGAACCGCATGAATATCCTAACCATGAGGCCCCTAGAACACACTAAAATTCCTTAGTGCCGATAGGACTCCCCACTCCTTTCTAATAAACACCCTACCTGCCTCCTGCAAACTTATACTCCCGGTACCCTAGAAGTGAGATTGATTAAGAGTACCCAATTTCCCCTCTACATTTTGGCCACTACAATAGGCCCCCAAGGGGTAGTCATGAACAAAAAACTCACATGGGACCATATTCTGATTAATATAAATCCAGTGTTAAGACCCACATCTACATGTCACTAATGAGTGTCCCTACTGCTAGAAACCGAAACAGAAGTCAGCCCACGAATCATACATGACCTGCTGTCTACACCGATATTATTCTCTTATGGTAATCCAAATGAACTCAGGAGGCTTCCTCAAGGCAAGAAATTCCACACACACTGGGATTAACAAGATGGAACACAACAACAGTTCAGTGATCATAGGATATATACCTTCTTATGAGGTTCCCGAGCATCCTAATGATCAAAGGATTTTTAAAAAAAAGGTGCATATTTGGGGAACTCACCCAGATCACTACCGAAGGGGAGTCTCGCTTCATATAGATGTTATAAGACCACCTTTAGAGGAATAAGCGGTACCCGTTGCAGCTACGAGTGACACTAGAACACGCTTCGATTAGGTCTTCCTCTGACGCGAAATGGATCAAAGTGAATCTGTTGTCAAGCAGACCCACCATCTCCCTTTCTTGTAGATACCAAGACCTGAAAATGAACCTATAAAAGGAGTCCACCATTGGTCTTCTCTATGGGAAACACACTACCAGGGTATAATTGAGGAGCGTTGAGGCATCGTTGAACTCCTCGATCAATAAAGGCAGATTAGGGCTCCCTGCATAGAGCTCAGGAACCTTAGGGCTCAAGAAGCTCAGTGGGAAAGGCGGTAAGAGCTTGAGTTTTGAGAATGGGGAGAAAGAGGCCATAATTGTATTAGAGGAAGACAGAGGTCCCTCCCCCTTCGGTGGAGGAGGGACTAGCTTAGCGGTCACCATCGTCATGGGGGGAGAAGAATTGCACCCTTTTATCTTGGATATTTCAAGAGGCTGGTAAAATTTGGTCACCTCACACCTCTCTAGTTTACTTTCCCAGGGACATGGTGGCCAAATATGATTCAAAAAGTGACCCAGAGGCTGATTATTAGGTATTTCAATGTAAAATGGAGCCCATGGATGTGGTTAATTCTGATTCAATGTAAACACCATTTCTACCTCCATTAACACCACCTTTGTCACCTCAAGTTATCTTTTGAAGTTCTTTCCTCTAAGAGGACTAAGAAGAGAAAGTGGGAAAGTCCATACACTAAAAAAACACTCAAAATCCTTAATTTTTGTACTTTGTAGACTTTTTTCCTTTTCATTACTCTAGTAGCTTATCATGGACACTTACCTATCTATATCAAGGTCAGGTATCAAGTATTATCTAGTCTTATGGCCCCTACCTACCAAAATGTGTCTTTTTTATAAAAAATTGAAATTTTATTAATGTATTATATTATATTATATTTTAAATAATCTAATTATTATATTAATAACATAATATTTGTTTTCTTATATAGGTGTAATTTTTTTTCTGAGTTCAGATGCTTTGTTCGGCAACTATTACCATAGAAGAACTTTTTTGAGAGGGGATCATGAATGAAAAAATGATGAAACAATAACATTTTTAACTGTTTGTTGGAAAATTGTAATTTTAACCATATAAAACATTGTTTTAAATGTATATAGTAGTGTGTTTTTTTATTCTTGATTTCAAGTAAATGTATATAGAATTGTTTGTGAAACACCTGTGTGCACTATTTTGTTCTTCTATGCTTTGTTTGTGTGTAGGTGTTGTTTTGGTCAGCTATTATGTGTGCATGTGCTATTTTGTGGTGTGTGTATAGGTGTTGTCTCAAGTGTGTAGGTTCTGTACAGGTGCTAGGTTTGCTCAAGAATCTTGGCCTCTATCAGTGCTAATTGAGTGCCGATAAATGGGGCCTTTATCAGCGCTCAAAATAGTGCTGATAAAGGTGTCCTTTATCAGTGCTTAAAATAACATTTATCAAGGGGGCCTTTATCAGCGCTCAAAAAAGTTTTGATAAAAGATCCCTTTATCTGCGCAAAAAATGCACTGTTAAAGGGGGACCTTTATCAGTGCTTTTGAGCACCATTAAAGGGGACCCCCTTTATCTTTTCCGCGATTAATAGTTCTTTTCCAGTGTTATTAACGGTGGTTTTTAGAGCTTTTAAAATCCCTATTTGTAGAAGTGTACCAGAGAGGCTAGAGAGAGGAATAGAAGTGGGAATTGTTTAGGAAGTCCATCAATTGGGCTGTTATGTGGTTCCATATAAGTGAATCTAGGATTATCATACCATATATTTAAGAGTCCCTCATGATTATACATTTATCTTTTCCTGAATTTTCATCCTATACATGATTATGCTCCAATTTTATATCGTTATTATTTCATATCTTATGATATTCCTATTGTAATTTTCCTTGGTTTATGATGTTTTTAAAATTTGAACACTCTATATATCATTCCCTTTTATATTCACATTTCTCATATATCCACGTATGTGTTTGGTTCTTTATTTGGGGTAGGGTTTTATAAAAATTATTCATTTTTACAAAAGTAATTTTTGAAATGGTTTTGAGAAAGTATGTTTTTAAATGTTTTTAATAAAATGTTAATTGTTTGATTTCAAGTACCATTTTGGAAAAAAATATTTCTATTTATACTCTCATGGTTTTATATTTCATCAAATGTTATAAAACCTTTTTTAAAATATTGTATTTCAAACTTTTATCCCCGTGTTGTTCTAAAAAAGGAAATGCATGGACTCATTGGTGGTATCCTAATAATATGTATGTCACACTCCACAAACACCAGTCGATATCCATAGATAGAGTGGTTCTTGTTGGTTATAAATTTGATACAAATGACTTTTACTTTAGGGACTGTATCTTATATGTTTTAGGTTAGTGGGAAAAGATTGACCTCAATCCACTTGGAGATCTCATCCTAGGTATTATTGTTTTATTTTATACCTTATACATTTCATCCAATTTATATTTTGTAGATTTTTTAGATTATGTGTTGTATTTTATCTTATAGTATTCTACTATATTTAAATTCAATTTAAAATTCTAATTATTTTAGTTTTCATGTGTTTCCAACGCATGGAATATTTATACTGGTTTCCTTATAAGATTTCATTGCTAGTAAAGTATTATTTACCTAGAATAAAGTGTACCAATTGAGTATATTTTGATATCATGGAGCTTGTCACCTGATCAGGGGGATCAGAAACACCACTTGGTCCATGTCATAGACCATTTAGGAACCTTGGATGGATTGGACTAGACTGATATATGATAGTTTATAAAATAGTTTTTTGTATAGTATTTGGTTTTATGTACTCAACCATGAGAAATATATATTTCTAGCTATATTTGAAACTAGAGTAAGTGAAATTACCCCTTTAAAAATTATCAAAAACTCTTTGGTGGGATCATACTGAGCTTGGTTTCTATCACACCCCATATACAAATTTTTATGTATGCCACTCTTATGGTTTATTTTTGGGATCCTTGGATCTATGATCT
The DNA here is from genome assembly GCA_963277665.1 of Viscum album. Taxonomy (NCBI): domain Eukaryota; kingdom Viridiplantae; phylum Streptophyta; class Magnoliopsida; order Santalales; family Viscaceae; genus Viscum; species Viscum album. The sequence goes on along the minus strand of OY728166.1, from coordinate 148,759,967 downwards.
TATCGGGATCATGGTTATATATGGTTGATCTGCTTAAGGTAGGTGGTTATGTTGAGTGATTGTGGGTCACACAAAGATAGATGGTAGGGTTTAGACTATTTTATCCATCATATATTATATATTTTCCAGTAGTCTTAGTTTTCTTTTTTGGATTACCTCATATGTATATTGTTTCTCATCATTAGTTATTCAACTTATTAAAAGTTCCATTTTTTATGTTTCTATTTATTTATTTGATCTGCAATATATTTGATTAGATGTTGTTATTTTTATTCCAGGGTGAAATAATTACCAACTAGTTGGTTTGTCAATACCCTGTTACTTTTTTCCTTCCCAGGTTTATTGAGAATGCACCTCAGCCCTAACTATTGATTGGTTTGGGGTCTCAATTCAAAGATGTCCAAGGTTGGTTTCTGAAAATGATAAAAAGATTTTTTGGGATCACCAACCTGAAATACTGAGTCTTAATTTGATATTAATCCCACACTGACCTCTTATGAGTCCACATAAACTGATATCAAACATAAACACCTTCAAATTAATGTTCCAAACTTTTATAACTCACTTCCTGAATTGGAATAACTGAAACTAAACTCACTAAGTGGTATAATTGTGTTGAAACCACAAAAAATAGTATGTGGTTTGATTTTGACACACACCCAAACCTAATCTACCTAATATACCTAATTTAATTTCAAAAATCAGTAACAAATTACAAACAATTTCACAAAAAACCGTAAATAAATTCATACGTAAACATTCCTCAAGAAAAAACATTAGAAAACATGAACACCACCTCATGGGGTCTCCTCTATGAGCCATCCATGATGCCCCATGAAGCGGGATGACTCCACCATGCTTTGGTAGAATCATACCCTCAAAAACCTATTCTACCAAACCAAAATTATAGGTTTAATGAATTTGGTCTTTGAGTTTAGACCATGTGAATATTATTAATTATTCCCTTAAACATATTTGTATAGATGTCATGAATTAAGGGAATTGTTAGAACATTGGTATTAAGAATATAAAATAATATTTTTTTATTAAATTCACTGAATTAATTTACGAAAATAATGTTGGATATTTTTATTAGGGACGTGTATGGGAAGGTTGAGACCACGATTAAAATTTGAATGCAGGATTTACCCTTGGCGTGACATAAGTCTTGTTCAAATTAAACCTTGAGATGATGCGTAGTCACTAGAGGATTAAAAATAGTTTATTAAATAATTAAAATAAATTATTTAATTTTTATTGAACTAATTTTTATATATATAATCCCTTCTTATGAAGTTCTTTATTGTAAGATGCACAACCCTAGAGAATTATGATAGAGCTCCTCCCAATGATCCTTTGGTGAGCGATTAAGAGGAGAGTGAGAGGATTAATGAGTAATAAAAAAAATCACCATAAACATTAGTGTTCATGCATCCTTGACCGGGGATAAATCTAGTTTTGAGTTAGAGCCATTGTTATTGATTGGTGTGATTTATTATTAATGATTTTTGTGAGCATGGATTGGTTCCTTTTGAAATGAATCAATGTTTCAATATCACATATCATGGATAAATTGTATTGTTTTCCTAAAATTATGATTTTAAGATATTTTTTATTGAATTATGTGATTATTCCACTTATTTATTTTAATTTTATATCTTAGGAGGGTGTTAAATCACATGTGGTCATCGTAGTTACTTCTCTGTGTGGTTTTATGGATTTCTGTCTCTATTCTCTACATTTTCTTCACCAACCATCAAATATGGAAATTGATTAGACTATTATGTTTACTTATTCATTGAAATATTGTTTATTAAATATAAAAATTATTATTGTAGGTTTGACTATGAGGGTTATATCACAATAGTGGATTCATAGATGATGATGAGAGATTGGATGAGGCTATATTGTGAGGATTTCTGTGATAGAATTGTGTTTGGAAAATGAGAAGTTCATGTGATTTGTGGGGATCCATTTTTATAGTTATCAGTGATCGAATACTAGTAATCAATGGAGACAATCTCTTAGAAGACATGATAAATGGTGGATCAGGTTATATCTATAGTGGAATCATAGGTCGCAGTGAATAAATCAAAACAGAGTGGAATTTCTAAACAAAATACCGATTATAAGGTGTGTAGTTCAAAAAAACACATGTTGTGTATTTTGGGTGGTGCAACATCTAGGGTTTCTAGATGAGTTATATATCACATTACATATGATATTATACTACACGTCATGTATACCCTAATAAAATTCTCATCAAGTACCGGGCGTACAAACCCAGAAGGTCATAAATCCTTGCACGTTGTGTGGGTTAGGACCACATGTCATGTAGTGGACATGTTCATGACTTGGGATCCAAGGAAGAACACGATAAGTTCCCTATTAGATAATTTTTTTTGTATTATTGAATCATGTTGTGTGCTTGGGGACTGCTTGACACATGCATAAGGGGTAAATGAAAAGTACCTCTATAGGTCGTAAAAGATGTTTATACTATATTGCATTCTGTGTAGTTGGGCTCTTACATGCCATGAAAAACACCATTACATGAGCAAATTATTGTTTAAGTATTACATGTTGTGTCCCTCTCGACACAAACTGTATACCTCAGGGAACATTCTATGTACCTCAGAGCATAACCTATGTACATCGGGGTACATGTCGTGTACCTCAGGGCACATGCTGTGTAATACTACCAAAATTATCAGGGAGACATATTTCACTATAATGGTCTCATAGTTGTACCTTCATGCAGTCCCTTCTATGTAATTTTCCACATAGAATGTAATGGAGGCCCTATATTTGAAGAAATATTTTTGGTGCATGGTTTAGGGATAATGATCAATCCTTTCTATATTTTCATATATGATTTTTCAGACCGAGATTTGGAATTTGGTATGTTTTTATAATGAATAACCCTATCTACAAAAAGTGTTAGAATATGGTTTAGTTTACTCTCACCAACCTCGAGTAGGGTTTATAATAACCCTCATGTGTTAGGTGTATAATATTTTCCTCCTCTAGGATTAAATAGGGTCGATTATCCCCCCATACATAAGGAATAATATTGTTTACCCATAGAGTCGGTATTTCCCATGTTTATATTTCTCATGCATTTCATGGGATCTTCCATCAGATTAAGTATTCTCTCTTCCTACTAGGTATGTGAGATATTTAACCAAAATACTAGAGATATTACCTGATTTATTATAATTTGTTAGGATTCTTGGATTTTCATAAAGAATTACCATTTTTGAAGTTGAAAATATTGTGACTTCACTCCCAATCTAGTTCTTTATAAGAGAATATTTGTGTTTTTTCTTTTATACAATTGATTTATGTTATAGAGATAACTCTTCTTGATTATTTACTTCTTTGTTTATTTTCATGTTTTCCTATTGGGTATGTATATACTCACCCTAAATAGGAATTTCACACACATTTCATGTCTAATGTATATGATGGTTAGTTTTATGGTGATCCCACTTGACAATGTGTGGGTGGAGAAAAGTGGTACATGTTGTTGGTCACTACAGTAGGTGGTCAGTTCATGAAGTTTTCATGTAGGTACTTCTTCTCTCTAATTGTTCGGTGAGAACCTATTTATTTTTGTTGGTATTGTATTCTAACCCCTTTTTGTTTATGGATATGATGTTTTGTTCCATTTTGGATTCATTAAAGTCCATGCATGCATTATTACCCTAACTATTTAATTAATTATTATTATCCTTCATTTTTTCTTATTATGTATAGAGGATGTTTTATAATTACTATAGGCTAAGTCCTACCATAAGTGTGAAATCTTTAACTTTATCTAGTCACTATATATTTTTCCTTTGTAGATGGTATTGGGGTGTTACTATTGACTTACCACCAGACTTGGTGGGGCCTCAACGGGTTGGGAAATGTTAGAGTGGTATCAAATCATAGGTTTATCTAGTATAGGTTTTAGAGAAAGATTAATTTTTGTAATTGGTTTTAGATCTATAGAAATATTTTTAAAGTGTCACAAGTTTGGATCTCAGGATAGGGAACCTAGTAATGGTGTGGTGACTGAAAAATTCATTCACCGGGACTCTAATAACCTACTTATTAGATCAATACACCAAGGAACTAGTTTCTTGTAAAAAACTGGTACCTGTATCATATATGAATGAGTTTGTGATTTACCTCCCATGATATTATCTTTTATCTATGGTGCATCCTTTAAACCTATAATATGCTACCACATAGATAAGTAGTGTGGATTCCATGATACAGTTATGATGATGACCATATTAGTGATGATGCTTCAATTAAGGGTTTATTCAAGGAGTTTTTTCATCTAGAAGACCAGTGATTTTCCCTTATACCTATTGAGTAGCAGGAAAACCTACATCTAATGGTTCCATAGGATGCTCCATGAAAGATCGAGAAATAGTTGGTTTCGGTGATGCTTTATGATTAAATTCACAATCGAATCATGATTTATGATTTATAGATAAATAGTTTGTATATATTTTAGGGCGAGATGAACCCTCTAGAAGTATAAGAATGGATGGAGTCAATGGTTTACGTTTCCCATACTGTTTAGACCCCTCTCTAATAGATGGTAGTCCTAGTGAATAGTATTATTTTGGGTACCATGGGATGTTGGTGGATCTTGGTAATGAAATTTCAATATATGGTAATGATTCCATGGATTGAGTTTGATAACCTCTTCTGGGAAGAGTATTATCTTGTGACATTATGACCAATACGTGTCCAAGTGTTTTTGGAGTTATTGTAGGTAAATGTGTTTGTGGATGAGTATGTGTTGAGATATATTAATCCCATGTGATGTTTTTTTTGACAAGGTTCATGAAAGGTTCTTACAGGTGTAAAAGTTTGAGAGAGAGATCCAAAGATATATTCGAGTAAGATTTATTTCTCTTTGTATCCCTTCTCATGTTGGGGTATTGGAGAGATCCCTGAAAGTGGATAAATTTTAGGAAGAGGAGTATTAGGTAGTTACTTGGGTTATTAGATGCCATATATAAGAGTCATCATCCATTTTTTATAGGAAATAGGCCACTAGATCACAACATAAGAGATATTCTTGTGCTTAGGCTTTTACATAGGGATATGTATCCTGGGGAACATTGAGGGGATCTAGTTAGATAGGGGTAGGAGATGCTACAATTTTAAAGGAAATGATAAACTTGAAAAGTATTCCTCAACTCATTTTATGAAATCAGATAAACATATAGTGGATAATCTTTCATGGTAGAGGTAAAATAATAACTTGGAACCACCTAGTGGTGGCTAAGGTGGACCCTAGGGAGGATGTTATAACAGTGTAATTGAAGGAATTACATGAGGTGGATGAAATTATAATTAAATTCGAATACTAACACCTTTATGAGTTGTATGCTGGGTATAGAGGCTACGTGACCAAAGATGTAAGAAACTACATGTGATAGAGGGATATTATTGGGTGTCTAACAACATGATACAAGGTAAGATCAATGTTCTTTACCTTGGAATAGGTTCTCATAGACATGGGTGAGAGACATTATTTCCTTGAAATATACCTTGATATGATTCTTGTAGCTAGATACATGCACTAAATGTAGTTATTCAATCAAACACATTTAACAATAGTGTGACCTAGAACTCAGAGGGGAGGGTTTCTCTGGGGATATTTTAGTTGCTGTGATGTATGCTTGTGATGTAATTTTGGTATAGAATGGTTATATGTAGTATACACCTAGATTAATTTGTTTATCTAGAGAGTGAGTTTCATTCCGGGATATGGATCAATATTTTCCATTTTCGGTGAGAAGGATTTATAGATAAGTTAAACTGGGATTGTATGAAGGAGGTTTCATTGAATTTTAAACCAGTTTTCCATATTAACCCCTGGAGAAAAAGTCTCCATGAAATTATTATTTCCAAAAAATGGTGGAGGAATATGTTCATTTCTTCATAGAAGAAGTACAAATTTAATATCTATCAGTTTCTAAAATATTATTGTGAAGAGATTATGAAATATGTACACTGAGATATTGATTTCAGAAAGCCTAATGAATGCATTTGTGATGAAAATTCATAAATAAATTATAAAGGAAGGTATCTACAATGTCATATTCAATAAAACAATTCATTGTGTTAGTGTTTTTTGTGATATTTTGGTGGTTTTAGAAGAAATATATGGAAAATTAGGGAAAAAAGAAGGCTATAGATTCTATATCAAGGAATGAATTTAATTTTTTTTGATTAGAAACCAATTTTTTTTAAAGATTAGCTTATGTTAAAATAAAAGAAGAGGAGGAATAAAAATAATACTTCCAAGAATCAGAACATACTTGTTGAGGAATGTGAGACCAAGGCCAATGTTAAATATTTTCCTAACATTAATTTTATAGATTCTTGTATGTTTGAAAATTCAAATTCACCCATGAAGATTGACGTAGATATATATTTAGTGTAAGGTGTTAGAATGTCATTAAGTCATTAATCTAGAGAATTTTCATACAATAACCATAATGAGATCCAATCCCTTTTTGAGAAATAAGGTCAATTAAAGATTGTTTGTAATGTGAGAAATGCATTCAAAGGATACTATTCCATAGAGAATAGAATATTGAGGAAAGTGGGGGTGTCTTTAATAAATAAATTATTAAAATTGGTGATAAAATGAAGGATCATAATGACCTAATTGAAGAAATTTTCTTAAAAGTTAGAAAAAATTTCCATGAAGAAGAATCTAAATGTGAGAATTATCACTCTCAAAACCCAACTTTAAATTAGATTAATATTTGGAATGGAAGATCACTCAAAGATAGAGAGTATTCCTGCTCAACTAAAGGAGAAAAATGAGAATGTTTAGGAACTTTAAATGAAGTTAAAATAATAAAATATGATGATGGATATTTTTCTCATGGCCGAATCCATAAGTGGAGTATGAAAAAAAATCTAATTCTGGAATTAAAGAGTAAATGGAAGGTTCTTGATAAATATGATGTTAAAGTATCTCTATGGAAGGTATGAACAATGTGATACTATTATGGAATCATGGTATACACCACTAGTGTGTGTCTAGAATCCTAAAATCTCAACGGTGTAAGAAAATATGTTGTGACTACATCTCAACTAAGGAATAATTATATAAGACTTTTTTTTAATAAGAGGAATTTTCATTTTTCTAACCACAGACATATGGATCGATATTATAGTAATGGAATAAATAAAAATTAGTAAGGAAATCCTATATTATTATTAAAAATAGGAAGAATGTTTACACTGAAAGAAAATCCATTATGATGAATAATATATTAATCACAATAAAGGATGGTATTATTGGAGCTCAACAAAGAGTGCATCAAGAACCTATAATGGTTTGAACATTTCATCCCCTATGGGGAACAAAATAAATTATCAAATAATAAAAATAAAGTTTCTATTTCTATTAGAAATTTGGATGATCATTTTTTGGTCTCCATCAAGGTATATACTTGGAGTGGGGAGGGGTGAGGGGTAAATTAGGGTATTTTAGATTTTAAAACCTCTTACTTTATCATGATATTTTCCTCCAATTATGTGGAATAATTATTTGTATAACTCACTATCTCAAAGTCTCAAAGTCAATTTCTTTTAAAAGGTAAATTCTGGTTTACTGAGAACATTACAAGTTACTAAAAAATAGATATAAATTACCAATAGAACAACATTTCAAAGAAACACATCCATATACTACTAACAATATAAAAATACATGGGTAACACATTACTATAAATTGAAATAAACCAAAACATGAAAGAAAACAAGATTTCAAAAATCAAACCAATACTTCATCATTTTCAACACTATAATGAGTTTATAGATATCATACCTTCAAAAAACTCATTACACATATATTTATCCTTGAATCTTGAATCTAATAATTTTAATCCACTAGAAGAAAATCTATAATCAATACACAATTTCGAACCATATGAAGAGAAATGTTTACCCAATTGTATCAAACATCATATTATCATTAAAAATGCTCCAATTTATGATAAAATAATTACAAAATGGATAAGTTCAAACCATAATTCGACCATCTTCAGAAAAATTTACACAAATATAAACAATTTATAGTGACTAATATATGGATGGACTGATACCATACAGAGAATGGGTAGAATAAAAAATAAAAATAGAGGTTATGTAAACATAGAAAACCCCATAAGGGAACTAAAACGTGATACAAAATCTAGTAATTGAACACAAAAATGATGAAAAACAACTCAACAACATTAATATTACCGCACCTATGCAAGAGAAAGACCCATAACACTAGATCACTAAGTCACCAATAATGCAAGGAAGAAAGTACATTGACACTTAGGGATGGAAGTACCATTACCCAAAAAAACCAATGATATGGGATATTAAATGAATTAAATGGTAAATAAAATAAATGGTTTTTACTTGGTTCACCCAAATTAGTTTAATCTAAAGAGCATGCAATCAATAGTGTACCGATTCCCCAAGAAACTCAGTAAACTACTTTATATGTTTTTAAAAAATATATTGACTTCACTAAACCTATGAATACACTATCCACACATAAAACATGGAAGAACTCACTGCATCCCTTCTTCATAACATGTAACAAAATAATCCTCTTCATAAATAGGTTCTCACTACCCCCTGTGATGATTTTATTCTTCATGAAATATAGACAAGAAATATACCTCAATTGGTGTGAACCTTTTACACAAGATAAAAATTTTCCCATGAGAATAAACCCTAGGATAATCCTCTTGTGTCATCTTTAACTTTCTAAAACACACGCTTGGAATTTCCTTCTTCATTCTAGTGAGAAAATTGGAATCTTCTTCTTATACCTTTAGATAATGTCACTAGTGTGTGTGAAATTATCACCTCTTCATATTAATTTTTTCATTTATATTTTTCATGAAAACATTACCATGAATAATTATAATATATAAATGTAAATATGTTCATCCCTATTTCACTTAAAAAAAATTATTTTGTCCTTATATCAATGATTTTTAGTTGAAAATGATAAATATTCTTGGTATAGAACATTCTAAAAAATACATGGAAATTTATATATCCAATAGGTTGAATAAGTATTTCAAAAATTTATCTGTGATAATTCCTCATTTAATGATATATATTTTTAATTTAAATCTATATGAAAATTGAAAATTAATTGGATATTTAATTCAAACTATTCATTTTAAATTCAATACTTGAAATACTTGATTAAAATATTCAAATTTTGCATGAATTTTAGGATACCTAAATACTGATGTTGATATATAATAAAAAATAAACTAAAATTCAAACCACCAGAACAATTCTTAAAGGGTATGGACCCTACATTGAGCATGAAACCCACGTAGGGCATGCAACCAATTCTAGCTGCAATGAACCCTACATTAACCATAATGAACCCAACACAAAAAGTGAGTCATCTTCATTCCTATTCCAAACATTCATAGATTCTCTAAGGTATACCCTATATCAGAATACCATCAACCCTATATCATGTTGGTTCAACCTTACATCACTGTAGATCAACCCTATTAGTTGGAATCAACTCTAAATCACTAACATCTTCTCTAAATAACTCTATAATAAACCCTAGAACCAACAATGAGAAAAAAACATAATATAGCCTTAAAAAAATACTAAAATTAGAATAATTATAAATTTAATCCAATTGACTTTCAGATATAAAATTCAATGTTCTTCATGAAATCAAAAGGTGTTTCAGATAATACTTCACAACTATTTCCAACAAGAACATCCTAAAAACAATGAAAATTAATTTTTTAATACCATATCCCCATTTTAGTTTTTTTATATCTATAAAACACTCATAGAAGGATAAACACCTTAAAACTTCAATGTCTTTTAGAAATAATAGACTTGATCATGAATAAACAATCTGAATACCCAACCCCATGGTGTATAAAAATGAATCACTAATCATAAATTATAGGAAAATTTGATCCATTATTGGTGTGAGAAACAAAAATTAAATAAAATATACTGGTTTGAGTAGATTAAAATAGGGGGGGTGAATTTCCATTTTAAAAAATTAAATAAATAAAAGAGAACAAAATAATGCTTTAAAATATATAGAAATATCATAAAACTATTTGATATTAAAAATATAAATCATAAAAAGGGATAAATTAGTTAATTATTTATGAAAAATTAAATGTGGGAAGAAAAAGAAAAATAGAAAACTTGATAAAGGAGTTGGATAAAACCACATAAAGTTCCCCTACATATCCTCCCTTCATGGAGGCCTGAGAGGGCCATATTTAACCCATTGGTTATAATGGAGATCCAATAAACATAAGAGTCCATTGGTTTTAACTAAAATGAAGAACCAAATAGTTACTTTTTTTTAATATAGAATAAAGTAACCAATAACCCTTTATTTTGAACAGAAAAGAAATAAACCAACAATTAGAAGAAGGATGAAGAAAATAGATTGTTTTCATTTTGGGAAACCTATTAAAATATGATTATATAATCCCAAAAAAAGATAATAATATGAAATAAGGTGAGATAGAGAGAATAAAATTGTGAGATACAATGGTTTATAAAGATAAGGGTACAAATTCTCAATTGAAGAAGAATAAATAGGACATAAATGATAAATCAAATAATCTTGATGGTGCTTTATGATTGTTGATGATGTACATGACTTGAATAGTTCCCATTGATGTTATAAATTCACCACCAATGATGTTAAATTTACTATTTATATTAAATAGATGATAAATATAATAAATTTTAAGAGAATTGAATATTATAGAGGAATACTAGATTGTTGATTATTAGAAGACATTTCTTTGGAATCATACTTCGATGGGATGATGATCCATGCCTCTAAATATCTTTATTTATAAATTTATAGGGTGTTATGGTGGTTAAAGACCATGAAAATGATTTAACGAGATGATTATATCATTTTAACCACTATTTAATTTGATTTGGAAGGTTATTTAATGGAACCACTAGTTAGTTGCTAGATGCCACCGACCAGCCGATGTGAAAGGCAGTGGAACAAGAGTTTTGGAATTTGTATCTGTTAGTCGGTGAACATACCATTGGAATATAGTGTAGTACTACTAGATAATGGTGTTTGTTTTGATATACTATAATGCCTTGATATTTTAAAACCAGAAAATTTTGTTTTATAGCGTATGCGACACAGAACAACGAGCATAAACGACCTGCAAAATATACTATTTGTATATGACTATTATAAAAAAATAATTTAATTAGAAGATATAAATAGGATTAAAATTAATTTGATTTATATATATATGGGTCCTAATAAATAAAAATATATTGATTAATTATTAGGAAATAAGAATTCATTTTAAATGAATACATTTTATTCTTAAAAAAATAATTTTTCTTCAAAAATTATTTTTATTTCTTTTTTTGAGAAAATATTATAAATTAATTTTGGAAATTTTGGAATGAATATTTTATAAAATAAAATTAATTTTTTAAATCATAACATCAGAGTGAATTTATGGTGAATGGTTTTTATTTTTATGAAATGATTTTTTTAGTGAAGAGTGAAAATTAATGATTTCTCAAATACTATCATTTATTTTCATTGAATCGTATAATTTAAATGTCCCATTATATTTTGGACGTGATATTGAAGTTAAAAAATAATAATTTTTTTATAATAATTTAATTAATATCATTTTAATCATAAATTTTCATTATTTCTTTATAGTTTATTTTTATGCTTAAAACCACAATTTTATGAAAACTATTTTAAGTGAAAAAAGTTTGTCCATTTTTATAAATTAAACAAACCCCTAATAAAAAAATATTTAAATGAATTTAATATATTATATAAATATTTTTATGAATTTTAATTTATATAATTTTTATTTCTACTCATTGAGTTAATACAAGATCATCCATTGCTTGAAAAATGCATTTTACAAAAAAAAAATCATTTTTTGTCACGCTTTATGGGGTTATTATAAAATAAATTCATGACAATTATAGAGGTTTAATTAGGTAAAATAGATTCCATATTTGGAATAATAATAATTAATACTAGTTAATAAGTTCATCATAATTTTTCGTTATAATGAATTGTAAAAAAAGTAAAAATATGTTACCATGGTTAAGATTAAAATAGGTTTATTAGGGGTTAAAATATGTTTATCGGGGGTTAAACTAAAGAGACAAGGGTTAAAATGAATTCAAAACATGTATAAATTCTATTAAATGGACATATTTATACCCTTATTACCTTAGTATCAAGATTTAATTTTTTTATTAGACACTAGTCCTTGAAAATGACATATATAATAATTTAAGTGAGGAAAAGATGAAAAAGTCACCCTCTTCTATTTAAATATCTCTTATGTGTTCACAAAGAGACAAAATAATGTAGCGAATGAATATAAATGGTTAATTTTAGAATAATAAAATTATTTATATAATGTAAATTTATTTGTCATTTTTAATAATTATATAATTATCTTAAATTCTTATTCAACACTGATGTATTATTTATTTAATTAAAAGGAAAATAAAATAAATGATTTTAAAATTATTTAAAGAAATATTATTTTAATGAATTATTGTGTTAAATTTTTTTATATAATTATAAAATTTTTGGGGTGTTTTAATGTTTTATATTCAAATTTTTTTGTCTCGATGTATTTAATGTAAAATTAAATGAATAGTGTCAAAATTTACATTAATGATATTTTTTAATAAAAAACATTTCATTAAATGATTTAAAATTCATAAAAATATTATTTTAATCCAAGTAAATTATATATTGTTTATAATAACATCCATGGTCCATTTATTGTCCATTTTACATTTTATGGGAACTTTATCGACCACTAAAGAGAAAAAAAATTAATACCGTGGTAATTGTCAAAAAGACTTAACACGAGTTAAAAAAAGATAACGGTGAAAAAATAACAAAAAATTATCAATTTTTTATTTTATGATAGGATCAAATAATATTATATTATACTATTTTAAATTTTGATCTACTAGAATGTGAAAATAGATTAGTATTAATTTAATACATTAATAAATTTTAAAAGTGCCCCTCCCCTCACTTATAAAAAGAAACCTCCTCTTCTCTTTTATACACTCATAAAAATAATTTTTGTTCAAAAAATACCCACCCAAATCAATTTATTAATTCCATTTCCTTTTACTATAGGCCTTGGTTTTATTATAAAATCCTCTAAGAAAGTATTTTGGTTTAAACCTAAAGAGGTTTTCTGAATAAGTGGTATCATTCTTAACTTAGCATTTTATTTTTTTTCTTCTTCAAATTCCATAAAATATTTTTAATCTATGGTGAAATAATGAAAAAATTATATTAAATATAATTTTATTTTATTATTCTAAATTAATAACCTATATCCATCTCCTCTTCCATCAAATGGGAAACAAAACTATCGATGATTTGTATGAAGGACTATCGCCTCATGAATCGATGTCATTAATTATCCATCACCACCTATCACTGATAGATATAATGATTTATTTAAAGTAAATATGTGATATTAATGATATAAATATATTTTCTTTAATTATAATATCAAACCTATTTTATTACTGTCCAACCCGTTGGAAAATGATAACGTCGCTCGTGCGTACATGTGGACTACTATCTCCGTGAAGTGATGTGATTCGTTTTTCATTTTTTCTTTATATGGATGGTAATAGAGATGTATTTTTTTTTGAATATATATAATATATATGATATTATAATTACTCTATAAAAGATAATTATTATTTACCATTATATTATTCCATTCATCAAAAAATGAAAACAACATTTATGCGTACGTACAATCTACCATCTATATGAATGGTGTATTTCATTTTCCATCTATAACTTTTAAAGATGACTATAAATATATATATAATTAATACATATTATATTTATATCATGATAAAAATTATTGAGATTATGAAACCATGACTAATGTATAGGGACGAAAAACTACCAAACCAAAATATACATTAAAAACAAAGCATTTATCACCTAAAATAATGTTTTTAATAAAGAATTTCAATAAATGAGTGATAAAATGGTTATAAGTAAAAATATATTGTATGATATATATTATTATGGTAATTTAATTATTTATAATAATGTTAAATTTATTATAAAGGAGGTTTTAATACAAAGGAATGAAGTCCGACCCGAGGTAAGGGAATTTCGTCTCACTTTTATTTCTATGGGACACATGCCATATTCAACACTTTATTCTTTTATGTGTTATATATAAAACATATTAATAAATTTTATGGTTATTAAAATTAAAATTACATTATATACATATCCATACAAGTTTATTTATTTCATGTGGTTTATGACTCAAAAGTTACCAAAGTGGTAAGGGTTTTATTTTACAATATCATTGTTTTTCAAGATTGTTTATAAGTGTTATTTTAATGATGATATATTATGATATATCTCTCAATAAACTCATAAATTTTATTTTACTATGGAAATTTATAATGATTATATGTTTTCCTTTCATTTTACTCTCTTTAAGTACTTAAGAGACGGAAAACATGTTTTTAAGGAAAACCGAATTTAATTCTCTCTTTGGTCAAAAATCATTTTTCTTACATATCCATTTTTTCTAAAAAAATGCTTTTAAGAATGTTATTAATATTTCTCACATATTTTTAAATTCATTTTTGCCCATGTTGTTGTTTTTAAAAAATATTTTACAATGAATCTACTTGTTTTTTTTCTGAACAAGGTACTTTTGAATTTTTATTAAAAATGTGAAAGGAATATTTGTTTTAACATAAAAGATATGATTTTTTATACCATAATGACCACTAAATTATTTTATTAATCCTTTAAAATATTTCAATGTTGTTTTCAATGAACTTTTTTCGTTAATATTCAGGAAAGTTTTTGATTTTAAATATCAAATTTCAAAGTGAAAAGGGTATTTTACTTAGGAAATATTTCAATAACTATTTTAAGGGAATATTTATTTATTATGACATGATTTTATGTTAATTTTGTTTTACTAGGGATATGATACACTAGTATCATCCTTATTATTTCTATGTATTTTTTATGAATATGATGAAAAGATGTTTATGAAACTTGTTTCTTCTATATGGGATATGCTATGTTTATGAAACCCATTTCATTTTCTTGGTTTATGATATTATGAATGTTTTATGATATTATAGAAT
Organism: Viscum album; assembly: GCA_963277665.1. NCBI lineage: Eukaryota > Viridiplantae > Streptophyta > Magnoliopsida > Santalales > Viscaceae > Viscum > Viscum album. The sequence goes on along the minus strand of OY728166.1, from coordinate 148,744,727 downwards.
ATATATATATATATATATATTATTTTAATAATTTTATTAGTGGGAATGGAATTATATATCCCTATAGTTCATTGGATAAAGATGTTTATCTCATGAGGTAAATTTGGATGCAATAGGGAGTGAACCTAGTTCCGTAACGAAATCTATCAACTATGATAACATTTGGAGAGAACCTTGAATACTATAATGGTTTTAGGAGTGAAACAATTCTATTACTATAGTCATGGAAATAATCCTTTACTACTAAGAAAATGATTTTCTATTCTTATATGTATTCCAAACAAACTCACATATTATGATAATGTTATGCTCTCATGGATCATGTTCTTTGATTAATTTATGATTAATGTCTTATGAACTTCCAATCCTTATGCCATTAATCAAGATTATTATATATTATATTAAAGGTATGGTTTTAAAATATTATGATAACGTTCTCACACCTTTTTTCTCATGTAATTTTTTTGTTATGATTGATATTTCCCATTTTTATCCTTATTATACATATAAGATCACCCTTTCTTATGTTTCCATTCCCAAGGATATAAAGAAAAGTATTATGTGTGATATGTTTAAGAGGGGTTCAAGTTATGAATAAAAAAGTGGGAGATGATGTAGATCACTTATGAACTAGTTGTTTATGTATCCATGTTTCTAAGGACACTAAACCTTCATGGTGCTCAGACTTGTTTTTGTAAAATGAAATGAATATTAATCTATTAAGATGTAATATATATGTTAGAAAAGTATGGGTTAATATATATAATGAATGGTTGGTTCACTCCCAGCTATTAGGCAATGCTTCAATACTATATTAGACTTGGTAATGGTCCTTTATAACCACTTTCAACACCTTTTTTGTCTGATTTCCTTCCTACAACTATAACTCAAAGAAAGAACTAAAAACACAGTTAAATCACACTTGAAACAAGTTAAAAAATAATTAGAGTGTTTGTGATCATTAAAAAACTATATGATTCAATGATCTCCTATTTCTTGATGATTACAAACATCTGATATAATAACTATGATAAGGAAGAGTGAAAAGGTAAAAAGGAATCAGTTACAGATTTTTCAGGAAACCATGTTTCCCTTTTTATAAAGAAATTCGCTTCTTTTTGATATCAATATATTATCTCCCCTTTTATGTATAAAATTTTGAAACAATGTTTTCCACCATGAATAAAATATATTTGAAATTACATACATTCTTTTATATTTTTATTCCATATCAAACACCCACTTTGTGATTAACATAAATAAACTTACAGAGAAAGAGGGTTAGATAAAATAGATGTAAATTATAAACATTGATCAAAACATTTTTAAAGAAGATAATAGAGAGAATTTATAAAAAAAATTCAAAGGTCAATACCATTTATTTCATTTATAAAATAAAATATCACATAAACTTAATTTTAAAAATAATGTACATTTATAACATGCATAACAATATCAATTCCACTTTAATAAAATTATTACATATTAAAGTAATATTATTTTCAAACTATCCTGATTTCAAAAAATAAATAGATAAAAATAATTGTACACTAGAATCCATGTAGATATTAATAATTAATATCGTACTAAAAATAATGAAATACATGAACAAAAAATACATTCAATAGTAAAAATTTGTAATAAATAATCCTTTAACCATGTATAATGATATTAAAATAATTATAAAATATTTTCTAGTAATTAAGAAAAAAATTCCACGAGATAGGAATCTAAATACATAATTTTAAGAATTTTTTTTTTAATATAACACATTCTTAAGCAAAGTATACAAATAAAAACTTATGGATGACACCATGTCAAAAATAAAGATTAACTAAATACTTCTTGTCGATCAATAAAACAAACATGTTAATGATTATCACAATCATAGATATAGGTAATATAGAAAAGATCAATCATTAAAATATCTCAACCTATATAAAAAAATAGATTATATTAAGAAAAAGATACTTCCTAGAATTTATAACATTTTCAACTCCATGTATTTTCCTTTATTGTATACACACTATATAATATTTCAAAGAGGATCGGTGGTGAATTCTACCAAGATATAAAATGTGAGTGCCTTTGGGTACCTATATTTTTTCTCTGACATTGTTAACATTAAAAAACACTACTAGAAAAACAGGTATTTGCGACGGGCTATTTGCGACGGGATCCCGTCGCAACTGGCTTTTTGCGACGGGGGCCCGTCGCAACTACACTTATTTGCAACGGGCCCGTCGCTAAAGAATTTTTTTGCGACGGTCATTCCCCCCGTCGCAAATAGTATTCCGTATTTTTGTAAAAAACTTTTAAAATAGTTTTTGTGACGGTACCGTCGCCAAAATGATTTAAAAAAAAAATAAAAAACTATTAATAATACTAGTATTTGCGACGGGCATCGTATCCCGTCGTAAATACTTTTTTTTAAAAAAAATAAAAAACTATTAATAATACTAGTATTTGCGACGGGTATAGTATCCCGTCGCAAATACTATAAAAAAAATAAAAAAAAAATAAATTATTAATAAATTATTTTAATTAATATAATAATAGAATTATAATTTACAAATGAAAATAATAAATTATTTTAATTACTATAATAATAGTAGAATTATAATTCAAAAATAAAAAATAATAGAATATTAATAAATGATTTAATTAATATAATAATATTACAATTATAATTCATAAATAAAAAAATATTAATAAGTTATTTTAATTAATATAAAAATAATAGAAGTATTTTACATTCAAATATTAAAATAATTCAAGTATTACAAAAAATATAATTAAATTATAATATTATAAAATTTTAATATATATATATAATTTTAATATATATATATATAATTTAATATTATAAAATATAAATAATATTATTATTCATATTAATATTGTTATTTAAAAATATAATATTATTAATATTTTATAATGAGACAGAAACTACGAATAGAAAAAAAAATATTTTGATTTCACAAATTTTATAACAGAAATACAAACTCTAATCTGAAGGAGGGGGGGAGGGGGGGGGGGGAGGTGGGGGATCTGCATATGGTGGTGGAGGAAACTACATCCCTAAAGCATGAGTGAGTCGGCGCATGTACTCCATCTGCTCCTGATGCTGCTTCTGCCACCGACTCGCCTGCTCCTCGTACAGCTGCTGCTGGCGTCGACGCTCCTCCTCATGCTGCTGACGCATCTGCTCCTGCTCCTGTTAGAGACTCTCTATCTATGCAGTCTGAGATCGCAACTGATCCTCATACTGTGTAGAAGAAGATGCACGAGCTCCTCTCGAGTTGGACGCCGACATCGCAGCACTGCCATAATAATCTCCGGGAGTCAGTCGAGAGCCGATACCAACTACCCGGCCCTTCTCGAAGGCATACTGGGTGGCCTGCATCCATGCCGCCTCATCAAACTGACGGGCAGTGGTCTGATCCGATGACTCGGCCTAACCCTCAGGCCGGGCCTGTGCCGCTGCGGCCTCATATGACTCCTATAGTTGCAATTTAAAATTAAAATTGTGAATATATTATATGCAGTTAATTTTTAAACTTGAAAACAAATAATACTGACCACGATGTGATGCTGACGATCACCTCTGAGCTCCCTAGTAGCAGGATCACTATACATCCTCCGATATACGTCGTACTCTGTAATATCGGGGTGCTCGACAGCCTATAAGAATAAAAAATAAATTGTTAATATTTATAGTTATATAAAATATTTATAAACATTTATTATGTGAATAGATTAATGAAATCTTAGTCAAATCCACAGGTTATCACACAGGTTATCACACCTCCGTGTGCGTGGATCAAACCCAAGACGTGGACGTCGCTCGGGGACGGGGTCAGGAATCATCAATCGTGCAAGACCGCGCCCCCTCCGCGTACTCCCTGGAGCGCCTGCAGGCTGAGGGTCATCTGTCAGCAACTCATCCGCATAAAAAGTCAGGTCAGCATCCGCCAACGCACGAAATGTGGTGTCGTCCATATGAAACAGAAAATGTTAATGTTAGCATATAATTGATAATTACTATTATATATACATATATACATATTATGATTGTATATAAATACCATGGAATGCTATCAATGTTCATCTTCATCATCATCTTCATATATGTCAATGCCATCTTCATATTCCTCCTCAACATCATCGATATCCATTCGAGTTACAGTTTCTTCATCTCTTACCGTTTCAAATTCATATGTGACATCATGAACATCATCGTCATCACCGACTCTTAAATGTGGGGTGTCGTCATCGATACTCATGTCTCTTTGTAAAAAAGATTGATTTTGAGTACTCTCTTGAAAAACTTCAATTCTTTGCACATCAGTGAAAGAACATTCACTTTGACTAAACTGATTGTCTCGAATTTTGATTTTTATTACACTCCACCAATCAGTCAAGTCTCTTGATGTTGCACAGTACTTTTCATAATAAACTTGATATGCCTGTTGAGCCAATAAGAATGGTTCATTTACTGCGAGAACACTTTTACATTTAATATCGATGATTCCATGAGTCGGATGAACACGCACGCCTCTCTCTGTATCCAACCACCGACATTTGAACATGGTTATGTAATGTTGTCCAAGATAACAGAGTTCAATGATTTCATCAAGTATGCCATAAAAGTCAACTTCATTTTCTCGATGATGAGATCCTCTCAAGCTAACTCCACTGTTCATTGTTTTTTTCGATTCCCCATATGCATGTGTGTGGAATCGAAATCCATTCACCACATATGCATTATAAGTTTTAACAAGTTTGGAAGGTGGGTTACTCAATACACACAGCCGTTTGTCAATTTTATCAGCATGTCGAGACACCTGAAAATTTGTGAAATAATTATCAATATAGTAAACTATACATTGAATGAGTTGCTAAAAGATAAAGAATTTATGTTACCAGTTTTTGAAACCACTGAGAGAAATTTTTCAGTCGACGTTCTTCGAGAGCAGCAGCTGTAATTTGTGGAATTTGTTTCTTGATATGATTATAATACAACCTATAAAAACCAAAGTTATTTATTATAACATAAATGATAGAATAAGTGATATAAACACTTACAGTACAACTGATGTCATCTCTTCACAGTTGAGCAGAACATACGTATGAGCTCTATGATGTTCATCATCTGAAAGCCAGCGTTCAGAAACTCCACCAAAACCAAGCTCTGACTGGTTGAAAACAGATAATTGATTGTCGATTTCATCAATATTCCTCTCATTCCATCCCATTCAGTTGTGTTTTGAAGGATACTCAGATTCAAAATAATGGGAGCAGAAAAAAGATATTTCCTCTTGCAAATAAGCTTCTGCAATAGTTCCTTCAACAGATGCATTGTTGCGTACTTTTCTTTTCAATTTTTGCATGCATCTTTCAAATGGGTACATCCATCGAAACTGTACCGGACCTCCATATTTGGCTTCATATGTCAAATGTAACATCAAATGTTCCATTGAGTCGAAGAAAGACGGCGGAAATATTTTTTCCAGTTTACATATAATTACAACAACATCTTTTTCAAGTTTGCCTAGAGCATCATAATCTACTGTAGCCGCACAAATTTCCCGAAAAAAATGAGACATGTCTGTTATGGAATCCCAAATCACAGAATTCAACAGAACTCTTAATCCAATGGGTAGAAGTCTCTCCATTATAACATGACAATCATGACTTTTTAATCCAGTAATATGACCATTCTTTACACATCTACCCAAATTGGAAGCACAGCCATCTGGAAGTCTCAAATCTGCAATCCACTGACAAAATAATAAACGGTTTTCTTTAGACAGTGTATAAGCTGCTTTTGGTTTCAGTAACATTTCTGTTCTGACATTCTCAAATAGTTCCAATTCTGGACGCCTGCAAATTTGGGCAAGATCTAAAAGTGCATTTACATTGTCTTTGCTCTTTCCTGGCGTATCCAAAACTGTATGAAACAAATTATCAAAATAGTTCTTCTCAATATGCATGACATCTAACATGTGTCAGACCAACAAATCAGACTAATATGGAAAATCCAAAAATATGCTACGTTTAATCCAATTGTGTTCTTTCCCAAAACCAGAAATTTTCTGTTGGTTTATTGTGGGACCAAAAGTGATGGGAGGTAATGAAAATACAACCGATTTTAACTCCGAACCTGATAGCATTTTTGGAGGTCCATCCCTTTCAGCTGTTCCTTTTCTGAAATGAGATCTGTTTCTGCGAAAAGGATGATCAGCTTGAAGAAATCTGCGATGACAGTCAAAATAACAAGGTTTCTTTCCATAAATGAGCATAAATGCTTTGTTCTCTCCCATACAGTAAGGACATGATTTCTGACCATGTGTACTCCAGCCAGATAACATACCATAAGCCGGTAAGTCACTTATTGTCCACATCAATGCTGCTCTCAGTATGAAATTCTGTTTCGTTGCAACATCATATGTACTGACACTAGTACTCCACAATAATTTTAATTCATCAATCAATGGCTTCAAATAAACATCAATATTTTTCTTCGGATGTCCTAGAATTAGTAAAGTCAAAAAGATATATGGCTCTTTCATCAACATCCATGGAGGTAAATTGTACGGAGTTAAAAAAACAGGCCAACATGAATATTGACTACCATAAGATCCAAACGGACAGAAACCATCAGTGGAAAGGCCCAGTCGAAAATTTCTAGCTTCTAAAGCAAAGGATGGATGCACTCTATCAAAATGTTTCCATGAATCACCATCGGCTGGATGATTCAAGCTTTTATCAGTTGAAATATTCTCTTTATGCCATGACATCATTGTCGTTGTATTCTTAGACATGAATAAACACTGAAGTCTGGATGTAAGCGGAAAATATCTCAACTGTTTTACAGGAATCAAACCAGACTTCCCGTGTTGCCCTTCTTTATATCTCAGTTGCCCACATGTGGGACAACTATCCAACGACTCATTTTCCCCAGAATATAAAATGCAGTCATTTGAACATGCATGAATCTTCTGACAAGTAAGTCCCAAATTTCGAACCAACCTCTTACTTTCATAGTAATTTGCAGGTAAAACATTTCCTTCGGGTAACAGTGTTTTCAGCAAAGAAAATATCTGGTCAAAACAGGTGTTTGACATTCCGTTATCTGATTTGATAGCCATAAATTTTGCAACTGCTTCTAATTTGCTCATCTTGCAGCCAGGATATAATGCATCCTCAGCAGACTTCAACAACTCATAAAATTCAGACGGTCCCAACTCAGGATTTGAAGCTATATCAACCGGAGTTTCTGTATGTTGAACAGATGAACCTGCAACATCATGTACTAAATCTTGAAACTGGGATGGATCCGGAATCAAGTTGGTATCACCTGCTCTGGAACTGCGTTCACCGTGTTGATACCAAAAAACATAATTTGCTTGAAAACCAAAACGCAAGAGATGTTCCCCCACTTTGTCAAACATGTCAAATGTTCTCAATGCACATTTTCTACAAGGGCATTTTATCTTTCCTTCTGAAACAAATTCTGTATTTGATGCCGCAAATGATAAAAAAATCTCTACACCCTTTATATATACTGGATTTAAACCAGAACCATTTGGATTTCTACGTTGATTTATCCATATGCGGTCATCTAATAATGACTGTTGACGACCTCGTTGTTCCATATTTTTCTATAAAATATAAAAGCATTACTGGTTTTGAATAATTTGTTAGAAAAAACACAAGCAAGGATTGAATATATAGAGAATAAAGCAAAACCTGTTACAAATATTGATAATTTTAATATTATATTGATTTTTTATTTTTTTTAATAATACTAATATAATTTTTTTCATAAATATTAATTATATAATAATAACATCATTACATTATTAGTATATTTTATTATTAATATTAAAATAATATAATTTTCTATATTATATACAATTATCCTTTCATCTGTGTGTTTCACATTCTGTCTCCACATGTAATATTGGCATTCACTTTCACCTCTCCATTGGCGAGTAGGTTGATAATTTTGAAAAAGAATGCCAATATTACATGTGGAGACAGAAAAAACACAGAAGAAAAGAGAATTGTATATAATATAGAAAATTATATTCTTTTAATATTAATAATAAAATATACAAATAATGTAATAAGGTAATTATTCCTAATTATTGGTAATTATTTCAAATTATTGGTAATTATTCCAAATTATTGGTAATTATTCCAAATTATTGGTAATTATTCCAAATTATTGGTAATTATTCCAAATTATTGGTAGTTATTCCAAATTATTGGTAGTTATTCCCAATTATTGGTAAATATTGGTAATTATTGGAAAATATTGGTAATTATTGGAAAATATTGGTAATTATTGGTAATTATTGGAAAATATTGGTAATTATTGGTAATTATTGGAAAATATTGGAAAATATTGGTAATTATTGGTGATTATTGGTGATTATTGGTAATTAATGGTGATTATTGGTAATTAATACTAATTATTGGTAATTAATACTAATTATTGGTAATTAATACTAATTATTGGTAATTAATACTAATTATTGGTAATTAATACTAATTATTGGTAATTAATAATAATTATAGGTAATTAATAATAATTATTCCTAATTATTCCTAATTATTACTAATTATTCCAAATTATTACTAATTATTACTAATTATTGTTAATTATTCCTAATTATTACTACTTATTGTTAATTATTACTAATTATTACTAATTATTAGTAATTATTGCTAATTATTACTAATTATTAGTAATTATTGCTAATTATTACTAATTATTAGTAATTATTGCTAATTATTACTAATTATTGCTAATTATTACTAATTATTACTAATTATTACTAATTATTACTAATTATTACTAATTATTGATAATTATTAGTAATTATTGATAATTATTAGTAATTATTGATAATTATTAGTAATTATTGATAATTATTGGTAATTATTACTAATTATTGGTAATTATTACTAATTATTCGTAATTATTACTAATTATTCGTAATTATTACTAATTATTCATAATTATTACTAATTATTCATAATTATTACTAATTATTGGTAATTATTGGCAATTATTGGTAATTATTGGCAATTATTGGTAATTATTGGCAATTATTGTTAATTATTACTAAATATTGGTAATTATTGGTAATTATTAATAATTATTGTTAATTATTACTAATTATTGTTAATTATTGGTAATTATTACTAATTATTTTTAATTATTCCTAATTATTACTAATTATTGGTAATTAATACTAATTATTGGTAATTAATACTAATTATAGGTAATTATTACTAATTATTGGTAATTATTACTAATTATTGAGAATTTTTCCTAATTTTTCCTAATTTTTCTTAATTTTTTCTAATTTTTCCTAATTTTAGGTATTTATTACTAATTATTACTAATTATTGCAAATTATTGGTAATTATTGGTAATTATTGGTAATTATTGTTAATTATTGTTAATTATTGTTAATTATTGCTAATTATTGCTAATTATTGGTAATTATTGGTAATTATTGGTAATTATTGGTAATTATTGGTAATTATTGGTAATTATTGGTAATTATTGGTAATTATTGGTAATTATTGGTAATTATTGGTAATTATTGGTAATTATTGGTAATTATTGGTAATTATTGGTAATTATTGGTAATTATTGGTAATTATTGGTAATTATTGGTAATTATAAATAATTATAAATAATTATAAATAATTATAAATAATTATTACTAATTATTACTAATTATGACTAATTATGACTAATTATGACTAATTATGACTAATTATTCCTAATTATTACTAATTATTCCTAATTATGACTAATTATTCCTAATTATTACTAATTATTCCTAATTATTACTAATTATTCCTAATTATTCCTAATTATTCCTAATTATTCCTAATTATTCCTAATTATTCCTAATTATTGGTAATTATTGGTAATTATTGGTAATTATGGGTAATTATTACAAATTATTCTTAATTATTGATAATTATTGATAATTGTTCCTAATTATTACTAATTATTCTTAATTATTGATAATTGTTCCTAATTATTCTTAATTATTACTAATTATTACTAATTATTACTAATTATTACTAATTATTGATAATTATTGATAATTATTCCTAATTGTTCCTAATTATTCCTAATTATTCTTAATTGTTCCTAATTGTTCCTAATTCTTCCTAATTATTCCTAATTATTACTAATTATTCCAAATTATTCTTAATTATTCCTAATTATTCCTAATTATTCCTAATTATTCCTAATTATTCCTAATTATTCCTAATTATTCCTAATTATTCCTAATTATTCCTAAGTATTCCTAATTATTCCTAATTATTGGTAATTATTGGCAATTATTGGTAATTATTACTAATTATTACTAATTATTGGTAATTATTGGTAATTATTACTAATTATTACTAATTATTGTTAATTATTGGTAAGTATTCCAAATTATAAATAATTATTACTACTTATTGGTAATTATTACTACTTATTAGTAATTATTACTAATTATTACTAATTATTGGTAATTATTACTAATTATTACTAATTATTGGTAATTATTACTAATTATTACTAATTATTGGTAATTATTACTAATTATTACTAAATATTCTTAATTATTGATAATTATTGATAATTGTTCCTAATTATTAGTAATTAAAAGAATAATTACCAATAATTAGGAATAATTACCAATAATTACAAATAATAACATTATTAGTATATTTTATTATTAATATTAAAATAATATAATTTTCTAATTTATATACAATTCTCCTTTCATCTGTGCGTTTTCTATCTCCACATATAAATAATACATGTGAAGACAGTAAACACACAGATGAAAAGAGAATTGTATATATATAAAAAATTATATTATTTTAATATTAATAATAAAATATACTAATAATGTAATAATGTTGTTATTCCTAATTATTGGTATTTATTACTAATTATTAATATTTATTCTTAATTATTAAAAATTATTACTAATTATTCCTAATTACCATTAACTATAAACAATACTAATAATTTAAATTTATTAAGTAAGAAAACAATATAAACATAATTAAATTACAACTAATTAAGAATAATTGAAACTAATAAAAAATTAAAACTAAATATTAAATTAAAATGAATATAAATACCTTGAAAATTGATCTGCTCTGATCGTTCTTCAAAACTTTAATATCAGCTCCGAAAAAAAAAATTAAACTGAAGAAAAACTCAACTTTAGAAACAAATGTTTGAGAGCAGGAGGAGATAGAGAATGAGAATGATTTGAAAAAAACGGATGGGGGTATTTATAGGTTAGATTAGTTGCGACGGGCCCATTTGCGACGGGTATCCCGTCGCAAAAACTAGTATTTGCGATGGGTACCGTCGCAAATACCTTAGCCCGCATTTATTACGGTCAACATGTAAATAGTTATTTGCGACGGGACCCGTCGCAAATAACATACTATTAGCGACAGGAAAATATTCCCGTCGCAAATACCTTTTACCGCCGCCGGTTATTTGCGACGGGGAAAGCAATCCCGTCGCAAAAGCCCATTTATTTGCGACGGGTAACTACCCCCTTCGCAAATAAGTTTTTAACGGGACTATTTGCGACGGGATTTATTCCCGTCGCAAATAACCCGTCGCAAATACCCATTTTTCCCGTAGTGAAAATTGGGTATCAAAATAAATTTCAGTCAAACAAAATTGGTATGCAAGGATTTAGAGACCCAAATTGTTTTAGAGAAATATTATTTATTATATATATGAAATGAAATTGGAATTATTTTTATTCGACAATATCTATCATTTTTAAATCAAAATAATAAATTAAATACCCAATTTTAAGATAAAATAAAAAACTTATATTGAGAAATACCTTTTACAAATGTTTTAATTTTAAAAGAGATCATGTTATTTAAAAAAAACATGGTAATTTATTTTATAACATTAAAAACCAAGGATAATGTTCATATTTTGTTCACCTTGGTTTGATTTGTAAATAGAGCTTTTTCAAAAAACTCAACATCTAGTTGATCTTTAAATTACAAATACAAAACAATATTTTCTTTTTAAATGATGTATTTATTGTTTAAAAATTGTTTATATGTGTTCTTAAGTTTTTGATATAAAGAATTAAGTTCATGAGAACCGTTTTCAAGTTGATCCCAAGTTTATTTTAGGTCTTGGTAATTAAGGTGACTTGAGGAGTAATAAAGAAGAAGTATAGGGGGGATTTGAATTTAAATTTCTACTCAACTATATACATAACTTGAAACATTTCATAATTTCATCATTTGAATCACATTTAGAAAGATAATAATCTCCAACACTCCACATTAAAAAATCTAGTACCATATTAACATAATTGCTTTCTTTCAACTTATTTTTTCTGATAGGGAATTTTGAACTAATATGTACCTTCTTATTTCATATATAACATACCACTAATAGTTCTTTAAATTCATTATACTTTTTAGTATATTGAGATTATTTATTATTCTTGTTCAATTTGTTCAATCTCTTGGTGAATTGTTTAATCTGTGATTCATCAACAGTTTCATTTCTAGAAGAATCATTATCTTTTGTTGATTCAAAATTTTGGTTCTTGTTAGTTTCCTTGCATTCCATTCCTTATTTAATTGCTTCAAATTTTTGGGGTTATTTTATATTTCATGAGTGATATTATGAGATATTCAACCAAAAAATTCATTTAATCATTATCTTTTTGGATTTCTATAACTTTAGGAGATGAATTTCTTGGTAAGAACCAAATGATATTTTTTACTAAAATTTATTTAGACAAATAATAACCAAGATACATTAATTTATTTAAAATATAATTAATTCACATAATAATTCTAATAATGGATTCATTTGGATACCCAGAAAAACATTCAAAAATATTTTTGATATATATTTATATATATTATATCATCTTTTGATTTTTTTATTCCTTTATGTGAAACTTATTGCAATTTCTAAATTTCAAGAGTGTGTTTACAAGTAGATATATGATGAAATTCATTTCAATAAAGCCCATAATGAAGAGTGCTATTGGTTTTTAAATTATGTTCAAAATTCACAATATCTTGAGAAGGCCATTTATCTTAAATTTCATTAGTAGGAATATAAGAACGTAAAACAATTTTCCAAAAAAATTAACTAAGGATACTAAGTAAAAGTTGACATATGATTTTTCTAATAGGGATAATTAGTGCCATAAAAATAGATGCATAAGAATAATACACCATTAAAAACTAATACTTTAAAATCGATTAATATTTTAAAAATTTCTACAAAATACAATTTTCAAAATAAAAACCAATTTTTCAAAACTATGATTTTTGATAAAAACACAAATATCTCCTCTAATACTAATTTCTTTCTGGAGTAAATAGATTAGGGGGTGGGGTGAATTTCCATTTCAAAAAATTAATAAGATAAAAGAGAATAAAATGTTTCCATAAAAGATATGGAAATAACATGAAATCATTAAATATTAACAAATTAAATCATAATGAAAGGTAAAGTAGTTAAGGTTATACAAAAAAGAAAATATAGAAAGAAAAAGGAAAAAGGAAACCTTGATTTAGGATCACAAAAACACCACATGAAGTTCCCCTATGAATCCTCTACTCATTAAGGATTGAGAGGGTGATATTTAACCCATTGGGTTTAATAGTTATATAAGAACCAAAAAATAGTGTCTCCTAGTTTTAACAAAAACAAAGAACAAATTAGTCCCTTGTTTTTTAAAAGGGAATAAAGAAGCCAACAACCCTTTATTTTTAATGGAAAAATAAAGAAACCAATAATTTGAAGAATGATAAAGAAAAGATAAGGGTTACCTTTTATAAAGCCTATTACAATATATTTATATACTCTCACTAAAAGATAAGAATATCAAATAAGGTGGTAGATATATAATAAAATAGTGAGATACAAGGGGTTAAAAAGAAATGGATACAAATTCACAAGAGAAGAAGAATAAAGGGGGCTCAAATAAAGATAGATCAAATAATATTAATGGATCTTAATGATTATTGACGATGTTAATGCATTGAATTGTGCCAGTTGATGTAATAAATCCCCCACTGATGACGTTCACTAGAAATCATTAGTAAATGGATGATAATGATTTAACCTTTGAGTCTCTTTAACTATTGTAGATAAATCCTTGATCTTTCATTATTGGAAAGTGTTTAGTTGTAATTATACTTTGATTGGATGTTAATCCATGCCTCCAAAAATATATATTTCTATATTTTTAGGATATAAAGGTGTTCCAAGGTCATTAAAGGATTTAATGAGACAATAATATAATTTTTACCCATTATTTAGTGCACCAAGAAAGGTTTTATAATGTTTCCACTAAAAATCCACCAGATTCCACATACTAGATGGTGTGAAAGGTATAAGAGTAGAAGTTTTGGAATCTACAATGACTAGTCACATCACTTCCACTGAGTAGTTTGTGGAGTGTTACTAGATAAGGGTGGTTCTATTTGATCTAATGGATAAATGGTACACTGAAGAAGCTGTCTAGTGCTTCACTAATGTATTGGACTACGAAATTGTCCTTTAAGACCATTTATAACACATCTTTTTCCTGATTTCCATAAGGTCACTATAACTCAACAAAATCACTAAAAAAATTAAATTTATTTGAAACACGTTAGAAAAAAATTAAAATGGTTTTTATGATTCAAACAACTATGGGATTAAAAAATATCCCCCTTTTTTATGATAAAAAAAATTTTATATAATAAGTAATATTATAAAAAGTGATAAGATAATAATGTATAAGTTAATTTTTTTTAATGAAACCATGTATCCCTTTTTATAATGAAAGCCTCCCCATTTTAATGTTAATATATTCTCTACCCTTTTATGTATTAAATACTAAAACCAAGTTCTCCACCATGATGAAACAATATTTTAACTTTCATACATTCTATTATCTTTTTCCTATATCTCAAAAAGTTATCCCCCTTTGTGATTATTAAAAAGAAACTTACAAAGAAAGAGTGTTTGTGAAAATAGATAAAAGTTCTAAACTTTAATTAAAAATGTTTTTAAATAAGGGACTGAAGATAATTCCAATGAAAAATTTTAAATATAAAATATATTTACTTTAAGTATAAAATAAAACATTATATACTCATGATTTTGAAAACAACCTACATATACAACATTCATAATAATATCTAATTCCACTTTAAGAAAAGTAAGACATATTGAAGTGTGAGGATTTCTAAACTATCATTCTTTTAATATAGAAACAGATAAAAACAATTATACATTATAATGCATATAGAAATTAATTATTAGTCTAATACTCAAAATAATACTAGGCATGAACAAATACTCCTTGAAAATAGATAATTTTGTAATCAAGAATACTTTAACCATGTATCTGGAAATTCAGAAAAATTATAAATTATTTTAAAATAATTAATAAGATCATACCATGAGAAATATATTTAGGGATATACATTTAACAATAAAAATTTAATGATAACAGATTATTATATAAATAATAAAAATAAAGAATTGTATATGATAACACTTCAAAAATTAAGATGAAGAAAATCATTCATGTTGATCAAAAACACATATAAGTTAATTACTATCATAATCAATGTTATAGGTGAAGAAGAAAATTGTTAGGTCCACAAGGCTGAATACCCTGAGAGGGGGGGTGAATCAGGGTATGACGAATTTAAAATTAATGCCCGTTCTGATCTTGTTTTGCTGTTAAGAAAAACACTCTTCTCTCTCTTTCCTGTTGCAAAATATAAACAGAATGTAGAGCAAGCATATGACACATCAATTTTACTTGGTTCACCACTAAGGGATACGTCCAAGGAGCATATGCCAACAGGTTTTTGGTCATACCAAGTCCACTAAACTTCACTAGTTGTGGATACAAAATTCGGGCTAGATCACTTCTATGCCCAGGATCACTGCCTTTACAAAGTTTAGGGTCAGCTCACTGCTTTCCCAAGGGTCACTCCCTGTTTCTTTCTCTCTGGCTCACTGCTGGTGGATATGATCACCTTTTTCCTCTTCCTATGCTCACTGCACTTAGAAGGGATCCACTCACAGCTTATAGACCTGTAGGTCTCTTAATTTGCATGAATACATGCATCCTTAACTGATGATGGATGCTCTGTTAATGTCCAAATTTCATCCACTAATGAATACCTCTTTTCCTTTGAACACTGGGAAATTCATTTTGGAAACACCTTTGCAAAGCACCCTACTTCGTGAGGCTCCCAATTTCGCGAAGCTCAAACAATCCTTCACGAAGCTCCTGCCTTTTCACGAAGCACTTTCATGAAGAACTTTCACGAAGCACTTTTGTAAAGCTCAAGCCGTCGCAAAGCAACTTCCCTCACGAAGCTTACTAAGCCAACGCGGAGATCACAGGTTTCGCGGAGCTATAATAGCCGCCGTGAGGCTCCTCTTTCGCGAAGCACACTGGCTCTGCGAATCACATTCACAAAACGAGAGAAAATGATATTCTCTAAAAATTATCTCTAATCCTCTCGAGGGGGTCGGCCTTTATTTATAGGCGATTCCACCGACCCTCGAACTTTCCACGCGAAGTCAACGCCACGCCACCTCAAATCGCAAAGCTCCGAAGTTTCTGCTGGAATTCTGTCCAAATCGCGAAGCACCTTGGCAATTTTAGGATCATGGAGATCGCCGTAATCTCAAAGAATCACTGTCAACATTATTTCGCGCCTTCGCCGCGAAGCTACCTCGCAAACCCCTTCACCGCCGCGATGCGCTTCAACTCTACCGTTCGTGAAGCTTTGATGTAATCGCGAATCATCACCGCCTCAATTTTTTCGGCCTTCATGAAATCCAATCCATGCATCCCATCTTCATGAAACTCATGCCTTTTCCATATAAAAATATGATCTTCATGGAAATCCTATTTTCGCAATGCTCACCAAACTCCCAAATTTTGGACCCCAAAAATTTGGCAAACATTGGGAAATAGCTCTACCTTGTACTACTCTTTTGTACCACCTCCAGATCATCCTTTCCTTTGTCATCGTTCATTGTCAACAAGGATTGTCAACAAATTCTCAAGAACTTGACAATTCTCCATGGAAACCTACTTTGTCAACAAACACAATCAACCAAAAAATACTGCAATATTACCTTGAGGGATTTTTGTCCAACAAAAATATATATCATTAAAACATCTCCCCCTTGTAAAATAAAAATAGAATATTAAAAATAAGATACTTCCTATATTTTATAACCTTTTCAACTCTATGGATTTTACTTTATTATATAGCCACCATATGATATTTCAATGAGGTTTGGTGTTGAAGCCCCATTAAATATCAAATGAGATTTCCTTTTAGTACCCAAATATTGGGTTCTATAGTGTTAACGTTAAATGAATCGAATATTGAAACAAATTTGTTCCAAAATTATTTGAAATTAAGGATTCAGGGACCCCAACTTATTTATAACAAGATTTGTTTAATACAGTTATGCTAATGAATATAAATTATTTTATGTCTACCATATTTATAAATTTTTCAATCACACTGAGAAATTAAGTTCCTGTTTTTTGAAAGTATTAACAAAAATTATTTTGAGAAATAACTTTTACAATATTTGAATTTTTCTATGAGATAAAATTATTTAAAAAAAACGATTATTATTTATTTTAACACATCAATAAAGAAGGATAATGTTTATATTTTGTTCACCTTAGGTGAATTATGAAAGAGGTATTTTGAGATTGTTGATTTCATAATTTAATCCTTCAACATCTGGTGGATATTTCAAATTAAAAAAAATAAACATTTTATTTTTAATTAAATTATTTTTCCTTTAAAACTTGTTTATATTTATTATTAATTTCTTTATATAAAAAATAAATTTCATGAAAACCATTTTCAATTTGATCTTAGGAATATTCGATTCCTTTTTAATTAATGTGACTTGAGGAGTAATAAGAAGAATAAGAGGGGGAGTAATCATAATTTAAATTGATACCCACCTATATCTCTACCATGAGACATTTTATACTTTCATCTTTTGAATTAATTGTTGAAATTGAATCCTTCCTAGTACTCCATGTTAAAACATTAAGTGCCTTATAACCTCTCTTTGTTTCTTTTATTTTGTTTTGATAGATTGGGAATTCTGGTCTAATATGTCCTTTTTGTTTCATTCATAACATTTCACATTTGGAACTTTAAATTATCTATCCTTTTTAATATGTTGAGATGATTTCTTATTATTTATCAATTTGTTAAATCTATTAGTACAATATTTAATATCTGATTATTCCTCAATGTTATTATCAGAATAATCATCATATTTGATTTCTTTAAAATTTAGGTTATTTTTGGTTTCCTTGGCTTCCATTGCTTCTTTTATTTATTTTCATTTCATAGTGATTTCATATGTCATGATAGATCCGATGAGCTATTCGATAAAAATATTCTTTATATCATTGGTTTCTTATATTATTGTCACATTAGGATACCAAATACTTGTAAAGACCTAAACAACCCTTTTCACTAAAATTTCCATTGAAAAATCATCACCAAGTGACTTTTGTTTGTTTTAAATTTCATTAAACCATCTAAAAATACCTACAATGGATTCATTTTTATGCACATAAAACTTCCAAAATCATATTGATACATATCAAATCTAGTATCTTTAATTGTTTTGGTTCCTTCATGCGAAACCTATACTAATTTAGAGATTTTATAAACAGTTTTACAAGTAGATATATGATTAAATTCATTTAATTCAATCCCATAATGAAGAGAATTCATGGATTTTCCATTAAATTAAAATGTAGAAATTTCCTGAGGAGACCATTTATCTTATGTTTCTTTAGTGGGAATATATTTATGAATAAAAATTTTCTAGACATGGTAACTAATGCTAGTAAGAAAATTTAACATATTATTTTTCCAATAGGGATAATTGATGTCATATAAAATAGGACCATGAGAATAAGATGAAATTTAAAATTAATAATTTAAAATTTATTAAGATCAAAAAAATTTGAGAAAATAAAATTTTGAAAATAAAAACTAATTATTAAATTCAATGTTTTTTTAGAAAAAAAAGCTATCCAAAATAGAACTTTTTGGTCATAGTAGGGGGTGTATTTCCTTTTAAAAAATAAGGTAATAAAAGATAACAAAAATATAAAATAAAAGATTTCAATATTATACAAGAATTAGATATTAAAAAAATTAAACTATAGAAAAATATAAAGTAATTAAGAATAAAATGAAAAGAAAATAATGAAATAAAGAGGACAAGGGACACTTTGATAAAGGAGTTCAGTAATAGCACATGAAGGTCCCCTACATTTCAAACCCTCAAAAGGCTTGAGAGGTTTATATTTAATCTCTTAGTTTTAATAGATATCCATGAACTAGAATAAAAAGAGTCCCTAGGTTTTAACAAAAACAAAGAACAAAATAGTCTCATTTTTTTGAATGAGGAAGCAATAAACCAAGATCCCTTACTTTGTTTAAGGAAATAGGAAGCCAATAATGAGTAAAAAGAGGATTAAAAGAGATGGTTTTCCTTTTAGAAAACTAATTAAAATATGATTCTCAACTATCACTAAGAGATAAAAATATGAAATAAGGTGAGAGATATAGAATACAATAGTGTGATCCAAGGAGTTACAAAGAGAAGGATACAAACCATCAATAGAAGAAGAATAAAGAGTGTAAAAAGAAATATAAATCCAAGAAGATTAACGATTATTGATTATTTTCTATGATTTTCACAACTTGAATGGTTCCAATTTAAATACTCAATACCCCATCAATTATTTTTACATAATCTTCTTTGGAACTGTATGAGAAATATCTTAAACCTTAATATCTTTAATGATTAAAGAGTAATACTTGATTATTGATGATTGGAAATCATTTTATTGGAATCATACTTTAATTAGATGAAGCTCCATGCCTTATAAGATATCTATTAGTAGATTTACAAGATTTTGGGGCGGTCCAAGATTAATATGGGGATTTAATGATCCATGAAGATCTTTTTTGAACACCATTTAGTACACATTGGAAGATTTTAGAATTGTTCCAGAAACTACCTTCCTGATGTCACTAACTAGACAGTGTTAAAGGTAGAGTATCATGAGTTCTAGAATCTCCACTAGATATCTAGTGCACTTCCACTGGGTATTTGGTGGAGTATTGCTGGCTTAGGGTGGTTTTGTTTGATCTCTTTGATGGTTGGTGCACTCCTAGTGGCTGTATGATACTTCACTACTATATTTTACTAGGAAATGTCCTTTCAATCCCAATTTCAACACGTATATTTAATGATCCCCTTACTATAACTATTAATAAATAAAATCACTAATAAAACAATCAAAACACAATTCAAATAGGTTTTAAAACCATTAGAGAGTTTAAGATCATTAAAAAAACTATAAGAGTTAACCTTATCCCCCATTTTGACGATCACGATTTTTTTTATAATAAACAAGATAAAAAAGTGTAAAAAATATAAAAATTAATGAGTTACTGAATTTTCATGAAACCATTTCTCCATTTATATAAATAAATCCCCACTTTTTGATACTTAAATATTATCTCCCCTTTGATTTTTGAAATGTTGAATCAAAATTTTAATGATGAATACAATTCATTTCATTCATAAAAAATAAATATATGGATGATTTTGAAAACAACCTATACATATAACATGAATAAAAATATCTAATTCCTCTTTAAAAAAATTAAGAAATATTAAAGTGATGGTATTTTAAAACTATCATCCTCTCAAAAATAGTACGTGTTTAAAATAATTAAACTTTTAAAGGCGTATAGATACTAATAATTAAAATCTTACTAAAGAAAATACATGTAAATGAACAAAAACTCCTTTAAAATAGAAATTTTATAATCAAGAATCCCCAAACTATGTATAAATATTTTAAAATAATTATAAAATACTTGAAAATAATTAATAAGATCATGACATGATATATACATTTGAGGATATGATTTTCCCAAACTATTTTTGTGATAAGATATTATTATGTAAAGGATACATATAAAAACATGTATATGAAAACACATAAAAAATGAATATTAAGAAAACCATTCATGTTTATCAACTAAAAATAGATTTCAATGATTATCACAAGCATAAGTATATGTAAGAGATAAAATATTGACCATTTAAACACCCTCTATGTAAAATAAATAGATCATATTACAAAAAATATACTTCATAGATTTTATAAATTTGACATCTCTATGGATTGTTTTTTATTGTATATCCACCACATGATATTTCAATGATGTTTAGTGGTGAATTCCAACAAGATATCAAATGTGAGTTCCTTTTGGTACCTATATATTTGGTCTGTAGTGTTTGAATTAAATGAATTGGGTGTAAAAACTAATTATGGTCAAAAAAATTAGAATGTAATGATTTTTGGACCCAAAATTTTTACAAAAAATAATTTTTTTGGATAAATGGGATGAAAGATAAATAATATTTGGTCTAACATATCTAGAATTTCTAAAATCACACTTATAAATTAAATTTTTCGTTTTACAAAAATAATTACAAAACTTATTTTGAGAGATACATTTTATAAAAATTTAATATTTTATGAGATATAATTATTTGAGAAACCAAAATCATGATTATATATTTTAACAAAGTAAGAACCAAGTATAATGTTATGATTTTTTTCACCATGGGTGAATTTTGAAAGAAATATTTTTAGATCATTGATTTTATATTTTAAAACTTCATGATCTGGTGTATCATTAAATTTCAAAACCAAAATAACATTTTCATGTGAAAGAAATTCTATTTCATTTAAAACATGTTTATATTTATTATAAAGTTATTTATATAAATAATAATGTTCATGAAAACCATATTTGAGTTGATACCGGGCATATTCTAGGACTTAATAATTATAGTGACTTGAGGGGTAAGAAGAATAAGAATAGGAAAAGATTTAGTATTTAAATTACTACTCAACTATATCACCTTTATGAGGTATTTTAGACTTTCATCACTTGAATCACTTCTTGAAATAAAATCATCACTATCACTTCATGTTGAAAATTTTTGTGCCTTGTATCCTTTTTTCTTTTATTCTAGTTTTTTTTCACATCTGTGAAATTATGGTGTAATATTCACTTTTTTGTTTCATTCATAACATGTCACATCGATTTCTTTTAATTATTTCTCTTTTTAGTTTGTCAAGATGATTTATTCTTCATATTCAATTTGTTAAATCTCTTGTAAAATCTTTCAATTTAGGATTCATCATTGGTGTCAATTTTGAAAGAATCATGATATTTGATTTATATAAAATCCTAGTTCTTCTTGGTATCCCTGGCTTCTATTTCTTATTTTTCTATATATAATTTCATTGTTATTTCATATGAAATGAGAGATTTTATGATCTATTTAACTAAAATATTCTTTTTATCCATGGATTATTGGATCTATATCACTTTGGGATCCCAATTACTAGTTAAAACCTGCATGAAATTTTCACTAAAATTTCTATAGAGAAATTATCACCAAAAGGATTTAGTCTATTGAAAATGTTATTAAATTGCATTAATATACTACAAATTTATTCATTTGGATAAGTAGAAAAAATTTCAACATATTTTTGATACTTATCCAATCCTGAATCTTTCTATTTGTTTGTTTCTTCAGGATAAACTTATAGTAATTTCAAAATTTCATATGTGGTTTTACAAGTAAATATATTATTAAATTCATTTCATTTAATACTTCAATTAAGAGTCTTCATGGATTTTAAATTATGTTAAAAAGTATAAATATCTTTAGGAGTCAAATTATATTATGGTTTTTTCATAGGAATATATTCATTCATAACCATTTCTTATAAAATATTACTAATTATACTAAGAAACGTTTACATGACTTTTCCAATTGGGATAATCAGTTCCATAAAAGGTAAGAGCATGAAAAAAAATTCCATTAGAAAATAATAATTTGAAATTGATTAACATTAAAACAAAGTCTAGAATATATTTTTTAAAAAATATATTTTTTTAAATAATTATTTTTGAGAATAAGAAAATATCTCATTTGATACCAATTTTGGTTGGAGGTTATTTTAATGAGGGGTAGGGTAGAATTTCCATTTAAACAAATTAATGAAATAAAAGAGAAAAAAATGCTATAAAAGATATGTAAATATCACTCATGAATTTAATATTAAGAAATTAAATCACTGTGAAAGATAAAGTAATAAACAACATGTAAAAAATAAAATATAGACAGAAAAAGTACAAGGGAAACATTGATAAAGGATTCTGGAAATAGAACACAAAGTAACCCTATATCTCCTCCCCTTTAAAAGGCCTGATATTGTTATATTTTACCCCTTGGGTTTAACAGATACTTAAGAACCAAAATAAATTGAATTCGTTGGGTTTAAACAAAACAAATAACCAAATAGTCCCTTTATTTTGATTAGAGAATTATGATTTTTAAAGGGAAAATTAAGAAACCAATAATTTGGAGGAAGAAAAGTAATGGTTTTGCTTTCTGAAAAACCATATAGTCCAATTGTCTACCTTCAATAAAATTTAATAATATTAAAATAGGTGTGATAGAGAGAGAATAAAATACTGTCCAAGGGGTTACAACATTAAGGATACTATAGATTAGGAGAAAAAGAAGAAAGAGGGAATACAAAAAGACATATAAAAAATCAAATGACACTTGATGATTTTAGATGATGTTTATACCTTGAATGGTTCCTATTGATATAATCAATACATCACTAATTTTGTTCACTTGATCTTATTATAAAATTAATGATAATGATTTAAACTTTATATCTCTTTAAATATTGGAGAGGATTCCTTGATAATTGATGATTGGAAAGCATTTCACTTGAATTGTAATTCAATTGGATGAGGATTTGTGCCTCCCAATATCTCTATTTATATATTTATAGGGTTATGGGGTGTTATAAGGTTGAAGTAGGATTTAGTGATCCCAGAAGATAAATTTTTACCATTATATAATGTGCCTTGGAAGGTTCTAGAACTACTCCATCGACTACCCGGTGTGAAAGGAAGAGGAGAAGGAGTTTTTGAATCTCCACTGGCTAGAAAATGCAATTCCACTGGGTAGTTAGTGGAGTACTACCAGATAATGGTTGTTCTATTTAATCTACTGAATTTTTGGTTCACTACTAGTGGCTATACCATGCTTCATAAATATATTGGACAAGAAAATGGTCCTTTAATCCCACTTTCATCCCCTATTTGAATGATTGACTTCCTATCACTATAACTCAAAAAATTTCTAAAAACCCAAATTAATCATACTTAAAACATGTTAGAAAAAAATTAGAGTGTTTTTGGTCATTAAAACTACAATTATAGTAAAAAAATAACCTATTAAACACATATCATGACCTCAAAACACTCCAGTGCTCATTCAAACAAATTCTACCCCTAAATAGACATTCAAGAAATATACATCCTTGTTGATAGGAAAAAAACTTCTATACCTTTATCAATACCATGAATATATTCTCCCAAAAAGTGGATCATGGATACTTCCCCCTCTTTTTCAATAAACCCAAATAGAGAAATTCTTTCACTTGTCACAAAAGAAAGTTATAAATACAAATAGTTAACAGAAATGAGTATCCAAACCATACTCCAAGGAGAAGTTTCCATGAGAATGTTGAGGTTTACTCCTAACTACATCTTATTATATGATTTTTTTGGAATATAATTTCTAAATAATTACTTTTAAAGTCCAATATGGGTAGGTCCTCAGTCATGATATCATCCACCTGATCTTACGTAGAAACATAATGATATTTCACCGATTGTTTCTCAAAAATATCTTTTATGAAATGATAAATTCTTTCAATTATTTGGTATTTTAATGATTAATGGGATTTTTACTAAGATTTATAGAACTTGACTTGTCACACTTGATAGGAGAAGACAATTCCACATTAACTCAATATCATCACGCTACTACCTCATACATATTAATTTTGTAAAAGCATGAGTAGATACTACATATATGGAATCCACAATGATAATATATATATATATAGATACTATTTCTTCATTATTATCAAATAAAAAAAGATCCACCAATATAGAATGAACCTCCTGATGTTGGATTTCAGTCATCCACCAAACAAGCCCAATCTGCATTAGAAAATCCCAATAATTACAATTGTTATATTCCATAATAAAATGACCCTAATCATACTATATGAATTATATATCAAATAATTCATCTTATATATTTCATATGATTATGTGGGTAAACATTTATAAATATCATCATGACATGTGGAAAATACAATTTATTTTCATATGGATTTCATATATTGAAAACTCATAATGATATTCCTATAAAGAGTCACATCATTCTATTTTTTTTCATAATACATTAGTAATTCCATCTGTGTGTCCGCTAGAGTAGTAATTTATTTAGAATAATTCATATGAAAATTCTTGAGCACATCCTTGGAATATTTGTTTTATGAAATAAAGGTACCATCCTTTCTTTGAATCAATTGAAAGCTAAGGAAAAAAGGATAATTCAACAATTAGAGACATCTAAAATTCACACCTCATATATTCTAAATACTAATTTCAGATATTTTCATCCGAGCCTCCAAACATGACATTATTAACATATTTAAAAACACCAACATTCACTATTCTTTATCCTAATTTATATAGAGGTTGTAATCAAACCCTACTATATAAAAACTCAACTTCTTTAGGTACTGATCCATCTTTGAGTAGAATTCACTTTGTACTTACTTTAGGCCATATAAATCCTTCTTCAACGAACACACATTGTATTCAACTTAATCAATAAGAAATCCATATGGTTTCTCAATAAAGATATCCTATTCAAGGTATACATTCAATAATACTAATTTTAAATATATTTGATATAATTAAAATACATTTTGTATAACCATTACTAAGAGTAATTTTATTTTCTCAAGATGAGTGACTCACATTGAAGAATGGTCAATTTAAATTCCTTTAATTTGAGAATAAACTTTTCACACTTGTTATTAATCATTCCTTGTCAACAATGAATATTTATTATAAATTTTTAACAAAAATACCATTTGGTTCTAATTATATTTTTATTCTCCATCCTTAGGACAACTTCTCAAGTCTTGTTTTTTCAATTCTTTCAAGATAATCATGAATCTCCTTGACCTATCTCTCATCTCTATTAGAATATTTAATGGTATTGGTTCTATATGAGATAGAAAATAATTTTTATACTAAGACTTCACCATTATTTTTGGAACTGGGGATATCCATTCACCAAAAAATATTATTCTTAGTGATTTCCACCCTTCTATATTTTTTTTAGTAGTTTTTGTGTTAATTTCAATTTCATCAACACAAGATCTCTCATTTGAGACTTATAGATATCATTGAACTCCACCTATGACACATAATTACTTATCACATTCCTTTTAAAAAAATGGACTATTTTTATGTGAAATATGATCGCCATAATCTAAAAGCTACAGGAATGATTTTAAAAACTTTCTAGTTTTTGACCTATTTAAAATCTTGTACTTTATTTATTTTCTAAGAATTTTGGTGTAAAACCCATTGGATATTATTTAAAATGAATATAAAAAGAAAATATATTCATAACCCGAAGATTACAAATTTCTATTCACTTATTTATTTATGGTAAAACAATTTCTCTTAAACACTTGAAATTATTTGAGTAATGGAATCTTTCTATAACATATTTCATAGGGTTTTTTTTGTATTTATAAAGACACAAAAAACCTTATTATTGATATAACATGGGGAAATAATTTCTCCATTCTAATAATTTTCTAGTAGGATATTCTTAATAAGTATAGTCTATGATATATTATTTATAATCTATTTTATCTTCTCAATGAATCCATTTTATTGAGGAGTCCATACCACTAAAAAATTATTTTTAATCATGCTTTTTTTCTTTATATTCTTTCACTCAGATGTTTTTAAATTCTATAACATTTTCAAAATAGAGATTTTGAATCTTTGCATCAAGTATATTTTTATCTTCTCTTTGTCATCGAGTGTTACACTTG
Organism: Viscum album; assembly: GCA_963277665.1. Classification (NCBI taxonomy): domain Eukaryota; kingdom Viridiplantae; phylum Streptophyta; class Magnoliopsida; order Santalales; family Viscaceae; genus Viscum; species Viscum album. The sequence goes on along the minus strand of OY728166.1, from coordinate 148,717,530 downwards.
AATACTTTGGTTTTTTGGGAAACCACAATTAGCAATTCCATCCTTCTACTATTAAAAGAAAACAAAAAATAATACCTTTTTATATCTGAAGCTTTAGGTATCATCAACCTATATATATTCATACATACAATATCATGTAACATTTATGATTTAAATTTAATTTGTTTATAGGCCTTAAATTATATATTTACCCTTTTAAATGAATCACATGTCTTAGTGTTATCATACATAATCATGGGAATGTCTTAAAATCCATCATTATTCAAAAAAAATTCCATTTTTTGGATGAAATGGACATTCTACTTATACCATAATCCATTTTCATCTTCATCAGATATAATAAATATAATTTCCTCACTAATAAGGTAAATAATCCCCCTGGTTTATATACCATTAAAAAACCACCTCTAGCTTTGATAGTGAAAATATTCTTATTGAAGTCCATTTTATGCCTGGATTCACACAACAGGATGAAGATTAGAAGATTATGACCGATACCTTTAACCAAGACCACATGCATTCATCCAATGTCTTTTCCACTAAATTTATCCTTTATAAATCCAAAAATGTTGATCTCCTATTCATTATGAAGAAACATAACTCTATCTTTGTAAAATTTGATTCCTACGATAAAGTATTCATTTCCCATTATATGGGAAGTGCATCCACTATATAGAATCCATAAAGAAGTCCTATTTATTATAATTATAGAAATATTAGAAACATCTCCCTTCTATTAACTTATATTATTTACCCATGACTACAAGTACACCTTTTTTAATGGTGGGTGAACCTACATATCTTACAGATCTATGAAATATTCTTCATCATGAAAGACTATTTTTTGAGTTTTTTTCTTGTTTGGAATAGTTTTGAACTTTAATCTTCCACATTTTTTATTCTTCGTCAGAATATTATTTTCCCCCATAATGAAAAATATATTATTTTATTCCAAAAAACATCTAAAAATAGAACCATAAATTAAAATAATAAGAAAATATAGTAGTTTCACTTGCCCAATTTTTGTATTATTATTTTCAGAACTATATTTTAGTAACTGAACAAACATATTAAGTGTGTTCTAGTTTTCCACAACAATAACACATTATTTTTTGTGTATTAATCTTATTTTTAACTTCACTATGAGTTTTTATTGAGTTTTATAAAAATACACTTTAATCTAGGAAATATATACTTTTGGGTTAGCATCAAACATAGAAATTGTATTCTTATTATCAGGATCTATAATATATTTATCTTTGTTTAAATTCCACACCTAAGGTCTAGATAGAACTTTATTTTATTAGATCCTTTAAAATAATTCTTAGTCACTTTAGAGGATGGTGTTATAGGACTCCTTGATATCTTGCTGAGTGAAAAGAATATTTTTTTAAATTCACACTTCTATCACTATTTCATGACTTCTCCTCCAAGTTCTTCAATCCCTTTGACCATTTATATTAAATAATTAGACCACCGATTATTCAAGATTATTACTCAAATTTTAGTTTAATATCAAACTTTTCTACATGAATGTTAGAAATTATATATTTGATAATTTTATTGTTTGATTGTGATTATAACTTTTAATCCCATCGATGTTTCAAATTAAGAATTAAATACCATATAAAATTGTTATATTTCTTAAATTTATCCCCTAATATATCATTTTATTCAAGGGAAACCTCAATTTATACTTGAAGATCAACTCTACCCCTAAATTTTTCATTTTTAGCATCATTAAAATAAACTTGCGTCCTATCCACAACAACTACTAAAGAATATTCTTTTGAGAATTTACAATCCTCAACTCCTCTACTTTAGTTTATTCTACAATTTTATCTTCTTAAGAGAGTAAGTTGTTCCTCTGGAAAAATATACATTATTATCCTTTCTTTCCGTTCATATACTTTGATATTCTATAATAAAGATATTTTTCTTTTTCATCTCCTTAGTATTTGTTGGGGGAACCTAGACACAAGGTTACCAACCTTTACACCTCTACATAAAGTGAGTGGAAGATTACCATTTAAATTTTCATTGATTTTTTTTATATTTGATAAAAAATAAATCAACTAATCAACTTTTTAGGATCCCCATTGACCATGAGTTTCTTCATGGACTTGAATGAAACTTATTGAGGGTTATAATTTTTCCTGAATTTATTATTTTACTCCTCATCTCATATGTAACGAGGGTACTATATAAGATATGTACCCATACCCTGATATGATAATTAATTATAATCATTGATACCATTACATTGTAACAATGTGGATGTATTCTCAATATTTTTTTACAATTTCTAAATCCTCATGATTTTAACCAAGATAATACATATATTCGATAATAATGTTAAATTGGTCAAATAATTCATCAATGATCACATTTGAACTCATTCTCAAATATTCATATTTGTTCCATAAGACCTACAGCTTCACATGTCAAACATTTTAATATCCATCGTAGATATTTTTAATCTTTTATTACATTTCATGGGAAATCATGTATGACTTGACCTTTGTTTAAATAATTTCACCTAAATATATTCCTAACACATTTTTATCTTAACAGTTTTCTATTAGATAAATTTTTTTAATAAATGAAAATTATTTTAGTACCATGAATCATTATATTTGAATATTTTAGGATTTGAGTATGAATCCAATTATTTGAAACCTCTTAGATAATTCCTTACTCCCCATGATTTATAAAATACATCGAATAACAATATATAATTGACCATACCTAATGATTTGAAATAATTTTTCATTTAGATCTTTCATAGTTTAAAACTAGTAACCCCACCAACGTATTTTCCTGGAAAATAATGTTTATATATAACTACAATAACATTTTTTTATAAAAACATATAATAATATTTAATGTAAATAATAAAAAAATTTAAATACTAATAAATTAAAGAAAAATTTACTAAATACATTGAGTTTGACTTAATTAAAGAAGAGTTTCCCAGTAATTGAGAAAAAATTATATGGGGAACCCCATAAAGATATATATGGATATTTAGTCACACATTTATATCTTTTTTTCTTTAGGTTCTTTTTATAGTGAAATTTTTCTAAGTCTTATTTTGTGTTGATGTTTCTTGTTTGAAAAAATGACATCATCATCACTTTCTAGAATAATTTATAATTTTTTTTAAATATCATCGAAAAGAATATATTAATAATATTGTGAGGGAAAAAAATATATAATAAAAAATTTATTTTGATGAATAATTAAAATGTTTATAAACATATATATATATAGTTATTTATGCTTATATATAAATTATAGTTAGTTTGATATAATAAAATAAAATAATTAAAATATGGATATGATACAAAAATGTATTCCAAAACTTATGGAACTATGGAAATGATAAGTTAAATAGATGTAAAATAGAGAAATGATATTTTACATTTTAAATAAAGAAAATTTAATAATGATCCTTGAGTATTTAAAAAATAATAAACATTTATCCACTTTAGTTTAAGAGATAAGGGAGACATTTAATCGAAAACCCTTAATGGAAATTGAAAATAAAAATGGAATGGTTGAAGAGGTTTAGAAAACATGAATAATTATTTTAATCCATTGTGTTTTTAACCACAAGATAATGAATTATAGGGATTTCATTCAAGATCCCATAAATCCAAAGACTGAGGGAATTTGATGTGTATTAGTATAAAGTGAAAGAAAATGTGAGTAGACATAAAAGTCATTGTATTTAAGGGCATACTATTCACATTTTGTTTTTATAAAAAGAGATTGATTTTAAGACTAATGATGTTAAATGTATTCATTTACCAAATAACATGCTTTCATCCCACATTACTTTTAATATCATGTTTCTAAATAATAGAAAATGAAAATTCAATGGGAATGGTAAATATAAAAATTAGAGTTAGTTAAAACCATGTATGAATTTTTAGAATAAAAGTATGTAATCTAATCATATATTATATAATACGAATAAAACATTTAGGGCATTTTAATCACACAAATCACCACCTTAATCCCTTCAATTTTTAATCATGGATTGAATAAACTGCAGAGGTTGTTTTATAAAGGTCCACAAATCTAATGGATACTGAAATTTTGGGTGTAATAGTATAAAATTAAATAAAATAGGAGTAAACATAAGAATTATAATATCAAGGAAATACTAGTTACATAAACAAATATGGAAAAAAATTTAATTTAGAAAAAAAATGATTGATTTAGTTTTCTATTCAATACTTTGATTTTTCTAAAAAATATTGGGAAAAAATTATGTATTTAACTATTTTTATAAAATAAAAATTGATAACATTATAAATAATATAATATAAAATATACCATTATGAATTATTATATCACATATTTCATAATGTAATTTTTGAGAAGAAAAAATAAACATTTAGATAAAAAATTTGTCAGCATATACAAGAATAAAGATATGGTTTTTGTAGTTTTATAAATATCAAAGGTCATAAAATACATATATTTTTTATAGATATAATAAATTTAATGGAAATCATACCAAGAAGATTAATATATAGATTTTGATGCAAAAAAATAAAAAATTAAACAAATATGTTAATGTAATAAAAAAATGTAAAAAAATTGAGTGGATTATAAAAACATTATGAGGATAAAAAAGTACCAATAAATATAGGATTTTACTACACTATTATGGTGAATAAATATTTAAAATAAAAATTTTATTAATTACCCATGACATCATTTTCATTCTTTTTTAGATGCCTACTACAATTTAAAACAAAAACATCTACACCGCATGTCTTGATAGAAATAAGAAATGGATTTTTAATCATACACCTAGATCAATTCATTTTTATGTATTTTTCATCATATAACTTTATAACACATGCCATAACCAATTATTCAATCCAAACAAGCCATAGTTGAATTTAGGAATTGAAATATGTATATTCCCTATGTAAAAACCCACCATGATTCAATATTCAATTTTTATTCATGATTAAATAATTAAATAGAAATTTGGGTACAGAAAAAAATGATTCACGTATAGATTTTAACACTAGATTATTCTTAAAAATAATTTAAATAATAAAATTATGCATTTCATGGTTTTATAACACCTTCAAAATTATAATTTTTATAAATAATATAATACACTACATATTATTATTTATCCCCATATGGAATAGTTCAAAATAGAATTAGTTCAGAAGATACATCATATCTGCATTGAACTTTAAAGTAAAAAAAGATATAAAAAATATATAAGTATTTATGATAGTTTGTCACATAGATAAGAAATAATAATTTATAAAAATATTTCACTACATGAATTGATATAGATATAATTTTTACCATTATGTTACTATGAAATATGGTAATAAATAGATATTTAATAATGATAAATTATATATAAAGGAAATTATAAAATAATTGTAAGGATAATCTTAACAAGGTTACCAATTTCAGATGAACCTAGGAATTTATTTATTGATACACTCTATTAATCAAGTATACATGATGTTGCTTGAATTTTTTTCCTAAAAATGGTTATGTAATATTTTTAGTTTGGTTAAATTTTTTAATATGATAGAATTATGTATGAAAATAATTTAATCAATTTTATATTAAATTTTTTATATAGTTTTTTCTCATATGTAAAAATTTGATATAACAAGATGGATTTTAACATCTCATTGTAATGTCACATATTAAAATCAATAAAACTGATTTCATAAATTAAAAATAATTAAAATAATATAAAGAGGTGAATCATTAGAATAATTTAAGATAGGGTATATACGAAACAACCATTTATTGAATGAAATTACATATGGAAATGTTTACTATTAAAATACACATATACAACACTGATTTCTAAAAAAAATATGAAATAAAATAACTTCTGGATGGTTTTACACAAAAATAATATTAATAAATATGAAATATTATATGAAAAGTTATGGGAATATTTATATTAGTTAATACATATGGAAGAATAGTGATATATTAACTTACAAAAATGAATAATATGTATATTTCAAAAATATATACATATGTAGAATTATATTGGCTAATTTGATTCAAATCCAAAACATATTTTTTGAATGAATAAAAAATATTAGGAAAATTATAATTTTTAAAATTGATGAACCAATGAAACATGAAAAAATGAAATTCAATTAGAGACACTAATGAGTTTTCCTATATAATTCTTATTTTATCATATTTCTTACACAAATGGGTTATTTAATCCTTTTATTGGTTTAGTTATGTTATACCCAAGTATGCCAACCAAAAATTGTAATGGTTTTGGATAATTTTTCTCTAATTTATTAGAGTTTTAACCAATCAATAAGACCTAAAAGTTTCTCAACACACTGGAAATTCCATGCCAACTTTTAATAATTTAAATTTCTTGGATGAGACTATAAATGGAGAGGAAATCTATTATTTGTTCCCATAGCTTTTTTGGAAATGACTGGTAAAATAAAAGAGAAACTACTTAGTTATTTCTTTTATGAATGAGCCACAAAATTTAATCCTAGTCCCTAATAGTAATAAAACTATCACTAAAACAATGGATAACCCACAATATTCCACCTCCATGATAAAAAAATTACCTAAATATGGAATTGAGATTTTAAAAATAGGTAATTTATATGGAATGATAATATAAATATTGATAAATAAATTTGTATGATTTCAAGATTCATGTTTATATAGATTTTTTGGTATGTTAACCAAGTGAACTTCATAAAACATAATGATTTTTTATATTTGTATAAAAAAACCAAAAATTTTGACATAGATAAATAGAAATATAAAATTTTAAAAAATCAAGGAAATAAATTTTTACATAATAAAATAATTATAAATGGGAGAGGGTGAAATAATCAGTTAAAATTTTAATAATTATTTAACAACCCCTATTGAATACTATTTATTTCAATTATCTCATATGATAATTTGTTTTAAAAAAATTTAATGGTATTTTCATTCTATAAAATTAGTTAAAATTTTTAATTATAATTAAGTATAGTTTGATCACACTTGTGTAAAAATGGTTATAATATTTACCACTAATATGAAAATTTTTAAAGAATAAAAAAAGTAGTTTTTGTTATTTTTTTATAAAAGTGTACTTGTACATCAATTCTATAAAAATATTTGGATAAAAATAATTCTTCTGAATAATAAATAAAGATTCTCTAAAACACGATTATTATCATAAGGGTTATAATCATCTTTAGGATGTTTTTTTAAAAAAAAAATTAAAAAAACTTAAATATACGGTGAAAAATAATTTTCAATAAGGTTTTTAATAGAACTTGTTTAAAATTAATTATATTATATATAAATTAGGATTAGTGGATTCAAAAATTAGCATCTTTTATATTTATAAACATCAATTCCACATAATGTTTGGAAAAAGTAAACTTAAATTTGTTATATAAAGGAAGATATTTAAATTTTATATATAATATCAATAATGTATTATAAGTAGTTTTTAGTAAATAATTCCAAATAGAAATAATTTTTAAAAGAAGTTTCTAGATTTTTTCCCAAATAAATCCTTTCCTTCTTCATCTATACATGACAATATCATCTCTTTCAAATTCAATACATTGATATCCTAGATATTATTATCCATCCTAGAACAGGAGTTCCATAAATATATGTTTCACAAAATCACCATCTGAAAACAATGATAAATGTTTATATTAAGTGTGAATTTTGAGAATTGGAATTTTACAGAATACTTGTGGATTTATGTACGACATAATCATAACAAATCCATAAAATTTCACACATGTAGGAATATAAGTAGCCTAAAAATAAATAATTATGTATTATGAGTTGTATGGAGGAATTTTAATCGAAAGAACTATGTCACTTATATTATAACATAAACATGGATAATTGTTAATGAATAATTAAATATGAATTCTATGATATAGTCAATAATTTCAATAATATGATAAATAATTTTCAAGATCAACTTGATGATTCAGTGAGTTATGGATCTAACCATTTGATATAACATATATTATAGATTGAATATGTTTTGTAGGATGAAAGGTATTTAGAATTGGGATATTATAATTTATATAATACATAATTGAATTTATCAATTAACATGTTACATTATATTTTTTATTAGAAAATTGTAAAAAAAATTAAAAATGAAAGGGAAATCATTTATAAATATTAACTTAATGGAAAAAATAAGAACTATGTTCTCATAACTAAAGTGAATTTTTTTTATAAATAAATAGAATCATAAAATGTGTTTTTATTGTACATGGTTCATATATTAAAAAAATAAATTTATATATAATGAAAATAATGAATAAATAATTTTCAAACATGTTGAGGTGGTACTGTTTACCACAAACCATTATACCCTTTATTGTTTTAGTCAACATTGAATCAACTGAATGCATAAAAGTTATAGAATGAATCAGTTCTACGTCATTCAAGGATATGGGATAAATTTAATGAAGATTTAAAAATACTATTATAGAGTGGAATTGAAGTAAAATTTATTTATTCAATGATAATGTTTTTTAAATCAAGTTATTTATTTATAAAACAAGTTTGAAAAACATGTTGATTTTTTGGAGAGATGTTATATATCAAAATTTTAGATATAAAATTTATGAGAATAGGGAATTTAGTTAATAATATGAATATTATCCATAGATAAAGAAACAAGCAGTATCCAATTGATTGATCCCTTAACACAAATTTTTAAAGTACAGGGGAAAACGAAGAGTTTCATAAATTCAAAACCATGGGTATCCTGAAATTTGAACATCAGATATTAAAAATCAATATTTTATGCTATATTGAATAAAAACATGTAATTAAAAGAAAAATTTAACAGTTTTTTAAGGAATTAAAGGATTATTAACAATGATTTAGGAGTTTTATAAGGGTTCCAAGAGACCATGTCACATTAGAGGAGTTTTGGGGTTTTATTGATGTTAAAAACCCTACACTATAAATGAGTAAACTTATTAAGAGGATATAAATAACCATATGAATTATTCATGTAATGATTTGGGGATCATGGTTAAGGGGATGAAATGGAAGTTTTGATGGGAAAGAGGCAGTGAAAAGAAGGAGAGTGGAGGTGATAATGAATTTGGGTTTTAGATTTAATGGAAGAGGGAAAGGAGAGAAGGAGGAGAAATGAGGGTACATACAACATGGGTATGATTAGAATAAGAGATAAAACTAGAGTATGCAGGGATAAGTGTTGAGTCAGAAATAAATGGTAATGGAAGATGGGGAGGGGGTCATCAAAATGTGTACACATATACATGGAATTTTGAAATAGTGAAACATGGATGAGGAGGTACATATCATAGAATAGAAAAAATATTATTACCTATGAAAATAGGTATTCCCTTGTGGTTGAAAAGAGTTTCCAACCTTTTAAGTGAGAAGACTTTATTGAAACCATGGTTCTGATACAATATACGAGTCTTTGTTAAGGAATATACCCTAAAATTAGGGGGGGGGGTGAGGTTATATTATATTTTAAAATTTATTCTTTATTCATTATCTTGTTGTCACAATTTGAAAAACACTTTTTTTATATCCCTATCCCTCTCACAAGGGAATAAAATAATAAAGAACCTAATTTATTTTTACTTGGTTCAACAAAACAAGGATAATTCAATAATCATTCAAAAAACACTTTACCAATGAACATGAGAGACTGAAGACATTGATTTATATGTATTTAAAAAACATAGTGGCCATACTGACCCTCTAGATGCACTTTTCACAGAATTTTTTTAATGAAATATATGATCTTTTTATTCTTCACAATAAGGAACATATGGATCCACTTAATAGAAATGTGTCCACTATTCCTTCCATGACGATTTCTTTATTCATGAAATGTAGTTAATAAAAAAACATCAAGTGGTGTAACCATTATTAATAAAATGGAATGATTCAAGTGAGAACAAACCTTTAGATAATCCTCTCATGTCATCTTTAACTTTCCAAAATACACACTGGGAACTTCCATTTTACTTTTTGCGAAAAAACTTAAATCCCCTTATTATGAATCTAGATAATTAGGCTAGTGTATGAGAACATATTCTTCTTATTATTCTTCAATTTCTTATATATATATATATATTTCAAAAATATCATCATGAAGAATAATAATATTTTCAGAGAATATATATATATATATATTTCAAAAATATTATCATAAAAAATAATAATATTTTGTGAGAATATTAAATTTTTTATTAAAATGAGTCAAAATGGTTTTTTCATTATGTAAAAGTTGTTTAATTGAAATTAATAACAATTCGTATTATATAGGTTTCCATAAAATTCAAGGAAATTAATCACTGATATAGGATAAATAAATATCTCTAGCATGCAACTCTCACAATTTCTCACACGATAATATATATTTTGGATTTAAATTTTCATGAAAATTATGAATGACTTGGAAATTTAATATGAAATATTATTCTTTAATTCACTACATGACAATCCATATTAAAATTATAAAATATTACATGAATTTAAGTATGTTTAAATTTTCCAATTGCGATCTATCTTTTGTAAACTAAAAACTACAAAAAAATGACAATGGGTCTCAACCCAGTGTGGATTTCAAACCCTATGTTATGAATAGACCCTAAACCATCCATAATGAACCCTACACCACCCTCAATGAAATATAAACTATAAAGGTATCCTCTTTATGACCTTCCCAAACCTTCAGAGCTTCTCTAGGGTAAACCCTTCCTTAAAAACTCATCAACCCTATATTAAGATGGTTTATCCATGTTTCACTATATATTATCCCGAAATTATTGAAATCTACTCTACTTCATCGACATAAACTATATATTTCTCTATTATAAAACCTATGTCTAGAGCATAAAAAAATCTGAATATAACCTTCAACCATACTATAAATAGAATAATTTCATATTTAATCCAATTTAAATTTAGATTTACAATTTAGTGTTATTCAGGGAATCAAAGGGTATTTTAGATAATCATTCACAGTTATTGTTAAAAAACCAACCCAAACACCATTCAAAGGTATTTTTTCTTAACACATGTTTTGAAAGAATCACTAAGGATGGAAAACTATGAGGTGGAACAAATGGAAATTGAATAGGAGAAACATAAAGAATGACTTAGTTGTTTAATAAATCATACCACATATAATGAATTGAATATTGTTTAAAGATTCGTCTTATAGTAATTGAATCATAGAGAAATATACAATGTTGGTGCATCAAAGGAAGAAAAATATACAAGTGTGATGACTCTCACATTAGAGTTGAATCTCAAGATAAGTAGGATTAAGAATAATAAATAATTCATCCATAATGAAATTTATATTAGTGGTAAAATTAAAGGGGACCCACTATAATGGATTTAAAGTAATTTGGAATCAAAGGATTGGATCACTATGACAAACAACATTACTATACTTTAGGATGATCAGGAAGAACCCCTATCTCCATGAACATTAAATTTTTTTAACTGTTTATTTGAAAAAGTGAATGTTTAAAGAGGTACATATGATCAATGGAGTTTGATTGTGTAGAAAGGCATATATAAAACCAGTAGGGTAAGAGTTATTGGATATCCAAATTATTAACAAGAATTAATGGGAATTTAAATTAAATCAAGTATAAATCAAAAACAAAAATAGTTGTCGAGCAACAAGATTGGATATAAATGATAAATATTGAATTTCATACTGTGAAGAATAAATTCAAATAATATAGATTATTATCTACCATTAATGTGGTTTCAAAACATTATCTAAAATTTATAGTTGCATCAATCCAACTTTTTTTATCATTAAGTGACATCAAAACATTTTTCATGTGGTATCATACCACTGGAATGAAGAAGATATATCAAGAAAACAAGAAGTAACATTTATGAAATTAATTTTTATTTATTTATATGCTAAAAATTTGGCTTCATTTGATTATTTTTTATAATACTGAAATATTCTTAAAATAATTTTTCTGATCATTAAGTGGCACCCCTTTCTAAAATTTATCTCAACATTTTCTGTTAAGAGCATAAGAATTAAATGGGGTGTTTTTTATGAGAATTCAAAGGATGAGTATCCTTAATTAAAAAATGAGAAGTCCTATAAAGAAATTAAGGTCAGGAATATCATGTGATATCTTGAGTTTATCACAACATTGGTTATCTATTTATTTAAGCATGTGGTATGAATATCACAATTGGTTCTTTATTTATTATTTTATAATGGTTTTGTGTAAGTGTGATTGAGATCATAATATGTGTTTAAGGAAGTAAAATATCAATCTATAAGTGTTTATAGAAGTAGGTGTGTGATATGGAATGATTTTATGTTATATAATTAGAATCATATTTCTTATACCAAGTTTCAAATCAATTGGATTATAATATTTTTAATGACTCATTGGAAAGTGCATAATTCAATCACTTAAAACATTTAGAAAAATACAATTGAGAGTATAATTTTATTAGATCATGAAAAGTGAAAAATATTTAAATATTTTTTTTGACAAAACTTATCAAGGTTGAATTGAAAAATCTAGAGTTCTACCAATGGGAAATATGTTAAAAGGTTCAACCATAAGTGATTGAAAAATACAATAATTTCGGATATCATCAAATGATATAATAAGGGTAAATGGAGAAGATATATTCCAAATAGGGAGTATTATCTCTCTTTATCAAAAATTTCATGATTATAATGGAAATTAACAGAGCATTGAAATATAAGAAAAAAGGGTTCTTAATATCTCTAAAATATGAGTTAAGGATTCTCCCAATATAGGGGATATGTTATCATAAATATTCTTCTATGAATTTTAGAGACCAAGAAGAAGAAATATAAATTAAAAGAGATAGAAAAAAGAAAATATAATTTTATTATCAATGGGGGAGAAGAAAATGAACCATTAATCCAAAAATATCCTTGGACTATTTTGAGTGACATGCGGAAGATTGATTTGTAGTATAATTATCAAAAAAACTACAATGGGAGAGAATATAGAAACCAAAGGTTTTGACTTATATTTATTATCAATTACTATTGGATATGTTGTGAATTGATGATAGTGATGGAATAATGTGAATGGAAGGAAGACATGGTGATGAAGAAGATGATTTATATACACATGGGTACCACATTTAGGTTATTGATGACACATAACAATGACATAAATGGAATTTTATGTTTGAGGATGATCATGTAATATCTATTCAGGAAGTGTTAGAATGACTGAAATTTTTATATGGAGAATTCTATGAACAATATATAATGACTTTAATATTTCTATATATCAAAGTCATGACATGAGGATATCAAACATTGGAGTTTGATGATTGATCTATTATTTGTTGAAGGTATGATTTTCATATCATTCATTATTCTTGTATACTAAGGTATTCGAAGAAACATGAGCATGTATGGAATATATTATAAAATGTTGGAATCATTTAGAGGATAATAAAATCATTCCTCAATAGAAGTTACTACATCATAGTAAAGTCTCACATGAGATTAAAATAGATGCGGTTTAAGAATTATTTAGATGAAACTGGAGAGACCACACCAAAAAATAATTACCATTACATGAGGATAATTATAGATGAATAAAATAAATGATCTATTGATATGTATTTAACATAGAAATATAATTCAAATTATAGGATTACTTACAATGGATTAATTAACAATATATAAAAAAGCTACATGAGATTAAATAGATTCCATGTAAGATAAATATGAAGATGAATAGTGTTTCATCACACATGAATAGACCAAACTATAAATAGATATCATATAATAATAATTTATAATATTTTAAAGCTATGTAAAATTAAATAGTATAAGTTACATACGGATAAACCTTATAGTGAATTTCCCATCAAATGATGATGTTGTTATACTATATATGTTGCCAATAGTTTATTGTAAAATTAATATGTAAGATGAATGTAAATACTCATTAAGAAAATGTTCTTAAGGAAATTACATAGGATAGTACAACTTACAAATATAGGAGAACGTTTCAAGATAAAAAATCACTATTTATATATTTTGGAGTTGAATGAGTAAGTGCCAATAGATAAGAATATTGAAGATATTCCAAAGAAAGTAAACCCAATGGTTAAATCATCAGAAGAATAAAAATAAATTTATCTAATATAATCAATAAGGAAAGAGAACACTAAAGATTTGGTACTCTCCCTATAATTTATTCATGAGTAATGTAAGGTGACCATCACTACACATTATGATCTGGAGGAAAATATTAGGAGACATTCTGTATGATGTTTGAGAAAGATTCCATACGAGTTGATGAAGCAGATCCAGAATTTATTTTTCTTACATAAAAAAGTTTCTTTATGAATGTTAAGAAACTCTCCATATATTGGTTAAGAATATTTTATCATGAAGTTAATGTTTCTTTATGAATGTTATGAAACTTTCTGTATATATGTTAATAAAATTTCCTTATGAATATTAAGAAACCTTCCTTATGAGTTGCTGAAGGATGATAGGAATGTTTCCCTACCAAGTAAGATGATGCTATATTGTTCTTCAAGTTCCTAACAACATGTAGATACTCATGATACTATCTTATTTTTATGTGTTTATACATAGTGAAAAAAAATTTATATCTATAAAGTTTGTGTTTCGACCAAACAAGGATGATGTGGGGAAGTTTCAATAGTGATTAGACATACAATTTTAAAGGCCAATAGCTTGAGTACGCCAGACAAAGGCCAATAAAGTTATCATAAATACATTTTATGATAATAACAAATGTAGTATTTTTTAATATGAACCAATTCTACTTGATATAGGCTTCTATGTTTGACATACATACATTATGATCAAAATTGAAGGTTAAAGCGGTATAAAGTTGAAGTTACAAATTTGAATTTGCACGTAGTATAAAGTTAAAATATTCTAACCCATGGAGAGTACTTTTATATGAAGGATATTGGATTTAGTCTATCATATTGTGTTTTATATGATAGATTCATTTTCATTCCAGTATAAGGTAATATAGATAGATCATCATATTTTCCTTTAAAATACCATTAATCATAAAAATACAATAATGATCAGACAGAAAGAGAATGTGATCATAATGTTCCAATGTAAAAACAATATATTTTCCAATTGGTATATGTGGTGAAGTCATGTAAGTATATTGGATGAACCATGAACAAATTTTTACCAATCAGGGGATAATAATTACATTATTCTAAGATATATAATGATTATTGAAGACACCGTGATTAGTTTATGAAGTCATCTTAGCTGATGAAAGATCTATAGGATGAAGGAGGATCATAAAAAGAATAAATCTATCATCAGATAGATGATTCTATATAGTTTTACTTGACAAGGTTTTGAAATCAAATCTTCCTTATAATATCGAGAATATACTGAACTTCTAGATAGAGATATTATGTTTCATTGGATAGATAAATCCAGATGAATAAATGTGATTCCATTGGTCAGAGGGTTAATGTGAAGAGTACTGTTTGAATAATTGATGAGTTCACAAAATTG
Source organism: Viscum album (assembly GCA_963277665.1). Lineage (NCBI taxonomy): Eukaryota > Viridiplantae > Streptophyta > Magnoliopsida > Santalales > Viscaceae > Viscum > Viscum album. Next base: position 148,701,935 of record OY728166.1, on the reverse strand, counting down.
AGTCAATTGGAAAATAAAAATTATGAAGAGGTGAATAACAGTACAATATATACATTCATCAAATGTAGAAAATTCAAATTCACTAGATAGGGGAGAATTCACTTGATGGAGAATTTATTAAGGAAGTAGTCAAACAATATTTCACTAAATGGAGTTTGAAGGGAGATTTACATAAATTTTGTAAATCCTATAACAACAAGGACGATAATTTGTCTAGTTAATTTTTTATCTACCTAGGATAAGAAAGTTTGAATAAATTCAATGACACCTTGTTTGTAAGAATATTCAGGAATGATATAGAATGTTTGAGTGGAGTCTAGGGAAGTTAAGTAGAGTTGTATGTTTGAATTTTGAGTTTGCACTGAGTGGGAAAAATATTTATTTACCAAATTTTCTCTTGTGTGTTCACCTATATAAAAAGTCAAAAATACAATTTGTAAGGAAACTATTCATTTATGAAGTATATTTGAAGTGATAATGATTTTTTAAAGGAGAAACACAAGCTTTTTAACAAGGAATATATAGGTTGAAGTTGAATAAAAATTACACTGGACAAAGGTGTTGAGATATGAGATAACATAAAGAGGTACCAAAGAGAGTTTCACAAGGAAGAGGTACCAACTTTTTTTTAAGTTCCCTAAAAAGAGTCATACTAGATGGAGAGTATACCAGATATAAAATTTTTAGATAGACTTTAATGAGATATTTAGAAAAGTTTATTATATTTTTTTGGATCCAAAGAATAATAAAACAATTTAACATATGAGATTTAGTATACTTACCTATCAAGAGACATAATAAGTCTCAATGATAGTTGACATGAAATGGATTTAGGTTCTCACATTGAGGCTGAACCTTGTAAAAATCGACACATTTTTTTCACCTTATATTATCAGTATAGAAGAAGAGAGAAGTGGTGAAGGAATGTTTCTAAAAATATACGAATATTAATAGATAATATAGGCTAGATAAACTTAAATAAAGAGTTTAAGTTGAATATAATCCATTAAATTTTTTCACCCCTAATTCACTCCACCCTCTCAGGGTGACTGCATGATCCACCTAGAAATTTAAATTGGTATTAGAGAGAAGGTTTCCTCTATATGAATCTAATTTTATTCTATAATTGTGTTTAAAATTTTTATATGAATTTCAGATTTCATGAAGTTGAAGAGAGTTTTTATCTAGAAGAAAATAATGTTTATCTAGAGTTGAAGAGTAGATAAGTTATTTCTGTTTATAGAAACATGCATGTTTTAGTCAAAACCATGAAAAACTATAAGAATAAGGAATATTAGAAGTTATGGAAGTTAAACTCTAATTAGTATAAAAGGGGTATCCCCCACGATCATAAGTTAAATAGTTTGGTAAAAAATCATTTGGATATAAAAATATTAATCCTCCAAAAGAATCTTACTCAATTTGTGAGGAGTATGATTCAATGGAAACTATTGAAGATATTTATCCTAAAATAAGTGTTAATTTGTGAAATGTACCTATTGAAGTTGTTAAATATAAAATTAATTATATCAAGGAAAAATTTGAGGAAATATCACATATAAAATAAAAACATTATTAAATATAGAATGTATTTGAAAAAAAGTTCAATGAATTAAAATCTCTTACTAAACATAATAAAGTTAAGGAAGAATATATATTATGTTCTTAAAAAAAATTTACCTTATAGAATATGTTTTTAATGGAAGTTTTTGCGAGAAATTTTTTATTAAATAATTTATTATGGAAGGATTCAATGAATTATAAAATACTATTTATGACAAGAAATATTAGTTGGAAGTTGAAGATATAAGAATTAAGAGATTCAATAATCACTACAGAAAGAGTGGAAAATGTATGAGGGAAAACATCATAAGGAATACATGTGTGATACCCACCCCAAATTTTGTAATATTAAGTATCAATCAATAGTATAATATAAATAAAATTTCACCCTTATAAAAGATGATTTGTTCAGGAGTTTGTGTGAGGAATATTTGTTAACAAAACATTTTATAGAACAGATCTAAAAACTATAAGATACTCAAAAATAAATATTTGAGGTTAAGAATGACCAAATATACATATAGGAAAATTGAGTCAAGTTACATACACTTTACTTGAAATAGGTGAGTAATTTCTACAAGGAAAAGATAAATAAGTAAGAAGTTTTTTGTAACAATAAAGGGAGGAGTCTTGAAAATGAGAACACTTTAAATTTAAGGTTCCTTGAGAAATCCATGAGGTTGAGAAACATATAAGATATTAAAGTTTAGTATTTATAAAAATCCAAGAAAATAATCTCTGCCAAAGTTTATAAGGAAATTATTATATTGGGAAAGACTCAATCTAATGAAAGGAAGAGTATAAAAGCATCATAAGAACCATCTCTCAATAAGTTGACTAAAAAGGTAAACCCTTTTTTATGAATTTTTATCATTGAATATCATATTATTTCTGTAGTTTATAGTTATATAAGAAAATGGATAAAGAAAGTCAATAAATCCACCTCATATAAGAATTTGTAAGTAATAAAAGAAAATGGAAGACGTTCCCCTAGAGTTTTCATAAATAATAAATTTAATAGTCAAGAGAAATAAGTTTCGAAATAAGTTTACACCAACAAAAATAAAACAAAATAAAATAATCCTATAATTATTAGTAACTAGTGGTATAGTATAAAGTTTAGACACATGGATAATTTTTGGCACAATATTACAAGGTATAAAGAAAAAGGAAATCAAACATTAAGTGGGTTAAATGTTAAAGGAAAATGAATCTAAGCTGTGTATATCCAAACCTTATAAAAGAAAAAAATTGTTATAAAATTTTCATAAGAGTTGTAGAAAATATGTTCATGGTTAATAAAAGTGTTGGTATACTTTTTCCATGCATAACATAAGTTATACCAATATAAATAGGATATAAAATATAAAATAAAATAAAATAAAGATATTCTGTAGGCCTATCTTAGGGTGAAAACAAAAATAAAAAAAATAAGAATATTACACCTATGAACAATGTTTCCGAAGATGTAATACCCAATAAATTATGCCTCATCTATGGAAGAAAATGACACTTATTTTAAAATTTTAATCTCGCTATGAATGTTCAAGATAATGGAAGGAATATCAAAAATAAAATTCAATGACTCTAAAAAAAATAAAAGTATATTTGAATGGTGGAATATATATATATATTATGAAGAAGTAGAATTTCACAAGAAGTTACTTATAAAGAGTAACTTATTAGAAGATATGAATCTACATGGAAGAGGTAAGTTGGTTAGGAACACTAATAAAAATTTAATGAAAACACTACTAAGATAGGATAATAATATAGATAATAAGTATACAAGGTTGAGAAGAAATTATTATTTCTATAAATAAATTTAAACATAAGAATAAGGTTATACATATTGTAAATATTTTCATGGTTTTATGGGATGAATTGTGGGAGGATGTAAGTTGGTTAGAATTAGAAGAAAATAAAAAAAATCAATGTTAATTTATAAATACAAATAAGAAGAATCAACCATACAATGTTGAAAGAAAATGTGAGGATAAGAATCTCATACCACCCAAGAAGATTCTTGTTTGGTAATAGAAGGGTGAAAACATGAATAAAAGTGAAGTTATATAGAAAAGTGTTTTTGAGATGAGAATAAATTATCATCCTTATTTCTCTATAAAATAAAGCTAATAAAAGATCTAGCTTACTCCCTTATATGTTTTTGAGAATCTACATTGAAAAGAGAATTAAATGTGATGATATTTAGTTTTCCCCATAGTGAATTGGATGCTGGTGATTCTGAAATTTTTACAAAGTTGAAATAAAGAGACAGACTTTAGAAAACAAAATTTTATGAAACTAGATTATTAGGTACCCAAAGAATTAAACATTGATTATTCAGATGATGAAATCTATTTGGATATAGAAAATAAAAAGAATTGAAGTCTGTTTCTATTCTCAAGGTACGTTTTCTATACGCCCATATTCATAAAAATATTGAAGTATAAATGTAAAAGGGAATGGTGTGTTTTTATGAGAATGTCTTTATTAACTTGAAAAAAGGTAGAAAACCAGCCCATGTTATGTTTAATATTTTTTGATATGTTTATTAATATGAATGTAGTAAAGTAAGTTGAATGGAAATATGATCAAATTGGTCCCAAAATAAGATTTTGTAAAATTCAGAATCACTTGGTAAAATTGATGGAAAATATTAATATCTGATTTAATCAAACTTGTTTTCTATATCGAATATAGATCACATAGACTTAGAGTTAGTTGATTTAGGAATTATTCCTTTAATAAAATTGATTAATTCCATCTCTCATGAAGGTAAAAGTGTATATTTTCTTTAGTAGAATAAAATAAGAGAAGAATAAAAGGTGTGAAGAATGTTCCTCCCTCACACCAAGATGTTAACGAGAGAGATTTAGAATTTAGATCAATAAGGGAAAGTGAAATTAATTACCCTCACATAAGTTATTTAAATTAAGAGACATTTAATTCATTTTAAATATGTGGTAGAGAAATTTTAAGGACTTTAAAGTGAATTTGGTATTAAAAAAAAGTCCAAAGGGGGAGATTGAAATTCTTGTCAGATGATGATGATGATATATTGTAAATTTTATCAATGTTTTGTTTGTAAATACAATTATAAAGTTGAAGTTAAATATTCTTTAAGAAATTGTCTATAATAAAATATCATAGTATATATCTGAAAATAAATATTGGATAATGTTTCAAAGGGAAAAATCACTATTTATGCCTTTTGGAGTTGAGGAAGTAAGTGCCAGCAGGTAAGGATATTAGAGATCTTTTTAAGAGAGTAATCCTAAAGGAAAAAATTATCCAAATAATAGAAATGAATTTATATAGAATAATTAGAAAGGAAAGATACCATAGAAGATATGTTAAATTACATATGATTCATTCATAATGAATGTAAGGTTTCCTCCACCTTACATTATGAGTTGCTGCAGAATCTTAGGAAACTTTCCTTATGAGGATTAAGAAAGTTTCTTTATGAGAAGCTGATGAAATTCAAGAAATATTATTATTGAGATAAAAATATTAATTATGAATGTTAATAAATGTTTCTTATGTATGTTATCAAAATTTCCTTATGAAGGTAATGTTTATTAGCATGTATAAGAAAATTTTCCTGACATTTATAAGGATACATTATTACTACAATACAAAATTTTCTTGACCTCCTTCAAAAACTCATAAGGAAATTTTCTTAAGTTTTATAATGAATGTTTACAAATCTTCTCTAGAAACTCATAATGTAGGATAAAGGTCACTTTAAATTCCTCATGAATGAATCATATTAAATTTACCACATATTCAATGAGCTTATTCCTTCCTGATTATCATGGATCACAACATTATTATTCTTCTGATGGTTTTACCTTCAGGATTACTTTCTTATGTATATATTCAGTATGTTCATCCATTAGAACTCACTTATTAAACTCTAAATAACATTGGTAGTCCTTTTCTATCTTTCCACATTCTCCAATATTTTTTAATAGTACTATCCTATGAACATTCCTTAATAACATTTTGGTAAAGAAATTTTTTCTTCAACTTACTCATTAAATTTTCAATGAACTATTAACAACATATATAATATAACAATATCATCATATGATAGGAACCTTAACACCCCCTTTTTATTTGTTTTCACTATCAGATTGTCTTTAAATTCAATAATATTTTCAAATTTAATGTCCCAATAGGATCATGAAATCACCCTAAGAGGGGGGTGTGAATAAGGGGTGACTATATTTAACTGATTATATTCAACTTAAACTCTTTATTTTATTAAGTTGATTGAACCTATGTTACCTGTTAATATGTTTGGATCTTTAGAAACATTCAATAACCACTTATCCATTTTGATATGCAGGTAATATAATGTGAACAAAACACATGTATTTTTACTAGGATCAAACTCAAAGTGAGAACCTACATCCTTAATGTGTCAACTCATATTGAGTCACAAATATCCACTATATAATAAAGTGAGTATAATAAGATAACTCCCATTAAGAGCCTTATCTCTCTTGATAGGTAATTATATATAATCCCATAAAGTACAAAGGTTTCTAATTCTTTTAAGAAAAAACAAGAAACAATTTTTTTTAAATAGATCACTGATTTTTGTTATGAAAATCTCTATTCGGTACACTCTCTATATGGTATAACTTCATTTAGTGTGTCTTTTCTTTATCTGGTATGAAACTATCTGATACACCTCAAACTCTATCTAGTACCTCTATCCAACACAACTATATTTAGTACCTATATCTAACACCCGTTCTCTCAGAAAATCTATTTAGTTTACATCATCTTCATCTTATTAAGCCAAGAGATTATTTGGTTGGAAAATAATGCTACCTCTAAAAAAATCTTTATTAATTTGAAAACCTTTCATGCCTGAATAGTGGCCTTAAAATTTTTACATTAACTCCTTTTTATAGGCACACACATAGGAGAAAAACATGTGGACTCAAAAGTTATTCACATTTAACCCAAACTCAAAATTCAAAATTCTCTCTCAACTCCACTTCAATGGAAATGTATCATCCATTCTAGAACTTTCTTGAATATTCTTACATACTCGACATCACAATATTTATTCAAATTTTCTTATATCATCTAGTTCAAAAATAATAAATTATATTATCTGCATTTTCATTGTTAATTTTATTTCAAAATTTATATAAATATTTTCAAAACATCGTATGATGAAATATTGTTTAATAAATTCATTAAGAACTTATCCATCCAAAGAATTTTACTTTTTCATGCGAGTTTAAATTTTCTCCATTTATTGAATGTCTATAGGGTACTATTATTCACCTCTCTAAAATATTTCTCATCCAATTGACTTGGTGCGATGAAATCAATAATATTTCATTGGGCAATCTCCACATGCATCATTTGAATAATGGACTCCTATTTGTTTGTCTATCTTGATATTTCCATTGAAAAAACATTTATCCATACATATATTCATTGTGTTCTCTAACTTACCAGAGATAATAGACCAAAAAACATAGTCCAATACAAATTTATTTAATATTTATTTTGATGACATCATTATTTTTTATCTGATGCTTTTTTGTCTTATGGATCTTTAACTGATCGATATGACTTTCTAAACTCATCTAGTTATATTTATTAATCATATATTGTCTCATATAGATGTACTTATTACTCCCCTGATCAGTATAAATTTATTCACTATTCTTCTAGTAGAATTACCATACTTTTCCACCTATAACACTTGGAAAAAATATTGTTTGACCATTGGAACTTCAAGATATTCAACTCCTTCTATCTGATCAATATTGCATCTGTAACATCCCACACCTTCTCATTATCTTGAGAGGTAAGTGATACATTATTAGGCCTGAAGTGACATCCCCAAGGTTCTAAAGGATGAAAATTAATTCTTAAGGGCTTCAATATATGTTTTTGACAATTTTCCGATTAAAAATAATAAAACTAAACCAAACATACCACTATATGATACATGATAAAAATGAAAGAAAAATTGAAATTACATTTACCAAAATGAATCTAAAATCAAGTACCCTAGTAGAAGAATACAATACCAAAGAAAACAGTAGAATAAAAGCTAATAAGACTCTAAGACAAACACAAGAATCCATGCTCCACAAGCTCCATACTCCAACATCATCAAACATCCCAAGTATCACAAAGTATTTCTAAAGAAAAGTGGTACATTAACTTTTCCGATATCTAAGTAAGTGACATCTAAAAAATTATCAACGATTCAAAGTAGGGGTGAGTAATAAAACTTTTTCGTTTTCCCCAATTAAATCCCTACTCACACTACTAGGATAGAAGAGTTAGAAATAATATATAAAATAGTTTATATTAACAAAATTATAAAATAGTTTACAACCTATTATAAAAACTTCTAAAATAGTTTTTAAAAAACTATTAAAAAGTGATATATCAACCAATTTCCCTAAAAAACATGCCATGATTTAAAACCATTTCACAAGTTCTATTTGGAAAAACCAATCCTTTCCACATATTCACACTACCAACCATGCATTCTATGTTATGATAATTCCATACTGATGGGAAATTTCTCGTCGATCTAACAATTCATCACAAGGTAATTATATCCCATTTTCCATTACACATTTGGCACCCATAAAAAAGTCATATTTAAACCAATCCCCATAAATGAAATATGAACACACACACCATGTATGCCCAAAACTCATTCCAATAAAAAATTCTAAAATCAACTCAATAAAACACCATTTTTTTAAAAAACGTTTTCCATTAAACCATTTAAAAAATACATCAAATTATTATTTAAAAATCGCTATTATAAATTCAAGAAACTAATCACATTACAAAATAATACATCAAAATTCAACACATTCACCAAAACCCATAAATAATCACTAAAGAGAGTTTATATTATGCTTTACACCAATATTTCACAATAAATGTAAATAATTTAAATTAATTTGTAATTAATCCAATCAATTTTAGAAAGAGGAGTCGAGATTGAAGCCACATACCTCGAGATTTTTAGAAAAAATGATAAACGACATGGAAAACATTACAAAGCTAGGTTGAATTTTCATGAACCCACCTTAGATATCCTCCCCTATCATAAACATGGAAAAATATAAACATATTTGGCATCCAAAATCTTATATCTAAACAAAATGGGTGTATATATAAGAATCTAAGAGAGAAGTTGAAGTGGATATAAGAAAAACCTCAATAACGACGAAGAACGATCACTTACCATGATGAATCATCTTCTAATTACCAAGGTAAGACTTCAGATCGCCTCCAGATCGATGGAAGAACACTCCTTGACCTTTCAGAGAGAACAATAACAAGTTTGGGCTATATATGAGGAAAATGAGGGGTTAAAACCTTAATCTAATGAATATCCACTTTTTAAGGATCTTGTTTTTAACCCTCACATGGTTTATTTGCATGGTTAGATATATCATGCATGAACCATGCTCCTGCTTCTATCTTAAGAAAGACATCACACTATTGGTTCACATGGATTCTAAACTATGAACAAACCATGCCAAAAATATCTTTCCAACATTTTCACCACACTGTATGGTTTCTACAAGGCTTCCGCATGGTTTGGACAAACCATGTGTAGCCAGTTTTCCTCCCCTTTATCCCCTATCTCATTATGCATAGTTTTATGCAAATGTTGTACTATTTTCAAAAACCCCGAACCACCTTTGAACCTGTAAAAAAGCCCCCAAAACTCTCAAAACGTTCTCCAAAATCTCCCATAATCCACCGTTATACTTTTTATGCATAAAAATAAAAAATAAAGGGATATATGTTAGAACCAAAGGGTTCAACATTCCCCCCACCGTTGGCCTTTCTATCCTCTGAATGTAAAAAACCATAGTTTCCCTAAAAGAGTTTCAACCATTTCTCTTTCATTTACTTCTCTCATTCCCATGTTTCTTCTTGAATTAGACCATGTTTCCCCAAAACCCAACCTTGGGAAATGGTTTTTCTATGCAAGAACTTATCTTACCTATCCACAATCTGCAGTGGGATATATAATAATGAAACATCTAGCTATTTGTTAATGTGATGCCATCTAATCACATGGTAAGGGTCAGGATGATAGTTTCTCAACTGAGATACATGGAAAACATTATGCACCACAGTAATCCATGGTGGAAATTCCAAATGATATGCCACATTTCCATCGTGTTCTAGTATCTCAAAAGGGCCTCGATATCGAGGAGATACCTTTCCTTAGTACCGAGAACATCGATGTCCAAGCCTTGGATAAATCCTCAAGAATACATGAACACTCATTAAAAATGATAAAAACCATCAATGATGATCCATGCAATATTTTTGATGACTCCAAGACATATACATTCTCTTTCTGATCAACTGAATCTTCTTCATTATTTCATGGACAAGGATCGGCCTAACTAGAAAATTCTCACATGATTCCACCCAAGAAATTGGAGAATGAAAATGATTTCCATAAAAAGATACAAATGGATCCATATGTATTGGGTCATGATAAGTATTTTAATATGTGAAATCCACCAATGACACATTCTCTTCCAATGATCCACTATAATCCATTACACAAGCCCACAACATGTCTTAAAAAATTTGTATCATTTGTTCAAACTGGACATATATCTGAGGATGATACACCATACTCATAGTCAACTGAGTCCCAAGGGATTTCATTAAGGATTTATAGAAATGAGATGTAATCCTTAGGTCTCTATTTTATATGATTAAAAAATATATGCCATGTCTCTTCACCACTTCTTGGATATATATTTTAGACAAATCCTCCACCATATGAGTTTCATGAATAGGTATGAAGTGGAACAACATTATGATTCGATCCGATATCACCCATTTGACATTGTATTTCCAAACCATTATTGGGATACGTATAAAAAAATCCATATCTAGCTGATCCCATTTCCATACTATAATAGATAAGGACTAAAACATACCTGCTGGTCGCTAATGTTTTTCCCTAATGTGAAAACAAGTTAGGAAACTCCAAATGAACTCCACCACTTTCCTTTTTATTCCACTCCATTAGAACTAAATATTAAATGCCAAATAAATTTTCTGTATTCCCAGATGAACAACCCATCTCGAATGGTGGTAAGGACTACGTAGTTATTCTGAATAAGGCATATGTATAACCCTCTGATTTTGAAACCTAAAACATTAACTTTTATATAATTTATAGCCATTAATGGTCTCACTACCATTGAGTTTTGAACTCATTATAAAACATTTTGCATTAGATGTCTGTGCCTCTTTAACCATCTTTTCTGAATTAGAAACAATATAAATTGGAATGAAAAATACAATATCACAAGAGTATTCAAATTCCACATGAATTTCATCTAGGACCGACATCAACTGCCAATCACATAAATATTCATTTTCCAAATGAGAATATGACTTCATACTTATTGCATCAGCCATAAAATTTACTTTATTTGGTGTATAAATTAAGTCAAAGTTAAACATTTGGATATATTTCATCCGTCTTATTTACTTCAAATTAAAATCCCGTTATGAGAAAATTTTCCTCAAGTTATTATTATCCGTGAACACAATAAATTTCTCCCCAAAGAGATAATGATTACCATTCTTTAAAGAATGTACAACTACATCTAACTCCAAATCATTTTTTGGGTAGTTTGTATCATTCAATCTCAACTGTCTTAATCTATAAGAAACAACGTGGTCTCTTGGAATGAGATCACACTCCAACCTAGATCCCAAATAATCATAACACACCACGTACCCCTACCATGATTTTGGAAAAATCAATATTGGTGTGGATTTAAGGTGAAATTTCATCTCATGAAAAGATTTATGGAATAACTCTATCCTTTGAAATAAAATGTTCATATTTTTCTATGTTGTCAAAGTATAATCAATCCATGAGAATTAATGAACAAATCATTGATAATAACTAGCTAGACCAAGAGAACTCTATATCTCAAAGAAATTATTTGGTGGTTTCCAAGAGATAATAACTTCTATATTTTATGAATCAACATAAAATCATTTTTTAGAGATTACTTGGCCTATAAATTGTACATCTTGTATAAAAAAATTACACTTTAATAATTCAGAATACAATCGATGTTCTCTCAAGATTTCTAAAACCAACCCCAAGTGTTTCCAATGACCATACATTTTCCTTGAATACACCAATATGTCTTCCATAAACACCATAATAAAAGAATATAGATATTACTGAAATATCTACTTTATTAATTCCATAAATATAGTGGGTGAATTCATAAGACCGAAAGGCATGACCACATATTAATAATGGCTATATCTGCTTCTAAAAGATGTATTTTGAATATCCTTCTTCCGAACTTGTAATTGGTGATATCTGGATCACAAGTCAATTTTGGAGAACCACTAAGATCACCTAAATTGACTAACTAGATCATAAATGAATGGAATTGGATACATTTTATTTATCATAACTTGTTTAATCTTATGATAATCCCCACATAGCATTAGGATTCCATCAGATTTCTTCACAAATATGATTGGTGCTGCACATAAAGAGGTGCTTTCTCAAATGTGACCCTTTCATTCCATATATTCCAACGACAATTTCACCTCCCTTAATTATTTTGGTTCTATTTTATAAGATGGAAGTCAGATACGAATGGTCCCTGAGAGGAGATCAATTGCAAACTCTACTCCCCTTACCAGTGGTAACCCAAAGAAATTCTCAGGAAACACATATCAGAATTGATACACCAATTTTTGAAAACTACTATTCTCAATATCTTCCATCAATTCCTAATTCATCCTTGCCAACTAGTATGAGATCATTCAAGCTTCTGGTTCCAATAAGGCTATTATACATGTCTTTACAACCCTTTATCCTCTAAAGAGATACTTGATGCAATTCTCAATCAAAAAACTTACTACTCTATTATAATAATTGATATTAACCTTGAACATTATCAACCAATCCATACCCAGGATTACATCATAGAAATCCATTTCCAGCATAGAGAAATCCCATTTTAGCTTAGCTCCATCAACAGTTATAGAACATTATTTACACAAGAAGTCTCGAAATTCTATTTCCTCTAAAGGAGTTCAAAGTTTTATCACAGAAGGAATCATCTTATGGATTTAAATTAGAAAATAAATAGAATGAGAATCAATGAAGGAATTTGAATCACTATTATAAAAAATCACTTGTATAAGGGTAAAATTCAAAAGAATCATACATCTCATGGTAGATGGTATAGCCTATTCATCCACAATCACCTCCCCATATCCATAAAATTTCTTACTCAATACACTTAAATCCTTTTTCCTTAATGATATTTCTCTTTATGAGGAATCGTGGTATTATTAGAATCACCATGGCTAACCCTACTATACTGATGAGTTTGATTAAGATGAACTCACCCCGTCGAAGCATATGATGTCTGCAACACCTGAGAAGTTTCTAAAGCACCTGACCTCATAGCACTATGATAATAGCACTCAATATTCCCCTTTTTGTTGCAATTATATAATGATCATGGTGGTTCCGTACACTCTTACTTCATGTGGTCTAATGAACCACATTAGAAACATCCTTCTTATGTCGTGGGTATAGGTAGAAGATTCAAATATCTAGCTATCTGATTCAGTTTCCCGCTCCCACCTTGGAATTAGGTGTCCCTCTTCCACTTTACCACAACAATGGAGATCCCTCTAGTTCCCAGGGTTCCTGATATGTCTCATTCAACCACTATCTCTCTATTGATGATATTTTTATTGTCATAAATATAGAGCATGAAAACCTTCGAGAAAATCTTATACCTTATCCTTGATTTAAATATGTGTTCCATCAAGGGGGCACATGGAACAAATTTAGGTGAAAATAATACTAAATTAATGAATTTAGCCACATACTAAGTGACATAGAGATTATGCTACTTAAATGTGAAAAATTATATCATTATTTGTATCTTAAATGTGTGAGGATACAATTGTTTGTTGAAAAATTCCTCAAAAAATTCCCAAAAAAGGCCTTGATCCACTTTATCCTATACAAATAGATCCAACCTATAATGTTTGTGATTCTCTAGCATATAATTTTCTATATTGACTTTTAGATTTGTTGGTGTACAGATGAAATCAATGATACGATTCATCCTATTCAGCCATTCCTCTGCTCTTTCTTGTTCAGAATCATCCTAGATGATGGGTGGATTCTACTTCTAGAACTAGATGGATTGATCCACTTTCCTTGGATCATTAATCCGGTTCTCTGTGTCGATATATTTAATTTCTTAGATGATACTCTAAACCAGTTTTTGGTTCACCTGTGGTTTAGGTGAAACCGTATTTTCCATAGATTATTTTAGTTGGTTTCTATGACGCCTACTGGGTGCCATTTTCTAATCAATTAACAACCACCAGATGACTCACTCTATAGCCATTGAAGTCTTAGTATTTCAAATTATACCACATCAACTATCATATAAATGATTTCCCAAATCAACCACTACAATGTTCAACAATTTCATTGAAAAAAAAATTCTCTACATTATTTTGAAATTCAAACCATTTCCAAAATACCACTACCACGCTCTTTTTCAAAATCATTGATTGAAAAAAATGAACAATTTTCAGAATTTTTTTCACCTTGCATCAAATAATATATCGTTACTAAAAATGAGATATGAAATCCTACTGGGATGTCATTCCTCTAATGTATGTCATGCTCGACTCATTGGATAAACCCATGATAATGAGATTTCAAAATCCTATAAGTATCTCCAAAACACATCTGTACCCAACTCCCTAGTAACTTGATGTTCAATATAAAAATGTATCTACATATTTATATTCTCTATATTTCAATTATCGACAATCCTACTCCATTATAAGATCCCAACCAAAGGAATAAAGAAGAATGAATTAGACTCAAAAACTAAGAAAACTGATGACTACTTGTTCCATGAGGGAAAGGAACATAATGATACCATTTATCTCAAAAATGTTTTTGGATTGAAGAAAACTAAAACCATTTTTCTCAAATAGGCTTTTGTACTGAACAAACCTGATACGATTTGTAACATCGCACCCCTTATCATTATCTTTAGAGGGCAGTGAGACGTTAATAGGCCTTAAGTGACATCCCCAAGGCTAGAAATAAATGTAAAATGGCTTCAGTACATGTGGGGTATGATTTTCCCTTTAAAAATAAAGAAATTAACCAAATAAATCCAAGCCAAAAAAACCACTCTATGATGAATGATAATAATAAAAGAAAACTCAAAATTATATTTATCAAAACCATACTAAAATCAAGTACCACAAAAAAAGAATACAATACCAATGTAAACAGTGCTAGATAAACTAACAAGACTCCATGAAAAACACAAGACTCCATTCTCTACAAGCTCCATAGACTAACTTCATCAAACATCCCAAGTATCATGAAGTAGTTATAAAGATGCGTGATACATTACTTTTTCCCATGTACCAATAAATGACATCTACAAAAGCACCAAAGTGACATGGAAGGGGTGAGTCATGACACTCAGTAGGTTTTCCCCCAATGACTTCCCAACTCATTCCACTATGATAGAACATTTATAAATATTCATATAAAATACTTTATATCAAAAAATTTCTAATTTTTTTTAAAAAAAATATAGAAATCATCTAAAATAGTTTATAACCAGATATAAACCAGTGTTATATCAAACAATTTTCTAGGAAAATACATTTTCAAGAAAACAACCAAACCATTCATTAAAACCATTTCACAAGTTCCATTTGGCATAACTAATCCATTCCACATATTCACACTATAAACCAAACAGAATACTTTATGATAGTTTCATACTGATGAGCGGTTTCTCATTGATCTACCAATTCATCAAAAGGTAATTATATCCCATGTGCCATTAAACCTTTTTCACTGATCATAAGGTCATATTTCAACAAATCCCCATTAATAAAATATGAACATACACACCAAGTATGACCAAAACTCATGAAAATACAAAAATTGCGAACTCATTTCAATAAAACACCATTTTTATTGAAAACCATTTTCCAACAATACATTTAAAAAATACAACAAAGCCATATTTTAAAATCACTATTTACAAGTTATGAAACTAATCACTTTTCACAAGAATACACCAAATGTCCATAGTTTCACCAATACCCATAAATAATCACTAAATAAAATTTATATCATACTTTACACTAATATTTCAAAATAAATTTCAATCTGTTAAATAAATTTAAAATTAATCCAATCAATTATAGAAAGAGGATTTGAGAGTGAAGCCACCTAACTAGATATTTTTGGAGAAAATTATAAACGACATGAAAAATGTCAAAAAACTGTGTTGAATCTCTATGAGCCCACATTAGATATCCTCCCCTATAAAAAAAGGATAAATATAAACATATTTGGATTCCAAAACATTATATAAACCCACAAGAAGATTAAATTAAATATATTTATAGAGAGGTTGAAGTACATATAATAAAAACATCAATAATGAGGAAGAACTATCACTTACCATGATGAATCAAATTTAAATCACCAATGGTAGCCTTCAAATCTTCTTTAGATCGATAGAAGAACCCTCCTTGACCTTGGAGAGCGAAAAATCCAGATTTAGGGCCACATAAGAGGAAAATAGAGGGGATAAAACAATAATCTAACCTAGATCCACCTTTTAAGGATCATTTCTTGACCAGTGCATGGTTTCGTTAGATAGTTAGATAAATTGTGCGCTAATTGTGCTCATTCTTATATCTTAAGAAATAACTCACACAGTTGGTTCACACAACTTCCAAAATATCCACCAAGAATGCCAAATATCTCTATCTAAAATTTAGACCATACTGCATGGTTTCTTCTAGGATTCTACATGGTTTGGATAAACCATGTGTGGCCTTTTTACCTCCCCTTTATCCCCTGTCTCTCTATGAATGGTTTCCTGTAAGTGTTTCATGGGTTTCACAAACCATGCACCACTCTTGGACCTATATAAAATCCCAAAAAACTATCAAAAAGTTGTCAAAACTCTCCCATTATTCCCCATTATACTTTGTTTTCTTAAAAAGAAGAAATAAAGGGTTACATTCTAGAAATTGGGGGAGCTAAAAAATCTATCTGACTGGGTATTTAAAAAGGGTTTTATGATGATATATTGATCTCACCTTATAATAGAGAGATATTGAATCTATCTTACAAAACATTATCTTATGGTTATTTTTTATGGAATTGATTTGATAGCCTATATAAAACAACACCCTCCATGGGTTAACATCTTAAAACATTATATTACCTACTGTATAAAATTAGCGACTTCAAATTTGTACCATTTTCAACATCAACATTGTACACCATGTTTTCCAGTAACTTTTGATTCCACTATCTTGTAGACAGTGTTCATTAGACTTCATACATCATGTTAGATCATCATAAACTATATGTTGGATAACTTCATGGACCTATATTTAGTATACTCAAGTCATTGTCCTTTAAATATATCACTCTGATCACAATTTCAACTTCACCACATTGAAATTGTACAACCACACCCCAAATTTCATAGATCAAACATTGTAATATTCCACTTTGTACAAACTCATACCGACATATCTAGGATAATGAGGGTATTTATGATGTTAGTAAATTGAATAAGAACATATCATCGTCTAACATGAAATGAAACTTTCTTATCCCATTTCATTAACTAAAAAGGAATGTTCCATAACCTTCATAATGACTGTATATCATATTGAAATAAAAGTGACCACATCACAATATAGTGTCACATGAGATTAAAATATAGGCTATGTAATAACCATTGTGGAGTATTTGGAGACAAAAAATTAGAAGATTATTTTCCATTCCATGATGGTAATTAAAAATTAATAAAATTTAGTATATATTTGGATGGTTATGCCATAAAAATATAAACAACACCGTAGGATTCTTTACAACATATTCATAAACAAATCCAAAGGATACACATGAGATTGAATATATACTATGTAATATAAATATGAATTTGAATAGCGTTTCACCATAAATGAGTAAGACATAGTGAAAAAAGATGTCATAAAATAATATTTTTTAATATTTGAAAGCTATGTGAGATTAAATAGTATAATCCATATAAGGACAAACTCAAGAGAATTCGAGCGTGTTGTGTTTTGAAGAGGGGAACCGTTTAGTACTATATGTCAAGAAGATTTAAAAATATAGTAAGAGGGGAATATGGGATGAATCAACAATATAACCTAATGTTGGGAGAATTAGTTGTGGGCCTTGAATATGATAGTTTATAGGATTCACACTAAAGTTCATGGATCACACTGTAACTGGTAGATATCTAATAAGCCATATGTCACGATAAGTTAAAAAAGTCTTGAAGGTTTCATATATGGTAGAATGGTAAAAATCTAGGTTTTTTAGGGATATAGGTATTTGAGTTGTGAAGTAGAGTGTTATGTTGTCGGATGATCAAGATCATTGATGATTTTTGATGATTTTTGAGAACACATTATGATATTTGGAGGAGTTTTAAATGTGATACTATAAAAATTTTATGGATCTAGTTATTAAATGGTTATCATTTCATGAAGGATGAAATCATGTTTCAATTTTAAATACATATAATATTACAATTCCATTATTGAAAACATCACTCCATTATATTCAAATAATTGAAGCATGACAGACCATAGTGATTAGTATCACATAATAATTAAGTTACTTAAAAAAATAACTTGAAGATTCGGTTTAAATTTGAAGATATAGAATGGTTTTTTGGAAGTTGACTTGAATTTATTAGAAGTCTTTGACCACATTTTTACATTTGGGACAGATGGAATTATTTTAGAAATTTATAGGAAGGAAGGTCAATCCCAATAATCAAATTAAGGGTTGGATACTTGGAGAGCATATAAAAACAACATGTATTAGTTTTATAATAGGGAGATTAAGAATATAATTTTATATCTATCATTGAATGAAATAATAGAGGAAGAATGAGACTCATGTGATTTACATCATTATATTATTATTAGAGATAGGAAGGAAAATAATGAGTTCTAATGCTATATATGACTATTGAAGAAGGATGTTTCCATGGATAATTCTATCACTAAATTATTTTCATATGGATTTTGTGTTGTTTCAATTATTATTTTAGAATAAAAATAGTTGATAATGATATGAATAGGACACTCTCAAATGGATTTGGAAGACACACGACTCAACCCCCACATTTGGGAGTTAACCTCATCTAGCTACGAAAAAGAAGTGTATAGTGAATGTGGAGATTTCAACAGAGAAAAGGTTATAGGATTATAAAAAAAGAATAATAACATCATAATATTTAAGTGACCCTCATGGTTATAAACTAATAAATATACCCTCATATCTATAAAATATTTTTTTCTTCAATAAAGTAGCATGAAAGGGATAATAAGAGGGAGTGGATCATGGATCAATAATGATTATTTCCTATACCTTTTACAGGCCATGTGGATTGGCATAAGGTGATCATGACCTAAAATATTGTATCTATCAAAAAATACATGATAGTGTATTTTGGTAAATTGGTGCATCACCGAGTGTATAGTCCTTAGAGTATTACTTAGCTCTGAACCCAGTCAAATCATTATGTTTTGTTATGATTTGATTTAATAATTTGTATTTAACATTCAGTGTGAATGACGATAAGATAAATAGTGATTGAATGTGTTCCTTCCAATGAGGGAATAAGATCCTTATAGACATGGTATCTTTAAAGAATAGAATATTTAGATAGTGTTCACCCTAATTGACCCCATCTCATGGTGCTTACATTTCGTTTATTCCCAATATATATAATTTTTGAGTTTACCTATATCACACTCAAACCATTGGAAAACACTTACATAACCTATAGTGTACAACTAATACTTAGACATCACATGAAACCTTAATAATCCACCATAAAGTTGTTGATGAGGTTTCTTTATGGGTTTTTCTAAAACCATGATAGTCTAATCTCCTAATATATAATTAAACCCAACATTGATTAGGTAAAACTCTATATTAACCCAACAAAAACTAAAATCATACAAGATAATGGATCATTATCGAACCCAATATAATTTATTGATCCCAAGGTCCAAGAGATTAGTTCCATAGGTCTTAGATTAATGTTGGGGAATTATTTACCTGATTTTATTAGAATTGTTAGACAAGATGTGATTACCTAAATTAATGAACATAACTCTTCCATATATAAGAAATTTCTAAGATAAGTATGTAAATAACCTAAAAAAACTATATAAC
This sequence comes from Viscum album, assembly GCA_963277665.1. Classification (NCBI taxonomy): domain Eukaryota; kingdom Viridiplantae; phylum Streptophyta; class Magnoliopsida; order Santalales; family Viscaceae; genus Viscum; species Viscum album. The sequence continues at coordinate 148,682,014 of OY728166.1, read as the reverse complement.
AAAAAAAAAGAAACAAGTCATCTCTATATAAATATATTTAGGGTCATAAAACCAGTCTAAAAAAATGTACTGATAAAGTTATATACAACCAAAGTGACATAAAATAACTAAATGAAATAGGTTGTGGGATGACACTGCACATACAAAATATGAACACTTTATCTAACTCAGTTTGGATCTAGAATACATGAACGACCACCAACACATAACTTGAAAACGTGAAATCCAATAGTTAACTACATTCCTATTGTTACTGGAAAAAATCAAGTAAAAATATAGGTTTATGGGAGTTTGAATGAAATGTGTGAGAATATACATACTCAATAGGGAACCACCAACATTCCTTGATTAAATGATGAATAGATAGAAATATTCATAAACATGTCTCCCTATTTTCATATATATATATATATATAACAAAATTTTTAGGTATTCATAAAACAAAACATTATAATATCAAATAAAAAAGTTTGTTCCAAATGATTTAAAAGTTAAACCAAGTAACTCTATACATGTATATACCTACTTAGATCATTAGATACATATATGAGATATAGTGTTGGTTTAATCCTCAATAGGGTTGAATATTACACAATTATATACATACACCTACATAGATATATATGTGTGTGTGTTAAATTAGGTATTGTACTAGTGACCCATCCTAGATAGAAATAGAAATATGTGTACATAGTTGGGGAAATATTTAATCCCATCTATTTAGGGATTTTGGTAAGGGTATAATTGATTCAAGGGGGGATTTTAGTCAATTTTATTTTTGTATAAAATAATGTGGGTGTTGTAGTCCCATCATTTTTGTCATACTTTGGATAAGATTATTTTTCTTACAATTAATATAAAATAGATATGTACAACTTCTACCATGCTCAATAGATCAAACTAATTACATTATTCCATATAAAATTACTATTTGGTAGTAAAACATTTGATCATAAACAACTGTTAATACGAGGTCATATCCATAGGGATTTTGGTTAATTCACTAATTCACTTAGGTTAAATGGAGGGAAAGAATATTGAATATTGGTTCTTTATGTACTAAAAATTCAATAAATTAATACAATTTTAGGTATTTTTTGTCTTTTGGGAGTGTTTGTATAAATGGAATAGTTGTATAGGTAGTTTGAGAAAGGATAAATCCAATTTAATGGGTTTTGATTCTATTTTATATGTGTGGAAGATTTAGTTTAGTGATCACCCATATAATATATTTTAAATGAGTTGACACTATAAGATCATTAACAAAAACAATGTGTCCCCAATATCCACTCTTATTGTAGATAGAGATTTGATATCTAGGTGTAGAGTTTCTGTGATGTTGCTCCTATCCTTGGAAAATAGTGGTTAAGTGTGTTTTATGTGATTATGTTTCTATAACATACCTAGAGAACTCATACATTGTCCTTCCATAATCATTAATTAAGTGTACGGATTGGGATTCTTCATTCATTTCCTCACCCTATCCCTACGATTATATATTTAATTTCCAATCGACAAAAAGCATTAATAGAAAATCAATGAACAATACTATATTCAAGTTCCAAATGATATACAACATAGAAAATTATGAATTACCCATCATCTTACACTTTTAAATACTATCATATAATTATTATAACAATGATAAATAAAAGAGGAAGAGTCCCCCTCATATATGTGCTAATTGGCCTTCTCTACTCATTGATATCCAGATACTTAAACTCCACTTCTGATAGATAGAATGGTTGAATTAAGATGAATGGGAGGAATAAAATAATGGAAATTTTGTACAAATTAAGTATGGAATGAATTTAGTGACCCCATGAAAAAATAGGTGAATAGATTTTTCATATGAGAATAGATATAGTGAATGGAGGGTGAATGGTGAATGGATGGTCTGACTAGGATTGATGTAAGTATGAATGGGTAAAAAACATTATCGAATTAATGGAAGGAATGGTCTTCAAGATGATGTAAAACAAATTGATTGAGGATAATGGAATAATCTCCCAAAAAATTCAAGGGATTCCATGAGCTTATAAAATTTTTCACTTTGAGAGTGGGTGATTGATAGGTATCCAAGAGAGAGAAAGGATTTTCAATAGAATTCTAATATATCCAGATATTAAAATATAAAATAATACCAAAAAAGAATATAAGGAATAGTTAAAGAATAGAATAATAGTATGTGAAGAATAAGATAATCCCATGGAGTTACAATTCCACTGGGCCAACGCCTAAACCCTAATACTTCCATTGAAATCTAATTACCGAACTTGTTTTCTTCCCCTTGATGGAAGGAAAACAACCCCTATATATTATTTTTCCACTCACTGATTAACTTGTTAACCAAAATTTTTTTTGTAAGTTCCCATGACCATTATTAATGACCCCCAACCCAACCAACCCCCATATATATCTTCCTACAAACTTTTATACATAGTATTATACCAGTATTTACAACCCTTCTAGCTAACCTTTGTTCTTATCATTATCTTCCACTTAAAAATACACTATCACTTCAACGTGATTATTTGGAGAGAAAACCATGAATTGGGATTTTGTGGTGATTCCCATATATTGGTAGTTCTACCTCATTAATTTTTCTTATATTGAAATGGTTTTCTATGACCACCAACATCTACACCGACCACTTTCATCTAATAACAGCTCCCATCTTTCAACAAACTCAATTCTAGACTTAATACAACTACATCTAATTCCATATTTCTTGCTAAAATCTCACGGTTCTTTAATTGATTTACCATATAACGTATCATCCCACAATGATGTTCTATATTGGAAATTTCATTTATGATTCTAAAAAATCTAAGAGGTAGTAGTCAATTAGGAATTATAGTTCTTTTTACTTAAATCTAGTGCACCTAACTGACTTCATATGAGTTTTGGACATCACTAATTTCTCTTATCTCACTTCATACTCCAGTTATGTTCCATTATTGCTTCTAATACCAATAAAATTACTTAATTATATCTCACATTCATACATGGTCTAAAAAATTCTTCAACATGTTGAGTGACTCTTGGTTTAACTTATTAACCTCTATTAATTCCTATTGCATATGGGAATTCTTTTTCATCATCTGTTAAATTCCAACAATTAGTTCATTGACCAAAATCTCTAGTGTGTCCATTGAGAAAAATATACAATATTAATAAAGAGATATCTTGAATCCATAATCTAATAACTACTATTGTGAAATAAAATTTACTACTAAGAAAGTAATTCCATTTATATGAGGATAATGAGCTACAATATTAATTTCTTGAACTTCTGATCATAGAACTATTTTTACTACCTCAATGAGTTAACTTCTACAATTTTCATTTTTTTCCAACCACTCTATGACATCTCATATAGTTTATCCATGTGTTTTATCCCATTGCTTCATAAATGAAACAACAATATCTCTTTTTGTGCGATATTTTTTACCCTACTACATGAGGTTAAATCCAAAATGACATCCCTAAAGTTTACTATTTAAAATCAACCAAAATCTTTTTTCATCAGTTTCTATTTCACCAATAAATTTTTTTATCATTAACTGTGATCTGGTTCTATTCATATGCTTCCACAAATTCATATTAAATTCCAAATTTTTTCATTATCCTTGATTTTAGCAATAATATATCTATCTATAAAATATATCACAATGAAAGCACTAATTTATAGAAATCCAGTAGAGAGAAATTATTTTCATTAGAACTCCTATATATCTAGTGATTATAGCCTCGAAGACTACCATAAATCAACAGAATAAGGAGAAGAAGAGGATAATAAGTGGAATAGAAGAGGAGGAGAATACCATGGAGTCTATTTTCAATAGGTATAAGACCTAACCTCATACTGCTTCTATTAGAAGTTGATTCCCAAACTAGTTTTCTCTCCTCTATACTAACAAAAAAATTAGTCCTATTTATTATTCACCCACCCACTGAATAACAAATTTATCAACCCATTTTAGATAGTTTCCCCAACTATTATTAATTACCCCTACCCAACCAACCCCACATGCTCATCAGCCTACCAACTCCCCTAAATACTAGCCTACCAGCATTTCCAACACCACTAGCTGGCCTTTGTTCCTATGAGGGACCAATGCAAATTCTCCTTCAATAAACTACTTTCATATACAAGCCTTAAAAATATTTACCAGACCTAAAAAATTATTTTGTAAGAAATATTCCCCTCTTATATTTGTAAGGCGCACATTCACTTTATGGGATCAACAAATGTAATTACCTTGGGAGTTACCCCACCCTATTGAATTGGGTTCATTCATAGTATTGAGGGTGAATGATTTGGTCTAGTAGGGAAGCTAGGGATGAGATTAAATTGGAGAAGTTCAATGTAACTTGAGACCTTGAGATGGAATTGATGAATCCCAACATTATATTAGGGTGTGAGGAATCATTTTATAATATTGATATTATTCTAGATCTCAGGATAATTTTGAGGGAACATAGGGATGTGTTGGATTTCTAGAGATCCCAACTCCCATTAATTATTATTTGAATTCTTAACTATCTTATCAAATATGACATGGAATATGGGAGATGTATTATTCATACATTGAAACTTCCTGACCAAAGATACTCTTATGGATCATAGTTGGTTCCTAAAATAATCATACACACCTCAAAAAATATGCATTTAAAAAAACAAGAATACCATTTCATTCATTTAATAAAAAAATTAACATATATTCATTTTAACAGTAGATTAATCAAATTTAGACACTTATTGCCTCAAATAATAACTGAAAAATACATTTTCAACAAATTTTATAATTATATGGTTTTTAATTGTAAAATTTAAAAAATATATGCTTCATTATAGAAAAATAAAAACTCTAAAATCTAGTATATTTATGTCAATGAAAATAATAACTACAAATTATTCTAACCAAAACCCCCCACACTTGAGACTTTCTTGTCCCTAAGTATTTTTTCTTAATAATCATCTCACCAAGAATTCATAATCTCTTAAGTTTAATCTCAAATTCACATAATTTTAATTTCCGTGGCATTGGTTGGACCTAAATATGAAAATGAACCAATATTTAAATTATCCCTCCCACAAGGTTATCATCTCACTACACAATTTTACCTAATCAATGATTCATCACTATAAACCAACCAGTTAAGTTCATTTACCTCTTATTTTTAGGATTTGAAAATTTAATTCTTCCTTTAATTCTCTTAATAACATTAAATATTTTACCCATTATTTATCCATGAGATTTGAAATTAACATATTCATTATGTATTTACCACATGGAACTAAATCATCACATAAAGAAGATATCTCCCATGACTAATTGGAATAGTTATGGCATGGATGTGTGGTAAGGGAAACTGGCTCTAGTTAGTCATTTAATTATATTTGATGGTTCTTAATTTTTCACTCACAAACCCATCATCCAAGGATTTTAAAAAAAATACTTTATAGATCTCAACTTCTCACACTACTCTAATTGCAATATTTTTCTTGTTATTGTTTATGGAAAACCACTGAAGTGTTACTTTAGATTATTAAAAACAAATAACATAATTTTAACTTCATCAAGCAAGGAATAATTTTAATAATCAAGTCATGGAATATGGGTAAGGTAAAATGATAGCTAGTTATTAATTTATCCTCATTTAATGGATTTTTATTTTTTAATTATATTCCATTAAGCCACAACTTTTAAGGAAAATTTAGTTTAGATCCCAACTACTCATAGTACTCTAAATATAATATTTTATCCATTTATTATTGAGGATAAACCATTGAATTATTACTTTAATTTATCAAAAATATATCACTCAAGTTTTGGTTCATCAATCCAATAATAATTTTTGTTGGAAAAAAATTCTTCAAGGTTTCATCTTGATGATTTTGGGGTGGCTGTGTTTATTGATAAAGCTAGATGACCATGAATCATTATGGCTGTTGTTTTCAAATTATATGTGTTTAAGGTGGTGTAGTTTCCCAGTGTCTTTAATTTTTTGGGCCCCAAATTTTGGAGCTTTATTATGAAAAAAGGTTTTTCCACAAATTAATTCAAAAAATGTAGTTTTCAGAACACAGTTCATGGAAACTATTGTCATAAATAGTTCACAAAATGCATTTTACATAATGGTGTTTGTGATATGTAGTTTGTATAACGTGAAGCACTATTCGCATTGAAGGCTGTACCAAAACACAATTTAGGGAAATTTATTTTATAATGACTTTATGATCTATTTTCCTATATAAAGTCCCATAATTATATCTTTAAATAAAGAGTATTTGATTGGAAAAGATCATCGCTGTAATAATTTGGGAAATTCCCAAGTAGTCTGCAAGGGAGGATTCCACGAAAAAAAGGTAGTTCGTGGGGTTCAATTCCTCGAAGGAGATAGTTCATGGGCACAATTTTCATGCATAGTTCATTAGTACAGTTCTCATGCATAGTTTGCTAGGATAGTTCATGGGGATAGTTTACAAGGACAGTTTTTGGTGATAGGTAAAGGAGACAGTTTATGCTGATTGTTTGTAGTGAAAAATCGTGGGGAATGTTCACGGGGAAAATTTAAAGAGAAATTTAGTGGATAAATTTCACAGACACAGTGTGAAGAGAGAGTTTGTGAAGATAATTCAAAGAGACAATTTGCAATGATAGTTCACGGAGGTAGTTTATAGAGAAATTTCAAAGATATAGTTCACAAAGATTATTTGTATAGGGAGAAAAGAAGTTCACGAAGGGACTAAAATAGTTTGTGAATAAGATTACTAAAAAATAAAAGTATGTGGAAAAGTGGCTTACACCTATCGAGTGAGAACAAGACTTCATGGAACACTCATATACGTGTTAAAAAATTATGAGGTGATTTAGAACAACTACAGATTCTTCTGGAGGTGTAGTTAGCAAATTTCAGTTGAGAGAGAAGTGATCTTTCAAATTGTGATTAGCTGTAAACCAGGAGGGAAAATGTGTCCACTCTGAGCATTATATTGACAGTGAGCCTTGGTATAAAAGTGATCTATCCTAAACCTTATTTTAAAATTGATCATTAATGGATTTGGTACATTGGTACATTGCCTTTGTATTTTCCTTGGACAAATCCCAGTGAGGGTGAACCAAGTAAAATTACTGTAACTCATTCATGATTTCATTTTTGTTCAAAAATTACTATTAGAAAGAGAGATAATAAATTTTTGGATAATAATGAAACAATATCTGAAGGGTAAATTGTTTTAATATTTTATACCTTGATTCACCTCCATATTAGGGTATTGAAACCAATTAGTCAAATGATTGGAATCAGAGCTAAAGGTTCATTTCAGTGTTTCTCACCAAGAGACATTAATTGAGGCATCCAATTATAAAGGGATTCCAATGTTCGATAGAAAAATGTCCAATTATTGAAGAATCAGACATAACACTTATTTCAGTCATCAGGTGTGGACTTTTTAGAGATGAAAATTATAGAATTTTGGCCAGTAAATATAATAGAGTTTTATCAGAAGTTGATTATAGGGAACTGGATGCTAACACCAAAGGAATAAATGCTTTAGGGGGATCCATATAAAATAAAATATATATAAAGATAATGTAGTGTAAAAATCACATTCTATATTGTAATAGTTTCTTATTATTTATAAGGGTGAATCAATAGTTAGAGAATCAAAGCTGCAGGTTCTATGGAATAAGTTTGAGGATCTCTGAATGCACCCTATTGAGTCTATTAATGCATTATTTTATTGGGTGAATGCTGTTTTAGAAAACATGCATGGTATGAGATAAATCATTAAATATTTAATGATTCTTAATAGCATCTTGAGATGAATTACACATCATTTTAGTCAGAATGTTCTTGTATTGGAAGATAAAGATCCAAAGGAGTTGACATTTGATATCTTGCACAATACACTTATTGCATACGAGATGAGAAATGATGACAATGAGGATGTGGAAAAAGGTATGTCTAAAGAAATGGAATACAATGCCATAAAAAAAATCAATGTTGAATATGAAAAACAAGATGAATAGATACATTAATTCATGTCGTTCCATTCATCAAATTTAAAAAGAGGAAAAAGAATGTTCAAAGGAAAACTCCCACTTTCATGCTTTCAATGTGGAAAGGTTGGACATATTGCAGCGAGTTTCCCTAAGATGCTTCATGAAGATGATGAGGATGATTTTGAAATTATCATGAATATGTATTCATCCTATGTGAAAGGTAGAAAAAATTTCAAGAGAAATTTCTTTGAAAAGGAGAATAATCTTTTAGAAGAAAATGAAAGTTTCGAAGAATATGAGGTTGTAGAAATAGATAACTGAATTGATATTGGTAAAAATTCAATGTTTTAAGTTGTATTTAGCTCTCACAATTGGGAATAAAGTAAAAATAATAAAGAACAAGTCGAAAGAATAGTTGATATGTATACTCAATTTGAAGCCACTCTTGAAGAGATAGATGTTTGGAGATCCAAAATAATGAAATATAAAAATGTGTTTCATGATGAAAAAATTTATATATAGTAGAAGGAAGAAGATAAGTCTAAGATAAATGATGAAATTTAAAAACCAAAGTCTTTAATGCAAGATAACTCGAAAAGGCTATTGGGTACAAGCTCAAAATCAAATAAAAGAAAAGAGAAATCGATAGTTTAACTAATACTAGAAAAGAACAAATCAAACATATCGAAGAACATGAAAAGGAAGTATTCAGTCTATAATGAAAATTAAATTATTAGTATAATATATTGACTCTAGTAAAGAAGGTCATAAAGGCAGCACAAAATGTAAAATTAGAGTTTGAATTTCCAATGAAACCGGAAAATGAATCTCAGGAGAATCAAATGATTGATCTGAATGATGCAGCTGGTATAAGGCTTGACCATAAACAGAAAGAAGTAATAGTTGAATTTATACCATAAGAACCTAATCCAAGATTTATGATTGATTTTGGTGCAAATCTATATGAGAATATTTGGAGAACCCATGTTAAAACCTATAGTGAAATTGTGACACATAGGAATGAACCCCACATTAGATGATATTGTCGTGGAAAGATGAGACACTCCCAAAATGTATGTTCTATTGCCAAGAGATATCTAAGAGAACAAGATCAACATAGGTATTTGTATATAGCTCAATATTATAGGAAATTATTTGGTAGTCATTGTTTCTAGTATGGAGGATTAGAACCCATGGAAAGATACTTCTCATTAATAATGAAGAGGAATGCACTGATGAAGAACCAAATTGCTCATAAGAAGCAACTGAATATATCATCATGTGAGTTTAAAAAACAAAATTTATTTTCATATTTTCAATATAAAGTTGTTCCATCATATTTAGAGGAAGATCAAGATTATCATTCCATGTCGGGTATGAAGTCAATAACATGTATAAAAAAAAAGAGTTGAGTAGGTAGTGGTTGCCGTGATTTCCCTTAATGCATCAGATCATTTTAGTGTATAGATCCTTGAGTTTGGATTCAAATCCCATATGACAGGTAATAAGGATATTACAATAGGAATAAAATATGATAAGGAATGTCTTTTCAAATTTGGAAATGATAAAGGCCTAAATATTGTTGGATCAAGAAAAGCCAAATTTGGGGGTAATGAAATGGGGTGTGTTGGTGTATAAGTTGTTACAGGTATCAGTCACGACCTTTATAGTGTTAGTCAACTATGTGACTCAAGGAATTCTATATTCATTACTAAAAATATACATATAATCAATTTAAGTGATGTTGTAGTATTTCTATTGGGAACAATAAAGAAGGGGGGTCTCTTCATTATAAGTAGATAAGATGATATGTGTCTTTTATACCGAGAGAAAGAAAATAGGTTGTTGCATAAACGAATTGGTCATTTATGTCAACCATTACTAGAAGATCTATTCATATGTGATGCATCTTGAGATCTCTATATGATATCACATGATCATTCTCATACGTGCAATTCTTTTCAACAAGGGAAGATTCTTAAAAATAAGTACAAGAAAAAATATCAAAATTCAACCAGTGTTCTTGAATTAGTGCATGTAGATGTATATAGACCTATCTCACAAAAATATATTGACCGAAAGAGGTATTCCATTATTTTCATTGATGATTTCTATAGGATGAAATGAATATTTTTCATTTACCACAATTATGGTGTGTTCAGTTTCATAAAACAGCATGATAAAGAGTAGGAATGGATTATTGGATAGACGATTCTTAATTTTCGTACTAATAATAGTACATAATTCAAAAATAGTCAAGTGGAATATTATCTCAAGAAACATGATATAAGGAATCATGTTTTATTAGTAAGAACTCCTCAACAAAATTTATTGGTTGAAATGTAAAATAAGATCCTTGACATCATGGAAAAAACAATTCTTATTAAAAATGAAGTACTAGAGAAATTAACAAAGGATGTAGTCCTAAAATAAGTCAACACATCTAATAGGGATCTATTATGTTCAAAAGAAGAAAAGAATCTGCATGAGATGAGTTATGGAAAGAATCCAAATTGGAATACTCTTGAATATTTGGATGTAATTGTTTTATTCTCAATAAGGAGAAACAAATAAAATTTGAATCACCTGGAGATGAGGGGATATTCCTTGTATACTAAGAAAAAATAAAAGAATATATATGCTTCAATAGAAGGATAGGAAAGGTAGGAAAAATAAACGATGTCACTATAGTATAAAATGAAAAACAATATTCAACAACACAATGAACAGTTCCTTTATGAAAGTGTTGAAGAGATAAGAAAATCAGTGGGAGAATAAGTGGATGGTGATAATTTAGAAGAAGATACTAATGATGAGTTGGAAGAAGATAAAAATGTATGTACATAGAAGCTGAAGAGTCGAGCTGAAATTGATAGAAAAAACATTATTGGTGATCAGAAAACAATGATACAGACAATGAGAATGATAAATCTACAACAATCATCATTACTATCATAGTTAAATCCTAAATGTTTTGAGTAAATAGTTGGAGATGAAAACTGGGTTCAGGTTATGAATGAAGAGATTGACCAAATTGAGAAGAATCAAACATGAGAGATTGTGTTGAGACCAAAATATTACAATGTCATTGGAAAAATGGATATTTTACAAAAATATGATTGAATATGGTAATTTAATATGAAATAATACATGACTAGTGTGAAAAGGGTACTACCAGATATATGGTATCGATGTTTTTCACCTACATTGAGGTGAGAGACAATTAGATTATTCCTGTCTATAATAGTTAAAATAATGTTAATAGTTTTCAGATGGATTTCAAGTCAGCATTTCAGAAAGGGGTTCTAGATAAAGAATTGTATATCAAGAAACTTAATGGTTTTTTCATTCATGAATATGAAAATAGAGTGTTTTTTAACTGGGGAAGGATCTATATGGGTTGAAACAAGCACTAAGGGAATAAAATTCAATACTAAATCAGTATTTGAAGAAGCTCAGTTTTTATCATGGTGGATTTGATTTTAATATCTATGTCAAAAATAAAAGTATACAGGATATGATGGTGCTGGTATATGTATATGACTTAATATTTGGTGGATTAGATGATGTGCAGTGCATATTGTTCATCTAATTCATGAAAAGTGAGTTCTAAATGTCAATGATTGGTGAACTAACGTTTTCCCTTGGTTTATAGGTGAAACACGGAAGGAATGAAACATTAATTTCTTAGTATAAATATTCTAAGTAGGTTTTGAGAAGATTTAGAATGAATAATTCCAAGGATATGATGACTCTAGAGGCTACCTGTATGAAACTATCACAAGATGATGAACAAAATGTTTTTAATATTATAGAATACAGGAAAATCATTGGTATCCTTTTTTATTTTACCTTGAAAAGATCTAATATTGTTTTTGAAACATGATAAACAACAAGATATAAAAGCAACACCAAAGTAATAAACCTTATTAGAGTGAAAATAATACTATGGTATATCAAGGGAACAATGGATTTCACTTTTAATTATACTGAAAAAACTTAGAAAAAGTTATTGGGAAAAAGAGATGCAGATTGGGGATGATCAGATGATGATAGAAAATCAACATCAAGTGATGAATTCTATCATGGATGATTATGAATTTCTTAACTAATAATGAAACAAGACTTCAATTTTTTGAGCACCGTAGAAGATGAATATATTGAAACTATTGAACATTACACATATTTATTGTGGATTAAGTAGCAGCTTGATGGTATGGGCATTAAAGTGATGTATCTGATCAGACTTCATTTTTATAATTCATGTAACACCACGAGACTTTATGAGAAATATTCTTTTCAATTTCTTTGATATCTTCTGTTGTATGCTACATCAAGATTATCTTGCAGTATACATAACAATATACTTGGCTTGTGTTACACCCAAGAGTGACCTTCCTCGATAATTTGTGTGGTACACAATACCGAGTTTCAAAAAAAAATGATATATTACAATATTATTTTGAACTAGCTGTTATGAATAGTATTAAACACATTTTGAATTTTATAACATTATAATTCATCTTACACATTTTCTAGAACATGGTATAAAGGAAGTATTTTTCAAAAAATGCAGTTATGCCGTCTTTTAATGGCACACCCATTTTTAAATAAAAATTTTGACAATTTTATAAGTTAAATTTTACAAATTAAACTTCTTATTTTGAATCAGGATATAAAAATTTATGTTGGATAAAATTTTGACTTTATTATGATAACATTCATAGTTTGATGAATAGTAAAAATACACTAAATTTTAATTTAAAACAAATTTTTTCATAAAGATAATTTATATGGTTAAATTATAATATTTAATGGGTTTAAATTATAAATATAATATATTTTTACCATTTAATATAATATAAGTCATTATCATTAATTTTACATTGAATTCATAGGTAAAAACATTTCAATATTTTGTAATGTTTTATCTTTTAAAACAAATTTTCTCAACAGCGAGATTAATTTTAAATTAAATACTGAATCTTCTATGTTTTGAATTTGGAAAAATGGATTCTGTATTTGGAATCAGTAGGTCCAAATTATATTAATAGGATACTTTTTAATTTTGGGTATTATGAATAGTAACTATGAAAAATTTTATTTACCACAGTTAAATGTAAATCAGGTAATTATGGGTAAACATAATATTATAAAATTACACTAACACTTGTATTGATATAATTGGTTGATTATATTTCTATCTAAAACATACTTGGGTCCAAATAGAATTTATTGGAACCCATTTGGATGAGATTAAGACCTTTAATTTATTTTATTTAAAGGAAAGTGAAATATGTCACACTCAAACTTTATTAATTAAATTATTTTTAATATAAGGTTATATAGAATATAAATTCGATTATAAATACTAATTTGAAAGATAAAATGTTTTTCTTCATCATGGTAATTTATTTTTAATTTTTTAGATATATATAATTACATTAATAGCTTATACATTAATGATGCAGAAATTATTTATTTATTGAAAAATCAATAATAGAGATTTTATTAAAATACTAATACCAATCACAAGGACCAAAAACATAACCAAACATCATTTTTAGAGTATATCTATACCCTAAGCATCCAAGTGTAGAATTTTGGACCATTTGGAGCCTTATTAAACAGATTATGACATTTATATTAATTTATTTTAAATGATGTCAAAGTGTCACCTTCTTAATTTAATAAACATATCATTTTAAAAGTTGGGTGTTTTAGAAGATAAATTCTAAAAAAAGTATTATTATGAAATATATTAGATTTTTCTTTATCATAGTATTTTATTTTTAATTTTTATGCAAAAATAATTATATTAAATAATTATACAAAAATGTTGTAGTAATTATTTTATTAAGAGAAATATCAAATAAATGGTTCTAAAAATATTAAAATAAATATTATATGAACTAATTAATGTTATAAATGAATTTTCATGATTCATATGACATGTTAGGAATCTATTAAATATTTTGGTTCGACTCTATCATCTGTTTTGATTTTATTTAAATTCAAATAAATGAATAGTGTCAAAATTGTCACTATGGATATTTCATAAAAATAATATATTATTAAATTGTTTAAAAATAACAAAAATATTTAAAAATTAAAAATTGAAATTTATACAGTCTAAAATATCATTAAATATCCAATTATGGAAAATTCACAACACATAAGTAAGTATTTATAACCATTTAAAATTTAGAATATTATTACCCCAAATAAAATTAAATAGATTAAATAAAGATAAATCAAAATGATAAGGATTAAAATAAATTCCAAACAAGTATAAATTTCATTGTTTTATGATATTACAACCCTATATCATCTCATCTTCGAATTTTAGTCATTTTGGAGGTTTTAATGTGGGGTTGGGTTTTATTATAAATTAATATTTTTGATGTTTCCAAAATTTCCCCTCTCCTCTCCTATATAAGAGAACCTAATTCCCTCTCCTCTTCACTCAATTTTGAGCCTTCAATCTAGAAAAAACCCCACAAATGCCTCTTCTCAACCACTCTAGTAATATTATAGAGGTTCTGGTCTTCTCAAAATACCAACTCTAGTGCCCTAAGAGGAAGTTTAAAGGAGGCACTTCGAGGAAGAGGTAATATCTTCTATCGATTATTTCAAATTTATTTCTTCTTATACTTCATCTTCTTTAGTTGTTTCATTATAAAGTAATAACATCAGTATCACTAATATACATATATGTTATTATAAATAATAAACAAACCTATTTCACTTTATATCCATCCTATGAAAAATAAAGTCACCGCGCGTGCGTACGTACGGCTTACCGTCTCCACGCCATGGTGTAATATGTTTTTCCACCACCACCATACTTGGATGGGTATAATGGTGGAAATAATAACTATATATTATTATTATAAAATCATAATGATTCTGAGATATTATATTATCCACTCCAATTTTATTCAATAATTATGGGAAAGATATCATCGCTCGTGCGTACGTATGGATTACCGTCTCCACGATGCGATGAGATTAATTATCCATGTTAACCATTCAAGAATGATTATAAAGTATATATAATAAATAATAATGAAATATATGACATAATAATGATACTGTATTTATTTTTATGTTATTTACTTACTTCCATTCAACTTAATAAGGAAACGAAAACAACATTCATGCGTATATATGGCCTACCGTCTCCATGATTGGTGTATTTTAGTCCACTTATCGATCTCTTATATATATATATATTATATTATGAATATATATTATATATTATATATAAATCATGTCATACATTTTGTAAGTAATTAATTATGATCTATGTAATCATATGAATAATTAGAAGTCAAAACACGTACGATAAATGAAACAATTTTACCCAAAACACTGCTTTAACATGGAATTGACAAATGAACGGGTAATATAAAGATGTATGCGAATCATATATGATATCAAAAATATTATTATGGTTCTGTTACAAGTTAATAATATGTTTAATCCCACTATACATGAGTCTCAGACATATATGGAAGGAATTTTACATAAGTTAAGGGATAATTATTCCAATATCGTTCTTATCCGAGATTGTTTATTTGTATGTATTTACTGGGGTTATATTTATCATTCATGTCCATGTTTTTATAAAAAATGTTTTCATAAAGTTTTTAAAATTCTTCCATGTATTTTTAAAGTCATGTTTACCACTTTTTTACTTTTTCTATGTAGTATGGAAGGAATATTTCTTTTGTTAACTATACGATGTACTTTTTGACTTTTCCTGCAAAAGTTCGAGGGTCATTTTTTTAACATATATGTCTGTTTCGGGATTCAGTCTCTAAATGCCCAATGGTTCCATATCCAATGACACGTGGACCTGCTTTCTAAAGGCAGTCGTTCACCGGATGGTCTGACCATCGACGCTTAAGAACTCACATTGGTCGAGAGGATGGGAAGTCAGGCTCATTGCACCCTTTTGGGTTGAATTATTGCTTGTTCCGGGACTCTATTATAGATTTAAGACGTATTCATATGTTCAAGAATCTTTGGTTTATACCCAAACATAGTATCCATAGATTTAACCCTAGTGGAAAATGGTCAACTGAATGCAGGGGGTTCAGAATCATTTAGGCCCGATGTTTACCATCCCTCATTGGATTAATGACCCCGTGGAGTCGGAGCTCATTGAAGCGGCACTAGGAGTGGTGTAGTGAACCGATGTGAAGATAGTCGGGTCGACCTATTGTTTGGGTTGAACCTCATGGAGGCTTCCTACGTACCCGACCCAGGGGATAGGGATCGAAGTCCACGTAGTTCAAAAGGGGAGTGTCGGAGAACCGACGTGAAGGTGGACCCAGGGGCCCATTGGTGATTGGGGTTGAACCTCATGAAGGATTCCTCCGTATCCCTGTGGTAGGGAATCAAAGTCCTCATAGTTTGCATTGGCTTGGGACTTACACTCTAAGGCAGCCCAGAATGAAATATTGGGGCTTACACTCTGAGGAGGCCCAGGGAGATGGATTGGGGCTTACAGTCTATGGAGGCCCATAAGAGGATGTCATGGTCGATGCTTACTCTAAGCCCATGTGAGTCATGCTCGGTGTGAGAAACAAGAAGCATCAGGGACCAGAGGATCACGTCACGAAAGGTGCATCCGTGAGAAGTGGAGTGGGGATTACACATGAGGGCGACCCATTAAGTCAGACCTTATTCCTGGTTGGGCGCCCATGTTCCTTCCTCACATTTGGAAATGAGAGCATCCCAACCCATTGGTGGGTTGAGGAATATAATGGGGGTCAATGACTATGCGCAAGTGCACAAGCGGGATAACACCAAGGGCGTTAGAATAAGTCCAAACAAAGGGAGATGAAAAGTGTGAGTTACATGCCCGACATTCGGAACACAATGAGGGTGGCATGGTAATGAAGGATAACTATTGACCATGTTCGAAACACAACATCCATATCACGTTAGCCTGGAATGGGGACAAACAAATGAGGGTCGACTACTGACCATGTTTGAAACATAGGACCTGACTTGAAGTATTGCCCAAAGTCTTCCAGGATGTTGGCCCAGGATGGTAGGTGAGCCGATGCGGCATGGGACCAGCCTATTAGGGGGTCCCTTTAGACATGGAAGAGAATCAATATTCTAATGAAGTACGTGAAAAGCATGAGGTGGAGCGATGGAATGTTTGAATGGATTCCAGTGATCTTGAGGTTATGCCACTATAAACACAGCATAAGGCATCTCTTGCATGGAGCAAGAGGCATCCAATTATTGAATGATTGGGAATGCTACAGTTTATAGTCATGTAGAGAAGTCAGTTTCCATATAGTTTAATGTCAAATGGATAGGACAAGGTCCATACAGTTTAATGTCATGTGGTCAGGACGACTAGGTAGGAGGGACCTAGCAATGGTTGGTATGGGACTTATGCAAGGGCGACCCTTTCTGGACGGACATAGAAAAAGGAGCTAGGTAATGGGGTTATAGGAGAGTCATGAGGAGTATCTTGACTCATGATATGTATAGGATGGAAGTTGGGGTGGTGCAAGGGTGCAATGTAGAAAACTGTTGACCCAGCCCGAAAAGTTCCTGGTGCGACTCTGCATTTTGCATGGGGGTCAGTGATGGTAGCAAAGGGACCGACCCGGAGGGCCGGGACCGCAGCCCTACACTAAGCCTGAGTGGGGGAGTGGGGGTGCAGCCCCCGCGGTATGGACTAGTGAGTGCATGGGGTTTTCCACTCGGGGAGGCCCGCAGAGGAGCTATTTGCGAAGGAGCTGGCCACGAGGAGCTGGCTGTGAGGACCATGCCGCATGTGGGTCACAGTTTTGTTGTCTAAGAAGGGTGTCCGTGGAGGATCTGGCCACGAGGGAGTAGGCCGCGAAGGACTAGGCCACAAACTAAACTGTTCAGTGGTGGAATTTACCGCTAAGGGATATCCACGAAGAAGCTGGCCGTGGAGGATTCCTAGCTCCATTTCACGAATGAAACTGGTCCCCGGAGGAATGTGCCGCTAAGGGATAGCCACGGAGGAGCAGGAAGAGGAGGATTCCCGCCTCCATTTCACGAACGACGTGGGTCCATGGAGGGAATCGCTGCTAAGGGATGTCCGTGAAGGAGCTGACCGCATGTGGTTCACAGTTTGGTTTCTCCTCTCTGCGGAAGAGTGCATCCGCAGACGATATGGGGTCCATGGATGGTCACGGACCGTTGGGAGCGATTTCTCCAGCATCTCCCCACAGGTTTTCACCCGTCCTCTCCTCTCTTTTCATTGGTGCCCCTCAGTTTCTATTTATAGAGTCACGAAGGAGGTTGTATCGATGGGCCCATGGAACTTTCTGTGGAAGCCCATCAATGAATCCCCACCTGCAGATGACTCGGTCAACTGGGGATTTTTGGAACTGAGATCTATATAATTGCTCCATGTTTGTGCACCTCTCCGCTTATATCCCATGAACGATAGTAGTCCACTGAGGGGGAAGCTCATTGAGGGGGACCGGCCTGACGTTCGTCCCGCTTTGTGGCCACGGAGGGGCTTCCGCCTCCATTTCGCAAATGACAGTGCACGCGGCATGGGACAGTTGGCGCGGTTTGCACCGGTGGATCAGCCTGGCTTCACGGGCGGTCTTCCTAGTTCATGACCACGTAGGTGCCCCACCCCCATTTCACGAACGACAACGTATGTGGGAGGGCAGTTTGCCGAACCGGCAGCGTACTATTGTTGGGAGCCGGTATGCGGACCAGCTCAATCCTTTTCCATGTTTTGGGGTAATTGGATTTCCCCCTTGCAGAATTTTCAGGACCCTACAATGGCATGAATGGATTTTTACTGTTTGATAATTCCATATTTCCATGAAGCTTCCTTTAAATGATTTCATAATTATTTTTAACATTTTTTTTTAAAATTTCATGGAATTTTAAAAAAAATTATTTTGAAGGAGAAAGGATATTTTTCTTTATGAATTAATTTCAAGTGTTTTATCAAAACTATTTTCCATCTATAATGACATTTTTTTAATATGGTTATGTTTCAACTATAAGGTCTCTATTATTTACATGGTTTGATTTTGTTTATTAGGAAATTATATCCATTATTTTATATGGATTATTTTATAATGGGATGATGTTTATGAAACCCATTTTATTCATTAGGTTATGATGAATGATTTATGTTTATTTTGTGGCACATGAAATAATTTTTTAATTATGATATAGGTGGGACCAATATCTCCCTCCAATTCATTGGTTAAAGATTTATATCTCATGATATAGACATGTCTGGAATGACAATTAAATCCGGTTCAGTAATACAGGGCTAGAACGAAAAGTAAATCCGGTTCAGTAATGGACTTCGTCCACTATGATGGTCTTGGAATCAATGCCTTGTCTTATATGGAAATCATATTATGTGATTAATGGGTTTTCACAATTACATGTTTTATTCCTATGCTATTTTATCATGATTAATGTTCCTTTCGGATCTATGCCTTACATACTTTCATGATTTATTTCACGACACAAGATTTTGATGCTTAAACTTTATATTCACATTTTTAAGTTCAAATGTATATGTTTTTTTTATTTTCTCCACGCTCACCCTTACTGAGAATTTGAGCTCACCATATTTATAATTTATTTTTCCTAAGATATAAAGAATAGTTTTGGGTAAGAAAACAAATAGGTGAAGATATTTATGGGAGATGTTAAAGATCTTTCACCATTATTAGAAGATTTTGTTTCGAGTTTCCAAAGACACTTAAATATTACGGTCCTTGGGTGTCTGTTTTTGTTATGTATTAAGTATTCCGCAAAAGTAATTTAATGTACATGTATGTGAAGCTTGGGTATCTACAATTTAGGTGCTATAAATATTAGTAAAAATCTAGTCCATCACTCAAGGATAAAGGACATTGAAATCAAGTATCATTTTTTAAGGAGAAGGTGGAGCATGGGCTTGTGAAGTTAGAGTACAGTCCTACAGAACTATAGGTTTAAAACATTTGGAATGAGGCCTTACCCAATTTGGGGTCTAAGATGTATCAACTAGCTCTTGGTGTTTAATCGACTCCCCACAATTGAAAAAGTGTGTATATGGGAACCCCTCTGCCCGATACCACAGAGGAGTAACCTTTGAGTTCATTGAAAAATGGAGAGAAATATTATTGTTATCAAAGGAGTTAAAATGTCTTAATCAAGATAGGGTAGAAGATGATTGGGGGAGTAGTGAGGAAGGGGATGTTTTAAATATAATGATGCTAAAGGTGATCAATTAAAGTTATATATCATGTCAGATGTGGTTCATGATTAAAGAAACTCAACGTGTTTGGAAAAAGTGATTCATTAATGAATGTGGAAGGCTACTCTAGTTTATGACACTGAGAATTGATAACTTGATATTAGAGTAAGTGTTGAGTAAATATTTGATATCTATCTGAATCGCAAGAATAGAATTTTGGTAGAAATTGGATGAAGCTTTAATGATGTATGAAAATGTTGAGAGGTTTCAACAAACCCAAAGGAGAGATTGTTGGGAAAAAATCTCTCAAGGTGTAGTCTTAGTGTTTTTTGGGTAATTTTATCTATTGACAAATCCAGACGACTGCGAATCAGTATGGTAGGTGTTTTTGAAGAAGATATGTTTAAGATGGAACAATTTCACAGTGTTTTACATTTTTTGGGGCCTCAATGTCAGGAGTTTGTTTTATGAAAAATGAAGGTTTTACATATAGGAGTTCACAAAACATAGTTTGTAGAATTCAGTTCATGGAAACAGTTCACATAACATAGTTCAAAAAAATAGTTCATGGAAAGTGTTCGTAGAACACAATTTGCAGAAATAGTTTGTGAAACACAGTTCATAGAACATAATTCACATAAGGAAGTTCATGGAATGTTGTTTTTGGAGCACATTTCGCAGAAAGACGTTTACAGAATGGAGTTTTCAGAACCCAGTTCAGGGAATGCAGTTCATCGAACATAGTTTTCCGAACAAAGTTTGTGGAATTCATTTTGTGTAAATCAATTTACGGGACATAGTTAGAAAAATCCGGTTTTCACATGGTAATGAACAATTTGCGTTGAAGGTTGTACTTCATCATATTTTTAGGTAATTTAGATTATCAGGGTTTATAGATCAATATTACTATATAAGGAACCCTAATCAGATATTTAATTAGAGAAAATTACATTAGAAATGATTTTCATTAGATGAATTTAGTAATGTTTGAAGTAGTTTTTAGGGGACGATTATTCAATGGAGAAAGTAGTTCACGAGGATCTATTTTGAGAAGGTCAATGTTCATGGGCATAGTTCATGTGCACAATTTGTGGGCACAGTTCATAGAGATAGTTCGAGGAAACAATTTTTTAGGATAGTTCACAGAGATATTTATCGTAGACAGTTCACGAGGATAGTTCATGAGGACAGTTCACAAAGACAGTTCATGTGAAAAGTTCACAAGAATATTTCATGAAGATAGTTCACAGATATAGTTCACAGAGATATTTTATTAAGGGAGTTTGTAGAGATAGTTCTCAGAGACAATTCATGAGGAAAGGTTATAGAGGGAGAAAGGAAGTTCGTGAAGAGGACTAAAAAATTTCACAATAGAAATTTCAACAAACTAATAGTACATGAAAAAGTAGATTTTATCTTATGGGTGAAAACATGAATTCATGAAACAATCATTTATGTGTGAAAAAATTCTGAGGTGATTTTGAACAACATGATATTATTTTGGAGGAGCAGCGAGCACACTTCACTTGAGAGAGTAGTGAGATTCCAAACCGTGATTGTTTGTAAACAAAGAGGGATAATGAGTCCACTCCAAACATTGTAAGTGAAGTGAGAACACTTCACTGAATGTGTCTAATATTTATTGTTTCTATATATAATATTAATGTTCTTTATTATTCATAAACACCATTTTAGTATATTTTACACTTTGAACATCATTTCACATTATGATTGTAATTCCTTCTTAAAATACACTATTATATGGTACATTTTTTAACATCATTTAAAGTACCCAATGATCTAGATTACATTTTCATATTTAATTATCAGGTTTATCATTATATTGGGAATAATTCATACTAGTGGAGTGTTGGATGATTGACATTGGAAGACTACCAAAATGGGATTTCATGCAAACAATTCTGGAGAAGGCAGATTGGACACCAAACCACTAATGAGAATGTGGGGCTCAAATTACAAACCCAATGAAGCCGAAATTTCATGGGATTATATAATACATATAGAGGAACAAATAATTAGGCAGGATCCAATGATAATTCTTCTCCCATGGTGGTTATTAAGGCATACCAATTTAGAGGTAAAATTATGGGCCAGATTCTACGGCCCAAAAAAATAGCCCACAAATTTAATCATATCTCAGAAATAACAAACTATTTTGGGCTGAATGTTTACATGAGGTTAGTAGAAATCCAGGGATAAATGCTATTATACTATGGACCACTCCAATTTGTCCATATAGAAGGTTATCTAGGAACATCTATTAGGTGGAGACAAGCTGGCAGAAACTTCAAGTCAAGGGTGGAAAAGTCTCTTCTCCCTTACTTTCCACCACCCTAGGCCTACCATACTCAAGTGGGATCCTTTTTACATTTGGGATATCGACCCAAGACTCTTGAAATTTCAATTTAAGGTAGTGGTGGGGGAGTATTTTATCTTATTTGGAGCTTTCTTTCATTGTAATGTTATGCTACGATTTTGTTGTCTCAAGTTTGTCTTTCACATGTAATTTGTTCAATTCACTTTAGTTTCTTAATAAAAGTTCTTCTTATACTATTATTTTGTTGTTATTAATATCACTTTGATGCTATTGGTTCATGGTGTGAATTTATTCACACCATATCTTGTGAAATTATCATACAATGGTGGAGTGATCATTATTTCATTATTTTTTTACTTCTCCATTTCTACCTCATGAGTCTACTTCCCGCTTCCATTGGAACCATAGAATCAACGCAGGGCTAACCCACTTATGGATTTATCCAATGGAATAACAAGAGGATGTATTGGATATTATTTATCACCCCATTAATTTCTAATAAATTCTTTTTATTGAGATTTTTATTTGATGATTTTAAAACTTCTTCATCCTGGTTGAATTTTAAGGCCACATACTTCAAGTGCTAATACAAACCTTTACTGTGGAGTGCTCATAAATTTGATCCTCCAAGTATACATGTGATTATTATTATGGTGTGTTGGTATTAAACCCATAAGTGATAAATTTTTTTAATCTTCTTAAATGAACCCATCTCAAAAATAAGAAATTTAAAAAGTTGAAAGAGGAATGCATCCAATCCACCCCAAGTGATAATCTAGGATCAAATCATTATTTTAATTTGAATTCACTTAAATATCATAGAGTTCATTTAAAACCATATTAAATCAACCCAATTTGTCCAATTCATATCCAAAAACAATCCATAGGATGTATGTGTCTATAGGTTACATCTCAGGTCTCGGAGGATTCCACAACCCAAGCTACACTGCAAGTGACTACTTAACCCTTAGAACTTGGGTAAATTTGGGTGACACCAATTTATGGAACCGTTTATGGGGACCAAAGTAAGTAATATAAACACCCATTATATTCCTCCCCATTTATTCTATTCTCATCCAAATTATCTTACCCTTTCCCTTTCTTGTTTTTTTCTTTGGGCACATGTCCTCCTACACTCGTGACCAATCAAACCGTCTAGTTAGGGTGGATAGTCCTAGGGTTGGGGAGTCAAGTACAAAAAAGAAAATCATTCTATTAGATACTAATCTTCATAATAATCTAGAGAAAAAAATCGAGATCATTTCAATGGATGGTATTCAAATAAACCAACTCATAAACTCTAGTGGGAACCAAAATGGAAATCCAAATGAGGCAGCCCAAAACATAGGGAATGTAGTCAATCAAACCATGAATGAACACCTCACACCTAACTATACCAATTCACTATATTACATTAGGAATGCTACACTAGGATAAGCCCACTATGTTTTCAAACATCATGTCCTAAAAAACCTTCCAACCTTCCATGGGATGGAGTCTGAAATGCCATACCTTTAGGTCAAAGAGTTCAATGACATTGTTGAAACAATGTTCCCACCACATCAACTTGAGCCAGTTAAGATGATGTTACTTACATTATCACTTAAGGATTAAGTAAATAATTGGTTAAAAAATCTGAGACATGCATCAATCCACTCCTAGTACCAATTGCAAAAAGAAGTCTACAAAAAATACTCCCCCCAACACAAAACAATTGCACTTAAAAAGAGTATCCAATACTTTTTTGAAAAATAAGGGGAGTCATTTTATGAAACATGGGAAAGGTTCAAAGGCACAATCAACATGGTACCTCACCATGGATTTTAAAACCCAGAACAATTTTTAATTTTCAATGAAGGGTTGGGTTCGGTAAAAAAATAATTCATTAACAAGATGTGTAATGGAACCTTCATAAACAAAGCCCCAAATGATGCTTATGAGTATCTTGAAGGACTGGCCAAACAAAACCAAAAATGGAGAACATCACCTTAATATGAGAATCCACCCAAATATAGTGGAATTAACACACCTCAGGAGGAGGAAATCCTTAGGGAGAAACTTGCTACACTCACTAGGAAGGTCGAGGAGATCGATCTTAGGAAGGTTCGTGAAATTCAAACTATTGACACTGTTTGCACAATTTGGCACAAAAAGGACCACAAGACTAACAACTACCCAAACATCCCTTCCATTAAAGATGTTATTATTGGAGGACCACCAGTAGAGGTAAATGCTCTGAAATTTCATAAGCCACATTACCAAAACACTTTTAATCCAAGGTACAATGACCATCCATGATTCTATTGGAAAGATAACCAACAACCCAACCAACAACCTAGTCAGCCACAAGGACCAAACCCATAACCACCAAAAAAATTTCAAAACCATTATTAGTTTAAACCAAAACTAGTCCAATTCCAACACCATATTATCCAATACCTACAACCCATCCAACAACTGAAGTATCCTCCTAGGATAAACTAACCAGCACAAGCCCCTAATCAATATGTCCCTCTACCAATCCTTGAACAGTTATGTAAAAAAATGGATAAAATGAACTCAGAAATCTCATCCCTTAAACATTAACAGCAAAACATTAGAAACAGGAACGCACAAATGCCTACTCAGGTGGTACCATCCTCATCTTGAATGGGATAATCTAGTTACACACAAACCTCTCATGAACAACTCGAAGCAGTGACTATTTTAAGAAGTAGTAAATCCATTGATAAACCTGAACCAACCACCCTGGAACCGTTAAAAGATTAAATACCACATGACAATGATGAAGAACCACCATCTAATTATGCAAAACCCAATGAGAATGTGAAATAACTACAACCACACCAAACAATCAAACAACTTGCTCCTTTCCCTCAATTAATGAGAGGAAAAACTAAACCAAAATTGAATGAGACTTTGAGAAAAATATTTTCTTAGGTTAAGTTGAACATTCCCATTTTAGATACAATCCAAACCATTTTTTTCCTACTCAAAGTACCTTAAGAACTTGTACACTTTTAAAAGAAAAATTTCACATAAAAACCATGTCATTTTGGCTGCTAATGTGGGTACCACCATTCAAGGGACCATTCCTACATAGTTGAATTACCTAGGATGTAAATACATCAATGTTGAGTTAGGATAAAACAATGTTGTCAAGGCCCTTTTTGATCTGGGAACCAGTGTGAACCTCATTCCTTATGCCATGTATTTTTAGTTAGGGCTCGAAGAAGTGAAACCCACATCTGTCACTATTTAACTTACTAATCATAGTGTTCGAGTTCCTAAGGGGATCATAAAGGATGTTTTAGTTAATGTTGAAAATTTCATTTACCCAGTTGACTTAATTGTCCTTGAAAATCACCCAAGCTTAGGTCTTAGGGAGTAAACCCCAACCATCCTCAGTTGTGCCTTCATTAAAACGACCAACTATGTTATCCGAGTCCGAAATGGGAACATGACCATCACCTTTTGAAACATGAGTCTAGACTTGAAAATCTACAATGAAAACACTAAAATTTCATATGATGAATAGATACATGAGATTAATTGGATTGGTAGTACTGATAGTGAACTCAAGGAACATCAAGGGATTAATGAAGGATTTTTAAGTCAAGAATAGATTTATTTTCATTGTTCACATGAGGGAAATTTCTATCCTTGGCTTTAATCTCTTTAAGATAGCTCTATTGATGAATTTGTTGAATCAAAAATAAATAATACCATTGATGAAATCAATAAAATTGACTCCATACCCATTCATAAGATTGATTTGGCCAATTTTGTGGATGAAAATTCTGTTCACAAGGAACCAATTCTGTCAAGAAATCTAAAAAATAAAGAGAGTTTAATACAATGTCGCATCCTTACATAGGAAGTGATAACCAATATGATCTTGAATTTAAGGTCCCACCTTCATCACTCAAGTATTCATTCAGAGGGGACTATCGAGCCTTTCCTGTTTTCATTTCTTCCTCTCTTGAATCCAATAAAGAGATGATGCTTCTGGATGTCCAAAGAAAACATAAGAAAGAAATTGGATGGACCTTTTTTGATATTCCTAGGATTATCCCACTCATTGGAACTAATATGATTGTCCTTGAATCTGAATCCAAACCATGTTTTCAACCTCAGCGAATACTCAATCAAAATGTTATGGATGTGGTAACGAAATAACTTTTTATGTTGTTGAATGTGTGTATCATCTACCCCATTTATGAGAGTGAGTGGGTAAGACCAATTAAATTTGCCCCAAAGAAAGCTGGAATCACCATGATCACCAATGAGGATGGAGAACTTCTCCCCACAAGGGTAATTAGTGGATGGAGAGTCTATATTGACTATAGGAAGCTCAAATCTTTTACTAAGAAAGACCATTTCCCCTTTCCCTTTATTGAGAAAGTCCTCAAGTGAGTAGTGAGTCATAAATTATAATGATTCCTAGATGGATTATCATGGTATAATCAAATTGAGGTCTCCTTAGAGGATCAATGAAAAACAACCTTC
Organism: Viscum album; assembly: GCA_963277665.1. NCBI lineage: Eukaryota > Viridiplantae > Streptophyta > Magnoliopsida > Santalales > Viscaceae > Viscum > Viscum album. Next base: position 148,654,923 of record OY728166.1, on the reverse strand, counting down.
ACATGTCCACTCGACACTTTTTCCTTCAAGCGTATGCCCTTTGGGTTATGTAATTCCCTCGATACCTTCTAGAGGTGCATGATGGAATCTTCTTAGAAATAGTGAGGGATTGTTTAGAGGTCTTCATGGATGACTTCTCCATATTTGGGGATACTTTTGAGGGATTTATTTTGAATGTTGAAAGGGTTTTTCCATATGTGAGGATAAAAAGCTCATCCAAAATTGGAAAAAATTCTATTTCATGGTAAATGAAGGACTTGTTCTAGGCCATCTAGTATCTAGTAGAGGGATTGAAGTTGATAAAGCTAAGGTAAATATCATTCGTCACCTTCCCTCTGCTAAAACTATTATGAAAATAAGGTCCTTCTTAGGACATACTGGTTTCTATAGAAGGTTTATTAGAAATTTCACCTCTATTTCTCGGCCACTTTGTGGTCTATTGGTGAAAAAAGTTCCATTCTCGTGGAAAGAAATTTGTGAGGAATCATTATCTACACTCAAGTAGTCTTTTATATCTCCAACTATCGTGAAATCTCCAAATTGGAAACATCCTTTTGAGATCATGTGTGATGCTAGTGAATTAGCTATAGGTGCAGTCTTAGGACAGCAGTGTGAGAAAACTATATGTGTCATTGCTTATGCATGAAAATCTTTAAATGATTCACAAATCAACTACACCACCCCTGAGAAGGAGTTACTTTCTATTGTGTTTGGCTTAGAAAAGTTTATGTCCTACCTCTTAGGATCCCCCATCACTGTGTTCACTGACCATTCTGTACTAAAAAACCTCTTCCAAAAACAAGTTTCCAAGGATAGATTGATCTGGTGGGTCCTTCTTCTTCAAGAGTTTGATTTAACCATTAAGGATAAAAAGGGTGTTGAAAATGATGTAGCTAATAACCTCTCTAGGATAGAATTAAAATAAAACTTGCATCACCTTTCTGTGTCAGATTCATTTCCTGATGAGCACCTCTATTCTGTGAGTGATTTCCCATGGTATGCTGACATAGAAAGCAACTTAGTTATGGGTGACATTCCAAAATTTCTCAGGACCCAAGAATAGAGGAAATTCCTTTCTGATTTCAAACACTATGTGTTTTATGATCCTTACCTCTTCATGTTCTAACCAGATCAAATCATTAGAATATGTGTTCTTGAGTCTGAGAAAGAGTCCATTCTAAGATTTTTTCATGCAGAGGTATGCGAAGACCACTTTTCCACAAATAAAACCACTACAAAGGTCAAAGAAAGTGGTTTATACTCGCTTAAACCCACTAATGATTCCTAAAAAATTATTCCAAAGTTGTCCTCAATGTTAACAGTTAGGATTCATTACCAAAAGGAATCAAATTCCCCTCACTCCCATTCTAGTCATTGAAATAATTGATCGTTGGGGAATTGATTTCATGGGACCCTTCCCAAAATCTAGGGGATATCTCTACATCCTCTTAGCTGTTGATTATGTCTCAAAATGGGTTGAGGCCATTCCCACTAAGTCTAATGATCATCATGTTGTGATTCGATTTTTCAAAGAGTGTATATTTTCTATATTTTGAATTCCTAGAGCTATCATATGTGATCATGGAACCCATTTCCATAATTGACCATTCTGTTCACTCATGTATAAGTATGGAATTTATCACAAGGTTTCCACTTCCTATCATCCTCAATCCAATGGTCAAGCTGAGTTAGAGAATAGGGATATTAAGAAAATTCTTGAGAAAACTATCAATCCCTATAGGAAAGATTGGTCCGAGAAACTCTTCGATGCTCTTTGGGAATATCGTACAACTTACAAAACCAACCTAGGAATGTCACAATATAAGTTAGTTTATGGAAAATCATTCCATTTACCTGTTGAAATTGAGCATAAGGCTTTTTAGGAAATTAAGAAAAGAAATTATGACTTTTCCTTGGCCGGAACAAAAAAGAATATTAGATCTTAATGAACTTGAGGAACAAAGAATGGAGGCTTATGAAAATTCAAGGATCAATAAAGCTAGAGTTGAAGACTAAAAATCTAGGAATATAAAAGTTAAACATTTTGAACCAAGAAAATTTGAGCTCTTTTATAGTTCAAAACATCATTTACACCAAGGAGAGTTATGGTCTAGATGGTCAGTTCTTTTCATAGTGCATCTTGTGTAACCCCATGGGGAAATGGAGATTCAGGATCCCACAAGTGTTCAAATTTTCAATTTCAATGGTCATAGGTTAAAACCATTCATTAAATCATTCAATAAACAAGAAATAGAGGTTAAGTTAATTGATACAACCTATAAAACAGGAAAAAGTTGATAGATTTAGGATCCATGTCGGGCTAACGATGTTAAAAAAAGCGTTGCACGAGAGGAAACCCATGGTTTTCATGTTTCTAATCTTTTTGAATCATATTTATTTTTAAAATAGGATTATTGAATCATTTTTGATGTTTAAAAAAAATATTATAAAAGAGTTAGACTGTTGATCTGTTCTTCTATTATGAGTATGGATGGGTATGAAAGGGGAGAAACAAATTCATCCATGTCATATAGTGTGATCCTTGAGTAATACCTTACCCAGAAATTTAAAAATAATACAATGTATCAATTCATTTTATTTTATTATTATTTTAGGTTAAAGTTAAAAAAAATTATAAGGAAATATTGTAGGTCGTATGGAAAACCCTGTCATAACCGGTGAAGTTGTGGGGACTCAAACTAGGACCGAAGGGAGACAGGGACGTGCACTTACCACTGACCTACGACTTATAGTGTTCTATTATTCTTTAATTTTTGTATATATAATTGTATTTCAATTTATTTATTATATATATATATAGTTCTGTTTTTTTTGTTTTTTTGTTTTTTCCTTTTTCCACTAGGTAATTGTCTGAGTGACATGGAGATCACGAGATTAAAAGGCGGTAGCAAGAATTTAAACTTTAACCACCAGGTGACTTTATTTAATGATCCAAATTTTCAATTTCCTTTTTGAACTCCCCTTATCTTCCTCTACCCCTTATAAATTTTCTTTTCTTCAAACATTGGGGACAGTTTTATTTTATGTTTGGGGGAGATAAAATAAAAAATTACTTTCAATGAAATAAATAAAATTACTTTTGTGTGAAGAAAAATGATTTAAAGAAAAACGTGTGTAAATAAAAGGAACAATTCCCATAACTTTGAACATGATAATACACATTGAAGACATTGAAACTGAATATCAAATAATTTTTCATTCCCCGATTCTAATTTTAATCCATGTATAATTTCATGAGCATATATTTTGGAATGTGTGGTTGTCTTATGTGATATTTCATCATTTATATTTTCATCCAAATTAAAAAAAGATCACAATGAATGACCTTAGGATAGTGGGGTATTAGTTTGAGTTCATGGGGCCCCCCAAATAAATAACATTGGTTTGGTGATCATTTTATGTTTAATACGAGTATTCAATAAAAAAAATAAAAAAACAATAAATTTTCATATAGAGCAATGAAATGACCTAATGTATTGCTTCCAGCACTTGGGGAATGTGACTCCATAGTTGTCTCGACAAGAGTTAGTAATTTTATCTCTATTTGTGGAAATTTAAATTTGTTTTTTGACTGAGTTAACTTGAGATGATTCCTGATTATATGAGATTCACTTGGTGCCCTAAGGTCTTTGAGCTTAGGATTCATCGACAAAGTCTCACTATGTGGGTTGACTCTATTAAGTGCAATTCCAATTACCATAGAAAAATTGAAAAAAAAACAAAAACAAAAAATATGTATATAAAAAAAGAAATAATCATCTTAATATTGAAATGTGATTCCACTTAGTGGTTCCATCATTTCCCCCTTTAATAAAAATGAACCCCCATGTCTTTTGTGACACACAACACATCATCACTCTTAATTAATATTGGATGAAATATGGCGATGAATTTGAAAAATAAATTGGCTTTGGATTGGGATCTGCTTATGAAACTATATTGTATTAAAATATTTTGATGGGTTTCATTGTTTTTCGATATAATGGTTTTCGATGATCATTTTTTTATTAAAATGTTATTGGAAAAGGGAATTCAAATTTCACATTTTTTAGATATATTTTTCTCAGGACTAGAAAAACTCAAGTTGGGGGGGGTGTGATTATCCAATAAATGAGGCTAATATTTATTTTTAATATATATATTATTCATGTGCTTTATTATTCATAAACACCATTTTAGTGCATTTTACACTTTGAACATAATTTCACATTATGATTGTAATTCCTTCTTAAAATGCACTATTATATGGTATATTTTTTAACATCATTTAAAGTACCAAATGATCATGATTTTATTTTAATATTTAATATTCAAGTTTCTCATTATAATGGGAACAATTCATACTTATGGAGTGTTGTAAGATTCAAATTTTAAGATGACCAAAATGGGATTTCATGCAAACAATCCGGGAGAAGGCAGATTGGACACCGACCCACTGATGCGAATTTGGGTCCCAAGATACAGGCACAATTAATCCCTAATTTTGTGGGATGATATAAGAAATATATAGAAAAAATCATTCTGCAAGAGCTAGTGATAATTCGGCCTCTATGGTGGTTATTAAGGCGGCCCAATTTGGAGATAAAATTCTGGTCCAGATTATGCGGTCCAAAAATAGCCCACAAATTTATTCATATCTCTAAAACCACAAATAAATTTGGGCTGAAATTTTATAGGAGCTTAGTAGAAATCTGATGATAACTTTTATTCTGTTATGGCCTACTCCAATTCAGCCACATAGAAGGTTATCTAGGTGCATCTATTAGGTGGACACAAGCTGGCTACAACTTCGGGTAAAGGGTGGAAAAGTCTCTTCGCCCATACATTCCACCACCCTAGGCCTACCATACTCAAGTGGGATCATTTTTTATGTTTTTAGGTCGACCAAAATCTCCTTGAATTCCTATTTAAGGTAGTGGTGGTGGAGTAGTTTATCATATTTTGAGCTTTCTTTCATTGTAATGTTATGTTGTGATTTTGTTGTCTCAAGATTGTGTTTCACATGTATGTTGTTCAATTTACTTTAGTTTCTTAATAAAAGTTCTTCTTATCCTCTTTTTATGTTGTTATTAATATCAATTTGTTACCTTTTGTTTAAGTTGTGAATTTATTTGCACCAAATCTTGTGAAATTATTACACAATGGTGGAGTGATCGTTATTTGATTGTTTTTTTACTTCTCCATTTCCTTCCTAATGAGTTTAATTCCCACTTCCATTGGAACCATAGAATATATAGAGGGATAACCCACTTATGGGTTGATATAAGGGAGTATAAAGGGGCTTAATTAGATGTTATTTATCACCCCATTAATGTCTAATCACTTCTTATAATTGATTTTTTTGTTTGATGATTTTAAAACTTCTTCGTCTTTGTTGAATTTTAAGGCCAAATACTTCAAATACTAATACAAACCCATACCATGGAGTTATTATAAACTTGATCCTCCAAGTGTATAGGTGATTAGTATTATGGTGTGTTTGTATTAAATTATTAAGTGATGAATTTTTTTAATATAATTAAATGAACCCATCTCAAATATAAGAAATTGAAATAGTTGAAAGAGGAATGCATCAAATCCACCCAAAGTGATAACTTAGAATCAAATCATTCTTTTAATTGGAATTCACTTAAGTCTCTTAGATTTTATTTAAAACCATATTAAATCAACCCAATTTGGACACTTCATATCAAAAAAAAATCCATATGATGTACATATTTATAGGTTACTTCTTAGGTCTTTGAGGATTCAAAAACCCAAGCTACACTACAAGCGACCGCTTAACCCTTATAACTTGGATAAATTTGGGCGAGACCAAGTACATATATACATTTCCATTGAATTATCCTGTGATGTATCCTAGTGAGTGTGAATAAAGTAAAATTTATATTTCTTGTGTGTTATTTCATTTATATTCAATCATTGATATGACAAAGGGAGAGAAGAATGTTTTTTTTACAATGAAAAAAATCCGAATGGGTAGTTGTTTTAAGCTATAATACCCTAATTCACCCCTCCTATCAGGGTGTTTAACCTTATTCAGATAATAATTGTAATACTCAGAGCATAGAAATATGGTAAGGGAAGATAAATATTAGGTATTTATTTACTCTTGTTTTATAGATTTTTCTTTTTCACGCACACACCCATGTGTGAAGTAATTTTATGAAAATCCATTTTACATCCCAACTGCTAACACTTATCAAATTCTAATATTTTATCTATTAGTTTTTAGGGAAAACTATTGTATTGATAATTTAGTTTAGAAAAATAAACCACTCAAGATTACGTTAATTAAGCCAATGAAAACATGTAAAATTTTGATTCACCTAAGTCTAATCTATTTAACCCACAATTCCTAAGAGAATTTACATTATTTTGAATCTCTTCAAGATGTTTTTTTTTCGTTAAAGTATTAATGGATAGGTTTTCTCAAGCTGAATAAATTTAAAAACAGAACACCCTACACTCTTTTATCATCCCCTCTCTTTATTTCATGTGTTTTATAAATTAAATATGCATGTAGAGAGGTGAAATTTAGAATTAAATCAATGTATTATATCCTAAAAGAAATAAAATAACAGGGAGGAGAGAAACCCCCCTTCCATTATTTCTCATTTACATGTTACTATGTGTGTCCCATTAGATGAAAATGTTTCTAGCCTTTTTAATTAATCTCATACAAAATTTCATGTCACAAACTCATTTTATTATGATTTATTTAAAAAAAATTAAAAATAATTAAAATAAATAAAGAAAGAAAATCCCAAGGCATGGGTTCCCTCTAAATGAGAACTTTATTTATAGTCTCAGCTTATCTCTTCTTCTCCAAGATTATCCATGATGCCAATGCATTTTATTTTTCTTCAAAGGGAACCTAGGTTGTTACTCAATCACATATTTATCCATTTTTCAGTGTTTTTAGATCTATCGTAGCTTTCTTAAACATGTTTCTATGTATATTAACTTTAATTATGAATATATTCACCTAAATATGGACACAAATAGCTTTATCCACTTCTTTATAAATCTATATTGTGAATAATTATGATCTTTTTAACTTAATATGTCTAATAATCTTAGTTTTGAAATAGTATTTTATGAGCCTTATCTTCTTCACTTTTTAAGGGGTGATTTTATCCTCTTTCTATCCCACTTTACCAGTCATTAATTCCCAATTATACACCCTATTTTAGGATTATTTTAAAAGTATAAATAATTTTCTATGGTTGTTTGGAACTCTTAGATCCACTCCCATGTCTCTTTTATGTGTTGGAACAAGGATTAAAAATCCATCTATGTCTCTATTTAGATATTACACATATTCCTAGATTATTTTCCCTTAATATATAGGTTGTTTATTAGTTGGAATATTAGTTTTAGTAGCCTTATTTAGTTTGAAAATTTCAAGATATTCTTCATCAATTCCACTTCCATGGGAAATATGATCCTATAATTAATTTTAAATTATTTCTACCTCATTAATTATCCCATGTATAGTTTCTTATAGAATGTCCTTCTCTAGTTCAACTATTGTAATATATTTCTCATTCGCATGAAATTCAGTTTCTTCCTCTACTTGTGTCAGCTGAAATACACCATAATGTAAGTTAATTTTTTTTCATTATTTTCCATTTCTTATTGTGTTTCCATAGAATAATTAATTTGATAGTTTTCTTCTTTGTTGGGCCTGAATTATTACTCCCTTTTACAATCACTTCTTACAAAAAACTCTATTTGAGTTTCAAAACATTGGATGCATATTTGAGTGTTTTTAGAGAAATTATCAGTTCAATCATTCATCCTAGAGAATATAAATATAATTTATTGGATGTGGTACTTTATTTCTTGTATGAAATAAAATAATATTTATTCATTCCTTGACTGCATGAATTTAATTTTCCCCAGGTTCTCCTATATATTCCATGCAATTTGATATTCTTCAGCTTTGGTGTGGTGTTTTACTCACTAATCCCATGAAAAGTGGGCTAGGAATTCTTATTTGAACCAAAATTTCCATATTTATGAAATATTTATAAACCTATTAGAAATATTTCACTTTTTTTCTCTAATCAGAATAGTATGGATTATAATATATTAACTTTTTCACATGATTATTAAGATGGATAAACCTAAAATGGTCCTGAATCGATTGATTTTCAGCTTGATTTGGGCTCTCATACATTCGATAAGAGGTATTGATGTTTTATTCTTAGTTGGATACCACAATTTTAAAAATGGATTATTCTGACAGGTTATTCATAGATTCAAGAAAAATTGAAATGGAAATTATCCCTAAAAAATGAGTTTGAATTTACTTTACAACCTTGATTATGTAGATTTATAGTGTTTCACCATTCCATTTTGGATTTCTCAAGATTTTGAAGCACTATAAACATCAAATTGATGTGTAAGAGTAGCTATAATTTAATAATTACATATCTAAAATGAGTTTTTTAGAAAATATAAAAGTGAATAACACACCTATTACTTCCCCTTGTTCTTTGAAATTATTTCTTATAATTTACCATGAAGAGATGTAATCTAAATTTTCACATCATGGTAGGTATAGAATTCATTTCCCAAATCTCACCTTGGTTTCCTTACACTTGAATCCTTCTCTTGAGTTGTTATAACTAACATATTGATAATGATATTTAATTCCAAGGCTATCTGTTTCAAAAATTACCTCCTCCAATAATTAAAACTATAATTTATTGATTTAAAGTAACCCCATCAGAAGAATATTGCATGAGAAGTCTGGTAGGGATTTGGTGGTTGGAACATTGGGTAGTAGCTTTTGTATCTCTCCCAATATTCTTGGAAGTGCTCATATTATCCTTGATCTAAGTTGAGGATTCTTCTCCTTATTCCATTGGTTTTATTTATTGGGTAATACCTCCCTAAAATAAACATTATAAATCCTTATAAGTGTTAAATAAGTCTTATTATTATTTTAATAACCATTATTTTGTCTCATTATTCAAGTAACAGGGGAAGAATTTTAAATTGAGACCCTATTCTATCAATCCATTAAGAGAAAATGAATTCAATATTATCATGAAATTTTGTAATAATGTGTATGAATATTATTTGTGAACACAATTTAATGTTTGTAGTATCACCATTTTGTGGTTTTATAGCTCATATCCTCTTTCATTGTGTGAGATTTAAATGTTCGGTAAAATTCCCATCACATGGGTATTCCAAGATCTTTTACTCTTGAGTGAAAATGAGGAAAATTTTTCACTTTAAAATTATAGTAGTCTTTTCCACCCATTTCTGACCATGTTACAGACCATTTTGGTCCACTTTCCATTCTTATAAATAATTTTAATGATTTCCCCTTATTGTGTATTTAAATACCTCAATTCAATAGGTTTGTTTAGATGAAATCTGTCCCCAATATACCAACAATTAAACCCCAAAGTATAATTTCAATAGTGAAAACCAAATCTATTTCAAAAGATATAAAATATTAATTCTAATTTATGTATATTTTTATATTTTTGTATTTATAAATATAAAATGAATTTAAATCAATGTATCAATTTCACCTACCATAGACAAAAAATGCCAATTTGTGGTTTTATTAAACATTAGCACCAATTTTGGTTAGTATTGGGTCATCTCTACATGGATAAGTTTTGGTTAATACACTTAGTCATGGTGAAAGTGAAAAATAATTAATAGGGATGTTTTTTTCATAAACATGTAATAAATTAATGTTTTTTTCTATATGTGTGTGAATGTGTAAATAGAATAGTGGTATATGGAGTGTGAGAAAGAAGCAAGATAGTCTAGTGATTTTGGATTTTATTTTAGATGTGTTGGAGATTTAGGTTAGTGATAAACCCCATAACACATTTTAAATGAACATATAATAAAAAAGAATTAACAGCATCATAATCTCCTTAAACTCCACTCTCATTGTAACTAGAGACTTGTTACCCAAGTCAATATTCCCTATGAAATTTATCTTATTCTTGTATAGTAGTGTTTAAGACTACTTTCTATGATTATGTTACAAAAAATCCCTATAAATTAAATGATCAAAACCCCCACCCAAAATTTATAAGGATGACCTTGTGTGCTCAAATAAATGAAAATTTGAAGAGGAGTAAAATTCCTCCTCTTTTCCTTAGGTTCTAGCTACTACAATTACACTTTCAATTGATGGAATGGTAGAACGGTTGAAGAATAAGATGAATAAAATGATTTAATGCTTTTATAATTCTTGTTTGATATGGAATTGGGAATCCTTAGTTCAAATGGGTGAATGATGTTTTTATAATGGAAGATATGTAGTGAATAGAGGGAGAATAACATATGGTTTTTTCATCCATGATGGATGTTGGAGTGAGAATTTGAGAAAAATGATAGAATGAATGGAAGTAAATGGTCCCAAAGATAATTAAAAAAATATTGATTATAGATTATTACATCATACCATTGAGCTTCAAATGGGATCCATGTGATTTTGAGAGTGGGTTGAAATTCAGCTTCTCCTTTAACCAACTTCTTCTAGCTGGCAAGATCCAAATAGTTTACCCATGTTGGGATTTTTTTTATGAAATATTCTCTTCTCATATATGTCACCCATTTGTCCTCCAGATGCGATTATTGATATAAATTATCTTGATAATTCCCCACCTTGAATTATGTAACACCATGAGATTTTAAAATAACAATACGTCTAATAGTATATTCAACACGTAATATTGAGATTAAACAAACCATATAATATTAATTAAATATTATTATTTAGAAATTTACATTATAACCTAGCTATTAAATTTTTGAGTATGAATAGTATTAACAAATATATAAAATTGATATAAATTTTATAATCATTTTATAAATTATTAGGAAATAAGTGTTCAATTTTTAATAAAGGCATTAATTCTTCAAAAAATACGTTTCCTCCAAAAATGTTTTTTATTTATTTTATCAAAAAATATTATAATTAAATATTGGAACATTTAGAAATGTTATTTTAAATAAGTATCATAACTTTTTAAATCATCATATTGATACTTACTTAGGGTAAAATTTTGGTATTTTTTTTGAAAATATTGATTTTTCAGTGAATAGTGAAATATATCGTTTCTGTTAAAACTATCATATTTTTTAATTAATTAATTTCTTTAAAATTAACATTATGATTTAATATGATTTTAAAGTAAAAAATTATTATTTAGTCATGTTTCATCCAATTAATTATATTTTAATCATATTTATATTGTATTTTAATATAAGTTTATTTTTCGGCTTCAAAATACTTTATTTCTGGAAATTGTTATAAAATGCATAATATTCCGCCATTTTAAATTATTAAAATTACCACTAATTAAGAATTATTTAAATTAAAATTATATATTATATATCTATAAATTTTAATTTTGAATTTATTTAATTATTATTACTTGTCATATAATTATTATAAGATCAACTTATGCCTAAAAAATGCATTTCTTAAAAAACTGTTCTTTCTACATGTTTACAGGTTTAATGTTATATTAAATTCTAACTCTTATATGAATTGAATTTGATAAGTTTATTCCAAATTCTTAATCAAAAAAATTTATATTATATTATGATTTCAACTTAATTTTCTGTCATAATGAATAGTAAAAATATTAAAAAATTACTTTGGTAAAAATATTAACAGGGTAAAAGTGTGTAACCTTAGAGGTATATAGGATAACATATTTAAAAAATGTTTATTTTGAATGTTATATTTTTTATTAGCCTTATATCTCCCCTAATAATTTATTTTTCAATTTTTGAGACACTATCTTCTAGAGTGACTTCCCATTATTGAATAGTTTTAGGTATTTACAAGAATTCCACTCCTCCTCCCTTGTAAAAAGGGCTCTCCTCTCCTATCATTTACACATTTAAAAATCTACTGTTTCAAAAAATCCCTTCCAAAATCACTTCCTCAATTCAGTAAACTCGTCCTAGAAGCGTTTTGTATATCATAAAGACAATATAAGAAGGATTTAGGTGTAATTCTAAAGAGGTGGTCCAAAGAAGAGGTCATCATCTTCACCGAGATCCTTCTTTTTTCTTCTTATTTTTCCACATTCAATTATTTATTAAAAATATTATATCCTATATAATGATATTTTATTATGTTTATGGAATAATATTCATTCATATCCTCTTTCATTAAATGGGAAGTAAAATCCATCCTTTGTGTGAACATCAGAATACCGCCTTGCGAATAGAAGTGATTCGTTTTCCATAATTACATCTAATAAATGTTTATAATGATGGATTTAATATTTATATATTATATTCATAACATATGAATAATTATTTAAATGTAATTTATCATATAAATTCTTACCTTTCCATCCATTGAAAAGTGATAACATCATTTATGTGTACGGGGGACTACCACCTCTTGAAGTGATGCGATTCATTTTTATTACTAAATCACACAGAGGGTATATGTAATTTTATTAAAAGAAATAATTTTATAATTATGATATTACTATAATTATATAAAGAAAAAATAACTTTTACATTCTTTCTATCATGATCTTTAAAAAATGGGAACACGACTCAGGAGTACGTACATCCTATCATCTCCATGATTGTAACATAGTTAATTTTTCATAACCATAATTCATGGTTATTTTAGAATGTATAATTTATTTATATAAATTATAATTTTTTCATTATTATTATGTATATTATGTAATAATTATCTATTTTACCACAATCCAATCACCAATGAAATTTGGAAATAATCAACTCGGTATCTTCAAAACACCCGATGTGGAAATAATTGCTTAAACAATTAAATAAATCCTGAAAATAAATCAATTAAATGGTTTAAATATATGATATGAAAACTAAAAAATTTATTTTTTTTAAAATAAATTATATAATTTTATTATATAAGATATAAAATTTATACACGATAAGCATGGACCCAAGGTAAGAGTTTAGGTCTCAAAACATTCTTATAAGTGACACATATTATTTTATGCACCTAATTTAGTTTATATGGTGCATATAATTACACATTACATTTAATATCATTAATCCTTTGTAATTAAGGGTATTTTAAGTTACAATTCAATTACTTATTTCATGGGGGTTATGATTCCAAAGTTTCCAATGCGGTAAGGGTTTATGCTTCAATGTAATTTTAATTGGTATTATTTATAAATGAATTTTCATTTAAAAAAATTTATTTTATCCTTTTATAATAAAAAAATTAGTTTTATTATCCTCTAATTATTCTTTAAATTTTAAATTAATAGTATAGTTTCCCTTTATTTGTACTTAAAATTACTGATTAATTGTTTTAATAGAAAATCGACTTTATTTCTCTCTTTAGTCAAAAAACATTTTTTTCATGTCCATTTTTTCTTTAAACTATTTTTAAATTTTTTAAAAAATTATTATATAATTTTTTAAAGATTTTTTTTTCCAATTTTAATTTTTAAAAATGAATTATCTTTTCATTTTCTAAATGTGGAACTTTTAACACCTTTTTTATACATTGTTAAAGGAATGTTTCTTTTAATTTATACTTCATGTATAGAATTACCTACCTTAATGATCACTAAAAACATTCAAGATACATTTATATGTTTCCGTGGTTATAGTTAAATAATATGTTTTCTAAATTTTTGTAAAATTATTATCTTTTGAAATGTGATTTTTAATGTGAAAAGGTTATTTTTCTCAATAATGTTTTTATTATTTTTAACAGTATTGCAATTCATCAACAATAACAACCTATAATCTTATTTAATGATTATAAATTATGTATATTTGTATCTTAGGTATATAAATAGCTTAGTATATATTTATTTTATTATGTAATAAATTCTTTATGATCATTTATCAAATTAATTATTTAAGAAATAACTTTTTATTTTGATATGTGATTATGAGACTGATTTTCTTTCTATGGGAAATTATTATATTTATGTCTTATGATTTATTTACACATGCAGCACACATATTAATTTACATTAAATGTATGTGATGGGTGGGCCCAGAATTATATATCCCTCTAATGAATTGGATAATGTTTTATTATTATGAGACATTATATAAGGTATTACAGAGTGAACCTAATCCATTGTGGGACCCTATCCACTATGTGATGTTGGATTAGTAGTTATCATCGAATTGTGCTTATTTCATGTATTATGTCACTGTTACATCTACTATAATTCCACAATCTTATGAAACCATGTTATTTATGATATTTTTCATGTGTTTACTCTTGTTCCTTCTCTTCTATGATTTCATGTTATACCTTTGAATCACATATTGGGATTCCTTATCATGTTTATTTACCTACTGGGTTTTTTATCTCACCCCATTTTGTCTATGTATTCCCTAGGTTATCCCATATAGTTTTATGTTATTGAAAGTAGTTGTGAGAATATTATGGAGAATAAAATAAAGAAGTTTTATTTTATCATTATTTTGATGTATTGTGAACCTAGTCTTCCAAAGACACTATGCCTCACTATATTATGGATGTGTTTAATAGATATTTATATTGAAAATCATGTATTTGTATTTTTAAAGGGCTTGGATTTCTATAGGTGGTATCATAGAAAAGATTACATAAACATTGGAAACTAGGATAAGAATACTTTAATGAGAACCCTAGGGATAAGTATAAGGTTAATACAACTTATAGTAAAATATATTGAAATTTTTGTGACGTATAAAGCAATTAATGTACAATAAATTACATCCCTCTCTAGATAAAACAAGTGCATGTGGATCTGGAATAGATTTACCTAAGGGTAATTAATATGAAAAGGCAAACTAATTTTTAAATTAAGTTAAAAGAAAAATTCATCTACTTATTTATTAAATTTTAGAATAATTGTACCATTATCCACTATTTGTTAAATAAAATGACTGAGTAAATTTTAAAGGAAAATGGACCTTAATTTTCTCTTTGGGAAAAGGGTTTTTTGGTGTGCATGTTTTCTTAAAACTATTTTCAGAAATGTGTTAAAATATTTATATATATTTTTAATGTAATTTTTAGCCAATTTTAATTTATTTAAATATTTTTTAAAAGGAATGTTCTTTTCATTTTCCGAATGTGGAAATTTTTACACCTTTTTACGACATTATGAATGGAATGTTTCTTTTAACTTATATAGCATGTACCAAATTACCCACCCTCATGATCACTAAAAACATTCAAGATTCATTTATATGTTTTCATGGATATCTTTAAAGAATATGTTTCTATATATATTTTTTTTCAAATTATTAGTTTTTTAAATGTGATTTTAAATGTGAAAAGGTTATTTTCCTTAATAATGTTTTTAATATTTTTAACAGTATTTCAATTCATCAACAACAATAACCTATACTGTTATTTAATGATTCTAAATTATGTATATATGTATCTTAAATATAAAAATAGCTTACTATATATTTATTTTATGGGGTAATACATTCATTATGATCTTTCTCAAATAAATTCTTTAAGAAATCACTTTTTATTATAATATGTGATTATGAGTGTTATTTTTTTTCCAAGGGAAATTCATATATTTATGACTTATGATTTATTTACTTATGTGGAACACAAATTCATGTACATGATATGAATATAATGGGTGGGAACATAATTATATATCCCTCCAATGCATTGGATAATGTTTTAGTCTCATGAGATGTCATGTAAGGGATTAGAGAATGAACCTAATCCATTATGTGACTCTTTCCACTATGTGGTGTTAGATTTATAGTTATCCTTGAATTATGTTTATTTCATATATTATTTTGCTACTACATTTCCTATAATTCCATCGTATTATGAAACCATGATCTTTATGTTAGGTTTCCAAACAATTACTCTTGTTCTTTCTCTTATATGATATCATGTTATACCTTTGACTCACATATTGGGATTCTGTATCATATTTATTTCCTTACTAGTTTTTTTAGATCACCTCATTTTGCATATGTATTCCCTAGGTTATACCATGTTGTTTTAATATATTGAAAGGATTTATGCGGTCAATATGGACAATAAAATAAAGAATTTTTATTTTATCCTTATTTTGATGTATTATGAACCTAGTCTTCCAAATAAAGCAGGCCTCATGATCATTGTGCAATAATTAATAGATTTTTATAGTGAAAATCATGTAATTATATTTTTAAAGGGCTTGGATTTCTATAGTTGGTATCATATAAAATGTTTATATAATCTTTGGAAACTATTATGAGAATACATTAATGATAACCCCAGGGATAAGTATAAGGTTAATATAATGTATAGTATAATATATTGAGATTTTGGTGAAGTATAGAGAAAGTGGTATCCAATTAATTTCATCCCTCTCTAGATAATAGAATTGCATGTGGCTCTAGTATAGTTGTACCTAGGGGTAATATATCTGAAAAGACGCATTGGGATTTGGATCTATCTTCTCCTGGTACACAATAACGACCTTGCTCCATTCCTCGTTTTATACTCTTGTTGGATATGTTTTGGAAATTCATAAACTCATTGTGAACCATTATGAAGGGATTGAATGGATGATAATCATGGATGATCTAGGTTAAACCTGAAGTGTCTTTTGTTGACATGTATAATGTTGATCATAATTTTAAAGTCTCAAGTACCCATATTGAAATTTAAGTTATAGAAGGGTAATATTACTAATAGTATTTTGGGATAAATTTATTGTAATATTACCCTTGGGTTTAGATTGGTTTTTAGTGAAAAAATATTATTTGAGGAAGAATACCATTATATTTTTTGGAAATAAGTTTAAAGTTATTGGAAACAATTGGGTTTTATCCTATATTTTATATTATGTTCAAAATATTCAATTATGATTATTTTATTTTGTGAAGAAAATAAGCTGTAGAGATAACCTTAGTGGTTAAAAATTGATTTCATAATTAAATTTATTTTTTGGTTTTTCATTTTATTTTTAGGAATGTTATTGGAAATATATTTATATATTTTTCCAAAAATCACAACATAAATTCCATGTGATAGCTCATTATATCTTTCTAGGCTGTGGGGATTGAACCCAAAGCTAAAGGGTGATAAAGGGGAAATGCCTAGCACTAACATACATGGTGTACTGTTAAGTATAAAATTATTTTTACTTAAAAAATTTGGTAGATAAATATTAATTCGATTTTAGGAAACACATTTTAGGATAAAATATTTTTAATTTTTAATATTTTTAAGTGAATAATGTTATTTTGGGAGATTTTTCATTGGGTTTATGTATATTTATACTTTATGTCTAACCTATGATTTATCATGAAATATCATTCCAGAAGAATAAAATTAAATCCTTCAATATTGAGGTTATTTGGTATGTATGTTTACTTTTTTATGGAATAATTTAAGTGGAACTTTCAATTTTGATATTAATATGAAGGTGTGTTCATTTTTGGAATTGTCACACCTTATTCTAAAAATTTATTGTATTTGTAATGTCCAAACAAAAAAGGAACATCATTATATCATTTTCTGAAATCATGTGTCCGATTTGGAGTTACTTTTAGTTCCCTAGACATAAATAAATTCATCTTGTATACAAATAATTTGGAGAAAAGATTTGAATATGGTAAAAAATGATTAAAGGATGAAATTATAATTTTCATGTAAGTATATTTACATATTTCCTTAGTATAGGTGGTAAAAGGATCCCTCAACTTTAGGCTAATGATATTATAATGTAAATATTATTCATTTCTCATAAATAAATGGTATCTTATCTCTTTAAAAAAGGGCATAATGTTATCTCTTAAGATGAATTTATTCTCAAATACATGTTATCACTTACCACTAATTCTGTCCTATATAGAAACCTAAATATGTGAGGACCTTACTATTTACCTTTTCCTCTTTTTAAAAAGAAGTTGTATTAACCCTTTTTACATTGTGGGTTTTCCATAAAGGAACTTTCGAGCATCAAAACCTTGATTATTGAGAAAAAGTTAAAATTTTGAGGAAATAATTTATTTAAGGGGTGTAGTATGTAACATCCTAATATTTTAAATGAATACAATGTTAGGTAGTGTATACAACATGCAACACTGAGATTAAATAAACCGTGACATATTATTAAATTATTATTATTTAAATATGATGATTATAACATATCCATTAAATTTGAGGGTATGAATAGGGTTAAAAACATCTTGAAGTAGGATTAAAATTTTTAATTAATTTATAATTTCTTAATAATTAAGCGTTCATATTTTAATAAAGATATTTATTCTTTAAAAAATATGTTTACTTCAAAAATGTTTTTTATTTATTTTATGGGAATATATTATAACTAATTATTAAAACATTTAGAAATTTTATTTTATAAAAATAAAATTATTTTTGAAATCAACATATAAATATTAACTTAGTGTAAAATTTTGGTATATTTAAGAAAAAATTGATTTTTTAGTGAATAGTGAAAAATATATATTCTTTGTAAAATGTTATATGTTTTTAATAAATTATGAAATGTAAAAGTCCCATAAATATTTAATATGATTTAAAATTCGATACTTTATTATTTAGTAATATTTTATCATATTAATTACATTTAAATAATCTTTATAGTGTATTTTAATATAAGTTTTTTTTATTCTTTAAATCACTTTTTTTATGAAAAATGATATAAAATGTATAATGTTTCATCAATTTAACTAATTAAAATAACCCTTAACAAATAATAATATAAATTAAATAAGTTAAATATATATATGTTTCATTTTAAATACATTTATTTATTATTACTTGTCATATAGTTATTATAAGATCATCTTATGCTTGAAAAATGCATTTATGGAAAAACTATTTTTTCGACACGTCAACATGTTTAATTTTAAATAAAATTATTTCAATTTTGTGAATGTAATTTGATAAAAATAATTTTATATTTTTAATCCGGAAAATTTATAATAAATTGTATCTATTTTTAAGCCCTAATGAATAATAAAAATTACAAAAATAATTACTGTGGTAAAAAAATAGAAAAGTAAAAGTTAGTAACTTTAGTGGTAAAGGGGATAACTTGTTTAAAACATGTTTATTTTGAATTTTAGAGGTTTTTATAGGAGTTATATCCCCTATAATCCTTTATTTTTCTATTTTTGAAGCACATTTCTTGAGAGTGACTTCCTATTATTGAATAGTTTTATGTATTTAAAAGAATAAAACTCCTCATCCCTTATAAAATTGGAACCCCTTATCCTATCCATTACAAACATAAAAACAATTTGGTTTAGCCTTTACATTACCAATTAAATATATTAATTCCCTATACTAATCCTATAATCCTTGATTAGATTAGAAATCAAATCTAGGAAGGATTTAGGTACAATCCTAAAGTGGTGGTCTGAAGAAGAGAAAATAGTCTTCACCGAGCTCGTTATTTTTCATTCTTATTATTCCACCTAAAATTATGACTTAAAAATTAAAATATAATAACTTAATTATATCCTATATACTAATTTTTTATTATATTTATGTTCAAATATTCATTCATCACGTCTTCCATAAAATGGGAAATGAAAACCATAGTTTTTGTTCGCGATAGACTCCTACTACATAAACCAATATAATTCATTTTCCCTCATCACCTATAAAAGATATTTATAATTATGGGTTTAATGTTTATATATAATAAAAATTAAATATTAATAATTATTTAAAATTAATATATCATATTCTTTCTTACCTTACTAACCATTATAAAATGTTAACATTATTCGCGTGTACGACGAACTATCGACTGGTGAAGCGATGTGGTTCATTTTTTAATACTGAATAAAATTGATGATATATGTAAGTATATTTAAAGAAATAATATGATATTTAAGATGGTTTTATCATACCATAATGATAAAACAATATTTTTATTCTTTCCATCATTACATTTGAAAAATGGAAATATTAAACTTGCGTACGCGCGACCTACCGTCTCCATGATTATAATATAGTTCATTTTTCAAAACCACGATTCATTGTTATTTTTAAAATTATAATTTATTTATATAAAAGTTAAATATTTCAAGATTTTTATTCTATATATGATGTAATAATGACTTCTTTTACCAAATTCAACACACCAGTTCCATTTTGAAATAATGAACTAAGCATCCTCCAAACACCCGATATGGGCATAACTAATTAAATAATTAAATTTTATCATGAAAATAAATGAAGTAAATAGATTAATTATAAGTAATTAAACCTGTAAATTTTTATTAATAAAATAAATAATTCTTATAAGGTTACTTTACTGGAGATAAAATACATACACAACAAGCCTAGACTCAAGGTAAGTGTTCCCATCTCAAAACTTTCTTCATTGTGAAAAATATTCATTTATGAACATAATTTATTTTATATGGTGTATATAATGACCATTTATATATTATATCATGAAAACTTCATACTTCATGTTATTTTATGTTACAATTCACTAACTATTTTAATTGGGGTTATGATTCAAAAGTTACCAATATGGTAAGGTTATTTTGCTTTAATAAAATTTTAATTAGAATAGTTTATTCATGAATTTCCATTAGAGGAAAATATTTTATTATTTTCTAATAAACCAATTAAATTTAATTATCTGATATTTATTCATGAATGTTTCAATTAATAACACAATATTCTTCTCTTTGGAACTTAAAATGATCGAGTAATTTGTTTATGGGAAATCGACTTTATTTTTCTCGTTGGTTGAATTTGTTTTTCTTCTAGGCCCATGATTTCATTAAAAAAAATCTATTTTTTAAATTTATTATATGACTAATTAAATTTATTTTTACCCATTTAGAGGTTTTTATTTTTTTAAAAGGATCACCTGGTCATTTTACAAATGAGATACTATTTAAACATTTTTTAAATAGTGTAGATGGAATGTTTCTTTTAACTTATACCACATGTATCGAATTACCCACCATCATGACCACTAAAATATATGAATATTCATTTATAATTTTCTAGGGTTATTTTTTGAATAATATTTTTTTGATTATTTAATTTTCTAATTTTAGTTTTTCAAAATTGGTTTTCAATGTTCAAAGGTTATTTTCCTCAAGGAAGTTTCTAATGTTATTAAAATAATTTCAATTCATGAAAAAAACTACCTATAATGTTATATAATGATTAAATATTATATATATATATATATATATATCTTATATATATACCTAAATCACTCTCTATTCATTTGAATCGTTAGTACATTCCTTATGATCATTTTTTAAATTCCTTCTTTAAGAGATCCCTTTTTATTAAGATACTATGTTAGGTAACCTATTTTTCCCTATGGGTAATTATTATTATTTTTTACTTATTATTGATTTCATTATGTTGAGAAAATATTCTTGTACATGATATCAATGTGATGGATGGGCCTAGAATTGGATGTCCCTCCAACGCATTGGATAATGTTTTAGTCATAGGAGACATCATGTATTAGAATATGAAGTGAACCTAATACATTATTAGAATCTATCCATCACGTGATGTTATATCGATAGTTAGAATTAACTTATGTTTATTTCATTTCATGGGTTTCTACCACATTTCCTATAATTCCATGATCTTATCACACCATGTTCAATTCATTACACTTCTATGTGATTACTCATGTTCGTTCTCTTTTATGATATCATGTTATACTATCGACCCAAATGTTAGGATTTATTACCAGGATACAATATTTCTAAGGTTTTTTAAATCAAGCTATTTATTTATGTATTCATCGGTTATCCCACGTAGTTTTAGGAGCTTAAAAGGATTTATGAGATAATTATTGAGAATAAAATAAATAGGTTTTTTATCCTCACATTGAAGAATTATAAACCTAGTCTTCCAAAAGAACATGGAATCATGATCTTTGGGCTGTAATTAATAGGTTATTATTTTAAAAATAATGTAATGATATATCTAAAATTATTGGGTCACTATAAATTAGGTTAATTGAATACTTTGAGGGTGTGTGATTTGTTTTGGTAGGGTATCTAAGGATTAGATTTTTGGAGGTCCCAGTTGTTATGATGATGCATCCTAATATTAATTTTGGGTGTGAGATATGTATTAATCACATATAGATACTTGCAATCCAATTATACTCATATGTAGTGCATCTGGTTCCCAAACTAATCCCACACAACTCTGGAATTTTTTATTTATTCACACATCTATTTATCCCAACATAGAAATTATTATTTCATTTAAACCTTAAATAAATCAAATATATACATTTGGGTCCTCAAATAACATCTTAAAAATAGATTTTCAACAAATTTTACAATTAAAAGGGATTAAAGTTTAAAATATGTAAAAACTAATTTATTATTCTATTATAATAAAAAATATAATATCCAATATATAAATGTAATTAAATAAAAAAATAAAAAAAATAAAAAAATAATAAATTATACATAAAAAAATCAAAATATTAAAATAACTACCATGATTCAATAACCATGAATTTTATATTCTCAATAAGGTAATATAGAAAATATAATCAAATAAAAAACATTGGTTATCAAACTATAATATTTCCCTTTAAATCTTTATATAAATGAAATATTTTTCATAAACCACTACATGGATGATAAAATTTTAGATAAAAACCAAATATATTAACATCAATACATGTAAGGGCCCAGATCTATATGGATCAACCCTTTACAGGTTTTCAAAGATTTATGTTCTCGACGGTGGCTCAGAAGCAGTTTAGTGGAATTTAGTTATTTAAAAGATAGAAGGATGAGATTACACATCATGTAATAGAAATACATGATGTGACATCATATTTCATGGGTTAGTTCAGGGTGTGAAATAGAGATTCATGGAATGAAATGTTTCGGGGTTCAAAAATTAAAATAATTCTTTGAGGAAATGTGTTTCTCTATAAAACTCAACCTCGAGGAATTACACAACGTGAAAGTGGATTACACGTTATATAGTTCCCTGACCCAATAAGTTTTAAGTGTTTTCTAGTTTCTTGTGTTTTTTCAAACTAATGGCATAGATTTCTCTCCCTCGACCTCAAGTGACCTAACGAACCTCGCTTCAACAATTTGGGGATTCCTTTATAAAGTAATAATCCCTCACCCCTTTCTTCGATCCATAGTGATAAATATTTGATATAAGGTATGATATACCACTGTTCTTGATTTTTCTTTGATCCATTTACTAACATTTATCTTTTCTATATTATGTCTTATGATATCCATGTTTTTAATGGAGTTTTCTTGGTTATTGGTTGGTGCGATTGTGTAGTGGAATCCTCGGGTGGATTCAGTTGTTGTGGGAGAGGTGATCATTATCCTTTGATTTTATCCTTTCTAATCAGAAGAACTTTAATGAAATTTTTATGTTTGGGATTCTCTAATTCTCTAATTATTTAAGTGAAATCAAAGAGTTAGAATGGGTTATCCCATGGATCACAATGGAATTGACCTAATAATTTTATGAACCAGATTAAAGAAATTGGAATCGAACTTATGTTGTTTATTTATAGCATGATAACAGTTTTCCTCTTGATTTTTGAGATAGTGTGATAGTTTTTCCTTGCTTGGTTAGAATATTTTTCTGGAGGGAAATTGGTAAGGAATGTAAAGCCATAATTAGTTAATAATAAATTATCTAAAAGATATAGAGACATGTTTAATGAATCCAGTTGTTGTTTTAGTTTTCATTTGATGATAATAAAATTGATGCAAGTGAGAACGTTTAATTGAATTAGTTGATAAACATGAAGCATGTTTATTCTGGTAGATAAAAGTATTAAAGACATGTTAAATTAATTTTTAAATTAATTTGTGATAGATTAAGAATATTGTTTCTTTGGTTTCCCATAGTTGGAACCTGAATAATGATTCAGCTAATTCAGGATGAGATAATAACCGGTTGTGTGATAATGATAAAGCCTTATAGGGCCTGAGTTTTCCTCTTTCTTGTGAAGTCCAAGTGCATTATTCTTTTTAAGTTGTGAGAGATAGTGGTGTGTGAAGGCTAGATGCCTTATTTTATGGCCAAGAACCCATTTTTATGATTGTTCTGTCTTCTAGTGATGTTCTCTAGATATGAGACTGGTGGTTGTAGGGGTAGAGAATCCCGAATGTGATGTGAACCTAGGGTGGATGAGCCTGGAGGGCTGCTGTAGTAAGTGATGGTGTGGAGGCCTAGTGGTTGTGGATGTAGTTGACACCTAGAGTGGAAATATACATTGGTATATTCATGTGGGTGCTGGGGAGGACACCTAGGATGGTGGAATAAGTTGAATCTAGGATTACCCATTAATGTAAAGGTGGTTGCTTTTGGATATATTTTTTTTTCTATCTGCTTTAATTTCTCCACCACATTAGGCATCCAGTTTTTCTAACTCTCCTTTCAAAAGAGGTGAATGTGTGTGAGGTATGACACATGATTTCTATTTTTAGAGACTCAAGGATGGATGGGTATATTATTCTACTATAGGTGGAAAAGGATCGAATTGTAGTTCACATACTCAATTTTTTGAGATCCTTGAATTTAGTATCTTAGAATTATTTTTTAGAATGACTTGGAATATAGATAATGGTAATTTTTTTAATAAATAAATAAATTATGTTTAACCCATGGGGTTGGAGCATGCTGGTATGCAATGCTAAGGTTGTGTTTCTGAGAAGTCGTGGACTCGATTTATGTATTCCTAAAAGGCATGGATCTTTTCCAAAATGTTAATGGAATGTGATTTGGAAAAGGATACTGTTTAAAGAATTATTTAATGTAAAGTGAAACTAATTAAAATGTATAAGATAATTTAATGTATCTATTTAAATGTTTGTGTTCTTATAGGATATATATACTTAGTTATGGGATCTTGGAGTCCGAGAGACATTATATATAGATGAGTCTAAAACAAGGTGATGCCCATAGTGTGATTGTGAGCTATATTATATCCTATAATTTTTTGTTTCTATATGATAATCTACAATGTCAATTGAGGAACTGACACCCCATGTATTTTAATCCGTGGGGGGGTTTTCCCCAACATCCCAATGGGAGGATGGATGGATGACTACCCCATTTGGCCCCACTCTCTTCTATTAGTAGTTACTTGTGCTGTTATGCATGACAATTAGTTTTATCCATATATTTTTGTAGAGGCATATAATGGATTATGTTTATTCACACACACATATATTTTGGATATAGTTTCCAAAGGAATACCATAGGTATAATGTGTATAGGATGTGATGGATTGAGGATCCTTACATGGTGTATGGGCTATAATGAATTTAGGTATAATACCTGACGTATGACACATGTTATGTGGGATGTGGTGGATCCCATAAACCACTTGGTTACTTTTGGTTGTGTGGATGGTGTGGTGATTCACCCAAGTGTCAGTGGGAATGTCTTTATGTTGCATGAGGTGCATGTTGTGGTTCAACGTCAAGGTGTCTTTGGGATAGCCTTTTTGGTGAGAGATGTTTAGGATGTGTGACATTGAGGAAAATATGTAATCCAGTGGTGAAGTGGTAGTGGGTTATGATTGATATTATTTATTATATTATATAATATTGTATTGGATACTTTGTGAGAGTAACCATGGTGAGGTAGGAAACATAGAACACCTATTTAGGTGGTGAGTCAGTTTCTCTTGCTGTTCACTGTTCTTTATAATTTTTTCATTACTTTTTCAATGGAGGATTAGTGGAGGATCATAATGAGTATATATCTATACTCACCCTAAATTATATAAACTATTTTTAGGTCAATTATAGTAGGATGGAAATCGGTCTAGGTACTAATATCTTGGGGGGTTTTACAGGAGCTGTTTGGGATTCGTGGTGGCTACCATTTTACTTTCCATTGGTACTTTTAGTTTTCCACTTTCAGTTAGAGTATTTTTCATGAAATTATATATAATTACATGGGATTTATTTTATATTGTAGTTTGAGTATGAGTTGGTTGGTTTCTATATTTTCTCTCTCTTTTTCATGTGTTCTCTTAGAGGCTAGTTCCTTCCATCGGGGTGTTTAATATACCCTCAGTGCTAGTCACCAACCCATGGCCTACTAGAGGTGGGAATTAGGGGTTATTATAAGGCCCCAGCCTTAAACCTTACTTAATCTTGAGTTATTACAAGATTACACATTGAGGATCTTTTCAGGTTTAGAGTTTTAGAGAATTAGATCATGAAACTTGCATTACATTCCACATTTAGACAAAGTGGTTACATAAAAGATAGTATTCATTTTTCCCATCAACGGAAACATATTTAAAATAAAACATGGATTATTTCTTGACACATCCTTGACACTACCATCACATCATGTACCCTTCCCTTGACCTGTGAAAAACATTTCAAAAAACTTGGGATGAGCATAAAAAGCTCATTAAGGGATATAAAAATATGGAAAGGAAACATGAGTACATGTATAAATAAGAATGAAATCATACATTACCCATAAAACATAAGCACTTTAACATAACTCATAAAATCATGAATAAATCATAGAAATCATATGACATAAAGGTAACTTGAGGCATTCATAACATTCTTACGTAGGGAGTAACCCTCTTGGTTTCGTTTGGAATACCCACCACAGTATATTCCCTAAATCTATTCGGAGAAACCTTAACATTTCATCCTTCGCGTTACCCAATGCATTGGAGAGCTATATCGGGCTCACCCGCCCTTAGTTTATCATGGAACCACCCATCTTTATAACAATGCCCAAGAACCATAACATAATCTTATCACATAAAACATGCATAAAGGAAACATAATATTTCCACCTTTCAATAACAAGATATCAATACAACACATTGATATAAATACATTATGAAAACCATTTTCAATACCAAAATAAAAGAAAAGTAAAACAAGGTATTTATTTTTCTTTTAAAAAGATGGTATGGCTTGTAGAGGAAGCTGAAACTCAAATAATGGTCACGGCGGTGGAGAAGTCGTTGTCACCGCATACGTACAAAAAAAACATTCCCTATTGTCGTTCAATAAAAACTTCATATAAAAAAGATTCCTTTTGAATAAACGTAAAAGTTAAAGGGGTTTAAAAACAGAATAAAAGAAGGTTGTGTATAAAACAGAATATGCCTCAATGAAAGGAGATTGAGACGAAGTCCCTTACAAAGACGGTATCCTTGGTTTAAGGATAAATCAATTACATAATTATGTGTGAAAAATGAATACACCAAATATAAGTGGATATTAAGTGTAAAATAATCAAAGGTTATTCACACATATTCAAAGGATGACATATTCAATAACTACATGTTGAACCCAAAGAAATCGAAATTGGGTTAAGAAGTTCCCTTGACAGCCTAACAACATCACATAAAAAAAATGGTATCTCATCACTTGGACATAAAATTTACATCAATACAGATATATGAGAACATATCCCAACATAACAATATGTAAATTATGAGACCCAACAAAAGAAGTCTTTTAAAAAGAGGAGGGTGAAAGGTTCCCTTACCGACATGGGTATCTTTAGAAACATACGCCCCGTGAAATAAGGACAATACAACATTGATTTAAATCCTCATAAATGAAAGAATATTACACAATGAGTAAAATAATGGTCAGTACATACACCACTCAAAGGAAATTGTGGAAAATTTAGCATAAATCTCACAGGAATAAAAGTGAGAGGAAAAATTCCTTACCAAAACTCGGCAGCCTAACGACGCCACTTAAAACATCCAAAAATGGATTGATGAGATAAAATAGGGCATCACATCACATTACAATAAAAAGTACATCAAGAGGAATATAAAATAACATCCCCATAATAAAAAGAGGAGCTTAAAAGAAGTGACATAAAGGAGAGTACTTAAAGAGAAAGAGAGAGGTTAGATCTCTTACGAAACTTTGGCAGCCTAACGGCGCCACTCAAAACATAAAAAATGGATTGATGAGAGAGAATAGGGTCTCTCATCATATGAACATAAAAATTACAGTAAGAGTAATATAAAATAACATCCCAATCACAAGAAATATGAGCTTAGAATGAATGACATAAAAGAGTGTACTTAAAAAGTAAGAGAGGAGTAGGATCCCTTACCTTGGGTCCGACTTGACTCGATCGTTCTTTAACGTCCTGCATAATAAACATGAGTTAATTTATACTTGCTTAAGAACCTTTTTTAAGTTAATTATTCCTTTTATATCAATTATTTACATGTTATAAACATTATGTAATCATTTAAGTTAATAATGTTTGTTTTGTCGATATTTGGTTCTTAAGTCAAAAGTGGACTTCTTACAATTACATGTTGTTCGTGTGGTCAATGGTTAATTATATCCAGAATGATATTCATGATTTGGATATCATATATATCATATATATACATAATATACATGTATTTATAATATTACATAATCATTTATAGGTAAGAAATGTAATGCACCGTTCATGGAGACGGTAAGTCGTACGTACGCATGAACGCTACTTTCATTTCTTTGTCATATTAATGGAATTAAAACTAAATGAGAGGTATGTATATTTTAATTCCATAATTATATTCATAATTTATATGTAACATACCTTATATATATCCATTATAAATATGTACTTATAATAGTACATTACATTTGTGGATAAGAAATGAAATGCACCGTTCATGGAGACGGTAAGCCGAACGTACGCATGAATGCTACTTTCATTTCTATCTCATACATTAATGGAAAGAAATAATAATTATATAGAGGTATATTATAAATCCAGTATAACATCATATATAATAACTTTAAATCCATCCTTTATATGTCCCACATATGGCATTAACAAATCACATCACTTTAAGGGGGCGATAGTCTGCACTTCCTTAAATGAAGATATCGCGTTTACCCATAATGGAAACAATAAAGGTATGCCATAAATGAAAAATACAGAAGCTTAATTAAACATAAACATATTAAATATCATATATAAATATAGTTACATCTTAATGGCCACCTTTGAAGGTGTTATATGAGTGTTGAACAATCATCGTTTCGTGAGGCAGAAATTCACCATCCACGGAAACAGTATGTTATTTAACCATTAGATGTAGGTGTGTGTAAGTGTATCTCGAATCCTTATTATAAAAACATCCTAGTATATTGAATATACTGGATTTTTTACAAAATAAATGAATAAAAATATTTTAGGGGGTTGGAGAGGCAAAATAAAACAAAAGGACTCAAGTGAAGACATTACCTTAAAATCGGGTAACTCCCTTTGGTTTGAGCTCAAAGGCTTCCTTGGGAAGACTTCTGCCCAAATTTAGGATTCAAGGAGTAATATAGGGAAGTGGAAAGACAAAATGGGCAGAGGTTGGCCGATCCAAAGTCTTTGGGAGTGTGGTTAAGGAGGTAGAGGTGGGGGCCTTTTATAAGAGGAGAGGAGGGGCACTCTTGTAAAGTTACAAAATGTTACTTTATTTTCAAAAGAGTTTCGGATTTTAAATGTCCCAAATTGATGTATTTAGAGGATAAGGTGATAAAGGTTCTAAAAACACTCATACAATTTGTTTTGGACATATGTAGGGCTTAGATATTACATTATATTTCCATTTTATTTAAATCGTTAAATAATGAGGTCATCGCTGCATCATCATGATGTCATAAATAATATAATTTATTCAATGTCTAAAAATTATAAGAAAAACTACTATGATGTAGGAAATCTTTTTATCTTTACAATGACTATTTATAGTTAAAACTATGACTTTTATAACCCCATGTAAAATTTTTTTTAGTAAAACATTTCATGTTTGTGTCATTTTTACTTTAACATTAAATAAAAAGATATTTATGTCATTTCCCAACCAAAGTGGCTCCATGGGGTCCCCAAGTTGACTCATGGATTTTATTGGTCGCCCATGACACATACAATGAGGGTAGGACATGTGTCTAGGTCATTTAATTTTATTAAAACATTATTCTTACCATAAACTACACTAATTACCTCTAATAACGATTAAAAACTTAATAAGTTACTATTCACCAAAAAAAATATTTTTATCCTATTGAAACACATTTTACTTCTTAATGACAACCATTTATGTCGGATTTTTGAAATTCAAAACACAAAGATTGCAAAATTTCATTTAAATAGAAAAATCAGTTTTTATAAGTACCACTTAGTGGTTTCACTATTCATCAAAAATTGAAGTTTTCCAGAAAAATCCCAAAACTTTACCCTAAGATATATTTGATATTCGGAATTCAAAAATGAAGTTTATTTTACAAAATTCAGAACATATAAGTCACATTAATTAATTTAATAATTAATTCCCACTATCAGAGCAAATAGCGTGTTTTTATGAAACAATAAGTATCAAAAGATTGACACTAGTTTAAGTCTGTTTTCAAAGTGAAATTAATTTCAAAGACCACTATTGGATTTAATGGTAAAAATATATTATAATTTATCTTTAAAACCAATTCAAAATATAATATAATCATATAAATAAATTAGATTAAAAATAGGTTTTGAATTAAAATACAATATTTTAGACTATTCATTAAAAAATGAACTTTATCGGGAAGATACCAAAAATTTACAAAAATTAAATTTTGATGTCCCAATTCTTAAGAAGAGTTCTATTTGGTCCAATAGAATGTATAAGAGTGAAAAAAACTATATTTAATGATGGTTCTCCATCAAAAGGCGATAAGTGAACCTTTAGTGAAAACTAGGGCATATATGCCTAAAATTGAATTCTTTCCGTATTTTAAGCCTTTATCTTTTATTGGATAAATGTAAAACATTTAAAAACATATATAATCATATTTTAGTTATTTATATAAATTCCCACCAATACAAAAGATACATGTTAATTACCATTTAAAATAATATTATTTTATTATTAGAGTGCAACATAAGATTCCCAAGAAACTCGTTGTTGCGTGTTGGGTACGCTATCGAGCATAGCGTACCCTTTAAAGTCATATTAATATTTTATTCACAAATAAGGATAAATATGAAAATGTCAAATTCTTTATTTACCTGAGGTGTTACATCCTTCCCCCCTTTTGGGAATTGCATCCTCGTAATTTTTAAAATTGAGCTTGGAAACATCCTTGAAAGTCCCACATCAGAACAAGAGTCGGTAAAACAATCACTTTAAAGTAAATAAAGATAATTACAAAGGTCACCCGAGTTAACCCATACTAGTATTCCAAGTATGAAAATATGGACATGGAGTAAAAAACAAAGGGTCATGTTCTGATGGAGAGTGATAGAAAATATGGTTAGGAGAAAGTTAACAACGAGAAAATCACAAACTTGTGATGGGTTAAACGGTATTCGATTCCCCAGTAGGAAAAGTTAATAGACAAAATTTTTGTTTTAAGATAATTTTTATTGAGGAATTTATTCATAAGGAAACATAATCACTTATCATGTTGACTTTCAACTTTTATTAGATTCCTTACACAAATTCATATTTTCTCCAAAAGACGAGTATTTAGGAAGACTTGTTCACATTAAGAGTACTATAATCAACTTCTAGAGAATCACCTAATCCACAAAAGAGAACTATATACTTCCCATGTCTTTAGACTTTAACCAAAACCAAAACCAAAAAGGCTAGTACAAGATCAGATAATCCAGAAAAGGATAACCCTTTATAAAAAGAAAATCTATGCTTAATCTCCAAAATTTGTCCAACAAAACCCAAAGTTCAACGAGGACCATTAGATAAACAATTTGTCCACAAAATTATTCAAAGTAAACCAAACTAATGTTGAAACCCAAATATTTGAAGGATTTAGTCACATAGTCTTCTAAGTTAAATCATAACATTTATCTCCAAACAACATCAGTTGCTCCTAAAGTATCGTATTGAAAAGTAATTAACCTAATCACATATCCTCCATGATAGGTTAATCATTTTCATAAATAACCCAAAATCAACTTACTCTTAATTCATAAAATCATATAACTAGAAAGAATCAGTCAAACTAACCAGGGACTTCACGTAGTCCAGTGGTAGGCGATAAATACCAGTCGCACTTTGGTTGTGGGTTCGATTCCCGCAGCTTTGTCCGACGCGACGGGTTGTCACATGGTCTGCGTGTTGTCCTTTTCCCAAAACGATATAATTCTTAAAACATCCCCCAAAATGAGATAAAATCTTAGAAAATGATCATAACATATTTTAACCTCATGTTTATCTCATTCCTTTCATTTTCCATCATATCAGAGAGTAACCCATAATTACCTAAATAGTAAGGATCATATAAACCCTAATGGCTACCTTAATAATTATTACCTGAATTTCCACACCGAGTTGGCCATCTCATACATGATTCATTAGAGAACTCACCAAGGTTGAAGTGGTTGATCATGACTCCTTGATAGTTGGTTTAGAACAACCATGAGATTCCTCATTGAATCCCCCATCTCACCCAGTCTCTTAATCAGAGAACCACCACTGTTTCCTTCAAACCCATTGTCACTTTGGTGCCTGCTAGATCCAGCCATTTACTAAAAACAAAAAGGTCAGTGTGAGTATATAAATATAACCATCATGTACTAATGAGGAAGATAAACACTAAGATATACTTACTCATTCACTTTATCTAAAACTATGACTCTTTTTGAAATACTAACCATTATGGTAATGTCACTTGTGCTTAGAGAATACCCTATCCTCTAAAGTTATGTAAACCGACATTTGATACCAACTATAAGGCCACAACCTTAAACCTTACTTAATCTTGAGTTATTACAAGATTACACATTGAGGATCTATTCAGGTTTAGAGTTTTAGAGAATTAGATCATGAAACTTGCATTACATTCCACATTTAGACAAAGTGGTTATATAAAATACAGTATTCATTCTTCCCATCAACGGAAACATATTTAAAATAAAACATGGATTCTTTCTTGACACATCCTTGACACTACCATCACATCATGTACCCTTCCCTTGACCTGTGAAAAACATTTCAAAAACATGGGATGGGCATAAAAAGCTCAGTAAGGGATATAAAAATATGGAAAGGAAACATGAGTACATGTATACATAAGAATGAAATCATACTTTACCCATAAAACATAAGAACTTTAACATACCTCATAAAATCATGAATAAATCATAGAAATCATATGACATAAAGGTAACTTGAGGCATTCATAACATTCTTACGTAGGGAGTAACCCTATTGGTTATGTTTGGAATACCCACCACAGTATATTCCCTAAATATCTTCGGAGAAACCTTAACGTTTCAATCCTTCGCGTTACCCAATGCATTGTGGAGCTATATCGGGCTCACCCGCCCTTAGTTTATCATGGAACCACCCATATTCATAACAATGCCGAAGAACCATAACATAATCTTATCACATAAAACATGCATAAAGGAAACATAACATTTCCACCTTTCAATAACAAGATATCAATACAACACATTGATATAAATACATTATGAAAACCATTTTCATTACCAAAACAAAAGAAAAGTAAAACATGGTATTTATTTTTCTTTTAAAAAGATGGTATGGATTGTTGAGGAAGACGAAACTAAGATAATGGTCACGGCGGCGGAGAAGTCATTGTCACCGCATACGTACGAAAAAAACATTCCCTTTTTTCGTTTAATAAAAACTACGTATAAAAAAGATTCCTTTTGAATAAACGTAAAAGTCAAAGGGGTTTATACACCGAATAAAAGAAGGTTGTGTATAAAACAGAATATGCCTCAATGGAAGTAGATTGAGACGAAGTCCCTTACAAAGACGGTATCCTTGGTTTAAGGATAAATCAATTACATAATTATGTGTGACAAACGAATACACCAAAGATAAGTGGATATTAAGTGTAAAATAATCAAAGGTTATTCACACATATTCAAAGGATGACTTATTCAATAACTACATGTTGAACACAAAGAAATCGAAATTGGGTTAAGAAGTTCCCTTGACAGCCTAACGACGTCACATAAGAAAAATGGTATCTCATCACTTATACATAAAATTTATATCAATAAGGATTTATGAGAAAATATCCCAACATAACAATATGTAAATTAAAATACCCAACAAAATAAGTCTTTTAAAAAGAGGAGGGTGAAAGGTTCCCTTACCGACATGGGTATCTTCCGAAACATACGCCTCGTGAAAGAAGGACAAAACAACATTGATTTAAATACTCATAAATGAAAGAATATTACACAATGAGTAAAATAATGGTCAATACATACACCACTCAAAGGAAATTGTGGAAAATGTAGCATAAATCTCATAGGAATAAAAGTGAGATGAAAAATTCCTTACCAAAACTCAGCAGCCTAACGACGCCACTTAAAACATCCAAAAATGGATTGATGAGATAAAATAGGGAATCTCATCACATTAAAATAAAATGTACAGAAATAGGAATATAAAATAACAGCCCCCATCATAAAATGAGGAGCTTAAAGGAAGTGACATAAAGGAGAGTACTTAAAGAGAAAGAGAGAGGTTAGATCTCTTACGAAAATTTGGCAGCCTAACGACGCCACTCAAACCATCAAAAATGGATTGATGAGAGAGAATAGGGTCTCTCATCATATGAACATAAAAATTACAGTAATATTAATATAAAATAACATCCCAATCACAAGAAATA
This sequence comes from Viscum album, assembly GCA_963277665.1. Lineage (NCBI taxonomy): Eukaryota > Viridiplantae > Streptophyta > Magnoliopsida > Santalales > Viscaceae > Viscum > Viscum album. Next base: position 148,620,267 of record OY728166.1, on the reverse strand, counting down.
TGAGCTTATAATGAATGACATAAAAGAGTGTACTTAAAAAGAAAGAGAGGAGTAGGATCCCTTACCTCGGGTCCGACTTAACTCGATCGTTCTTTAACGTCCTAAATAATAAACTTGAGTTAATTTCTACTTGATTAAAAACCTTTTTAAAGTTAATTATTCCTTCTATATCAATTATTTACATGTTATAAACATTATGTAATCATTTAAGTTAATAATGTTTGTTTTGTCGATATTTGGTTCTTAAGTCAAAAGTGGACTTCTTACAATTACATGTTGTTCGTGTGGTCAATGGTGAATTATATCCTGAATGATATTCATGATTTGGATATAATATATATCATATATATCCATAATATACATGTATTTATAATATTAAATAATAATTTAGAGGTAAGAAATGAAATGCACCGTTCATGGAGACAGTAAGCCGTACGTACGCATGAACGCTACTTTCATTTCTTTGTCATATTAATGGAATTAAAACTAAATGAGAGGTATGTATATTTTAATTCCAGAATTATATTCATCATTTATATGTAACATACCTTATATATATCCATTATAAATATGTACTTATAATAGTACATTACATTTGGGGATAAGACATGAAATGCACCGTTCATGGAGACGGTAAGCCGTACGTACGCATGAACGCTACTTTCATTTCTATCTCATACATTAATGGAAAGAAATAATAATTATATAGAGTTATATTATAATTCCAGTATAAAATCATATATAATAACTTTAAATCCATCCTTTAAATGTCCCACATATGGCATTAACGAATCACATCACTTTAAGGGGGCGATAGTCCGCACTTCCTTAAATGAAGATATCGCGTTTACCCATAATGGAAACCATAAAAGTATGCCATAAATGAAAAATAAATAATCTTAAGTAAAACATAAACATATTAAATATCATATATAAATATAGTGACATCTTAATGGACACCTTTGAAGGTGTTATATGAGTGTTGAACAATCATCGTTTCGTGAGGCAGAAATTCACCATCCATGGAAACAGTATGTTCTTTAACCATTACATGTAGGTGTGTGTAAGTGTAGCTCGAATCCTTATTATAAAAACATCTTAGTATATTGAAGATACTGTATTTGTTATAAAAGAAATGAATAAAAATATTTTAGGGGGTTGGAGAGGCAAAATAAACAAAAGGACTCAAGTGAAGACATTACCTTAAAATCGGGTAACTCCCTTTGGTTTGAGCTCAAAGGCTTCCTTGGGAAGACTACTGCCCAAATTGAGGCTTCAAGGAGTAAGAGAGGGAAGTGGAGAGACAAAATGGGCAGAGGTTGGCCGATCCAAAGTCTTTGGGAGTGTGGGTAAGGAGGTAGAGGTGGGGGCCTTTTATAAGAGGAGAGGAGGGTCACTCTTGTAAAGTTACAAAATGTTACTTTATTTTCAAAAGAGTTTCGGATTTTAAATGTCCCACATTGATGTATTTCTAGTATAATGTGATAAGGGTTCTAAATACACTCATCCAATAGGTTTTGGACATGTGTAGGTCTTAGATATTACAATATATTTCGATTTTATTTAAATCGTTAAATAATGAGGTCATCGCTCCATCATCATGATGTCATAAATAATATAATTTATTTACTGTCTAAAAATTATAAAAAAACTACTATGATGTAGGAAATATTTTTAGCTTTCCAATGACTATTTAGAGTCAAAACTATGACTTGAATAACCCCATGTAAAAATTCTTTTAGTAAAACATCTCATGTTTGTGTCATTTTTACTTTAACATTAAATAAAAAGATATTTATGTCATTTCCCAACCAAAGTGGCTCCATGGGGTCCCCAAGTTGACCCATGGATTGTCTTGGTCGCCCATGACACATCCAAGGAGGGTAGGACATGTGTCTAGGTCATTTCATTTTATCAAAACATTATTCTTACCATAAACTACACTAATTACCTCTAATCACGATTAAAAACTTAATAAGTTACTATTCACCAAAAAAATATTTTTATCCTATTGAAACACATTTTAATTATTAATGACAACCATGTATGTCGTATTTTTAAAATTCAAAACACAAATATGGCAAAATTTTATTTAAACGGAAAAATCAGTTTTTATAAGTACCACTTAGTGGTTTCACTATTCATCAAAAATTGAAGTTTTTCAGAAAAATCCCAAACATTCACCCTAAGTTATATTTGATATTCTGAATTAAAAAATGAAGTTTATTTTACAAAATTCAGAAGATATAATTCACATTAATTAATTTAATAATTAATTCCCGCTGTCAGAGCAAATAGCGTGTTTTTATGAAACAATAAGTATCAAAAGATTGACACTAGTTTAAGTCTATTTTCAAAGTGAAATTAATTCCAAAGACCAATATTGGATTTAATGGTAAAAATATATTCTAATTTATCTTTAAAACCAATTCAAAATATAATATAATCATATAAATAAATTAGATTAAAAAGAGGTTTTGAATTAAAATACAATATTTTACACTATTCATTAAGAAATGAACTTTATCGGGAAGATACCAAAAATTTACACAAAGTAAATTTTGATGTCCCAATTCTTAAGAAGAGTTTTATTCGGTCCAATATAATGTATAAGAGTGAACAAAACTATATTTAATGACGGTTCTCCATCAATAGGCGATAAGTGAACCTTTAGTGAAAACTAGGGCATATATGCCTAAAATTGAATTCTTTCCATATTTTAAGCCTTTATCTTTTATTGGATAAATGTAAAAAATTTAAAAACATATATAATCATATTTTAGTTATTTCTATCCATTCCCACCAATACAACGGATACATGTTAACTACCATTTAAATTAATATTATTTTATTATTAGAGTGCAATGTAAGATTCCCAAGAAACTCGTTGTTGCGTGTTGGGTACGCTATCGAGCATAGCGTACCCTTTAAATTCATATTAATATTTTATTCACAAATAAGGATAAATATGAAAATGTAATATTATTTATTTACCTGAGGTGTTACATCCTTCCCCTCTTTTGGGAATTGCGTCCTCGCAATTTTTAAAATTGAGCTTGGAAACATCCTTGAAAGTCCCACACCGGAACAAGAGTCGGTAAAACAATCACTTTAAAATAAATAAAGATAAGTACAAAGGTCACCCAAGTTAACCCATACTAGTATTACAAGTATGAAAATATGGACATGGAGGAAAAAACAAAGGGTCATGTTCTGATGGAGAGTGATAGAAAATATGTTTAGGAGAAAGTTAACCACGAGAAAATCACAAACTTGTGATGGGTTAAACGGTATTCGATTCCCCAGTAGGAAAAGTTAATAGACAAATTTTTTGTTTTAAGATACTTTTTATTGAGGAATTTATTCATAAGGAAACATAATAACTTATCATGTTGACTTTCAACTTTTATTATAATCCTTACACAAATTCATATTTTCTCCAAAAGATGAGTATTTAGGATGACTTGTTCACATTAAGAGTACTATAATAAACTTCTAGAGAATCACCTAATCCACAAAAGAGAACTATATACTTACCAAGTCATTAGACTTTAACCAAAACCAAAACCAAAAAGGCTAGTACAAGATCAGATAATCCAGAAAAGGATAACCCTTTATAAAAAGAAAATCTATGCTTAATCTCCAAAATTTGTCCAACAAAACCCAAAGTTCAACGACGACCATTAGATAAACAAATTGTCCATAAAATTATTCAAAGTAAACCAAACTAAGGTTGAAACCCAAATATTTTAAGGATTTAGTCACATAGTTTTCCATGTTAAATCGTAACATTTTTATCTCCAAACAACATCAGTTGCTCCTAAAGTATCGTATTGAAAAGTAATTAACCTAATCACATATCCTACATGATAGGTTAATCATTTTCATAAATAACCCAAAATCAACTTACTCTTAATTCATAAAATCACATAACTAGAAATAATCAGTCAAACTAACTAGGGACTTCACGTAGTCCAGTGGTAGGCGATAAATACCAGTCGCACTTTGGTTGTTGGTTCGATTCCCACAGCTTTGTCCGACACGACGGGTTGTCACATGGTCTGCGTGTTGTCCTTTTTCCGAAACGATATAATTCTTAAAACATCTCCCAAAATGAGATAAAATCTTCAAAAATGATCATAACATATTTTAACCTCATGTTTATCTCATTCCTTTCATTTTCCATCATATCATAGAGTAACCCATAATTACCTAAAAAGTAAGGATCATATAAACCCTAATGGTTACCTTAATAATTATTACCTGAATTTCCACATCGAGTTGACCATCTCGTACATGATTCATTAGAGAACTCACAAAGGTTGAAGTGGTTGATCATGACTCCTTGATAGTTGGTTTAGAACAACCATGAGATTCCTCATTGAATCCCCCATCTCATCCAGTCTCTTAATCAGAGAACCACCACTGTTTCCTTCAAACCCATTGTCACTTTGGTGCCTTCTAGATCCAGCAATTTACTAAAAACCAAATGGTCAGTGTGAGTATATCAACATAACCATCATGTACTAATGAGGAAGATAAACACTAAGATATACTTACTCATTCACTTTATCTAAAACTATGACTCTTTCTGAAATCCTAACCATTATGGTAATGTAACTTGTGCTTAGAGAATACCCTAACCTCTAAAGTTATCTAAACCGACCTTTGATACCAACTATAAGGCCACAGCCTTAAACCTTACTTAATCTTGAGTTATTATATGATTACACATTGAGGATCTATTCAGGTTTAGAGTTTTAGAGAATTAGATCATGAAACTTGCATTACATTCTACATTTAGACAAAGTGGTTACATAAAAGATAGTATTCATTCTTCCCATCAACAGAAACATATTTAAAATAAAACATGGATTCTTTCTTGACACATCCTTTACACTACCATCACATCATGTACCCTTCCCTTGACCTGTGAAAAACATTTCAAAAACTTGGGATGAGCATAAAAAGCTCAGTAAGGGATATAAAAATATGGAAAGGGAACATGAGTACATGTATACATAAGAATGAAATCATACTTTTCCCATAAAACATAAGCACTTTAACATACCTCATAAAATCATGAATAAATCATAGAAATAATATGACATAAAGGTAACTTGAGGCACTCATGACATTCTTACGTAGGGAGTAACCCTCTTGGTTACGTTTGGAATACCCACCACAGTATATTCCCTAAATCTCTTCGGGAAAACCTTAACGTTTCACTCCTTTGCGTTACCCAATGCATTGGAGAGATATATCGGGCTCACCTGCCCTTAGTTTATCACGGAACCACCCGTCTTCATATCAATGCCGAAGAACCATAACATAATCTTATCACATTAAACATGCATAAAGGAAACATAACATTTCCACCTTTCAATAACAAGATATCAATACAACACATTGATATAAATACATTATGAAAACCATTTTCATTACCAAAATAAAAGAAAAGTAAACCATGGTATTTATTTTTCTTTTAAAAAGATGGTATGGATTGTAGAGGAAGCCGAAACTCAAATAATGGTCACGGCGACAGAGAAGTCGTTGTCGCCGCATACGTATGACAAAAATTTCCCTTTTTTCGTTTAATAAAAACTTCGTATAAAAAAGATTCCTTTTGAATAAATGTAAAATTCAAAGGGGTTTATACACCGAATAAAACAAGGTTGTGTATAAAACAGAATATGCCTCAATGAAAGGAGATTGAGACAAAGTCCCTTACAAAGACGATATCCTTGGTTTAAGGATAATTCAATTACATAATTATGTGTGACAAATGAATACACCAAATATAAGTGGATATTAAGTGTAAAATAATCAAAGGTCATTCACACATATTCAAAGGATGGCATATTCAATAACTACATGTTGAACCCAAAGAAATCGAAATTGGGTTAAGAAGTTCCCTTGACAGCCTAACTGCGTCACATAAAAAAAGGATATCTCATCACTTGGACATAAAATTTTCATCAATAAGGATATATGAGAACATATACCAACATAACAATATGTAAATTAAAAGACCCAACAAAATAAGTCTTTTAAAAAGAGGAGGGTGAAAGGTTCCCTTACCGACATGGGTATCTTTCGAAACATACGCCCCGTGAAATAAGGACAATACAACATTGATGTAAATACTCATAAATGAAAGAATATTAAACAATGAGTAAAATAATGGTCAGTACATACACCACTCAAAGGAAATTGTGGCAAATGTAGCATAAATCTCACAAGAATAAAAGTGAGATGAAAAATCCCTTAACAAAACTCGGCAGCCTAACGGCGCCACTGAAAACTTCCAAAAATGGATTGATGAGATCAAATAGGGTATCTCATAACATTAAAATAAAATGTACAGAAAAAGGAATATAAAAGAACATCCCCCAACATAAAAAGAGGAGCTTAAAAGAAGTGACATAAAGGAGTGTACTTAAAGAGAAAGAGAGAGGTTAGATCTCTTACGAAAATTCGGCAGCCTAACGGTGCCACTCAAAACATCCAAAATAGATTGATGAGAGAGAAGAAGGTCTCTCATCATATGAACATAAAAATTACAGTAAGAGTAATATAAAATAACATCCCAATCATAAGAAATATGAGCTTATAAGTAATGACATAAAAGAGTGTACTTAAAAAGAAAGAGATGAGTAGGATCCCTTACCTCGGGTCCGACTTGACTCGATCGTTCTTTAACGTCCTGAATAATAAACATGAGTTAATTTATACTTTCTTAAGAACCTTTTTCAAGTTAATTATTCCTTCTATATCAATTATTGACATGTTATAAACATTATGTAATCATTTAAGTTAATAATGTTTGTTTTGTCGATATTTGGTTCTTAAGTCAAAAGTGGACTTCTTACAATTACATGTTGTTCGTGTGGTCAATGGTTCATTATATCCAGAATGATATTCATGATTTGGATATCATATATATCATATATATCCATAATATACATGTATTTATAATATTACATAATCATTTAGAGGTAAGAAATGAAATTCACCATTCATGGAGACGGTAAGCCGTACGTACGCATGAACGCTACTTTCATTTCTTTATCATATTAATGGAATTCAAACTAAATGAGAGGTATGTATATTTTAATTACAGAATTATATTCATCATTTATATGTAACATACCATATATATATCCATTATAAATATGTACTTATAATAGTACATTACATTTGGGGATATGAAATGAAATGCACCATTCATGGAGACCGTAAGCCGTACGTTCGCATGAACGCTACTTTCATTTATATCTCATACATTAATGGAAAGAAATAATAATTATATAGAGGTATATTATAATTTCAGTATAAAATCATATATAATAACTTTAAATCCATCCTTTATACATCCCACATATGGAATTAACAAATCACATCACTTTAAGGGGGCGGTAGTCCGCACTTCCTTAAATGAAGATATCGCGTTTACCCATAATGGAAACCATAAAAGTACGCCATAAATGAAAAATAAAGAAGCTTAAGTAAAACATAAACATATTAAATATCATATATAAATATAGTTACATCTTAATGTCCACCTCTGAAGGTGTTATATGAGTGTTGAACAATCATCTTTTCGTGAGGCAGAAATTCGCCATCCACGGAAACAGTATGTTCTTTAACCATTAGATGTAGGCGTGTGTAAGTGTAGCTAGAATCCTTCTTATAACAAAATACTAGTATATTTATGATACTGTAGTTGTTACAAAAGAAATGAATAAAAAGATTTTAGGGGGTTGGAGAGGCAAAATAAAACAAAAGGACTCAAGTGAAGACATTACCTTAAAATCGGGTAACTCCCTTTGGTTTGAGCTCAAAGGCTTCCTTGGGAAGACTTCTTCCCAAATTGAGGCTTCAAGGAGTAATAGAATGAAGTGGAGAAAAAAAATGGGCAGAGGTTGGCCGATCCAAAGTCTTTGGGAGTGTGGGTAAGGAGGTAGAGGTGGAGGCCTTTTATAAGAGGAGAGGAGGGGCACTCTTGTAAAGTTACAAAATGTTACTTTATTTTCAAAAGAGTTTCGGATTTTAAAGGTCCGACATTGATGTATTTCGAGGATAAGGTGACAAGGGTTCGAAATCCACTCATCCAATAGAATTTGGACATGTGTAGGTCTTAGATATTACATTATATTTCCATTTTATTTAAATCGTTAAATAATGAGGTCATCGCTGCATCATCATGATGTCATAAATAATTTAATTTATTTAATGTCGGAAAATTATAAAAAAATACTATGATGTAGGAAATCTTTTTATATTTTTAATGAATATTTATAGTAAAAAATATGACTTGTATAACTCAATTTACAAATTCCTTTAGTAAAACATCTCATGTTTGTGTCATTTTTACTTTAACATTAAATAAAAAGATATTTATGTCATTTCCAAACCAAAGTGGCTCCATGGGGTCACCAAGTTGGCCCATGGATTTTCTGGGTCTTCCATGACACATCCAATGAGGGTAGGATATGTTTCTAGGTCATTTCATTTTACTAAAACATTATTCTTACCATAAACTACACTAATTACCTCTAATCGCGTTTAAAAACTTAATAAGTTACTATTCACCAAAATAAACTTATTATCCTATTGAACCACATTTTACTTCTTAATGACAACCATGTATGTTGGATTTTTTAAATTCAAAACACAAAGATGGAAAAATTTCATTTAAACGGAAAAATCAGTTTTTATAAGTACCACTTAGTGGTTTCACTATTCATCAAAAATTGATGTTTTTCAGAAAAATCCCAAACATTCACCCTAAGATATATTTGATATTCCGACTTCAAAAATGAAGTTTATTTTACAAAATTCAGAACATATAAGTCACATTAATTAATTAAATAATTAATTCCCGCTGTCAGAACAAATAACATGTTTTTATGAAACAATAAGTATCAAAAGATTGACACTAGTTTAAGTCTGTTTTCAATGTAAAATTAATTCCAAAGACCACTATTGGATTTAATGGTAAAAATATATTCTAATTTATCTTTAAAACCAATTCAAAATATAATCTAATCATATAACTAAATTAGATTAAAAAGAGGTTTTGAATTAAAATACAATATTTTACACTATTCATTAAAAAATGAACTTTATCGGGAAGATACCAAAAATTTACACAAAGTAAATTTTGATGTCCCAATTCTTAAGAAGAGTTTTATTTGGTCCAATATAATGTATAAGAGTGACCAAAAATATATTTAATGATGGTTCACCATCAAAAGGCAATAAGTGAACCTTTAGTGAAAACTAGGGCATATATGCCTAAAATTGATTTCTTTCCGTATTTTAAGCCTTTATCTTTTATTGGATAAATGTAAAACATTTGAAAACATATATAATCATATTTTAGTTATTTCTATCCATTCCCACCAATACAACAGATACATGTTAACTACTATTAAAAATAATATTATTTTATTATTAGAGTGCAACGTAAGATTCCCAAGAAACTCGTTGCGTGTTGGGTACGCCATCGAGCATAGCGTACCCTTTAAAGTCATATTAATATTTTATTCACAAATATGGATAAATATGAAAATGTCATATTCTTTATTTACCTGGGGTGTTACATCCCCCCCCCCTTTGGGAATTGCGTCCTCACAATTTTTAAAATTGAGCTTGGAAACTTCCTTGAAAGTCCCACATCGGAACAAGAGTCGGTAAAACAATCACATTAAAATAAATAAAGATAAGTACAAAGGTCACCCGAGTTAACCCATACTAGGATTCCAAGTATGAAAATATGGACATGGAGGAAAAAACAAAGGGTCATGTTCTGATGTAGAGTGATAGAAAATATGTTTAGGAGAAAGTTAACCATGAGAAAATCAAAACTTGTGATGGGTTAAACGGTATTCGATTCCCCAGTAGGAAAAGTTAATAGACAACATTTTTGTTATAAGTTACTTTTTATTGAGTAATTTATTCATAAGGAAACATAATCACTTATCATGTTGACTTTCAACTTTTATTAGATTCCTTACACAAACTCATATTTTCTCCAAAATACAAGTATTTAGGAAGACTTGTTCACATTAGGAGTACTATAATCAACTTCTAGAGAATCACCTAATCCACAAAAGAGAACTATATACTTCCCATATCTTTAGAGTTTAACCAAAACCAAAACCAAAAAGGCTAGTACAAGATCAGATAATCCAGAAAAGGATAACCCTTTATAAAAAGAAAATCTATGCTTAATCTCCAAAATTTGTCCAAAAAAACACAAAGTTCAATGAGGACCATTAGATAAACAATTTGTCCATAAAATTCTTCAATGTAAACCAAACTAAGGTTGAAACCCAAATATTTGAAGGATTTAGTCACATAGTCTTCCAAGTTAAATCGTAACATTTATCTCCAAACAACATCAGTTGCTCCTAAAGTATCATATTGAAAAGTAATTAACCTAATCAAATATCCTCCATGATAGGTTAATCATTTTCATAAATAACCCAAAATCAAATTACTCTTAATTCATAAAATCATATAACTAGAAAGAATCAGTCAAACTAACGAGGGACTTCACGTAGTCCATGTTGGAACCAGGGTCTTCAAAGAATGATTTGGAGTATGGTTTGTATTTGTTTTCAATCCTCAGTGGAAGTTCAGGATGTGTACCAACAAAGAGATCATACCGTTCAAGAAGAAAATAGTAGTGAAGGTGGCGCTGTTTCCCAGTGTTTGCCAAATTTTTGGGGTCCAAAATCTGGAAGTTGCTGAGCATCGCGAAGAGTGGATTTCTAGGAAGATCATATTTTTATATGGCAAAGGCATGAGTTTCGCGAAGATGGGATGCATGGATTGGATTTTGCGAAGACCAGAAGAATAGAGATGGTGACTCTTCGTGAGGCTGAAGCGCATCACGGCGGAGAAGGGCTTTGCGAGGGAGCTTCGCGGCGATGGTGCACGCTGCGAAAGAATGTTGACGGTGTTTCTCTGCGATTACGACGAGCTCCGCGAACGAAGGTGCGCCGCGAAGGTAAGTTGACGGTGATTCTTCGCGACTACGTCAAGCTCCGCGAACGGAAAATTGCCGTGGTGCTTCGCGATTTGGACAGAATTCTGACAGAAACTTTGGATCTTCATGATTTGTGATGATGTGGCGTTGACTTCACGCGGAAGGGATGAGGGTCGGTGGAATCTCCTATAAATAGAGGCTGACCCCCTCGAGAGAAGTAGAGAGAATTTCAGAGAAAGTACTTTGCTCTCGGTTCGTAAATGTCTCTCGCGAAGGTAGTGTGCTTCGCGAAAGTTGAGCTACGCAGCGGCTATCCTAGCTCCGCGAAAAGGTTGCGCCCCGCGTTGGCTCATTGAGCTTCGTGGAGAGGCAGGAGCTTCACGGCGACTTTCCCAACTCTGTGAAAATATTTCGCCCCGTGTTGGCTGAGTGAGATTCGCGAAGTGGCAGGAGCTTCGCGATAGCCGAGCACTGCGAAGGATTGAGCATCGCGAGAGTGCTTCGCGATTGAGCTTCGCGAAAAGGCAGGGGCTCTGCTCAGAATTTCTTGAGCTTTCCAAAATTGGGAGCTGTGCGAAGTAGGGTACTTTGTGAAGACCCTTTCTTAAGGTTGTTCGTCTGGTGGACAGGGGAAAGAGGAGTATTCATCAGTGGATGAAATATGGACTTTGATAGAGCATCAATTATTGAGCAATCACACAAGTGATTGTGATTCAGGAAAACAAGAACAGGGGATCTAGTGCATTCCGTCATTGCACTAAAGGAGGATTGAATAGAAATGTGCATCAACACTGAACTCTGATGCAAGAAAAGTCTCATGCTGAACAGGAGACACATAACTTCATGTCTATCCATTGAATAGACCTTCACGTCTATAAACTGAGTGGGACTTCACCAACAGCAGTGAGCCAGGGGGAGTCAATGGGAGTGACCCGAGGGAAGCAGTGAGCTATCCCTGAACCTTTGTAAGGGCAGTGAGTCAGGGACAGAGTGACTGTGCCCGAAATTTTGTAATCTCCAGCTAGTGAAGCATAGTAGATTTTGGTACGACTGACAACCTGTCAGCGTATGCTCCTTGGACGTAGCCCTTAGTGGCGAACCAAGTAAAAAGGGCGGTGTCTTCTCTGTGCATGTGTATGTTTTCTTTCTAATCATAATCATCATACCGGTTCAACAAGTACCTACCAATGTGGGAATAAGATCCATCACATTAAAAGAAAAATTAGTCACCTTGATTCACCCCTCCCCTCTCAGGGTGTCCCGGGGTCCTTCAAGTGGTATCAGAGGCAGGTTACTCGTGTTTAATCTGAACTCTTGCGTCATGGAAAAAACGGTCAATGTCAGGGGAGTTCCTCAATTCGATGGAAGAAACTTCTAGATCTGGAAGAACATAATGAGATCTTATCTGAGATCTCTTGGAATGGAATTTCTCTTTTCTAATGTGCAAGGAATACAAGTCACTACTCCAACAGGCATTGCTATGACTGAAACGGACGAGAAACATATTGATGCAGATGCTAAAGCACAAAATGCACTCACTGCAGCCCTTTCTGACCAGATCTACCGAAAGGTGATGAATTTCACCTCAGCAAAATCCATGTGGGATAAAATTGAGAATATTTATGAAGGTGATAGCAAAGTGAAGGAGGCAAAACTACAAGTGCTGCACAATCGGTTTGATGATATGAATATGCATCCAGACGAGAATGCAGACTCTTTATTCAATAGAATTACTGAAGTGGTTGGAGCTATTCGGGGTCTAGGAGAATAAATCAAAGACATTGATATTGTAAAGAAAACATTGAGAAGACTTCCACCTCTGTATAATGCGAAGGTATTATCCCTTGAGGAAAGAGATCTTTCCAAACTTTCTCTAGATGATCTACTGAGTAGTTTGGTAGCATATGAAATGAAAGTCAAACCTGAAGATGCTACAACTCGAGTGAGCAAGGAAATGGCATTCAAGGCCATGGATAAACTGGAAATCTCAAATGATAGTAGCGGTGAAGATGAAGAAGAAAAAGAAATTATTTCTCTCATTGAAAAGAAGTTCCAAAAGGGGAAAGGGAAATTCAAAGGGAAGTTACCTCTCGCATGCTTCCATTGTGGAAAAGTTGGGCACATTGCCTCTCAGTGCTTGAGGAATACCAATGATGATGACAGTGAAGATGAAAACTTCAAGAAGCCTCAGAGAAGGTTCTTCAAAAAGGGAGACTTCAAATCTGGTAAGAAAATGCAAAGGAAGTAGTTACTCTATGGAGTAAATTGGAGACTGAATCAGTTCCAAAAGAATAGAGGAAGAAAATAAAGTTTGCAAGATTTCCAGATGCATAATTACTTGCAAGAGCCAAGTGTGGTTCAGATGGGGTTGAAAATATCTTGAGTGATCAAAGACCCGCTTGCATGAGAAAGAGTGGAATTGGCTGTGAGGCTGAGACATCAATTACTGGAAGTGAAAAGATCCAAAAGAAAGATAATATGAAAGTTGAACATGTTGAAACATTACCTAGAGTTCCAAAAAGGGAATCCTCAATCCAAATAAAAAGGAGACCTGAAAATTATCCTCAAACATTCAGAAATGAAAGACAATCTTTCTATTCTCCCAAGGAAGAGGGTATAAGAATAAATTTAAGAGAGAAGACATTTCCTCTCATGAAGTGTCAGTTCTGTGGCTATCTAGGCCATACCATGTCTTATTGTGAAGAGGCAAGAAGCTATCTGAATGGAGAAGATATAGATGCTCAACAAAGGAGAACAATTTTATATCCTAATTCTTATAGAAGAAATAATTTCTATGGATATTGTTTTCATTGTTCTAACTTTGGTCATAAGGCCACAAATTGCAGGCAGAGAAGGGACATGGTCACCTCATACCGAAGTTCAAGACAAGTCAAGTCTCGTCAGCAAGACAATGTTGCTCTTTCAAACTGGTTCTCACTGAAGGACCCCGGGACACCCTGAGAGGGGAGGGGTGAATCAGGGTGACCACTTTTTTTCTTTTAATGTGTTGGATCTTGTTCCCACGTAGGTAGGAACTTGTTGAATCTGTATGATGATTATGATCATAATGAAAACATTCACATGCACAGAGAAGACACAACCATTTTTACTTGGTTCACCACTAAGGGCTACGTCAAAGGAGCATACGCCGACAGGTTGCCGGTCGTACCTAAATCCACTATGATTCACTAGCTGCGGATACAAAAGTTCAGGTACAGACACTCTGTCCCAGGCACACTGCCTTTACAATTGTTCAGGGATAGCTCACTACGTCCCTCGGGTCACTCCCGTTGACTCCCCCTGGCTCACTGCTGTTGGTGAAGTCCCACTCAGTTTATAGATGTGAAGGTCTCTTCAATAGATTTGCATTGAAGTCTTTGCCTCTGCTCAGCATGAGACTCTGCTTGCATCGAATTCCGAAATAGATGCACTAGAACGCACAGAACCACTGAACCGGATAACCAGAACGTGCAGACAAACCTGACTAACAATTGCGCGCAACACCAACCCTTTGCGCGCAAAACCTTCCTATTGCACGCAAAAATTACTTTTCGCGCGGAAAAATATTTCGCGCAAAAAACCCCTTTTTCGTGCAACTCCGAATATTTCGCGCAAGCCTCTTTACGCTATCCTTTTTCGCGCATCAGACCTCGGATCTTCTCTAAGTCTTCCAACCACCCGAATGAAGGGGGTCACCTCATATTTATAGGCGACTGAGACCACTGTGCGCAAAATCCCCTTCGGCGCGGAAAACCTCTCATCTGGCGCGTAATCTTTCGCCCAGCTTAAGTATTTCACGCACAACCCTTATTTTCCGCGCATCCCATGCCTTTACCATTTTTCACCAAACTGATTTCGAAACACTATTTGCACGAAAAACCTTGATCCCCTATTTCGTGCATCCCGCTGTTTTTCGCGCCTAACATAAGTATTTCGCGCAAGCCTCCTATATTTCGCGCACCACTTCCTTTTTCTGCGAACCTCCTTTTGCAGACAATCCATGTCTTCATTTTCCGATTTTGAGGCCCAAAAATTTGGCAAACACTGGGAAACAGCGCCACCTTCAATACTGTTGTCTTCTTGAGCTGTATGATCACTTTGCTGGAACACATTCGGAACTTCCACTGAGGATTGACAACAAACACAAACCATACACCAAATCATGCTTTGAAGAACCTGGTTCCAACAATCTCCCCCTTTGGGTTTGTTGGCAATCAGAATAAATTCAATAGATCTCCAACCATGCGCAAATCCAAAACGCAAGAATCAACTCAGCCAACTCTCTAAGTCTACGTGAGCAATGCTCGGTGTAGAAAACAAGAGAGGAAGCTTGAATTGGGTCTTAGTGTTTTGAAATTCTCCATGATGCCCGATGTTATCCTTATTAAACTTCTCATCACAATCTTATACTTCCATCACTAAAGAATTTATTGCCGTGAATTTCTTGCCGTGAATTTCTTGCCTTGAATTCTCTTGCCTTGAATTTATTCCTTTCTCCCCCATTGACAATAAAACCAAAGACCGAAAAGTTTGTTCAACGTTCAGCTCAAGCCATACTCCCCCTGGATAGTATCTCCCCCATAAACCTGCATCACAGCCATAAGCAGATAAAAACAGTTAAAACAAATGGGGAGAGGGGACTTCCGGTGCCTCCTTATGCAGTAGGAGGTGGTCGAACACCGAGGTTCAACCGATGCTTCTCGAACATAGCCGCGGACAATGGCTTGGTTAGGATATCAGCCACTTGCTCATTAGTTCCAACATGATCTATTTTAATCACTCCTTGTTCAAAATTTTCTTTGATAAAATGATACCGTATTTCAATATGTTTTGTACGAGAATGTTGAACCGGATTCTTCGTAAGATCAATTGCACTTTTGTTATCGCAATAAATCACCATTGGTTGCTGCACCTTATCACCAATATCTATTAACTGCTGCTTCATCCAAAGAAGTTGAGTGCATGCTTTTGTGGCGGAGATATATTCAGCTTCAGCAGTACTAAGAGAAGTACTTTCTTGCTTCTTGCTCAACCAGCCAACACATTTATGCCCAATATAGAAAGCTCCACCACTAGTGGACTTTCTGTCTACTACATCCCCAGCCCAGTCAGCATCAGAAAACGCTGATAATTCATTGTCCCTGCCTGCAGCAAAAAATAACCCGAAGTTATGTGTGCCTTGAATATACCTCATGATTCTTTTTACTGCTGACATATGTTCCTCCTTTGGATTACTCTGAAAGCGGGCCGCAAGGCATGTTGCAAAGACAATATCTGGCCTTGTCGCTGTCAGGTACAGTAGGCTTCCAATGATCCTCCTGTACATGGTGGGATCAACAGAGTTCCCATCCTCATGCTTTCCAAGTTTAGTTCCAACAGCAATCGGAGTTGACATTGGTTTGGAGTCTTGCATATTGAACTTCTTCAGCAACTCTCTTGCATATTTTTCCTGAGAAATGAAAGTGTATTCCTTCTTTTGAATCACTTGCAACCCCAAGAAATATGTGAGCTCCCCAATCATAGACATTTCAAATTCTGATTTCATGTGGTTGGCAAATTCATCCACTGATTTCTGTCTGCTGCCACCAAAAATGATATCATCAACGTAGACAAGAACCATGAACTGATCTTTTGGAGAATTCTTCACATAGAGATTGTGATCAACTCCTCCTCTTTTGAATTCCAATTTCTTGAGATATGAATCTAGCCGTGAGTACCACGCCCGTGGTGCCTACTTCAAACCATATAGAGCTTTCTTTAGTTTGCAGACCTTTGTTTCATCGGTACCCAAGACAAAGCCCACTGGATGTTCAATGTAGACTTCTTCTTCGAGTACACCATTCAAGAATGTTGTCTTGATATCCATTTTATATACTTTATATCATCTTTGGAGTTCCATGGCAAGGAAAAGCCTGATTGACTCCAGTCTAGCCACTGGAGCAAATGATTCTTCAACATCAATGCCTTCAATCTGAGAGTATCCTTTACATACAAGTCGTTCCTTGTTTCTGATGACACTTCCATGCTCATCAAACTTATTTTTGAAGATCCATTTGGTAACAATCACATTGTGACCTTCGGGTCTCTGGACAAGATCCCATGTCTGATTCTTGTCAATTTGGTCTAATTCATCATTCATGGCTTTCACCCAAGATATATCTTGTGCAGCTTCTTCGAATGAGGATGGCTCTACAACTGATAGAAATGCAGATTGCGTGGTATTCATCATCCTTCTGGTTTGAGTGGGTGCACTCCTATCCCCAATTATGTTGGATGGATCAATCTCAGCTCTTCGATTTCTCCTGCGAGGTTCAGTAGTATTTTCTTCAGCCATAGTTTCTTCTTCAGATTCTTCTTCTGAGTCAACATCATTATGTGATTGATGAGTGTTTTGAACAACTTCCTCTATTTCTGCATTTTTAGTTTCTTCATGTTCACATTCTTCATGACTTTCTATCACATCAGCATATGACGTCCGTGAAGCATTTGTGGTTTTCTCTTCAATTATCTTAACATCATTGCTTTCCACAATCCTTCCCAAATGATTGTTGAAACATTTGTAGGCTTTGCTGTTCATTGAGTAACCGAGGAAGATTCCTTCATCTGCGTTGTCACCATATTTCCCCTGATTTCCTTCTTTGTTTCTGATGAAGCACTTACTTCCAAAGACACGAAAGTATTTTAGAGAAGGCTTCCATCCATGCCACAATTCATATGGTGTCTTCGTCTCACCCATATAATGTCCTGTTCGATTCTGAATGTACACTGCAGCTTGAACAGCCTATTTCCAGTAATGTCGTGGAATACGACTCTCAATCAGCATAGTTCATGCCATGTTGTTCACCTGTCGATTCCTTCGTTCAACAACTCCATTTTGTTGCGGAGTTCTCACAGCAGCTACCTCATGTTGTATCCCATGCTTCTCCAGATAATTTTCAAATTCAATGGACGTGTATTCTCCTCCATTGTCAGATCGCAACACTTTGATTGTTCGTCTAGTATCATTCTCGGCGATTCGCCGATATGTTTTCATGCAGTCAAGGACTTGTCTTTTCCTGTGAATGACCATCACACATGCCATTCTACTGTAATCATCAATGAAAAGGACAAAGTACCTTTCTCCATGTGTTCCTGCAACATTTATTGGACCACAAACATCTGTATGAATCATATCAAGAAGGTGAGATGCCCTTTTCTTCTTTGGCCGATATGAACTGCAGACCAGCTTCCCACGAATACAAGCATCACACGATTTTTCACGCTCACGCTTCAGGTTGGGAATGTCCATGACAATTCTCAATTTTGATATTTTCTCCATGTCTTGTTGATTGATGTGTCCCAATCTCCGATGCCACAGATTGTTTTCTTCTTCAATAGTCATGTAACATACATTTTTTTCACTATCAACCTGATACAGGTTTCCTTCTGTTCTGCATCCCTTCATGAGAGAATTGCCAGTTTTTCCCTTGATAGTGCAGCCTTTCTGATTAAAAGTAACAACAAGTCCTGAGTCACAGAGTTGACTCACGCTGAGGAGATTATGACGTAGGCCATCTACATAAAGGACTTCAGTCTTCTTTAGTTCTCCATTAGCTAATTTGGTACTTCCACTCCCTTTGATTTTCAGAGCCCCATCATTACCAAATCTTACTGTACCATCAACATTCTTTATGATATTTGTTAGTAGGCCGACATTACCTGTCATATGAGATGAACAACCGCTATCTAGAATCCAGGTACTGTTGTTCTTGGTAGCTTTGAGGGCTACCTCTGCAAGGTTTGATTTCTCAATCTTCCTCCTTTCCTTCCATGAGACATTAGATTGAGTAAATAGAACTGATGGACTTTCAACTATCTCTTCCGCAAACCCAGGTTCTTCATAGTCAAAGTCTTCTTTAAGAGGTGAGAACCTGTTTGAAATAGCAACATTGTCTTGCTGACGAGACTTGACATGTCTGGAACTTCTGTATGAGGTGTCAATGTCCCTTCTCTGCCTGCAATTAATGGCCTTATGACCAAAGTTAGAACAATGAAAACAATATCCATAGAAATTATTTCTTCTATAAGAATTAGGATATGAAATTGTTCTCCTTTGTTGAGAATCTATATCTTCTCCATTCAGATAGCTTCTTGCCTCTTCACAATAAGACATGGTATGGCCCAGATAGCCACAGAACTGACACTTCATGAGAAGAAATGTCTTCTCACTTGAATTTCTCCTTATAGCTTCTTCCTTGGGAGAATAGTAAGACTGTCTGCCATTTTTGAAAGTATGAGGATAATTTTCAGGTCTCCTTTTAGTTTGGATTGAGGGTTCCCTTTTCAGCACTCTAGGTAACATTTCAACATGTTCAACTTTCATCTTATCTTTCTTTTGGATCTTTGCACTTCCAGTAGTTGATGACTCAGCCTCACAGCCAATTCCACTCTTTCCCATGCAAGCGGGTCTTTGATCACTCAAGATTTTTCCAACCCCATCTGAACCACACATGGCTCTTGCTAGTAATTCTGCATCTGAGAATCGTCCAAACTGTATTTTCTTCCTTGATTCTTTTGGAACTGATTCAGTCTCCAGTTTACTCCTTAGAGTAACTACTTCCTCACCAAGACCCTCAGCAGTCTTGGATTTCTCATCCAGTCTGGATGTGAGGTCATTGATGACCTTTGCCTGCTCTTCAATTCTCAGCTTCAGATCTACTACATCATCATTGCTTTCAATTATTTTAGTTTGTACCTTCACAAATTCTTCCAGTCGTTCAATTTCAGCTTCTAGTTGATCAACATATTCAGTTGATTCTTCCACAATTGATTTCCACTTATTGCAGCTCTTACATTTTATCTTAAGCTTACTAACCGCATCCTTAAGTTGCATCTCAGGATCTACACAAGTTCTCAGTTGTTTTTCTCCTTCAGTATCTTCTGGCTTTTCAACAGTGGCCATCATAGAGGCATGGTTCCCAGTTTTGAATTCTGGTTCTTCTTCATCACATAATTCATTATCATCTTCTTCCTCTTCATAGACAAAACTCTTCCTTTGCATTTTCTTACAAGATTTGAAGTCTCCCTTTTTGAAGAACCTTCTCTGAGGCTTCTTGAAGTTTTTATCCTCACTATCTTCATCATTGATCATTTTTAAACACTGAGAAGCAATGTTCCCAACTTTTCCACAACGGAAACACGCGAGAGGTAACTTCCCTTTGAATTTCCCTTTCCCCTTCTGGAACTTCTTTGCAATGAGAGAAAGAATTTATTTTTCTTCGTCATCTTCACCGCTACTATCCTTTGATATTTTCAGTTTATCCATGGTCTTGAATGCCATTTCCTTGCTCACCCGAGCCGTAGCATCTTCAGGTTTGACTCCTATTTCATATGCTACCAAACTGCTCAGTAGATCATCTAAAGAAAGTTTGGAAAGATCTCTTTCCTCAAGGGCTGACACCTTCGCATTATAAAGAGGTGGAAGTCTTTTCAATATTTTCTTTACAATATCAATGTCTTTGATTTCTTCGCCTAGACCCCGAATAGCTCCAACCACTTCGGTAATTCGATTGAAGAAAGAGTCTACTTTCTCGTCTGGATGCATCTTCAGATCATCAAACCGATTGTGCAGCACTTGTAGTTTCGCCTCCTTCACTTTGCTATCACCTTCATAAATATTCTCAAGTTTATCCCACATGGATTTTTCTGAGGTGCAATTCATCACCTTTAGGTAGATCTGATCAGAAAGGGCTGCAGTGAGAGCATTCTGTGCTTTAGCATCTACATCAAGAAGTTTCCTGTCTGTTTCAGTCATAGCCAGACCTGTTGGATCAGTGACATGTATTCCTTGCACAGTAGAAAAAAGAACTTCTATTCCAAGAGATCTTAGATGAGATCTTATTCTGTTCTTCCAGATCTGGAAATTGCTTCCATCGAAGTGAGGGACTCCCCTGACATTGACCGCGTTTTCCATGACGAAGAAGGTCAGATTCAACACCAGCAACCTTTACGCTCTGATACCACATGAAGGACCCCGGGACACCCTGAGAGGGGAGGGATGAATCAGGGTGACCACTTTTTTTCTTTTAATGTGTTGGATCTTGTTCCCACGTAGGTAGGAACTTGTTGAATATGTATGATGATTATGATCAGAATGAAAAATTCACATGCACAGAGAAGACACAACCATTTTTACTTGGTTCACCACTAAGGGCTACGTCCAAGGAGCATACGCCGACAGGTTGCTGGTCGTACCTAAATCCACTATGATTCACTAGATGTGGATACAAAAGTTCAGGTACAGACACTCTGTCCCAGGCACACTGCCTTTACAATTGTTCAGGGATAGCTCACTGCGTCCCTCGGGACACTCCTGTTGACTCCCCCTGGCTCACTGCTGTTGGTGAAGTCCCACTCAGTTTATAGACGTGAAGGTATCTTCAATAGATTTGCATTGAATTCTTTGCCTCTGCTCAGCATGAGACTCTGCTTGCATCGAATTCCGAAATAGATGCACTAGAACGCACAGAACCACTGAACCAGATAACCAGAACGTGCAGACAAACCTGACTAACAATTGCGCGTAACACCAACCCTTTGCTTGCAAAACCTTCCTATTGCGCGCAAAAATTACTTTTCGCGCGGAAAAATATTTCGCGCAAAAAACCCCTTTTTCGCGCAACTCCGAATATTTCGCGCAAGCCTCTTTACGCTATCCTTTTTCGCGCATCAGACCTCGGATCTTCTCTAAGTCTTCCAACCACCCGAATGAAGGGGGTCACCTCATATTTATAGGCGACTGAGACCACTGTGCGCAAAATCCCCTTCGGCGCGGAAAACCTCTCATCTGGTGCGTAATCTTTCGCCCAGCTTAAGTATTTCGCGCACAACCCTTATTTTCCACGCAGCCCATGCCTTTGCCATTTTTCACCAAACTTATTTCGAAACACTATTTGCGCGAAAAACCTTGATCCCCTATTTCACACATCCCGCTGTTTTTCGCGCCTAACATAAGTATTTTACGCAAGCCTCTTATATTTCGCGCACCACTTCCTTTTTCTGCGAACCTCCTTTTGCAGACAATCCATGTCTTCATTTTCCGATTTTGAGGCCCAAAAATTTGGCAAACACTGGGAAACAGCGCCACCTTCAATACTGTTGTCTGCTTGAACTGTATGATCACTTTGCTGGAACACATTCAGAACTTCCACTGAGGATTGAAAACAAACACAAACCATACACCAAATCATGCTTTGAAGAACCTGGTTCCAACACTCACCTCTCAAAGAAGACTTTGACTATGAAGAACCTGGATATGCAGAAGAGATAGTTGAAAGGCCATCAGTTCTATATACTCAATCTAATGTCTCATGGAAGGAAAGGAAGAATATTGAGAAATCCAACCTTGCAGAGGTGGCCCTCAAAGCTACAAAGAACAACAGTACCTGGATTCTGGATAGATGTTGTCCACTCATATGACAGGTAATGCCGGCCTACTAACGAACATCATAAAGAATGTTGATGGTATTGTAAGATTTGGTAATGATGGGGCTCTAAAAATCAAGTGGAGTGGAAGTACCAAATTAGCTAATGGAGAACTAAAGAAGACTGAAGTCCTTTACGTAGATGGCCTACGTCATAATCTCCTCAGCGTGAGTCAACTCTATGACTCAGGACTTATAGTTTCTTTTAATCAGAAAGGCTGCACTATCAAGGGAAAAACTGGAAATTCACTTATGAAGGGATCCACAACAGAAGGCAACTTGTATCAGGTTGATAGTGAAGAAAATGTATGTTACATGACTGTTGAAGAAGAAAACAACTTCTGGCATCAGAGATTGGGACACATCAATCAACAAGACATGGAGAAAATATCAAAATTGAGAATTGTCATGGACATTCCCAACCTGAAGCGTGTGCGTGAAAAATCTTGTGATGCTTGTATTTGTGGGAATCTTGTCTGCAGTTCATATCGGCCAAAGAAGAAAAGAGCATCTCACCTTCTTGATCTGATTCATACAGATGTTTGTGGGACAATAAATGTTGCCAGAACTCATGGAGAAAGGTACTTTGTCCTTTTAATTGATGATTACAGTATAATGGCATGTGTGATGGTCATTCACAGGAAACGACAAGTCCTTGACTGCATGAAAACATATCGGCGAATTGCCGAGAATGATACTGGACGAACAATCAAAGTGTTGCGATCTGACAATGGAGGAGAATACACGTCCATTGAATTTGAGAATTATCTGGAGAAACATGGGATACAACATGAGGTAGCTGCTGTGATAACTCCACAACAAAATGGAGTTGTTGAACGTAGGAATCGACAGGTGAACAACATGGCACAAACTATGCTGCTTGAGAGTTGTATTCCACTACATTACTGGAAAGAGGCTGTTCAAGCTGCAGTATACATTCAGAATCGAATAGGACTTTATATGGGTGAGACGAAGACACCATATGAATTGTGTCATGGACGGAAGCCTTCACTAAAATACTTTCATGTCTTTGGAAGTAAATGATTCATCAGGAACAAAGAAGGAAATCAAGGGAAATATGGAGACAATGCAGATGAAGGAATTTTCCTCGGTTACTCAATGAACAACAAATCCTACAAATGTTTCAACAAGCATTTGGGAAGGATTGTGGAAAGTAGTGATGTTAAAATAATTGAAGAGAAAACCACAAATGCTTCAAGGACGTCATATGCTGATGTGATAGAAAGTCAGGAATAATGTGAGCGTGAAGAAAATACAAATGCAGAAATAGGGGAAGCTGTTCAAAACACTCAGCAGTCATATCATGATGTTGACTCAGAAGAAGAATCTGAAGTAGAAACTGTGGCTGAAGAGAATACTACTGAACCTCGTAGGAGAAATCGAAGAGCTGAGATTGATCCATCCAATATAATTGGGGACAGGAGTGCACCCACTCAAACAAGAAGGATGAGGAATACCATACAATCTGTATTTCAATCAGTTGTAGAGCCATCCTCATTCGAAGAAGCTGTAAAAGATAAATCTTGGGTGAAAGCCATGAATGATGAATTAGATCAGATTGACAAGAATCAGACATGGGATCTTGTCCAGAGACCTGAAGGTCACAATGTGATTGGTACCAAATGGATCTTCAAAAATAAGTTTGATGAGAATGGAAGTGTCATCAGAAACAAGGCACGACTAGTATGTAAAGGATATTCCCAGATTGAAGGCATTAATGTTGAAGAAACCTTTGCTCCAGTGGCTAGACTAGAGTCAATCAGGCTTTTCCTAGCCATGGAACTCCAAAGAGGATATAAAGTATATCAAATGGATGTCAATACAACATTATTAAATGGTGTACTCGAAGAAGATGTGTACATTGAACAACCAGTGGGATTTGTTTTGGGTACTGATGAAACAAAGGTCTACAAATTGAAGAAAGCTCTATATGGTTTGAAGAAGGCACCACATACATGGTACTCAAGGCTGGACTCATATCTCAAGAAGTTGGAATTAAAAAGAGGAGGAGTTGATCACAATCTCTATGTGAAGAATTCTCCAAAAGATCAATTCATGGTTCTTGTCTACGTTGATGATATCATATTTGGTGGCAGCAGGCAGAAATAAGTGGATGAATTTGCCAACCACATGAAATCAGAATTTGAAATGTCTATGATTGGGGAGATCACATATTTCTTGGGGCAGCAAGTGATTCAAAAGAAGGAATACACTTTCATTTATCAGGAAAAATATGCAAGAGAGTTACTGAAGAAGTTCAATATGCAAGACTCCAAACCAATGTTAACTCCGATTGCAGTTGGAACTAAACTTGGAAAGCATGAGGATGGGAACTCTGTTGATCCCACCATGTACAGGAGGATCATTGGAAGCCTACTGTACCTGAAAGCGACCAGGCCAGATATTGTCTTTGCAACATGCCTTGCGGCCCTCTTTCAGAGTAATCCAAAGGAGGAACATATGGCAGCAGTAAAAAGAATCATGAGGTATATTCAAGGTACACATAACTTCGGGTTATTTTTTTCTGTAGGCAGGGACAGTGAATTATCATCATTTTCTGATGCTGACTGGGCTGGTGATGTTGTAGACAGAAAGTCCACTAGTGGTGGAGCTTTCTATATTGGGCATAAATGTGTTGGCTGGTTGAGCAAGAAACAAGAAAGTACTTCTCTTAGTACTGCTGAAGCTGAGTATATCTCCGCCATAAAGGCATGCACTCAACTGCTATGGATGAAGCAACAATTAACTGATATTGGCGATGAGGTGACGCAACCAATGGTGATTTACTGTGACAATAAGAGTTCAATTGATCTTACAAAGAATCATGTTCAGCATTCTCGTGCAAAACACATTGAAATCAGGTATCACTTTATTAAAGAGAAAGTTGAGCAAAGCGTGATTAGATTGGATCATGTGGGAATAGATGAGTAAGTGGCTAATATCCTGACAAATCCACTGTCAGTGGCTATGTTTGAGAAGCATCGATTGAACCTCGGTGTTCGACCACCTCCCAATACATAAGGAGGTTATGGAAATCCCCTCTCTCTGTTTGTTTTCACTGTTTTTATCTGCGTATGGCTGTGATGTAGGTTTATGGGGGAGATACTATCCAGGGGGAGTATGGCTTGAGCTGAATGTTGAACAACTTATCGGTCTTTGGTTTTATTATCAATGGGGGAGAAAGGAATAAATTCAAGGCAAGAAATTCTTTTGTGATGAGAAGTATAAGAAGGATAACATCGGGCGTCATGGAGAATTTCAAAACACTGGAACCCAATTCACGCTTCCTCTCTTGTTTTCTACACCGGGCATTACTCACATAGACTTAGAGTGTTGGCTGAGTTGATTCTTGTGTTTTGGGTTTGCTCATGGTTGGAGATCAATTGAATTTATTTTGATTTCCAACAAACCCAAAGGGGGAGATTGTTGGAACCAGGGTCTTCAAAGCATGATTTGGCGTATGGTTTGTGTTTGTTGTCAATCCTCAGTGGAAGTTCAGGATGTGTACCAACAAAGAGATCATACCGTTCAAGCAGAAAATAGTAGTGAAGGTGGTGCTGTTTCCCAGTGTTTGCCAAATTTTTGGGGTCCAAAATTTGGAAGTTGTTGAGCATCGCGAAGAGTGGATTTCTAGGAATATCATATTTTTATATGGAAAAGGCATGAGTTTCAAAAATATGGTATGCATGGATTGTATTTTGCGAAGACCAGAAGAATAGAGGCGGTGACTCTTCGCAAGGCTGAAGCGCATCACAACGGAGAAGGGATTTGCGAGGGAGCTTCACGGCGAAGGTGCGCACCGCGAAGGAATGTTGACAGTGTTTCTCCGTGATTACGACGAGCTCCGCGAACGAAGATGCATCGCGAAGGTATGTTGACGGTGATTCTTCGCGACTACGTCAAGCTCCGCGAACAGAAAATTGCCGTGGTGCTTCGCGATTTGGACAGAATTCCGACGGAAACTTTGGAGCTTCGCGATTTGTGTTGATGTGGCGTTGACTTCGCACGGAAGGGACGAGGGTCAGTGGAATCGCCTATAAAAAGAGGCCGAACCCCTCAAGAGAAGTAGAGAGAATTTCAGAGAAAGTACTTTGCTCTCGGTTCGCAAAGGTCTCTCGCGAAGGCAGTGTGCTTTGTGAAAGTTGAGCTTCGTGGCGGCTATCTGAGCTCCGCAAAAAGGTTGCGCCCCGTGTTGGCTCATTGAGCTTCACGAAGAGGCAGGAGCTTCACGGAGACTTTCCCATCTCCGCGAAAAGAGTTCGCCCCGTGTTGGATCAGTGAGCTTCGCGAAGTGGCAGGAGCTTCGCGATAGCTGAGCACTGCGAAGGATTGATCATCGCGAGAGTGCTTTGCGATTGAGCTTCACGAAAAGGCAGGGGCTCTGCTCAGAATTTCTTGAGCTTTCCAAAATTGTGAGCCGTGCGAAGTAGGGTACTTTGTGAAGACCCTTTCCTAAGGTTGTTCGTCCGGTGGACAGGGGCAAGAGGAGTATTAATCAGTGGATGAAATCTGGACTTTGATAGAGCATCAATTATTGAGCAATCATACAAGTGATTGTTATTCAGGCTAACAAGAACAAGGGATCTAGTGCATTCATTCATTGCACTAAAGGAGGATTGAATAGAAAAGTGCATCAACACTGAACTCTGATGCAAGCAAAGTCTCATGCTGAATAGGAGACACAGAACTTCTTGTCTATCCATTGAAGAGACCTTCACGTCTATAAACTGAGTGGGACATCACCAACGGCAGTGAGCTAGGGGGAGTCAACGGGAGTGACCCGAGGGAAGCAGTGAGCTATCCCTGAATCTTTGTAAAGGCAATGAGTCAGGGACAGAGTGACTGTGCCTGAACATTTGTAATCTCCAGCTAGTGAAGCATAGTGGATTTTGGTACGACCGAAAACCTATTGGCATATGCTCCTTGTACGTATCCCTTAGTGGCGAACCAAGTAAAAAGGGTGGTGTCTTCTCTGTGCATGCGTATGCTTGCTTTATAATCATAATCATCATACAGGTTCAACAAGTACATACCAACGTGGGAACAAGATCCATCACATTAAAAGAAAAAGTGGTCACCCTGATTCACCCCTCCCCTCTTAGGGTGTCCCGGGGTCCTTCAGTCCAGTGGTAGGCGATAAATACCAGTCTCACTTTGGTTGTGGGTTCAATTCCCACAGCTTTGTCTGACGCGATGGGTTGTCACACGGTCTGTGTGTTGTCCTTTTTACAAAACTATATAATTCTTAAAACATCCCCCAAAATGAGATAAAATCTTCAAAAATGATCATAAAATATTTTCACCTCAAGTTTATCTCATTCCTTTCATTTTCCATCATATCATAGAGTAACCCATAATTACCTAAAAATTAAGGATCATATAAACCCTAATGGTTACCTTTATAATTATTACCTGAATTTCCACATCGAGTTGGCCATCTCATACATGATGCATTAGAGAACTCACCAAGGTTGAAGTGGTTGATCATGACTCCTTGATAGTTGGTTTAGAACAACCACGAGATTCTTCAATGAATCCCCCATCTCATCCAATCTCTTAATCAGAGAACCACCACAGTTTCCTTCAAACCCATTGTCACTTTGGTGCCTGCTAGATCCAGCCATTTACTAAAAAAAAGGTCAGTGTGAGTATATAAACATAACCATCATGTACTAATGAGGAAGATAAACACTAAGATATACTTACTCATTCATTTTATCTAAAACTAGGACTCTTTCTGAAATCCTAACCATTATGGTAATGTCACTTGTGCTTAGAGAATACCCTAACCTCTAAAGTTATCTAAACCAACCTTTGATACCAACTATAAGGCCCCAGCCTTAAACCTTAATTAATCTTGAGTAATTACAAGATTACACATTGAGGATCTTTTCAGGTTTAGAGTTTTAGAGAATTAGATCATGAAACTTGCATTACATTCCACATTTAGACAAAGTGGTTACATAAAATACAGTATTCATTCTTCCCATCAACGGAAAAATATTTAAAATAAAACTTGGATTCTTTCTTGACACATCCTTGACACTACCATCACATCATGTACCCTTCTCTTGACCTGTGAAAAAAATTTCAAAAACTTGGGATGAGCATAAAAATCTCAGTAAGGGATACAAAAATATGGAAAGGAAACATGAGTACATATATACATAAGAATGAAATCATACTTTACCCATAAAACATAATCACTTTAACATACCTCATAAAATCATTAATAAATCATAGAAATAAAATGACATAAAGGTAACTTGAGACATTCATCACATTCTTACGTAGGGAGTAACCCTCTTGGTTACGTTTGGAATACCAACCACAGTATATTCCCGAAATCTCTTCGGAGAAACCTTAACGTTTCACTCCTTCGCATTACCCAATGCATTGGAGAGCTATATCGGGCTCACCCGCCCTTAGTTTATCATGGAACCACCCGTCTTTATAACAATGCCGAAGAACCATAAGATAATCTTATCACATAAAACATGCATAAAGGAAACATAACATTTACACCTTTCAATAACAAGATATAAATACAACACATTATTATAAATACATTATGAAAACTATTTTCAATACCAAAATAAAATAAAAGTAAAACATGGTATTTATTTTTCTTTTAAAAAGATGGTATGGCTTGTAGAGGAAGCCGAAACTCAAATAATGGTCACGGCGGCAGAGAAGTCGTTGTCGCTGCATACGTACGACAAAAACATTCCCTTTTGTCATTTAATAAAAACATCATATAAAAAGATTCCTTTTGAATAAATGTAAAAGTCAAAGGGGTTTATACACCGAATAAAAGAAGATTGTGTATAAAAGAGAATATGCCTCAATGAAAGGATATTGAGACGAAGTCCCTTACAAAGACGGTATCCTTGGTTTAAGGATAAATCAATTACATAATTATGTGTGACAAACGATTACACAAAATATAAGTGGATATTAAGTGTAAAATAATCATAGGTTATTCACACATATTCAAAGGATGACATATTCAATAACTACATGTTTAACCCAATGAAATCGAAATTGGGTTAAGAAGTTCCCTTGACAGCCTAACGGCGTCACATAAAAAAATGGTATCTCATCACATGGACATAAAATTTACATCAATAAGGATATATGAGAACATATCCCGACATAAAAATATGTAAATTAAAATACCCAACAAAATAAGTCTTTTAAAAAGAGGAGGGTGAAAGGTTCCTTTACCGACATGGGTATCTTTCGAAACATACACCCCGTGAAAGAAGGACAATAAAACATTGATGTAAATACTCATAAATGAAAGAATATTACACAATGAGTAAAATAATTGTCAGTACATACACCACTCAAAGGAAATTGTGGCAAATGTAGCATAAATGTCATAGGAATAAAAGTGAGATGAAAAATCCCTTACCAAAACTCGGTAGCCTAACAACGCCACTTAAAACTTCCAAAAATGGATTGATGAGATCAAATACGGTATCTCATCACATTACAATAAAATGTACAGCAAGTGGAATATAAAAGAACATCCCCCATAATAAAAAGAGGAGCTTAAAAGAAGTGACATAAAGGATAGTACTTAAAGAGAAAGAGAGAGGTTAGATCTCTTACGAAAATTCGGCAGCCTAACGGCGCCACTCAAAACTTCTAAAATGGATTGATGAGAGAGAATAGGGTCTCTCATCATATGAACATAAAATTTACAGTAAGAGTAATATAAAATAACATCCCAATCACAAGAAAGATGAGCTTAGAAGTAATGACATAAAAGAGTGTACTTAAAAAGAAAGAGAGGAGTTGGATCCCTTACCTCGGGTCCGATTTGACTCGATCGTTCTTTAAAGTCCTGAATAATAAACTTGAGTTAATTTCTACTTGATTAAGAACCTTTTTCAAGTTAATTATTCCTTTTATATTAATTATTGACATGTTATAAACATTATGTAATCTTTTAAGTTAATAATGTTTGTTTTGTCGATATTTGGTTCTTAAGTCAAAAGTGGACTTCTTACAATTTCATGTTGTTCGTGTGGTCAATGGTTCATTATATCCAGAATGATATTCATGATTTGGATATCATATATATCATATATATCCAGCATATACATGTATTTATAATATTACATAATAATTTAGAGGTAAGAAAAGAAATGAACCGTTCATGGAGACTGTAAGCCGTACGTACGCATGAACGCTACTTTCATTTCTTTGTCATATTAATGGAATTAAAACTAAATGAGAGGTATGTATATTTAAATTCCAGAATTATATTCGTCATTTATATGTAACATACCTTATATATATCCATTATAAATATGTACTTATAATAGTACATTATATTTGGGGATAAGAAATGAAATGCACCGTTCATGGAGACGGTAAGCCGTACGTACGCATGAACGCTACTTTCATTTCTATCTCATACATTAATGGAAAGAAATAATAATTATATAGAGTTATATTATAATTCCAGTATTACATCATATATAATAACTTTAAATCCATCCTTTATATGTCCCATATATGGCATTAACGAATCACATCACTTTAAGGGGGCGGTAGTCCGCACTTCCTTAAATGAAGATATCACGTTTATCCATAATGGAAACCATAAAGGTATGCCATAAATGAAAAATCACTACTGAAAAAACGGCCTATACCCACGGTTCAAAACCGTGGGTATAGCCCCCAAAACCGTGGGTATAGCCTATACCCACGGTTTTGGGAACCGTGGGCTGGAACGCCGTCGGTATAGGTCCCCAGCCTATACCCACGGTTTTGGAATACCGTGGGTATAGGTGTACTGCCACCGTGTCACCAAAACATAGATAATTTCCACGGTGTCAACCGCTTTTACCCACGGTTTCAAAACCGTGGGTATAGGTCCTAAAATAATGCAGGCGCCGAGTTTCAATCCCGCAACCTCTTCGCTGCAAACACCGCGTCTAACCACTACCCTAACTTCACATATATGTATATATATATATATTTAGTTAAATATAGTTATAAAAACTGTGGGTATAGAGGGAAGAACCGTGGGTATAGGGTTCCCGCAAAAAAAAAATTCCTTCCCGCGGAAAAAAAAATTTCCCGCGCATACAAAATTGACCTATACCCACGGTTTTTCAAAACCGTGGGTATAGGTATTTTTTCCCAGACCTATCCCCACGGTTTTGGCAAACCGTGGGGATAGACCCCCCCTATACCCACGGTTTGGCAAACCGTGGGTATAGAGCCCCCTATACCCACGGTTTTGGCAAACCGTGGGTATAGGTCATGAAAATTCACCTATACCCACGGTTTTCCAAAACCGTGGGTATAGGAGGGGTCTATCCCCACGGTTTTGGTGAAAACCGTGGGGATAGGTACATTTTCCAGTAGTGAATACAGAAGCTTAAGTAAAACATAAACATATTAACTATCATATATAAGTATAGTGACATCATAATGGCCACCTTTGAAGGTGTTATATGAGTGTTGAACAATCATCGTTTCGTGAGGCAGAAATTCGCCATCCACAGAAACAGTATGTTCTTTAACCATTAGATGTAGGTGTGTGTAAGTGTAGCTCGAATAATTATTATAAAAACATCCTAGTATATTGAAGATACTGGAGTTGTTACAAAATAAATGAATAAAAAGATTTTAGGGGGTTGGAGAGGCAAAATAAAACAAAAGGACTCAAGTGAAGACATTACCTTAAAATCGGGTAACTCCCTTTGGTTTGAGCTCAAAGGCTTCCTTGGGAAGAATTCTGCCCAAATTGAGTCTTCAAGGAGTAAGAGAGGGAAGTGGAGAGACAAAATGGGAAGAGTTTGGCCGATACAAATTCTTTGGGAGTGTGGGTAAGGAGGTAGAGGTGGGGGCCTTTTATAAGAGGAGAGGAGGGGCACTCTTGTAAAGTTACAAAATGTTACTTTATTTTCAAAAGAGTTTCAGATTTTAAAGGTCCCAAATTGATGTATTTCGAGGGTAAGGTGATAAGGGTTCGAAATAAACTCATCCAATAGGTTTTGGACATGTGTAGGTCTTAGATATTACATTATATTTCCATTTTATTTAAATCGTTAAATAATGAGGTCATCGCTGCATCATCATTATGTCATAAATAATTTAATTTATTTAATGTCTAAAAATTATAAAAAAAATACTATGATGTAGGAAATCGTTTTTTCTTTCAAATTACTATTTATAGTAAAACATATGACTTGTATTACTCCATGTAAAAACTCTTTTAGTAAAACACCTCATGTTTGTGTCATTTTTACTTTAACATTAAATAAAAAGATATTTATGTCATTTCCCAACCAAAGTGGCTCCATGGGGTCCCCATGTTGACCCATGGATTTTCTTGGTCTTCCATGACACATATAATGAGGTTAGGACATGTGTCTAGGTCATTTCATTTTAGTAAAACATTATTCTTACCAAAAACTATACTAATTACATCTAATCGCCATTAAAAACTTAATAAGTTACTATTCACCAAAAAAAATATTTTTATCCTATTGAACCACATTTTAATTATTAATGACAACCATGTATGTCAGAATTTTGAAATTGAAAACACAAAGATGGCAAAATTTCATTTAAACGGAAAAATCAGTTTTTATAAGTACCACTTAGTGGTTTCACTATTCATCAAAAATTGAAGTTTTTCAGAAAAATCCCAAAAATTCACCCTAAGCTATATTTGATATTCTGAATTAAAAAATGAAGTTTATTTTACAAAATTAAGAACATATAAGTCACATTAATTAATTTAATAATTAATTCCCGCTGTCAGAGCAAATAGCGTGTTTTTATGAAACAATAAGTATCAAAAGATTGACACTAGTTTAAGTCTGTTTTCAAAGTGAAATTAATTCCAAAGACCACTATTGGATTTAATGATAAAAATATATTCTAATTTATCTTTAAAGACAATTCAAAATATAATCTAATCTTATAAATAAATTAGATTAAAAAGAGGTTTTGAATTAAAATACAATATTTTACACTATTCATTAAAAATGGACTTTATCGGGAAGATACCAAAAATTTACACAAAGTAAATTTTAATGTCCCAATTCTGAAGAAGAGTTTTATTTGGTCCAATATAATATATAAGTGTGAACAAAACTATATTTAATGAAGGTTCACCATCAAAAGGTGATAAGTGAACCTTTAGTGAAAACTAGGGCATATATGCCTAAAATTGAATTCTTTCCATATTTTAAGCCTTTATCTTTTATTGGATAAATGTAAAACATTTAAAAACATATATAATCATATTTTAGTTATTTCTATCCATTCCCACCAATACAACGGATACATGTTAACTACCATTTAAAATAATATTATTTTATTGTTAGAGTGCAACGTAAGATTTCCAAGAAACTCGTTGTTGCGTGTTGGGTATGCCATCGAACATAGCGTACCCTTTAAAGTCATATTAATATTTTATGCACAAATATGGATAAATATAAAAATTTCATATTCTTTATTTACCTGGGGTGTTACAGTTATTACCCCTATTCTCACTTTTATGGCCTATAAGAGGTAAAATTTGTTGGGAGGGGGTTGTAAAGGAGTTATATCAGAGCTCTGGTTAAGGGATAGGATGGAGTTTTGAGTTAGTCACATGTGAGGTTGCATGGGTTAGCAGAGAAATAGTGTCAGGTAAAGTTAGAAATCATAGTAAACACTGGATACCAGCTGAAACATAGGTATTTAGGGCCCCATGTGATCTGATGGATGGACCTTTAATCTTACAAAAACAAGTAAACAAGGTGATTCTGGTAGCAGGGTAGAGAACTAGGAAAGGATCATGAAACATTATTCTTTTCATCTGTGTTTGAATGGGTAGTCCTTGGTATAGATTAACCTAAAATGAGTAAAAGAAAAAAATTAACTAAATTTATCATCTTCCATATTCTAGGTCTAGGAACTTTAACTATTTGTACTTTTGCTGCTATGACTCCAAGTCGATGTCCTTATTAGGTTCACATAGAATATGTTCATTAGGATGCACTATAAGATTACCATAGAGTAGAGGATGACGATTAAAAATCTTGGAGGAAGAAACTATGAGACTTTTAGTGGCAGACTTTGCAGAAGTACGAGGCCTCTATTTCATATACAATCATAGAAGAATGTTTGGAGGAGGTTGAGATAGATTTCATTTTTATCCATGATCAAAAGAAAAATTGGGTGACATTGGTTGTGAAGATTCTACATGGGGGAACAAGGTAGGGGTGCTTCTTGTTCATTGAGGATCATGAGGAGTTGGAAGTATTGCAGGAGAAGTTATGATACAATATAAAAGAAAATTTTATTTCATTGATCGTGAAGGCGGATAGTCTCCCAGATCTTCTTACCCTTAGATTGGGGAGCACCAGTGTGGGAGAGTTTGAGATACATTTCAGGAAGATTTTGTGATATGATTTGGACCTATTTCTAGATGAGGAGTCAAGGGTGAGGCATTTCGAGGAGGCTTTGCATCTAAATATACACTTCGATGTCACCCCATTTATGCTGACGAAATATCTCGAGGTTCTGCAGAGAGAATAGCTCATCAAGAGGATGTTATCCAGAACCAAATTTTCATGAGAGGGTAATAATTAGGATTCTTCACAAAGTAGAGCTTTGGTCTAGGGTTCCTAGTTTTTAGGAAAGAAAAGTTTCTAATCAGCCGAGGGTAGTTCCATCCATCAATGTATCACTTGTCTTAGGGGAAGCATCTATCAAGCCCAAGCTAAGGTATTAAGAGGTTGTTTTTTATGGACATTGAGTTCATCAATAGTTAGAGTACCTGGACTTTTTAAGCAATTAGCATGTGTCTGTTGTTCTGCTTCAAGTTCTTCTATTGAGGTAGTTCTAGCAGAGGCAGCAGCAACAAGTTGCAATAGTTTAGGATCTACATAGAGAATATGGGGTAGGAATAAAATAACCCCAAGATGCTAGCTATTCTCATAGAGCATAGCTTGACTATGGAGGTGGTCACTTCTAGGGTTTGTGAGGCCGTGGAGCAGGTCAAGGTAAGCCTCTTGCATTAGTATTTTCTATTTTATGTGATGTAGAAATAATTCAAAGTACCCTTTGTTTTTTTCTAATTAGGTTCATGCCTTATTTAATTAATGGGTGAATAAATCCTTCATATTACAATCCCCTTTCCATGCTTTGGGACATGAGTTAGAGAGGCCTCCAGTGGCATTGGGATTAACTATTCCAGTTAGAGGTCGAGATTACTTGTTTTAAGTATGTAGAGACTATGAGCTAGTGCTGGGAAAGCACCCCTCTTGGGGATATTTCTTATGTTTACAGATACAACCATATGATTTCATACTCAACATGGATTGTTTTTATTTGGTGTAGGCTATCATGGATTTCAATAGGATGCAGTTGGTTTTCTTCGATGTAGATAGATATCCATCAGTGTTTTTGGGCGAGTGAGACCCTCAGATTGGCCAGATGTGTGTTCCTTAATTATCATCCTTGATGGAAGAGTTGATGATGAGTTTTTTGGATATTCAACAGTTTTTATTTTTTTGGTTTGTGGGAGAATACCCTGATGTATTTTAAGAAGATTTTTTAGTGTTACCACCTCAACAAGAGATCGAATTTGGGATCAAAAAATAGACAAAAGTGTCTCCTCTCTTGATGTCTCCATTAAAGATGGTGCCTTCTACGTTACAGGAGCTGTGAATAAAGTTCAATGGTTTTTTCAGGGGTTTTTTAATTTGGAAATGCATGTCACCATGGGGTCCACATATTTTGTTCATGAATAAGGATGACTGTAATTTGTGGTTGTGTATCGATTATCATCGCTTGAACTGAGTGATAGTGAAGAACTTCTATCATCTTTAATGGATTGATGATTTATTCAATAAACTGAAGGATTCATGTTGGTTATCAAACATCTATTTGTAGTCACTATTTTTGGAGTAGGTGGCTTGGAACCAACTACATTGTAGTTTATTCATTAATAAAGACATTATCACATCTTGATTGTTCTTCTGCGTGACAATGCTTGTGATAATGTCCTAAGGATAGTTGTTGCATTAAAGGGTCATAGCAGATCCATGCTATGATGAGAACCTAGAAGTGCCATAACACTGTTCTTGAATTTATGTTCTATGGACGGATGATGTCACTTGAAGGACACAAATAATACAGGACATTAGAGGTGAGGAATCATAAAACTTTGAGGTACCTTCTCATTGTGTGCGCCATTGGTAATGTCCAGAAGGATATTATGAGAACAAGACCCACCAACAAGAAATCAACATTTCATTGTGTCATTGGATGTTCCTATCTGTGGATGTGTGTATTGGTTCTTAGACTTTAAGATTATTATCAATGGGTATTATAACTCACACCCTAAGATGTATTTATGAAAACTGTGACGAAACACTATTCACAACAAGGTAGGATACGTTGGGTGCGTCACAAGTGATATTTAATTAATAGATAATGCAAGAAAGGATTTGTCCCTTATATTCCATAACAAAAGTAGACATCTCAGTCCCTCTTATGTAATTGAAATAGCCTAATTAAATCCATGGCCATGGTGAGTAATGGGTATGTTCAATTCCAGAAATTCAAAGAATGAATAATCGAGCACATGTGTTGAAGCACTAGCATGAAAACCACATGATTTGAGATATTGAGATAAAGGGATTACATTACATGGTAAGTGTTTGTAGGAGGTGACACTCCGTTTTGGTGTTAAATTCTTTCTCTATGGGTTTTTTGGTGTGTTTCTTGATGCTAACCTTGGAATTTAGGTAAGCTCTGCCTTATGCCATTGAGAAAGAGACCTAAAGGGTCACACACAAAGTGTGTCCAAGTATCTCAGTTAGATATTAATTTAATATGTTTAATAATTATTATTCTCGTCGGTGGTTTAATAATTATTCAAGGATGTATGATCACATTTATTTCGACACTAGTTATTCGAGAGAATATATTTTGGGGGAAATAATATATTTATTAGCGAGTAATGCAGTGATATTTATTTGAGAAATAAATAGTCATTATTCACGGTCTAATAAAAGTAGTGGAGGAAATTATGAAAAATGGAAAATAAAAGTACACACTGTGTATATTAATATATAAACGCCATGTAGTTTTTCTGGGAATTTATAAGAAATAATATTATTTATTTAATTAAATAATATTAGGTGTAATTCTCTGGACACATGTCAAGTAATAATAATAGTGAACTGTTATTATTAGACACAAGGTATTACTAATAATTAAATGAAATGAATAAATGAATTTGTGTAATTAATTAATTTTATTATTCTATGTCATTAAAAATCCCAATTATATATTTCTCATTTGCCGAGTCATTTTTTGGGGTGTTGTGAACAATGGATTTGGAAATTCTCTCAATCCAAGAGAGAAATATTTTTCCACCAAGAGCGCTCTCAAGCTATGAGAGAGAGAGAGAGATCCACCTCCACTGAATTAAGGTGACCAAAGGTGGACATCCCAAGTGAAGAATCTTCTGTGCTAGCACCTGAATATCCCTTCAGAGATTTCCAAAGATACATGGAGCACATGTGGATCACCTCTAGAGGAATCCTATACATGGATTCTACGATGTAATGACAGATCAAATAAGATCGTGATCATAGACATCAATGAAGAAAGAATTCCATCAAGGTAATTATTGTCAACTAATTAAATTAATTATAACCAACATATGATGATCCTCTATATGGTTCCAGGTATCCCCTATTTCTTTTTCTTTTTTTGTTCTATTATGAAGATCTTGTGTTTTATTATCATGTCAGATCATGGATTGATCATTGTTAACACTAAAATTAAATTTGAGTACACCCACCAATGCACTTCTGCTGTGCCCGAGATCTACAAAGATATTATCAGATTCATGTAGAGGATGAGGAAATCCTGTAGACTACTTTTCGTTTTCATCATGGGCATTATGAGTTAGTTGTGATGTGGTTCATTGTGATGAATGCACTATATGTGTTCATGGGATTAATTAAATATATGTTCCTTGAGTTACTAGATATGTTCATGGTGGTCTTCATTAAAGAAATCGTTATACACTCTAGGTCTGAGGGGGAGCATGTAGAGCATCTTCATGCCATTTTGGGAGTTCTTCATAGACGATATCTTTTTGGCAAGTTTTTGAAGCGAGAGTTTTGGGCTCGAGAAGTATAATTCTTGAGGAATGTTTTATACCATCGAATAGTAGTTGTGGATCCGTCAAAGATAGAAGTTTTTGTGTCTTGGGAATACCCCAAGATAGTGGTAGAGGTGTGAAGCTTCATTTTTATGACAGGATATTATAGGATGTTCATATCCGATTTCTCTTGGGTTACAACAACTCTAACAGTGTTGACTGGAAAAGGTTAGGTGTTCTAGTTGAATGATCAGTGTTAATATGATTTTGAGTATTTGATAGAGATGTT
Organism: Viscum album; assembly: GCA_963277665.1. NCBI lineage: Eukaryota > Viridiplantae > Streptophyta > Magnoliopsida > Santalales > Viscaceae > Viscum > Viscum album. The sequence goes on along the minus strand of OY728166.1, from coordinate 148,581,352 downwards.
GGCAAGTTCTCCAGCTCTTTGTCTTCAAACTAATGGAGTTCAATTTGATGTTTTATGTGATGCTTCACGTCATTGGTTAGGTTGTATTTTGATGTGGTAAAGATTGGTTGTTTCTTGTGGGTCTCGATAGTTACATCCCCATGATCGTAACAATGACACACACAATACTGAGTTGGTGACAATGGTGTTTAAATGAAGTTGTGGAGACATTAACTAATTAGTGAGCATTTTGTAGTCTTCACCATTCATAAGAGCCTGATGGTTGTTTTCTCCCAGTGTGACTTGAACTTGCGACAACATTGGTGGATGGAGTTCTTATAGGACTACAACTTCAAATATTCATATGCACCTAGAATGGGGAACATATAGCCGATGCGCTAAGTAGGAAGTCACGTAGTGATGCAGTGTGTGAATCAGGTGATTTCTAGAGAGTTATGGAAGAAATTTCAGCACTACATATGGATATGGGAGAAGTTGTAGAAGTGGTTATCTTTTTCAGATGATGGTGTATTCATCTCTAGAGCAGTAGGTGGAGGAATCTCAGTTGGGGGATCTTGAAGTGGAGGTCTAGAGATACCGAATTTTTTGTGTAGAGGACCCTTATGGTTGGTTTGAGGTTGAAAAAAATAGGTGTTGTTTTAGGTACAAGTTTTTGTTACTTTTGTGAAAAATGAGATGGTTCTTAGAGAGTTACATAGTTCAACATTAGCGGTACATCCCGATGTTAAAAAGATGTACCATGTTTGAGAAGTTAGTTTTGGTTTCTAGGGTTGAAGCATGCAGTTGTGGAGTTTGTGTCTCAATTTATGGGCTGCCATAAACTAAAGATCGAGCATAATTTTCCTGGTGGGTTTCTCTAGTGGTTAGATGTTACTCAGTGGAATTAGGAGGACATATCGATGGACTTCATTACTGGCTTACCTGAAGCTCATGGAGGCTATGAAACTATATGGGTGGTAGTGGAATGTTTGATGAAATCATCCCACCTTATAGTGATCAAGGAGTCGAGCTTATTAAAGGTTTTGTCAAGGCAGTATCGGGAGGAGGTGGTAAGGGTACACAGAGTCCCGAGGATGATCATTTCTAATGAAGACCCTCATTTTACCTCTTGGGTTTGGAGAGGTCTCCATCATGATTTTATTTCTTAGATTTTACTTATTACTTCTTTTCATCTATTGACAAATTTCCAGATAGAGAAGACCATCCAAACTCTTGAAGGCATGTTTCACTCTTGTGGCCAAGATTTTTGAGGTTCATGGATGAGGCCCTTACCCTTGGTAGAGTTCTATTACAACAATATTTTTCACTCCACCATCGATATAGCACCGTTTGAAGCCTCTTATTCTCAACTGTGTAGTTATACACTCTGTTGGATGGGGGTCAGAGAGTCAGCAATTCTCATGTCGTAATTGTTACAAAAGGTTCAAGTGGCTCATGAGTGGATGAAGGTAGTGCATGATCATCAGAAGTCCTATGATAATCATAAGAGGATACCTCTAGAGTTTATTTAGTGATCACATATTTCTAAATGTGAATCCCCATCATGTGTAGAAAATTTTTGGTCAGGGGAGTAAGCATTATCCTTGGTATTATGGGCCTTATGAGGTGTTTGCTCATGTTGGATCCATAGCATATCAGGTAACACTTCCCACATAGATGATCCAGATACATGATGTTTTTCACATGTCATTGATCCATCATTATCTTTATGATGAATCTCACACCATCAATTGGGGAGATATTGGCATTGATGATGATGTGACCTTCGAGGAGCAACCTATAGAGATCTAGGACCATCAAGAGAAGGTGTTATGGGGATGTTTAATCCACTTAGTTCTTGTCTTATGGTGGCATAGTAGTGTAGAGGAGAGTACCTGGGAACATGAGTCTTATATATACTCTAATATGTTTTATGTTTAGCTCTTCTCTTATAACTTTGCTCGTTTGGTGGTGGTAGACCCTTTTCGTTTATGAGATGTATTTCTGTTGTTTCTTGTTTTGGATTGCAATAATTTTAGAGGTATATCCCCTGGGAGAGTTTTTGGGAGATGTTTTTGGTTGTTGTGTGGTTTTTCTTCTATTCCTATAGTGAGGTGGTGATATAATGTGGTGGTGAAGGATTTTAGAAGTATCTCACGAGGTGTCTATTCGGATGAACCATTTTCTGTTTCCTCTCAAGGTCGGTTTTGGATTCATGAGGATTAGAATGCTTTGAGAGGTTTCTAATGTAAGGGACTAGATTCATATAGATCCACCCTTTGCGTGTTTTCAAAGATTTATGTTCTTATTGGTGGCTCATAAGATATTTTGAGGAGTTCAGTTAAGTAAAAGTTGTAAGGAAGGAATTACATGTTGTGTAATAGAATTACACGATGTGATATTCTATTACACTAGTTGTTTCATGGTGTGAAAGAGGGATTCATGGTGTCAGATGTATTGGTGTCTGAAAAATAAAATAAAGTGTTAAGGCGATGTTTTTTTCGGCAGGACTCCTCCTCGAGGCATTACAAGACGTGAAAGGGTATTACACATCATATAATTCCATGAAGCTGTATGTTTTAATTGTTTTCTAACCACTCTGGTATTGTAAAACCTATAGAATTAGCGGTTCTCCCTCAACCCCAAGTTATTCAAAAACCCTCCCTTAATTTTTTGGGGATTCCATCATCAAGGAATGATCCCTTGATCCCTTCTTCGATTCATAGTGACCTGTCTTTGATATAAGGTATGATCTACCTCCCTTCTTGAGGTTTCTTCGATCTATTTTTTCTCCTTTATCTTTTCCATATCATTTCACATGATATCCATGTTTCTATTAGATTTTTCTTAGTTTTTTGTTGGTGTGTTTGTGATGCAGCATCCTCGGGTGGATGCATTTGTTGTGGTATAGGTGATCTTGATCCATTGCTTTGAAACATTCTAGTGTGAAGGACATCAATGACCTTTTAAGGGAGTAGATTTGTTTATTATCTAATTATTCATGTGAAACCATAGATTTATCATGGTTTAACCAATGGATTCCAATAGAATTGACCTAATAATTATAGGAATCTAATTAATGAAATTTGCATCGAACATTTGTTGTTTCATTATACCATGATAACAATTTTTATCTTGATTTTCGGGATAATGTGATATCTATAAATTTCTTTGTTAGAATATTTTTCTTTATGGAAATTGGAAAAGAAAGTAAAGCATGAATTAATTGATAATTAATTGGATAAAAGATAAAGATACTTGTTTACTGAATCCAGTTGTTGTTGAGGTAATTCGATGGTAATCAAATTGATACAAGTGAACATGTTTAATTGAATTGGTTGATAAACTATAAGCATGTTTATTCTTATTGATAAAAGTATTAAAGGCATGTTAAATTAATTTTTTAATTAATTTGTGATATGTTGAGAATACCCTGTCTTAGGTTGCACGTAGTTGGAACCTGAATAATGAATCAGTTAATTCAAGATGGTATAAGATCCAGTTGTGTGATAAAGATAATGAATTATAGGTGATGAGTTTCCCTCTTTCTTGTGAAGGCCAAGTTCCATGTTATTAGGATCCGTGGGAGCATGTTGTGTGTGAATTATGGATGACTTGTTTTAGGGATGAGATCCTTTTTTATGTTTGTTACTGCTACTTGAGATGTGCTCTAGATACGAGACTTGTGGTTATGGGGACAGGGAGGCCTGAATGTGACTTGAGCCTGGGATGGATAAATCTGGAGGGTTTTGTGCCTTATGAGGGTAGGAAGGCCTAATGGTTGTGGAAGAAGTTGATGCTGAAAGGGTAAATATGCATCAATTTATGCATGTAGGTGTCATGGTGGATAATGAGGATGCCGTAATGGGTTGAAGTTGGGATTACCTATTGAAGTGAAAGTGTTTTTTTAATCTATTTTTTATTTATCTACATTACTCTCTCCACTTCTTGAGGTATCTGGATTTTCTTACACTCTTTCCAAAAGAAGAAAAGATGCGTGGGGTATTCCACATGATTTCTATTTTTAGATTCTCAAGGATGTATGGGTCTATTCTTCTACTATTGGTGGATATGAATTGAATGGTAGTTCACCTACTCACCATATTGATCCCATTGAATTTGGTAACAGAGAATGCTTTTCTAGAATGAATGGAAATTTGGATAATGGTAATGTTATTGAATAAATGATGTTTAAACCTCGGGGTTGGATCTTGCCGGGATGAAATGACCAGGTTGTGTTTCCGAGAAGTTGTGGATTTGGTTTACATATTACTGGAGGGGATGGATATTTGCTGGAATGTTAATGTAATATGATACGTAAAAGGATAATAGTTAATTAACAGTTAAATAATTAAGTATCCTAAAGTGGAACTTATTAAAATGGATAAGATAGTTTAATGTAGCTCCTTAAATGGTCGTCTGCTTATAGGATATATTTTCTTAGCAGTGGAAGCCGGGAGTCTGAGGGATGTTAGCTATAGATGATTCTAAGACTAGGTGATTCCCATAGTGGGGTTGTGATCTATATCATTTAGGGAAACTAAATCATTGGGGATTCAGAGCCTTGGTGGGTGTTTTCCCCAACATCCCAATGGGAGGATAGATAGATGACTACCCCCTTTGGACTTCTCTCTTCTCTTGGTAGTCACTTGTGCTATTATGAATGATGGATTGGTTTACCCTATATGATTTTAGAGGGGTATAAGGGATTATTATTATTCACACACTAATATTCCAGATATAGTTTCATACAGACTACTATAGGTATAACATGTATAGGCTGTGATGTCTTGAGGATCCTTACTCAGTGTGTGGCCTATAATGGATTGATGAATAATACCCGATGTATGATAAATGTGATGTGGGTTGTGGTGGATCTTGTAAACTAAATGGTTACTTTTGGTTGTGTGGATGTTGTGGTGATTCACCAAGATTTCTATGAGAAATCCTTTTTCTTGCATGAGGTGAATGTTGTGGTGCTACACCCAGGTGTCTTTGGGCTATCCTTTTTGGAGAGAGATGTTCAGGACGTGAGATGTTCAGGAAAAGCAAAAAACTTGTGGGGAAGTGGTAGTGGGGTACCTTTGATATTATTTATTATATTATATACTCTTATATGAAATACTTATTGATAGTAGACATGGTGATGAATGAAACATATAATACCTATTTAGGTGCTGAGTTAGTTTCACTTGTTATTCACTGTGCTTTAACATGCTTTCTTTACTTTTGAACGAGAGGCTATAGGGGGATCCTACTGAGTATACTGTTATACTCACCCTATTTTATATAAAATATTATTCAGGACACTTGGAGAAGGTTACAGATCATGATGGTTACTACTATCTTGGGGGTTTTGCAGAAGCTGTTTGAGATTTTTGGGCACTTTCATCTTACATTCTTTTGGTAATTGTAGTTTTCTCATTTAAGTTGTAGTAGTTTGTAATGAAATTACATATGTATAATTGGGATGTCATTTTTATTGTAGTTTGAGTTGGATTTGGTTGGTGTCTATCTTATATCTCTATTTCTCATGTGTTCTCTTAGCAGATAATGCCTCACATCGGTGTGTTTACTATACCCTCAGTGCTAGTCTCTAAACTAGGGCCTACTAGAGGCAGGAATTTGAGGTCATTATCTATCTTTTCACATTATCCGCCTAGGAGTGTTACACTTTTTTGGGTGGGGGGTTATGAAAACATAAATATTACACAAGATATGGAAGAACATATCATTTAAAGAACTTAAATACCAATTCATTTTTATAAGACTCATGGTTTATGTGATAATATATGGTATATGAATATTTAGCTAACAAAGGAATTGATAAAAAGAGGTAACAACTTGTGTGAATTGTTTGTACACCCAGATACCATGGAGAATTTTTCATTTGTCAGAAATGATTCACACTCAATAAAAACCTAAATATCATATACGAAATGTAATAATTTCCAACTATGGAATACCAATTAGAAAATCAAGGTCCATTACCAAGTTAAGTTATCCATAACTGAAACACACTTTAAGAAAACATTCATTAGAGGAAAATTCAATTTTTTTAGTAATAAATAATTGAACATTAGTGTTTAATAAAAATAAAAGTAAATGAAATTTGGTTTACATTAAAAAATATAACTTATTAAATAATTAAGATAAAATAGTATTAAAGAAAAATTAATTTCCAGGTGAAAAATTTACAGGTTGATGGTTTATTAGAAAAATCCTAAACACTTAACTCATTATTTAAGAGAGAAATTTAGTATTTATAAACATTAGGTTTTTTAGACAACAAACCAATTTATGAAAACAAACCTATATAAGAACTATTTCATTCCTTTCTACATAACTAACTCGGCTATTATCTCATCATCAATACTACCCATAACAAAAGTTATTTTTTATATCATCAACTTGTTACTAATTTTTTTTACCATCAAAATAAGTCATAAACTTAGTAAATCTTGATAAGGGTAAAAAATATAATGATGATCCAATCAAGGACACTCAACTTGGGATCTAAATTTTTAAAAAGAAACTTCCTATAATAAAAAATTTATAACATTTTAAAAATATTATATACCTGAAATACTATAAAGGAATGTATGTAACATGTGAAAGTATAATGAATACATTACAAGAGCCTATGTAATATATGAATCTATATTAGGAAGAAATTATTACTAGTTCTATATAGGTAATAAATAATGTACATACAATTAATAAGTCAATATTGAAAAAAATAGATTATCAAGTGGTAAATTATATATAAGAACATACTAATATGTTATGGACAATAAATATAATAAAAATTCTTAAAATTAGATAAATTAAATGTATTTAAGTTACAAATTAACAAAAATAACAAAGAATTTACTAAAAATATCCTTTTACATGGTTTGATAGAAGACTCTACAAATATGTGGTTGAAAATTAATATAATAAACGTGCATTTTTGTGGTCTTATTCAAACAATAAAAAACACAAAAACAAACATTCATCTATGTATGTTACTAAATGTTCTTTATTTTTGTTAATAGATTGTTTTAGTTTCATACACCGTGATCTTTGGAATTTAAAGTTTCTTGTTGAATTCATTGTTTATAATAATTTTTTTTCAATCCCGATAAATCCATCAGTGGTAGTAGAGGTTCACCATGATAAGGATTCATGTAATTATGATTAAAATGATTAATATTTTATATAATCTTAAATTCATGTTGTGATATAGTACACCTTGAGCAGGGGACATGATGAACCAGGTTGTTATCAAATTTATATGTTTTCTTCTCTTCTACACTTTACTTCAAATATTATTTATAAGGACCCAACCCCAGTTTATTAAGTCCAGAGCCTTATTTGATTACATTGGAATATAAAAAGGGAATATGAATCCAAAAGGAGAGAGTAGTTTAGTATTATTGAAAACAAGTTACATACATAAGTTCAACATTACAACTTGAAAATAAATACAACTTATAAACTCCTTAGACTACATCCCTAACTCATTGGTTATTTCAGCATTTCATTCATAATAAAATCTGTCATGTCCTAAAAAAATGAAACATAATAAATGGGTTATATAAAACACTCAGTAAGGGTAATAAATATAGTGTAAGATATATAAAATTAGGCATGTTGAATAACTAAAATTATATGCCTTTAACAAATAATAAACATGGAAAATTAATGCGAGGAATACGAGATGAGTAAATAATTCCATAATAAAACATAATCATGGGTATTATACTAGTAGAATAACCACATGAACCATAAATAATATTTCCCTAATTAGGGAATTAATAATTTGGGACATCATAACCATGAAATCCAGGCCTCGTGCAAAGACCATAAATAATCATTTTGTCAAGGCCTTGTGCCAAGACCAAAGTTTGTCTGATGAGACATACCGATGCAGCAAGGGGCTATAGTGGGTCCCAAATAAAACTTTATATGTCTAATTAATTCCTCATATGAATGGGGATAAATATAAATAACATATACATTCATTTTGAAAGTAATATATGAAATGTAAATAACTTTCCCTGAACATTAAGCATAAATACTAATGATTTGGAGTAAATTAGTGAATGGTTTTAAGATAGCACATCGACAACCAAAATAATAATAATAAATTAAATTAAATATAGTAGATGATAACATGAAATATTAATCCCAGTAATACATAGTAATCAATAAGGGTTTTGAAATAGATGAAGATACTCTTATAAAATTTTCTAGTAATTCTTGAGATAAATACTCATTTACTTTGAAAAGAAGAGTTCTTTTGGAAAAATATTTGTATAAAACAAGAAGTTAAGTAAGAAAGTATTTTCATAATATAATTAGTGATTTTATAAAGATAATACTTTCCAAAAAAATATTATATAGTTCCCTTGAAAAAAGGTAAGAATTTGGGAAAATCCCTTGAATCAGGCTTGTATTACGAAAACAATTTTAAATGTTCCATTTAAAACGTGTAACTATCCATAAAATAAAGAAATATTATGGTTGGCGTACATATATATAACACTATAAAATAATTTATAGGGAGTAAATAATAGTAAATAATAATTTCATTGAGGTAATTAGACAATTAAAGTAACACAAATGAAAATAGAGGTTTCGGTGAAAACACCCTTACCTTAAGCCCGAATGTGTTACGCTCATGAACTTAAGGTCTTGGAATATGAAATTATACTTATTAATAAATTATTCAAGAACCTATTAAACATATATTTCGTTTATAATAATTATTTTTAGTTCATTTATCTCCTTATGGATAAGTTATAATATAGAATTCTGCCGTTCCAGAGTGTTTGTTTACTTGATTGGTTCACTTGTTTTTATGTAATGGAGTTCATGTAGAATGGATGTAAATTTACAGAATTGAAATGACATATTATTAATTAACATATATAAGTGTATATTTTAATTTCAATAATTTGGTTACATAGAATGACTACAAATCATTAAATGAAATATTAATGACATTCCCTGAGATTATTTTAGCGGTATTTTCATTATTAGGAACCAGTTTGGTCATATGATTTAACAATATGTACATATACTGATTCATGAATATTAATTAGGTTATAATAAATATATTATATTCTGGTTAAATAATAAAAATAGTTTCATTAACATTAATGATGGAGAAATTGAAGAACGAAACTTCGTCATCAATGAAGGTTTTGAATTGGAACCTCATAGACGCTAATTTCGTTTTTAAAATAAAAGGGAGAGAGTAAGATAATTGAAGACATTTATTCCATTAAAATGATATAATTATGAAATATATATGATAATTGAGTAATCATGGTCATTTTAATAGAGGATGTGAGGATAAGATTACAGAAGAAGATAAATTGAAATGAAACTAAATGAAAAGGGTGCTTTACCTCTTGAAATAACCTTATTGAGAACTTCCTTAAGAGAATGTTTTTTTGGTATTTTGTCAAGAAAAAGATCTTCTTGGACGTGGAAAATGACTATAGTAGGGTATTTAAGAATAAATTTGAGGATATTCAAGGCTTATAGGAGTGAAGAGAAGAGAGAGTGATGGGGGGTTTTTATATTAGAGGAGAGGAATGAATTTTGAATATTTTACTCATTATTTTATTAGTTCCTTCAAGAGAAACAATAGTGTTGTTTCATGTGACCCCTAATAGTAATAAGTGAATGTGAGTTTGAACCATGTTTACTTTAATCACTCTTGATTTCATAAATATTTTATTTAAACGATAATTTGTATATACAATATTTTACTATATTTCAGAATTCATAAAAAATTCAATAATTTCAAAAAAATCCCAAAAATTTACCCCAACTATTTTTCGATGTATAGAATTAAAAAATGAAATCCATTTTTCAAAAATAATTTTCTAATTATTATCCACTTAATTTCTAAATAATGTCATAGTTAATTAAAAAAATATCTATTTTAATGGTATAATTTGTTTTATATCACATTGAAAAATTAATTAAGTTCTAATTAATGTATTACCTTAAGAAAATAAAATAATATCATGATTTACTATTCATAAGGTTCATATTACTATTCATATTTATAATCATAAGGGTATGTTAATAATAACCAAAAAATCATGTTTGTTATATCAGACTCCAAATGACTTACTTATCAAAACTCTAGATGTCCATTTTTCAAAATTCAAAACATAGAAGTGGAAAATTTAAGTTTAATGGATAGGTTATAAATTTCTCCTATAATGTTTTGTTTAACAGAGACTTAGTGTTTCATTTAATATATTCTATTTAATGAATTGAAATTATATAAGAGGAATATACTATAAAATGTTTGGTGTGTTAAATTATTCCCTCATTTGAAAATTTTAAAGTTGAAATTTTATGAATAAATCCCCCTAAAATGATGTGGGTGATTCTTCTTCATAACATTATCGAGTTCCCATTTTGATTCCTACATATTATGATTCATCCAATGAACTTTTACCAGATGAGTAGAATTATTTGTCAATACTTGTTCTTTGGTATCAAGAATCTGGATAGGCTCTTAACAATAACACAAATCAATCTTAAGTTCTATTTCTTCATTGGTGAGTACATGTGTTGGGTCTAGAATGTATTTCCTTAAAATTGATATGTATAACACATTGTTAACTTTGGAGAGACTTGGCATCATTTGAAAACAGTATTCTACGTCTCCAATTTTATCCATAATTTCAAATGGTCCGATGTACCTTGTACTTAATTTTCCCTTCTTACCAAATCGTATAATACCTTCTAGGGAGATATGTTTAAAAAACATGATCTTATTCTTGAAATTTTAAATCCTTCATTTGGTTACCAAAATAGATATTTTTACTACTTTGTTCTATTTTGATATGGGTTTGGATAATATTAAACTTTTCTATTGTTTCCTCAACAAGTTTTGGGTCTACGGGATCTCTTTTACCAACATCATCCTAGAAAGTTGGTGTACATAATATCTTTCCATATAACACTTTATATGGTGCCATATGAATACGTGAATAGAATATATTGTTATAAGAAATTTCCAAAATACGTAAATACTTATCCCACATACATTGAAAGTCTAGTGAACAAGACCTCAACATGTACTCCAAAGTTGGAATTGTCCGTTCTGATTGTCAATTAGTTTGGAGGTGGTAGCCTATCCTCAAACAAAGATCAGTATCTAGGGCCTTCTAAAGACCTTTCCAGAATTATTATGGAAAATGGGGATCATGATCAGAAACAATTGATAATGGTATACCATGATGTCTTACTACTTCATTAATATATAGTCTTTCTAAACGTTCAAGTGGTAAATCTTCTCATTATAACCTGAAAATGTGTTGATTTTGTAAGATGATCAATAGTGACCCATATCACATTATTCTTTCTTGGAGTCTTTGGTATCCCCATGAAAAATTATATCATAATATCATCCTATTTCCACATAAGAATAGGAAGGGGTTGAATGACTCCCCCAAGATGTTGCTTTCCAGCCTTCACCTGTTGACAAACCAAACATCTCAACACATAACCAGCAATCCCCATCTACATGTTTTCCTAAAAAAAATGTTCCTTTAGTTCTTTATAGATATTTGTTATAATAGGTTTTATAGAGAAATTATACCTATGATCATCATCTAATAGTTCCCTCTTTAGCTCAGGAATAGCGGGAACACAAAGCCTCTTTCCAAATTTCAAAATGCCACCTTTATATATGAACTCAATCAACTTCCCATCATTTATAGAATTAATTTTATTTTGAAACTCCTCATCATCATCCTAAAAAGTTTTTATACTTTTTTTAAAGAGTTTTTGGAAACCATTTAAAAAAGTAGTGATGTATTACCTTCCTTGATAATTCCCATATCCATTTTTACCAGATCCATGAACATAGGATCCCTTTCAACTCTCATCCTTTTTCAAATTCTATGGTCCACTATACTCAAAGAGTCTTCCACCTTATTTTCCTTCCCTATGTGGCAGTGTATTGTGCAATCATAATACTTGATTATCTCAATCCATCTCCTTTGTCTCATGTTGGTTTCTTTATATGAGAATATATATTTCAAAGTCTTATGATCTGTATATATCTCAAATTTTGATCCATAGAGGTAATGTCACCAAATATTCAGAGAAAATACAACCTCTGCTAACTCAAGATCATGAGTTGGATAATTTTTTTCAAGAATTTTTAACTTCCTATATGCATAAGCAATCAATCTATCATTCTGCATAAGGACACAACCAAGTCCTTTTGTTGATGCATCACTATAGATCAAAAATCCATCACACCCTGATGGTAGAGTCATGATTGGAGCAGTCAATATATTCTATTCAATTATTTAAAACATTATTCACATTCATTTTCCCATAAGAATATAACACATTTTTGTGTGATCTTGGTCATTAGTTTGGCTAAACAGGGAAATGTTCTAAACGAAACACCGATAATAATATACTAAATCAATAAAACTACGTACCTCAGTTATTTTCATTGGAGTAGGACATTCTTGAATATGCTTTTTCTTTGAAGGATTAAAAGATATTCCATAATTAGAGACAATGTGGCCAAGAGAGGAAATTGATTGAATCCAAAATTCACACATTCTAAAATTCCAATAAAATTCATTTATTTTAAGAGTCTTCAGAATAGTTCGCAAGTGACTTTCATGACCTTCATAGATTTTATATTATACCAAGATATCATCAATAAAAACCACCAAAAAGTCATCAAGATATTACTTGAAAACTCTATTTGTTATATCCATGAAAATAGATAGTTCATTAGTCAGTTTAAAAGGCATAACTATAAAATCATAATGCCCTTACCTAATTCAAAATGCTTTTTTGGAATGTCTTCCTTCCTAAAAAAATGATATCCATATCTAAGATCAATCTTAAAAAAATACTCAGATCCATGAATTTGATCAAATAAATCATCAATGGGAGGTATGGGGTATTTATTCTTTATTGTTATATCATTGATCTCCCTATAGTCAATGCCCAACCTCATAGACCCATCATTCTTCTTAACGAAAAGAATAGGGGATCCCTTTAGAGAAACACTAGGGAGAATAAATCCTTTATCACTCAATTCCTTTAATTTTTTCTTCATTTCCACTAACTCCACAATGGCCATTCTATAAGGTGTCTTTTATATGGGCCTTGAACCAGGAATTAAGTCAATAGAAAACTCAATTTTCTGCTCTAGAGGATTCCCATGTAAATCATCTAGAAATGCATCAATTCATTCTTTCATTATATGCACATATTAAATTTGATGATTTATTTCCTTGCCCAGAGATATTGGGTTCTCATCATCCCCAATAATTAATTTCATTAGAGTTATTGGGGGTGAATCTAGATGAGAATCAGATGGAGATGTTTTTTCCATTAATATAATGGATTCCACATCATCCTCAAAAATTGAAACCTCGCCCCGTGAAATAAATGTTTTTCATCATGGTTCGAAAGATAATGTATACCAAAAATTATATCAAAGTCAATCATGGGTATGAATATAAAATCAACAGATAAATCATGTATGTACTCCATAATGGGGATTGTCTGACATAACTTTTTTACAATGATACTTCCCATAATATTTTTTGACTAAAAACTCCCTTATTAAATCTAATTGTAAATATCTAATTTTCATGGAAAATTGGTATGATAGGAAAGAATGATACAATCCAGAATCAAATAAAGCATTGGATAAGTTTGATGAAACTATTAATGTACATTCCACCACTTCTTTTGGAACTTAAACCTCCATAGTTATGACCGTGTAAGCATGGAATTTCTCCCTTTTCCTTCTTTAGGGAACATTTACCTAATGCTTAGGACAATCATGTGCATAATGTCCCATCTCCCTGAAATTGTAGTATTTAATTTTGGTAGCTTCTTTCTTCCCCTTACAATCCTAAGATAGGTGTCCTTTTTCTTTACTCTTGTAATATACTCTCATTCCATTTATGAAAATGCCACAATGTTTCTTCCCACAATTACTACAGGATGGAATTTCAACCATTCCCCTTTACCCCATTTCATTATTTCCTTTTCCAAAGTCTTCATCACCCCTCTTCATCTATTGTTTTCTATTAAAGTCATAAGACATAGAAAATTACTTTTCTTTCTTGATAGCACTTGAGACTATATCTTCATATAATGTGAAACTTTAGGAGACTAGAGCCCTTTGGAAGAATGATTTTAAACCATTAATGAATTGATCAATTTTTTCTCATTGGATTACGTATGTAGTCCGCAGAATTCCTTTCCATCATTATAATGATGGCTTCATACTTGGCAACATTTTCATCCTCCTACTCCCTTAGTTTCAAGAATTTCCTCTCCATATCTGCTCGTTATTCACGAGGGAAATGTTTTTTCTAGGAATATTTCATTAAAATCCCTCCATTCCATGTCTTCTATTTCTCCCCACTCCTTTGTGTTTTGGACTAACGACCACCACTGATCCGTATCTCCTGATAGATGATAAACTACCATGAAAACCTTATCTCTTTCATTAAATCCCAAAGTGAGAAATATATTCTCTAGGGAACATATCCACTGGTCTTATACAGACGGGTTTGTAGTCCCATTGAATGATGGATGCTGTTGTCGCATAAATTGATCTAATATAGTTCCACCACGTGGGGGATCTGGATGCTCCATAGGGGTAAGGTTGTTATTCACAACTTGAGTAAGTTTTCTAGTATAGTTATAAGTTTCTCAACACTAGTCACATCACCATATCCAACATCATTATCTTACATCATATGGAAATCCCTACATGGGACACACGTGTTCGTGCAGTTTCCATTCCTTCCACTAGGCTTCATTTTTAAATAATGGAATACACTAGATTAGTGTATGATTCAAAATGTATAATGTCAATTTAGAAAAAAAATACATATAATAAATTGGAATTCAATACGTAGATAATATTGTAATAATAAACATGGTATCTTTGAGGAAAAATTTACATTTAAATCCTTCACAATGGATTGTACAGAAAATGTGAATTATCCAAAGAAGACCCCCTATGAGTGTCAATACCAGGAGTGCGGAAAAGCCCATTATCATGCACTAGGATACCCTGATCCAATATTGAAACTCTTTGTCGGAGTTTTCACTCCTAGGTACATCTGTGTGAGAGCCACGACTACCATTTTGTATCTATATAGGGATGCATTTTTTTAGAAAGATCCACATAATCTATTCCTTAACAAAATTCAGGACATTCTTGTATGTTTTTACTGAAATAATACCTTAGGGATTTGTTCCCTAATCTACATTTTCTACACTAGTTTCCATGTTTGCTACTTACCTTCCTTTGATACCAACTGTAAGGACCCAATGCCAGTTTCCCTGAGCCGGATCCTTATTTGATAACATTGTCATATAAACAAGGAATATGCATCTCGAAGGACTGAGTAGTTTAGTATTATTGGAAACAAGATATATAAATAGGTTCAATATTACAACATGAAAAGAAATACAACATAGAATCTCGTTAGACAACATCCATAACTCCTAGGTTATTTCGGAATTTAATTCATAATAAAAATATTCATATCCTGAGAAAATGAAACATAAGAAAAGTGTGAGATCAAAAGATCAGTAAGTGTAAGAAATGAAATAAAATATATATAAACATTAAACATGTTGAATAACTAAAAACAAATGCCTTTAAAAAATAATAAACTCGAACACATGATGATAGGAATAAGAGCTGAGTAAATAATGCCATAATAAAATGTAATCATGGTTATTCTATTAGTCAAATAACCATATGAACCATCAATACTATTTTCATAATGAGGGAATGAATAATTCAATACATCATAACCATACTATAAAGGCCTCGTTCCAAGACCATAAATAATCATTTTGTCCAGGCCTTGTGCCAAGACCGTAGTTTGTATCATGAACCTACCGATGAACTGATTGGCTATGGCAGGCCCCACCTAAGACTTTCTATGTCCAATGTATTCCTCATATTAATGGGGATAAATATAATCAACTTACACATTCATACTAAAACTAATATATGAAATGTAAATAACTTTTCCCGAACATTAAGGATAAACACTAACCATTCAGAGTAAATTGATGAATGGTTTTAAGATAGCACATCCACAGTCAAAATAATAATAAAAAATAAATTAAATATTTTAGATGATAAAATGAAATATTAATCTCAATAATACATAAAAATCAACAATTGTGTTGAAATAGATGAAGATACTCTTATAAAATCTTCGAGTAATTCTTGAGATAAATAATCTTTTACGTTGAAAAGAAGAGTTCTTTTGGGTACATATTTGTATAAAACATTAAGTGAAGTAAGATATTATTTTAAATATAAAATTATTGATTTTATAAACATAATGGTTTCCAAAAATATATTATAGAGTACCCTTGAGAAAAGGTAAGAATTTGAGAAATTCCCTTGAATCAGGCTTGTATAATAGAAACAGTTTTGAAAGTTCCTTTTAAAACATGTAACTATCCATAAAATAAGGAAGGATTATGGTTTGTGTACATATATATAAAAATAAAAAATAATTTATTATGAGTACATAATAATACATACAAATTTCATTGAGGTAATTCGACAATGAAAGTAACCTGAATGAAAATGGATGTTCGGGTGAAAAAACACCTACCTTAAGTCTGAATGTGTTCCGCTTTTGAACTTAAGGTCCTAAATAATGAAATTATAATTATTAATAACTTATTTAAGAACCTATTAGACATGTTTTTATTTTATTATAATTATTTTTAGTTCATTTCTGTCATTATGGATAGGTTATAATATTGATTTCTGTCGTTCTGGAGTGTTCGTTTACTTGACCGGTTCACTTGTTTTTAAGTAATGGAGTTCATGTGGAATTGATGTAAATATACAGAATTGAAATTAAATATTTTTTATGAACATAAAAACTATTAATGGTAATTTCAATTATTTGGTTAAATGGAAATAGGATGAATCATTAGATGAAATATTAATGACATTCACTTAGATTATTTTAGCGGTATTTTGATTATTAGGAACTAGTTTGGTCATATGATTTAATAATATGTAAGTATAATGGTTCATGAATATGAATTAGGTTATAATACATATATTATAGTCTGGTTAAACCATTAAAATGGTTTCATGACTAGTAATGAATGAGAAATTGAAGAATGAAACTTCGTCGTCCACGAAGGATATAAATTGGAACCTCAGGGACGTTGATTTCATTTATAAAATAAAAGGTAGAGAGTAAGAATATTGATGATGATTATTCAATTAATATGATATAATTATAGTATATATATGATACTATATTTATCATGGTAATTTTTATAGAGGAGGTGAGTATAGGATAAAAAAAGAAGATAAATTGAAATGAAACTAAATGAAAAAGAAGGGTGCTTTACCTCTTGAAATAACCTCCTTAAGGGAAGGGGTTTTGGTATTTTGGAAAGACCAAGATATTGTTGCAAGCGATCAGTTAATAGGGAAGGGTATTTGGGAAGAACACTGAAGAGCATCATGTCTTATATGAGTGAAGAGAAGAGGGTGTGATGGAGGGTTTTTATAGTGGAGGAGAGGAGTGGATTTGGAATATTTTACTCATTATTTTATTATTTTCCAAAAGAAAATCAATAATTCTATTTCATGTGAACCCTAATAGTAATAAGTGAATGTGAGTTTGAAACAAGTGTCCTTGAATCACTCATGATGTCATAAATAGTGTATTTAACTGATAATTTGAATATACAATATTTTACTGTATTTCAATATTCATAAAAAATTCATGAATTTCAGAAAAATCCCCAAAATTCACCCCTAACATTTTTTATGTGTAGAATTCAAAAATGAACTCCATTTTTCAAAACAATTTTCTAAATATTATTAACTTTTTTTAAATAAAATCATAGTTAATTAAAAAAAATGACAATTTTAAAGGTATAATTAGTTTTATATCACACAAAAAAATTAATTAAGATCTGATTATCTTATTACCTGAAGAGAATAAAATAATATCACTATTTACTATTCATAAGGGTCATATAACTATTTACATTACTATTCATAATGGTATGTTACTATTCACCAAAAATCAATTTTGTTCTATTAGACTCCAAACGACTTAATGATCACAACTCTAGATGAACTTTTTTCCAAATTCAAAACATTGAAGTGGAATGTTTATGTTTAATGGAAAGTTTATAGTGTTACTCTATAAATTTTTGTTTGATAGAGACTTACTGCTTCATGCAATACAGGCTATCTAATGAATAGAAAGTATTTAAGAGAAACAAACCATAAAATGCTTGGGTTGTTACATTATTCCCTTACTAGAAGGAACACAATTCAACCTGTAATTAATTTCCTCTATATAAAATACGACCATATTAGAGATCATGAATATGGATAGATTATAAAATTCAGGAGCACACATGTTTGACTTGGTTCACCTACACTAGGATACATATTTGGAGCATACAATCAAAATTGTGTTGCTATAATCATAATCCACTATAACTCACTATTTATTATAGATACAATGTTTAGGTAACATCACCCCTCACCAATGGTCAATAACATTATATGTTAAATTAATATAACTTATCATTGGAGGTCACTCCATGTCCTCCTCCTCTATACAAAAATTTGGAGAAGATTGTCACGACCCATCGTCGGGGCCTGTGCCGTGACTACCCCAAGCCCGCCTTCCATAGGCCTGGGGCTAGTGACTATCACCAAAGGCGAATCCCTGATAAAAGGGAAGAAATTTCCTTTAAACCTGTAAAACAAACAGTCTGAACACAAGTAGTAGAAGCAGCAAGAACTAATATTGAAAAGAAAGATTTGATGAATGTAAGTGGGAAAGTATACAAACCCAACTGAACAACAAGTACAAGTACAAGTAAAAAGGGAAAACAACTCATGGATCATCCACCGTGGAATCCTACCTGAAGGGTAGGTATAGATCTAGAAAAACTAGTCCTTGAGATATGTCCCATCTAGTCCAGCTTCGAGCAGCCTCTCGTCTGTCACCCTCATCCTCGATCACTGCTGACCGTCATCTGCACAGAACACAACACGGTTCGGGTGAAGCCTGCATATGAGTGAGTATAAAAATTCTCAGTAGGGGACCCGAGACCCCAGAAGGTCTCCTAGAATCCACTGTAGAATAAAACAAAATAGTAAGATATAATCACGACGTATCAACCAACCCTACTTAGGTATATATTACTATACATATAACTATGTTACCAATCACAGTCCGACTACAACACTCGATCCCAAGAACAACCCATTCCTAAAAGGAAGTAAAGTCAATCATCTTAATGATTACGATTGAAAGACAAGACTCATCTCACACAGGTATACAACTCATGTAGAGGGGTAGATATGATTAGTTTTATCCACTGAATCATCTCCTCTGTCGAACCCATATAGGATCCTGGAACAGTATCAGCACTATCAAACCCACGAAGGATCCTAATATAGAAGTAATCACTGTAAAACCCATGGAGGATCCCAATCTAGTACCGTAACTGTAAAATCGACAGAGGATCCTAGTATAGTATTGTCACTGTCAAACCCACGGAGGATCCTGGTTAAGTATCATCGCTGTCGAACCCACAGAGGATCCTGGTACAGTAGTAGGTTCACGTAGGATCCTATCATCTCAGTCGCAGCCAACCTTAGGGTTCCCACACACAAGATGATCAATTCCAAAAAGGTCCACTCTTCAAGCCAAGTGTTGATACATCAACTACCATTAATTATTTAGTTGATGTATCTTGTAGTTCTGTATCATCATAAGGAACCCAACGCGATAGACGACGCATCAATTGGACGCCTGGTCTGTGAGTTATTGGCATTTCCATTCTAGGGTCCCAGTTGGTTTTTAGGTCTAAACCAACTCAGACATACCCCATCTGCGTCCAAACCTCATGTGGATTATTCCAAAGGAACTGAATTGCTACAAGAATTACATCATCGTAGACGGTTCGTCAAATGGACACCCGGGGCGGCCTGACACGAATAGGCGACCTGACCCAAGGGTGGCCCGGCCGAGGGCAGCCCAGACAATGGCGGCCCGACCCATGGTGGCCCGGCCTGAAGGTGGCCCGACCCGTGGTGGCCCGGCCGAGGGCAGCCCCACCCGTGGTGCCCCAGCTGAGGGCGGCCCAGCCGAGGGAAGCCCAGTCAAGGGTGGCCTGGCCCATGGAAGGCCGGCCTAGGGTGGCCCGTCCTATCCATTCCTAGGAGGGGAGTCGCTCACCCTCTCACACCTTAATGGATTTACCATTCTGGTCTGAGCCCAATCGGCACTAGGTGGTGCATGTCCAACTCCAACGGGACCCGACGGGGTCCCGTACCTTCCGTCATGCCCAAGTGGCCAACCGCTTTAGCTCCACGGCGACTGGCCCGACCATCCGCCGTTGCACCTCCACCGCGACACGATGGTGCGACGACACCGTCCCACCCCTACCGCGGCCCGGTTTAGACGTGACCCTCGGCTCCACCGCACGGCGCGACGGCGCCGCATGCCTCTACTGCGGCCCGTCGTGGCCGTGGCTCTCCTTCCATGTGGAACGACGGTGTCACACCCTCTTTGCGACCTGGAGGCCTTGCACCGCCAGTTTTTTGCACGGTTCACCTCCATCATCAACAACAAAGAGAAACCCAAGATGGAGGGTCAGGCCATGTTTGTGCGGTCTGAGCCCTCCTCATTATGGTGTTTCCATTCGGCATAAATAATCCAAGGTTTGAACGACGAAGAACAATTATAATAATCGCACTAAAATCCCTACCTTGAGTTCGGTGGTCATTGATAGAGTTGCGGTAAGTCGGGCATCGTCCAATTGACTTTGAGAAGCGTCTGGTGTAGGAGACTGAGGAATAATCCTCTTTGGAATTATTTGCGGTCGGCCACATTTCTTTTGACTCGGTCGAAGATCAAAGGAGAAGTTCGTCATTCTTCGGTGGTTCTTCGTTGGAAGGCTGAAGCTCCCCTCTATCAAGATTCCCCAAAAGATCATGCCAACCACAAAAATAATAAAGGAAGCTCTCTATTAATTTTTTAGCACAAAAACACAAAGTTGTGTTTATATTAAATGAGGAAAATCATTTAATTAATGGTAGGAATGGTTAAAATTCAAAAGTTAGAGGAGTCGAGGAGTTTCAATTAATAATGGGGACTTAATGGGGGTTAGAGGAGTTTAAAGCCCACGTGGGACCCACCTTATAATATCTTCCCAAGGTAGGTTATGCATGGGTGGGCCCCACCTCCAACCTCCCCATGGAGGATTAAACTGCCATAAATAAAAATAAAGTTATCTCTTTATTTATATTCCTTTTAATTAAAAACCCCCAAAATCTAACATTTATTCTCATTAGAACGCAACTGCGGTGAAGGTCCCCTTAAGAGAATACCGTCACTGCAAGTTCAATGGTGCCCTTAGATTTCAATTCCGTGCACTGGTTCAAAAGATATAAAATACTGCATGTACGTTTACAGAATGTACCCGAACAAAACATTAGAAATTGATTTCGGGCACACCGGGCCTCAAAATCAAGTGCTGTCAGAAACTGCGGACTCGTAAATTTCCCATGTATATAAAAAAAATTCCAAAAAATTTCTGTATCTTTACATTCTCCCCACCTCAGGGATTTATGTCCCCATAAGATATAACTCACACTATGAGAAAAAATGGGGGTACTGAGCACGCATCTGATCCTCCCGCTCCCAAGTGCTCTCCTAGAGGTTCCCAGGCATCTAATGAACACGCACCAGAGGTATCAACCATACACATTGGACCAGCTCCTATCAATCCTCAATCTCCACTTGAACCTCTTTAAAAGTCTCCTCATCATCGATGTCTAGATCCCCATGGTCGATGATGTGGGATGAGTCGTGCAAATATCTCCTTAGCTAAGATACATGGAAGACATCATGCACCCGATGAAATTGAGGTGGAAGAGCTAAGCGGTAAGCTACCTCGCTTACTCTAATGACGACCTAGAAAGGTCCGATTATTTGGGGAGATAAATTTCCACCACGGCCAAATCTCCATAGACCTCTTCGAGATGAGACCCATAGAAAGACGTGGTCGCCATCCTCAAACTCCAGTGGTCTCCTTTTCCTATATTCATAGGGTTTCTACCTACTCTGTGAAGTCTTCATCCGCTCCTGGATGATCGACTCCTTCTCCATCGTAGCCTGCACCATCTTTGGTCCCAGAAGTGCTAACTCCCCTGGGTCAGTCCAGCACAAAGGTGATATGCAAGGTCGGCTGTACAGTGCCTCGAAAGGTCCCACCACGATGGTGGAGTGGTAGATATTGTTGTACGGAAACTCTACCAAGGGTAAGTGATCCTCCTAGCTACGTCCAAAGTTGAGGACGCATGCACAGAGCATGTCCTTGAGAGACTGAATGGTCCTCTCGGTCTAACCATCTGTCTGAATATGGAAGGTGGTGCTCAGACGAATCTATGTCCCGAAAGCCTCCTGTAATTCCTTCCATGGCCGTGAGGTGAAATGAGCATCAAAATTGGAGATGATTATTGATGGCACACCATGAAGATGCACGATCTCCCACATGTAAAGCCATCCCAAGCTCTCTAATGAACCCTTATCTGTAATCCATAGAAAGCGGGTAGACTTGGTGAGTAGGTCGACCATCACCTAGATAGAGTCATGTCCTCTGGATGTACGTGGAAGTCCCATTACAAAATCCATGGATATTCTGTCCCACTTCTACTCTGGGACCTCTAAGGGATGAACCAAGCCTACTGGAACCTGGTGCTCTGCCTTCACTTGCTAACAAGTGAGGCATCGAGAGACAAACTACGCTACTACCTTCTTCATACCTGGCCACCAGTGCTGTCATCGGAGGTCCTAATACATCTTGACCAGACCTGGATGTACTACTAGATGAGTTGTGTGGAACTCCTTCAACACTTACTCTTGATGTGCTACTGTCACCATGGTACGTCCTCTGAAGAGGATGACGTGCTCCCCACCTTCATAAAATCTATCAGGTGCCTGCCCTGTGGATATATAAGAACATCGCGTCTCACAGTCAGTGTCCCCATGCTGCGCTCCCAGACTCACTAAAGATGTGGAGGAGTGACTGTAATAGACTGTAGAAAGGCTACTCTATCTCGATCCACAAAGGATATCTACAACACAGCTAGCTGCTCTGTCACTTCTTTTAGCAGCTGAATGCCTGATCACCTACTGAGAGCATCTGCTATAATGTTCCCCTTCCAAGAGTATACACTATCTCAAAGTCATAGTCATAAAGGAACTCACGACAACACCGATGTCTCAGGTTCAGGTCCTTTTGGGAGAAGATGTACCTGAATCAATGGTAGTCAGAGTATACTGTAAAATACTCACCCATCAGATAGTTCCACCACATTATCAAGGCAAAGACCACAGCTACTAACTCAAGGTCATGGGTAGCATAGTTCTGCTTGTGTTGTCTCAACTACTGAGAACCATAAGCGATCAATACTCTCTCCTGCATTAGGACACACCCAATTCTGGTCCCTGATGCATCACAGTAAACTACGTACTCAACAACCTCCTCTGGTAGCCTCAATATGGGTGCACTAGTCAACCTCTTCTTCAACTCCTAAAAGCTCTGCTGGCATCTCTCTGACCACACGAAGGGTTTCCCCTTCTTAGTCAATGCTGAATGTGGTGCTGCAACTCTGGGGAAGTCTGGCACAAATCTTTGATAGTACCCAACCAGTCCCAGAAAAATCCGTAATTCTATCACACTCTTGGGTAGCTCCCAAGCAAGTACTGCCTCGATCTTTGCTGGATAGACTACAAATCCAGCCTCTAAGATGACATGTCCCAGAAAGTGTACCTCTTATATCCAGAACTGGAACATCAAGAGTTTACCATAAAGCTGGTGCTCTCGGAGTGTGTCCAGTAGTACCCACAAATGGTAGGCGTGATCCTCCTCAGAAGCTGAGTAGATCAAAATGCCATCGATGAAGACTACCATAAAGTGATCATGGTATGGATGAAAGATGTTGTTCATGAGTCCCATGAACATTGCTGGTGCGTTGGGTACGCCAAATGGCATAACCAAGAACTCGTAGTGGCCATACCAGCACCTGAAGGCCGTCTTCTGTACATCCTCATCCCGTACTCTGAGATGGGGATAGCCCAACTGAAGATCTATATTTGAGAACTAATGTGCTCCCTTTAGCTGATTCAAGAGGTTGCCAATCCAAGAGAGCGGGTACTTGTTCTTCACGGTCACCTGGTTCAGACTCCAATAATCAACACACAACCAAAAGATCCCATCCGCCTTCTTGGAAAATAGAATCGGGGCTGCCTAGGGAGAAACCCTGGGTCGAATGAATCCCTTCCCCTACAAGTCCTCCAATTGTACCTGCAGCTCACGAAGCTCAGTTGGAGCCATCTGTTATGATTGAGTAGATATAGGTGTCATCCCAGGGTATAAGTCTATGTATAAGTCCACCTCTCTACGAGGAGGTAGTCTTGGGACATCGTCAGGGAAAACATCCATGTACTGATCCAACACAACAGGAAAACTCAGACTCTACACATCAACCGCTCTAAGGATGAGACTAGCCAACTGATGTGTGATCAGCTGCCCCCTCCTCTGTGTAAGTCAATATTGTACTTCAAAGGCTCCCTTCTCTCTGTTCTTCTCATCAGCATGATGGGTCGGGTAGTCACGAGCCATGTGACCCTACCCGCCGCATGCATAACACTGCATGTTCCTCGCATGGAAGACTCTATCTCGTGTGCCCCGCACAACCGAACATGTATCATGGGGTCACCCACCTGATGACCTAGTCTTCTTGGACCTCTGTGACATCTGTCTAATGCTGGTTACAGAAGACTCCAGTATGTGTCACCCTGTGGTGGGTCTCGCTGCTGGTGACTGCTCAGTACGAAAACTCTCCACAAGAAGGCCTCGCTCCAACACCCCTGCCTATATTAGGATGCTGAGAGAGATCATCGATGCCCAAATCTCATGTATGAGTCCCTACTCGAAGGATTGTTCCTTGAAGAATGAGTCTCGTACCATATTCGTGGATTAGTGCAAGAGGTTAGTGAACCTCACAGAGTACTGAGCTACCGTCATGCTACCCTGCTGTAGAAGCAGTAACTCCTGTATCCTCACCGCACAAAGGGTGGCAGGAACAAACTCTGACCGGAAGAGACTCTTGAAGTCTTCCTAGAGTATTGATGCCTCTTCATGCACCTGGAGCATTAGGCTCCACCATCTGCCTACTGCTGCATGAAGGAGACTCACGACAAAGATCACCATGAGGTTGGATGGTTTCCCTAAAAATATGAAAACTCTCACAACAGCCTCCAGCCAATCCCTAGATTCCTGTGGGTCCATCTCTCCCCTGAACCTGGGTGGCCTCTGGAGCTGGAACTCATGCAACACACTCAGATGGCATGCACTCTCTGCTGCTAGAGCTAGTGGTATCAGTGGCCCAGCGGATAGTGGTACCACTTGTACCTCCACTGTGATGGGGCCCTGCACAGAGGCCTCGTCGCTTGGTGGGATACCATCTTGTACGAATCTCGGGCACCCTAGATGGATGCCTACGTGGGGCCATCGTGAAAAGAAATTGGTGCACCACTTTCAAAACAATGTACATGGTGAGCGGACACAAAGTAATCATGATGGAAAATTTTCAAAGGAAACACACACGCAATCAGTGTTTTCGTGCACTGAGTCGGAAGTCAGAAGTCAGAGTCCTAGTGTATGGATACATCGGCCGCCGCACTAACACCAATTTCCCTAATCTGATAACCACTCCCAAAAAACTTAACACTATTGCCATTAAAATAATCAGAGTCCATGTTCTAGTGTAGAATCCACTTCTCTGATACCAATTTTTCACGACCAGTCCTCAGGGCTCGTGCCGTGACTACCCCAAGCTCGTCTTCCGTAGGCTAGGGGATGGAGACTATCACCAAAGATGAATCCCTGATAAAAGGGAAGGCATTGCCTTTAAACATGTAAGACACATAGTTTGAACACAAGAAGTAGAAGAATCATGTACTAATATAGAAAATAAGGATGTGCTAAAAGTAAGTGGGCCATTATACAAACCCAACTGAACAACAAGTACAAGTACAAGTAAAAATGTAAAACAGCTCCTGGATCATCCACCGGGGAATCCTACCTGAAGGGTAGGTACAGATCTCGAACAACCTATCCCTGAGGTACGTCCCATCTAGTCCAGCTCCGAGGAGATTCCCATCTATCACCCTCAGACTCGATCACTGTTGACTGTCATCTACACAGAACACAACAAAGTGCGGGAGAAGCCCATGCAGGGGTGAGTATAACAATACTCAGTAGGGGACCCCGAGACCCCCAAAGGTCTCCTAGAATCCACTAAGGAATTAACCAAAATAGTAAGATACAATCACAAAGTATCAACAAACCCTACATAGGAATATATTCCCATATATATACCTAAGTTACCAATCACAGTCCATCTCCAACACTCGAGCCCAAGAACAAACCATTCCACAAAGGAAGTAAAGTCAATCATCTCAATGATAACGACTAAAAAATAAGACTCAGCTCACACAGGTATACAACTCACGTAGAGGGGTAGATATGATTAGTTGTAGCCACTAAATCATCTCCTCTGTCAAAACTACATAGGTTCTTGAAATAGTATCATCACTGTCGAACCCACGGAGGATCTTGGTACATAAGTTATCATTATCGAACCCATGGAGGATCCCGGTCCAGTACTATCACTATCTAACCCATAGAGGATCGTGGTACAGTATCGTCACTGTCGAACCCAAGGAGGATCCTGGTATAATATCGTCACTGTTGAACCCACGGAGGATCCTGGTAGAGTAGTAGGTCCATGTAGGATCCTATCATCTTAGTCACAGCCAGCCTTAGGGTTCCCACACACAGCACACTCGATTCCAGGAGGGTCCGCTCCTCGAGCCAAGTGCTGATACATCAACTACCATGATGTCTTGAGTTTATGAATCCCATAGTTCTGTCCCATCATAAGGAACCCAACGCGACAGATGCAGCGTCAATCGGACGCCCGATCTTTGAGTTATTGGCCTTTCCGTTCCAGGGGCCCAGTTGGTTTTTAGGTTCAAACCAAATCATCCATACCCCAACTATGTCCAAACCTCATGTGGAGTATTTGAAAGGAACTGAATTTCTCTAAGCGTTCTATCTCCATAGGAGGTTCATCAAACAGACACCCGTAGCCCAAGATATGGGCGGAAAAGTGAAATGGTTCAAACTAGGTCTGGGTCCGGTTCGGCCCAGCTAGACCGACCCGACTCGACTCGGTCCGTACTGGGGTCCGACCCCAGTCTGAGGTAGCGGCCTGGCCTGAAGGGGCAGCTCAGCCCAAAGAGGTGACCCGACCCGAGGGCGGCCCGGCCGAAGGCAGCCCTGCCCGTGGCGGACCGGCCGAGGGGGGATCGGTAGAGGGGGGCCCGACCTGTGGCGGCCCAGTCGAGGGCAGCCCGACCTAGCCGCGCCCCCGGGGGGGGGGGGGGGGGGTGGCGCCGCCCCTAGCACCCGAATGGATTTTCCATTCGGGATTGAGCCGAACCAGCATAAGGTAGTGCCGGTCCAACTCCCGCATGAACCTGATTGGGTCCCACACCTCCCTGCTGGCCTGAGCGGCCAGCCGCTTCGGCTCCACGGTGGGCGGCCGGCCCGGCACCCCTTCCGCCACGAGACGGTGCCATAGTCCTTCTGGCCTCCGTGTGGCGCGACAACACTGCGGTCCTGCTGCCCTTTTCACGGCGCGACGATGTCGTGCCACCATTTCCACGACCAGGTTTGGCCGTGGCCCTCGGCCCCTCTGCGTGGCATGACGGCTCCGTGCACCTCCACCACGACATTACGATGTTGTGCCCTCTTTGTGACCCGGTGGCCTTGCACCGCTGGTTATCTTCGCGGTCCGCCTCCATCATCAACAAAAAATAACAACTGAAGAGGGTGGGTTGGGCCGTGTTCGTGCGGTCTGAGCCCTCCCCGTTATGGTGTTACCATTCAGCATAAATAATCTGAGGTTTCAAAGATGAATAACAAGAAAAAAATTCATCTAAAACCCCTAAAATGAGTTTGGTGGTCATTGACAAAGTCACAGTAAGGTGGGTGTAGTCCCGTTGATGTCGAGAAGAATCCAGGGTATGAGACCAAGGAAGAAGCATCGTTGGCATTCTTCGCAGTCGACCCCTTTTCTTTTGACTCGGTTGAAGATAAAAGGAGAAGTTCACCGTTCTTCGGTGGTTCTTCATTGGAAGGATGAAGCTCCCCTCTCTCAAGCTTCCCCAAAAGATTATTCCAACCAAAAAAAATAATAAAGGAGGCACTCTATTAATTCTTTAGCACAATAACACAATGTTGTGTTTAATTAAATGAGGCAACTCATTTTATTAATGGCAGGGAATGGTTCAAATTCAAATGTTATAGGATGTGGGGACTTCCAATTAATAATGGGGAGTTAAAGGAGGGTTAGAGGAGTTTAAAGCCTATGTGGGCCCCATCTTATAATATCCTCCCAAGGGAGGTTTTGCGCAGGTGGGCCCCACCTCCATCCTCCCCTTGGAGGATTAATCCGCCACAAATAAAAATAAATCTATCACTTTATTTTTATTCTTTTTAATTAAAACCCCCAAAATCTATCTTCCATTATCATTAAAACGCAACAGCGGTGAAGGTCCCCTTAAGCGAATACCGGCATTGAAAGTTCAACGGTGCCCTCAGATTATAATTTCGGGTACCGGTTCAAAATATATAAAATCCTGCACATATGTTTACTGAACGTAGCCGAAAAAATCATCAGAAATTGACTCCTGGAACACCGGTCCTTGGAATCAAGCACCGTTTGAAATTGCAGACTAGAAAAATTCCCATGTATTTTTTTTAAAAATATTCATGGAATTTATGGGTCTTTAAAAAGTTATTAGTTTATATACATTCAGGTCTTTTTCTTAGTTTAATAACATGAACTTCATTTGATTTGTTGTAAAAGATATGCTCAGAGGATGTTGGATAAAATAAAAATATTACAAATGTTTAAAGGTGGAAACTTTACATTTGTATTTTTGAAGCAATTGCAAGATATAATCTGAGAAAAAAGTTGAAGATCCCCCAACCCCATCATAAACACCCTTGTTTACAAGCGCATCCACAAGAGTATTGGCTTCACAAAAATTTTGAGTGATCTTGTAGTTCATTGAGAAGAGAAGATTTAGGCAATGTTCCCATTTAATATTCAGCTTCCAAGAAAGGTGAACCTACCCATTCCTGACTGCCTAGACAATAGTAATGGAATCACATTGAAACCAAATATTATTAATAACTCTTTGTCAGTCAATTATTCATAATTAAATCAAACCCATCATATCTACATCAAGTGCTATTTTAGTTCCACATGGTTCATAATGAAACTCCAAAACACCCCCTAAAACATATTTGAAGATGATACAATATCCAGCAAGCCATGGGTTTGCTTTAGAAGCTCCATTAAGGTTACATTTAACCCATCCAGCATGCGGGGGACACCATCAAACGTTTCAAATGTAATGGGGAGGAGGAAAGTACAAGGGAACCTTTAGATGTCGCAACATATAAAAATCAGCAACAAAGTTCGTATAGAACTCAGAATGCATTGAGTTGGCATTCTTAGTGGCTGAAAGAATGTCAGAAATCATAGCTCTGATATTGAAGCGCACTCTATCATGTAAGGCCTTATTCCAACCCCTCAAAATCACATGTACCAGCTCGGAGTATGGATCTTGAAGAAGAATGGTAATCTTCTTTGACAAATAAATGTTTCGAAATGTGAACAGGAAGTCATTAATGATACCTTCTTGTGGAGGATGCTGATCAAAGATGTCAAAAAGTGAATGTCAAAGTAAAGAAGTAGTTTGGAAACTAAGGAAGATATGATACAAGTCCTGTCAGTTTGGATACCAAAGAACACATCAAGAATAATGTGAAATTCTAACTTTCTACATGTTACATTTAATAGGAACTTTATTTTAAAAAATTCTCTATAGAATAGTGAACCTGGAAGGTAGAATCCATTCTTTTAGAAATTACCAATCCATTTACAAGTACCATGTAATGTTTGATTGTGGAATGTTTTATAAGAGATATTCCCATTCAAAGTCGGCTCCCTAATGAGCATATCATCCTGACAAGAAAAATCATAGTTTGAAACTGTTTGTTAAATATCATGGGGAAGGGTGTCAAAGCTATCCATTTGGAAATTTATAGAAAATCTATAATCAATATCACAGCTTGATGAATCAATTCTTTCAATGAGTGGTCCTTTGGTCCAATTATCAAAGAAGAACATAAGAGAGGAATTTTCATGGGCCAACCAGTGAGAATCCATGATGATCCTGTGAAAAGTTTCCTTATGACCAGACCAAGTCAAAGATTCCATATATCAAGTGCTTTAATATTTCATCTTGTCAACAAACCTGGATCTAAGAAATGATAAGGCATTTAATTTAGAAGTAAATAATTTAAAAATGAATTTATCTTGGAGATATTGAATAAAAAGTGTCAAATTCGTAATTCTAAGACCCCCAATAGGATAGGGCATGCATCATTGCTTCTATGAAAGTATGATAATCTTTCTCTCTAAGACACTTCCACTCCAAATGAAGTTTATTAGTAAGGAATTGATGGAATTAATAACCATGATATTCCATGTATAAACCATAAAGGAATAAACCATTTTTGAAATAATAACATGCTTGAAAAGATAGATCCATCTAGCCGTCCATATTGATATTCCATTCCAAGAGCCCAGAGTTCTTCTAATCTGGCTCAGAATAACAGTGAAGTGGGAGGCACTTGGTCTGCTCCAAAAAGGGTTACTCCAAGATATGTGAATTGAAGATACCCCTTCCTTATTCCCAACTCGTTGATCACATGAAGGTTATTCTATTATCATAATATAGAACTATTAGAATATGTATCATGATTTCCAAATGTGATGATTCATTGAATTCCAGTGCACAACCTCTAAAATACCCACATATATATTCTTTAATAAAACATCACATAGTAAAAAAATCCATATAATAATTCAAATATAACAATTATTCTTCAATATATTTTTTCCTCTTCACTTCTCCCTAATTTCAGATAGTACTCTTCCTCGTAAAAAAAATTATATATTCTTGATATTACACCCCGAGATTTTGTGATTTTTTTTTCAAATTAATATTTTTTATTTCATTAGAAACATAATTTATATTTTTCTATATTTATCCACTATGTTTGTATCTCATTATATGCAACACACAACACTGAGTTAGCTTTCACTACATGAAAGGATGAGTTTTACCACCTTTTAATGGAACACCTATTTTAGAACTAAATTTTGACAAATATACAATCATTATTTGTAAAAAAAATAATTTTTGAATTAATAATGTAAAAATTATCTTAGGGTGAAATTTTCATATTTTTTTACGGAAATTCATTTTTGATGAATTGTGAAAAATATTGCATTTTAGTTGATAACTACCTTTTCATATAAATAATTATTAATGTTAAATAATATTTTAAATTTACTTAATGATATAATAGAATATATATATATAAATATATATATTAATCCAATATAATTCACTTGAATCATTTTTATATCTAATTTAGATAAAAGACTTAATGAAAATTTGATTATTTTAATTTAAAATACTTGTTTTCCAGCGACGTCTTCAGTATTAGAATTAAACATAATTTTTCTACTTCTAGGAATTGAATTTTGAAAAGTGTAAATAAAAGGATTTAATTATTATAACATTTATAATATAATAATTTCAAAAAAAAAAATCTGACAAAAAAGATTAGTAATAGAAGAAAAAATTAATTACAGTGATTAAGGTAAAATTATGTTTAACAAAAGACAAAACCTTAAACGTAGGGAAAAAATGACCTATATAATTGTACAAAATAAATTTGATTCAAATTTTTCATACATATCCCATGTTGGTTATATTTTTATGAGTTATTGGGACATATATTAATTAATGTGATTTATATAATAAGTTAAGTAAGAGAAATGAAAAAAAGGGGAACATTTCTTACCTTTAACATTTATAAGGATTTAGAGTATGGAAGAAACTACATAGTTTATGTTATATACATTATTTTGAAATTTAAATTATTTTTTGTCATGATAATTTAACTATAATTTTTATATAGTAATTATTTACATTAAATGCTTGACAAATTCAAATACATGACTGATTTAATTAATCATTAAATAAGATAAATAATGATGAATACATTGAATGTAATTTAAATTTGATGAATTATTGAGTTCAATTATTTTTTAGATAAATATATAATGTCAAAAACATGTGAAATTATTATATTTTAATAATAAAAATATTTTTTATATTTTTTAAATTAAAATTAATTAAATAATATCAAAATTGACATTATTGTTAATATATAATAAATGATATATGATTAAATTAATAAAAATACTATCTTCTTCCAAGTTAGTTTTAAGTGTTAATAAATATAAAATATGGTCCATTAATGTACTAATTTGAATTTTATAATTAACATATTGACCCATATATCACAAAAGCATTGTGAACACGGTCTGAGTTAAGGTAGTGTTTTTTCACGTTACATGCCCTTGTTTTAAAATTAATATCCAACACACATAGTCTTTATATTTTATAAATAATATATAATATTTATAATTGATGAGGTATATAATTTATAATAATTCTCACTATAATTTACTTTTATGTTTAAATTAATTCAATTAGAAAAATTGTTTCTCTGATTAAAACCAAAATGAAAAAATCTGAAAAAACTAAAAGTTAAGGAACAAAATAATGAAAATGCACTTATTTTTGTATGGTTGATGGTTTTATAGACCATAAATACACTTTAATTCATTATGATTCCATTTTAGAGGCACATTAGGTAAGTTTGACCTTCTAATAGTGTATACCTTTTGGTAATTACAAGAATTCCTCCTCCATTATAAAAATACATTCAATATCCCCCTTACTCATACCTCTCAATAAAATTTTTATAATAAAAAATCTTCCCAAATGGTGTCTAAAAGTCCCTCCCTTAAATATAGAATCATTTATTTCATCAAAAATACATCCAAGGAATCTTGTTGGTGAAAACCAAGAAGAGTTACCCAAAGAATTGGTAACATCCATCCTCAACTCCTTAGTTTTTTTCATTACCCACCCATAAAATATTATTAATAAAAGATTATATAATAAACTATGTTTCCTAAATATTATTATATGTTTTTATTATAGTTATTGTACTTAAACATAAATCCAATTCCATCTAATGGGTAAAAAACTTACAATTCTTGTGTATGGTGAACTACCGCCTCACAAAATGATGTCGTTCATTTTTCCATTACCACATATCATGGTTGGGAATGATGATGTAAAATATATTTTTATATGATATATATGATATATATGATGTATTTATACTTATTTAATAATTATATAATACATAACTTCAGAATTCCCATTTTTTTTAAATATGATAACTTTGTTTGTGGATGTACAGACTACCTCCTCCTCAAAGCGTTGTGATTCATTCACACATTACATGAATTGCATTAAAAATGCTTTCACTGAACCTATATGATATATATGACATAATAATAATAATAATAATATATTATATTATATATATATATTCATATATTTTATTTAATTTCTTTCTTTCAGTATGAGAATATAATGGAAACAACATTCATGCATATGTACGAACTACTATGTCCATGAACGGTGTATTATATTTCATATTTTTATATATAATATATTATTATAAATACATAAATTATGAATATATATGATATTTATATCATTTTTTACATTCTATAAATACTTAAATCATGACAAAGTAAGATTATTAAGAATAAAAAGTCAAAACATGTATGAAAAATAGAGTGGATTTTCCCCAAAACATAACATTAATGGAGTTGTTAATAAATGGGTAATATAAACTTATAAAAAAATAATTTATAGAAATAGAAATAATAGTATTTTTATTTATAATATTTATAATAAAATTATTTTTATTTTACATGAGGTTTGAATGTGTATGTATAAAGTCAATATTTAAGGTAAGAGAATTTCATCTCAGTTTTTTTGTGAGATACATGCCATATTCACCAGTAAGTTTTTTGTGTGGTTTATACACTGAATTATTAAATGTTATAGAATTAATTTTATTTATTTAATAATATTATTAATTTATTTTATTATTCAAGGGGATCACGATTCAAAAGTTACCCATACTGTAAGGGGATTTCTTATCTCACTTTAATTTCTACAGGACTGAAACATTATTCAACATTTATTACATTGTGTGGTGTATATATTGAACATGAATTTATTATTTTATAATTATAATTAAATATATTTTTAATTACATATCCATTTTATGATCTCTCTTCCAATGGGTTTTACCATTAAAAAAGTTACCAAATTAGTAAGATAATTTTGTCTTAATTTGGCTTCATTGAGGAACATGTTTTATTATACACCTATATTCTTTTACGAGGTGTATATAATTCCAGTTGACATGTTATATAATGAATATAATTATTTAAATGTTATTTTAAGATTCTTGTAATTTAATTTTTACATTGGGAAGTATGATTCAATGTTATCATGTTATATGAGTTTATTACAATAATGTAATTGTTTATCGAGATTGTTATGATTATGCATCCATTGAGAAAATATTATGACCCATATCTCAAGAACACTCATGAATTTTATTATACTATAGTTGTACATGATTAATTATTTTATTAACACAATTTTTACACACTTTGGTACTTAAGATAATTAAGAAAGTTATTTTATGAAAATTCGACCTTATCTCTCTCTTCGGTCAGAAATATGTGTTCCTTCCAAATCATGTTTTCTAAAATGTTTTCCATTTTTTTTATTTTAAGCTAATTAAAAAATAAAATGGTTTTAAAAATGTTACAATGTTCCTTTATATGTTTTCAATGAAAAATAGTTCTCAAAATGTTTTCAATCTTTCTTTATAAGTTTTCAAAGTATTTTCAAAGAAAAGATTTTCAAATTTTTTTCAAGCATCATTTATATGTTTTTAATGTATTTTCAAATAACTTATTTTTGAAATATTATCAATATTTCATTATAATTATTAAAATTATTTTCCAATAAATGGTTTTCAAATGTTTTTCAAATATTATTTAATATATTTTAATGTTTGTTTTCATGAAAATGGTTTTTGAAAGGTTTTATGTTCTAAAATAATTTTACAAATAAGAATGGATTATTTCCTCATGAAATGCTTTGGAAATATAGTTCAAAATTATTTCTGAAATAATATAAAATATATAGGTGATACTCATTACTTTATAGGGAAATTTTCTAGGAATAAAATTCCTATTATTTCTTGAATGGTTTATAGTTGTATGGAATGATGTTAATGAAACCCGTTCTCTTCCACATGTGATATGCTCTTGAAAAAAACTTATTTTCATGGGTAATGATTTGATGAAACTATTATGAGAACTATCTATTTACCAAAGTTAATGATATGATGAAATTATTATGATACCCATTTCATTTCATGGGTTATGATATGATGTTTATGAAACTAATCTCTTTTTTTCGGGTCATGATATGATGCAATTTTTTTTTATCTTGTGGAACTTTTATACATGAATTTATGTGATTGGTGAGACCTATATCTTCCTTCGATGTATTGGGTAAATATTTATATATCATGAGATATTATGAAATTCATGTAGATGGGATTAATCTACAATGTGAAGATGGGGAAACACAATCTACTATGGAAATATGGGGAAAGATGATCAAATATTGGAAGATGGAAAAACCTGATCCACTGTAGGAATATGGGGAAACTCGATCCACTATGGGAATATGAGAATACAGGATACACTAGTGTATGATGGGGAAACCTGATCCACTACGGGTAGATGGGGAAACATGATCACTTATAAAGAATTTAATGTGATTGGGGATGGTGGTGTGTTCCGCCCAGTTGGTGTAGTCCCCACAGGGTTCCCTGATATGTTTTAAAAATGCATCATGCATTATAAGGAATTATTTTACATGTTTATGTGTATATAAAATTCCATTTCTTACCCATATGTTGTGATTTCATAGATTATGCTATTGATTCCCTTATGATTCATGTCTTATAAACTTTCAATATTTATGCTCTGATTCATGCCCATTTTCTTTGATTTGCAGAGTATGATCTTCAAAATTTACTCCCATGTTCTCATACTCATATGTTCATGATTATGATTATGTATATCCTATATTTACCCTTACTGAGAATCTGATATCACCCCTATTTATGTTTCATTTATCCATGTTATCAAGATATGTATTAAATATTATGTGTCTTTGAAGGGTCCTAGTCATGAAGAACATAGTGGGAGATAATTTATGTCACTCATGTACCAATTTTTATGTTTCCATGTTTCCAAAGGAACTAACTTTATATGATATTTGGGAATTTGTTTGCGTAATGCATTAAGTATTCTACAAAAATTATACAATTTATGTGTACTTTAATGTTGAGTCATTATAGTTGGTATCAAAGAAAAGGTTCATTCAACCTTTGGAAATTAGAATGAGAAAACATTAGTGATATACCTAGGGATATTTATAAGGATATGTATAGGGATTTATCTAAGTATAATTCTAAGGATAACGAGAATTATAGGAAAATGGACTAGAGTTTTAGTACAGGATAGAGTCACTGGTTTCCTAGAAATACATCTCTATCTGGATACTACAAGTGGAAATGGTTCTAGAATAGGTATACCTTGTATTAACAACTCCAACAAGGTGCATCGGGCCTCAGTCAAGCATAACCTAGTTCAAAAAGGTAGGCCTTACTTTATACATGGTTTAACACTCCCAAAAGATTTGATTTGGGAATTCATAAACTCTTTATGAACCATCATGAAGGATTTAAATATAGTATAATTACGAATAGCCTAGTATTAAACTAAGGTGTCATATATTAAATAAGTAGGTGTCATTATTTAGAGAGCCTAAAAGTATTTTTTTCATGATAATGTGGTATTATACTATGATAAGTGTTTCCCACCCTATGCGTTATTATTTTATTAAATAGATGAAACTAGAAGGAACTTGGTTAACATTGAATATTTCAAATGTGGAAAGTATGGGAATGATATATATATATTTTGTGTTTGAGGTTAAAATTATATATAAACACACACACACAAACACTCAAACACACACACACACCTCACGAACAGTACAGAAAGGATGGTTATATCCACCCAAGGGGATAACCCACCCATAAAACCTTATTTATTCAGTACATAGACCATATGCCTAGTGGGAATGAATCCCATTACTGGAAAGTAGTCCCAGTAGGCCCAAAGGCCCATTACAAGGCACATAAGACCATATTTTTGACCCAAAGTCCCACAAGTGATTAGTGCTACTATAGTACCTGGGTTTCTACATTACTTGCTAAAGTTCTTCTTTGGCCATAGTTCATACTACAGTGTCCACCGCTGCAACAGTTTCACTAGTGTTATAGTTCTTCCATTGCAACAGTGACACTATAGTTCTACTATAGTACCCTATGGAATAATGATTTTTAACCCTCATACTTATTTAGTATTATGGGGTTCTTACCACTAATACAAATTATGGTCATGATAAAAATCAATTTTCTATGTGTAAACCTCATGATGAGGATTAAAAATGTCAATAGGTATAGGTTATAATGCTAAAGATAAAGAGGCATAAAATGAAGTGTGAAAGGAATAATAGATTCTTATAGTATTGTTTACATTAAATTTAAGAGGAATGATTGGTTTTAGGTTGAGTAACCTTAAGACATAATTTATATTTCATATTCTAGGAAATGGGTATTGAGGGATAAGATGATGAATCCTAAAAAATGGTTTTAGAATAATGTTTGATGATTGAAGTGTATATGTTTTAGAATTAAAATGTTATGTTAAATGATTCATTAAATATATGATAATTGTTAGTATATGTTTTTTATTAAGGATTGAAAAGGATATTTGTAATGGCGATGAAAACTTAGAAAAGTGATTTAATGTATAGAAGACATTATGAAATAAGGGTTGGTAATAGTTAATGTGTTTTAGATGTTGATATAATTGTGTTTATATACAGATAAAGAGATGATTTATTTTGATAAAGTAAATTGTATTTTATTTAATACCTAAGAACTGATAATGGATTTGATTAAAAAATTGTCTATGTTATCATGGACAAAGATTACAACTTCTTGGATTTATAGATTACATCCATTCATATTCAAAAAAAGGAAGCATGCATGTTTTCAAAAATAATTTATTGTAATTAAGGTTATTACAATGTTTCAAAGTAAGACACAATGAGGGTATTCACATGCTTAGAATGTGAAAACCAAGAGGTAATTTATAATATATGGGGGATCAATGTAAAGTTGATTTCATGAACTTGTTTATAAAGTTTTGGATTATTAACATTTAGAGGGATTATAAGGTTAACCATTTGTTGAATTATTAAGTTAAAATTCATATGAAGTTTTTGGGATTAATGTATTATCTCACCACATGAGGATTTATTCATATTGGATAACCTTTTCTTACCACTTTGTGTGGATGGTAATTGAAGACGGATGGAATGAATTATCATGGATATCATGATCTGTTAGTACTTCAGGAATTAAAAGTTTACTTTCATTTCATAGAGTAAGATATGAATTGTAAATAAATAAAGGCACAAACAAAGGGTGATATTGTTCATATGAAAAGGAATTAAATCATGTTAGTATTCGTTCTCATGAAAATTCTTAAACTCTAGGGTGAGGATCATGAAACCAAAAATGTTATCATAATAACTTCTTTTTTGATGAATCAAATGGCCCCTTATATCATCATATATTTATAGATTTATGATTGTTAACTTTCTATTCTCTTTGTTCTCTATCACTCTCCATCAAAACATTATGGTTTTATTTCAATTCTATGTCCATGTTTTCATTTTCCTCCAATGTTCACCCATATGGAAACCTAGATATGAGTTACTTTGGGTAACTATTATGTTTCAAAAATTACCTTTTTAATGGATGTTTTATTGTTAATTATTATGATATGGATTCTATGAAATGGAATTTAAAGTATTAAACATTTAATAACCTAGATGGATTTTGAGGGAGAAATTCATTTTAATGGGGGTAGAATGTAACACCCCAAGATATTGTGAATTTATTTTTTTGAATTAATATTTTAAATATTTTTTATTTCATGTGATACAGAATATAGAATTTTATATATGGAAACTCTATGTTTTTATTTCATTATACATACACCATGTTACTCTTATGCAAAACACAACACTGAGTTAGCTTGCGTTACATGCGAGACTGAGTTTTACCATCTTTTGATGACATACTTATTTTAAAACATAATTTTAACACAAATATAAAGTATATTTTAAAAAAAATTAATTATAAATTTCATAATTATCATAGGGTAAACCTTTTGTATTATTATGAAAAATTTTATTTTTTTGACGAATAGTGAAAAATATTGAATTTTAGTTGAAAACAACATTTTCATTTAAATGATTATTAATGTTAATTTATATTTTAAATTTATTCTAAATTCACAATAGATAATATATATATCTAGTAATCCTAATTTGTTAATTGTAATATTTTTTATATTTAATATATATATAAAGACTTAATGAACTTTTGACAATTTTCATATTAAAAAATCGCTTTCTCGCCAGGTCTATGGGATTAGAATTAAAATTAATTTTTCCAATTATATGAATTAAATAATAAAAAAAGGACACAAAATGTTGTAATATGTATAATATTTATATTATAATAATATCTACTTATTTTTTGTTAAAAAATATTTTTAAAAGTAATGAAAATTAATTTTCGCGATTAAGGTAAAATTAAGATTAATAAGGGACTAAACCATAATCTAAAGGGCCGAAATGACCTAGAATCGTTTCTAAAAGACATTGAATGCAAAAAGTTTGTCCATATCCACAATTGTATCAACATTTGTGAGTTATTGGGTAAAATATTCATGTAATTGAATCATATAATAAGTTAAGGAAAATGATAAAAAAAATAACCTTCCTTACCATTAAAATTTATAAGGATTTAGAGAAGAGAAGAAGCTACATAGTTTTATTTATAAAAATTATTTTGAAAATTAATTGAGTTTTTTTCATGATAATTTGACAATAATTTTAATAGATTACACAGCTATATTAAAAGATTAACAAACACTGACACAAGGATTATTTAGTTAATAATTAAATAAGATAAGTGATGCTAAAAAAATAGAAATTAAAGTAAATTTTATGAATTATTATGTCAAATAATATTTTAATATAAATATATCATGTTACACATGTGTGAAATTAATTTTTTTGAATTAAAAAATTTTCTTGATACATTTTAAATTAGAATAAAAAAATAATGTCGAAATTGATATTAATTTTATTTTACAATTACTAATATTTCATTAAATTAATAAAAATGGTATCTTATTAAAAGCAAATTTTAATTGTTAATAAATATTAAATATGGTCCATTAATGGAACAAATGACCTTTTATAATTAACATATTTACCAATAGATCAATATAACATTGTTAGAATGAGCCAAGTTAAGGTATTGTTTTTGTGCTTTACATGCACTTGTTTTAAAATTAATATAAAAAATGGATTTATATTTTTGAAATTAGATATAATATTCATAATTTTTTTGGTATATATTTTATAATAAATCTAAATTTAATTTAGTCTTAATTGTTAAATTACTTATGTTATGAAACTAATTACATTAATAAAAACCAATATGATATATTTGGGGAAACCTAGAAGTTAAGGAGAAAAACAAAGAAAATGCAATTATTTTTGTGTTTTGGAGGGATTTATTGACCATAAATATCATTTAATACATTATTTTTCCATTTTTGAGGAACATGAGGAAAGGGATACCTCCTTTATAGTGTATACATATTAGTATTTAAACGAATTCCACTCCCTATCCATTATATAAAGGCATTCACTATTCCCCATCCTCACACCACTCAAGCCAAATTTTCTCATCCAAAATAGTCCAAAGTAATATATAAAAATACCTACCTTCATCCTAGAAGAATCCCTTTGGAAATATATTCATCTATGTAATACCTTTGGTTCAAACCAAGAGGTGCTAACCAAAGAAAAGTTGACATCCTTCCTCAAGTTACTTTGTTTTTTATTTCATTCTCCACCCCCTAAAATATTATTATTGAATGATTATATAAAAAAATAAGTTTAATAAATATTATTATATGTTGTTATTATATGTTTTTACCTAAAATTACTCACAATTCCATCTAATGGGTAATGAACATACCGTTCTTGTGTTTGATGAACTGCCGCCTCACAAAATGATGTTGTTTGTTTTATCATTTACCACCTCTCATTGTTAAAAATTATGATGGAAATATTTTTATATGATATATATGAAAATGATGATTTATTTATTCTTATATAATTTTTATATAATACATACCTCCATGATTTCTATTTTGTGTAAATACGATAACTTTGTATGTGGAAATGTTGACTGCCGCCTCCTTAAAGTGATGTGATTCATTCACACTTTACATGGAATGTATTAATGATGCGTTTAGTTAAAATATATGATATATATGAAATAATAATTCTACTGTAATGATATTATATATATATATACATATATTTCATTTAACTTTTTCTTTTAATATGATAATATAAAGGAAACAACGTTCATGCATGCGTACGACCTACCGTGTCCATGAATGGTGTATTACCTTACCTATTTATATATTTTATAGATTATTTTAAATTATTATATAACGAATTTATATTATATTTATATCATGTTCTACATTCTATAAATAAGTAAACAATGACCTAAGAAATAGGATCAAGAATAACACGTCAAAACATGTACGGAAAACAAAACATACATTACATGAAACATAACATTAACATGGAGTTGTTAATAAATTGGTAATATAAAGTCAAACAAAAATAATGTATGATTTCTAGATATATGAATATGTTTTTGTGGTATATGTATAATAAACTTATATTTATTATACATTAGTTCTGAATGTTTATGAAGAAAGTTAAGAGTTAAGGGAATGGAATTTCATCTCACTTTTTTATTTCAATGAGATACATGCCATATTCACCACTCACTTATTTTTTGTGGTGTATATACTGAATTATGAAATTTATATCATTAATTTAATTTATTTAGTTGTAAAAATATATAATTTATGTTATTATTTCATGTGTATCATGATTCAAAATCTACTCATGTATTAAGGGGTTTTTTAGTCTCACTTCTATATCCGTAGACTATAGATTTATTCAATAGTTATGAATCTGTGTGGTTTATATACATCCCATGAATTTATTATATGATTATTATCCTTAAATTTATGGGTATTTACATATCCATTATATGATCCATCTTTCATGGGTTTTTACCTTTAAAAATCTACAAAATCACTAAGATAATTTTGTCTCTATTTTCCTTCTTTGAGACACATGTTTTATTATATACCTATATTATTTTAAAAGGTATATATAATTCAATTTGATAGGATATATCATGAATATCCTTAAATTTATGGTATTTTATGTTTCATTTAATTTATTTTTTTACATGAGGGATTATGATTCAATGTAACCAAGTGGTAAGAGTTTAATGTAATAATCTCATTGTTTATCAAGATTATTTATGATTATGCTTCCATTTATGAAATATTACAATACATATCTCGATAAAAGATATGAATTTTATTATCCTCTAGTTATCCATGATTTGATCTTATATTATTACTTTTTTCCTCTCTTTTGTACATAAGATAATTAAAAAAGTGATTTTATAAAAATCTGGCATTATCTCTATCTTTGGTAGAAAATATGTGTTCCTTCAAAATAATGTTTTCTAAAAATGTTTCCATAAATGTTTTTCAAAATTATATTTTAAGATAATTTTCAGTGAAAAATGTTGTAACTTTTTTTCAATCTTCCCATTTATATTTTAAAATAAAAATTTTGTTCAAATTGTTTTCCAGATTTATTTATATGTTTTGAAATTAATTTCAAAGAAAAGGTTTTCAAAATGTTTTAATGAATTATTTATATGTTATTAAAGTATATTCAAAGAAATGTTTTTCAATTTTTTTTTAAATATTTATTTATATTTTTCAAATGTATTTTCAAAGATAATGTTTCCGAAATGTTTAAAAATCATTATTTATAAGTTTTCAAGTATATTTTCGAGGAAATGGTTTTTGAAATTTTTTATGTTTTACAATAATTTTTCAAAGAAGAATATATAAATTCCTCATGAAATGTTTTTTAAATAAATTTAAAAAACATTTACCATCTAATATAAAATCATTAGGTGTTACTCAATCA
This sequence comes from Viscum album, assembly GCA_963277665.1. Lineage (NCBI taxonomy): Eukaryota > Viridiplantae > Streptophyta > Magnoliopsida > Santalales > Viscaceae > Viscum > Viscum album. The sequence goes on along the minus strand of OY728166.1, from coordinate 148,537,802 downwards.
TTTATATGGAAATGATCTAAGAATACAATTCATATTATTTCTTAAATGGTATAATTTTTATTGTATTGATGTTTATAAAACCCATTTCTCTTCCATGGTTAATATTCTCTTGAAACCCGCTTATTTTAAATGGTTATACTTTGATGAAATTAGTATGAGGCATAACTATTTTCTATAGGTAATGATATGATGAAATGTTTATGATACACATTTTATTTCATTAGTTATGATATGATATTTATGAAACCCATCTCATTTTATGGATCATGATATGATGTAAGTTATATAATCTTATGGAATATTCATGCGTGATTTTAGGTGGAATGTGGGACCTATATATCCCTCCAATTCATTGGGTAATGTTTTAAATATCATGATATAATGGTGGTATTCAAGTATATGGGATTAATCCTATATGGGATGATGGGGAAACATGATCCAATTTTGGAATATTGGGAAAACCAATCCACTATGGAAATATGAGGAAACTTGATCCACTTTGGAAAAATGGGGAAACCCAATCCACTATAGGAAGATTGGAAAACCCTATCCATTACAAGGAAATGACTAAGACTGGGGATGGTGGTGTGTCACGCCTAGTAGGTGTAGTCTCCATGAAGTTCACTGAAAAGTTCTTGAAATATGTCTTGAAATATAATGAATGATATTACATGTTTACATGTATACCAAAAATCCATGACTTACTCATATTTTATTATTTCATGGATTATGCCTATTATTTCCTTATGATTCATTTATTATGAACTACCAAAATTTATTCCATGATTCATATTAATGTTCTTTGATATGTGGGGTATGATCTTAAAATATTATGCTCTTATTATCATAACCTTATGTTCATGATTATGTTTTAGTATATCTTTATTTTACCCTTACTGTGAATCTGATCTCACCCATTTTTATGTTTTCTTTCCCAGGATTTGAATAAATGTGTTATATATGCTGTTTCTAAGAAGTGTGCTAGTCATGAAGAACCCTGTGGGATACAATGCAGCTCACTTATGTTCTATTTTTTATGTTTCAATGTTTACAAATTCACTAAACTAATATATTCTTTGGGAATCTATTTGTGTAATGTATTAAGTATTCCACCAAAAGGATGCAATGTCTATTTACATTAATCTTAGGTAATTATACTTAACAAAAAACAACTCGATATCTCTAATTCAGATATACAATAACACCAACATTGATGTCTATTTTCTCCCCCTGTAACACATAGTTCCCTTTGTTTTCTTCCATTATATTATTTTTTATTCTCTCTTCTTTACTTTATTTAATTTTTCACAATAGATTTAATATAGCCTGATAATAATTTGAATTTAAAAATTAAAATTAAATTATTCGTTAACATCAAACATTCATTCTTCAAATTTCAACTTCGAATCATATTTTATTAAATTATCACCATTTAAATCAATTTGTGTCATTTTGGATTTATCCATAATTGAAAAATAGTTATAGAGTTTCAAAACCTTCAAAATTTCCATAACTCCCAGATTTTCAAAATCCACAGTGTGGTCCCTTATCAAAACACATATGTTGGTCACTCCATCTTTATGAACATGTAATTTCACAAAACAATAGCCCAACATATATAATCCCTAGACTCAAAATCCATTAAATATGCCTATCTCCATGCTTATCTTCTTATATTGCACTGAAAATCAAGAAAATCGATGCATGACACACCTTCATCCATGATGTGGTTCTTCCCACGAGCATGTTTTTCATAGGTATTCTACAATATCAAATAGAGTTAATTTTTTTTGTTTTAATCCTCCCCATTTAAAACATGGATTTTTATTCCCAAAATAATCTATTCTTCATATTACTATGTATAACCTCCACATTTCAAATAAAACCCCATCGACCACAATCTTCAAAATATCTGATGAAATGAATTCCATGTCATTTAATTATCTCTATGTATTCCATGAAATTTTTTATTCTAATTACTCTAAAACACTATCCTCCTAATCATGTAAAAAAATATATTTTTTTTCCAAAGGTAATATTCTCACATGAAACACCATCTACCATGACATGACCATCTTTACAATTCATACCAAAACCTTCCTCTTTCTAATGGTGTGAAACCCACAACGTAATCTATTTACACCATTTTCTGCTATGGAATAGTTATAATTCACCATGGTGTGGTGAATGTTGAGGTGAGGGATTTTATCACCAATCACACTCTTCAATTTTTCTAGGAATTATACTAACATAAAATATTTAAATTAAAAATTCAATAACCCTTTAGAAACAAAAATTTATTGAATCCTAGATCTGATCATGTCAAGTTACCTAATTTCTAGAATAATATAACTATTATTATTTTTTGGAATAGATTATATTCACATCCACTTCCTTCAGTAATTTTTGTTAGGAATAAATTATCATCAATCTCAACTATCAGTGCAACAAATACCTCATCTAATTGTTAAAAAATCCAACAAAATCTGACAATGATTGTCTCTTACCTTCAACCTTAATGATTACCAACTAATAAAAATAACTCAATGAATTTAAAAAAATCCATCATAAAACTTATCAGTTGTAAGAATTTATATTTTCTATTATAACAAATGGTTGGAATTTTGTTCAGTGTCTATCTATAAGACACGAGATTTCATAATATATTAAAGAATCACTATATATGATATAGAACAACATAAATAATGACATGTTGTATGCCTTTGGTTTTTATGTATCATAGTAATAATATAGGATATATTATGGGGTGATAACATCAATCAATATTTAAAAAAGACGCATCATATATATTATGATCTCTTTGCGGTGTTCCCACACTAGGGGGTGAATAATGTGGAATTCTTGAATGACCCGAAGGACTTATTTTTATTTTATTATGGACAATCCCCCTTTTAAGGGTTGAAGGGGAACCCGTACATGACCCGTAGGCCCAAGGAACAAGGTCTGACAAACCCGCAATTCATGACCCAAAGGCCCAGAGGCATACCATGTCCAATACATGACCCGTAGGCCCAGCCCACTTGAACTGCCCCTCCCCAGCTTTTTGCGTCATTGATTACCTAGCTCCCACCTTGCATTTTTGATCGGCTAGCATTGCCCCATACAAAGCTGCACGGTGCTTGGTCCCGATGGCAGCAGTCATATCCTCTCATTCTTCCAATCTGGTTAACTCTGCATCTGGTGGCTACTACTCATGTTGCTCTGATCCTCTTCTGGGGCCTGTTCTGTGTGAACAGGGATACTCTATGGTCTATGTGACCTGAAGGCCCTGTGGCTCGAAGGACTTTGATGACCCAAAGTCCCTAGAGACCTGTAGGCACAAACCGGTGGCCCAAAGGCCCAAATCGGTCGAATAGTTCCGGCTACTATAGTACCGAACCGTAACTGCTACAATACTGCTACAATACCCCTATAAATTCGCATCCACCCAATTTTGAACCCGGGTCTCTTGGATGGCAAGCAGGAGCCCTTACCACTCGGGTACGTGCTCATTAGCTGAATAATGTGGAATGGGTTTTTCTTATTATAAATTTATAAATTTATCCCCTTTTCAATTATTCACTAATATAATTAATGAATTACTTATTCTTATTACAGTATTAAATTATTTTTTTCATTCATGAAATATAGTAAAGGAATCACATAATAGGACACTAGAGTTTTTTAATGATATTATTCACCAATATGGATGAATATATCCCCTTTGATGTTCCACTACCCCGGACCACTAATCAGTCCCAAGACTGGCAGTCACCTCAAAATTTTAGGTGTTCCTCTTTGTATACCAGTGGTTTATGAAACATGTTGAATGAATTTGAGGAATCCATAAAGACATTATTATCTAATCATCGGAGTGAATAACATATAATTAAATTAGATGAACCATATATAATTTCAAAATAAATATCACAACTAGGGAAAGTGATAATAAAATAAATTCATCATCACATGAGTTAAAAAATTAATGTTCCATACATTCCACAATTAATTCCACATGGTTAGATCATACATATAAATTTATAAAAATAAAAAAAATAAAGAGAGACTAAATATCATCCCCAAGTGATCTCAAGTCTGACTAGGTTCCATCATCCATGCTCCAAATTAGGATGTTGATCATCAAGCAACATGCCTTTCCCAATTCTATTCATACAGCCAAGTAGAATCTTTTTGGGCACCCAAGTTCCATGGTTTCCTCATAATGGTATTAGTAAAAATCAACAAGCCACCACCAACTATAATATTCAATATAACCAATCAAATAAAAAAGTTCATGTGAGGTACTCTTAATAAAATTTCCTATAAAAAATAAATAAATAAACAACACAAATTCCTAAATAGTATGGTGACACCTGGGGTCTACTTATACCAACATTTTCCAATTCTATATGTATTTAATCAATGTTTCATTGTGATATGAATCCTTGTGTATACCCATGGAATTCCTTAATATCATGAATCTAGTGGAATACCGGTACTCATCCCAATTTTTTGGATTATTTATCATTATATATAATATAATGAGACCTTCCCATCATTCATAGGCATTAAGAAATACTAGAGAACCTAGGTTCTCATCCTTTCATTCCCAAGAATTATAATTATAGGGGAATCCAAGTGCTCATACTAGTATTACCAAACATAGGTGTCACATGGAATCTAGGAGATCATCCCAACATTCCCAATAATTAAGTATCTTTTAGAAATCTAGGCACTGATCCAAGAATTCCCAATATAAAGTGTTATTAGAAGTATAAGAATCCATACATATATTTTCATGAATTAAGTATCATGTGGAATCTAAGGATCTCATCTCAAAATTCTCAATTATTTAACATCACATATCATATAGAATCCAAGGAACTCCTCATATTATTACTAAATATTTAACATCATGTATCATACTAAATATAAGGATCTTATACTATCAATCCCAAATATTTGGATAAATCATTATATAACCATTAATTACATTCACATATCATTAGACCCAAGGATAAATTAAAATAATTATAATATTTTTTCAATAACATGAATAAATTATTTAATTTTTAAATAAGAAGGGATCTCAATAATCGATCTTGTTATCTCATTTCATACTAGGGAATTTACCATGCACACTTTAATTCACAACAACAAATTCCTATTATTACATACTTTACCACTTAAGGATTGAACAATTTTAAATCTCAACCACAAGTTACTATTATAACCTATAAATGAGACATTGATTGATTAAAAAACATCATATTACTATTTCCATTTACCATTTACAATAAATAGTTCACCAATTAAGAAGATGAATGTATTTCATAAATCTTACCCTTAATTATATAAGAGGAAAAATTAAAATCCAACATAAAAATTATCTGGTTCAAGAAGATATAATTATCTTAGTAATAAAATTTAATCCATTCACATTAAATATTTTATTTCATATAGAAATATCCATTGAATATATTATAACTTCCATTTCCTAGTTGGACAAAACTTAATATCTGATAAGTAAATCCTTCAAATAAATATACATTACCTTTCTCAAACAGGGTTCACCAATTAATAGTTTCAAAAAACACTTCATAAAAAAGTGGATTAAATTCATGTTTCACATTTATAATTGTTAACTCTTCAATTTTCCCTTTCTAGAGTGACACCCTAATTTATGGACATAGAAACTATTCAGTTATTATTTTATAAATGAATTCCATTGGAATCACTATTGACTCAAATGGAATACATAACTATCTTCATTATGAAACTACCCAATTATAGGTAAAGTACTAAATTAAGGATTTCTAAAGAATATCCCAAGTTATATGTACATAACACATTACATAGGGTTTTAAATTATAGAAAATTCCTAACTATATTGATTAATTAAATTTCATGTTCATTGCTTAGTGAATTGGTGAGATTACCAAAACACACACACACACACTTGAAAAATAATTTGAGACTATGGGAATCATTTAGGGACTAACTACCTTATCCTTATAAGAGTCCAATCATCCAATAATAACTTTTGATTTTACCTAAAACTGAATATATAAAATAATTAAACAAAAGACTAGGAAATAGGGCATATTAGATTAAAATAGAGAGAGACTACATAATAGTGGAAAATGTAGAAAAGAGAGAGGATGAGTCAAAACCACACCTACATCTTTTAATTTCAAAAAATAACAACTCAAACACCCAAGGATAAAAGGATCTTAAAACATGAAATGGGACAAGGAGATACATGTGTTAGAGGGAGTACTATCCCAAAATGAGGGAAAATCCCAAGAATGTTATTTGAAGGTTAAAGTGAAATACATTCATTCCCCAGTTTAAAAAATTTAATAAGAGGACACTGGCCAAATGTTGGCACCCCCAAATATGGAATTTGGGCTCATCGTCTAGATACTGAGCCTAGTAGCCCCATAATACTATTGGTCTTTCCATTGGATAGCTGATGGATATGTACTAGTAAGCCAGTGGTTCAATACCCAATAGACGATTGTAATACAAAAACATTGATTCATCCCCCAACCTCTTCTAGATCCCCATGAATTCCATTGAGATCCCTTAAACCCATAAATCAAGCCCAACCATGGGACTTTGATGGGGTTCAAAAAACATTTAAACCAATATATATACGTTAAAGAGGGGTGGATTATTACATCCCTGATTTGACATGGTTATTATCCCATGCACACATAATTAATATTATTTTAAATATAATATTAATCAATGGTATGGACTTTAACCATATAAGATATACACCCACCAATTAAAACACATTTTTTAAATGAATTTTCTTATAACTACTTAAAGTAGATCCATAATGAATACTCTATATACCCTTAGTTAGTGTATATGATCTTCTTCCACAACTACAATAATAAAAAATCAATGTCTTGATACTTCATCAAAATTATATAATATATGCTGCAAGTTATCTCACTCATCTTCTCATTCTAGTTGTAATTATAAAAGACTAGGCTTGTTATTTTCCCATACTATTCTTATTTTTTTCCTTAGCATACAAGATGGAACTTCTATATAGAGAACTAGTTTAATCTCTCTCACTCCCCCTCTCCACTGAACCCTCTCTACTGAACCCTCTATCTCTCTTAAATATATAATTCATTAGGGTATACAGTATTGGTTCTAAAAATTGAAATATTCATCACTTCTCCAAATAAAAGTTTCAAAATCTTCCCTTGATCTTTAATATTTGATATATACAACAAAATCTTGTATCATTGTCTCTCTTTATTTTCTCCAACCTATTGAATATATATCGTTTGTTACTGTGTCATGAAAAAATAAAAAAATTATACATATTATCTTTTATATAAATCCCCAATCAAATTATTTTCTATAAATATTCATTAAGAATCAAGCTCTATTATTTTATTAATTCAATATCTAAATATCACACCTTCTTCTTCAAAGAATCTACGACTTTGAATTATTTTAAATAAACTTCCCTATAATCATGTAGTGTATCAATATGGTACAAAATCCTACAACATGGATGAATATCAAACTCTATGTTCACTTTTAGCTAGTTCTTCAAACACGACTTGAATCATAATCTATTTTTTTTAATTTTGATGATTAATTACATGAATAGTGGCTTATTAGAATCATTTTAATTAACTAATTTTTATTCAAAATAAATATTTTGGAATCTATAGTACCGAACTAAATCCCGTTATGTGAATACCCTTATGTGAATCCACTTACATCAATATCTATCTCTGAATCCATATACATTTATGAATTAGACGGAGATATATGTATTTCAATTCAAACATTTGATGTGGATCCCATTATGTGGGTCCACAAACATGATGTAGATCGACTTACATTGATCCCCATACATAGGCATAAATACTGCATCAACCACTCTACTATGAATTTTAATTTTAATCTAAATCATTTTAGAACCCATTAGGATGAGAATAAGGCCTTATTAGTCTTGATAAATCATCCCAATCTAACTTAGAATAATCAAAAAATATCTTTATCACCTATTAAGAACAAATTAAAAACTCAACCATATTTATATGATTCTTAAAATCCCATGATAGTATTTTGTCAAAAACAATGAACTAAAATTTCTAATAGATCTAGAAACATTCTCTTATATATTTTTAACTATTGTATATTGTGTCTATTTCTTCATCACAATACTTTAACATGAATATCAACACAAAAAATAATAATATATAAAATTAAAAATTATTCTTATATAATAAAAAATTACTTTTGGAATCAAAAATCACTCCTAAAAATCCATTCAACATCTCATAAGTGTTATTGGGACTACATTATTCTTCCAATAACTCATTTATCAATATATTTACATCAAACAACTTCTCTTACTTATTCAAAAAAATACAACACAAACACAAAGCGGGTTGAATATTGTCCCCCTTTGTATTTTTTTTATTAATATCCATGTTTGAAAATGTTATGTCAGTATGTTAGAAATTTTTTATTCTTCATTCATTTTATTTTATTCTCTCCCTTTTTCATATTGAATTCTCTCATTTTATTCTCCCACTTATTTATAAAAAACAAAAATTACATGTAAACGAGTGGTATCACTTCACACTTAAAAAATGTTTTATCAACCATCGTACTCTAAGTATACATGATCTATACTCGGTGTAGAATACACGAGGGATGGATTTATAAGACAAATAGGTATATTTATAAACTTAAAATGATACCAACTGATACTCATTACTATTACATATTCAAAGGCTGCTCAAGTATCCATATGTAGGAACCAATAAATTCCAATTAATAACTTTTTTCCATTTGAAACCACAACATGAGATTATATAGTCATCTCAATTTAATTATTGAAAACATTCATGTACATGTAGTAGGTTTTATAAATTATCTCTAAGATCACCTCATGCTTTTTCATTTTTTATGACATTAATAAAATAATTCCACTTAATATTGGATTTGAATCATGTAAACCAAGTCCAAGACAGTATAAATATATAAAATTTTAATGATGATTTCAAAATAACATTCCAAAAAATTTCAAATTTACATGATATATAATTTTATGGATGCTTCTAAATATTTTCCACTTTTGTAACCCGTTAATGTGGAACTCATAATTATCTTAATTTAGGTAGATATTTTATTCAAATATTTTTTAGAATTCAGAATTATAAATAATACCAAGTTATTGACTTTTCATATATAGAAGTATTATTCTTTATCAATTATATTATTAAATTTTCCTTTTGAGAATTATATTCAACTTCAATTCCCCACAATGTACACACAAAATTACAACACAAAAATTAAGGGGATATGGTGGTTTAATATATTCATTAATATGTATAGAATGGTTGAGAATGTTTTCATTACTAAGGTTCTCAAATTTTTATGGTATCAATACTATATTGAGGATATGGTTTTGATTTGATAAAAATAAATTTTGTGTGTGTCAGACACTAATTGTTTCCTTACATATCAAAGAACATGGATTACCTGGTTTAAATTTCATTCTCTTGTAGATTTTTTCTTAGAATGATGTGGATATTAAACAGTCCTTTGTGTTTTTTCCAACCCACATTCACCTCCCAAATAACTCATCATTAGGTACAAGGATATCTTATTTTGACAACCTCACTTGAGATTTTGGTTATTGTTCATATAAAACATTATCTGTTCCTTTATAACCTAATTTTACCCATGGTTTTTCCAATTTTCATGATTTGTTCATGTCACCTACTCAAGTGATCAAACAATCCTTAGGCATGTTATCAACCTTCTTGATCATTACACATGGAATACCATGTGCTCAATTTACTAGACTAGTCTCTCAATTCTTTTCGTTGACCATTTTTTTTATTTCCACTTACTTCCATAAATACTCACACTTATGGACTATTGGAGAACTGTATTGTGTGTCCTATTCATCAAAAATATTTAAAACTATACCTTTTTGTTATAAAACTCATCCCTTACCTCTTTTATCTATTAAAAATTAACTTTTCATTTTTTACTATCCAAAGATATACCACCAAACTTCTCCACTATCTTCTTGAGAATATTCTAGATGTTAAATTTCTTTATCTTATTTCTTAAGGTTCTATCACCTTTCTTAAAGAATATAATTTTTTTCCATTTTATGTTGATACATTAATATTTTTGTTTGATAATCATGTGTCAATCTTGTGACAAAATTGAGTTCAGTTTCCATAGATGCTATATATGTTTCTAAATGTGTTTGAAATAGTAAAATAATTATTTATTGTTTATGATTTTTTATTTGAATCATCCCCTCCACCTAGATTTTTTCTCTTATTTTATTTAATATGTTATGAAACTATTCCAAAAATCAGCTGTCGTGTTCCAAAACCTATTACAGAACCTTCAAAATCCCACAAATTTTGGTGTGTTCATTTCTATAAAAATCTATCAAGGTCAATTTTAATGTTTTTCCCTTTTCATTTAATGAAAGGGATTATTTTTGGGGAAAAAAGCCACTCATGATTTTAACCAAACATTATGTAGTGGTGGAATTTTATTTATTTTTTTTCATCTATTTTTATACAAATTTTAATTATCAATCTGCACAATTTATAAAAATCGATTTAGCATAGTCATTGAATTTTGACATGAATGGTTCCTTTCCAGTCGTAGATGTATAATATTGATATTAATATGATTTATGGATATTATTCCAACTAAAGGCCTATTTTTATATAAATACTCTTTATAATTTTATGTAATAATAAATTTTGTTCCACCTTATTGGGAAGACCTAGGTTGGGTGGTTTTCTAATTCATCAAATTGACTTCTTGCTCTAAACATTTCATATTAATGATAATTTTCTCATCCTATATTTAATTTAGTTTTTCTTCACATGTATTTATAATATTTTAAGATTAATATTCATGAATTTGTAATGTAATTTATAGAATATAGTAAATATTTTTAATATTATCTACTTTGATCATAAATTGAGTGTCCTTATTAATAGTTACTTCTTCAAATGCATGTATTATCTTTTCAAGAACCTTCTGAATTTTAATTTCATATAGCCTTTTCAATGAATATTCTTTCACTTGGATTAGTTTTACCAATTACATCTCAATTATGGAGCATTCATCTTTAAGATCTATCTTGGATTATTCATTATCCTTGAATGTGTTGAGTTATTCACTTTCAAATATTGAACATCCTTCCTTAATATCTATATTCAACACACTTTTGTATCCAATGTATTTAGAGATCTTAAAACATGTTTTTTTCTTTTTTTTCTAAATCATTATCCTTCTTTTAATTCCTATTTACATGGTTGGTGATATCTAACTATAAGCTTTTAAAAATACCACATATATACGAGACTATCTATTTGGGATAATTTTTTAGAATATATTTCATAGCTAAAATTTATTCACTAAGGATATATTTAGATGTATGATCACTCCCACAATTTCATGCTTATTAAAGAGGATTATTTTGGCATGAAATTTATATAACCTCTTAGTCATATTGATATTGTGATCAATATAAGGCATATATTTTTTCCTTAACATTGTTTGTTAATTTAACCTCTAAACCATCACCCTATATGACTAAATTTTATTCTTTTGGATTAAAACATGAAGAAATTGACACATCTTCATGTTTAAACATTTATAATTCCATCTTCATCTTTATAAACTCATTCATACTTCTATTTATTAGGTTTTAGGGAATATATGAGGGTATGATTAGTAGTTAATAAAACATCTCTTTGTTTTCACTCCATAGTGGATATCGAAACAAAATCATTACACAAAATACCAAATTTGAGAATCCAATTAGAGGCATATCATAGATTTGATACCAATTATTAAGATATCATGGGATGTTTTCACATATAGGGGGGAGGGGGTGATTAGTTGGGATTTAATTTTTATGAATTTAATACATTATCCCCTAGTCACCTCTTCAGTTTTTAAATGAATAGATTCCTTTTTCATATTACGCAATTTTTTCAGTGGTTGGCATAAATTAATGATAATAAATAATACAAATAATATGAAACAAAATATTGTTAATGAGGTTCACCTAAAATATGGATAAATATGACCCTAGTGTGACATTGTTGTTATCACTCAGATGTAGCTTCCTTTTTATTATCAAAAGAATCTAGAGAAATTTTATAAACACAGAACATACAAAACCAGAACCAACCAATTACAAGACATTCTATACAAGAATCATCTTATAAATCGATGAAATAGATTAGTAATTAAAAATATTTGTTCCTTTAGGATAGTGTATATGATATCCTTCCACAACTATAGAAATTACAAATGGATACCTCCATACTTATTTATTTTTCTACAACATATTCTAAACACCACCTCACTCATCTTTCTGGTCTAGGTATAATTATAGTACTCAAGGATAACTTTTATACTCCTCATTAAGATAATATTTTTTTCCATAGTGAACATGATAAAATTTATATATACATAAAACAAGTTTAATCTCTTTATATATCTATTAGATTTATAATTATTCTTCGTATACAATATAAATTATCACATTTAACAAAAACATTTATTATTATAATATATTTTCACAATATTCCCTTGATCTTTGATACTTGATACCCAAAAAAAATTGTGTCAGTGTCTCTATTTATTCCCATTAACATGTAGAATATATATAGACTGATTGCAGCAACGATAACATATCATAATTTTTATACATTTTTTTTATTTAAATCCCTTGTAAAAATATTATTTATAAATATTATTAAAGAATCACAATTCTTTCCTTTCTTTATGAGATATTTAAGTATCACATATTCTTCTCAATATAATCCACTTATTTTAATTTTTTATGTCATATTCTACATCGACATGTAGTGTAGCGATGTGGCACAACCACACAGGACATAGAAACCTCTAAAAAATTAGGTTATCTCTTCCCTAGTTGTTTAGATTCATCTTGAATCAAAATATAAATGTTTAATTATGATGATTAATTACATGGTGAATAGTTCCTTAGTATTTTCTGAATTAACTCCATTTTATTAAAAATAAATATTCTAGATTTTATAGTACCAGAATAAATCCCCTAATATCAATATCTATCTTTAAATCCCCATATGTCAATGAATTAGATGTGGATCTATTTATATTTATCCATACACATGATGTGTATCCCCATTCATTACTCCAAAAACATGATGTGGATAACCTTATATGCATCCACATATGTTTGCATGAACCTTACATCAACCACTCTTTTATGAAACCTAGTTTTAATACAAATCATTTTAGAACCTTTTAGGATAAGATAAAGGCCTTCTTATTTACGAATAATCATACCAAACCAACTCATAATCAGAAGAAAATTGCTTCAATAGTTCACATATTTGGATTATTTCACATAATTTCAAACTAGAAATTTCTTTAAAACATTTAAATGATATCTATATTCCTAAAATGTATTCTCATACATATTGTAAACTATTGTTGATAGTGTCTCATTCATCAAAACCAGAATTTAATATAAATATAATCATAATAAATAAATACATATAAAATTCATCATTCATATGAAAATATAATATCATACATGGGACCTCAAAACACATCTCAATATGAAAAAAAATATTACATTTGTTTTCTTGATAAATCCATCATAATTCAAATAATTCCTTCATCAACATATTGAACTGAAAAATATCAATTCTTTATTGACAAAAAATATAACACAAACACAAATTGGGTTCATTAGTGAACATTTATGATATAATAGATGTCATGTGATATGAACATTGAGCATTAAAGGGTTTCTCTTACATAATACACTGAACACCACTAACTAATATTGCACAAGCCATATCACGAGTCATGATTATAGAGCATTGATAGATTATGTTATAAAGGTTTTTGATTAATACAACAATTCATTGATTTGATGATCCCAAAGCATTATTATTAGTATTATAATATGATTTTTATTTTGTGAAATCAATTTTAATTTTTGGATAACGTTTTCTATGTATAGATCTTTTGTAAGAAAAATGCATATTTCATGTGAGTACTTCATATTCCATTATGAGAATTCTCATGCACCCATGATTAGAGATTTTCTATGAAGACAATATCAAATTTAGTTATGTGTTAGATAATCTATGAAAATAAAATTTATCAAATGTATGTCCTAAGGATCAACCATTCATGGAAGGATGATGTTTTTTTTGAAAATTATAGATTGACCATAAGTTGAAGTCAAGTAACTCTGTGTACTAATGAATCTTTCATGAGAAGAATTATCTACCATGTGATGGAAAAATTTTCTACATGAAGGAACTAGATAAACCATGAGAATAAATATATTCTATCTAAAGGAATTAGATTTACCCTGAGAAGATAAATATTTTATATGAAGGAAAAATCAAGAATAATAGGGAATTAGATCTTCTATGAAAATAATTTATTCTTTCACATGAAGGCTAATTGTTCTATAAAGAAGATGTATTCTTCCACATAATGAATTATCAATATTTAATGCCACTCCTTTCATGCCTTATACTATGGTATCGAGCTTCTATGATATCATTCTTATCATACTTATGAATGTACTTTATTCGACTGTGCATATCTAAGAATAAAATGTTATTTACTGTAAAATATAGTTTATAGCATTTAATTAAGGTCAGATTATTTATTAATTCAAAAGATAATTATCAATATAAGGAAATAAATATTATTATTCTATAATCGATAATTAGATAAGTGGCGTGTTTAATTATAATGATGTTTGGCATGTAAAAGGGTTGTGAAACATATGAGGATACACTATGATTTTATGCTTGTAATAATATGTTTTTTATAACACATGAGTAGGAGCTCTTAAGGATTATTTAATGAAATTTAATTTATATATTTGAAGTTAATTGATTACAAAAAGATTATTAGAGATTGAGAATCAGAAAAAACATCTTTTAAATCTTTTCGCTCAATCTTTTTTTCATTACATTTGAGTTATTCTAATGATGATTGTTTATTTACTAACCACTTATCATATAAAGTAAAGAGATGTACTCTGATACTCCTTATATATTATTTTTATACCTATTATTCCATGAATAATTGTAGAAGGGAATAGTTATATCCCAAAATTCCCTGAGTTTAGTTGTTATATGTAAAAAAATTGGGGTTTAGATTGGTTTATATATTATAATATATATGATTTGTAGTTGGTTACTGTTAAGTGGAGAGTACTAGGTTCCATATGGGAATTTGACCTCTTGTTTTTCAAATTCTACTATGTTTTTTTATCACACTTTCTAATTTTTTTCTTCCAATACTATATTTATCAATTCTAATTTTCAATAAGTATATTCAAATTATGTTTGAAAAATTATACTTTTATAGTTAAATTTTAAAAGTGATATATATATTGTGTTTTGTGTGAGTAATTTTTTTTCAAAAAGTAGAGAGATTCTAATTTTTTTAATTGGGGTTTGATCATCCAATTGAGAAATTTTTTAAAAATACCAAAATATATATACCAACTATATGAATCTATCTATTTCGAAGGATAAGCCCGTAAGGGGCGATGTTGCATTAGGGTTCCCTGTGTCCACCGTTCTTCTACCGCAGATTAACTTTCGATCTGCTCTTCATCCCTCCAGCTCGATGCTTTGTGGTGGCAGTTCTTCTCCCAGGGGAGGCGTCTTTCTTCGTGGGCATGGTTATGGTATTTCCCACCATTTACTGGACTTCTTCCTCTCTTACCTTCTTCGCTTGGTTGGGATTTTTGGTAGTGCGGTGGATCCTGCAGTCGTCATTCCCGATCCTCCTAGATGAAGGTCAACACATTGGTTCTGTTCTGAGTTGGGTGGATTTGTAGTGGGATGTGGTGGTCTTCAGGTGCGAATGTGAAGGCAGTGACAATATTTTTTCTGCTTGCAGCATGGCCTTGCGATTTCCTTCAGGATGGTTTGAGGTCTGAATTCGTTTTCATTCTGCTGGGTGGCATTGGTTCGATTATGGCAATGGTGTGGATGAGATGCAGCTGATTTTTATTTCATTGATGTTTTTTTCTTTGTGTGATTCATGTTTTTTTGGAATGCATACTGTGTCTGTGAGATGGGTTGCTGAATTTTGGATTTTGTTGAGGCTCTGTTGTGGGATGTATGGTTTGTTCTTCATTAACTTTTTGCATTAAAGTGATGATTTTGGATGTATGTTCTCATTGCTTTGGAAATGCTGGAAAGGAGGAAAGGGTTTGGTTTCGATGGTATGTGGATTAAGTGATTTTGAAACCAATTAGTCTACAAGAATCTACTCCAGATGAGGTTCAGGGCAATGAGTTCTCGTTGTTTCATGGCTTATCGAAATTAGATGTTTGAGAGGGTATGCCTTTTGCAATCGGTACCAGGCCCATGATTTTTGGTGCCGGACAGCTAGCGATTCTGTGATGAGACCATGGAGGCTGGTTTTAATATTTTTTTGCCGGGTAGAGCTGATCTCTTGTAGCGAGGGATGTTCTTGATCTTGAGTTTTGGTCTATTGGGACTTGGTTTTTTTGTTCATGTCTTGTTGTCAAGGGTTTACCCCCTTCTTCACTTAAAAGTGGGTTTTATCAAAATAATAAAATTGAAGGCCTTCAGGCCGTTGGATGGAAAATATACCAACTATGTTGGTCAGAGTGGACACTCAAGAGGGGGGGGGGGGTGAATTGAGTTCCAATTAAAATTTCTGTTTAAAAATCATTTACCAAATTCCCCTGAATAAAACACAGAATTAAGCTGTAGTGAATTTATATCAAATTAAAGGTTCTGTTAGGTTCTAATGGGATTTATTTTTTCCCAGTTAATCAAATCAGAAGAGTTGATTAACTTTTGAAACTAACTTACTGATTTACAACTAATATAAACACTTACGAGTTTAATTATCAAAGTGACTTTAAAAAAGTTTTTGGTTTTAAAGTAGTTTGCAGAGGAATAAAAATAACTTTGTAAGGAAATAAGCATAGAAGATATAACCAAGAGGTTCAGTCTCAAGCTAAGACTTAGTACTCTCAAAACATTATATAAAGTGATCCACACCCTGGATCGGGGATTACAACAGTATAGAACTATCCAGGTCTAAGACCTCTACCACTATTATTTGTGGGAAACAAGCACAACAGCAAACCAGTTGTCCAGGTCATGCACGACCTCTACCACAATCATAGTGGGAAATAAAAGATGTAAGATTTTGAGTGAGGATTTAGAGATCCACTAGTTAAAGTACAGGAGACAATGTGTGTGTAGAATACATCAGATGACACACACTGCTCGAAAAGTAAATAATAAATCACATAGTCAAAGATGTAGAGTTTAGAATGGATCTAGTGATTGCAGTGCAGCTCTGGACTCCTTTGTATTGATCAGGATTGGTTCTGAGTCCTCTTCTGGTGTTTGTCTTTAAAACAAAGTGTCATCTGCTTCCTTTCCTTCCAAGTGTAGAGACAGAGGAGAAAGTAGTCGATGAAGTTCTTGTGTGGATGTTCTCCTTCTCGTTCTCTACTCTTTCTGGTATGCAGTAATGTATGATCTCTTTGTGTAAGTTCAGTTGTCTCTTTTCATGCACACTTTTCAAAACCTTCTTATTTTTGTCACGCTCTTATTTTTTTTTCAAACTCCTGTTTTAGCTGCAGGAGCATCTCTTATTTAAAGCACGAGCTCCGACAACAGAAGTGATTTCCTTTTTGCAGGTACGAAGTACGGTTCCCTGACATCCAACAACACACATTAAATAAATGTTAGTGTATTAAAATATACCTGATATGACCATTGGTTAGATTAAATAATGATAAAGAAATTAAATCCGCATCGGGTTCTGTCTCTAGAACGGTAGCTTTGGATATCGGTAGCCTTGTGTATCGGTAGGTCTGAGTATCAGTAGCTTCATGTGTAATGGTAGCCCTTTGTGTAACGGTAGCCTTTTCATCGATAGGTCTGAGTATCAGTGGCTTCTTGTGTAATGATATCCCTTTTTGTAACGGTAGCCCTTTGTGTAACGGTACCCTTTCCATCGGTAACCCTTCTATCCATAGACTTCATGTCAGTCGGTAGACTTTGGTAGCAGTAAGCTTTACTGCATCGGTAGCAGTAGGATTTCTTGTATCGGTAGCTGTAGACTTGTCTTGTATCAGTAGCGGTAGAATTGTCTGTATCAGTAGCGGTAAGTCCCTGTCAGTAGCTTCCTTGATGTATCAGTAGACTTTGATGTATCGGTAGACTTGTGTAACGGTGACTAATCTATACCGGTAGCTCTCACATAGCGGTAGACTTAACTGTATTGGTAGCTCTGTTCTGTATCAGTAGCTCTATTATTTTTAAGAACTCTATTGGCAGAATGAGTTATGTCAGAGTATACATACATCCAGTAACCGAAAGTCTAATACTATACATAAAATAATAGAGCATTTCTTAACCAAATTCTTTGATAATAATATAATTATCATAACATTTAAATATGTGTCTGAAGTACACAAATACTAAATTAAATATTTTTCCACAATAAGAATTATCAAACTATAAATAAGAAATATTGAGATTATCAACATATAATAAAGCATAATTGGGATTATCAAAATATAGTAAAGCAACTAGATTCCTAGAGGGTTCAACAATATCCCCCTTTTTGATAATCACAACTTATGACAAAATGAAAAGAATTACAATCATAGAAGAATTAGAAACAGAGGAAAAAGATTTCTTTTATTAAAACAAAGCTTCCATATGCCTCCCCCTTTCAAATGTACTACAAGATTCTCTTAGGTCTCATTTTCCCCCTTTGTGTTTTTCTCCCCTTTTTGGTTTTTCTCCCCTTTCTTAACTCTTAGGACTCATGTTTTTCTCCCCCTTTGTGATTAACAAAAAGAAGGGTATCCGAGAAAAGATAAAGACTAGCAAAGTAATAGAAACATAGTACAGTAGAGAAAGTAAGAGGTATTTCATTAATGGACAAGAGATACACTGATAAAATTAGAAGGTCAAAAAACAAAACTGAATCCTATCAAAAAAATCTAGAATCACTCAATCTTCCTCGTGAACATGAGTCTTTCCCTTAGGATCAGAAGAGGGTGCAGGGTCAGATTCATTAGAAGGCTTAGGAATAGTTGAAAGAACAACCAGAGGGTCAGCCACTGAAACTGTTCCAAATCTGAAATCTGTGCTCTTCTTTGGGATCATAGGAGTCAAGCTGCGAATAGCCTGAGCTGGATTCAACTAAGGTGTACTCCCAGAGGTAGTGGCAGGAAGTGCAGGAGGTACAATCACAGGTCTGGCATCCACATGCAATAAGGGTAGCAACAGGTTCCTGAAATCCATAATAATACTCCCTCATCTCTCCATTGCAGACATAAAATCATCTCGATTTTCAATGAATTTATCCAAGGCAGGAGTAATCTCCCTGAGCTTACTGACCTGTTCTCTGAAATCCTGAGTCACTGGAGGCAACCTCATATTTTCCAGAAAGAGCTTGAAATGGTTGGTCATTTGATGCTTGGTATAGACCTTCTCAAAATAAGCATCCACTTTATTTTTAATTACCTCTTGAGAAGAAGTAGCTGCTCGTAGGTGATCACGAACAAAACTACTAACTTCCCTAGTGGTAGCAAGGATCTGAGTATCCGAGGAGCCACTGGAACTAGCCTTAGCCAACTCTTCATGAATAACAGTTCTGATCTGGTCAAGGTTCACAGAGGAGCTGGATGAGGGAAGGGGTTTAACTGAGAAAGCTACTGTCTCCTTGAAGGATTTTGTCAGATTACTAACCACCTTCTAGACAAGTTCATCTTGACTGTTCAAGTGTTCTTTGACTGATTTCTTAAAAGCCTCAAAAACTTCCACAAATTTCATGACTACTTATTTGATATATCAGATATTAGTGTGCACTTTGGTTTGAGAACTGTTCAAAGTAGTCAATGAAGCAATCAATTGTCTAAGAGAAACCACAGCTCCTGTCCAACTTTCAATTTGAGTATGGCACACCTTAACTTCTTCCATCATTCCTTTCACTGGACTAGCAACAACACATCCCAGAGATATCTCCAGGGATTGATCCACACTTCTTATTTCATAGACCAGACTTGTCTTCAAATATGCCACTGATTCTCTCCGTTCTTCTTTCATTTCAGCCTTTAAGGACTCAAGGTCCTCCTTGGTTTCCAACTTTTCAGCCACAAAAAGTAGGATAATGGATTCTCTTTGGGGCTGGTTTTCTTCATCCGAATCTCCATAGGAAAGTCCAACAACCATATATCCTAGATCTGATGTCCAACCTTCAATTTCATACAAAATAGATACTGAACCAAGATGCTCCCCCTCACTTGGAATATTCTCCTGAGGTATCTCTTCCAACTGTTCTGCTTGATGTACTTCTATAATTTCCTTTACAACTGCAGCAGATTCAATATCCATTTTCTCTGATGGCTCAAGAACTCTCTCAACAACAGATGCTAGTTCTACTTCCTGATTCAGAACTATTTTGACTATACTGTCTATCAGAGGGCTCAAACTGAGCTCTTCTTCTTCATTTTCCTCATCATTTGCTTCACCAGAAGCCTCCTTTTCTCCATTAAAGACATGATTGGATTCGGTTGCCTAATCCTTTTCAGAGGTATCCTTAATAACATACTGGCATGTTTCTTCTTCTTCTTCCTCAGTCTCAGTATCATTGTCCTTCAAAATAGTTTCTCTCCTTGGTAGTTCTTTTGGAGGGCTAGCTGCTCCATAGGAAATGGTTTGAGGCATAGGACTAGGTGCTAAATAAGGGTCTCCTCCTTCCTCAACTGATGTCTCTTCCTCCTCATATTCATTATCACTGTAGACCGGTTCTGGCTCATTTGGTCCAAGACTAGGATCTCTCACATTCTTTGGTCTAGAGGGATGGTACTTTGTTGTGAACTTATCATATGTTCTTCCTTCATCATTCACCCATGATTTTCTCCAAGGATTCTAGCTGACTGTCATATATTTACAGACAGTCCTTGTGATGCAGAAGTTATCCTGAACTACTATCATTTCATCCTAAGGTCCAGGCACCTCGTTTGCTTTCATCATAACAGAAATGAACTTTGAGAAGAATAGTTCATTTGACTTAGACTTCGGTCTAGTCATATCCTCAATCTAAATCATAATCAATCTACACAGATTTACCTTAACTCCATGCTTCAACAGATGCAACAAATAAATTTCATGGAATCTCAGTGTAGAAAATTCTCCTCTCATTGGACTAACTACATGTTGAATAAACTTGAAATGATGTTTATCTTCCCCTGCCATCTCTGCAGCTATGACTTTTCTAGGGGTCCCATTCCCTATCAGCTCTAACAAAGCATATTCATACTTAAACAAGTCACTGGTTGAGGGTATGGATTTTGAATAAAAAGAATAATCATCTTTATGTGGATATTTTATGTTCCCAGCCCATTCAACCGAAGTAAAGGAAAATTCGTGACCATTTACATAAGAAAACATCTTGTTTTCTTCTTCGGAATTCTCAAAACGAACGAACTCATAGAACTGTTTCACAAGTCCTGGATAATAAGGTCCATTATTGTTTGTGAAGCACTCAAGCCAACCTTGTTATTTTAAACCATAAGAACCAAGGACTTGCTCTCCATGAACCATTATGCACACACCACTTTATCAACGACAATCTATTGCTTTGAGAGATGCGGGTTTACTGGATTCCTTCGAGCTACACATTAACCGTCTCCACTGGAATCAACATTGGTCACCTTCTGTCTTTTCGCTTGCGGCTCATTACTACCATCTGTAACCTGAGGTCTCTTAACGTGGGCCATTACAGATCTGAGGTTTAGGGTTTTGCGGCTTGAGAGGTTGAGGTTGGAGGGATTCGAATAGACGAGTTCGCGGTGAGATTGAGTGAAGTCTAATATCGGGTTTAATATCATTTAGGAATCACAAATAAAATAAATCTTTTAAAAATGGTTCGATGTCTCGGCTTTACATAAGTTTAAAATAGCGTGAGATGTACTGGTAAAGTCTCCTAATGGTGAGGTCTTCTAACGGTGAGGATTCCCTAATGGTGAGGTTTCTTTAACGGTGAGGATTCTATAACGGTGTGGATTCTCTAACAGTGAGGTTTCTCTAACGGTGAGGATTCTCTAACGGTGAGGTTTCTCTATCGGTGAGGATTATCTAACGGTTTAAGAGTAAGTTATCATTCCTAATTCGTGTCTAATGAAACTTAATTTTTCTGAACTAAAATTCTTAGTGAAAATATCATCTAATTGAAGTTCAGTGCCTATAAATTCAAGAGTTATATCACTGCTTTGATAATAATCTCTTAGAAAGTGGTTTCTAACATCAATGTGTTTAGTTATAGAGTGAGAAACATGGTTATTTGAGATGTTGATCACACTAGTGTTGCCCAGTTATTTGAAACATGTTTAAACTCAAATCCATAGTCCAATAATGTGTGTTTCATCCACAGAATCTGTGCATAGCAACTACCAGCAGCTATATACTCTTCTTCAGTAGTAGATAATGCAACTGATTTCTATTTCATACTACACCATGATACTAGGGACTTTCCAAGTAAAAGACACATTCCAGATGTGCTCTTTCTATCTAAATTACATCCAACAAAGTCAGCATCTGATTAACTTATTAAATCCAATTATTGTTTATTTGGATAAAACAAACCTAAATTTGTAGTATACCTAAGATATTTGAAAATCCTTTTAACAACAAGTAAGTGTGACTCTTTAGGGGTAGCTTGAAATCTAGCACACATACATATAGTAAACATAATATCAAGTCGACTAGCAGTAAGATAATGTAAACTCCCAATCATACTTCTATAATTAGTTTGATCTACTGGTTTACCAGTTTCATCAATATCCAATTTATAGGTGGTACTCATAGGTGTATCACTTCCCTTAATACTATCCAAACCAAAACGTTTTAATAAATCCTTAGTATTTTTAATTTGACTCAAAATAATACCATTTTTAGTTTGAAAGATTTGAAATCCAAGAAAGTACTTAAGCTTTCCCATTAAGCTCATTTCAAACTCATTTTGCATAAACTTTGAAAAATCAGTACATAAATAATTTTTTGAAGATCCAAAAATAATATCATCAACATATATTTATACTATTAAAACATCTTTTAAAATTATTTTTATAAAAAGAGTGGGATCAGCAATTCCTTTTGTAAATATTTTTGAAGTAAGAAAATTTGTAAGTCTTTCATACCAATATCTTGGAGATTCTTTTAAACCATATAAAGAATTAGAAAGTTTAAAAACATGATTTTGAAAGTGAGGATTTGAAAAACCAGGTGGTTGTTCTACAAAAACATCTTCAACAAAAAAACCATTTATAAAAGCACTTTTCACGTCCATTTGATATAAATTGAAATTCAAATGTGATGTAATGGAAAGTAAGATCCTAATTGCCTCTAATCTAGCTACAGGTGCAACGGTTTCCTCATAGTCAATTCCTTCTTCTTGATTGTAACCTTGTGAAACTAGTCAAGCTTTGTTTCTATAGATATTTCTAGATTCATCAACGTTGTTTCTAAACACCCACTTTGTGCCTATGGTCAAAGTGTCTTTAGGTCTTTCTACTAATTTCCAGACTTTATTTCTTTCAAATTTATTTAGTCCTTCTTGCATACCTATTACCAAAAATTCATCATTGATAGCATCATTGATATTTTTAGGTTCTAACTGTGAAAGAAAAGCTTGATGTTCAACCTGATTTCTTGGAGAAGCTCTAGTCTATGTTCCTCTATAAATATTTCCTACAACAGCATCTAAAGGATGGTTCTTTAGAATCCCAGTTGGTCTTGAAAAGGTAGGTCTAGAGATTTCAGGTTCATCAACAAGTTGTAAGTCAACAGAAGCAGGTTCTGGAAAATTTCCAGAACTGGACGTTTTAACTATAGGTGCACTATCTTTATCATTAAGGTTCAAAACAGAGAGATCATCTTCAAGATTTGAAATAGAGGTCTTAGGTTCATGTGGATCAGTTTCATCAAATTTGATATCAATATATTCCTCCACACATTTGGTTCTTTTATTTAAAATATTATAGGCTTTACTCGAAATAGAGTAACCTAGGAAAATTCATTCATCACTATTGGATGCAAATTTATCAAGATTATTTTTAGTATTAAGAATAGAGACTTTTCAACCAAAAACTCTGAAGTAGTTAACCTTAGGTTTCTTATGGATCCACAACTCATAAGGGTTCTGCTTAAGAACAAGTCTGATCAAGACTCTATTGATAATATAACTAGCTGTATTGACAGCTTCAGCCCAAAAATAAACAGGCAGGTCATACTCCTTGAGCATGGTTCGGGAAATTTTCTGAAGGGTTATATTCCTCCTTTCCACTACACCATTTTGATGAGGTGTCCTAGGGGAAGTGAAATTGTGACTATAGACATTGTGTGAGCAGTAGGATTCAAACTCATGATTTTCATACTCACGACCATGATCACTTCTCAACGTTTTAATCTTAATTCCACTAAGGTTCTTTAGAGACTTGGAATATTTAACAAAGTAAGAACAAGCTTCACTTTTGTGAGCTAGAAATATACCCAAGAATACCTAGAATAGTCATCTACTAGAACATAGACAAAATGATTCCCATTTAAACTAGAAACTCTAGAAGGTCCAAACAAATCCATGTGAACCAACTCGAGAGGTTGAGAAGATGATACTTCTATCTTTGATTTGAAAGAACCTTTATATTGATTTCCCTTTTGACAGGGATTAGAAACTTTTTCTGCTGGGAATTCATGTTTTGGTAGGTCTCTAACTAAGTTATTCCTAGAATGTTTTCTGAGTGAATGTACATTGCAGTTTCCAAATCTTCTGTGCCAAAGCCAATAATCTTTATGAAAATCATTTAAACAAGAAATATTTTTCATAGCTAATGAATTTAAATCAATAGCATAAACATTTTCATTTCACAAGGCAGCAAATACTAAAGCATTTTTAGAATAAACATTAAAAGAATAATTTTTAAAGTTAACATTGAAACCATCATCACATAACTAAGATATACTTAGTAAATTATATTTATGTCCACCAACAAATAGAACTTTAGAAATTAATATTGAATCAGTGTTACCAATCTGGCCTAAGCCGATGATTTTCCCTTTTGAATTATCACCAAAAGTGACAAAACCTCCATCAACTCTAACTAAGATTTTAAAGCATGAGAATTATACTGACATATGTCTTGAAAATCCACTGTCCAAGTACCAGGTCTTTATATAGGAGCTCTTTAAGCAGGTTCCCTACAAAACAGATTTAGACAGGAAATGATTTTGGTACCCAGATTTTCTTGGGTCCAGACAGGATAGCCAATAAAACTTTAGGTACCCAAATTTGTCTTATGGGTCTCATAAAATTTGCAGAATCAACAAATTTGGAAAGTTAAACATTATTAGATCCATAAATATGAATATAAATAGTTGAAGCATATGAACCTCCAGAATTATAACTATCTATATTCTATCCATATTTAGAAATAAATTTAGTTTTGGTAATTTTTCTTTGTCCAGGTTGGCATCCAATGCCAGTAGTATATCTAGGTGCAATCTGCTTACCTAGAATTTTAGTAAGAGTATCTTTTCCATTTGTGAACTTTTCTAAATCCTTCATAAGTTGCTCATTTGATAATTTCAGTTCATTGTTTTCTTTAAGTAACCGAGCGTTATTTTCTATTTCTATGTCAAGATCACATTTATGATTAACAGTTAAAGCATACTGTTTCTTTAAACCTTTTTATTTGTCTTTCAGCTCATTACAGGTTTCTTCCAACTTATCACAATATTCAAATAATTCAGATTTTGACATATTTTCAGAATCAGAATCATCTCTAGAAAAATAAGAATTTAAAGCAGGAGTTTTAGATGTTTCCTCAGAGGTGTTTGTCATAAAACACAAGTTTTCCTTATTTCTGATTTTAGTTTCATAAGCTTCAGATTCACTGGATCTATCCTCAGAAGCACTCCAAGTAGCCTTCATGGATTTCTTATACTTATTATCCTTATACTCATATTTCTTCTTGTATTTTAGTTTTGGACAATATTCTTTTATATTTCGTTTTCTCTTGCACTCATAGTAGAAAACTTCATCAGATTTGCCATATTTCATTCCGTCCTTTTTCTAGTGTCTCTTGTTGTCATACTTACCTTTGTAATTTGATTTTCTGAAAAACTTATTTTTCCTATAGAACTTCATAAATCTTATGGCTATGTGATCCATTTCTGCATCATTGTCAGATGCACTTTCACTTTCTTTACAGCTTGAGCTATCACTTACAGCTTGAAGTCTCTCCTTATTCTTTGAAGTAGATGTTTTGAAGGCAACTGACTTCATTTTTGGTTCATCTTCATCTTCTTTGTTTACTTTAAGCTCTTTGTCATACATCATCAACTTACCAATAAGCTCTTTAACTGACAGTTCACCAATATCACAAGATTCTCTAATTGAAACAGAAGTGCCCATCCATCTTTCAACTAGGCATCTCAAAATTCTCATGATCTGCTCCTTCGATGGAACATCCTTTCCCAGTGATATCATTGTGTTGAAAATTTCATTAAACCTGAGATATATATTAGAAATGGGTTCATCAGGTTTCATCTTAAAATTATCATATTTAATAGTATAGGTGTTCAATCTCATTTCCTTAATGTTAGTTGTTCCCTAATGAGAAACACTTAAGGTATCCCAAATTTCATGTGCAGTCTTACAAGCAGATATTATATTAAATTCTTCATATCCTAAAGCATAATACAGAACATTCATAGCGTTTCAATTATTATTGTAGGCTGTCTTAGTAGCTTCATTCCATGTAGATATAACAGTAGTAAGAATTTTATATTCTGATTCTATGGAAGTCCAAATATCAAAACCCATGCTTTCGAAATGAATTATCATCTTAATCTTCCACTGATCATAGTTGTTTCCATTTAAAAATGGTGTTCTATTAGTAGAAACACTTTCAAGTCTGTTATCCATGATAACTAGTTTAAAATAAAAAATTTTAAAGAGATAAAAATTTAGAAATAACAGAAATTTTAAGAACATTAAAATACAACTAAAATCACAGATGAAAAACAGAGTACTTTGGAAAATATTTTAATTCCTATGATACCAAATTTTGGTCAGAGTGGACACTCAAGAGGGGGGGGGGGGGGGTAGAATTGAGTTCCAATTAAAATTTCTGTTTAAAAACCATTTACCAAATTCCCTTGAATAAAACACAGAATTAAGCTGTAGTGAATTTATATCAATGTAAAGGTTCTATTAGGTTATCAAGGGATTGATTATTTCCCAGTTAATCAAATCAAAAGAGTTGATTAACTTTTGAAACTAAATTACTTATTTAAAACTAATATAAACACTTGAGAGTTTAATTATCAATGTGACTTTAAAACAGTTTTTGGTTTTAAAGTAGTTTTCAGTGGAATAAAAATAAATTTTAAAGGAAATAAGAACATAAGATATAACCAAGAGGTTCAGTCTCAAGCTGAGACTTAGTCCTCTCAATACTTTATATAAAAGTGATCCACACCCTGGATTGGGGATTACAACAGTATACAACTGTCTAGGTCTAAGACCTCTACCACTGTTATTCGTGGGAAACAAACACAACAACAAACCAGCTGTCCAGGTCACGCATGACCTCTACCACTATCCCAGTGGGAAATAAAAGATATAAGAGTTTGAGTGAGGATTTACAGATCCTCCAGATAAAGTAAAGGAGATAGTGTGTGTGTAAAATACAGCAGATGACACACCCTGCTCGAAATGTAAATAATAAATCACAGAGGAAAAGATGTAGAGTTTAGTACGACTCTAGTGATTATAGTGCAGCTCTGGACTCTTTTGGATTGTTTAGGACTGGTTCTGAGTCCTCTTCTGGTGTTTGTCTGGAAAACAGAGTGTTGTCTGCTTCCTTGAATTCCAGGTGTAGAGACAGAGGAGAAAGTAGTCGGTGAAGTTCTTGTGTGGATGTTCTCCTTATCGTTCTCCGCTGTTTCTAGTATGCAAGAATGTATGAGCTCTTCGTGTAAGTTCAATCGTCTCTTTTCATGCACACTTTTCAGCACCTTCTTATTTTTTTCACACTCTTATTTGTTTTTCTGACCTCCTGTTTTAGCAGCAGGAGAATCTCTTATTTAAAGCATGAGCTCCAGCAACAAAATTGATTTCCTTTTTGCAGGTACGAGGTACGATTACCTAACATCCAACAACACACATTAAATAAATTTCAGTGTATTAAAATATACCTGATATGACCGTTGGTTAGATTAAATAATTATAAATAAATTAAAGCATCATCGGGTTCTGTCACTAGAACAATAGCTTTGAATATCTGTAGCCTTGTGTATCGGTAGGTCTGAGTATCAGTAGCTTCTTGTGTAACGGTAGCCCTTTGTGTAGCGGTAGCCTTTCCATCAGTAGGTCTGAGTATTGGTATCTTCTTGTGTAACGGTAGCCCTTTGTGTAATGGTATCCCTTTGTGTAACGATAACCTTTCCATCGGTAACCCTTCTATCGGTAGACTTCATGTCAGTCGATAGACTTTTGTAGCGATAAGCTTTACTACATCGGTAACGGTAGGCTTTCTTGGATCGGTTGCTGTAGACTTGTCTTGTATCAGCAGCGGTAGACTTGTCTGTATCAGTAGCGGTAAGTACATGTCGGTAGCTTCCTTGATGTATCAGTAGACTTTGATGTATCGGTAGACTTGTGTAACAGTTACTAATCTGTACCGGTAGCTCTCACATAGCGGTAGACTTAACTGTACCAGTAGCTCTTTTCTGTATCGGTAGCCCTATTCTGTTTAAGCATTATATTGGTAAAATGAGTTAAGTCAGAGTATACATACAACCAGTAACCAAAAGTCTAATACTAAACATAAAATAATAGATCATTTCTTAACCAAATTCTTTGTTTATAATATAATTATCCTAACATATAAATATGTGTCTGAAGTACACATATACTAAAGTAAGTATTTTTCCACAAAAAGAATTATCAAACTATAAATAAGAAATATTGAGATTATCAACATATAATAAAGCATAATTGGGATTATCAAAATATAGTAAAGCAACTAGATTCCTAGAGGGTTCAACAAACTATATTAGTTATATCATATATTTTTAAATTGGGGGATGTTGTTTTAATATTTTTTAATAGATAAATTAATTTGAGGATTAGTTCACCCAACTCTCCTACACTATATTAATATTAACATTTGTTATTAGGGACTGTTTTTTTCGATATTTTTTTAATATTTTTGACCTTGATAAAGTCTTGAAAATTAGGTTTATATTTATGTTTATTAAATTATTCTATATTTATGGATACCTAAAAATTGGAATTAGGTGCTACTAATAGACCTCCCAAAATTAATGGTCTATGATCAATGGAAAATAACAGACAAAAAAAAACCTTGAAATCATGAGGATTTATATTTGGACAACAAAAAACCAATATAGAAAATCCAAATCTCATAGAAAATATTGGGGTGATTATAATAAGGTTGAATATGATTGAAACTAGAGAGGCATGAATTCCTTTTATTATACATTAGAGGAAGATTAATTTAATATAATTTCTACCCTTGAAACTACATATCATATTTGATATACTGTTTTTAGGTCACATGATGGAACATATAATGTTTAGGACATAATCATAAATATATATACTATAAAATATGATACATTCAAGATGATGCTGACAAACCAATTTCAATAATGTATATTATGTTTCATGAAATCATAAAATACTATACATACACTTAGAAATACCACAGATGATAAATAATATGAGCTATGGATTTAAAGATATCCTACTTAACCAATGGATTGTCACTACTGTCTCTGTTCGAGAGGTAAGATATATTATTAAGTTAGTAGTAAAAAAAACTAATTTAAAAATTAATGATATATGAGGAAGAAATCAAATTTAAGGATGAATACGATGAACCTAAGAAGTATATTTCAATTAAGGAATCTAATATTAAATAAATATAGTTTATTAAGGATGAGATCACCCATAGAGGTGATGTTGACACTAACACTGATAAGAATATAAACCAATTGGATAAGAGATTTATGTAGTTATACATCTAGAATATGTTTTTTAGAAAATAAAATTATAAAGGTAAATCTGATAGGAAAGGAAATTGGAATAATGATTTTTCATTTGGTAAATTTACATGTTATGGGTGTAAAATAAAAGTTCACATCAAGGAAGACTATCCAAAAACTAAAATTCAAAATGGAATTTGATAACTAATTGAAGAAACCTAAGAAGGACATTATGGAAACCAATAGTGCTTCAAATGATATCACCATTGACTCTAAATCAACAAATAAGTTGTTAATGTAAAGTATAACATTTATTTTTTGGCTATCAAACATGAAGTAATAGTTTATCCCTATAATTTACTTGAAATTTAATTTCATGATTATTCTAAAATTACTAATGAAGAACTATTTGATTAAAAATAAATTATTGAGGATAACATGAATAAACTCAAAGATAAATAAAAGAATATAAAGAAAAAATACTTTAACTATTTCATTATATTCTAATCTTAGTATTGAAAAGTAAATGAAATTTGTTCTTTTGAAAGTAATTTTTAATTTAAAATTAATGAATATAATCCTTAAAAAGGATATTAAATGTTTAAATAAAAGTACCAAAACTATAAATAAATTTTTTGTATATAATTAAATACCTAATATTAGTACTAGTTTTGGTTATCAACTAGGGTTGAAGAGAAAAAGATACAAAAATTATTTTGTTTTGAGCTTTATTCCTATACAATAACTTGAGTATATAACTTAGTGGGATCCACTATGTATGGGGTTATTCACTATGGATCTAAAAATGAATATTTATCGAATTTTAAATTTATTAATCATTCTACTAATAATTGTGTGAAATATATTTCAATTCCAAAGTAATTTTTTTTCAAAATTATCTTAACTCATGAAGATTTGGGTACCAAAATTTTCTATTGTATAACTAATTATTGAAAAAATACTTGAAAATATATAAAAATGACTTATAGGATCTAAAAAATTTGTGTTTCAGACACCTATTCAGAGGATTCTCAAGATTTTAGAATTTAATAAGTGTAGATGCTAGGCATGTCACTTTTGGTGACTATAGTAAAGGTAAAATAATTATCCTTTATCAAATCAGTAATTCTGAAATAGTTATTATTTCTAATGTTTTATTTGAGATAGTTTAAAGTGTAATATTACTAGAAATGTTCAATAATTTAATAATAATTTTCATGTAGAATTTTAAAATAATGGTTATAATATTTACGATTTTAAAAATAATTTAGATTTTCCACTTTTTGAAATCATAATGTTTATGTCGTTTATTTAAATTCATTATTTTAAAAAAAATATTCTTATTTAAATGTCTTTGATCAAGAATAATGGCTATAGAATAGAATACAAGTCCACTTCAATTTATGTTCCCTTAAAATCCAGTAATAAAAGTTTTAATCAATGATCTACCAAAGCAGGAATCCCCAAAAAATAAAGTGTGAAATACTTTTCAAAAAGGGAAGCATCACAAAATTCCATTCAAATCAAATAAATAGGTTTATACCTCTCAATATATAGAGTTGGTTCAAATGGATTTATTTTGACCTTATAGAGTTCATTTTTTAGTAGGGAGAAAAATATTCTTATGTGATTGGTGATGATTATTCAAGATTCACAGGAGTATATTTTATATATTACAAAAGTGGAGCTTGAAAATGTTTTATAGATTAAAAAAATAAACTTGCAATTAGAAATGTGAGAATTGATAATGTTCATGAATTTAAAAATAAATATTTTGATTCCTTATGTTCTCAACATGGCTATAATCATAAATTATATACCACTTTAACACCTCAAATAAATAGAGTTATTGAAAGAAATAATTAGACCCTTTAGAAAATTTCCTGAACAATGTTGAATTATTTTGACTTACCTATTTATTTTTTGATTGAAGTTATGAATAAAACTTTTTATGTAATTAATGGAGTCTTTATAAGACCATTTTTGAATTAAAATCTATAAGAGTTATGGAATAGAAAATACATAACGTGAATTATTTCAAGGTTTTTGGTTGTAAAGTCATTCTAAGGTTAATTATTTAAATTTTTTGTAACGTAGTTATTTTTAATATAAAATAGAATTTAGAAACATTTTCTTCCAACAATTATGATGTAATACTCCTTGGTTATAAACATCTAGTAAATTATATAGTGTGTTTAATAAATTAACTAAATTGGGGGAAGAATATGTTTATTTCATTATTGATGAAACAAATACCTATGAATACAAAGTATCCATAGAAAATCTAGAAGATGATATTTTAAATTAGAATATAAATAATACATCCTAATATATTGACAATAATATTGATTTATATAAAACATTACCTAATGAAGAACAAACAAACTAACATAGCCTTGAAGAAGACTATGAAGAGCCACACACATAAATTAATAGTTCTATTTAAACCCTTAAAACACACACTATATATGCTATTTTAGGATATCTATAAAAAGAGACCCAAACCCGAGAATAAAGAAATATGGTCAAACATTAATCCTTATTGAATAATTTTGAATCTAAAAATATCAATGAAGTAATGAATTATGAACATTTGGAAATATATATGCATAGGGAATTGAATCAAATTGAAAATAATAAAGTGCGGGATTTAGTTAAGAGACCCAAATGACTACTTTACTATTAACATTAGATGGGAATAAAATATAAGTTTGAATAACAGGAAAATTTGTTAGAAAGAAGGCTATATTGGTTATACCAAGTTATTTCCAAGAAGAAGGTATTGACTATAAAGAGACCTTTTCACCAGTTTCCAAAATCAAAGCCATCATGATACTGCTAGCATATGCAACACATCTAAATTTAATACCTTATCAAATGAAATTCAAGCGTGCTTTTATAAATGGTTTAATTATAGAGGATGTTTATGTTGAACAAAACCTATATTTTGAAACCCTCATTTACCAAATCATGTTTTCAAATAGTTAAAATCTCTTTATGTTTTAAAATAGGGGACAAGAGCTTGGTATGGCAGGTTAATCCATTTTTAATTAAAAATTAATTTCATAAATTGATAGATGATCCTTCTTTGTTTACTAGAATAGTTTCAAAATATTATTTGGTTTCTAAAATATTTTTTGATGAAATCATTTTTGGTTATTTAAAACATTCTTTATTTGTTAAATTTTTAAAAATAATGAAAAAATGAAATCGGAATTATCTTAAGGGGAGAATTAAAATTCTTTGATTGTTTTTAGATTTTAAAAAATAAGGATAGAATTATTTTAAATAAAATTATGTATAGAAAATACATTTTAAAACTCTTTGACATGGATAACACTAAAAGCAGAGATATTTCATTGAGTACTACATGTAAATTAAATTGAGATAAAACTGGGAAATTAAGGGATTAAACTATTTACAATGCCATGATTTGTGATTTTATAATATTTAACTTCTAGAAAGACTAATATTATGTTCAATTTATGTAGGTGTGATCATTTTCAAGAAAATTATAGGGATTTTCATCTTAATTCTCATATAATTATTTTAAAATACCTCAAAAGTAAAACCTATTTTTCCAATTTTATTATAAATAATATGAATTTAAATTAGTTTGTTATTCAGATGTTGATATTGGTGTTTTTATGTTTTATTATGAAAGTACCTATCATACATTTCTACTTTTTTAAAGCCTCTAGTGTCTTTGTTTGCTATGAAATTTAATTATTTTTCTTTTTCTAATACAGAATATTGGTAAATTGCTGCATGAATTTTTTGTACACAAATTCATTGAATGAAATTAACTTTAATAGATTATGGATACTATTTCATACATGTTCCTATCAAATTTGATAATACAAGTTCTATTAATATTTCTACAAAAATTATTTCACATTTTAGGAAAAAACATATTGATATAAGACATCACATTTAGAGTAATAACTTTTAAAAAGGTGATATTAATCTAGTGTTCATTAGTACTGAACAAAAACATGATGATATTTTAAAAAATCCATTGAACATATAGATATTAACTTATATAATACAATAATTAGGAATTATTAATTTTTATTTATCATTTATTAAATTATTTTAATATTTTATAATGATTGTATAATCTACCTTACTTTCATGAATTACAAGTACCCGCCCGTGCATTCACTCTATGATATAGGAATATTTTTTAGATTATTTGTTCACATGATAATATAGTTCAATACTTTTTTAAAAAGACAATACTACATTTTATTCTTAATAATGAACATGAATATTCAATATTTTGAAATCAAAAAATAATTAGAATTAATAATAGAATATAATTGGACAACTTCTAAGGAAATCATAATCATAATAGATTTCATTTTGGGTCGATACATTTGAAAATATGTAGAAGAATTTTTTAGAAATAAAAGATTATTTTCAGCATAGAGATTTGAATTAAATGAATGAAAATAATAGTGAAATAGATATTTGAAATTCTGATAATTATGATAATTATTAGTCATAATAAAAACATATAGTTTTATGTTGACATATTGAAACTGTACATTAAAAAGGATATCGGTTTTTGTCAAAAAAGAAGAATATATATGTACTGTGTTTTCCTTTCATGAATGCTCTCATCATCAACCACTTTCCATCCTTTGTTTATGAAATGGGAGAGTACCCTTCCCTTCATACCATTTCGCTAGACCAATTCTCCAATATTAACCAGCTAAATTGGACATTCTTCAATTAATTTGGGTCAATGATAACCAAGGTAAATGTCCTTGCATAAATATCTGCATAAACACCTGGACCACGCAAAATGAGTCCATAAATATTTTTCTAGCTGATAAGTGGGCGTTTGGACATTGTTATTTTTCATGTGATCAAATTTAGGTGATGGATTTTATGAAAATCCGGTGGCTCGTGAAGACCATCAGGCCATGATCCCGTAGATGTACCTAGACGAGAGGGTGGAGGGAAACCAGGAGTATGGTCCGATCCTAATCAAGTCCAGGGTGTGGGGGAGTTACGGGACTTCACTTATTTACCTGTTCCATAAACAAATAATGGGTTTGAAGGAAAAGGTAATCTCTCAAAAAATTGAAGCGAGCCATGTTTCCTCTACCCAACCCAAGAAACTAAAATCATGGAAGGGTTGGGCAATCTAGAATAGTGGATACTTCTACTTCCAATACTGACAGATGATCCTTCTGCTACAAAGAATGATTCTAGATTCTAAATGAGCAGATCCTTCTATATCAGTTGATATTGGTGTGTAATTTCCTAAACATGGAATATTCATTGGATTCAACACTCGTGCAGCCACTGTATCCTACTGGAGGGTAACCTATAAGTAACTATACATTAAAAACTTCAGAAAAGAAAGAATTCCTTCTTTTTAACTAAAACATCCTAGAGGTCCTCTCGAGTATGTTGATGTATGGATCCAATCCGAACAACATCAACTATAAACTAGTGGAATGGTTCACTGATTTCTTATTCATGAGTTTTATTACAGTATTATCATGTCTGGCATATGGATGTAAAATGCTTCAAGACCAAAGTAAAAACCATTCATGAAAATACTTCTATTGTTTAACCTGGAATTATATTTTTGACTAGTTTTAGTGGTGGAATGAGAGGTAATAATATAGAATCTCACGACCTAAAGAATCATCTAACAAGTCTATCTTCATAAACAAAAAATGTTTAAAATTAATAGTACATACTATTAAATAATGAAATATTTGAATGGAATGTTCAAATGATAGATGACAATGGAGAGGGAAAGGGACGGATTCCTTTAACATGATACCATGAAAGGAAGAAAATTGGACAATACTAAATTATGTGTTCGCACAGTGATATGACAAAATTATTAAATTATACATTCACATAGTTATATATTTCAATGCTTTTTTAAGAATAAAATAATACATTTCATGAAAATAGAGATATTGTTTAACCTGGACTTAAATTTCTATGGAGTTCTTACAGTGGTATAAGAGGTAATTTTCTAGGAGCTCACAACCTAAAAAATAAGAGAACATGTTTATCTGAAGATACAAAAAAGGTTTTAAATTAACAATTCTTACTAAAAAATAATGAAATTAATGAGTGGAAAATTTTAAATATAGATGACAATAGAGAGAGAAAGGGATGGCTTACATGAAAATGATACAATGAAATGATCCAATAGTGAACCCGGACTTCACCACCACATCTGGCATTGCCACTATGATCCCCTATTCATGAATTAATTATATAGTAGGCTCCTAGCGTGGGAAAACATTGTTGTATACTTCTATTCCAATAGAAAAAAATACATTGCAATGTAAACAACCCATGAGGTAACACAATAAAATAACATGCATTGCAATTACAATTACACAGAACGGGAAAACCAAATCAAAATAAATATTAATGAACATATTACGTAATTATTTCATAAAGAAATAAAGTCAATGAAATACGGTAAACATGAAACAACATCACACATCGATGCTAAAAAAATAGGCTAACTAAAAATAAATAAACCAATTAACAAACACATACTATAGTAAACATCCCCCCTTTTCATGTAATTGAAACAAAGGATCAAGTATTCATTTCTTTGGTACATCATCTAGTTTGTAGGAAAATATATCACAATAGTATACTGTAACTACCATTGAGGGTTGTAGTTTGGTGTTAAAACTGATATATTATTTATGCAAGAACTTCTATTTGGTTAATAATATATGAATATGAATATTAGAAATTTATAAATTATAGTAAATATATAATCATCCCAGAACTGTAACTGCATAGAGATCAGGATGTGAATTGTTTCCAAGGATTTAATAATGTAGTGGACTGATATAGTGGAAATATATTCAAGGAATGATTATAAATAACAAGTGATTAGGAATAGGAAATTAGTAAATATCACATAATTCATACAGCGAGTCAGATATAAGTTCACAACATAGAAGGAAAACTCAGAATTTATACCCTGGTATGATTAAAAGTCATTACAGTTATGAAGAAATGTTACATTTTATGGTTCATTCTATAATGATATTATTCCTTAAATGTCATACTTTTGTTGTTGGTGGGAATATGTGTGGACATCATCGACTCCAGGTAGTCACTACTGTGTTCTAGGGGTTGATACTGAGAATTTAAGACTAAAGGATGGATAATATTACTGTTTGTTGGGAATAAGTAATATCATGTATCACTGCTCAATGTTGGATGTGAATTAGAATCCATATTACCTTTGGAGAGTCCACAGTTGAGTATTACACTATAGGATGTAGATTCCGGGAATCCAATACAATCATCCCAGCTAGTGTTGTGTTTTGAAGCCTTATATAATTTAGAATTATTAGTCTTTATAGTGATATGGGGCTGGGGAACTTTTTCCTTGGAAAAAATGATAATAAATAACCCAAGAATATGGAATAAACCAGAATAAATCAGCGTTTGATGAATAATTTACCTTATTATAGATCAGATCATTTGAATAATTTCGTTCATCTTTTGTGATATAATTGAGAATAATGTAATCATTATATGTTTGAAAATATACAATGGATAATCTAGTTAATCAAACAAGAGATTATAATGAATGTTTGACTAAATTCAATAGCATAAATCCAAATCTATTGAGTTGGGAAGATCTGTAAGAGAAGAAAACTAAAACAATAGGAATAAAGTGACTTGAGTGCCATAGTAATCCAATGCCCTTATATAAAGAATTTTCCAATGATCATAAAAAACATCCACTCATCAAATTATAAACTCAATAAATTGCTAAAACAGAGTACATTATCAACTTTTCAGAAACATATATCAGAATTGATATATAGTAAAACTACAATTCTGGTCATAGTTATGTAATATGAATAAGAAATATTAAATAGCCTCCCAGTACTACCATGATTGGTCGATGCATAGCAGCGGTAGTTCATCAAGTTTTTAGACAGTATTATTGATCATTACAATAGTTAAATCTACTTTAGTTTGAGTAAATGACACATATTAGTGTGAAAAAACAACAGGTGACATGCTTAAATTCCACATCATGCTAATTTGCAGCCTCGAACCTGAATGTTGATGTCGCTTTATACTGTTATTTTATAGTAGGAAAAAGCATGACCATTAGTTTATAATATTATTTAATAAAGAATGAAAGGAAACCCAAGACTGTAAACAATCTGCTACATCACAGAGTTAGGCTTTTGGAAGTAAACAAACTAAACATAAGTAAATTTATTATACAGTACAAACTTTCATAAACATCAAATTTTGTCTTGAAACAAAAATAAACTAATAGAGAAAGGTCTTTAATTCACACCTCCTTCTGAGATGAAACCTTAACATAATAAAGATACATCACACAATATGTTTATATTTTCAAATATGAGAAAGGAAAGTTGAAACATACTAATTTTTCAATAGTCATTGTTTTTACCTTAGAAATTCATGGTAAATAGTCAATCTAGTTTGTCAGCTTTTTTGTTTCTCTTATCCATTATTTGGAGATGAAGTTCATTGGAATTAGTTGGCGTGAAGTCTATATACAGGGAATCCTTGAGTTTGACCGCATCTCCAGCATTGAAGTTATTCATTACCTTTTTCTACATGAAGAAATCATTCTAACAAATGAGTAGCAATAAACACTTATAAGACACACAAATAGAGCAACAATATAATATTTAACTGTTGGAATATCAGAAAAGTAGATTTAGTGAATTTTTAATAAAATGTAAAAATAAAACAAAATGAAGGAAATAAATTATTGTTTATAATATGTACACACTGACAGTAACAAAAAAATGAAGATAGAGAAATTATAAATGAGTTTAAGATTTATTTGTACTTGTTGTATAAAATCTTGCATTACTGTTGCAGCTGACTACTGAAGATAAAACATGATGATGTTCCTAAAATAGATGGTTGAAATGAATATTATAGGTATGTAGTGACTGTTTTGTAACTAAAAGGAATTCTATATAAATAAGAATAAAATAATATGTTGTAATAATGTTACTGAGAATGATGTAATATGAAATTAGTATGCTTGGAATTAAATTTTTCAGTAGGAATTAGTCTATTTACCTGACTGTCCACAAAACATTGATGATAGGTGCTGATATAATTTTTATTATCCCTGATGAAGATAACCATGTAAGTTTTCAGTTCTGAAGAACATTTTTGATTCTAAATGTTGTAATTTGTGACATCTTGTTCCAATAATAATTTTTCTGTTTTGAATATGTTTATCTCCAGGGGGAAACCAAACTCATCCTGGTCTTATTATGTAATGAAATAGTTCTGTGATTTAAAAAATAACATCAAATACATGAAAAAGATAAAATAGTTCAATAATATTACTTCTATCCGAGAATCTCTCAACTGAGAAGCTGTTTTTCTTATGAATTGTATGACGTGGTTGTCAAAGAGAACGACAAACAACAAGTCTTTCTCATCTTTCACTAGTAGCAGAACTCTATAACCATTGTATCTATAGTTTTTAGAATCCATGAGGTTGTATTAGTAATATTAAATTCTTATAGTAAGCCAATACCCAAGTAATATTTAGTATCTAAGGAACACATTTAATGAATACCTTAGAGTAGTGCAGCGTGGTTGTTTTTTACAATTATGGAACCAAATATTACCATCTGCAGATTGAAATTTTTTCATGAAAGTGTTGAACGATTCAAAATACTAGATATGAGTTCCTTGAAGATTAACTATTGTAGCGGAAATCAAACACCTTATCGGCTGTGATACAATTTTTAATATTAATATATTCATGAAAGTAGGTCTTACATGTAATAGTGTTGTAGATGACATAGTCAAATAAAAAATTCAGGTTATTTTACTTACCTCCAGAATCTTTTTTTACATCATTAATATTTTTTTGTTATTCCAATAAGGAAATGTTGTAACAAAACTATTTGAATTTTTTTATGGTGAAATTTCAAATTACAAATGACTAATGATCCTAGATGCGTTAAATGCAGAAAATGAAACATTGAAGACAGAAGTTTATGCAGTTGTCAATCATGTTGTTGGAATTTGTAGACATAATAGATTGAATAAAAATATCAGCTATAATTTTACCTGCTTCTGAAGTTGTGGATAACTGGGATGTCCATGTTCAGTAGTAGTTTTGAAGCATTTATTGAAGTGGTGATAATAATAGATGCTGGAACATGTTTTTGAACATAAGAATAATTAGGAGTGTATAGTTTTAATCAAAACAGTTAAAGTATGAAACATTGGGTAGAGAAAAAAAATATAATTTATAAACATTACAATTTTCAATAAGGCATAACTGATGTTAGAATATTATATTTTTCAATAAGGCAGAACAGAATAATGGAACACAAAAACTGGTGGAACATTATAGTTTTCATTTTCCATTAAAAATTATCAGTTGTTGGAAAATATTAGCTACTGGATATATATTGTTTGATAAAATTTGATTTTGAAATTAGATATTGAATATTAAAGTGTTTTTAATGCAATATGATATAACTTGTTGAACATCATAAGAATATTTGGAATTGACCAACTGAACATTATAGTTTGCAGTATGGAAGATTTTATAATATATTGCTATATTTCTTATAGCTTAATTTATTTTCCCTAAACAGCTATAAGATAATTATTTTAGAGGAGTCGTTGTTGTTTTCCAAGTACTTTTACATTATGTTGGAAAACTTTCTGCACAATCTACAGTTTATTCGCAAGCCTCAGTAAGAAATAAAAATAGTTGTGTTTGTAATTGAAATATCCTATTTTTATTTTTGTTAGAAGTCAAAGATGCATACCTTCCATCATTTAAAACAATTTGAATCTTTTGGTTGGAATTACCGATAGATATTATTGGATATGAGTTTCACAAATGTACAATAATTTCTATAATAGGTAAAAATGATGTAAAACTAATAGTTCTTTATGAGAAGTGTATCCCCAACAAGAGTGTGTGAATAACATTGTAATTATGAAAATTAAATAGTATACAATGTCATATATATCTTTTTAAACTATATTTATTAAAAATATGTAGTAATGATGCATTTGAAATTAGTAGTTTTCCCCAAAAATAGACTTGTAATGAAATGTACATATTAATTATAGTTCGGGAACAAATATTTTAACAATGTCAGCAAAAGAAGTGAACTCAAAGCTGAACAGTGGAAATTGGACATCGGTTGGTCGAACATATGTTGTTGTTGTGAGAAAAAGTCGGCAAGCATGTCTTTCTCCCAAGTATCTCCCTTCATTAGGAGAAATTTTGATGTGTTTGTATGATGTAGCATAGGCCTTCATGTAGTAATGGTATGTACTTGGTGATTCACTGGAGGTTAATAATTGTACACTGATTTTTGGTGTCCTACATCATTAATTTACAAAGTAATCCTTTAAAAATCATATGACACATATAAATTACCTAAAATATTGTCCTTCAATAGATGTATACAGTATTCTAATTATGAAAATAGTATAAAAACTCTAACTAATGGAGACAATAAACTCACTTGGGTATCCTGTAGATTCTGATCGATAGAAGAAACTTTGCAGTTGGGTGATGAATTACACCACATATTCAATACACGGACTTGTATCTTTAATGTTTCATCAATATCAATAGTAATATAATTCAAAAGACATGTTCTTCGTGACATGTTTTGGTTTTTATATGAATTCAATTAGTGTACAGATATAACATAGTAAGAAACAATATAAGTAATCTATTTATATATATATTCAATTGATAAAAGTAATGAAATGTATATATATTTAATGAAAAGATTATGAAGAAAGGTTGAAATTTTTTTGTAGACAATGTTTTGTGTATATTCAGTGGATGGATTTTCTCTATCATCAATAACAATTTTCAAACCCCTTGGTGATGTCACTCTAGATGCGGCAACATAAAGTTGTCTATGACAGAACATAGGCTTGCAAGGATATAAAAAAACAGAAGAAAGATATTGACCTTGACTCTTATTAATAGTAATTGCATAAGAAACAGTCAAAAGATATTGTCTTATTTATAGTTTGAAAGGCCATCTGTCATCATTGTGTGTCATATTAATTCTTGGGATGAATTCCAGATACCCGGAATGACTAGAAGTTAAAATTTCATCTCCGATGACATGGACACCTAAGTGTGTAACAATAAGATGAGTAACATTGCATAACCCTACTGATTGATCTACATTTCTATGAAACATAATTGGTATTCCGATATTCAAAGTAAGTCCAGAGAGTTTGATACCATTTAAAACGTTAGTTGTATATTTGTTCTCAGGCTGATTAATATAAAAACTGGCATTGCAAACATAATCAGTACTGAAGTAATCTTTTCCTTCTGATGTACTAAGAGTTAACAAATAGTCCTTGACTTCCTGAACAATGTCACTGGTTGGTGCTAATATAGCACAACCTTTCAGATTTGATACATCTCCATAGTTATTTGTTGAAATCTAGGTAATAAAATTCAAAAGATGCTTCCAATAGAAGTTTATTTATTCTCAGAAGGTATGGTGCTGGGATTTGAATACACCCATCCCCATTGTTGATCTCAACAACACATCCATCACCTATATCCAAAATCCACTTAGAACATTATTGCACCTCATCAGAACCATCATTTAAATATATTGATTGAAACCTCATGTTTTGGGTCAATGTTAATACCTGATAGTGTTTCCCTAGATATGATGACCTTTTACTTGCAAATACAATGTCAATTCTATCACCACCAGGGATTACTTGAAGTATTTTTTTGAAATCATCACCTAAGACAACAGTTAAACTGCCAAATGTTCAATTAGAATAATTTTTATTCTTTATTGAATGTATATCTCTTAAAGTACGATCAAGAGTTTCAAAACAGTTTTTATGAATCATTGGTGCGTCATCCCAGATAATCAATTTTGTTGACTGTAGCAGTTCTCCAACATCACTCCCTTGCTGAATATTTCAAACTGAGTGACCATTTGTAGATATCGGAATATGAAATTTAGAATGGGTTGTCCTCCCACCTGGTAGTAGTAATGATTCTATTCCATTGGAAGCAACTGCAAGCACAATATTTCCTTCTAACTGTAGTATACAAGTTAAGACTCTCCAGATGAAAGTCTTACCCATCCCTCCAAATCCATGGAAGAAGAAAAATCCCCCACTAGTAGAACATAAGGCAGACATAATTCTATGGATAACATGTTTTTGTCCAACA
This sequence comes from Viscum album, assembly GCA_963277665.1. NCBI lineage: Eukaryota > Viridiplantae > Streptophyta > Magnoliopsida > Santalales > Viscaceae > Viscum > Viscum album. The sequence continues at coordinate 148,494,404 of OY728166.1, read as the reverse complement.
GTAAGCATACTATGCAATGTTGAGTACTCATTAGGAAGTTTTCTCCTATTGTAATTGAGCTCTTCTGTAATCAACTGATTTTGATGACCAACCAATGAATACTCTTGAATGGTAATTGGAGGATAACATTACAGAGATTTACCATTGCTGTGGAAAATGTTATCTATTTCAATCAAACCAAACATATTTCTTTGATGATCCGTCATTGTCAAGTCTACAAGAGAAGGAAATAGTATTGGAAAGCAATATAATAACATAGAAATGTATTGAAAAATATGGTAAGATGTCTTTACCCTGTATTTGTAGGAGTTGTTGTTGGAAATATATAATATCTTCAGTTAGAATCTTCTAGGACTCAAGCCATAAAATTTCTGTTTGGGAAATGGTATTTGATAACAACATTCTGACAAACAGTCTTTGCAAAGAGTGTCTCATTCCCCAAGCAGAGACATCTTTTAGTGCTTGAATGAACTCATTGTCATCAGCTAACAGTCCCATTACTGAACATGTTTTTCTGAATGTACTATGAGTAATTTTTTTCACCATTCTAATAGAATCGTATGAAGTCGCACCTCTGACTTTTGTAAGTAGAATCCTCAAGTAATAATGTTAACCAGAAGACAGTAGCACATAGTATAGTTTGCCGATATTGAATCCCGGTTTGCATGGGTACTTTTTAATGATAAAGGTAGAAAAATATTGTTGGGAATTATGCATATGTTAGACTTCCACCCTATTGGTACAACAGATTTTCTTCAATCCAAGATGTGAACATTGTATTATAAATGTTCCTATTATTTAATATGTCTTCAATTTTGTCACAGTCTGCATACATCATGCTATTTTTTCCAGGTAAATGAAACTGTAGTCTATCAACTGGAGGATATCTAAAATGGATATCATAAGAAAAGATCCTCCAAGAAGCTTCACAAGGTGAGATGTACCGACAGTCATTGTACATTTTAATCTCGTCAAAAATGTTCTCAGATAGATGCTTGTTGTTTTCATAAAGTTCTATAGTGACACGATCATGATCTTGATTATATATTTAAAAAGGTATTTGATAGAGGATGACTGATTTTAAATTTCAATATTCTAATTTGATTTATATTTTAGAAGCAGAACTGGATTGTATGGCACAACATACTGATTGTCTAATGGTATACCATTTTTGAAAACTGTACATCCAGAATTCCTTCTCTGATATACAACATAACCATCATCATCTATTGTTATATGTTAAAATAAATTTGGATAATATTTTGAGAATTTTCCATTTTGGATACAAGGTGTGCGATGATTCGCATCACCCTAAGGTCCATGGATCATAAAATTTTCAAATGCTTCATGAATTTTTGGGAAGGTACCTTTATTTGTAATTTTGGATGAAACAATTCTATTAATGTCTGTTGGAGTAAAAACTTTGTCTTCGTGACAAAGAAATAATAGAATTCGCACATGCAGTAGTCCCCTATTCTGAAACTCCACAGTACGAACAATCATATTTGAAAATGAAGAATATATGAGAAAACATGTGCAAGAAATTTGTAATTTGCTGGTAAAATATGTCATTAAAATAATAGATTTTATTAGTGAACATTTTTTGTACATACTCGAGACTTTCCAAAAAAACAACCTTCTCATAAATCATTCATGTGTTGTCCCACCTTATTATTGAATATTTGAGAAAGAATACGAGGACAATCCGATGGGTGAAGACTTTGTAACTTAACAAATCTCGAAACATCAAGCCACATTAGATTACATGTGAATGTTAAGAAAAGTTCCAGATACCCCGCCCAATTACATATTGACATAGAATCTTGGTAATTTTGAATCATATATCTCGGACCACCCATAAATGTGGAAGGTAAAATGATACGCTTCCATCATAAAGACCCATCTTGATCACCTCTAAGGAAAGCATATTGCAAACCATTGTATAGTTCTGCCATCAAGTGCTTTTGATTGAAGAAAATAAAGGATTGTCTTTGAGACTCAATCATTGTATATGCGTCTACACTAAACTATTACAAAAGCATCCTAGAATAAAGTATACAAGATGTATCATTTTAACATAATTTATGGTGAATGGATAAATATTCTCTCATTGTATCTTTTTTTAGTTTTTCACTTTGATTGAACTGTGTCACACGATGGAATATGTTATCGACATATCCATCCTCTCCTCTTGTGAAAACTAAGGTATATTGTAGAGGGCAGTAAAGTGGGTGAAGCTCATCTATGCACTGAAATTCACCACTTTTGCTTTGAATGATGATATCTATCTCATTATTAAGATCTTCAATGTCACAAACAATTAGTATTGTGATCTTATATATAGTTGGTAAGTTTTATTTTTGTGCATCGATTCCCCATCATCTAATTAGTCCTAGATTAAAATTTGCAGTTCCATTACTCTCAATAACATCCATAGCTATTATGAATTGATGTGGTAAAGCATTTATTTTGTGGAGTATTTCTTGTAGTTTTTGAACTATACATAACTGTAGAACAGAGTTTTGAATCCTGTTTTCAAAGATGCATATGAAAGTGTTAAGAAGTTATAATAAGAAGACAAAAAATTAAGATTTTACCACATAATATTGTAGTCACCTGATGGTCCATAATCTATTGTGTGCTTTATTTTCAGTTTCATATACTAATAGTAGAGAAAAAGTTTGTGTTTTTCCATCAGGAGTATATAAACATCCAATACGATGGTAGTTCTTTCCATTTAATCTAAAAACATTTGCATACCCTCCACAGTTCACAAATTTGTCTTCTTTGTCCCCTAATGATGTGAATGAAATCATTGAACTGTAAATGTGAATGTGATCTTGGAATGTTTTGGAATGAGTATAGGTTGTATTGAAAACTAATTTCCGAAGGTATTCTAGACATGAAGGCAGCTACTGTAAATCATTTTTTTCCAAGTGAGCAACATAATGAAAAATGTGGGATATGTCCATGGCAATATTTTTTACTCATCTCTTCATACCAGAAGGTTGAACCGTAGTACTTGAAAATGTTATAAGGGTATCCACAATTTAAATATTATCTAGGAGAAAAGTGTATGTAAAGTTGATATTAATGGGGGTAGAAATAGTTTTTTAATTATAATCTATACACATAAAAGGTAGTAATTTGAGCACTACTTAAATGTAAATAACCTTCTTGTTCAAGACTTTGAAGTTTTAGTGATATATCTATAAAATTATACTTGAATTTAGTTGTTATTAATTTCAAATTAATAATAGAAAACATACAATGAAACAATTGTTTGTTGAAAATATAATCTAAAATATGACAGACCTATGATGTTTATAGCAGTAGCTCTGTTAGAGTTTTTTGAAGGAGTAGTTTCTGTTGGTGTTTGATTCATTGCTTGCAATTCCATGGGAGTATGTGTAGTACCTGAATGCCTACATTGTTAGAATAACCCCATTGGCAACATTGTTATTAAATATTATAATTTCAGTATTACTTAAATGTAAATATCCTCTAAGTTTAGGACTTTGTAGTCGAAGTGATTTATTTGCAACATTCTACTTGTAGTTATTTCTTATTTATGTCAATTTAATAATAGAAATCATACAATGAATCAATTTTTTATTTAGTTTTTATTAATCTGAAATTATTAATAGAAAACATACAAGGAAATAGTTTTTTTGAATATACAATCCAAAGTATGAAATACCTATGATGTTTATCGTAGAAGCTCTGTTAGAGTTCGTTGAAGAAGTAGTGTCTGTGTTTTTATGATTCATTTCTTGCAGTTCCTCAAGAAGATGTGTAGTACCTGCATGCCTCCTTTGTTAAAATAACCCCATTGGTTACATTGTTATTAAATATTATAAATTTAAATATCCTATTTTTCAGGACTTTGTAGTTGAAGTGATTTATCTGCAACATTCAAGTTTTAGTAATTTTTTATTAATGTCATATTAATAATAGAAAAATACAATGAAACAGGTTTTTGTTAAAAATATAATTTATACTTTGAAAGACCACTGTAGTTTATAGTAGGAGCTATGTCATAGTTTGTAGAAGCAGTAGTTTCTATGGTTGTCTGATTCATTGCTTGTTATTAATCGGCTGGATGTGTAGTACCTCCAAACTTTCATAGTTAGAATGACACCACTGGTTACATTGTTATTAAATACTATAAATTTTAAATATATAAAGACATAGAGATGAGAAGCCTGTAGTACATACCTATGGATGAAAAAGGAATTCAGTTTTCGATAGTAGTATAAGTATTACTGTTCATTATTGAAGGCACATGTGTATAAATCAATACTGCACTGACACAATGTAAATAATATAGTCAACTGATTTGTGATTACAGTGACAAGGATGAATCAGATTGCTCCGTAAGAGTACATCCATTCATATTCATACCATGTAATAGTAATTTTGGGACATTAATTTTCTTAATATAAATTTATCACATTGTACATTTATTGAAACAATTTTCATTGACAACATGCTTACAGAATAAAAGACTATGTTGTATCATGGTATTCGGTCATTAATTTTTTTTGTTTGATCCACGGTATATTGTTAACAGATCCGAAAAACCTTGAGGGACTGTGAAACAAAAAAGATGAAAAGTTTTATCAAGATATGATTACGTATTTTTTAGTATGAAATCAATGTATTTAAACTGGGTATAGTAAACCGAAATTACTGTTGCTGCATATAGGTGAGAATGGAATGAAATGACGTAATATTTTGTTATTATCTGGTGTGAAAACTTTAGCAGTAAAACATTTTCCCCCAGTTAGTTTTACAATAATATTCATAGTAATGTTCAAATATATATTTTTAGGAAAAAATATACTATAGTAAAAAGGTATGATATTTTGATTTGAAATATGTTAAATAAGAAAATAGTAATGGACACAGAAAATTGAACTGTTTTGGGTGTTGGTGAAAACGGAAAATAGAATTTTATTTGCATGCTTACTGTTGGTGTTATAGGTTCACATGGATTAATGTTTTTGTTAGAAAATATGCATGTGGAATAGAAATTATCATAAACATAGAATCCGTTGTTTGATAAATAATGAAACAGTATCAGGACACCTGGGAAAAAAGAAGACAACCTGATTGTCTTTGTTGTCTAGTAGTCTTCTTTGTAGCTACACGTCTCTTTATCTAGATAGAGAGTGCATGTTTATATCAGGTATCTTTTTATTTTATTGTAAAGGAATACAATAGAACCATAAACATAGGAAATAAAACATTATGATTAGATAATAGTCAATATATATTTTAAAGACAATTGTGCCTTAGAACGTGCATGTAGTAACATTTTTAGGGTTTTATGTCCAAATGGTAAATATGAAAATTACATACTGCAAGTAGTCTAATATAAAACATGATATTTATCATCAGTCGATGATAAATTGATGATCAAATGTAACACGACTACATGAATGTAGTATTATGAACATATTATTGAGAATGTAAATGCTGAAGTCAAATAATAATTAGAATCTTCATGAAGATACTTCTATGGTTGTCTGTCTTGGTACATGTCTACTTACAGGTAAAGATTAATGATGAAGACATATAATACTATAACTATTGAATTTGGATAATGTATAATGAAATTGATTAACCCTTTGTCAACCCAGAAAAAATGTGATGATGAACTAAAGTTACTGGTATCACAGTTAAGTAAGCAAACATACCTGTTTCGGAATCTTACACCTGTTTCCTGGTAAACTAACAAGAAACAGTTGAAACTCAATAGTTCTGGCACTGAGTGTATATGGTTCTAAAACCCTAGTTTGCAGATTTCCATAGAGATGGAGGCAATGTGTTGTACATAAGTGGAGGTCATTTATTTCAGAGAAGTATCTTGGTGTTGACGTCTGTTGATGAAGAATCAAAATTAGAGGAGAATTTTGATCCTGTGAATCAGAACATTTCAAGAGTGACAACAAGAGTATCTATGAGAGAGAAGATGATTAGTCTAAGGAGTGAAAATGTGGAGTTTTGAGGAGTGATAGATCTAATTAAGAGATGAGGTGGAATTTTTTTTGAGATGAGATGCTGATTCTGGAGGACTCATCAAATGAAGATGGAGGCTATAGAGGGTTTTCAGCAGGTTCCATGGTGGTGGTAATTCACAATTCAGGTGGATGGAAATGCTTTGGTAGGAATTAGGTTAGGTATATGGGATAAGAGTGAATAGATATGGGAGTGACACATGTCAGAAAAAGCCTTATTTTTTAAATATATAGATATTTTAAGGATTTTCAATATCTCTCTTCATTATTGTCATAATTATATTTTTATTCTACACTTGATTTTACATAAGTATAGTTAAACGTCATGAGTTTTAATCTTTCATGAAACTTATCTTCTGTAGGGGGAGACCATCAATGGAATGTGGTTCTGTGGACTTGCTTACACTGACTACCTTCGGCCAACATTCTTCCATGGATTAACTTATATGGAATTTATTCTATGGACTCACCTTCATGAACATTTAATCTTTCATATATAATTTTATTTTAATATTATTTTAATTCATTTTTAATGATTGAATTCACTAATAAAACTAAATGATTTTAAACCCCCTGATTTTGAATTTGAATTAGACCCTTTAAAACCTCAAAATACCTTTGTGACTCTTCAACTCTCTCTCTCTCTTCCATTTATACCAAATCATTGATTCTTTAATTTTTAATAACAATTGTAATATTGGTAATGATATATCTTTTTGATTTTTAATTTTCTTGAGAAGGATCATCTTTCAAAAATATCAAAATATGTTATAAAAACTTCCCTAAATACATAAAAACCTCATTTTCTGACTCGAGGAGTTAGACCTGAGAAGGAAATGGATGTTTAATGGTTATAACCCAATATGTATCTAGTGTTGAGAGTTATTTTTTAATAGGGACGGATTGAGTGATTCATCGGGAATTATTGAAATTTATGTCTAAGGTAAGTTAAATAATTTTATTTCAATGCTAAGTTCAAAATGGATAAAAGGAAGGGTGTTATAAAGATAATTGTAGTGGAACTGGTATTTTACTTTAAATATTAGGTCAAATGATTGATTATTTCTCAAAAAGCATAATTTTAGGATTACCAAAGCTACTACCCACTCAAGAATTTTAGTTTTGAGATTGAAAAATCTCTTCTAGAGAATACTAGAGATGGAAAGGTATGGGGGATAAATTCTGAGGAGTTGAATGGTGGATATAGGTTACTACATATGTTCATAAAAAACCTATTATATCATATATAATGTTAATTTTTAGTATTATGATATTTTGATTTCGTTTTTCCATCGTGTTTTGATAAATGGAATAAAATTTAGCTTGGTTAGGTATATCATGTGGCATATGGAGGGATTATGTATGAACATATCATCCATACCATGGTAGAGTTCAAAATGGTAACTCCTAATGGATAGGAAGTATCAACGATATATGATTATTTTGTAAGAAAATACACACACAAAATAAATAAAGTGATTTTGAAACCTTGGATGAAAGTCTAGGTTGCAGACATTGAGAAATTTTTTTATAATTTTAATAATTTCAAGAATTATTCAATGAAAAATGATACAACTGATGTAGTTTAAAATAAGATAAAATTTATATGTATTATTCTAAATAATAATTTTTTGAAGATAGTATTTTCCATGATGATAAAAAAATTTATTTTTATATAGAGACTAGGAGGTCCAACAAAAGTGAATAAAATGTGGTTGTTGATAAAGAATCCTTAAGGGATTGTGAATATAAAATTAGCCTTTATCATTCTATTTCTTGGAAAATATCCTGATATTATATTTTATTATATGGATCTCTAAAGATTCCTATGTCTCTATCCACAAATGGAGAATATTTAATCTCTTATGATCTAAGTGATATTTAGATTTACCTTATGAATTTCTATGAGGAATCATATTCAAAGATTAATGATTATGATTCCTAGGAGAAAAGAGCATCATGGTAGGAGAATAAGTCTCATTAATTTAAATTATTGATAATTCCATATTCAATTTTTTGGAGTGACATCCCAATTTATGAATATAATAGCGGAGGCCCACCTAGTCCTTGGGGCCCTTCCACCCATGATAACACAAGAGGTCTTAAATAATATTTGGTCGATAAATTTTTTTTGATCAAATAATCGAGGTCCCTCATCCTATAACTAATATAATTTTTTGAGGTTTCTATTGGTAGTGATGAACCATAACCTGTTGGGTCCCCTATTTCCAAACCTATTAAAGATGTTTTTAGAAGGTTTTATGGGATCTGAGGTTGAATCTCATAGAATATTACCACTCTTGGTTATATAGGAATCCATAGGTAGGTAGTTTAAACATATACCATCTATAGAAACACCACCTCCTTATAAATCTTTCATTGTAAGGGAATACTAAATTTAATTTGTGAATGGTATTATATATGTCTTGAAAGAAGTATTATTGTTCTTATAATCTGGTGTGAGAATTATAGAGATAAATAAACAGCTCTGACTGTAGAGCATGTTTTAGTTTACCCTCAACCCAAACTATTCTTAAAGGTTGATATTATGAATAATGAAATGGAATTTTTAAGATAACATATTATATTTTTTCACAAATATTTATAGGAAATAAGATTTCATATAGGTAAAATAGTTCTTAACATTTTTTCTAGTTTTCATCTCCTTAAACCTCCTCAAGAGTTTCACCATCTCCTATTTATCCTCCAATTGATTCTTCTCTTATATAGTATGATAATACTATTTATATATTGAATGTTAGAAAATAAAAAAAATTAAATTCATGATGGTACATATAGTTCACATGAGACATCTCTTATAGAGATCAAAAATCAGGTCTAACTAATTTATGATTTAGTAATGTTTGGCCTTTAGCAAGAGAGAGTGGTGAAATATTTGACCACAAAAAACATCAAAGTGTATTTGTATAATATTTTCACCATGTTTTATTTAACATATTTATTCATGTATTTGGATAATAATATTAATGTTCCTCATGTAACCAGATTTTTGAAGGGAAAAGTTGAAAAAATTAAAGTCTTAGCTCCTCTGTTGAAGGTGTTTGTAATGACTTGACTCTAGTTAACAAGATTCAGTGCATTATTAAATAACATTAGCATCATCATAAGAGATCATGTCCTGAAAGGATGATTAGTTTAGTGGCATTGGAAGTAATCAATATATACATAAGTTTTACATTATATTATGAAATGAAAAAACAACAACATTGTGTTCCCTTTGAACACACTCATATCCCTTAGACTATTCCAACAGGTTAATCGCAATATACTTCTTCACATACTGGAAAAATTAAAATATAAAAAAGGGGTGATCTAAGATGCTCAGTAAGGATAAAAATATATCAGAAACTATCATAAATAAGCATAAACATTTAAGGAAATGTATAAGACTAAAACTAAAGACTTTTAAACATAAACTTTAGCATAATATGGAAAAGATAAATCAAATAATGCCATTTACTTATTCACATGGATATAATACATGTCAAATAATCAAATTTAATATCTATAGGTAATTTCATAATGATGGAATGCATAATTATGAACATCATAACCACATATTCAAGGCCTCATTCCAAGACTACAAAAAAAATATTTTCCCATGGAAATTTGCAAAGACACTAGTTTGTCTCATGAAACCTACCGATGAATCTTGGAGCTATAGCAGGGTCCACCCGTCACTTACAAAGATCAATACATTCCTCATATGAAAATGTTGAAACATAACATAAACATTAATTTTAAAACTAGTATATGAAATGTGGATACTTTAACCATAAACCAAGAATGGTATAAATATAACACATCCAAAATCAAACATATCAAAAAACCTTCAATACAATATGGAAGATTGTATCATAATAAATCAACTTCAAAAAAGTGTAAAATCAATCAAAGGATGTTGACATAGATGAAATCAAAACTATTTTAGAGAAATATCACTTTTAATTTTGAAATAATTAAAATGTCACATAATTCTAAAAGAAAAATTTTAATTTGTAAATATTCTTATAATCTTGTAAGTGAATATTAGAAGATGTTATAATGATGGAAAATAGCCGCACCCACTATATAAGTTAAAAATAAAATCTTACTTTAATTTGTCGAAAGGTTCATAAAGTATCTTGTTTGGAAAACGAATAAAAAATTCCTTGTAATTTTTTTATAAAAGGTAAAAAAGGGTATAAATTACTTTTACCCATATTATAGGAAATAGTAACAGTGTTTTGAAATACATTTTTAAGAAACACGGATGTGGATGATAAGAAAGTCCCAGTAGATACTTACAAATAAACAACTTCATATAAATAAAGTGATTGTAAAATTAACCCTTACTTTGTACTTTTCCTTGGTCGAGGGTATGTTAACCTCTTGTATAAAAGTTAAATCATTGTTATTAAATTATAAAAGAACCAAATACATAAATATTATATCATATATGATCTTCTAATATATCTTTTTTAATAATATTTCAGTTGTATCATTGTTTTGGGTGTTAACTGATTTGTTTTCCTTTATATGTTTGATTACATAAGTCATGTTTGTTATCGATAGGATGTATTTTATTCTAATCTATAATGATATTAAGTTCTCCGACATTAATTTTAATCATCAAATGAAAATTATTATTGAATGGTTAAGATGGGGAATGAATCTCATCGCTTTTGTGGAGATATTAATCCGTACATACGAACGAGCAACAATAGTATTTTATTGATGGTGAAATCGTATGTAATTGGATGGTATTTAATATATAAATAATCATTAAAATGTTATATTTATTAATTAGATCAATTATACACTTTATTATACCTATCCTAATAATGAAGTTTTGAATAACAAACTACACCACGACGTGGGGACGGTAAGCCATACGTACGCACGGATGGTGACATTGTAATTCACAGGATGGATAGAATAATTAATATGGTTTTCCCAAATTTATAATAAAATCCTAGTATTTAAAAGGTATTATAGTTATTATTTTGGTATGTAAACAACAAATAAAGAGGAAGTGGACGAAGAAAAGAACATTGAAAGAGGTGATGAAATTATTACCTCTTCTTCAGGTGCATCTTTTTGATTTGGTGGAAAGGGCTCCTTAGGTTGGATTTATAATAAAATTATTAACTCTATGTTGAAGTGAGGGTAGTTATGAGGTTATTTTAGTATGTTTTGTCCAATACAAATGGATTTGGAGGAGTGATTTTGAGATAAGGGTAAGTAACCTTTTATAAGAGAGGTGAGGGTCACTTTAGAAAAATCTTGAAATATTATTTTATTATAAAATAATTTTCTATTTATATTGGATCCAAATTAATTTATTTCTATGATAAGGTGATTATGGGTAGAAATACTCTCAACCAAGAGGTTTTTGATAAGTTTAGGTCACCATATTAACCTTATCTTTTAGATTTCACTCTTAGTTAAATAGTTAAGCTTTTACCTTTTCTTCTTGTATTATTATAATAAATGGTTATTAAACTTACAATAAAAACCCAAGGGAACCCCAAGTGGTTAATTATTGACTTATATAAACTTATATATGTACTTTGTATGATCATTATATTTTTAAGAATAATATATCATTTAATAATATAGTATTTGTTTTAAAAACTCATTTTTGTCAATTCTGACAATATTTAGGATTTGGTTTTTGTGAAAGTCATAAAAACATAATTAATTAGAAAACAATTAATTGAATCAACTCTAAAATCTCATATTAACCGAATTTTTTTTTAATAAATCACAAGTCTCAATTTACAGTTATCTTAATATTTATAACATCAATTATTTTAGTCTTTCCTTAATAAGATGATTGCTACATCATCATTATGTCATAAATAAATATATTTATTTAATGTATAATTTTTTTAAATAAAATAAAATGATGTAGGAAATAATTTTACATTTATAATGAATATTTATAGTCTAAATTATCTTATATATAACCTTATATTAATTTTTTTAGTTATTAATATATGAATTTAACACTTTTAACTCTTCTTTAAATAAAATAATAATAAATATCCTAATCTAATCCAAATGGATAAAAAAGGATAATATTTTATTTCTAAGGTTGATTTTGGTCGAAATAGACTTATCCAATAGAATTAGGAAATATTTTATGGTAATTATAATATCTCTTTTACATTTAATTACAATCTTTACTTTTAACCGTGGTAAATAAAATTCCAAAGATACAATTCACCAAATATAATTTTCATCCAATTAAACAACATTTTACATAATTATGTAAACTTTATCTCTCATAGTTTTTAAATTCACTTCACCAAATTGGTAAAATTATGTTTTACGCAAATTTACAAATGTTCCTAGAAGGTGGGTAAAAATGGTAAAAATTTCAATAAACTTTTATAAATCTAATCTTATTATAAAATGACTCCAATGATTTAAATTGAACTAATACAGGTATTATGTATCTATTTTGACTTTAAAATAAATTTATATAAAAATAATTATTATTTAAATAAATATCGGTTTTAAATAATAACATATTATTTTTTACAATTCATCAAAAATTGAATGTTTTTTGAAAAATTACAAAAATTCACCCTAAGCTAATTTTGATATTCCGAATCCAAAAATGAATTTCATTTTGAATTTTTTTATAAAATTTCTAAAAGTGGGTTCTAATTATAATAAATACAATTTTAAATGGCTAGTTTGATTGGTCATGATGATCTAGAACTCGATGTTGCGTACATCGCAAGCTATTGTATTATTCAAAGAGAAGCATACTGTGGAAACATGGGGTGCTAAATTCTCTTCTCCTAAAAATAATTTCTCCCTTGATATTTCTATACTATTACTACATAAAAAGAATTGGGTGGTTATTAATCATAAGTTCCCCAGGTTCCAATGTTTCCTCTTCCATTATATTGTTTCTCCATAGAAATTTTACCAGACGAGTCGTCCAGTTTCTCAACACTTGTTCTCTGGTATCAAGAATATTGACAGGCTATTCATAATAAAAAAAATAAAGTTCTAGTTTTATTCCTTCATAGGTGAGTACATTAATTGTTTCAGGAATGTATTTTATCAATAGTGGTACGTGAAACACATCATTAACATTTGAGATACTTGGCGGCATTGCCAAATGGTAATCTAGAACTCTAATTCATTTTAGAATTTAGAAAGGTCCGATGTACTTGGGAGATAATTTAACCCTCTTACCAAATCTTAAAACACCCTTCCATGGAGATACCTTCAAGAAAACATGATCTACTACATGAAATTCCAAATTTTTTCTTTTAGTTATCAGTATAGATCTTTTGCCTATATTAAGCTGCTTTGATGTCTATTTGGATAATATTCACCTTTTCTATTATATCCTAAAGAAGTTATGGGACTACAAGTTTTATTTCACTAACATCATCCCTAAAAATTTGTGTGTGACATTTTTTTCCGTATAACGTTTCATATGGTGCCATTTGAATACTTGAATGTAATCTATTTTCATAGAAAAATTACAACATAGGTAAATAATTATCCCATAAACCTAGAAAGTCTAGTGAAAAAGATCTCAACGTGTCTTCTAAGGTTTTAATATTCCATACTTATTATTGATCAGTTTGAAGGTGGTAGGTAGTTCATAAATAATGTTCAATATCTAGGGCTTTCTAAAGAATTTTCGAGAATTTTGATGTAAAACGGGGATCACGATCAGAAACAATCGACAGGGGTACCCCATGAAGTCCTAAAACATCATTAATAAATACTATAGATAAATGTTCATGTGGTTAATCTTCTCTTATAGAATGAAAATGTGCTAACTTGGTAAGACGATCAACAATGATCCCTATTTCATATTTATTTCTAAAAGTCTTTTGTAGCCCCATGATAATGTCCATCATAATATCCTCCCATTTTCACTTAGGTATGGGAAGAGGTTACATGAGTCCTCAAGGATGTTGTCTTCCAACTTTCACCTGTTTAAAAATCATAAATCTTGACACATAATTAGCAATCTCCACCTTCATGTTGTCCCACAAACAAATGTTCCTTCAAATATCTATACATCTTAGTGCTACTTGGGTATATATAGAAATTGGAGCTATGAGAATCATCCACCAATTATTTTTTTAGATCAGGTATATTAGGAACACAAAGCCTCTTAAAAAATTTCAAAATTCTATCTTCATATACGAACTCAATCAATCTCCCATCATTCACAAAATCAATTTTCTTTTGAAACTCCTCATCATCAGTTTGAGAACGTTTTATCCTTTCTTGAAAAGATGGTGTGGAAACCATTTGAAAAATTATCAATGTTTCACCTTCCATTATTATTCCCACATACATATTTACTGGATCCATAAACATAAGATCCCATTCAAATCTCATCTTGTTCAAAACTCTATGATCCTTTCGGATCAAAGAATCTACCACCTTATTTTACTTCCCTTGGTTGTAGTGCATAGTGAAATAATAACCCCTTAGTAGTTTAATCCATCATCTCTGCCTCATGTTGAGTTCTTTTTGTGAGAAAATATACTTCAAAATTTTTTTAATCATTATAATTATCACATTTTTCACCATAGAGATAGTGTGTCCATATCTTCAAAGAAAAGATTATAGCTGCTAACTCATGATCATGAGTAGGATTGTTTTGTTCATGAATTTTTAGCTGTTGTGTTGCATAAGAAATAAATCTATCATTACACATAAGAACACAACCAAGTCCTTTCATTGAAGAATCACTATAAATAAATAACTCATCATTCCCTGATGGTAGATTCAAGATAGAAGAATTGACTAATATTCTCTTCATTTCTTCAAAATATTCTTCACACTCTTTTTTTCAAACAAATTTTACCCCTTTTTGTGTGATCATGGTTATGGGGTTAGCCAATCTTGGAAAATTATGGACGAAACGATGATAATAACCTACTAAAACAATAAAACTACATACCTTGAATACACTCATCAGTGTTGGAAATTATTGTATTTCTCTTACCTTAAATGGATCAACAAGGATTCTATCCTTAGAGACAATATGGATAAGAAAAGAAATCTCTTAAAGCTAGAATTCACACCTGCGAAACTTCATATATAATTCATTTTTCTAATTCTTTAGAATAGTGCACAAGTTATTTTCACGATCTTTGTAGATTTTGGAGTATACCAAGATATCATAAATAAATACCACTACAAAGTCATCAAGATATTCCTTGAAAACTCTATTCATTAGATCCAAGAAGGCAGAGAGTTCATTAGTCAGTCCAAAAGGCATTACTATAAACTTGTAATGCCTATACATAGTACAAAATGATGTCTTCAAAATGTCTTAATTCTTCATGCACAACTGATGATATCCAGATCAAAGTAAAACATTTGAAAAATATTGATCTCCAATAATTTGATCAAATAAATCATCAATGTGAGGTAGGGGATACTAGTTCTTTATTGATATGGCATTGATCTCCTTGTAGTCAATGAACAACCTCATAGATCCATCTTTCTTCTTTACAAAAAGAACAGGGGCTCCCCATGGAGAAAAAAAAGGGAGAATAAATCCTTTATTACTAAATTGTTCTAGTTATTTATTTAGTTCCACTAATTCCACAATGGTAATTCTATAAGGGGTCGTAGATATGGGCCTTGAACTAGGAATTGAGTCAATGTAAAACATAATTTCTAGTTCTGGAGTATGTCCAGGTAAATCCATTGGAAACACATAAACATATTCTTAAACAAAAGGTACATACTCTATTTGAACATTCATTTCCTCACCCATAGTTATTTCACTCTCTTCCTCCCCAATAATTGTATTTAGTAGAGTTGTTGGGGGTGGATCTATATGAGAATCAGATGGTGACATTTCTGCTCTAAAGATTAGGTTTTCGTTATCCTCTTCTTCAAAAAATTGTAACTCCTTGTTATAATAAATTTTTGCATCATGGTTTGAAATCCAATCCATTCAATGGATTATATCAAATTCAATTATAAGTATGACAATAAGATCATCAAAAAAAGCATGTTTATATGCCATAATGGTAACTGATTGACAAAACATTTTTGCAATGATACTTCCCATAAGATATTTTAATTACAACTACCTCAGTAAGTCAAATTATAAATATCTAATTTTCTTGGAAACAAGGAAGATATTAAATAATTTGACAATCCAGAATCAAATAAATCATTGGCTAAATTTGAGGAAACGATTAATATACCTTAAACAATGTCATTTATATCATCAAACTCTACAGTTGTGTTCACATAAGATTTGACTTTCTCCCTTGAACTTTTTTGAGGTTACTTTATTTGGTGCTTAGGACATTCACTTTCATAATTCCCCATTTCTCTACAATTATAGCATTCCACATTGACACCCTATTTATTTCCCATCCAATCAAGTGCTTGGTGGCCTTTTTCACCACACTTGTAAAAAACTCCCATTCCTTTCAGGAAAGTACCTCGGTGTTTCTCCCCACTTTTAGTGTAGGATGGAAATTCAAATTTTCCCTTCTTCCCCTTATTTATATTTCCAGAGTGTTCAGAACATCCCTTCTTCTCCTGCTTTTCATTAAGTCGTAAGACATAAAGAATTCTTTTTTTGTCTTGATAGCCCAAAAGACTATATATTTGTATGATGAGATGGATTGGGAGACTATTTTTTAAGGATACATGGTTATAACCCATTAAAAAATTGATCAATATTACTTCTTGGGTTATGTATATAATCTATTGAATGCCTTTCCAACCTTGTAAAGTTAGACTCATACTTTGCGACATTCAAATCCTAATTTTTCCTTAGACTTAGAAATTGTCTATCCATAGCCACTAGATGTTCATGAGGAATGTATTTTTCTAAGAAAATATCTTTAATAAATCCCGATTACATATTTGATATTTCTTCATCCTACTTTGTGTTATGAAATAATGACCACCATTGATCTACATATCTAGTGAGGCGTTAAACTTCCACAACAACATTTTCCCTTTTACTACTCCCCAAAGCCAAAAATATTTTCTCTAAGGAACTTATCCATTTCTCAGCTTCAAATGGATTTGTAGTCATGTTGAATGTTGGTGGTTGGTGCCTGATTAATTAGTCTAACTTTGATCATCCACATTGTGGATATGGGTGCTCCATACGGTAAGGTTATTATTCATAACCTAAGTGAGTTGTCGCAGTATCGTTATAAGTTGTTCATCACCAATTCCATCACCAACTCCACCATAATTATCTTGAGTAAAAGGGAATTCCCTACATTGATTACATTAATTGATATAGTTTCCATTTCCTCCATGAGGCACTAAATCTAAAAAATGGCATACAATAGGTTAGTTTATGAATCACAATTCCTAATTACAAACTTGTAAAATACCTAATATAAATTGTATAGTTTATGCATATAATACATAATAATAAAAAATGTTTACATTGAGGAAGTATTTATTCATAAATCTTTCAGAATGAGTTTTAAAAGAAATGTGAATTATCCAAATCATATCCCCCATGAGTGTCCTATCCAAGAGTGTAGAAAGGCCCATTGTCATGCACCATTTCCCATTCATGTCTAGATCAAAGCAGTGTTTTCAGGATTTACCCCTATATTCATCTATTCTAGAGCAGCCACAACCTGCTTGTATCCAGACAGAGATGTATTTCCTGGAAAAATCACAAAATATATACTTAACCAAAATTCTAGGATGTTCTTCTATACTAATCCTCAAAGTATATCTCAGGATAATGTTCTGTAATAATAGTTTTTCTAAATCTAGTTTCCAAGGATTGTAATAAACTTCCATTGATACCAATTTTAACTCCATGACCATAGTTACATAGATTCGGTGCATTATTACATAACATTAACATGATCACAAGAGATGAATTCTTGAAAGACTAATTAGTTTAGTGTTCTTATATGTACTAGATATATACATAAGGTTTAAATTAAAATATGAAATAGAAAAACAACAACATTGTGTCCCCTTTTAACACACTCATATCCCTAAGCCTATTCCTACAGGTTAACTATAATAAATATTTTTGCATCCTGGAAAAAATAAAACATAAAAAAGGGATGTGCTCAAATGATGAGTAAGGATAACATTATACTAGAAACTATCATAAATAAGCATAAATATTTAAGGCAATGAATAAGACTAAATAATAATAATTTTAAACTTAATATTCTGCATAATATGGAAAACATAAATCAAATAATTAAATTTACTTATTCACATTGATATTCTACTTGTTGAATAATCACATGTAATATCAACAGCTAATTTCATAATGATGGAATGCATAATGCCGAACATCATAATCACATAGTCAAGGCCTCGTGCCAAGACTACAAATAATGATTTTTTTCAATGCATCATTCCAAGACACTAGGTTGTCTCATGAGCCCTATTGATGCATCGAGGATCTATAGTGGGCTCCACTCGTCACTTACTAAGTCCAATTCATTACTTATATAAAAAGGTTAAAACAGAACTTAAACATTCATATTAAATCAACCGTATGAAATGTTAATACTTTAACCATAAAACATGAATGGTATAAAATTGACACATCCATATTCATACATATCACAAAACCTTAAATACAATATGGAATATTGTATCATAATAAATATACTTCAAATATGTGTAAAATTTATCAATGGATGTTGAAATAGATGAAATAAATTTTTTTGAGAGAAATTTCTCTTTCTATTTTTAAATAATTTAAAAGTCACATAATTATAAATGAAAAAAAATTATTTTGAAAATATTTTTATAAGCTTTTAAGGGAAGATTCTATGATTTTAGAACAATGTAAAATAGACGCCCCCGCTGTATAAGTTATATAAAACAATCTTACCTTAATTTTTCGAAAAGGTAATAAAGTACACTGTTAGGAAAAATATAGAAAGATTACTTTCAAAACATTTTATTAAAATTAAAAAATATTTATAAATGACTTTATCCCATATTATAGGAAATAGTATAAATTTTTTAAATAAATTGTTAAGAAACACATATGTGGATGATAAAGAAGTCCTAGTAGATACTACCGTATAAAAAATATCAGATAAATAAAGAGATTGCAAAATTAACCCTTTCTTTGTACATTTACTTGGTAAAGGGTACCTTAACCTACTGTATAATAGTTAAATAATTTTTATTAAATTATCCAAGAACAAAATTCATAAATATAATATCATATATTATCCGATAATATTTATTTGTTAATAATAATTTAGTCGTATCATTGTTTCTAGTGTTAACTGATTCATTTTCCTTTATATATTTTATATGTAAGTCATGTTTGCAATGGATAGGATGTATTTGATTCATATATAGAATGATATTAAGTTCTTAAACATTATTTTTAGTCATAAAATGAAAATTATTCTTGAATGGTTATGATTGGGAGTGAATCTCATCGTGTTCGTGGAGACTATAATCCGTACGTACGCATGAGCGACATTATCATTCTCTTGACGGTGAAATCATATGTAATTGGATGTTATATCATATATAAATAATAATTAACATGTCATATTTATTATTTATATCAATAATAATTTTTATTATACCCATCCAAATAATGATGTGTGGAATAACTAACTACACCACGATGTGGAGACGCTAAGCTGTACGTACACACGTACGATGAATTTTTCAATCAAAGGATGAATAGAATAATGAATATAGTTGGTACATATTTATAATATAATTAAAGTATGTAAAATCTACAAGAGTTAATATTTTGGTTTGGAAAAAACAAATAAATTGGAAGTTGAAGAAGAAAAGATCTTTGAAGGAGGTGAGGAAATTATTACTTCTTCTTCAGGTGATTCCTTTTGAATTGATCAAAAGGGATCCCAAGCTTGGATTTATGATCAATGTAAGGACTCTAGGATTATGTGAGGGTCGATGGGAGAATATTTAGTGGGGTTTGGTCATGCAAAAATTATTTTGAGGTGTGATTTTGAGAGATGGGGAAGTACATTTTTATAAGAGAGATGACGGTCACTTTAGGAAAATCTTGAAATATTATTTTATTATAAAATATTTTCAGTTTATAATGTCTCAAAATGGATTTATTTAGAGGATAACGTGGGTATGGGTCTAAATAATCTCAAAAAATAGGTTTTAGATTGGGTTAGGTCACCATATAAGCCTTATCTTTTATATTTAACTCTTAGTTAAATAGTTTATAGTTCACTTGTCTTCTTGTATTATTATTATAATTGGTTAATAAAATTAATATAAAAAGACAAGAGAGCCCAAAAAGGTTCATTATTGACATATATAAAATTATATAATTCCTTTTCGCAAACCTTATATTTTTAGGAATATTATATCATTTAATAATATTGTATTTTTTTTAAAAACTCATTTATGTCAATTTTGACACTAATTAGTATTTGGTTTTTGTGAAAGTAATAAAAATAGGATTAATTCAATGAAAATTCATTAAATCAACCCTACCATTTCATATTAACCCATAAAATTCATGGAATTCATAAAAATCTAAATATAAATTTATTTTAATATTTATAACACCAATTATTTTAGTCTTTCATTAATAAGGAAATTATTGCATCATCATTGTGTTATAAATTAATTTAATTATTTAATGTCTAAAAATTCAAAATAAAATTACATGATAGAGGATATATTTTTATCTTTGTAATTAATATTTATAATCAATATTATCATATGTATAACCCTATATTAAAATTTTTTTAGTTATTAAAATTTGAATTTAACAATTTTAACTCTTCTTTAAATAAAAAAATAATAAATGTTATAATCTATTCCAAGTGGATAAAAAAGGATCATATTTTATTCCTAAGGTTGGTTTCAGTCTAAATACACTTATCCAATAGAATTAGTAAATTTTTTATTATAATTAAAATATCATTTTCACCTTTAATTACCCTATTAACTTTTAACCATGGTAAATAAAATTCAAAAGTAACTATTCACAAAAAATTATTTTCATCTTATTGGACCAAATTTTACTTATTGATGTCAACTACATCTCTTTTATTTTTTATATTCAATTCACAGAATTTTTACAATTACGTTTTATGAAAATTTTCAAAAGTACCTTGATGGTGGGTAAAAGATGGTAAAAAGTTCAATAAAATTTTATACATCTAATATTATTATAAAATTACTCCAATGAATTACATTGAACTAGTATAGGTATTATGTATCAATTTTTACATTAAAATAAATTTAAATAAAAATAATAATTATTTAAAAAAAGTCAGTTTTAAACAACAACACATTGTTTTTCACAATTGATCGAAATTTGAACTTTTTCAGAAAAATAACAAAAATTCACCATAAGCTAATTATGATATCCCAAATAAAAAAATTATTTCCATTTTGAAAAATAAAATTTATAAAATTTCAAAAAGTAGGTATTATTATTCATAAATTATTTTAGAACGGCTAGTTTTATTGGTTGTGATGTGCTAGAACTCAATGTTGGATACAAAAGAAGCTATTTTATTATTCAATGAGAAGCATGCTGTTGAATCTTTGGGTGTTATAGTGTTTATGGAGGAGAAGTGGAAATTATTTTTCACTATGGAAAATGGTATATAAGGGTTATTAGTGAGTTTACCAAGATGATGGAACCTTTATTGAATACCTCCTATACTAATGCGGGGGCACTATTTTCTATTTCCATCAAACCTCATGATCAGTATTTTTGTTCTCCATCTTTTGTCCCTCTTATTTGATAACCAATATCTCTACCTTTTTGTTTGAATCGTATTAAGGTAGTGTAACATCTTATTCCACTTTCTAGAGGTGTTGAATTTTTACCTCCTAACCCCATACCTCATCCTTCTATTATACCTTATACATATAAGGACAAGAAACCCATTGATCCTTATGTCCCCATGGAGACTCATTCAGATTCATATATTAGACAAGGATGTTCTTGGTTTTTATGATGTACTATTTTTAACTTTTATGATTAATGATAAATTCTTATTATTTATTTACTCTTGTTTGTTGATTTTTCCTGAAAAACCATCATCTAATGTATTTTTGATGTCTACATCATCATCCAATACACTTTAATTACTCTTTTTGATAATCCAAATGGAGGGATACTTTTTATAGAGATGATATATGTAGCTCTTTGTTGGGTATTTTTAGTCATTCTGATATCACTTATATAATATTACGATATGAATATTTTCATTAATATATATCTATGATATCACACATCCAATATTCTTATATACCATGATTTGTGATCACAAAAAAGGGGGAGACTGTTGGATTAGTCTTAAAATTCCTAGTTATAGTTATATGAAATAATGATTATTATAATTATTTTATGTTTTTGGTTTTATGAAAGTGATTTACATTATTGATAAAATATGATAATTATAGACCTTTCATTATACCAATGATTCTTCCATGCGAGTACTATGTATTTTATGTGAAAACATTCTATTAGATAGTGAGTAGAGATATTCTATGATGATAATATCATCCTTTTATATGTTTTTGATTGTCTAGGTGAAGGAATTCCATAAAATATTTGTTACATTGATCGAAAATGCGTGATAGGATCAAATATTTATAAAGAATCAATCAACTACAAGTTAATTTCAATCAATTGTAGGTACTGAAAAATATTCCATGATAATAAAAATCTACCATGTGAAAGAATGATCATCCATGTGAAGGAACTTGATTGATCATGAGAAGAAATATATTCCGTGTGAAGAAACTAGATCAATTGTGAGAAGAAACATCTTCTACGCAATGAAAATATTGAATGTAAAAAGGAATTAGTTTTTCAGTGAAAAGTATTGATGCTTCAACATGAAGACTTATTATTATGTGAAGTTGATTTCTTCTTCCATTTGAAGAATAATAAATCTCCCATTCCACTAATTCCATGACTTAGACCATGATTTAAAGTTTCTATAAGATTATTTCCATCCTACCTACATATGGACCTAATTCGACTGATATATCAAAGAGTAAAATGTTATTTTATTCTAATTGATAGTTTGGATCATTTAATGAAGGAGATACCATTTATAAATTTTAGAGATAATGATCTATATAAGAAACTAAATATTATTATTCCTCAATGGATAATTTGAGAATATGAAGGTATTGGGGTGTGCAACAAAATATGGTGGGTCAGGGACTAAAATTGTTTTACCAAAAATTAACATAACACTCCCATCACCGAAATACACTACACTGATTTATGCCCAAGCACCATAAATAAATAATTTTAAACAAAAAATTAAACCATAAATTCTTGGTTTTATGTGAAGTCACACGTTCATTATCCATTAATCATCTTTTATCGCTACATGAAAAATACACAGTCTTATTCCTTCAGATCATGCACATTCACGTCAAAAACATGAGAGAAAATCGATCATTGAATTTTGGGTGGTCTCACGTAGATTCGATGATTTCTTTAATGTCCCAATGATCACTACATCAACTTTCTTGTGATGCATGAGGGTGATATTTATCTGATCACTTGGATTGTGATCCTCTCTCTCTATGAGGAAGAACAATAGTGAGAATCTCTCAAGATATAGAAATGAATAGTTGCTTGTGAGAGGCTCCCTCCTATCATATATAGTGAATTATGTAATTACCCAGAAAAGATTCTCCAACCCAAGAATATTTATTACCTACCTTATAAATTATAAAAATTAAAATATGATTACTGTACTAAATCATAAATATCATTTATAGTTTTATCACTTACTTGTAATTTAATAAATATACTACATGATAAAACTAAGAAATTAACTCCACTCATCGTTCCCAAAAATATTAAATGAACCTTGAATATTAAAATAATATTTGTACCTTTAATATTTTCCATGTATTTAATTTAATATATGTAAATACAGTTAATAATTATATTCAGAATTAACTATTTTGAACATGAATAATATGAATTTAATTATTCTTTGGTGATCATGCATCCTTGGACATATCCCAAACTCTATTGACAGGGCCCTCAACTTCCTATATACATATTCACCTGAATATAGTAAATTATTGAATACACTATCATGAGTGACCCTCTAGGACCTAATATCGATAGTAGTGAATAATATTCATAGACTAATAGTGGAGTCTATAAACCCATCAAGGATTCTAAGGAGGTAAGGTGTAGTCATGACAACAACAACCAACATATAAACATGGACTGTGTAATATAATATCATTATCATTAGATATACCATAAGGAATGATGAAAAATTGTGTCATTTTACTTTATTAATTTATTATACATTGATCTTACTAGATGGAATTACCATATACAACCATGAACATAGATTTATAAAGGTACTACAATCCTTATAAATTGGACCTGGGATATTACTTCCATAACTCAGAAGAGAAAAATTATACCTAGACCATTCAACCAATGTCAAACCACAAATAACACACCCAACACGAACTACATTACCATTATTTCATTATAATGGTTTTTTCTTGCATCATATTATGAAATCAAATGGAACAAATTGATAATTATATCATGTCAGGAGACAAATACACATGTCCATAGATAGAAACTTCTAGTAAAACCCATAACACATGGTCTTCCTATTAGTGGGTCTTCCCTCATGATCTCAACAACTAGAGGTAACCAAGTGTGAAATTAATGAGAATAATTCTAAATTCTTATGAGAACCATCAACTAATTTTCAAAAATCCAATGTGTCTATTCAGTATGATATATCTAGATCATTGAACTTATATTTGAGATTAGTGTCATAGTTTCTTGAGGTTCTCATTATAGCATGATATCTTCTATAACCTTTTAATATAACAACTAATATATGGAAATTAACATTAAATAGTTAACATAGAACATTTTAAAACAATTATTGTAAGTTTACATTATTCATATATCACTATATACATGAAATGGTTTTAGAAAAGTACTATTCAGTTGGGAATATGGAACCACTTTTACAATACTGCCAGTTTCACTAGAGACAACTTTCTAACCATCGTTATCATATATCGCATGATTACGATCACATTTGTTCTATGTCACAACATTAGTTATTGGGTCTTTTACATCTCCAATTCTTAGCTATTCTGCTATGTGTGACCTTACCTCCTTGTGTATGATTACTCTATAGATGTAATCGTAAAGTGTATACCTCTTTTTTCCATAGTTACAAGATGACATCTTGTATAGAAGGAGTATCATAATGATAATACATTACTTAATAGTTTTGATTCCCAAAAGATGATTTTTTTTTCAAATTTCACACTACTTCTTAGTTACCTCATATGTCGCAACACACTCAGTAATTCTAAACATGGGTACCACTACCTTGAATGAGCTTCTATTTCTAATTACACTATCCTAACTATTATATATGATCATATTGACCTAATGAATGATATTTTTCATCACCTTATAACTATTATCATTACCAATCTATATAATTAGTATACATACTTTGTAATAACTCTAGTGTTATTAGATCAATTTGAATCCTTCCAGGGTTTTTCTTCAAGATATAACTAATGTTTTCCTACCATAAAGTTTATGATGGAAATATCATTTCTTGTACATATCATGACATACATTATTGATCCATCTACAAAGAATATGAAATTAAAATGACTAAATTAATATCCTCCTATGACCATGCAAGTATTTCTGGATATATTTATTTCAATGACATTAGTAAAAATTATCTCTCGAATTATTCCAACCTGTATATTTCAATATTCCTTCAATATATAAATGATTGACTTGGTATAATAATCCATTAGATCTACATTACCTAGAAATTTGTTTCTTTTACTTTAATTAATTCTAGGGAGAGTTACAATTATTATAGCCTTAACTAAATTTATGACCAATTTTTATTTTCAATATTTCATAAAAAATATTTTACTAGAAATAAAATGGTTATCCCACTAACATTTATGAACACATAGAAAATATTCATTCAAAATTAATATTCTATGATCCAGTTTCTTAATTTTTTCATGAACTGGATTTCAGTAAATTTCACCGTTATTGGCATTTAATGGTCTCACCATCCATTTTTTATTTCATCTTATAGACACCTTCCAAGAAAATTGGTCTTCCCATCCAATTTCCAATTAAAATGATCATAGAAATTATCTATTATAAATAAAATTCCAATGAATTTAGGCATAATGAATTAATATTACCAATAAACACTTATTGGTTCCTCTCATATATCATACATATATCATCTCACTTTAATACCCACCATAGTATTTAAAATAATATCCCCCATACATAGATACATGAAATAAATTAATGAATTTTAATTAAAATTGTGAATTATTATTTCCATATCCTATCTATTTGTGGGGATTATTATTCTTAATGTATTTTGTATCACCATCGATGGTGAATATTAAACCATTGCGGTGGTTTTATCCTTCCCACATAGTATGTGTCTCATGAAAATTCTCTTCCACATCTCTTTTGGAACTTGTTCCTTTTCCATCCATTTTTGAATCTATATAATTCACTGAACATATGTCAATTTGGACCCCACTATCTCAAATAGAGATGTGAGCCCTTTTTATCAAAATATAGTTTATAACTTGATTATATATTTTCAATCTTATGGATTTATGTAATATCAATAAAATATATAGGATAATTACATTACATGAAAATTGTGTTTTTCTAGATGGGAGGTTTTTTAAATCCATCATAGATTCATGGATTCTAGACACATTATCTTATGAAATGATTAGTTTTCATCATACAATAACTCATATGATGTATATTTTTCAGTAGAGTTTTCATATGGATATGTGATATTTCCATTTTTTGAAAATCATGTCTTGAAATATATAGAAATCTATATAATAATTATTAGTGTCAACATTGATACTATTTTTACTAACATCATTTCTCTGATGTGTATAATAAAATGTGTGTTAAGAAATTAATCCATGCTACATTTTATTAATCAAGGTTATCATGTAAGACTCTTTATAAATATTACAATAAAACATAATAACATTGATGTGGATAAGGTAATATGTGTTTAGAAATTAATCCCAACAACATTATATTGATCGATTAATCCTTGGTAATGACATTTTTGGATCATAAGGCCAAATCATCTCATATATTATGACTATTCATATATCAAACATTACACTCAAATTCCTTTAATACTAAAATTAATATTATGGACTATCCATACCACTAAATTACCCTTGGAATAGTTAACTATCTCTAGATGAACTAATTCCAAAATTTTAATGGTTTACATTTATTTCTAAATGATTCGTTTCCCAAAACTAAGTGAATTAGTTTCTCAACAATACCAAATGTATTTATCTCTAAATATTATAAAACCATATTGGGTATTTAAGTCTTACATTCTATATTCATAAGGTATTGTATATGATTCTTGTATGACTGAAATATTTTTTGATAATTAAACTCCACAAACAAAATTCATTCATGAAATGGAATAATGCTTCGTTATTTACAAAGGAAAATTGGGACACATGTTTTTGTAAATATCATATAATGTAAAACTATAACCATTAACATTGGAAATTAGACGTTGTGTAATTCTATCCACTGACTTAGGAACCAACCTTTCTCATCTACTTAGAGAACATACCATACATCCAATAATGTTTCTATTTTTAATTCATTATAGTATTTAAATACACA
This sequence comes from Viscum album, assembly GCA_963277665.1. NCBI lineage: Eukaryota > Viridiplantae > Streptophyta > Magnoliopsida > Santalales > Viscaceae > Viscum > Viscum album. The sequence continues at coordinate 148,466,660 of OY728166.1, read as the reverse complement.
TATGTGATTTGAATATTGTTTTTAATACTCAAAATTTTTTATTGAAACATTACTTCTAATTGATGAATATTTTGGAAAAAGGAATGATTACGTATTTATTCAATTCAGTTAATTACATTTAAACTTCCATCGTTTTATTTCATGAAACTAAAGGAAAATAACCTTCTGAGTAATACATTTTTCTTTGAAGTATGTTGTGAATGAAGATTTCATGTTGATACTTCCAATGGACTTTTCATTTTGTCTTTACAACTTGTTCACTGTAAGAACTAAGATTATAATTCATTAACTTTCTTAGTGCTTGGAGATCCTTTACCTAGAAGGAAATAAAGTTTTTTATCTCTATTTTTTTAATCTTAAAATAAATTAGTGTAATTAGGTGAAATGATATATGAATGGGATATCTTGAAAGATCACAATCCTCCTTTCAAATTTACATATATGCAGTGTAATTATCACCAATTTATATCTCACTTCACCTTCTCCTCATAATCTTCTTGGAGATGAGACAATATGTGTAAGCATTCATGTCCTAATCTATCTTTGGAAACTCAAATTAGACATTGATGATATCATTATTAAATGACAATTATATGCTTCTTACATGACTGTATAGTATAAATATTTACACCCTCTCTTCCTATAATGGTTTAACAAGAATTTTTGACTCTAAAATCATGAATTTTCTACATCATAGAATTGTGCACAAGAACCTATAATACTATTTGTAAATATGTTATAAATAAGAGATTTTATTTTTTCATTATATGTCACAGTATGTCTTGTGGTATTATTTAACATTTTTCTAAAAAAAATAAAATCTAATGGATCAATACATTTATCTAGATTTCTGATTTTTGGAATTATTGATTGATTAATTAATTTATTAAATGTATCCCACTATTTTCTCAAATTCTATAAACCCTCAGTACTATAATTGGAATACATTATCGCTTGAGTGTTCAAGGGAAAGGATCCTCAAACATATCCTCATAGTCTACCATCTATGGCTATGCTACTACATAGAGATATCAAGTTAGATATTTTTCTAGAAAAATTCATTAACTAATGGATCCTTGATCAGTTTAGTGAAGCCCCAAATTCTAAAGTCATCAATACAATTTACTCAATTATTGCCTTTAAAGTTGCATTAAGCAAGCTATGGATAAAACTTTGCTTCAAGCTTTAGTTAAGTCAACCCATAATTATCATAATAACTCCCTAGTATTAAGTGGAACCCTCACCTATGGATAACTGAACACCTTGATCACTTATTTGTGTTCAAAATCAAATTATGGAAGATCTTTGTGACGTAATATTTATTCAAGGGTTTTATTATTACATGAAATAAATGAAATAATTTTCTATCTCATAATCATGTACTATGTGATTTCTCTCACAACTAATCATGAAATAAATAAAAAATACCCATCACATCACATGTTCATTTTATCTTTGAATTATTTCATATTTTTTATGTGATAGGACATAAAAAATACACATAAATAAAAGAATATACCATGCATAAATAAAATAAGATGACAAGATCATGATCTGATACTAATGGTTGATCAATTGAGTGAATAATTGATCAACGTAGACCCTAGGGTTAATTCATTTGGTTACCTCTCTTGAGAATCGAGTTGCAGTGCTCACCCATACCATGAGTAAAACTATTATCTCATAAATCACCAAATCCCGTCATGATTTATGTCACTTCACATCCTCATTATTATATAACAACACTTGCATTTTGGAGAGGTGTCTTAGGAATACAGAATATAGATAAAATATTTTATCTGGGAACAATCCCTTATACATAAAATGACACTAATATTACATGCACATCATCATTTGTCAAAATAATTATTAAAAACATGTATTGAAATAATTAAATAAATATATAAATTCTATATATGCAATGGTTAGGACTAAATATCGAGATCAATCAATACATATTAAACTCGTGTATCGAATTAATTTCATAAATAAAAATTAGACCTATAATAAATTATATTCAAGGGGAAATTTATTGAATAAAAATTTCACTCTTATTATTAATTCAAAAAATCTATGCCATTTGGTCGAACAATTAATTTAATTTTACGGACAAAAACTAAATAAAAAAATTAATTTAATTTAATACCTAAAATAAATTAAATAAACTTGGTTAATAAAAATAAATGTTTGGAAAACATTTTATTAAATTAATTAATTAGAGTTAATACTGAAATTAAATTAATTAACATAACTAATTTTGATTATATAGAAAACCTGGGCCCCAAAACCAGGGGAATGGCCTATATGGGTTGAGAGGAACCCGCGTAGGCCTATTACAGGCTAGGAAGACTCAGTGCATTGCTCTTAGGGGCTATGAGGACCCACCGAAACCTATTTCGATCAGGAAGACCCTCCCCGACCAACTTTGGGGGAAATTCAATCTTGTAGAACCCAAAGATACAAGTTTGCGGTTACCTAGAATATGATCTTCTTGTGTGGAACTTAGTTTGGTTGGATTTGAGCCATCGGTCGACCATAGGTTCCCTCAGTGGTGTTCGATGTCGATGGAGGAATTGTGGTTTTGATTATGGCTGAGGGATGTCTCCTTTAGGCAATAGCGGTGGTGATTCACACTCACAGAAAAAATGGAGGCAACTGGATTCATGATGACTTGGATGAGGATGGTAGTGAGGTCCTCAACTAACAATGAAGAGGATGATTCATAGAGGATCTGGTAGGGAGTGATGTGGATGTAAAGGTAGGGGTTTTCATTTAATAGAGGGGAGACCATTGGGATGTCATAGTAGTGGAGACCGCACGGTGATGTGAGCCGGAGGTGGTTCCTAGTGTGCATGGTGGAGGGGATGATCCATGTTTCAGCATGGCCATGGCACAATGGTGGAAGTGCCATGTTCATTAGGTGGCGTGGGAGGAGCTTCTCATTCTAGGTGGTACAATGTTAAATCTGACTGCATCGGATCAGACATAGTGTGACGGCTGCGGGAGGTGGGTACAAGTACTTGGAGCACAGTGGTGATCGATCTATGACTATATCCATATGTTTCTCTAGCTAGAGACAAAGAATAATGCTTCATGGGTGGAGGCTCATAGACCGTACCTTGGATTACTAAGAGGATTCCAACAATGTAGGGCCCCTCAATGTGAAATAAGAACCATAGATCATTTTTTCCTATAGTTGACATGCTAAAAGGGTTTTTACATAATGATTAGAATATACTATTTAATAGGTGTTATAATTTTTTTTCCCTTTATTTTAACAATAATTCAACAAATTGTTGAATAATTTCATCATATGATATTTATTGTTCCAACCACCGAATTTCTGGTCCGTGACTGAATTTTCTGGAAAGAATCAGTGATGACGGAATTTGAGTATTTAAAAATATAAATAAATATAAATGTTGTTTGATTAAAAAACCATAAAAATTTGAATCTATATTTTAAAACATTGGATGGAAAAAATCTAGACATATAGGGTTTGATTGAAATGTTGTCTACACTGTTGGGACTAGAATGATTCCATTTTAAAATCTAATGCAATTAATTTTTTTTTGGTTATAATTTTCACACATTCCTCTGATACCAATAAATGATACTTGGGAGCACAGTGGAAGTTGGTTGACCAGGTATTTAAAATATATTTACCAGTGATCAACACAATAACATCATCACTGATGGAGTGGTGGACCAATTTAAGCCTATGGATCATGCCTGAAGAAGATTAAACTTAAAAATTAAACCATAAATAGTTAGTTCGATATAAAACCACAAATTCATCATCCATTCATCATGGTTAATTTATTCTTGAATAAGTCAAATTTTAATTCCACTATATCATCCAAAAAATCTTTAAAAATATTTAAGACCATCGGTTATTAAATGATGGGTGCTAGTGCATATAGATGATGATTCCTTCAATGTCTCAATAATCACTACATCAACATTATTATTATGCGTTAGGGAGAACTTGACCTGACCACCTGCATCAAGAGTTTCTCTATTTAGAAATTGAGAGAGGAGAGTGATTCTCTCAAGTTCTCACAATGAATAGTTACATGTGAGGGCCTCTCCCCTACTGTATATTCTGAGTTATGTAATTACACAGAAAAGCCTACCCTACCACCGAACATTTTTTAATAACTATTTAAAATATAAAAAATTTATCATGATTTTTATCCTAAATCATAAATATAATTTTCAATTTTTTCACTTACTTGTAATAAAATAAATATATGGAATGAAAAATAGAGCCAATAACTCAACTCATCATTCCTATAAATATTAAACAACCCTTGAATATTAAAATAATATTTGTTCTTATAATATTTTTGATTTATTTAATTTATTAATTATCTATACATTTAAGAAATAAATTTAACACTAAACATCATGATCTTCAATAATATGGATTTATTTATTCCTTTCCAATCATGTATCCTCATACATATCTTAGACCATAGTGGTTTGTCCCACCATTTCCTATATACATATTTACCAAAATAAAGTAGATTATTTGATACACTATAGTTTGTGACCATCCAAGACCTTATCTCGATAGAAGTGGATATTATCCAAATAATAAGAGTGGAAGTCTAGAAACCCATCAAGGCCCCTAAATAGACAAGGAGTACTCATATAAGTGAAAACCAACCTATGAACACACAGTGTGTAGTATAATCTCCATGACTTTGGATGTCTCATAAATCAGGGAACACCTTTGATTAATCATCATTTATTACTTTATTATTTGTTGATCTAACTGGATAAATTTATATATGATCACATGGTCCATGAATTTATAAAGGTAATACCATCGTGATCAACCAAGATTGATATATTACTTCGTCAACTTAGAAGAAAAAAATATGTTCTTGACCATTCATCCAATTTCATACCACCAATGATGCACCCAACACAAGTTTCCTCTCCACGATTTCATTATAATCATTTTATTCATGCATCAAATGACATACATAGATAATGATCTCATGTTCTAAGACTAGTAAACATGTATCTTGATATAATTCTCCAATGAAACCCAAAAAATTGGGTGTATCCATTGGAATGTTTGTCGTCATGATGTCAACTACTATTGATCACCAAGTGTGAAATTCATGAGAATGAGTCTCAATGATTAAGAACCCAACACCTGATAGTCATACATCTATTATGTCCAATCAGTCTTATTTATCTAGACCATATAAAATATATTTTATATTAATGTCATAATCTCTCTAGGTTCTCATTATAGCCCGAAATCTGTAATAATCTTTTGATACAATAAAAAATTTATGTATATTTTCATTAAATAGTAGACATAGAAATATTTACACTATGATGGTATGTTTATATCATGCATATCTCACTATATAAATGAAATGGTAATAGAAAAGTTCTTTTTATATATCTCTAAATAACCTAGTATTATTAAAAAAGTGGGTGTGCTTAAATATAAGGAAGAATCATGTGAAAAATGGTGGGGAAACATATGAGGAAACTCATTGACTATCATATGATGATTATATATATTATTATATACACTACCACAACTTAGTATAATATTCCAAGGATCATTTTAACTGATTTCAAGTACATATTTAATGATAATTTACCTAATGAATCTGATCTGTTATTGAGTTGCATCCAAACTATCTTTGTCCTCTTTATGATCTATCTTCTTTTATTTATAGTTGATTTGTGTTTGTGTAGCTTTTTTATTTTTTGATAACATATCATGTAGTTTAGAGAGAATGCTGGGACCAATTTATGTATAAGGTTATATTTGTTGCAACAATTCTCAATGTAGATCAAAATGAAGAAGGACATGATGAAGAAATCCCAAGTTATTGAGAGTGATAAACTCAGATGATTGATGAACTAATATTAAGATAAAAGTACATTTATCAAAGGTGATACATTATCTACAACAACAAAACCATCTTAGAGAGTATTGAAGGGATTGAAGTTATAAAGTGATCATGTAACATATCACAATTAAAAGAGACCATGAAAGAGCCTACTTGAAGAGACATTCATTATTTCATGAGGTATCATTTGGAGATTAGAAAATTTAAGAATGATAATACAAAGCAGAGAAGATGATTCCAGTCAAATTCAGTGTTGACTAGAAAGACTGATGTGGCAGGATAATAGCGAAGTTGAGAAGTTTCATTACTTTCCCTAGAGAATATGATGATTCTAAAACAGATCATTCAAAGAGTATATAACACAGTGAAAGGAGTTCATGGTGAAATCCACTGACTATTGATGAAGCAAGATGACAGTGAAGAAGCATGGTTGTTCTTGCTGAAGAAGATAATTATGGTTGTTCCACTTCTCAGCATTTGAAAAATTCTTGGACCTCCAAATTGGGATTTTTTTTGGAAATAAAAGGATTTATGAGTAGAAGTGAATGAGATGAATAATGGACAAGGAAATCAGAAAAGGAAAGGAAATGAATACTTAAAAACATGGACTGCGTACCATGTTCTAAGAATAGTTCATGGATGCGTACGAAGAAGTGGGAATGGTATGCGAAGCGGTGTGCAAAACTAAAAAAATGGGTTTTAGCAATGGTACCCAATGAAGGCATGTGGTACAAAAAATGTGGATGGTTCATGGCAGAGGGAGTTGAAGTATGTGGGTTGGATCATCAATGGTGGAAGAGATACTACATGTGTACTTGAAGGCTTATGGTACATGGAAGGTTAACAGTACACTATAGAGGCTTACAGTACATGGACGGAGTTCAATACATAGTGAAGTTTTCCCACATTAAAATTTTGGGTAAAATGGATGAGTAAAATTTGCAGAGTTATTTTCCATTATTAGGATTTCTAATCCAATCATTACAGTAGAACGAATCCAATAAGAATATATTATTGTTGTTTAAGAAATTGGATAAGTCCGAAAGTGGTACACGGGAGAGATTCCACGTAGGAAAAACTGGTATGCAAACGATGAATGGGTTTTCCAAATTTAAAGGAGCATTCCTCAAAAGAGATTTTCCATAGGAAAAAAATGGTATGCATGATTAGAAATAATTCATAGAATTAGAAAAAGAAGTCTATGGAAGGATAAAATGGTACATGAAGGCGGAACAAAAGAGTGGTACGTGAAGGCGATATGCGAAGGTGGTACGCATAGGTGGTACTCAAAGGTGGTATGTGGAGGTAGTACGCAAGCACGACACATGGAGCAGGTGGAGTACACAATGAAGGAGCTGCGGGAGGAGCATGAGTTGAATCCAGAGCAGGTGTGGTACCAAGAGCACGAGCGGTATGTGGAGCAGGAGCAGTACACAAAGCGAGCATGGTACACAGAGTAAGGGCAGTACGTGGAGAATGCATGTTACAAAAAGCATGCATAGTATATGGATAAGGAGAAGTTGCATGGAGCAGGAGAGGTACATGGAGTAGGTGCGGTCTGAGGATCATGCATGATAAGTGGAGCAAGAGCCGTATGCGAAGCATGAATGATACCCAGAGAAGGCGCAATATGTAGATCAAATAATGTTCCCAGAATCATGAAAAAATCACAGAAGAAGAGACATCATAAAATAAGATTGTGATTATAGAAAAAATAATAAGAAGATTTATTTCTTTCAATTGTTTCACTAAAGAAGAATATTATACATAAAATAGCATCAACTCTAGACCTTGATGAATGAAAATCCACTTATTGAAAAGAATACAATGACTTTTATGCCTATTTGTTGAAGATACCTTCATGTTGATAAACTGAGTGAGACCTCTCCCAAGGCAGTGAGCTAGGGGGAGTCTATGGAATTTGTCTAAGGGATGTAGTTATCTATCCCTGTAACTTTGTAAAGTTAGTGTTACTGGGACCGAGTGATTGTGACAGGACCTTTGTAATCCATAGGCAGTGAAGATTAGTGGAATTTGGTAGGACTGGAAACCTGTTAGTGTTTTCTCCTTGGATGTAGCCCTTAGTGGTGAGCAAAGTAAAAACTGTTATACTGTCATTTTTCATGTGAATGTTTAAATTGTTGCACATATCCATAATACAGGTTTTAGAAAGAGTTTCTACCAATGTGGAAAAAATATCTAGTAAAGAATAGAAAATGTTGACACCCTGATTTACACCCCCTCTCATGGTGGTCTAGGGTCCTTTAATTGGTATCAGGGCCCAATGGTTTACATATGTTGTATACACTTTAGTAATTATATTTTGAAAATCATTTAATTTTCATTTCCTAACTCAATAATAAAGAGCTATCTTGATGAAAGTTCATTAATCTCTGAGCTGAAGTCTATACCTAGGAAGACCAAGACGAATATGAAAAATAAAGATAACAGACAATTTAAGAAGTCACTTTTATCTAAAGAAGTGTTAGTATATATTTCTCCATTCCATTAATAATATGATGATGTTTCAGGCTAGGAAAGAAAAGAGCTAGGAGATAAGGAGGTATGTGTTTGCACCCTTGATCAATATTTATCCTTAGATGAAATTGATCGACTGTGAGGATACATTTCTGATATCTCCAAAGTTAGGGTTGTCGGTATTTGTAGAATATTTCAATGTATGAAAGAGGAAAGAAACCAGAAAAAAAGAAGCCAATTCTATGGATGAAGGCTTGGTAAATAAAATTTCAAAATGTTATAAGCTCTCCATATAGATTGAATCCTTGAAGAAACAAGGTGGAAACATGAAATAAATACATCAAAATTTATAATATAATTTGAAGAGGAAGAGTGAGTCATAAAGGCTCTCTAAGAAAAGATCAATGTGATTGAAGGGAAACTAAAAAATTTAACTGAAGTCAAGGGTTTACTATTGGAAGGGATATCCAAGAAGATCATGGAACATGACTCTTTGATTCAGAATAAAATGACGTTTCATGAGGAATAAGTAGTTATAATGAAGAAGGTTTGTGAATAGAATATGATTATGATTAAACATCAGAAGGTCATTCTCAATATGAAATTTATAGAATTGGATGCTCATTTGACCCATCATTAGAATACACTTATTGAGACTTCACAGATGAATGAAACAGTTGCCAATGGGACTCAATGCGCTCATGGGAGGATTCAAAGGCTAAAATACCTATAACATGTGACATGAATATTATTAAAACTCTTGATTATCTATCTTAAAAAATATTGCATGTTTCAAATCAATGCTCACTAGAGGATTCTACTATCAAAATACCTCCAACATGTGATAAGAAGATCACAGCTTCCCTCATTGATCTATCAAAAGTAACTGAGAAGAATAAGGTTCCATCTAAACCATCTTGTACTCATGTTTGAAAAATAATTCCTCAAGGAGTATAGGATAGAAGAAAAATTAAAAATAATTATGGACGAGGAATGGTGAGGAGATACCTATCACCATGTATGGGGTGAATAGAAAGAAAAATATGGAAGGTGGTTCTTAAAAAAGAGCACAACAAGTAAAAAAGACGTCCCACCAACATAATATAAATAAATAAATATTTGTGGGTTAGTGTTGGTGCTGTAAAAGATTTGGGAACTATGCAATAAACCTTTGGTAAAATCCTTACAATGTAAAAGCACAAAGGATGCCTACCTCATGAGGATGAAATCTAGAGATAAAGAATAAACATCCGTAGGTCCAGAGGCATCTTTTTTCCACAAACATATTTGGAATTCTTGATAACATCTATGATGTATGAAATGGTAGTGGTCACAAGATAGGTAACCTCCCATATCCACATGCTTTAATCATTGATAAGAAAAGAAGAACTCTGACACCGGATATGTCTGAAGCTCTTTCCTTGGGAAGAAGACATAAGAATATTGTGAATACAAATTTCCAAAAGAAGATCTCAAGTTGGGAAGTAGAGAAGACCCTAGATTCTAGATCCATGAAATTGATTATAAATTCATCCAAAATAGAAAATAAGAGGAGTGAAACTCAGATGAACCAATGTTAATGATCCAAACTTTCTACAGTAGTTCAAAATGACATGTTGGTCATCTTTGCAGAATATTTAGAAAGAGTGAGGAAACTTGAAGATGAAAAATCCAAGGATGTTTCTTAAAGAAAAGGAAAATGTTCACATGATGAAGATAATGTAAATGAGAGAGTGAAAATAAAACAAAACAGACATGTTGAAGAAGTTCTGTGTGAGATAAGTACAGAAGTTGGTCACATTGGAAAAGGTTTTATAACCGTAATACCGGTGAAATAATGAATCCTTAAAAGGAGTAAGAAAGTATCATTCATGATGGATTCTAAGAAGAACAAATCTTCACGCAAAGAAGAAGAGAATATCAATAGATACATGTAACATCAACAAGGATCAGAAAATATGTTTAGATATGCGAGCATGGAGACTAAAGAAGATGGAGAATACTGTTTGAGAAATCCATCGTATACTTCTATCTTGTAAAAACACAGATCTTCTTTATAGGTACGTTTTTCTTTTCTAGTGGTTTTTGAGAAAAAGAGGAGTTTTTTGAAATTTTAGGAGTACATGCCTTGTACATTAAGTACACGTTGTGTACCCGATTTTAGCTGGTGACCGTGTTCTGGCCATGTAACTGTCGAGCACAAGACCGTGTGTGGTGACTTGGATAATTCCTCAAGCAAAGGCTAGAAAAGTAAAGTACACACCCTATAATTTTTTTTCATTAAATAGACCAGGGTCACATCTAATCGAGAGAACCATTTTCTCCTTCGTCCGTCTTGTCCAAGTTCGACCATAGATCTTCTCCGAGCCCCCAAATCACCGTCCATTCTCCAAATCAACTACAATCGATTGAATTGGAATAAAATCAGTGATTTATCCCATTTTCTTAAACATCATCTCATGATTACTCCTCTCTCATGAGTTATCCTCAGTCAAATATTTTAAGAATTTATGTATATCTTTTTCATTATAGCGAGATTCAAGGACCGATGTTCAAGTATATCAATCTCACGACGCATAGGTAGGTGGTTTGTGCCTTTTTGTAGATAGTTTTTGAATTTTAGGTGAAAAAGTGCCAATACCCAATAACATGGGATTGCATGTTTATGGTTTTAACCCTGTTATTTTTCTACTAATCCTTGTGTAATTGAGTAGAGGTTTCGTGATTTTAAATAGGGTTATTTACCTTTCAAAGGATGTGTTTACCCATGTTTGTATGATTTTGACCGTTTAGTCTAACATTGCATGTTTCAATGTTTACCTTTTATGCCTAGTTTTGTTATGATGGTGGGATTATTATCTAACATGATATGGTATGATGTAGATGATTTATCCAAGTAGTTATTTCAATTTACATTAGCTTCCAGGTTTCGTTTGTGCATGATTGACTTACACAGGGCCGTTAGAACCTGGTGTAGTAGACTATAGAGAAAATGGAGGTTGAGGGATTATCCAAAGTGTCTATTTACTGTAACGTTACGAGACCATATGGGGGATGTACATTTTTCTCCCTCATAGTGTCATTAGTTTCCTCAATACGGGCCACAAGGGGGAATTGGATGTTGAGTGCTTCTTTAGAGTGAAAATTAGTTACCAATACGAGACCACATGGGGAATTTACGATGAGTGCTTCCTCAGAGTGTCTTTGCTAAAGATAAACTAGAGGGGTTAGACTGTGTGTACTTCTTAGAGGGTTTCTTGTGTTTGTTTTGGTTGAAATAGAGGGTCTTGTCTATGAGTACTTCCTATAGGGTTACCTGCTTTTGATTAGAATCTTTCTTGAAATATGAATTGGAATGCATTTGAAGCTATAGGATTGTTTACTTTTTATTAATTCATTTTTTACCTTTTCTCTTAGCTTATTGCTTTCCATATATAATCACTGACTGTTAGGAAAAGATCCTTGGGTGGTCGCCCACTGGGATTAGTCTCACACCTTTTTTGGGTCATGAATATGGGCCCAAATAGATTTTATTATTGCAGGTATAGATAAGGGCAAGCACCCTTCTACTTTAGGTACTTGATTGTTGTGGAGATGGGGAGCATGGGACCAAGCTAAGGCTTGCGATGCTGTGGATTAGTTTATCTATTTTCATTTTCACTTTGGTTTATAATTGTATTCTAGCATTGTGACTTGTTTGGATAGTTTCCTTGACATATGTATTAGGAATCATATATATATATATATTTTTGTGTGTGTGAGTGTTCTCGTGTTGTTTATTTCTTCACTCTTTTGTTATTTACTTATTTAATGATTTTACTTCTTCTGCTATTGTATATCTATTTTAATTCCGTTATTTTACTTTACCAATGAGGGAATAGTTTCCCCACTATCACACCCAAGGCCCTCGCTGCTAGTCGGCAGCCTCTGGTGTTCGGGGAAATGCTCTTGAGGCAATGTGACCAACTAGGTACGGGGCACCTCTGGGTGGATCCTGGAACCTGGATGTTACAAAGTGGTATCAGAGGGATTATTTTCTCCTTGACTTACTGTTTGGATCCTATATCCAGGGATAAGAAGGAACAGGTACCTGGTAATAAGTTGTGCCTAAGTGTAGCTAACCCATGTAAAGGGAAAATCCAATCTACATTATTATTGCAATTTTTCTACTTTTTACATTTTACAGTTGATTTGATTTCACTTTTGGGTGATTCATATGCTTTGTGTTGTTATCATTGATATTATCGAGGTTATAATTCTATCGCAACCTGATGAGATGAGGGTATCCCATCTCATGCCTCATATAGAAACTTGTTAGAAATCACATGTCATGTATTCTTTCCATGCTATTAAGGGTGTATTAGTGATTACATGTTGTTGTGAATGTTTTTGTGCTAGATATGCTTACTATTGTGAATGATTATTTGATAGAATACCTAATTTTGATAAGGTATTGAATTGTGTAAGGAATTGTTTGAATGAATACCCATCTTTGGTTCTTCAGGTATTATGGGTCCTTATGGACTAGAATTTGGTGGATCATTGATATGTTATGTTTACATATGACATGCATAAGAGGCCAAGATTTCATTCGCAGGGGGTATGGGACCTCGTGTATCAGAATTTTGAATGTTAATGTTTATTTAAGCATTTTTCTGGGTTCTGGGGTAGTTTCTAAGGCTTACTATCTGGAAAAACCCAGAATACACTGCGTGTAATGATGAATACATACCATGTGTCCTTCTGTTGGAGAAGGAATAATTTTTCTTAAGTACATGCCATGTAATATATGTACACGCCGTGTACCCTCTAACCATGTCACTGGCTGTGTGGGTAGAGACATGGGGTTGGAAAATATGTGGTGGGACACGTCATGTATCATATGTACAAGTCGTGTTTCATAGACCATGTGTTCACCCGTGTGACTAACGACACAGATGAATAAAACTTTGGTTATACACGTGGTGTAAAGATTGAACACACCGTGTAGTATAACCCATGTATCTGACCGTGTAATTAACAAAACAGGTTGGTGAAGTTCGTATAGTACATGTTTTGTGTGGAACAAACACACTCTGTAGCATTAGCCGTGTGAATGACCGTGTAACTAACTACATGAGTCAGTGAAGGTTGTTTGGTACACATTGTGTTTGGAACTAACACGCCATGTAGTCTTTTTCTAAGAGAACCGTGTGTATTATCTATATAAAATAACTCGTGCATGGGAATAGGATTAAAGTTCATGCCGTGTGTTAGTAAAACACGCCGTGTGTTTGGGATGTTACACGACCTGGGATGGAAAAAGTACACACCCATGTGAAGGCTTAAGGGAACACGCTGTGTAGTCATCATACACACCATGTATCAATTTTTTGAAAAACATGAATGATTTCCTTATCCAGTTTCTTTTCATACACTTCTAGATTTCAGTCCATGTTAATCTTAAACTAAGGTGTTCACTTGATGTTGCATAGTCATGCCAACGAGACGTCCTCCGGTTATACGCCTATGGCATGGAAGTGATCATACAACAGATATGGCTGATCAAGGACTACCAGCAGATCTTCCAGTTGTGCTAGTCTTGGAATAAGCCATAATTCTAAAAACTGGTGATGGTGCATAGTTCTGATAGGGATTTATGTGGTTTATGTAGACCTTCCATGTTATACTACATCCTACCCTTTCTATGGCAGAGTTTACATGGGGTTTTCCGAAGTAACATCCTCCCACTTTCACAAGAGAATTATGACCTCAATTTGCAGAGTCATGGTTAGAAGTGATGTTATCAATATTTGGGCATCTGGAGACTCCTCCAGAGAAAAGGGTGAATCATTCTACGTATATGCTTCTGGACTCCTTCAAGAGATGGTGGTATGTGATCTCACAAGTGGGACGTCGGTAGGTTATGGCTTAGGACATGTTCCAGTGTGCCTTCTATGAATACTTCAACCTAGAGACTTTGAGGGATGATAAAGCATTACAGTTCCTGAGTGTGGAGCTGGGTACTCTTTCTATTATGGAGTATTCTTATCGCTTCATAGAGTAGTATCATTTCACACCTATTCCAAGAGGTGATGAGTTATTTCAGGAAAGGAAGTTTGAGGACGATATCAATCATGACATTGGATCTCAGGTGAACATCTTCAGGTTGACTTCCAGAACTTCTATAGTCAACTAGGCTCAGATCACAGAGCGAAATCTAAGGGATTCTGGAGTGGGGATATAGGAATATTTGAAATTATTAGTTAGTTTACCTCCTACTGACATCAGTAAGAGCCGTAGGGAGTCTACACATGTAGATCATAGTAGGAAAGAGACATCTTATGGTATCCAGGTGGTGTGATACCAGTGCGGGAAGAGCATGCATAATAGACCACATTGCCTAAGAGATACAGTGGAGTGCTGATCTTGAGACAAGATGGGTCATCTTCAAAGGTTCTATCAGTTCATCTCACCAACAACTGGTGAAAGAGGTTCTTCAATGACTCCTTTTTTTGGATCAGTAGAACTAGTTTCTCATCAGTCAGGGAACTGGAGTTCTTCCAGCCGTTTAGGCCAAGGTGGAGGTCATGGTCGTGGTAGCCGGTCGCCAGGATTACAACAACAACAGGGCTGATCAGCTCAGGGTGGTCAAGTAGGGACACAGGGCTACAGTGGAGGTCAGACTTCTATAGTGAAGAAGACCCATTAGGAGAAGCATCTTTGACCCTCAACAGTTTGAGTTATAATCCTAATTTACTCAGTTTTAGCTTCTTGTCTTTTCAACACAAAGGATTCTCATATATTTATATCTATTACTATTGTGGAGAGCCTTGGGATCTGCATTATTTCTTCTACGGATATCTTGACACTAAACACACCGTTGGGGACAAGAATGATCAGTATACGTTAGTGCAAGGAGTTTCCTCTCATGGTGGGTGACTGTCACTTCCTTTGGCAGCTTTATATACAAGAGATGATGGTAAAAGATTTCATTCTCATAATGGACATGTTAATTTCCTTTTCCAGGCTGTTGTTGATTTCTATCATCATAGGGCGTGTTTCACATCACTAGAGGGTGGATCGTATCTTCATAAGGGAGAATGGGATGTCCAGGTGAGTAGAACAGGACCCGAGCATCATGGGTTAGGAGGAGTTACAACTCAGTTTTATAGTCTGTATCTGGATGACAAGGGAACTTCATAGATAGACTTCCCACTAGTGGTGGATCATTTCAGGGAGGTCTTTCTAGAAGACTTTTTAGGTTTTCCTCTAGAGTGAGAGGTTGAATTTTCTAATGATCTTGTGCCAGGAGAAACCCCGGTGTCCTTTCCTCCTTACAGGATGGCTACACCAAAGTCACAAGAGCTGATGAAGTAGATGGAGGAGTTATAGGAAAAGGGTTTCATCTAACCCAGTACATCTCATTAGGTTTCGCCTGTCCTGTTTGCGAAGAAGGTGGGTGGTACCCTCAGAATTTTTGTGAATTATTGGAATTTGAACCAGTTGATGGTCAAGAACCAATATCCCTTGATAAGGATTGATGATCTCCTTGATCAGATTTGACGAGCTCGGTGTTCTTGAAGATTTAATTGAGATCCGGTTATCATCAGTTGCATGTCATACCATCAGATTTACATATTACAGCCTTCCGGAGCTGGTATGGTCTATATGAGTATGTGGTTATGCTGTTCGATCACACAAACATGCCTGCAGTCTTTATAAAACTGATGAATCAAGTGTTCCTTCCATATTTGGATTCTTTCGTGGTGGTCTTCGTGGATTATATCATGGTTTACTATCACACTCTACATGACCATGCCACACATCTTGATATCATTTTAGGTACATTGATTGAGCATTATTTATTTTCTAATATCTCAAAATTCCACTTTTGGATCGACTAAATTCACTTCCTAGGTCATGTTATCTCAGATACAAAAGTATCAGTTTACCCAGAGAAAGTGAGAGATATAGTTTCCTAGGAGAAACTGCATAATGTCTTTGAGGTACATATTTTTCTAGGCCTGGATGGTTACTACAGGTGTTTTATACAAGACTTTTCACACTTAGTTGCTCCACTGACAAGCCTGACTAAGAAGGGGGAAAACTACTTATGGTTCGATTCTTGTGAGTCAGCCTTTCAAGAGTTGAAAGTAGAGGTTGACTTCATCACTGATACTAGTATTTATAGAGCTGGGCAACAGCTATACTATTTATTATGATGAATCTAGTATTGGGCTGGGATATGTTCTTATGCAGGAGGAAGGATTCATTGCGTACAGGTCTCAATAGTTGAGGCCACATGAGAGGAATTACCCAACACACGATCTCGAGTTGGCTACAGTTGTTCATGCCTTATTCTATTGGAGATATTATCTTTTGGGAGATAATATTGTGGTTTTCATCAACCAAAACAGTCTAGAGTACATCTTCACTTAGTGTGACCTAAATTTGGGGCAGGGGAGGTGGGTTGAGTACCATCCGTTCTTTTACTTTTAGCTTGCAAACATGCTTGGGAAAGACAATGTTGTGGCCTATGCATTGAGTAGGGGGACTCAGGTACATAAAATTTAGGAGGCCAGTAGTGAGTGGCAGCTTATGGCATTGTTCTTTGAGATGCATTTGGAGGTTTATGAAAGACAAGGGAAGCCTTTTATTTCTTCTATGGTTGTTACCACTACTCTACTTGATCATGTGTGAATGAGAAAACTATCAAATTATGATGTCCTAGTCCTATAAGAGAGTGTTTTAGGAGAGTACCCTATTCCTGGATAGTAGGTGAGGTTGGGATCTTGAGTATTCATGGATGCACGAGTGTGACTGTAGAAATGTGTGAGTAGTTGATGTGAGACTTTCATTCCTCAGTTTGGGCAGTTCATCCTGGTGTCACCAATATGTATTGTGATCTACACCATTAGTATTGGTGGCCAGGTATGAAGAGATATGTCGCTAGTTTTGTCTTGAGGTGTTCCATCTATCAAGAGGTAAAGGTGGGGAATCAACAAATAGAAGGGATTTTGCAGTAGTTACCCATTCATGAGTGGAAGTGGAATGATGTCGCGATGGAATTTGTGAAAAGTGTACTGATATTTACTTGAGGGAATGATGTGTTTTGGGTTTTCATTGACAGAATGATGATGGTTTCTCACTTATTGATGATTAATGATACCTTTAATGTTGACGAGTTGGGAAGGTTTTACATATGAGATATTGTATGTCTACATGGAGATACACACTCCATTGTGTCATACAGAGATGCACATTTTACTTCTCGGGTCAGGAAGGGATTACAGAAGGGTTTGGGTACATAGGTACTTTTGAGTATAGCTTACCATTCCCAGATATATGGCCAGTCCAAGCATACGATTTCGGTGCATCAGGACATGCTTCGAGCACATGTCCTAGATTTTGGAGGTTATTGGGATAAGCTCATACCTCTTGTGGAGTTTTCATGCAATAATTTTTTTTCAAGAAACTATTCAGATGGCAGCTTTTGAGACCTTGTACAATAGGCTATGCCGATCACCCTTATGCTTACTGCAAGCAAGAAAGATAGCTATGTTAGGACATTGTCTTTTCCAGGAGACCACAAAATATATAGAGATGATTCATAAGAGGATGGCTACTACACATTCATGACAAAAGTATTATGCTAATCCATGGAGATGACTTATGGAGTTTGAGGCCGGAGATCAGGTTTTTCGACATGCCACACTCAGGATGGGACCCAGGAGGATAAGGAGATAGGGTAAGCTTTCACTGGGATATGTCAGGCCATTTGAGGTGTTGGGGAGTGTTGGGCCATTTGCCTATTGGTTTCATTTACCTTAGAGGTACTGGGCTATGCACGACGTTTTTCACATTTCTCAGCTCTTATGTTACTTCTCAGATCCGTCTCATGTTTTCCAACCCAAGGAGGTTATGATCGATGTGGATGCCTCATTCATGGAGTGTCCTGTCCAGATTTTTGATCGAAGTGTGAAGGTTCTCCATGGCTAGTCTGTTCCTCTTGTATGAGTGCTATGGAAACACGAGTGAGTACAGGATGAGACTTGGGAGATGGAGGCCGATGCACAATCATAGTGTCCGGAGCTGTTTGAGGTTTCTTCTTCTACACCACCTTTCTATGAAAATTCAAGGAATAATTTCTTTAAGGGGGGATGTTTTTAGGAACCTAGACATTTTTTTCAAGAACATTTTTTTTCTAGTAATTTTATAGAAAAATAGGAGTTTCTGGAAATTTCAGGACTACACTCCATGTACTTTAAGTACACACCTTATACCCAGTTTCAGTTGGTGACCATGTGATGGCTGTGTAACGACCAAGAACATGGACATTTTTAGTGACCTAGAGACCACCTAAAGAAGAGGTTGGAAAAGGAATGTACACACCATGCACTTTTAAAATACATGTCATGTACTTTCTTTTTTTCATTAAATTTACTAGGGTCACATCTAATCAACAAAACCATTTTTCCCTTCTTTGGTCTCATCTAGAAGTGACCATACAACCGCAAATCTTCTCTGATCCCCCAACTCATTGTCCGCTCTCTGAATCAACCATAGTCAATTGAATTGGAATTGTATCGGTGAGTTCTCCCTTTTGTTGAAAATCATCGCCTTATTTCAGTACTCTCACGAGTTATCCTTGGTTGAAATTTTTTATTATTTTTATAGATCTACGTTGTTATAGGGAGATTCAAGGCATTAGGTTCAATTATATCGATCTCATGACATCGATGTATGTGGTTTTTTATTTTCAATAGATATTCTTTGAATTTTATGTGAAAAAGTGGCAATACCCCAGAATAGGGGATTGCATGTTTACAATTTTAGCCCTGTTATTTTCCTGCTATGCCTTGTGAGCTAGAGTAGAGGTTTGGTGATTTCAAATAGGGTTATTTACATTGCAATGGATGTTTTTACCATGTTTGTGTTATTTTTACCATTTGGTCTAACATTTCATGTTTGGTTGTTTACCTTTCATGCCAAGTTTCGTTAAGATGGGGTGATTATTATCTGACATTCTAGGGTTTGTTGTAGATTGTTTAACCGAGTAGTATTTTCTGTTTACATAAGATTCCATGTTTCGTTTGTGCACGATTGACTTACACAGGGCCATGAAAACCTGGTGTAGTAGATTATAGGGATAATAGATGTTGAGGGATTCTCTAGAGTGTCTTTTTATTGTTACATTGAGAGACTATAGGGGGGATAGACATTGTTCTCCCTCAGGGTGTTTGTAGTTTCCTCTATATGGGCCACATGGTGAATTTGATGTTTAGTGCTTCCTCAGGGTGCCTATTAGTTACCGATATGAGACCACATGGGGGAATTGATAGTGAATACTTCCTAAGAGTGTCTTTGCTAAATTTGAACCAGAGGGTTTAGACTGTGTGTACCTCCCAAAGGTTTACTTGTGTTTGTTTTGGTTAAACTAAAGGGTCTAGGCTGTGAGTACTTCCCATAAGGTTACTTAATTTTTATTAGCTTATTGCTTGACATTTGAATTTGAATGCACTTTAAACTATTGGATTGTTTACTTTTGAGTACTTCCTTGTTTACTGCTTCTCTTTTCTTATTACCTGACATATATATTCAATGACTATTAGGCACAGATATTTGGGTGGTTGACTATAGGGATTAATCTCACAACTTTTTTGGGACATGAATTTTGGCCAAAATAGATTATATTTTTGTAGGTATAGATAAGGGAAAGAACCCTTCTACTTAAGGTACTTGATTTCTATGGAGATGGGGAGCACAAGACCAAGCTGAGTCTTGCGATGCTGTGGAGCAGTTTATCTGTTTTCTTTTGTACATTTATTTAGAATTTAATTCTAGAATTATGAATTGTTTATATGCTTTCCTAGACATATGTATCAAGCATTATATATATATATATATCTATGTTTGTGTGTGTGCGCTCCAATTGTTTATTTCTTCAGTCTTCTATTGTTTACTTATTACATGCTTTTACTGCTTCTACTATTGTATATCCATTTTACTTATGATGTGTTACTCTTCCAATGAGGGCATATTTTACCCACTATCACACCCAAGATCCTCGCTGCTAGTCAACATCATCCAACATTTTGGGAAATGTGCTTGAGGCCATGTGACCAACCGGGTACTAGGCACCTCTGGGTGGATCCTGGAACAAGGACGTTACACTACTCACATTGAAGAAGCAAGGAGGAACCACCTTATTCCCTTAATCATCAGTGTATTGAATTTTTTCTGATAATATAGGTAATTGAAGGTGAATCATGCTCTCAGGGGGAGAACCTGAAAAGTATTGAATGCTTTCAACTCTTGATAGCTATGCTGAAGAAGTTACCAACCTTGTAAGATTCATAAAATGATATTAAAATATTAAAATGATGAAGGATCACCCCTGGTGAAGACGATGAGGTGTTTTTCTGTTGAGGGGGAGACAAATGAAGAATCTTACAGAGTTATTATTCCAATCAATATCAACTATAGTTGGTATTAAATTCAATTACACTGGAAATTATTTTAAGAACATGTCCTTGGAAAAGTTATTTCATTTCTCAATCCCTCATCCTTGGATACTCAGAATGAAGAACATTTAACTAAGTTGTATAAAATGAATTAATCAGTGACATAAAAAGACTAGAAGTTCTCTAAGGACACTTATCCTTCCTATTGAACTTGATTGTTTTTGATCTGTTTGTTGAAGTGAGTGTATGAGTTTCAGGTTGATTATTTACTATCACATTCAATTTCTTCAGCCTAGAGTAAAAGTGAAAAACCCTTAAAGAAAAATTACATGGGTTCTCATCTCATGAGGTATCACGATCTGTGAATAATGGCCAATTTGTTTTATCTAAATCAAATTCTATTGTTTTCTACATTGAGCTGTGCTCAAGTATACATTGAGTGAAATGATTGATGACACAATTTTTAAGTATAGATTGATACCCTTTTCTCATGAACTATGTATTTATTTTTAGTAATGGGAAAATTAGTGAAATTAATGTTTGGGGAAGAAAAATAAGTAAGGGGAGAGAAAAGATTATCATTTTGATATTGAATCATTCATATGAGGGGAAATTTAATTTATAGAAAACAAAATATAAAGGGGGAGATTGTTGAGACCACATTGTGTATAAAGTTGTGTTTATTGTCAATAGTTGTAAATAAAGATCCAAATGATGAAGGAGAGGAAAAATAACTCCGAAGTTATTGAGAGTGATAAATTTAAATTATTAATGAAATAATCTTAAGATCAATGTACTTGTATCAAAGGTGATACAATGTTTAGAAAAATGAAAACATATCAGAGAGTGTTGAAGGGATTGAAGATATAATGTTATCATGCAACATATCACTATTCAAAGAGACCATGAAAGAGCCTACATTAATAGATGTGAATTATTTCAGGAGGGATCATGTGAAGATTTTATGATTTAATAATGATCATAACAAGATGAGAAGATGATTCCAGTCATATTCAGTGTTGACTGAAAAGACTAATGCTGTTGGAAAATAGGGAAGTTGGGATGTTGTAGTACTTTCCCTAGAGAATATGATGATGCCGAAACTGATTCTTCAAAGAGTATATATGATGGGGGAAGGAGTTGATGATGAATGTTTTAGACTATTTATGAATCCAAATGATATTAATTAAGCTTAGGTGTTCTTACTGAAGTAGATATTTATGGTGGTGCCACTTCCCAGTGTTTTCCAAATTTTTGGACCTCTAAATTTGGATGTTGTTTTTGGAAATGGAAGGATTTCTACATAAGAGTGAATGTGATGAAAAATGGAAAAGGAAATCATCAAAGGAAGGGAACTACATACCATAGAAAACTGACCACATACAATGTTCAAGGAATGGTTCATGGCAGCGTACCTAGTAGCAGAAACGGTACATGGAGTAGTGCAAAGAACAAAAAAATAGTTTTCAGTGATAGTATGCGGTGAAGGCGTGTGGTTTGCAGAATGATGATGGTTCATGGTGGAGGGAGTTTTAGTATGTGGGAAAACTCATCGTTGGCATAAGAGATGTTTTATGTAGACCAGTAGGCTTACAGTATGTGAAAGATTACCTATACCTGATAGAGTATTATGCTATGAAAATGGAGTTTAATATATGGTGATGTTTGTCCCATATTAAATTTTTTGGTAAAACTGATTAGAAAAATTTTTGGAGTTATTTTCCTATATAAGGAGTGCTGATAACATCATTAGAGCATAATGAACTCAATAAGAAAATATCATTTTTGTTGAAGAAATTGGATATGTCCAAAAATGGTAGGTGGGAGTTATTCTGCATAGGAAAAAGCAGTACTTGAAAGATGAAACAGTTTGCAAAATTTGAAGGAGCAGTCCTCAGATGATATTTTGTGTAGTAAAAAGTGGTATGCAGTAGATGAAATAATTCATAGAATTTAATGAAGAATTATGCAGAAGGAATAAATGGTATACGATGGAGGAATGGGGGGGGGAGGTATGTGAAGACAATACGCGATGACGGTACATAGAGGCAGTATGGAGAGGTGGTATGCAGAGTTGGTATGCAAGCACAGTATGCTAGCGCGATACACGGAGAAGGAAAAGTACACAGAGTAGGCCCATTACATAGAGAAGGCATGGTACTTAGAGTAGGTGCAGTACGTAGAGTATGTGATATACATAGATCAGGTGCAATATGTGGAGCAGTCACTATATGAGGATGAGGCACAATACACGGATCAGGCACAATATGTAGAGCAAACCCGGTACGCAAAGGAGTCGCGATATATGGAGTATGATCGGTATGTGAAGCTGGTTCCATTCACGGAGCAGGAACGATACGCGAACTAGGCACCATATGTGGAGAAAGCGTGATACATAGAGAAGGCGCAATAGATAGATCATATACATTCTGTAGAATCCTAGACAATTCGGAAAAGAAGAAACATCATAATGGAATTTTGTTACTCTAGATAAAAGAAGAAGAACATTTAGTGCATTCAACTATTGCACTAAAGAAGAATATTGAACACAAAAGAAATCAACTCTGGACCTCGATGCAAGAAAAATCTCTTGATGAATAGGAGACAAATAATTTTATGCCTCTCTATTGAAGAGACATTCAAGTTGATAAAATGAGTAAGACCTCTCCCAAGGTAGTGAGCCAGGGGAAGTTAATAGAAGTGGTCTAAGGGAAGCAGTTAGCTATCCTTGAACCTTTGTAAAGAAAGTGTTCCTAGGATAGAGTAATTATGCTGGAACCTTTGTAATCCATATCCATGGAAGATTAGTGGAATTTGGTACGACCGACAACCTTCAAGTGTATGCTCCTCGAACATAGCCCTTAGTGGTGGACCAAGTAAAAAGTGTTGTGATGTCCTTTTATACGTGAATGTTTTAATTAATGCACATATCCATCATACAGGTTTTAGAAAGGGTGTATACCAATGTGGGAAAAATATTCAATAATGAAGTGAAAAGGTTGACCCCATGATTCACCCCCCTCTTAGGCTGGTCTAGGGTTCTTAATAAGATAATTCTGAAAAATCTTTATTATTTTTATGCATTTCATACCACAAATAACAATAAATGATTTTGGTTGTAGTCTGAACTACCTTGAGTGTTGTTTTTTTATATAAAACTCGATCTGGGGTTTAGATCAATTTTTTTATTATAATAGACATGAAATTAAATGGGTTACTCTCAAGTGGAGAGGACTGGGTTTCAGATTGGAGCTAAAACACTTGTTTTTCAAATATAGATATATATTATTTTGGTTGAATTACTCTATATAAAACCATTTTTCATTCAATATTATACTTTACAATTCTTTTTTTATAATGTATTTTAATATTGTGTTTTCAAAATTATACTCTGATAGTTAACATTTATTAGTGATATATGTACTGGGTTTTGTGTTTGTAAATTTATTTCAAATTCATGGGTGACTTGATATTTTGTTAACAAGGTTTTGATCTTTCCCTCGGTAAACTATTTAAAAATACCAAATTATATATACCTACTATATTAGGTAACTGGTTTATTTTTAAACCAAGGGATAATTTTTTAATTTTTTATGAGAAATTTTCATTGGATTCTCAATTCACCCCCCTCTTGATCACTCCACTAGGACCAATAGTAGGCTACCAAAAATATCACAACCGTGCATTATAAATCACATAATATTGTTGATAATGGAGTGTGATACGCCTTACGATATGTGGTATTTCATTAAATATGATATAGAAGAATAATTTTTTTAATGAATTTTAATTATGAATTGAAAAATATAATTTAAATATTTTATATAAATTATAATAATAGTTATTTTGGGATATTTATTTTTTATAAAATTAATAATTATTAAGTGTTTATTAATAATTGTTTAATATTTATCAACCATTTATTAAAAAATATCCATAATCTTAATTGTTAATATTAAATACCTATTGTGATTGTATAGAATGGCCTTTAATTTAGATATAAAATTTTATATGGAAATTATAATAGTTATTAATAAATATTTTATAAATTAAAAATTATGTAACAAATATAAAAAAATATCTATAAAATTTTATGAATTTTTCACAATAATTAATTTGAATTATGGAAAGTAACAGATATATTTTGTTTCAAAAGGAGTTTTGATAATTATCACAATGAAGTTTCAAAATGTAAAATATGGGGTATTTAGATTATATAAATAGTTTACCTAAAATAATTGTTTTATAAAATGATTACATTTCATTTAATAACATATATTCTACAAAAATTCCATATAATAAAGAATAATACCAAGGTGTTCATATTGGAAATAAATTTAATGTGTTTATATAAATGAATATTAATAATGCATGATATATTTATTAAGTGTTTATAATTTCTTTATTTATGAATTATTCATAAATAAAATATCTCATGTCTAAATATTTGAATTATTCATTGATTTATTTTATTCTATAGTTTATTATTTGTGAATATAAATATTATATCATGAATAAATGTATTCTTTAATTTAAATTCGTAAAAAATTTATATATGTTTTCATATATGAATTTAAGTTGTAACACGATAGGTAAGATAATTGAATTAGTTTTCTTATACCTTGAATTTTACTTTATATTTGTTATAAACTTGAATTAAGAAGTTTATTATAGATTATACATATTATCTATTAGAATTATTATATAATTGAGGAATAACTTCATTAAATTAACCTTGTTTAGATGGAATTTAAGTTGGATTGATCACCTACATGGAGCCTTATTCCTTGCCTAAATAAGTGTGGGTTTTCGATCTATCACTCTCAGAATAAACTTGTGTGGATTCATGATTGTATTTGATTTTATACATTTTTTGGAATTTTATTCATATACCTTATGTATATGATGCGTTTGGATGTGTATAAATATATTTGGATTTTAATTTGGGCAAGTAACACATGATATGAGTTGTGTGAAGAGTTACACATCAACACAGTGTTATAGATTTAGTTGAAGGAATATTTTCAAAAAAAAAAATCATTATAATCATGAATAAATTTAATGGAAATAACATAAAATAATATGGTGAGATTAATCCCCTAAAAATACTAAATTTCACATTCCATTCAATGTGAAAACTTTTCATGATCATAATCACCCAACATGGTCATTTCATGCTAAAACTAAGTTCCCATAGATTATATTTTGTAAGTCCATAATGTAATGAGATAACCCTTAGAGTTATTTTTATCATTTATTCCATTTTCTTTTGGTTATACATTACTGGGAACCCTATAGGAAGGATAACATAGGAATGGTATTGAGTTTATACAAATTATTAATTTGGAATATAGTCTCTACACAACTATCCATAGTCATATATGATATGATTGGCCTACTAAAATACCTAAATAGACATGTGGTGAGGTTAACACTAAATTTTACTCATTACAAAATGAAATATAGATCAAGGACTATTAGTAGATATTATTGATTTAAAGGTGGAATCATTTTAATAGAAGAATATTTAATAAGAGGATTTATTAAATTTATGTTAAATATGATACTCATCCAATAAAATATTTTGATATAGTCATGATATAATTTTTATAATACAACTTATATTTTATATCAATCGAAGATAAATAATAAGGTTAATATAAGGAACTCCTTACATTGGTAAATAAACTTACGAATCATTCTAAAAAGAATCTATGTGTTAGTGTAAACCCTTACCCATATAACCAACAATTGAAATTATTCAACACCATAATATAGACACTTATGACATTAATATAATGATATATTTAATTTTTCAAAGTCATTATATTCAAGATAAATAGGATAATATAATATATTCACTAATGTAATCAATATGACTGCGTACATTAATAATATAGGAAGATTGAAGAGATTTAAGTCACATTCTTGCCATAAAATTCATTTTGTAATCATTATTTGGAATTTTATATCAATGTGAATGTATTTAGTTAATTTTTACAAGATATATTTGTAATATATGAACTGACCATGTGATGTACATGTTCTGGTGTTGGGTAGATAATACAGGTTGGAAAAATTTGAAACCAGAATAAGAAAAGTTAGTTAAAAAATATAATAATGTTCATTTAAGTAGGTTGTCAAGGTCATTGAAACCTATAAGAATATTTAATAAGTAAATTGTTACATATATGATTGAATTATACAGGATACCTAAAGGGGGTTTAGAAACTATATGGAGATTTCATATCATGTATCAATGTTATAGAAATAAATTCTTTGATCATGAAGGGTAAATGGTACCAAATGTATACACTAAATTTTTTATAAGTTTATAGGATTTCATAATCAAGGGAAAAATTGAAATAACCTGGTGTTTTCATTCATATGATTAAATAAATGGGGTTTGAACCATATATTTGAATGTAATGGAATATATTACGGTCAGATAAATTTTACTAAATGATGTGTATTGTTATATAATTTCTATTATCTGATAAAGGATTTTTTTATTAACTAAGAGTTTTTATGAATAATATAGGATTTTTAAATAGATAAATGTGGTTAATATTTTATCTAACTATATAATAGGTTTTGAAAATAAGATAGGGATGAAAATAGTTTATCGAGGATAAAAGAGTTTATTCATATTCTTATTAAACCATGAGGGATATTATCCTACCACCCCTCAGTGGTATATTTTAAATCATAAAGTGTTATTTTAATAATAACTCTATAAACACATATACTATTTTTTAAGATAAATATATAATAGTTTATATTTAAATATTCATACTAAGAGTATTTAAGAGTCATTTCCTAACTCAAAGAATGTTTTTGTATCTTAGAATGATATGATGGATAAAATACAATGTTTATGAATCCATTGGGACTGAGTTAGGACTTTGAGAAGTTCATAGTTAACAAATATAGGATTATACTATTCAAATATGAACTGAATATAACTTTATATCCAAAATTAGTTTATGATGTGGCATTAAATAATTTTTCAGAGGGTCACATATTATTAACAAAAGGATCTCAAGGATAAATATTGATGGAAAGGATTAAAGAATAATGATGATGATCATATAAATTATTATACTTAAATAATAAAAATTATCATCATCATGAAATTTTAAGTTATAAAGTCTATAAGTTTAAATAATTTATTCATGGAGTTAAACATTAATAAAATGATCCATAAGTCTCCCCATTTTTCAAACGGTCTTACATTACCGATGTCACTCACTAAAACATTTTAGTTGGAGGGTTTTATCACATGGTCACATAGAGATTTGGAAGGAATTATATATTAATGTAATGGGTTTAACAAAACCCTAAAAGTGAATCAAACATATGGATAGTATAATATTCTTGCATATGTGATATTATGAGACATGCATTTGTTTATAGTCTTACTAAAATTGTTAGAAGAGTTTAAGAATTTAAAATGCGCCTTGTCATGAAAAATACAATCTCCAATTTTTCATTATTTTATATTGGCTTAATATATAATGTGAAGTGAAATGATAATTTACCTCTCAAATTATGACTTTGAGTTATCCCTAACTGATGTTTTTTAATGGGGAATTATGGACCAAGAAAAAATGTTAAGGTCACCATGACTAATATTATTGTATCATGATAAAAAATATTCAAATGAGGTATAAAAAAATTTTATTCACTTGATAGACCATAGAGTATACCACATATTGTGTGATGAACTATGAATTTTTCATAGTAGGGGTGCATGGTTCATATTCGTATATCCCCAAACATGATATTTGTGAGATACCTAGCACGTGAACCATTATACATTGATAACTTTATTATACAATCCATGAGTCTTAGTTAATTAAGTGGTAGTTAGGTATGTTTTTGATGATATAATTAATTAAAGTACAACCAATATAATAATTTACCCCTCATATGATGAGTGAGAATTATGATCCGTAAATTGAGATAGAAAATATTAGTGTCAAACAATACATTGATATGGTATATGTTGTAATTTTCAATCAAATGACGGGAATGTGTTGTTCTCATATTTAAAGGTTATTGACAAGTGATGTATTAAGAATTGAGAATGTATGAGTAGATATGTGGTATTGACATATCCCATGTCTCATGGTCACTCATTTTCTTGAATATATAGATCATATAAAAAGAAATTCATAAATATGATACACCTGGTGGACACATGTATATAGATAGATGTGTTTTATGGAGATTATTCCATATACCGTGGATCATGAGTTATATTGACTCTTTTCTATAGGATTCTATTTTATAATATTTATGAATTATGAAATTTATATTTAATTTCATTGAAAAAAAGGCCCATTGGGTGCCACTTTATGATGAGCTAAATGAGGATCGAGTTTTAAAAAACACAATTAGTTTCACTAAAAGAGTTTTAGAGTTCAATTAAAAAGAGTTTTGGATATATATTCAGATGGTATTTCATATTATTTGATATATTATGAATGTGATTGAATATTTTAAAAAGTATTTTTGAGATATCAAAAAGCATTTTTAGAATTTTTTCACAAGTTATTGTATAAGATACAATATAAGTTAAAATTATTTAAAAATAATGAGGGTTTACTGAAGGTGAGAGATTTATGGATATTCCCTAATGCCATATGATGTTCATAACTATATTATATTTTGCGATAAGGGTATGTATTAAGGCGTATCAAATTATCCTTTGGATAATCATAGTGTGTGACATGTGTATACCATATTGCACTTATTTATATTGTAAAATATAAAAAGTATCCAATGATTGAACAAAACAGTCAAATGTTGAGTGGTTAATTTTTGGATCTATTCCACACATCTATTATCATTGATTATGTTTATTTCATGTGATGAAGCATTTGAGATGATTAATCTGGTCCTTAGGATACAATTTTGGTAATAAACACATTACTTCAACATTATATAACATATAAGTAAGTCCTATGAAGGCCCAAGAGTGTCCTGAGGCATAATTAAATAGGCCAAGCCTATAAGATGGATGAGTGAAGCTCATTGTTTGATATTGTTGATTCTTCTTTTTTTCGATAGCTCTCTTCTTACTTCTCATTTATCTTGTGAGATACTATCATATCATGGAGTGAGGAAGGATCCTACCTGAGAATTAGGTGATTATATTCATTACATGGATATACTATGCATGGTTTTTGTTTCATACATAGTGATCTTGGGAATTTAAGGTTATTAATTTCTTATGTCACTCTGAACATTAAATTTTTCATCCCAATAAAATCATCACATATAACTGAAATAATACATTCATATACATACACAGACATATAAAATTTAATAATATATAACCATTAATGTGAATAATGTAAAGTATATGTAAATGTAAATGTTTATACATAAAAACATTATATATTAATTTAAATTAAATATGATAATATTAAAGTAATTTCTATTATTCACATTAAACAAATATAATATATACTAACATTAATATATAAACATGTTAATATATATTAACATATTAATGTTAATAATATTAGTAGTAATGATATTAGCATGTTATATTATATTAAAAATATATTTTACTAATATATTATATTATAATAATGTATTATATTAGTGTTGGAATCCTCATGTATTAATCATGTTTTAATGATCACAAATCATATACATTCTGTAAATCTTATTAATCATGTTTAATCATTCTTGAATATTGTGTATAGATGATTACTTTCTTTATACCTTAAATAATAATTGTAAAATATATTTATAATGATATTCTCTTATGAATGATTAATTATAATTCATTCTATGAATATCATTGTTTATGTCTATTTATAGAGATTTGACTACATCTGAGAAACCGTGAGTCTGGCAGTAGTTGTGTTTTTTTGGAAAAGGATCCAAAAACAGTAACCATATAGACACCGTAACCATCCAAACACCCAAACCATACAGACACTATAACCATATAGACTCCATAACCATAAAAACACCATAATCATCCAGACACCATAACCAACCAGACACCGTGACCATCCAGACACCGTGACCATCCAGACACCATGACCATCCAAACACCATGACCATCCAGACACCGTAACCAGACACCACAATCCTAACACCACATCTATGATACTAGTTCTTGATCTCTGTTAAAAGGCAAGGAATGGGACACCATTTCAAGGAGACACCATTTAAAGAAGACACAATTTCATAAAGACAACATCTATAGACAGAATGTAACACAATTTCTTAATCAATTTTCTCATTTATCAATTTAATTTCTAGGAGTCATATTTGAAAATTTTAAATGTATTGACGTAATTATTATTTAATTGTAGACATGTTATCTGATAGTATGAGGTATGAGGTGTAGAGTACATGCCTCTTATCAGCACCAACACATGAATTCCAAGAATAAAAAGAACAGAATGGTCAGAAGAAAAGGGTGTGATCATGGTGACTATAGTGACAATAGTGTAACAGAAAAACAAGTGTATAAGCAATAACAAAGAAGAACGAGCTTTCATATGAGGAACACACGAAGCATACTAAAATCCTAGAGTCGAGAACATTTCAACATTATCCACTCCATGAAGAACACATGACATATTGACCTCACTTATGATACACTGTTTTCTGTGAGAGGACTCAAAAACTGCATCTATATCATTCCAGAAGTCGAGAGCTGCATAGACTAACACTCAAAGCACTTATAACATTATATCAACATATATTCTCTATTTTTATTTTTTTTATTTTTCTAGAAATGTGTGTGTATGTATTAAACCTTCACTATCTCCTGAATAAAACTGAAGGATACAATATATTTATTGTCTTACATCTTTTTACACTTGTGTATTCCCATGGAAAATTGTTGACGAGGTCCCTGTGTGACCTACTAGTTTATAACCATGAAGAACTATGGAAGAGGTTGTGAAACCTGGACAGTATTGTGTACTATTTTTAACTCCGATCCAGCGTGGGGATCAAATTTATTTATATAAGATGCTTGGTGGTAGGTGATCACAAAGTGGAGTGGATTATGTCTCTACATGAGACTAGACCACTAGTTTTATATCCACTGTC
Organism: Viscum album; assembly: GCA_963277665.1. Lineage (NCBI taxonomy): Eukaryota > Viridiplantae > Streptophyta > Magnoliopsida > Santalales > Viscaceae > Viscum > Viscum album. The sequence goes on along the minus strand of OY728166.1, from coordinate 148,434,760 downwards.
CTATTTACATTAGTTTTCTCTTTTTTACTATTTAATTCAGAAATCATTAAATTAACTTTGATAGTTAATTTTGGAAAGAAGTTATAATTGTTTTACTTTATTGGAATGGCTTCAAAAGTAATGTTAATAACTGATATTAAAATTACTGATAATTAATCAATCTTCTAAGAAGTTATTTAAATAGTCAAACTTTTATAAATGTATAACCTTGATTAACTGAGATGTAATTAAATTTATTGATGATGCTTTTTAAGAATATTTTTAAATTGAAATTTTTATAGATACTCAATTCACCACATTCTTGAGTACTCTACTCCGACCAATATTTGGTATCAAAGGTTGTTTAATAAAGCTATATTTTATGACCCTATTCAATTATAATTGTAGTTTTAATTTAAAGATATGTAAATTTCTGTTAATTCTAAATTTATATCCCTTTTAAAGTATTTTTGTATTATGGAAAAGAGATTAGAAGGTGATGCAACAAACAGAATACCATTATTTAATGGAACCAATTATACTCAATGGAAAATTAAAATGAAAATACATTTAGAAAGTATGATCTTTGAAATTTGGTCTTCAATTATAGATGAATATAAGATTCCTGCTACTGATAGAATCACTTGGGATGGACCTACCAAAACTGCCTATAATAACAATTGAAATGCTATGAATTATTTATACTTCTCTTTAAGATATGAGAAATTTAATAGAATCTAGGCATGTAATACTACCCATGAAATTTGGGATACCTTGTCTGTTTCACATGAAGAAACTTCTAGTGTGAAAGAAATGAGAATTAAGACTTATACTATTAAATATGATAGCTTTAAAATGAAACATGATGAGCCTATTTCTGACATGTATCTCAGGTTCAAAATTTTTTTCTACACCATGATTTCTCTTGGAAGAGAAGTCACTACCAAAGAAAAAATCATGAGGATTCTCAAATGTCTACATGATAAATAGAGGGGAACCACTGTCTCTATTAGAGTGTCATGAGATATCAGAAAGCTACCTATAAATGAACTCATTGGAAAACTGATGATATATAAAGAGGATATAAATGTCAACAATGAAGAGGAGGATGGACCCAAATGAAAATCTGTTGCGTTCAAGGCCGCCACCTCTAAACACAAAGAGAAAGGGAAATTAGAAGTTTATGTAGAAAGTTACAACAATGATAAATCATCACTTGATAGTGATGTGGATATGGGCCAACTATCTAAAAGGTTTAAGAGATTTTACAAAAAGAATAACGTTTTCATAAAGCCTAACTATAAGGGAATATATGATTAAAAAAGAAATTTGGAAGAAATATTGGAAAAGAAGTGACATGTTTGATGAGATTGGCTGCTATGAATATAAGTGAAAGGTACATATCAAGGCTGACTATCCCAAGCTCATGTAAAAAAATAAATAAGAGGACAAATATAGAAATTATAGAAAGGAAATGAAAGCAACATGATGTGCTTCTGAGGATAGTTCAAGTGACTCAGAATCTTCACATGATGAATAGGATAACAAAGCCCATATGTGTTTCAGGACAAACACATCCGAGGAAAGTTTCTTAATGTTTTCCCATAAAATAATATATTACATGGAGAGTGGATGTTCTGGACACATGATTGGAGACTATTCATGCTTCAAGAACATAATAAAAATTAGTGGAGGATGAGTTACCATTGGTGATAATGACAAAAGAAAAATTATTGGCCTTGTCTAGATCGGTAACTCTAACTTAGTTTTGACTTCCAAAGTACTTTTTGACGAGGGATTAAAATATAATTTTCTTTTTATTTCACAATTATGTGATGATGGATTTCATGTATAATTTGAAAAGGATTCCTGCAATGTTTTTAATTCTAAAAATGAATTAGTATTTTCAGCATTAAGAAATGAAAATGTATATTATGTTAACTTACACTCTTTATCATCTCAAAATGATTCTTGTTTACATGTGTTTTACAAAGATTATTGGATTTCACATAGGATACTAAGACATTGTAACACTCACTCCCATAGAAATTTAACAAGAAAATATTAGTCTTTGACCTACCCATACTTGAGTTTCTAAAGGATAAAGTGTGTAATCCTTGTCAAAAGGGAAACCAACACCAAATTTCCTTAAAACCAAATAAATAAGTGTCATCTTCTCAACCTCTTGAATTGGTTCAAATTGATTTGATTGGACCATAAAGGGTTTCTAGATTAAATGGGAAGTACTATGTTTATTTTCTTTTATATGACTTTTATAGATATACTTGGACCTTCTATTTGGCTCATAAAAGTAAATCCTTCTATAATTTTACCAAATGTGTCAAAACTATAAAAAATATTAGTGGAAATAAAATTAAATAATTAAGAAGTGTTCATGGATGTGAGTTTGAAAATCAAGTGTTTGAATCCTTCTTCTCACAAAATAGATATAGTTATAATTTCTCTTCCCCTAGAACCCCTCAACATAATGGAGTTGTAGAAAGAAGAAATAGAACCCTAAAAGAGATTTCTAGAACCATGATTAGTGAGTACAAACTACCTATTTATTTTTGGGATGAATAAGTAAATACAACATTCTATATTATCAATAGATTATTTATTCGACCTATTCTTAAAATAACTTTATATGAGTTGTGGAGAAATATAAATCCCAAAGTTAGCTACTTCAATATTTTTGGTTAAAAAGTTTATATCCTTTATACTAAAGATAATATTGGATAATTTTCATCCAAGAGTGATGAAGGAGTATTCATAAGATATTTAATTTCTAGTAAAGCATATTGAGTGTTTAATAAAAGAACTAAGTGTGTGGAAGAATCTGTCCATATCAAATTTGATGAAATAGATCCACATGAGCTTAATACCACTGTAGAAAACTTTGAGGAATATGTATCAAATCTAGACATTAATTCAAAATCCTCTAACCATAGAGTAATGAAATCTGAAAAAGCTTCTAGTTCCGGAAATTCATTAAATTCAGGTCACAATGAACCTAACCCTGTTGAAGAACCTGAAATCAGTAGTCCTTCTTTTTCTAGAGATATTATAACTCTTAAGAACCATCCTTTAGATGATGTTGTTGGAGACTTAGAAAAAGGAACTTAAACTTGAGCTTCTCTTAGAAATCAGGATGAACATCAAGTATTCTTGTCACAACTTGAACCTAAAAACATTAACGATTCCATCAATGATGAATTTTTTGTTATTTATATGAAATAATAACTTAATCAATTTGAAAAGAACAATTTTAATAAACTTGTTGAAAAACCCAAAGTCACATTCACCATATGCACAAAATGGGTCTTTAGAAATAAGGTAGATGAAGCTTGTAATATAGTTAGAAACAAGGATAGATTGGTTTCCTAAGGCTATAGTCAAGAAGAAGGAATTGACTAAGAAGATAACTTTTCACCAGTAGCTAAATGTGAAGCCATCCGAATTCTTCTTTCTTATGTTGCACATTCGAATTTAAAGCTATATCAAATGAATTTCAAAAGTGAATTTCTAAATTGGTATATAGCTAAGGATGTATTTGTTGAGAAACCCCCTGGTTTTACAAAACCCCATTTTCCAAACCATATTTTTAAATTATCAAAAGATTTATACAGTTTAAAACAAGCCCCAAGAGCTTGGTATGATATATTATGTACTTTTCTTATCTCCTATGGTTTTACAAAAGGAATAGATGATCCTACCCTTTTTATAAAACGATTTTCTAATGATTTTTTAGTAGTTAAAATCTATATAGATGACATTATATTTGGATCTTCAAAGAATTAGTTATGTATTGAATTTTTTAAAATGATGCAAAAAGAATTTGAAAAGAGTTTAATGGGTGAAATCAAATTTTTTCTTGGATTTAAAATCTTTCATGATAATTATGGTATTATTTTATATCAAAGAAAATATACTACATGTATTCTAAAACCTTTTGGATTAGATAGCACTGAATGTTTTGAGACTCCAATGAGTACTGCTTTTAGGTTGGATCTTGATGAAGATGGAAAATATGTTGATCAAACCACTTATAGAGGAATGATTGGAAGCTTACTCTACTTAACTGCTAGATGACCAGACATTATTTTTAGTTTGTGTTTGTGTGCTTGGATTCAAGAAAATCCTAAGGAATAAAATTTAAATGTTGTTAAGAGAATTTTCAAATACCTAAAATATACATCGAATCTAGGACTATTCTATCCAAGAGGACAATAATTTCAGTTAGTGGGTTATTCTAATGTTGACTTCGATGGTTTTAAGTTTGATAGAAAAATCACGTTTCAAACATGTCACTTTTAAGGAAATTCACTAGTATCATGGTGTAATAAGAAACAGAACATTGTGGAATTATCTACTATAGAAGCTGAATACATAGCTGCTAGAAATTTCTGTCTATTAATTTTGTGGATGAAACACACATTACTAGATTATGGATACTAACTCAGGCATGTACCTATAAATTTTGACAATAGAAGTGTTATTTACATCCCAAAAAATCATGTTTCACACTATAGGACAAAACATATTGATGTAAGTCATCACTTTTTGAGTGATCATTATTAAAAAGATGAAATCACATTAGAATTCATTGGAACTGAATATTAGCTTGCTGATATATTCACCAAACCACTAAATTCTGAAAGAATAAATTACATCATACATGAATTGGGAATACGAAATCTTAAGTAGTAAGTACACTATTTCATAGTTTACGGATTCACAAGTCACTATCTTAAGATTACTATTTAAATATAACGGTTCTATAGTTTTACCATCTTAAGAGTTACTGTTCCATGTTTACGGTCTAATAATTACTATTTCTTGGTTACTGTCTGGAACTCACTGTCTCAAACCATATGGTCACACAGTTTAGAAATCACACTGTTACGGTCTCACTATGAATTCTTGTTATAGTCTCACCGTGAAGGCTTGACTATAGTCTCACTGTAAAGATGGTTTATTGTTTTATTTATACATTATAACCCATATCACGATAATTCATTGTATTATTCTTTTTTTACATTCCCGTAATTTTTATCCCATGATGCTTGATACCCATAAATGATAAAATAAAATAAGTTTCACTTGTTCTCCACTCAATCTCTCCTCTCTAAAACTATAACCACTATTTCAAACCTTCTCTCTCTCAAACCTTCGGTGAATTCCCAGGAAGAAACGACCTTTTTCGCGAACTCCTGAGAGGTTTAGTTCAAATAAAATGTTGAAAATCACACCGAAGATAGCACCTAAAGGCCCTCTGAATCTGAATATAGTGAATAGGATAGTGCTGCCTGAAAAGGAGATATTCCCTAAGTGGATTTTATCAAGTTAGTCTTTGGTATTGAAAGTGATAATAGGGAAAGTATAGCTATATGGGTATATAAAAGAGGATATTCCTATTTACACGAAGCCAGTTTCTTGGTTTTTCTAGTATGTTCAATTCTATATTGATTCAGAATATGGTTATGTTGTGAGAAGTTAGATCAATGGTCATATTTGTTCCTCTTCTTTGTAGTTATGAGTTTCATGACATAGGATACCGCATGAGGGTATTTGTGAGGACTTCTAGAGAGGTCCTCCACCTCCGAGAGAGTTCTTTGTTTTGGAACATGCTTTGAGATGTTTTACTAGAAATGAAACCAAGATTAGAGACATAAATGTCAATCTAGATGGTGAATCTATAATCTCGTTTTTGTTTTCTTAGAATTTGATTATCCCTAGAAAATTTTATTTTGTTGTACTCAGGTATTTCGATGTATTTTTGATACATATAATGAAAAATGGACATAGGATCAACCTATGCAAGTATGTTATACACCATATGGGTGAGTTTATCAAAAAAACTTCCAATTCAACCTCCCTATTTTATTCAAGACTTATCTCAACTATGCTTCATGCAAAAGGATTGGTTGGACTAGATGAAGAAGTCATAATAGATTATGAGTTCTGTCTTTTGAAATTTATAGATAATAGAATGAAAATCAATTATAATCCATGGAGGAAAGTATGGGTGGAAGATAATGATAGAGTTTATGAAAAGTTTAATCTGATGGGACACCCTTCAAGACCTAAGGATATTTATGATCTTGGTTTGGAACTAGATGAACTTGTTTAATATTCTGATGAGGAAGAAGAGGAAGATGTTGCTATACTTTCAAACGAAAATGTTCTTGATAAGGAAGAAATTACTCCTACTCCTCAAATCATAATTGAAAAGGAAATTCCTATTCCTGAAGAAGTTGTTGATATGGAAGAACAAATTTCTTCCCAAGAAGAATATGTTTCTATGATAAGTTAAAAGGATGTTTTATAAGAGCATATAGAAGGAGATATTTCTATTGTTCAAGAAACATATCTTGAAGAACACCCAGAGGAACAAGCTGTTCCTGAAGTTTCCGCTGAAGAAGGAATGGGGAAATCCTTTCAGTTTCCTATAAAGGAAATGACAAAGTAAATTAGGGATGAATTTGTGGAAATCGATCCAGGCTCTAAATATCTAAGTCCTATGAAATATGCACCTATTAAGGGGAGAAACCCCCAATCTAGAATATGTTAAAGTCTCTAATATGATTGATCCAATATTAGTAAAAACATGGTATAAATTCCCTAGTTACATTGATGTGACAAATTCCCAGAAATCCTTAGTTAAAGGAATTGATCTGTCTATAGTGTTTCATTTGAAACTGGAATCTGCACCTAAAGCTATCTCTACCAAGGAACCTGATCTTGTCTCAACTTCTATTCCCGAACCCTCATAAGAATATCCAATCTTGGCGAATAAGGATGATCTTAAAGAAGTTGGAGCTACCCTATTGGCTAGAGTTGAGAAATTCTTGAATACCCAACTATCTAATCTAAACAATCTGAGTGAAAGAGTTTCTTCACTGTTGTTGGAAAAAGTTCTATGCCATATTCAAACCAAGATGCTTCATGTGATTCAAGAAGTCAGAGTTGAGAAAAAACTTCATAGTGATGAATTAAAAACTATAAGAACTATGGTTGAAGAAATGTAGAGAGTGGCAACCTCAAGACCAGAAACTTTTTCATATCCTATTGAGGATATTGTTAGTCAAACCCTATAAGATGTGGCCTCACTAATTCAACCTCATATAACTTATGTAGCTGAAATGGTAGCTAAAAGAAACAATTAGATTCCTCAAGAGATGCGTGATATTGTTATCGGTCTTGACAAGATAATTTATTAGTATAAGGGATGTCTTCAAAAAGTTCTAAATCAACTCAAATCCTATACCTCGATTGTCACTACTTCTCGTACTTCTGGAAAATCGTTTCATCCTTCTTTAGACAGTGATCTTCTTCGAATAGTTTTCAAAGAAGAACATCAATATGTTTTTAGTGGATTTGACTAGGAATCCCAATATTAAGTTATCAAGAACAAAGACAATGTTCTTGATTTGGGGAGAATTCATTCCAATATTTCCAATGATGCTCAGTAAGAAATTACTATGCATTTTTACTTCTACTTAAATCAGATCTTCTCTAAGAATGACATGAAAACCCACTTCAAGTACCTTTTAGAGAATCTAAGGATCCCTCCTGTAACCAAATATTTCAAAATGAAATTCCAAAAGTTCAAATATTTCACTCCTTTTTTGGACAAATTTATGGAGAAAAAGGATGACTTTGAGAAAGATATGCAGTGTGGTGGTGATATCATTGCTGGATTCATCATACTTTAGTGACGTTATCTTTATGTTTAGAGTACTTCCATTGTCGCTCCTACAGTTGCACCCTAGAGATATGGGTTTCCTACCTTCTCGTCCTCTTCCCTTTCCTCCACATCTATGTCTATCTTTAAGGATCTGAGTCAGATCAGGCCTATAATCCTTGATCAACAGTTTCCTTGGTCCTCTACTGCACCTACCTTGGCCCCTTCTTTTTTTTCCATGGAATCCCTTTACCATATTTTTCCACTAGTACACTCCCTTCTTCCACTTCAATCTCTGCTCCTATGGCCTCTTCTTCTGATGCCGCTGCCAAGGGAAAAGAGAAGACAAGCCAATGTTGATGATTAGTGATTACTATCTTTTGATGGGGATGATTTATATAGTCTTGTTTGTAACACCCCGAGATTTTATGAAAAATATTCTTTTTAATTTCATTAATGTCTTGTGTTGTATGCTACACCAAAAGGAGCTTGCACAACACGCATCCCTGACATGGCTTTCATTACACGCAATAAAGACCTTCCTCGATAGTATGTGTAGTACGCAATACCGAGTTTCACTAAACGAGATATTATTATAATATTATTATGAACTAGCCTTTATGAATAGTAATACCCACTTTTTGAAATTTTATAAATTTTATCTTTAAAAATGGACTTCATTTTTGGATTCAGAATATCGAAATTAGATTAGGGTGAAATTTTGGTACTTTTTGGATAACATTCATATTATGATGAATAGTGAAAATTACTAAATTTTAATTAAAAACAACTTTTTTTAATCGAAATAAATAATAGTGAGAAATTATTAATTTGAGTGGTTTTAAAGTATATTTAGAATATATTTTTACCATTTATTACAATTTTTTTTCATTGGATGTAATTTCACATTTAAACCGGACATAAACAAGTGTCAATCTTTTGATAGTTATTATCTCTTAAAAACACGCTATTTGTTTTGACGACGAGAATTAATTATTTAAATTAATTAATGCAACTGATATGTTTTGAATTTGGTAAAATAAACATCATTTTTGAATTCATAATATCAAATATATCTTAGGCCTAATTTTTGGTATTTTGCTGGAAACTTTCATTTTTTTGATGAATAGTGAAACCACTAAGTGGTAGTTAAAAAACTGATTTTTTCATAAAACTTAATTTTACCGCTTCTGTGAGTGGAATTTTGAAAATCCGAGAGACACGGTTAATATCAAGTACTAAAATGTGATTCAATGAGATGAAAATATTTTTTGGTGAATAGTAACAGTTTACTTTTATTTACCATAGTTAAAAGTAAATAGGATAAGTAAGGGTAAAAATGATATTAATAGTACCATAACACATGTCCTAATTATATTGGAAAAGTGTAATTAGACCAAAAAAACCTTAGGAATAAAATATGACCATTTAGGCCCACCTGGATTAGATTAGGACATTTAATAATGATTTATTTAAAGAAGGGTTAAAATAGTTAAAATCAATGTTTAATAAGTGAATCATTTTTAATATAGGGTTATACATAATAGAAATTCGACTATAAATATTAATTAGAAAGCTAAAACTATTTACTACATAATAGTATTTTATCTATAATTTTTAGACATTAAATAATTTAATTTATTTATGACACAAAGATGATGAAGTAATTATCTTATTAATGAAATATTAACATAATTGATTTTATAAATACCCAAATAAATGTAATTTGAGTCTTTTTATGAATTAAACTAATTTTCTATGTTATTATGACATATTAGTATTGATTTATTAAACATTTTTCGAACTAATAATTATGTTATGATTTTCAGAAAAATCAATTACCAAATAGTTTTAAAATTGACATAAAATAGTTTTTAAAACAAATATTATATTATTAATTGTTATTTTATTCCTAAAAATATGAGGATCAGTACGATGACTTATATAATGTTATATATATTAATAATAAAACACTTGGGGTTCGTATGTCTTGTTATAGTAAGTTTATTAACCTTATAGTGTAAGAAAACAAGAAGACACGGTAAAAGTAAAATTATTTAACTTAAGGTTAAATCTAAATAATAAGGTTAAAATAGATACTAAACCTGTCTAAATTCTATTGGATTAGATTATTTCGACCCATACCCACCTTATCTTCTAAATAACTCAATTTGGATCTATTAAAAACCGAATATGACTTTATAATAAAATAATATATTTAGTGCCCCTCTCCTCTCTCATAAAAGGGAACCTCCTCCCTCTCTTCCTCTCACCACTTCGAGCCTTCATGCTCGGACAAACCCTGCCAAATTATCTTCTACACATCCATATAAATATCTTATAGGTTCTGGTCTTCTTCAAATACCAATTTTAGTGCCCTAGGAGGAGGTCTCAAAGAGGCGCTTCAAAGAAGAGGTAATGTCCGTTACCGATTCTTTCAACTTTATTTCTTTTTCCACTTCATCTTCTTTAGTTGTTACATTATGAAGTAATAACATCAGTATAACTCATATACTGATATGTTATTATATGTATGAAACAACCCTCTTTCACCATCTATCCATCCTATGGAAAACGAAATCACCATGCGTGCGTACGTACGAAATACCGTCTCCAGGCTGTGGTGAAATCTGTTTTCCCACCAACACCTTACATGGATGGGTATAATGGTGTAAAGAATAACTATATAAGGTTATTATAACATCATACTTATTTTGATATATTATACCATCCACTCCAATTCTATTCAATAATTATGGGAACAATATCATCGCTCTTGCGTACGTATAGACTACCATCTTCCCGACGCGATGAGATTCATTCTCCATGTTAACCATACAAGAATGATCATAAAGTTTATATAATGAATAATAATGAAATATATGAATTCTACTGGATTTATGTATATATATATGTATGTCATCTATTTATTTTCATTCAATTCAATAAGGAAACAGAAACAACATTCATGCGTACATACGGCCTATCGTCTCCATGAACGGTGTATTTCATTCCTTTTATCGATCTATAATATATATATGTATATGATGAATATATATTATATATGAATAATGTTTTACATTCTGGAATTATTTAAATCAGGATATAAGTATTAATATCAATAATGACAATTCGAAACACATACGATAAATGAAATGATTTTACCCAAAACGCTTCTTTAATAAGGAATTTACAAAAGAACGGGTAATATAAAGTCATAAGTGAAACATATATGATATAATAACAATGAATATGATTCTGTAATAAGTCAATGACATTATATAAATCATTATACAGGAGTTTCTGATATGTACAAATCATATCGGACCTAAGGTAAGAGATAATGTTTCAATCTCAATTGTTTTCTATCCGAGATTTCTTATACGTAAGTATTTACTGGGGTTATATTTATCATCCATGTACACGTTTTATAAAAATGTTTACATGTATTTTTAAAGTCCTTTTTACCCATTTTTGACTTCTACTTCATGGTATGTAAGGAATATTTTTTTTGTTTACCATACGAGGTACTTTTTGGCTTTTCCGACAAAAGTACGAGGAAATTTTTATTTTTATCTTATACGGCATAAACAGATTTTTACGGTTTTTTGAAGCCATATTTTAATGAATATTACACTAAAATATTTCATGAATAATTTCAAAAAAATATTTTTCTTTTAAAATTTCATGACATTTTGTGAAAATAAAATGATTTTGAAGAATAAAGGATATTTTCCTCAAGAATTCATTTCAAGTGTTTTATCAAAACCATTTTCCATCTAAGATGAAATTATTTCATGTGTGTATGTTTCAAGTATAATGTCTCTATGATTTACTTGGTTTAACTCTTCTTATGATGAAATATCTATTTCTTTTATATGGATTATGTGATGATGGGATGATGTTTATGAAACCCATTTTATTCATTGGGTTGTTATGAATGATGTATGTTTATTTTGTGGCACAAGTAAGAATAATTTCATTATGAGATGGGTGGGACATATATCTCCCTACAATGCATTGGGTAAAGATTTACATCTCATGAGATAGACATGGCTGGAATGGCAAGTTAAACTGGTTCAGTAATACATGACTGGAACGAGGAGTGAACTCGATTCAGAAAGGGACTTTGTCCACTAAGATGGTCTTGGTAGCAATGCCTTGGCTACTATGGAAATCATATCATGTGATTAATGTTTTCCACAATTACATGTTTTATTCCCATGCTATTTTATAATGATTGATGTTCCCTTATGATATATGTCTTATGTCTTTGCTCAAGATTTTGATGTTTAGATTTTATGTTCAAGTTTTTGCATTCAAATGTTTATGGATTGTTTTATGTTCTCTATGTTTACCCTTACTGGGAATTTGAGCTCACCCCTTTTATGTTTTATTTTTCCCAGGATATAAAGAAAGGTTTTAGGTAAGAAAAAAAGGGGAAGATCTTTATTGGGAGATGTTGAAGATCTTTTTCCACGATCAGAAGATTTTATTCTGATTTTCCAAAGACACTAATCTATTAAGATCCTTGTGTGTTTGTTTTTGTTATATATTAAGTATTCTGCAAAAATAATGTATTATCCATGTACGTCAAGCTTTGGGTCTCTACAATTGGTATCAGAGGAAAGGATTATTCAACCTTTGGAAACTACGATGCGAGAACTTTAGTGAGATCCCTAGAGATATTTCTAAGGCATGTCTAGGGATGTCCCTAAGGTTAAGTATAAGTATAGGTTATAGTCCTAGAATTATGGTAATGATATTATATTAAACCTAAGATGTTAGATATTGATGTTACTCCCCCTTTATTATGATTTTTCCTCTCACACTATTCTTTTTGGCTTTTAGAAAATGGTTGGAAACAAGATAATTCACGATAATGGAGGATATGATAGACAATTGAATGATATTATTCCTGAGAAACCAAATGAAATGGGATTTGGAAGTCCAAACATCTTTATTATGCCGAATCAGCAATCTCATAATAAGATCAATAAACTCAAATTTGGCACGTTTCCTGACTCGGCTAATAAGTGAAATATGGGTTTTCATGATGATCATAGAGGAAATAAAGTTCAATTTACCCTATGTAAATCGTGTGGGAAGAGGCATCAAGGAGAATGTTTCAAAGGAACTGGAAGATGCTTTGGGTGTGGAAAAGAAGGAAATAAAGCCAGTAAGTGAAAAGGAAAAGGTTCAGTTAACACCATGGATGAGGATACTGGTATTTCTATGACATCAACAATGGTTAAATGTTTTAAATGTTGAATGTACGAAAATTATGCAAACCAATTCCATAAGGGAAAGTCTCATGAAGAGAATCAGTATTTTCTTATGAGTAATATTTTTGTTGATGATGATGAAGAGACTACAAATGATATGTGAGATGAAAGAATTGTTGATGCTCGGTCAATGTTTTAAGAAGGTAGTGGAATGATTACATGTTTATCAAGTGTAATGTTGTATAAGTAATCTCATGGTACTATGGAATAAAGAGACATCTAAGGATTGTTACACTATTGTCTTTCCTTAAGTTTTTAAAGTGTGTGGTGAATGGTACCGGTATTTTTGTAAAGAAGATGATATGCGCATAATGAAGGGATAAGGAGAAAATTAAATGTTTGATAGTATTCATGATCTCATGACTGATATAAGGAGAAGGTTATATCATGGTTTGAGTATATAGAATTTTTGGATTTTGGTATGTGGAAAGAGTTATCTTTTGACAGAATTCATGTTTTAACTAAGGTTTAATGGGTACTCATTTTTCAAGAGAATACATGATTTAGGTATTCACATGATTGGAATGTGACCAACAAGATAATGGGGGATAAATGATTGTTGGTTGATGACATTTCAAGTAATCTTTTTCATTATACTATGATCTTGGACCGAAGTATTTTAGATAATGATTGGAATGGATTATGTTGGACATAAGATAATATTTTTTAAGGATAGAACTTTTTTATATATTATTGATGGGATGTTTTAGTAATGTAGTATTACAAAAAGGACAACCTGCAGGATGAGCGACATCCCATCACGTCGGACAAGGTTGTGGGAATCGAACCCACAACCGAAGTGCGACTGGCCTTTATCACCTACCACTGTCCAACAAGAAGTCTCTGTTTAGTAGAAACTAGTTTTATTATATAAATTATTATGATATATGAAGTATAAGTCCATTTTAGGAACCATATATGATTAATCTCACTATAGATCGACTTATGTATATTTAATAACTTTTTCTAACCTTTTGTTTGAGACAGATGGAATGACACATCATTCTATCACATGATCTGCTAACACTTCATTAATAACAAATTCAACTTCATTTCTATAAGGGATGAAGTGGAAATTGTTCAAGGCATGAACAACAGTGAGATTGTACCAAAATAAAGTAAGTATTTATTCTAATTCAAATTCTTCAACTTTAGGGAAATGATCTTGAAAACCAAAAAGGTTGTCCTAGTGCCCTTATATCCGATGAATCAAATGGTACCCTAGATCATCACAAATTCATGTCTTTGTGACTGTCGGCTTTTTCATAGCCATGTTCTCTACCACTCTCCATCAGAACATGATGGTTAGATTATTCTTCCATATCCATATTTTCACCCATGTTCTCCTACGTGAAAACCCAGTGATGTGTTAATTTGGGTAACCGTTAGGTTTCATACTTTAGGTTTTAAAGCAATGTTTTTGTATTCCTTTTTACGATGTGGGTTTCTATTAGAGAAACTTTCTAGTATTAAACCATTTATAACCTCGACGAATTTCAAGGGCGAAATTCATTTTAAGGGGGGTAGAATGTAACACCCTGAGATTTTATGAAAAATATTATTTTTAATTTCATTAATGTCTTGTGTTGTACGCTACACCAAAAGGAGATTGCACAACATGCATCCCTGACTTGGCCTGCATTACAGGAAATAAATACCTTCCTTGATAGCGTGTGTAGTATGCAATACCGAGTTTCACTAAACGAGATATTATTATAATATTATTATGAACTAGCCGTTATGAATAGTAATACCCACCTTTGAAATTTTATAAATTTTATCATTCAAAATAGACATCATTTTTGGATTCAGAATATCGAAATTAGCTTAGGGTGAAATTCTGATACTTTTTGGATAACTTTCATATTCTGATGAATAGTGAAAATTACTAAATATTAATTAAAAACAACATTTTTAATCGAAATAATTAATAGTGATAAATTATTAATTTGAGTGGTTTTAAAGTATATTTAGAATATATTTTTACCATTTAATACAATACTGTTCATTGGATGTAATTTCACATTTAATCCAGACATAAACAAGTGTCAATCTTCTGATAGTTATTATCTCCTAAAAACACGCTATTTTTTTGACGACGAGAATTAATTTTTTAAATTAATTAATGAAACTGATATGTTTTGAATTTGGTAAAATAAAAATAATTTTTGATGTCATAATATCAAATATAGATTAGGCCTAATTTTTGGTATTTTTCTGGAAACTTTCATTTTTTGATGAATAGTGAAACCACTAAGTGGTAGTTAAAAAACTGAATTTTTCATAAAACATAATTTTACCTCTTCTGTGAGTGGAATTTTGTAAATCCGAGAGACACGGTTAATATCAAGGACTAAAATGTGGTCCAATGAGATGAAAATATATTTTTGGTGAATAGTAACTTTTTACTTTTATTTACCACAGTTAAAATTAAATAGGATAATTAAGGGTAAAAATGATATTATTAGTACCCTAACACATTTCATAATTCTATTGGATAAGTGTAATGAGAGGAAAAACAACCTTAGGAATAAAATATGACCATTTAGTCCCACTTGGATTAGATTAGGACATTTAATATTAATTTATTTAAAGAAGGGTTAAAATAGTTAAAATCAATGTTTAATAAGTAAAGTATTTTTAATATAGGGTTATACATAAGATAAATTCGACTATAAATATTCATTAAAAATATAAAACTATTTCATACATAAGGGTATTTTATTTATAATTTTTAGACATTAAATAATTTAATTTATTTATGACACAAATATGATGCAGTAATTATCTTATTATTGAAATATTGACATAATTGATGATATAAATACCCAAATAAATGTAATCTGAGACTTTTTATGAATTCCACAAATTTTATAGGTTAATATGAAATTCTAGTATTTATTTAGTTAACTGTTTTCGAACTAATCATTATGTTATGATTTTTAAAAAAATCAATTACCAAATAGTTTTAAAATTGACATAAAATAGTTTTTAAAACAAATATTATATTATTAATTTTTATTTTATTCCTAAAAATATGAGGTGTTTTAAGATGACTTAGATTATGTTATATATATTAATAATAAACAACTTGGGGTTTTTTGGCTTGTTATAGTAAGTTTATTAACCTTATAGTGTAAGAAAACAAGAAGACACGGTAAAAGTAAAATTATTTAACTTAAGGTTAAATCTGAATGATAAGGTTCAAATAGAACCCTAAACATGTCTAAATTCTATTTGATGATATTATTTAGTCCCATACCCACCTTAGCTTCTAAATAAATCAATTTGGAGCTATTAAAAACCTAATATGACTTTATAATAAAATAATATTTTTAGTGCCCCTCTCCTCTCTTATAAAAGGGCACCTCCTCCCTCTCTTTCTCACACCACTTTGAGCCTTCATGCTTGGCCAAACCCTGAAAAATTATCTTATCCACTTCAATAGAAACATCCTATAGGTTCTGGTCTTCTTCAAAAACCAATTTTAGTGCCCTAAGAGGAGGTCTCAAAGAGGCGCTTCAAAGAAGAGGTAATGTCCGTTACTGATTCTTTCAACTTTATTTCTTCTTCCAATTCATCTTGTTTAGTTGTTTCATTGTGAAGTAATAACATCAGTATAAATCATATACTTATATGTTATTATATGTATGAAACAAACCTATTTCACCATCTATCCACCCTACGGAAAAAGAAATCACTATACGTGCGTACGTACGGAATACCGTCTCCACGCCGTGGTGAAATCTGTTCTTCCACCAACACCTTACATGGATGGGTATAATGGTGTAAAGAATAACTATATATGTTTATTATAACATCATACTTATTATGATATATTATACCATCCACTCCAATTCTATTCAATAATTATGGGAGCGATATCATCGCTCGTGCGTACGTACAGACTACCGTCTGCACGACGCGATGAGATTCATTCTCCATGTTAACCATACATGAATGATCATAAAGATTATATAATGAATAATAATGAAATATATGAATTATACTGGATTTATGTATATATATATATATTTCATCTATTTAGTTTCATTCAATTCAATAAGGAAACGAAAATAGCATTCATGCGTACGTACGGCCTACCGTCTCCATGAAAGGTGTATTTCATTCCTTTTATCGATCTATAATATATATATTTATATGATGAATATATATTATATATGAATCATGTTTTATATTCTGGAATTATTTAAATCAAGATATAAGTATTAATATCAATAACGACAAGTCGAAACACATACGGTAAATGAAATGATTTTACCCAAAACGCTGCTTTAACATGGAATTTAAAAAAGAACGGGTAATATTAAGTCATAAGTGAAACATATATGATATCACAACAATGAATATGATTCTGTAATAATTTAATGACATTATCTAAATCCTTATACAGAAGGTTCAGATAAGTACGAAGCATATCAGACATAAGGTAAGGGATAATGTTACAATCTCAATTGTTTTCTATCCGAGATTGCTTATACGTAAGTATTTACTGGGGTTATATTTATCATCCATGTAAAAGTTTTATAAAAATGTTTTCATGTATGTTTAAAGTCCTTTTTACCCATTTTTGACTTTTACTACATTGTATGTATGTTATCTTTTGTTTGTTTACCATACGATGTACTTTTTGGCTTTTTTGACAAAAGTACGAGGAAATTGTTATTTTTAACTTATACAGCGTGAACATATTTTTACGGTTTTATGAAGCCATATTTTAATGAAGATTCATCTAAAAGATTTCATGACGGTTTTCAAAAAAATATTTTTCTTTTAAAATTTCATGACATTTTGTGAAAAGAAAATGATTTTGAAGAAAAAAGGATATTTTCCTCAAGAATTCATCTCAAGTGTTTTATCAAAACCATTTTCCATCTAAGACGACATTATTTCATGTGTGTATGTTTCAAGTATAATGACTCTATGATTTACATGGTTTCAATTTTCTTATGATGAAATATCCATTTCTTTTATATGGATTATGTGATGAAGGGATGATATTTATGAAACCCATTTTATTCATTGAGTTATTCTGAATGATGTATGTTTATTTTGTGGCACATGTAAGAATGATTTCATTATAAGATGGGTGGGACCTATATCTACCTCCAAGGCATTGGGTAAAGATTTATATCTCATGAGGTAGACATGGCGGGAATGACAAGTTAAACCAGTTTAGTAATACAGGACTGGAACGAGGAGTGAACTCGATTCAGAAAGGGACTTTGTCCACTAAGATGGTCTTGGCAGCAATGCATTGGATACTATGGAAATCATATCATGTGATTAATGGTTTCCACAATTACATGTTTTATTCCCATGCTATTTTATGATGATTGATGTTCCCTTATGATATATGCCTTACGTCTTTGCTCAATATTTTGATGTTTAGATTTTATGTTCATGCTTTTGCATTCCAATGTTTATGGATTGTTTTATGTTCTCTATGTTTACCCTTACTAGGAATTTGAGCTCACCCCTTTTATGTTTTCTTTTCCCCAGGATATAAAGAAAGGTTTTAGGTAAGAAAAAAAGGGGAAGATCTTTATTGGGAGATGTTGAAGATCTTTTACCATGATTAGAAGATTTTATTTTGAGTTTCCAAAGACACTAAACTATTAAGATCCTTGTGTGTCTGTTTTTGTTATGTATTAAGTATTATGTAAAAGTAATTTATTTTCCATGTACATCAAGTTGGGGGTCTCTACATTGTTCCTTACTGCTTGTACTGCCACATTTTATCTATATAATTCATTGTGTACTTTTATTTTCTACTTATTATTCACTATTTTTGATTATCCCAAAAGGGGGAGAAATATGTATTATATATGAAAATATGTATTCTATGTGTACTAAATGTAAATTAAATAAGAGACACATTACCTAAGAATAAATCTATCAGTCACATGATTTGTGATCATAAAAAGGGGGGAAATTGTTGGACTCCTCATGTGTTTATCATATTTCAATGATCACAAAACATATACATTATGTAAATCTTGTTAATCCTATTTAATCTATCTAGAATCATGTTTAAAAATTATACGTTTCTTTATGCCTTAAATAATTATTGTAAACTATTTTTCTAATGAAATTATCTTATGAATGATTAAGTTTAATTTATTCCATAAATATCACTGTTTATGTCTATGTACAGAGATTTGACTATGTTTGAGAAACCATTTGTATGCCACTGGTTGTGTTTTTCGGGCATAGGGTCAAGACTCCGTAACCATACAGACACTGTAACTATGCAGAAACCCTAACCATACAGACACCATAACCATATGAACTCCATAACCATACATACACCATAATCATCTATACACTTTAACTAACTAGAAACCATGACCATCCAGACACTATGACCATCCAGACACCATGGCCATCCACACACTGTGACTAGACACTGTGATCCTAACACCACATGTATACTACTGGTTACTGATCTTAGCTCAATGACAAAGAAGGAGACACCATTTCAAGGAGAAACTATTTCCTAAAGACACTATCTATAAAAACACTTTGACACAATTTCTTAAACAATTTTTTTGTTTCTAAATTAAATTTCTAACAGTCATATTGGAAGCTTTTTAATGCACTAAGATAATTTTTTTTCTTAGTAGACATGTTATCTCAAAGTACACGGTACAATGGTAAGAGTAGATGTATCTGGTCGGATCCAACACATGCATTCCTGGAATAAAAATAACTATATGGAAAAAAGAAAAGCCTATAATCGTGGTGACTACAATGACAACAGTGTAACAGGAAAACAAGTTTATGTGTGATAACAAATAATATTGAGCTTTCATGAAACCTTACACTGCTGAGGAACACACGAAGCATACTCGAATCCTAGAGTCATGAACATTTCCTCATTATTAACTCCAAAAAAACATAATCCAGATCAAGCTGACTTACGATACTCTCTTTTTTGTGAGAGGACTCGATTTCAGCATATACTTCATCCCAGAATTCCAAAACCACATAGACTAAAACCCATAGCACTTCTAACCTTATCACATCATCTCTGCTCTGTTGTGTATTATTTTTATCTTTCAAGCAGTGTGTGTGTCGGTATTAAACACACATTGTCTCCTGCATCAATCTCAAGGATACAATATATCCTTTCTCTTACATCTTTTTACACTTGTGTATTCCCATAGATATGTGTGGAAGAGGTCCCTGTGTGACCTGTTAGTTCATACCCACAAAACTATGTGTAAGAGTTTGTGAGACCTGAACAGTCTTGTATACTTTTGTTAACCCTGATCCAGGGTGTGGATCAAGTTTATATATATAAACTACTTGGTGGCAGATTATAACCAAGTTTAGTGGATTAGGTCTCAACATGAGACTGAAAAACTTGTTTTATATCTGTTGTGCTATTTACTTTAGTTTTCTCAATTTTATTGTTTAATTTAGAAATCACTAAATTTACTTTTATAGTTAATCTTGGAAAGAAGATATAATTTTTTTTACCTTACTATAATATATTCAAAAGTAATGTTAATAACTGATATTAAAATTACAGAGAATTAATCAATCTTCTAAGAAGTTATTTAAACAGTCAAACATTCATAACCGTATAACCTTGATAAACTAGGATATATTTAAATTTATTAGGGAACCTTTTTAAGAATACATTTTAAACAAAATTGTTTATAGATACTCAATTCACCACCCCTTATTGAGTACTTTACTCCGACCAACAAATAGTATAGTATAATATAATATAATATAATATAATATAATATAATATAATATAATATAATATAATATAATATAATATAATATAATATAATATAATATAATATAATATAATATAATATAATATAATATAATATAATATAATATAATATAATATAATGTAACATAATATAATATAACATAATATAATATAATATAATACAATATAATATAATACAATATAATATAGTATAATATAATATAGTATAATATAATATAATATAATATAATATAATATAATATAATATAATATAATATAATATAATATAATATAATATAATATAATATAATATAATATAATATAATATAATATAATATAATATAATATAATATAATATAATATAATATAATATAATATAATATAATATAATATAATATAATATAATATAATATAATATAATATTATAATATAATAATATAATATAATATAATATAATATAATATAATATAATATAATATAATATAATATAATGTAATATAATATAATATAAGACACAATATAAATATTAATAATATATTAAATTTTATTAAGAATATTAATATTAAATTAAATTATATTATGTTACAATATTAATAATATAATATATAATATATAATATTAATTCTAATAATAACTTTTATGTTAATAATATGTTAACATGAATATATTAGATTTTATATTAATATTTAGCAATATAATGATGTGAATATATTATATCAATAATAATATTATATATATATATTAACAAATAAATGTAATAATCATTTAATTATATAGCATGTATATATAAATTAGGCAACACTAACATAAATAAGGTAATTTAAATGATAATATAAAATATTAATATATTATTATCTTTTAACATAGGTATATATTAATATGTAATATATTAAAAAAATAAATTTATAAATATATACGTAGCAATATTTATAATATTCTTAAATATTTGGGATGAATAATCCGTCCCAAATAACATTATTATTTTGGATGGATTTTTATCCATCTCAAATAATTTGATTATTTGACACATATTTTAATCATTCACAAATAACATCGTTGTTTGGTTGTGTAGTTGGGCTATGGCTTAATAATAAGAAATCTATGACATTGCATACAAGAACTGGGTTTAAATCCTAGTGGGAACAAATTTCCACAGACAGTGTAGCATTTCTGCAATGTGAATATTATAGCGGGGTACTAAAATATACTATCCTTAGACCATTTAATAATATCAAACTACAAGGGAACCACATCACCTTAGGTGCACCTCTCATAGGCCAAAGGAAACTATCTAGTGGTGAGGGTCTGATAAGGGTTTTTAGGGAGACTATACCCTCATTCCCATAGAGTAGGAACATTGGTAAATAATGTAAGTAACATATAACACATAACACCACAAGATAATAAAAATAAAATCACAAAAAATATGTCATATCCCATAAAATACCCAAAATTGATGCTATAATAAGTTACGACTACATGTCATCATTCATATACATCGAATGCAAAAGAACAAAAAGGAAACAAAATTGAAAGAATCAAAAGTTGCTAGATCTCTTGCCCAACACCCATCCTAGCCCCATCCTAGTACACAATAAAGAATTAATTATCAAGATATTGCCTTTATACCAACTTGTACCCATGATATTTTCTTGGATACCAAACCAGAGCCCGACCAAGGATTGAGTAAAATTCAACTGTCCACCACCAACTATATCCACAAAAAATATATTTTTAAATAATAAATTCATTCATGGTGTATTTATAATTGTTAATTAACATAAAAAATAAATTAGTAAATAAAGATACAAAGCTCGGCTATGTGGTGACACCTAAGGTTGGTCCCACATGCTTCAACTAGTGTCAGCTGTGTCTAAGTGTGTCACAGAAAACATACCAACCCATACCCCCAATGTTCATGAAAATATACCCACCTTTACCCCCATGTGGATTCTTGGGCCCCCAGGGGGGGAAACATTCACCCTATGTTTAGGCATAATAACATGTGTCCACTGTGGGCAACATTCACCCCAATATTGACCATAACTATATATGTATCCACAATACAATATAAAATTATAACCTTTTCAAATAACATGGGAATCTGCAATTTAAATCTAAAAGTTCCAATTTCCAAAAGCAATATATAATTCCAATTAAAAATTAAGAAAAAACAGATAACTAGGAAAATCCTATTTTCCATGTTCCTTAGCAAAAATAATTAACATTTCAAAAACAAATATACATTTTTCATCTTACTTTATAAAAGAAAAAAATTTATCTCTACAACACACTCAATTTTCAATCCATGGAACCCTTTATAAAATAATTTATAATTCAAACAGGGTGATATAACATGTCGAGTTCATGATTAAGACTAAAATTAAAATTAAAATCCAATCCCAATGACCCAACTTGAGAACGATTAATGAAATATTGTGGAAAAGTATGATAACTACCATAAATTATAGGGGACTAGCTAATATTGTCCTAGGTGAGGTCTTACATCCAATATTGACACTTTATTTGTCTTAGAATAAGAGATATCGAAGGAGTAGAGAGGTTACCTTTGAAATCAAAAACAACAGGTAAAATTATCAGAGCACAAGGAGAAGAAAAATATACTAATATAATAGAGAAATTTAGTAATAGAGTCACCTTGAGTATTTGATCACACCATCCTAAAGTTCAAAACACATAGTATCCAAGGATCTTATCCATTTAATAGTGTAGAGGATGGAGCTAATAGATTATTGGGGGGGGCGGTGGTCAACTATGGAGGGGCTGTTCATTTTGGTGATGAAAGTCATGTTAGTTGGGTGTAAGAAAAAGAGGAAAAAGGACTCAATTAGACCAACTAAAAAACACAAACATGATCTTCCATATTTCTAGTGGTGGTATTTTAGAAATATATAGTTATTGGATATCCATCTACAATCTTGTGATACTATCACCTCTAGGCTATGTGGCCCAACCTCCTCTTATTCCTCTTGAATTCTCTCATGACACTTCATTCCCCCATAAACATTTCATTAATTAAAATATTAAGGGGTTTTGGTATAAATTAAAAGAAAAAATCCTCTTAAGAAGAGTGTGGTTTGACAACGTCCCCACCATAAGTCATATCATCCCCAAGATATGACACCATTCTCCTTTAACCTTCACTATAAAATGATCCAGAAATAGGGTTCAAATTTTTAACTCCCATTCAGAAATTACTATTAGATCTACCTATTTTTACAGAGTGCGTATACTAGATACAAGAACATCCCTTGAAGTTTCTTGTCATTTAAGTAGACAATATGATGTTGATTCTCCTCAAAAGAATCATTGACCTCAAGCTTGACGTCATCAACATAGATGAGATGAGACGAGTCTGGGTGATATAGTAATAGATAAGAGACATGAAACAAATCATGAATCATTGAGTATATCTATATAAGATCTATTCAGTAAGAAATATCGCCTATCTTCTCTATGATCAAAAAGGGATCAATGAATCTTGGGGAATACTTGTGCTGCCTTTGAATCTAATGTTTCCACAAACATAGTGACACACATAAGAATACACTATGAAAATCCTAAAACTTCATGAGTTGTATTATTTTATTGGAATAAAACACCACTATTTTTGGAGTGTGTTTCAACCACTTCTAGATCCACTGAATTTATAAGTGGTTTCCAAAACTAATCACTTTACAATCATCCCTGACTCATTACCTTCTAATCAGAATTGGGGTGATTGTCATCACCTAGAAAACAAGGCCCAGAATAGATCAATCTAAATTGATACATAATAGTTATTATTATAAGAAAGTTACAGAAAATCCATATGTATTTCCCAAGATCCACAATAATCAAAGACACATGCTTACATAATTTCCTCGAGTACCTATATCATATCATCTGATTAACCATCTGTCTGTGGGTGGTAAGCTATGCCCAGATGGATATTTGTTACCATCAACTTCTAAAATACATTCTAGAATCTTGAGGTGAAGTGGGTATCTCTATCTGAAATTAATCTATATAGTAACCCATGTGGGTTTAATATCTCCCACATATACAAACATCCAATAAAATCAACTATTGAAGATCACTTATAAATAATAAGTGACATACCTTTATCTAGAAGTCAAAGATAACCCAAACTATATCATTCCCATGAGGAGTCCTCGGTAGACCAATCACTGAATTCATTTTGAAATCATCCTATTTCCTCTTCAGAATGGGAAATGGTTGGAGAATCCAGATGGTACATTGGTTCTCATCTATCACCTAATAGTAGGTGGAGCATTGAGAAACAAAACTAGATATACAATTCTTTATTATGGGCCACCAATACTTCTCTGAACATCATGATACATCTTGGCCAGCTTGAGGTGCACAACTCATCTCAAATAGTGGAAGTACCTCATCAAGACCTCATGCATGATATTGAGAACTACCAATCACCATTGGACATAAATGATATCGTCATCATATAAGGGCCAATCCAGAGGGTTTTTATCACTATAAATGACATCCCTCATCACTAAATAGATGGAATTCGTTAACTAGATATCTTTACCCTATCATGCTGTGTGCATGTAATGGATAGAGGAACCAAAATTTCCCTACCATGGTTCTGCTAAACATCAAGGAACATATCTCAAATCAAGACAACAATTTTCATTTCATAATATAAATCTTGAACAACCTCTGTCTAGGTCTTCCTACTCAAGGATTCTTATACCAAATTTTCCTTCTTGGGAGTGCAAGCCAAAAATTAAAATGATTTGAAATAATTAACCCACATCCTATTCTTGATATTTTGGTCATTATGGGTGAAGAGGTATTTGAATCTTTTATAATATATATAAAATGATATCCTTTCCCCTATGAGGTAGTGACAATGAAATATCAGGCTGTGAAACACTAAAAAAATATCCAAATAATGTGTTGTTAGTTGCGCTAGTGTGGTTTCATCTACCTAGATCCATAAGAAAAAACTCACTCGTATTTTATAACTACCTCCCCCAAGTTGACACCCTACACGTCACAAAATAGGGTTCACATCTTTCCAGGCTTTGAAAAGGATATGATTAAAGAAGAATTCAGAATACTCTTCAGCTCAAGAAAAAAGTCACATAAATATTAGACCAGATGAACATCACCCATTCTTGGTCAGGGCCCCCAATGGATCCTCCATGAAATATATGTCCTGGATAAAGTGATGGAAGTATCCAGCTATCACCAGGATGATGTAGATCTCAAAGATGTTCATAGGTATCTCCCAAGAAACCAAAACATCCACATTATAAGGATCCACTGAAACTTCAACCTCATATATTATGTTTCCCAAGTAGTGTAGTCGATATAACTAGAAGTAAAATTTGGAGAGATTAGAATAAAGTTTATAAACAAAAAGTGTGTTAAAATATATCTCCATATTACTTTCATGTCCCTATATGGTCATAGAGTACTCTAAAAGTACATCAACAAAGACAAATAAAAACGAGTCTGGATATGTGTGAAAGACACTATTTATCAGATTCCTAATTACCTTATGTGTGTTCGTTAGACAAAACAAAATAATTAGGTACTCATAAAGACCATTTTTAATCTAAAATGTGGTAAATTTAATATCAAATTGTCTTACCCTGATCTGATGATACCTTGATCATACATCTATCTTGTAGAAAACAATGTACCCAATGAGATAGTTGAATTAGTCATCGATGTAATGGAGTGGATTTTATATCTTAACCATAAATTGTTCTATCTTATCGTAATATATTTGTAGTCTCAATGTGTTTCCACCTTCTTGAAAAAAAAACTAGAGTTCTCAAAGGGGATGTGCTCAATCATATGGACACCTATTCTTCTAGATCCTCCAACTGATATATAAACTCCTATAGATTTTTTAGCTCCATTAATAAAGGAGGTATGAAAATGGGCTCATAACTGGAATGAGCTCAATGGTGTACTCAAACCCATGGTCAGATAGAAAATTGAAAAATTATTCATGAAGGAAATCATGAATAGATTGAATATAGGGGAAAAATAGGATGATGAGTCTCCCCAAGTTGAGACTAGCCACCTAGGAATAAATTTTACCTAACTATTGGAGAACTGGCCTGAAAAAACCTGTGAGGACATACCACTCTCTCACATAATCATGGATAATACCCCTCAAGAGATGTGAAATAGATGCCTTAATGAGAACAATCGATCTGGGATCATAATCAAATGAGCTGTTCTATTACTAAAATCACATCAAAGACACTAATTTCTAGAAGGAATAAGTCCCAATGGAAATAACAATCACCAGTTACTAGATCACAATGAGAACACTTCTGAATCCCATCAATCTTCATGCCCATAGGTGTGACGATAAAAACAACACCATATAGGTAATATAAAAAAAGTGCATTCCAAAAAAAGTAGATATGAAGGAGTGCGAGGATCCTATTTCAAAAAGTATACAATAAACCAAAATTGCACCTCGAATAATCAATGACCCGATATCCTACTCTATCTGCATGGGCTATAATACATAAACCTATACCATAACATTAAACAATGCTACAATATAACTTACCTAGACCACACTTCCTTTTGAATATAAATTTATCATCATTTAGCCCCCATGACCACCACCATATACTGAGTGGCTAGTGTAATCCCAACTACCAGATAGTTGTGGTATGGTAGTCACCCTAGTTCCTAAGCACAAGACTGATCCTACATCCTTACCATTACCACCATTTGACTGGATCACAAAAAATCAACATATATGGACCACATTCCATATTAAATAGAATTACATAGGTGATGAAGGGAAATTTGGTATCATGTATCCCATGCAACCACATTGGTATCATTGAACCTTGCCACCACCTCAAAAAAGAAAAGATGAATCATTAGCTTTCTGTGACTGACCGCCACCAACCTAGTGAAATTCATCGTATCTCCTCTTATGATATCCTGAATACCCACAATCAATGATACATAGACTGGTGGATGTGATTTGTCTAGTATAATATCCCTCATTTATGTTCCTTTCCAAAATCAGGGTTTGGTTAATGATATCCATAAAATAGGTGAAATTGAAGATGTTTAAGTATACCTCGATATCCTAACATAGGACTTCCTCAAAATATATAACACAATAAACTAAAACCTGATCAGATTTGAGAAACCGCTGATGCTTAGTGAAATGAGAAACGTAACCCCTAATAATCATGTGTTCCTACTCAAACCTCATGAACTCATCAGACATATCTTAATGAAGATTATTTTCAATGAAGTGGTTATAAAAGAATGTACATATATCCATCCATATTAGCCCAATGAGAAACTACCCCTAGGCCAAGATGTCCCAAAATTGGATTTCTTCACCACACAACATGTACAATAGTAACTTCACCCTCTTTTATTATGATTCATCTAAGTGATCATGTACGGTTTGTATGGAATCCTACCATAGATGGAATGCTTGTGGATAAACCTCAATAGTAAAGTGTTGTGGCTTATGACACTAAAAATCACAAGTAAGGTCAAACATAGACTAATAAAATTGGGGTGGTCCCCTCTCTAAGGCCCATGCTATGTTAAAGAGGATTTTACTGAGTGGATCATTAAAAATTGGAACCTAAGCAGTTTATGATTCCAATACACCAACTGGAGGAGCATGCTCCCCCCTCCCTTAGGGTCTAGGATCATAACTCTCAATAATGGGATAAAACTACAAAGCCATCGTAAGATTACAGTATAATATAGATAATATTTATTCATCAAGATCAGGAGAAAATTAAAAAAAATAAAATAAATCATGTCATGGAATTCCATAGCTTAACATTAATTTAAAAAAATCTCCCAAATATTTTTTTATTATTATAAATAAATTTGAAATGGTATTGAAAAAAATAGATCTATTCACAATATATAAGGGAAAATTAATTATTGGTTTGTTACTGATGATTTATTTATCAAAAATGATTATTTAAAAATGATTTTATAATATATTTTAAGGGAATTCCTCTTATTGGGATTTAGCCAAGTATGATTATACCATATAAATATATGGTAAAACACCATATTAGATACACTAGATAATTTAAATAGACAAGACCCTTTTATCCATAGGTAGAAGAATATATTAAAATGAATATCAATGAGTCACAAAAGATGAATCCATATATTACTAGATAATGCATGAACACAAACCCGCTCTCTTATCATACCGACCCAAGAGAGTCAAAGCCAAGAGTCAATAATAGTGAAGAACAAGTTCACCACTCAAGGTGGGAATCTAGAATCTATAAAACCAAAAAATAAAGAAAAAGAATCCCAACCCTGTTGACTTGGATATTATCCCATATATGGGTTAGCTACACCCAGAATTGATCTCATCACCAAGCCCCAACACATTCTAGGTCTCCTATCTACCATCCCAAATACTAAAATAAAAGAGGAATCTAATAACTAATTGTAAAATTCCAACACCATGGAAAATTGATTAATATTGGATCTGAAGTGTCCCAAATCACCTTAGGCATGCCTCCCCATATTAAAAAAGACTCTAACTAGCATTTAGGGTTCAATAATGTTTCTTTTAGAGACCATACTCTCACAGTCAGAGTACATTTATGATGCTAAATAAGGGATGTAACATATATAAATAAAAAATATGAACCTGTGATATGTGGAGATGCCTTAGGTGGGAACCACCTTCTACAACTAGTGCTATATGCCTCTAATCATGTTATAGAGACCACATCAATCCTTACCAAAACTGACCAGATAAATATACCCACCTCTGCTCCAATCCAACACTTAGGGAAATATACCCATTAGTGGGGTCTAGGAATCCACTCGGGGGGCTATGTTCACCCTCATGTTTAACAATAATGTCCAGTAGCAAACCATGGGATGTGTTCACCACAAATTTAACCATAATATTTTATATCCACATAGTGAAATAATCACCTCAAGTTTAACCATAACAATACACTTATCCATAATAAAATACAAAAACATAATGAGTTTAATTAACACCAACATTTCCCATTAAGATATTAAAGTTTCGATTTTCAAACCAAACCTATAACCCTATTTTGAATTGAATAAATGATAGTCCAACATAAACAAACCCATTTTCTATGTTCACTACTGAAACCATTTTAAATTTTCAAAATAGAAATTCATTTTCAAGGTACATTATTAAGGGGAAAAAATTCAATTTCAACACCACACTGAATTTCCAAACCATAGAACCCTTTCCAAAATAATTGATGTTTCTATAATGGTAATATAGTATTCCATGGTCATTTTTTAGACTTAGATTAAAATTAAAATCCAATCACAGAAACATTACTTGAGACCCATCACATAAACTTGTGGAAAAGTAGGAAGACTATGGAAAATACTTAGGGACCACATACCTTAGATATACTATAGGACACAAATATTAGGTAAACTCTTCAATATTCCTAGAATATGATATATTTAAGTCATAGAGATGTTACCATGGAAATAAAAAACTACGTAAAATGGTAAGAGAACAACCAATGATAAAAAAAATTATGGAATGAGAGAAAACAAGTTATAGACCAACCTTGTGGCTCTGATTTCACTATATAGAGATGGAAACTCCAATAATCCTAGGAAATATATCATGGAAGATAGGAGAGAAAGGGGTTACTCAAACATGTAGGGGTCCATGTATTTTTTTGGGTAAAAAATGTTAGAGGGTTATACAATTTTGTGTAAAAAAAATTATTCCCATTAAAAAAACAGAAATTGGACCCACTTGCTACCTTGTGGGTCTCACCAACTAGTTGGTGGTCCTCCAGTAGGTATACATATCTATTGTATGGCCACATGCTATCCAAAAGTCTAATAATATCTAATCTATGGAATTTTAGCCAATTAGATGCATGAACCAAAATCCTCCCAAAACTCCTAGACTCATCTTTGACACCCTAAACCCCCTTCAACATTTCTTTAAGGGAAAAATTAAGTGGTTTTGGAAAAAATTTAAATAAATGAATCTCACTTGAAGGGATAGTTTTTATAGGTACTTTATTATTGGTGTTATTCATCTTGAATGGGCCACAAAAAATTTTCCTTTGCGATACATGGAATTTTAACCATGATAAGCCTTGTAGCCACAGGGCCTCCACACTATGTACTAGATTAGGATCGACTCTATTGGATTATCCCCAATAAGATATATCAAAGATATAGTAGTCACTAATCCGATCTATCCTGATTAAAATATGAAGGATGTATATGATTGAGATGCCACTGGGTTTAGGATCCATATAGCTCTTCATGGGGAAAGAAAGGTTGACCCCATAATCAGGTGGGGAGATGGGTAGATAATGAAAAAGGTGTCGAGGAGGGTTCGTTTCTGTAAAGTTAGGGAAAAATAGTTTTAATGGAATTTATACCTTCAAAACATGTACTATCGGCCTCAAGAATATGTAAGGTCTTCCTCTCAGCCTTGTTAAAATGTTCATTATCCAATTATAAAATATTCAAAGGCCTTCGATCAAGGGAGAATATAACATGGTTGTTTTGGTATAATTTTTTATACATCCCAAATAACATTTTTAAAATAAGTTTAATTATATATATATATATTAATTTATTTAAGTATATCATTATTTATATTATAATATAAATTATATTACAATAAATATAATATATTATTTATTTATTTATTTATAGAATTATATAGGTTATAATAACTTTTTTTGCATTATAATATATATATATTAATATATCATTACATATCAATGTTAATATATATTTTTATATATCAGATATTAAAAAATATGCATATATATAATTATATAAGTAAATATAAATGTATATCAAATAACAATTTAGTTATAAGATACACACACACACAATATAAAATTATTATAAATAATTTTATTTATATTATAATATAAATTATAATATTATTGATGTATTATATATCAATAATTATATACATATATATATTTCTATATATATAAACATAATTACAATATTTTCACAAATATGGGATTGATTATTCATCCCAAATAACATTTTAAAAACAAATTAAATATATATAATATATATATATATATATTATATTATAATGAATATGATATAATATTTATCTATATAAATATATATTTAATAAAAAATTTATTTTCATTATAATATAAAGTATAATACATCATTGAATATCAATTTTTATATATCTTAATATACCAAATATTGATAATTATATAAATATAATGATATTATAAATCATATTATATATTTAAATATAAAATATTTATTATTATATTTTAATGTTAATATATATCAATATATTATATAATAATAATAATACATGTAAGGGATTGAATTTTCCAAAATCCTTTGTCATTTGTTAGTTGGTGAGGGAGTTTGTGGATATTTGACAATAATTTGTGGTTCTAGGAAAGGGTCTGGATTGTTTTTTTTAGTGGATCATGCCACAAAGGTTGATTTTCAGTCTAAGGTATCTGTGTTGTAATGATTATAGGCACTGTTCCATGAGTAATCATTTGGAAAGTGGTGTTATGACAAGAAGAGATTTCGTGCCTTAGGGGATAAGCCATGTATAAAAACTCATTCATTTTGAGATATAAATTTTAATGAAAAATTGTCTTTTAGATTTCTATAGGGAGGTTTACTGTAAAAGTACAACTTGATTAAACCTATAAAGTTACCCAAATTTGCTGGCCATAAGGCCTAAATCACTTTCCTGAATGCTATGGGCTAACAAAAAGAACCTGGGTATCAAACAAAGAAACATAGGAATGGTTTTACCCTAAAAAACATATGACAATTTAGGTGAAATAGATTTTCATTGAATAAATATAGATGAAATGATATGTCAAACAAAAACACCCTAAAGGCAACAGAAAAAAACTATATAAAAAGGTATAACCAATAAAACATAACCATCAATAACATGGTACCTGTAGAAACCCACGTGTCAATATTCTCATGACCAAACATCACCACCATCCCAACCCACTAGAAATGAAACTTGATCTAGGGGAGCCATCCACTACATGAATATTTTACCTTTACCTATATCATGAAAAAATGGCTACAACATCCAATTGAAAATGTATGGTGTGAGCTCAAAATCCCAGTAGGGTGCCACTAAAAATTAATATGATGTCAATACGCATGTATATATTTGTTTTTATTTAAATAAAGTGTCTAAAACATTTCTAGAAAAATTCATTTTTTGATATAAAAAAAATTATTTGGTTTTACTTCAAAAAAATTCCATATTTAAATACATGAATTAATATCAAATTACATTTATCCATGAGGCATAAAAAGATAAAATTAAGAAGATTCAATATTTTCTATATCAAGTGAGAAAATGGGTATATCAAATAATTTTTTTAATGTAACCTCATTGAACCAAAGGGACAAGAACAACTCAATAGTGTACATAACATAAACAAACAAGACCACTAGCCAACCTAAGTTACTCTAAATTTTGGTGAACATCAGTTCCTCGTAAAGGCTACCCACCATCAATCTATGGCATCATGTGAACCCCTAGTGATATCTAAATACACTATGAAATGTAATTTTCTAGTTTTCCTTCATACCCCAAGGTATTAATAATGTTATATTACATATTCATTCTATTCAAGAATCCAATCCATGTTTTATAAAAGAATTTCAATGGAAATTTTATTTCATTACATCCTCTCAATTTTATAAAAATATTAATTTAGAGACACCATAACACTTATATTATTTAAGAAACATTCCCTTTTAAAAATCTTATTTAATGAATTTTATCAAATACATTATGTGATTAAAATGATTTAAAAAAATACCTTTTTAGAAAATATTCCCAAATCCATCAAGGTTCAATTCACCTTTCATGGATTTAAAATCATTAATTTCATTTATCAAAACCAATGTAATTCCATAGTAACAGAAGGAATTCTAAGGGATAGACCATAGAGTAAATATATATACCTCAAGAATGATTAAAACAATATTTCCTTCTAATATGGTGGTGGGAAAAGAAGATATTTTTTCCTCCCAAGTATAGATCCAGAAATGAAATCATCAATTCCCCATAAAACACTTTACATTTGAAAATCACATCCCATTAGGGTTACGTCATGACACGGGGATGATAGATCAAGTGGTGATTAAGAGAAAATAGGACGGATCAAGAGAATAATTGAACATAACTTGATGATATCCACCCAAAAAGATCAAGTATAACCATTTAATGCAAGGGTTAAGACTCTAGAGCATCTTGGAGGGTTTATTTTGAGTTAATTAACATTTATGAAGATTATAGAGTTAAAAAATACCATGTGAATCCCGACATTTTTATATTTTAATAGGTTTGAATTTTGGGTTCACAGTTATGCCTCATGATTTAAAAATCTATATAGTAACAATGATGTATCCATTATGAATTGAAATAATAATTCATATGGTTTTATAAGAATAGACACATAGTTTGAAAAACCATGATAAAGTCACGTGATAGCCTATAAAGCAAATCCTAGTTTCTTTCATGGGTTTTCAAGTGGATCACATGATTAGAAAAACCGTGTAAAATTATACTAGAAACCACTAAGTCATATATCATGATTATCGAAATATTACCACTAACTATGAACCCAATCCAGGAACATGGCCTTTTTTATCCAAAACACTAATGTTTGAAACCTAACTCCAAAAATCATCTATAACCTCACAAAATATAAACCAAGATTGAAATTAAATATATTTTTGATTTGGAGGGTGTCAGTATTCTCCCAACTGTGAAAGATTTGAATCCATAGTAATGATCAAGATCTATAACTCGAAAAGAAATAAATTCATTTTTGAAACATTATGGTGTCATGCTCCAATGTATCATTGATAAATCTACCAAACATCCATCTCTATCTAATTAATCGGATTTTTTCCTTGAAAGATATTATCTTATTTATCCACTATCTTAACAAATAGTATAACCACTGAGGAGTTAAGTTTAATCTCCACAACCTACAACTATATCATGTTGGACCGAGCTAGATGATACCACTTTGGTCCTGAATCATGAAACACATAATGGAAACTAGTCCAATGAGAAGGTATTTTAAAATTATATGATACCTTTCCGAGTCACTCCAAAATCAGAAATGGTCTAACATAATGAGGTTCTAACTTACTCTTCATTCCCCAAAAACTATATCCCATCCATGGTGAAACTCTAAGAAAAAATTAAGAACCTACCTCAAAATCTAATGGACGAAGATGCCAATAATCCTTAGATATCTAGTGACTTTAATCCATTTCTAGTCTCTTTTTTATCCACTAAATGATATCCATCATCTCTCAAATGATATTTGGTTCAACCAAATACTGTTCTCTAACATTTTCCTAATAAAGAGGTGACAAGCAATACATACCATACAAAAATATGAATTTAACCATCTTGATTTAATCTAGATAACTTTTATTATTAGAATATTTCACTTAGGTTAGATGATTTTCCCTAGAAACACTAAAGTCATGTACAATTTCTTGATGTATTCCTTCAAGAATCTAGATGAGTCACTTAGACTATCCATCCATCCATGGATGATAATCCATTCTCATCTATAAAAGATATGACATCACTTCCTAAAATACACTAAAAACATGATGTGGAGTGATGATCCTTATCAAAAATGAATGTTTATGTCACACCATGAATTCCAGAAATATCCCATATATACTAGTACCCCAGATCCTCCAACTTTTTTGACTCCATGAAATGTAATAATTGCTCTGATTTCAGGATTAGATCATTGGTTACCTATATAAAAGATTTTTATCGAGGATTCCTTTGTATTCCAATCAAAAAATGCATTGAAATCTCATTCCATTTCCATACAATAATAGAAAAAGGTGGCATAAAACGAGTAGGACTCTGATTTCTTACCTTGATTTTTGACACGTAAGGTACTAAGTCACAAAATTATTAATCAATCCTCTCATTCCTAGGAAATAGTAATGATTTCTCAAGTTATGATACATATTGGTAGTTCTAGGTTACATATAATAATTGGTCTATTTCCTATGATCCATCAATTCTTATCTCAATATCAGTGGATAATTCATTCTACAATGGAAGTGCAACACTATATTTTTATATTGAGACAACTCAACCAAGGTCTCCCCACCATAAACATTTCTACTAAAGCACTGAAACTCAACATACTTCTATTTTATAACATAATTATGATTATATATAAGTGATCCAACCAAATATGATTTAAATAATTCCTGTAAATCATCCCTCCTTTATCCAAGACCATATCTGCATATAATATCATCAAGGATTACTCTTGTAACTCCATAATATTTTGTGAAATAAATTTTTTCAAATTAATTTTATCCTTCTGGTATTTTTATTACATGAAATAATGAATTTTTCTTGCATTACATGTATTAAATATGTTTATATTTGATTACATGAAACACTAATCTTGACTCATGTTACACAAAATACTGAGTTAATCATGAATTACATGCAACCCCAAGTTCAAATGAAACATTATATACTACTAAAATATAATTATTTAATATAATATTTATCACTTATCCATTGGAATGGTTGATATTAGTTGGATTAACTTAATTATGAAAATATGATTTACACATTTAAAATTAATGAATTCTTTGGTGATTAATTAATTATGAATGAAAATGAAAACCTTTTGAATATAATGGAAATTATATTTTGAAAAATAATTTAATGCACATAAATTAATTTTATATTAATTGAATAAATAAGAACCATTTCAGTGAATGATTTTATTGGAATTTATAAATTACATACTCAATAATTTATTTAACATTCATTTTATTTTTTTCTAGATAATAGATAAGAATAAATCCAAATTTTTTTTTATAAAAAATACTTTTCTAAAAATTTCTTTTGCTGCCTTTTTATGCCACACATTTTTTAATTTTTTTAATAAAAATTTATAAAATTTTTTTCGAAAAATAAAATACATTTTTTAAATCGACATAACAAAATTATCTTATGGTTAAATATTATGATTTTTCTTAAATGAGTCATTTTTAATTAATAGTAAAAATACTAAATTTCAATTGAAAAATACATTTCCATATAAATTATTTAAAAAGGTTAATTATATTTTAAATTTTTTCTAATGAATAATTAGTTATATCTTATATCTATATATTACATTTAGGTCATTGGAATAAATTATATATTGAAATTGGATAAAAAAACATTGTAAACTTCTGAACATTTTCACTTTAAAACCCCTATTTCTCATCTTATTTTTTGGATTCATTTTAAATTAAATATCTGAAATTTTACGAATTGAATTTGGAAAAGTGGTTTGAATAATAAAATTGGTTTTGCGATTTTGAAGTTGTTTTCTTTGAATTAAGAGTATGAAAAGTCAATGAGTTTTAATGTGATGATTTCACAGTTTGTTTGTAGTTCAGAAGACATGGGTCTTGGTTATTTGAGTTTGACACAAATGATTACAACATTGTTAGGAATAAATGATTAGGGAATTATGGATGAATTCCAAAATAAATTTATATTGAAATATAGTGAAGAATATTTTGTTTGATCATGTTGGGTTTGGCTTGGTGCTATTATTATCAAGAAGGATTAAGTAAAAGTTGGTACTTACTCAAAAAATAAGTCATCACAATTGAGCTAACCCAATCTAACTCAAACCATTCCTTTTGTTGGACCCTAAAAGGGAATCCACGGCTAAGGGATCTAGACTAGGCCAAACTAGGTGGCACAGTGGATGGATGAGCTCACCCACTTAGGGGCATTTAGGATGTGTGAAGCCATTATATGGGGAGACACTTCGGCAGATAGGGGCATCGACATGGGGCTATGTTAGTTCCATTTTTGTTTATTCGGAAACCATTTATGATGAGTTTGAAGAGATCCTTCCATTATAAATATAACATTGAACAAAATAAATTTTTATAAGTGATGCTTCTTACACTATAAACCCATTTTAATAAATATACAAGGAACAAGAGTTGTTCATTTGATCTTCCTGGACCATCTGATTAGCTTAACCATGTCGTTTTCAGCCGCATCTTCACCTAAGAGTTCTGTTTTGTTGTGTTTTTATTGCAACGACATCTATTGATTGATAGAACCAGGTTTTGATAAAAATTTTGGGTACCTTGATGATTACTAAGAGATCTGAATCATCATGCAACTTCATTTTAAAAATATAATGATGAAAAAATAAGGCTTTACGGTGTTCAGAAGATTGATATTCCAGTTTTGGTGATTTTGTTGTCAGAAATCATGGATTTATTCGATATAAAAATTGGTGGTTTATATCCTATAAATAATTAGGCCTAATCCCATTTGATTAGGATGAGTCCTAGAGAGCTTCATTTTAGAATAAATAACACCTCTGTGAACATCTAGTTCATAGAATAGATTTTTGACATAGATTCTTTTAGTGAAAAGAGAATGTGATTTCACAAGAAAACTACAGGTGCATACCACACTAGTTTTTCATCATGATGAACTATGTTCCAAAATGAATCACGGAGAGGGTGATAAACTTATGTTTCACTCTGGCATGAGTGAAGGGAAATGTGAACCATAGTGTGATTATATTACATAAAGAGTTTGAGGAGCGCACCAAATATATAACCATTCATATTTTCACAGAATAAGAGACTTATTAAGTGAATGTTCCATTTTTCTATGTGAATGAGTTTATTCCTCAATAACTTACTCAAAATTATAGTGAGCCTCCTTTTTTGAGTGTAATATTAGAGATAATATGTGGGTACAAACCTATTCTGTGATGGGGAAATATGCGTGAGGTAGAAGTAATAAAGAATGTTCATGTACAGACTTGATACCCTTGCATTGAATATAGGAATAATATTTATGTGATGAAGTTATTTTAGAAGGATAAATATGATCAATTCACACCCATTCGAGTTTGGGAAATTGATAGTGAATGATATGCATGATATATGAAACATGCATGCAGGAAGATAATGTTCAAACAAAGTAGAATATTTGGTAGGTGGTTTTTCATGATAAATTTCTTAATGTGCAAGTGAACTAACCAATATAAATTTTGGTACTAGTTGTATAAGTGTATTCCATGAAACTTACTCGCACATGAAAATAGTGCATGCATAAGATCATTGATATTACCCTGAATTTTTTTATATACATAAATAAAGTTGGAAGAATTGAAAGTGAAATTTATATTTTATAATTTGGGTGTAATTATTTGAAAATAAATCTAAATATATCAGTATCAGTTATTCAAAAGAAATTTTGTATCGGAGTTTTCATTGTTTAGTGAGGAAGGGTCTTCAACATAAGAAATAAAATTTTCATAGGTAGT
This sequence comes from Viscum album, assembly GCA_963277665.1. Lineage (NCBI taxonomy): Eukaryota > Viridiplantae > Streptophyta > Magnoliopsida > Santalales > Viscaceae > Viscum > Viscum album. Next base: position 148,395,646 of record OY728166.1, on the reverse strand, counting down.
GTTGTACTGAGAAAATTGGAAATTTATAGGTGATAAGTCTTATTTGATAAAGACCGACACTAGTTCAAAGGTTATGGACTTTTACATGGGATAGTTTGATCTAGAATGTTCATGGAAGAATATTATAAGATCATCATATCAGTGGGATAAATCTTATGTTACTCAAGATTGTGAAGTCTCTAGTGGAACTACGAAGCAGTGAAAGTATCCATTTGGACACTGGAGTTGGCCTATGTGATACTAGTAACACTATGATATGTAGTATAAAGATCCTCTAGTGAGACACAAAATCCCCTTGTGTGTGTGGGAACTTGTGAACTCATGTGTGGTTCTAGAGAGTAACACTTTTGAAATTAGTGTTTAAGATAATGCAACTTTTCTTGTGTGAACCATCTACATATAGTAAAGAATCTATAACCCTAGGGAGTTATAACCGGTTTTATCGAGAATATAGGTCTCAGTACCAAAACTTTTAAAATATACCATGTGATGTGTTTTAATTTATATTCTTCATTTAGTAAAATATCTACTAATTCTAACCTGTGAGAGATGTTTTAGCATGTCTAATAAAAGAAAATAATTTAGTAAAAATAATCCACAACTAATTCAACTTATCTTAGTGTGACTGCATGATCCATTGGACAATTCAATTGGTATTATAGAATTTTACTCTTCTAATTGAATATACATTAATTGTCTAGTTATTTTTATTAGAAGTAAATGAAGTGAGTGTTTGATTAAGAAGTAAATTATGAAGAGTTTCAGATGAAAAATACTATCTCAACTTTTTTTGTTCGAAATGTTTAATTTTAATTCAAAACTAAGAAAAACAGAAATAAAATAGTGGCAAGTAAATTATAGAAAAATTCAAAGATAAATAAAGATCAACTGCCAGTAGAAGGCACTCAGAGTAGAAATTTTTCAGTGAAATTAGTTGGTTATAATTTTGATGAATCAAATTCAGGATATGATGAATATTTGATCAATTATGAAATTAGAGAACATCTGAAGAATGTTCCCAAAGAAGTGGTCACCTGTATGACTAGAGTATTCATTAAACATCAGTATACAAAACTAAATCTATAAGAGGAGGCCAATTCTATGAAAGAAACATTAAATAAAAAAGATGGAATATCCAATACTCTCAAAAAACATGTGAAATAAAAGGAAGAAAATATATCTATTTACAAAGAAAGATTTGCTGAAGCTATTAAGGAATTATAAAGTAATGTTTGTGTGAAATATGTTTTCGAAAGTTTCTTTACAGAAGTTATCCATGCACTCGAAAATATGCATAATACTTCTATGAATGTCAAATATGATCAATTGAGTGGTAAAGTAGAATAAATCAAAGAGCATGAGTTTTTTTAATAAAGTAATATCATATTTATGAATTTGAAATTCAAAAGATTAATATTCAGTTGGAAGAAATAAAAAAAATATTGAATATAAGAAAATTTATCTCATCATAGGTGACTTAAACTAGAAGGTAAATTGAAAAATATGGAAGTGACAGGTACTGAGACTTCCCTAGTTGTTGGGAAAAGAAGAATGGTAAAAGATTCGTTTTATAATAGTCATATTTCTGAAAAGAATCTATCTAATGGAAAGAAGAGACTGCAACTATATAAATATAAATCTACATGTATGATCATTTAATAAGGTAACCCTTTGTCCTAATAAATCTGTGAGTACTAATGTTGTTTATTTAATAGTGAAGATTCAACATTTAAATCCTAAAAAACAAGAGTGAAAAAAAGTACGTACGATTCCACAACATCTTCAAATATGGATTTTATGAAGTGTGAAAAATATTGTTCCCCAAATAAATCATATAAGATAAAATGTGATACCCAGAAGTAGAAAAATCTCATCGATAATCAGAATGTTTAACAGATGAAGAAGTCAAGATTTGTTGGATACTATTGGTGCCATTGGAATTTTGGGAATTAAGAAATTAATTATTGGCCTAATATTTCATTTAATAATGATTATACAATGCCTAAATTTTGTGGGAGAAAATATAAAGTGGAATTGTAACCTTCAAAATAGAAGAAGATATCATAGAAATAGAATTAATTTATTAATAATAGATATTATTACTTAAAAATTCTTGTGTTTATAACAACAGAAGTGGTCATTGTTATGATGATTTCTCATATATTCCAATGACTCCAAAATAATTTATTGGTCCAAATAGAATACCACAAAAAAAGTAAAGTAGTTATGAAATGAAGATGACATGTTAGCCTTAGGTAATGAACAAAATAAGATTATTTTTAAATAGTAAACTCTCTTTATGGTTTTAATGAATGATGTGAAGAGTGTCACAAAAAAGAAATCATTTTTCTATTATGGAAGTAAAAGTCACATAATGGACCATTTTGAATTTTCCATTAACATATATATGAAAGGATGCAAGATAGAAACAAAAGAAATGATCAATCTAGAAGAAAAATAGTAGGATTGACTTGGTGAATGATATATCTGATAAAGAATATAAAACATTGTCTCAAATTGGTAACAAGATGAATTTTAAATATGTGGGTGATAGATGAAATATGTATGTATATTAAATTAATTTTTTTAACATGGTTATCCAGTTATGAAGAATTTTTGAAAAAGAAAAGGAAATATTTTATAGGTTTTATTGTTGGGAAATATAAAATTAAACACTAAGTGAAGACTAAGAATATTCCAATTTTTTGATGAAATGGATAGATAATTTTGAACAAGGAAGAAAATTAGAAAAATTGGACAAAAATAGGAATTATTTGTCAGTATGTGTGAAGAAACCTTTTTCATCTAAGAATATTATTGGGTTGAAAAGAAACTCTTATCCCTATTTATCTCACTAATAACCATTAAATAACCTCTTTTTTTCCCATATATATTTTGTTTTTTTCATGTAGTGAATTTTAGGTGAACCATATAGTTAGTGGAGACATAAATTTATAAAATTAGTGAACATATTATAGCTAGAATGATGTTCATCATTAAAACTTTTATCTTTATGTTTTCTCCTTGCAAATTTTCATGTAATCATAGAATATGCTTTGAGTTAATTCTTGAATAAATTCAATCATGTTGAATTATTGTTAAGTGCAACTCTTGTGGGGGAGAAAAAAGGAGAAAAAAATTAGATATTAATATATCAGTATATATTTTAGGAATATCATAAGTTCTAGTGAGGTATGACTCTAATAATTCTAAATTCTAAATGGCTTGAAATTGATCCTTGTCATCAATGAGGTATGTTGGTTACATTATATTATGGTCATGATTAAAAAAATAAATTATAAAAGGGAGAAATTTATTACTTAATAAAAAAGTAAAAAGTAATTTTAAAGGAGAAAAACATTTTTTCACTTGAATATCCTTAATTTTTTATATAATATGTATGTAAGAGATTATTTTGAAATATTTTTAATAATTCTTAAAAATAAGTAGTAAGGATTGGTACCACATATTGAATTTTTATTGACTACATTGATGTTAACTTTTATCACTCATCTTTTCTATATAGAGGATTTCTCACATAGACTTTGTGATTATTAATTTTTGGTCTTCTCTAATATATTAGTTAATACATCATTCTCGGAAAAAAACAATACCATAATATTTAGAAGAGAATATGTTGTTATTTTATTTTTAATTTTGGAAATAAAAATTCCTTTCCATGCTTATATCATTGGAATTATTTCTAATAAGGGGGAGAATATATCATAGAATTTTAAGATGAATTGGGTATTGAAATTAAATCAAAATGAGGATATTGAAGAGTCTAAGTGGTTTTTTTATTTGATGTTGTTGTGAATAACATAAGAATATAAAAATTCAAAGTGTTTTAATGTAACTATTAAAGAGATGGTTTATAGTTAAGAAGAAATGTGTCATTTTTTATTTGAGTTTGACACAAATTATTACAATATTGTGAGGAATTTAATTTTTTGGATTTATGTTTGAATTCTAAAATAAATTGAAAGTAAAATATAGTGAAAAATTGTGGGTTTGGAAATGTTGGATTTTTATTGGTTATATAATTTTTGAGAAGGCTTGAAAATCATGTTTGAAATTACTCAAAATAAAATCTATCACACATGAGATAACCCTATCCAACTCAACCCTTGCCTTTTGTGGGACACTGGAGGGTCAAATACTGATGGGTTAGATATCGTGGGTCAATCCAAGAGGCACATTGGGCAGATGAGCTCACCCACATAGGGGTCTTGAGGAAGTGCAGAGACATAATGCAGGGAAACACGACGACATATAGGAGCATCAACATGGGGCGGTGCAAAAACATTATATGTTTATTTATTAACTATTTTTACCATGTTAGAGGAGTGCCTTGTATTATAAATTGATCATGGAATAGAATAATATTAAATTTTGGATGCTACTGACACTGTAGTTCTTCTTTTAAAAAATACCAAATGAACCAAAGCCATTGATCTGATCTTCCGGGACTATCCGATTATCCTAGTCGTGTCGTCTTTATCCTCTACATCACCTGAGAGTCCCGTTCGTTGTGTTTTTTATAGAAAAAACATCATTTGATCAATCAAACATATTTTATGATAACATTTTGAGTACCATAATGATTCCTTAGTGATCATAATCATCATCCAACATCATTTTCATAATATAATGATGAAAAAACAGAAGTATTTAAATTGTGTAGAAGATTGATATTTTAGTGATGGTGATTCTATTTTTCTGATGAATTTTGTTATTTGGTGAACACATCAGTTGTTATTTTCCTATAAATACTGAGGACTACACCCATGAAATTAGGTCAAATGTGTGATAGAATTATTTTACAATAAATACAACCTTCATGATCATCTAGTTTGCAGAAGAGAAGTTAGGATCTAATTCTGTTTGTGTAAATAGGAAGTGATTCTCTGAACAAACTACATGTCCAAGCCACAATAGTTTTATTTTAAATGAACCATGTTCGTAAAATAATTAGAGAGAGCATGATACACATATGTTTCACACTGGCATTAGAGAAGGATATCGTGAACCAATGTGTGATTGTATTTTACGAAGAGTTTGAGGAGAATTCCAAACATATACCCATTCAGATTTATGAAAAATAAGAGAGCTATATAGTGAATGTTATATTTTTTTATGAAAAGAAGTGTATAACTCAGAAACTTACTCAAAATTATAGTGATCATCCTCTTTTGAGAATAAGATCAAAGATAGTTTTTGTGTGTGCACCTGTTGCGTGAAGGGGAAGTATGCATGATCTAAAAGAAATTCATAGTGATCATCGAAATACATAATACCCATTATTTTAATACAAGATGTGTATTTATTTGAGAAATATATTTTATATGGATAAATATTTTTAATTCACACTGATTTGGGTTTGTGAAATCAATAGGGAAGGATAAGTATTATATATGCTATGTGGACACATAAAGATAATATGCATACCTAGTGGTATATTTGTGAGGTGTTTTTAATGAATAATTTTTGAATGTTCAAGTTAAATAATATCTAAAAATATTTGTAGTAGGTTTATAAGTGAATAAAATAACACTTGCATATGAAGAAAATACATTCATAAGAAATTGTTTAGATGACCATGAAATGTATTATATACACGCATGAAGTTTGAAGAAATTCATGTGCAATTTATATTTCATAATTTTGGTGTAGTGATTTGAGACTCAAGAAGACAAAATAAAACTATTACTGATTCAAAATAATATTTTATCCATTTTTTTTGTGTTTAGTGAGGTCAGGTCTTTAGTAGAAGAAAGAACGGTTGGATGAGTAGTGTTGTACTAAAGAAGATAACCATTTAAATTTGTTCAATATTATTTAAGAAATACTAGAAATAGTACAATGGATATTGAATTTAATAAAATCTACGTTGATCGATAAATCATGTGGAGGAAGATTATAAGATCATCATATCAGTTGATTAAATCTTATGTGACCATATATTGTAAAGTCTTTAGTGGGTCTCTGATGTAGTGGAAGTCTCCGGTGGGACTCTGGAGTAGGCTAGTGGGATTCTGTTAACACTTTGGGGTGCTGTATAGTGATCCTCCTATGGTACATAAGATTCACTTATGTAGGTGAGAGCATGTGATATCTAGTTGTATTGTAGATCAGAATACCGTGGGACTTAATGTTGAAGGGAATGAGACTTTCCTTGTTGTAACTATCTACATATGTGGAAGAATCTGTAATAGGATGTATAACAAGTTTTATAAAGAACATATATATTAGTACAAACCATGTAACAATAATTTGTTCTATGTTTTCATTTAAATTCATAATTTCCAATAAGATCCAATCATACTTAATGGTGAATTTTTTTAGCGGTTCATAAAAAGAAATGAATTTAGTAAAACAGTTCACAGCTAATTCACCCCACTCTCTGTGTGTCTGCATGATCCATTAGACACTTCTAGGATTCCATAATTTTAATAAAAAAAAATATTTTATAATACTGTTAACTTAATTCTTGACCATAATGATTAGTAAAAAAGTTTAAATTAATTACCGTGATTTTGATTAAAACATATTTTTGAATATAACATGTGTTTGTATTAAGATTAATTTTACACAAACACAAAATTTTTATTTAATAAATTAGATTTAATATTTATAATAATTAGATAAAAATTATTAAATAAAAATTATTTTAATTATATTATTAATGGATAAATTACATAGGTAAATAAAAAGAATCAAGTTACAGTGGTAAAAACTAAAGTGTAATTTTGAGTAAACTTAATGACTAAGGAATAAAATGAAAAAAATATGTTCCTTTTTTTTACAGTGGAGGTGTTTCTAGCCCCAGTAAAACATTACCACAATTATTGATCTATCTTGGAGGAACATATGGTATGGGTTATCTCTCAATAGTGAATACTTTTCATTATTTACAAGATTTTCACTCCTCCTCAATTATAAAATAGAATTCACTCTCATAACTTCTTCACAACTCTCAAGCCATTTCGATTAACCAATACCTACCGAAATCACATAAAAAATCCATAACCTCATCATAGTTTTTTTTGAAACAATTATCCATGTATGGATTTTATTGAAAACCTAAAGAGGATACCTAATTAAGAGTTAATGTTCATAAATGAGCATTTTTTTATATTATATTCAAAACCCTTTCATTCGTTTTTCTATTACCATGTATCAAGGCTGGTCATAATGATAGATCAATTGTTTCTATTTTAAATATATGATATTTTTTATTCTAATATGATTTTATAATAATTATATCACACATAACTTTATATTTTCCATTTTGTGGGATTATGATAAATCGTTCATGTGTATGGAGGACAACCACCTCAAGAAGAATAGTGATTCATTAAATCTTAACATGGAATTTATTAAGGATTTGTTTAATAAATATATGTGACATATATTTCAAAACAATTATTCTACGATGATAATATATCCTTTTAAATTATTTATTTCTGTCCAACATAAAAATGGAAATTGTGTTCATGCGTACGTATAACTTATCGTCTCCATGAATGGTGTATTTCATTTTCTATCACTGTTATATTTTGGACTAGTATAAATAAATATATGATAATTATATAAAATATTTATATAATGGTTATAATTATAATTATTATAGAACCATGATCAATGTAATAGGATCACAAAATTACAATTGAAAACATACATGGAAAATAAAGTAGTTATTGCCCAAAACCTACCATAAAAAGTGTAGCCAGAGGTAGAGCCCCTGGCCATTTATTAAAATAAAGGAAAAAGACAGTAACAAGCAAAAATTACAAACAAAGTCACATAAAATCCTCAAAATCACACCCCTTACCGTCACCATGAAAGACAGACTCTTCCTCCGTCGCTGTTTCCCACACAGAACTCTCATAATGCTTTAGCGCTTTGGCATATTTCCTCCTCAGATTCAGCTTCTCCAGCTCAAGAAACTCATCAGGAGACTGCATACTTCTGACAGCAGATCTGGTCAGCATCGGCTTCGACAGGTGAGAGAATTCCTTCCTCATCCTCCCGCGAGGAGGGGCAATCACCTTGTCTTGGGCCACTGGCAGCGCCTTGTTCCCCACTTGGGCAACCTCACTATAAGACAACCGTACCGTGTTCTCACAATTCTCCTGGTCACTGTCATCGAGGTCCCCCCACTTCCCATGGTACTGCACCTCTAGGTATTTCACATGGTGGTTCTGCTGGAACTGATTGTTCGTGTCAACAATGGCCAAGCATTGAGGCCGCTCCACCAATGTATGTTCAGCATCAACAACGCCAGACTCCTGTCCCACATTCTGCAAATCAACACTGCCACCTAAGGGTGGCATCTCATCCCCAGTTAACCTGCTCAATTCTTGGAACCAATTCTCCATAGTCACAGTGTCTTGCACACCCTTATCAGCAGTATCCTGGCCACTGCAGTTTCCACCATGCCCCAAAAATCTTCTATCTTTGCGACCAGCAGATTTCCATTTCTTCCCAGATGAAGCAGACCCATGCCCTTTATCCAAATCTGCCATAGCATCAGGCCCCCGCATGCTCATAGCCAAATCCTCATTGCAACTTCCCTGGCAATGATTTACCACACCAGAATTTGGCTGATTGAGAAGGACCTGTCCTTCCCTCTCCGACACAACAGAGACCACGATTTCCTTCTGGCTCTTTCCTGCTGCTGCAGTTTCACCTGAAGCCAAGTCACGAATAGCAGGAGCAGTCTGTGAAGCAGGACCCGAAGCATCATCCCCCCTACACAAGTCATGCCTCACCTTGCTCATCACATGAGAAACCATGGGGTTCATATGGCCCCCTGACAGATTCATCCTAACTGAATCACCCCGGGACACCATAACAGGTGCAATACCAGAGCCAATTCCAGCATCAACAACGGGTGTCCTCTCCCTCACAGGGGCCTTACCAATGCCCTTCCCCATATCTGCAGACCTCTTAAGCATGCCCCCAATCCGACACCTGGTATCCGAATTCCCCAAACTGCTACAAGCTGTGCAGAAGTCAGTCCAAGTCTCATATTCCACAGCCTGCTTCCACCTGAACTCCTCACCCACCGAAATCCAGACCCATTCCACCGGCGGTTTCGCAACATTCACTTCAACACAAAGCCGGGGATTTATGGGATGACTCAAAGAAGAGGTGCGAGCATCAGTACACAAAAATCATCCTATCATATTCCCAATCATACGTATAACTACAGGATTTTGGAAAGGTAAAGGCAGATGCGGAAGGATTACCCAAATCGGGACGGTGGATGGATCACAGTTCATGTAGAGATCAAATGTCCACCGAAAGAGGAAGAATCTGCAACCGTTGCGTCGTCTGGTAGCACTGGACCATGCGAAAACCAAGTCTTCCTCCGAGGAGAAGCGAATCATGAAGTGACGACTATCCAAGAGGCCAACGATTGCACGATCATTCAGATCCCATTTTCCAAACACAAATCTGTCGAACTCATCAACAGATGGTCTTCGATGGATGAAACGAGCCACCAGAGTTAGACCAAGGTGACTCGATGCCTCAGAGAACTCCGAAACTTTAAGCGGAAGCTGGGGATTACCGAAATGAAGTTCAGGAACCTTCGGGCTTAAAGAAATCGTGGGGAAATCCGGGAGGAAATTAGTGTTGGAGAAAGGAACAAATGGAATTCGGGGCTTCCGCGGTGAGAAATTCGGAACATCCACCCCTTCCCACCGCCAGGAAGGGGGGGAAATTCTTCATCAAGCATGAACTAGGGTTCCTTCATCGAGCTTCGTCGGGAGCGTTTCCTTGGAAATATATTCTTTCTTCTGAAAATATTTTTTGACTGGGCCCTATTCCCCAAACCTAACATTAACATAGAATTGTTAATAAATGGGTAATAACATGGAATAATTAAATCATATATGATATTATATATATTAATATGGTCCTATAGTATATTTATAATAAACATTTATGTATTTTATATGAGGTTTTAATTATTGAAATTGATGTCATGACTTATGGTAAGGGATTTGTGCCTCACTTTTTTACATCAACAATACACATGTCTTATTAACCACCTATTTCATTTAGGTGGAAGACATACATCCCATGAATTTATATTATAATTATTCTACTTAAAACTATTTTGGTTTATATATATATTTTAATAACTCTTTTTCATGGGGGTTACAATTTAATAGTTAACAAATCGGCAAGGGGTTTTTATCTAAATTTTCTTTCATGGACACGTATTATATGCCACGAACCAATATTATTTTTAGGAGGTGTATACACAAAACCTATGATGTAATGAACTAAAATTTTAACAATTTAATTTCCATTATTATTATTATTTTATATAGTATAAAAGACATACATAACATATAGAACCCAATAATGTATTATTCTCACAAATCAAGAATTAAATAAGTGGTATTTATAGAAATTAAAGAACCTATACTGATGGAATAATAACATGACAATTGTAATAGTAATATTACCTTTAAAAATAGTAATATGACCAATATAACAGTAACCTATCCAATGAAAGTATAAATAAAATTTAGGTATCTTATAAATGAAATCATGATATATTTATATCATGTTATATGTAAATAAATGTTTTATAAATGATAAATTATGTGTTGGTATTTTTTTGAAACATAATAGAATATTGAAAATTTTATAATTAATATAATGATTTAACTAAGATTTATTATCATAAAAAATATTTACAATTTTATATTTTTTTTATAATTATGAAATAATTTTATGAGACTATAATTAATATTGGAAGGTGTCATAAAATTGGTCATAATATTAAAATCATTAATTTTCAAATAAATGATATTTTTTATTAAAAATTAAATTTCACATATTTAGAAAATCACTTTCATAAAATTGACCCATTAATTTATTCATCAAATCAAAAATTCGGTAGGGTTATTTTTTTGGGATTTTTCTCAAATAGTAGAATTTTTATGAATAGTGAAATAAAATAATTTATAATATTTTACAAAGAAAGAATTTCTAAGTAATGGATGATGTTTGGATAATTAATGTACCCTAATATAGAAATATATTTCATTATTTAATACATTTAGTGATATTTATCAACAATACTGATAGTCTTGAGCCAAAATATTAAAATAATGTATATAATAAGAAAAAATAACCCTCCCCCATAAATACCATCCCTTACCACCTATTCTCCTCACACCTTCTAAGAATTATATATTTTATCAATTCTTCCTACTTCCCTCCCCAAGAATATTACCCATTTTCATGAACTTCTGGTATCAAAAAAATTCCATATCTATGTACCTTAAGGAGCTTGTCAAGGAGACAATATTCTTGAGGTAACATCCTCCGTCTTTCTGTTTTAGTTTCTATTATTTTATTATCCTCTACAAAACTACCACATCAAAAATTTATAGATATATAAATTATCTTATATACACAATAATTTTATTGCGTTAATGTAATATTGATAATCAAACCTCTTCCCCTCCTCTTCTATTATAAAAAATGAAAACATCATCCATGATGTGTTGATTCATGGCCTTCATGGACAATGAGTATGAATTTTCAATATCCAACTTCAAGGATGGTAAAAAAAAATTATTATGGTTAAATAATATTATATTATATATATTATAATATATATATTATTATTTATATATTATTCTATAAATAAAATATAAACATTATATAAAATAAAATGTTATATGTTCATGATGGTTATAAAAACTATCAAAATAAATTAAAACATCTTCATAAACATTTTTTAAAATAATCATACTCATAAAATATAAAAAATTCTATAAACAACCTTTTAATGTTATTTAATTATTTTAAAAAACTTTTATTTTAATTCTATTTAATTATTATTAATTTACATAGAATTCCATACTTGTATACAAGTGAACCGATCCTTAAAAACAAGAAAACTAACACTCCAAGAATGACATAATTGATATATATAACTCATCAAAATGGACATAAAAATTTAATAAAATTATAATAAAAAATACATGAATGAGAGGTTATAGAGTTAATAATTGATGAATCTAATTTTATTATCTAGTATATTAAGATCAATAAATCATTCATACATAAGGTATGGTGATTGTCAAACCCAACCCAATTACATTAGGTTATACCTCCTTTATGCCAAATTTCTATATAGATATTTATTTAATATTCCTAAAATATAATTTCATTGTTGTTTCATTTTATTTTCTATTATATACCTATTTAAAAACTTGTTTTATGACAAATACAAATATTTTCCAAAATATCTCTTCTTTCCAAAACACATATTTAATTTTCCTGAGTTGTTTCTTCTTTGCTGAATAATTATGAATACTAAACCAAATATGTTTGTCCATATTCTTTTAGGAACCCAAGGTTTACTAATTAGTAATTAATTAAATTTGAAAACCATTCCATTATAAGGTATACTTGTTTAATTTGATTGATATATGTTCCATGTGGCATGCCTGATTGTGTAAATGTTATTATGGGATAAGTCCACCCAGAATTATATAGCACTCCAAGTCATTGGGTAATTTGATTTATCTCTTGATATAATGTGAAATATGTTTGAAAATTAGGATATATTTATTCAAAATTATGATGTTATGATTATACACATATGTTATGAATGAACATGATGCTAGCTTTGTTGACAACCATGTATGGTATTTGACCATGAGTACATGATGCATCATTTTTATGCATTGACACATTCCATGAATTTATCCAATGATTCATTTATTGATTTTGAATATTATACTACGATTATGTTATTATTATGATTATGATCTCCCAAGTTATATTGATTCATGTCCTTATCAATCCTCATATTAGGATTTTAGATAACCCTTTCTTTGATGTATTTCATAATGTGATTACATGTACTAAAGAGAACTTAGGTATCGCAAATAAGATAGAGAAGAAGGAATTAAATGATGAATGCATTTTGTTATGTAAAAGTTATAAATGATCATAATTTTCCAAATATACCAAACCTTTTGATCATGGTATTGTAAAGGATTTATTATTATTTATCATAAAAATGATGTAATAATTATGTTTGAAATATTAGGTTCATAATAGTTGGTATTAGAGAATGGTTTAGTTAATTTTGGAAATAATATATGAACAAATTAGTGAAACCCCTTAGGATACGAATTTTAATACCTAAATATACACAAATATTTGTTTTAGAAAAATTCTAAACATATAGATCCCATAATATATTATTTTAGTATAAATTGTACAAAAGAATAAATTATTTATTCATGATTTATTTACTTACATCTTCTTCAAATAGTTTCAATTTTAGAATATGGTATGAACCGGGAGAAACCAGTTCAAAAACCCATGTGAAGGACAATATAGTGATTACCCGAATGACATCCCCAATGCCGTGGGAGGTGGATTTCATAACTATATAATATTTATTACCCAGATATGTCATGATATGACATAATCTACACCATGAATAATGTATTATTTCACCTATGAAAGAGAAACTTTCCATTGAGTTAATTATGTGGTAGCGACCATAGATGTTTAGTGTATCTTCCAATCCAGTAGTTGTAGAATAGCGGGTCAACTCAAAAGAGAAGATATTTTGTACGATTCTTTACTCTAAGAAGGAGAAGGTGATTTTATCCGTTTATCATTTAGATGTAGAGGCCAATCAATGTAGGATGTTGATTATGAACACCATGATGAATGATGAAATATAAGTTATGGAGTTGAGAGACCTAAAGAAAATATTTCTTAACATGTATTTTCGTTGAAAAATATGGAGAGAGAATTCATAGGGGTAAACAAAAATGAAGGTAAATTTTCCATGTATTATGAATAAAATTTCATAAGTCTTGTAGGGTTCAACTTGGGTTTTGTTATCAATAATTATAGAAAAATATAACGACTCTTTATTAGTTTAAAACCACACCTTCCTAGGGATCTAGCTATTTGATCTTTTGAGAGTTTTGAAGAAGTTGTTCAATGTTCTATAAATTGGATATTGAGTACGGAGAATAGTCCCATTGATATAGAGATAAGAAACTAAATATGGAGGTGTAATATGGTGTATCTGATAAAAAATTTAATGAAATCTCAACCACTCACATGTAAAAAATATGTGAATAATCATAATGGGACATGCCTAAATGGGATGGAGAAATTATATAAGTGTGTGAGGCAAATATGCCAAGCTCATGAATGTTGAATTGAACTGAAAAACTTGTCCAATGTGAATGATTAATGAAGGGAAACTGTTAATAAACCACCTATGGTTCAATGCTTCTACTATATGAAAGGAAACTATAGATTCTAGTGAACTAAACCTTAACTCCTTGAGGTTAAACAACATAAACATTAATTGGATGAAAAGGTGCAAGGAAAATCTTATACCATCACAAATACATTAGTAGGGAAAGAAAACATAATGGTAGAATGTAAACTTCCTATTCACTCAATAATGGAAAATGTATTATTTTATTCTATTTATATTCATTCATTTATATACGTGAAGTTTTCTAGAACAATTGAATCAAAAAACTGATACATTTTAGTAGAGATAACTGTAAAATCACATAGTGGTGTGATCATTCCAACCAATGTGTTGGAATCTTATCCTGTTGACATATGTGGGAAGATTCTTCCATATAATCTTGTAATAGTATCTATAGTAATATTAAATTATATACTTGTCATTGATTTAATCTTGTTATATAGAGAACAAATCATTTATCAGGAAAAGTAAATTTCTCTTTATATTTTGAACTATCCTTTTTTCCTCTACAAATTCTAGGAAGACCATGATTCTCCTCTAAAAATCCCTCAATGGTGTGGGTGTTGATTCCTTTTGAAGAAGCATAAATCACTAAAATGGTTGAGTCAAAGGAAGATATCATCCTAGAGTACATTACCAATGTGAGGGAATAGAGTTATGTATTTCCCAAAGAGATTCCCAAGCATTACTTAGACCGTAAGGTAGATTTCTCAATAGAACTCATACTAGGAGCTACTCCTATATGAAAATTCCCCTATAGGATGGACTCGATTGAACTAGATGAGATAAAGTAGTGGATGAAGGAGTTTTAAGAAAAAGGGTTCATACATGCTTGTTTGTTGCCTTGGGTTGTAGTAGTGCTCTGTGTAAAGAAAAAGGTTGGATCAATGAAGTTGTGTATCAATTAATTAAATCCCAATAAGATCACCCTAAATAACAAGTATCCTCTTCCGAGGAATGATTACTTTTTAGATAAAATATGGGGTGTTTAATAATTATCAAATGTGTATTTTCATTCTATATATCATCAATTGGATGTGAAGAATGAAGATATTCAAATGACTTCTTTTTGTACAAGGTATGGGAACTATGAGTTTTTAGTGAACCCCATCAGACATAGTAATTACCCTACAATAGTCATGGACATAATGAATAGAGTATTCATTCACTACCATGAAATTGTTTTGGTTGTTTTTATCAAAGATATTCAAATCTACTCCATGAATATGGAAGAACATGAAGAACATATAAAAATTATAATAGAGTCATTAAGAAATAATAAATTTTATGGCAAGTTCAGCAAGAGTAAATTTTTGGATGCAACATGTCACATTCATGGGACACATGTTCACAAGTGAGAGAATTTTTATGGACCCTTAAAAAATTCAATTGAGAAGTGGCCCTGATGCACTAGTGTCATGGAAATAAATTTTTTTCTAGAAATATATGGGTAATACCATTTTTTGTGAGAAAGTTATCAGGATTTTCTAGCCCCCTAACTACGTTAATAAGGAAAGGGGTAAAGTATGTCTGGACCGAAGTATGTGAGGATATATTCAGGGAGATAATAAAGAGTGTAATCACTACACCTAAACTCACACTAGAAACATGTGAAGAATGTTTTGTGATATATACAAATGATTTAAACAAAGGATTGGGATGTGTACTATTTAATAAGGATAAAGTGATAGGCTATGACTTACAACAATTGAAGATGCATGAGAAAGACAACTAACACTTGATTTAGAGATATAATCTGTAACTTATTCCTTGAAAATTTGTGGCACTACCTCTATAGTGATAATTTTGACATGTATACCATTCAAGAGAGTCTATAGTATATGATCAAACAAATTTTACTTGAAATGCATAATAGGATATGTTTAAATATAATAAAGGACTATGATTTCTCTATTCATTACAATTTAGGAAAGGAGAACAATGTAGCATATGCTATTAGTAGAAAAGAACCTGCTACACAATCCATGATGCAGATTGTTAAATAAACCATATTCATGGAAATGAAAATTATGGATTTGGAAATCATAATGGCATGGAATACATTCTACATTTCCCAAAATGATCTCACAACCATTTATCCAAGAGAAGATCAAGGAGGCACAAATGGATTATCTTGAGCTACAAAATAAGGTGAAAATGAAAAAATAAGGGAAGCTACATGAGTTCCATCTCAATGATTATGGGGTGATTCAGTTTTTAATATGGCTATATGCACCGTCATCACTGGATATAAAGAAATATAAATTGGATAATTCACATATATCACCTTTTCTCCATCCATACTGTAAGTACCTAGATGTACCATGATCTTTGAGAACACTTCTTGTGGGAAAACATGATGAATGAGATTGCAAAGTATATCTCATGGTGCATGGTATGCCATCACATTAAATAAAAAATGATTAAGTCTGAAGGGATGAGGAAAGAATTACATATAACCATGTGGAAAATGGATAATGTCTTTATAGACTTCATCATTAGTGTCTTGATGAAATTAAAAGGAAATAATGTGATATTGTTTGTAGTGGATCGACTCACCATGAATGTAAATTTTATTATTAATCATGAATATTTATCGTTTGAAAAAAATTTCATGATATATGTGAAGGAAGTGGTGAGGCTGCATGGGGTTCCAATTTTGATGATTTCTGATCATGATCCAATATTGAAAACGAAATTTTAGAGATATCTCCAACATTCATTGAGCACTGAATTGAATTTCAGTACAACCTATCACCCCCAAATCGATGCCCAATCAAAAAGGACTATTCAGATGCTTGTGGAAATTATATGGGACTACTAAATGGAATTATAATTATGATGTGATCATCATATCCCACTAGTTGAGTTCTCATACAATAATAGTTTCCACTCGAGTATTCAGATGGCTCCATATGATGTTCTGTATGGAAAAAGATAATGAACTCCAATATATTGGTATGATGTTGGAAAACAAAATCTACACAGACTTGATAATTTTTAAGAGATGACATATAATTTTAATTCCATAAAGAAACATATCAAAGAGGATAAGATTTGGGAAAACAAAGATATGATAAAAACTATTAATGTGACATGGAGTTTGATGTTGGAGAAAAATTCCTCCTTCAAATATCACCATGGAAGAGAGTCACGTGGTTTGGAAGGAAAGGGAAGCTTAGAACAAGGTATATTAAATCCTCTATGATCCTTGATCGCATAGGATAAGTGGACTATTGGATTAAAATTCCACCAAGTATCGATCAATTTAATAATGTGTTCCATGTATCCTTCCCAAGGAATTACATACCTAACATCTCACATGCATTGAATTCAGAGGGGGTACAACTAAGGAATGATCTATCAAATGAGGAGAAACTCAAAAAAATATTGAATTTAAGTGACAATTCCTCAATAAACAATACAATTAACCTTGAAAAAACTATTATGGAGGAATCATAGGTATGATGGGGTGACATGGAACTGGAGGAGCAATGAAGGAGAAGTACCCGCAACTGTTTTTCCCTTAGTTTGTATTAAAAATTTCAAGGGTGAAATTTCAAAAGGGGAATGAATGTAATGACCCATAATTTATCAATGGAATTTCCCCTATTATAATTAGGTTATATATTATAAAACACATACATAACATTAATAACCCAATAAATACATTATTCTCAAAAATGAAGAAGGAAAAAAATGATATTTATAAAAATTATGGAACCTATATTGATGAAATAGTAACATGAACGTTGTAATTGTAATATAACAATTACAAATAGTAATGTGAACAATAGAATTGTAACCTCACCTATGAAAGTAAAAATAAAATTTAGGTATGTTATAAGTGAAAATATGATATATTTATATCATGGTATAAGTAAATAAAAGTTTTAAAAGTTAACTTTAAGTTTTGGTAATTTTGTGAAACATAAATGATTATCACCAATTTCATAATTAATATAATGATTTAATTTTTTATACATAATATAGATTCATAAATGAATATTTTTTGGTCTTATAATTTTAATATAAGTTTATGAAATTGTAATTATTTTTTCAATGGGTCATAAAAGAAGTTATAATATTAAAATCAATATTCTTCGAATAAATGATGTTTTTAATTAAAAATGAATTTTATCATATTTAGATTTTTTTTATAAAATGGATTAAAATTTTTATAATATATTTTGGAAAATATTTATGGTGATTTTTTTTTCAGTTTTTAATAATAGTTGAATTTTTGGTGAATAGTGAAATATAGTAATTAACGGTATTTATCAAAAACATTATTTTTTGAGTGAGGGATGATGTATGGTGATGTATGAACTATCATATCAAAATAGGATTTGTTATTTAATATATTTTTTATATAGATCAACATGATTTATAGTCTTGAGCCAAAATAAAAAATAATGAATATAATTATAAAAAATACCCCTCCCCCTATAAATACCACCCTAATGACCTCTAATCCTCACACCTTATAATACTTTTATCCTATCTAAAATCTATCCAATCACATCCCCATCCCTCTTTCCCATATACATTATCTTCATGTTTGAACAAAATTCCAAATACAAGTTCTTTATAGAGGCTCTCATGGAGACAATATTCAAGAGGTAATACCCTCCTTCTAGATGTTTTAATTTTATTTCATTTTTTATCCTATCATTAATAACCCTATAAAAAATTTAATGATAACAAAAATATATTATATATATTGAAATGTTACTTTTTTACTAGAATATCCATCATCAAACCTCTTCTCCCCTAATTTTATTCTAAAAAATACATCATGTGTGATGTGTCGTTTCACTACCTTCATGGACTATGAGTTTTCATTTTCCATTTCCCCCTTCATGGATGGTCATAAAACCATTATTATGGTTAAATATGGTTTTGATATAAATATTATTTGTTATATAATGTCCGGTAACAAATATATATACACAATATTAAATAAAATGATACATATTCATGATGGTCTTAAAAAAATTCAAAATAAATTAAATCATTTCATTAACATTTTATCTATTGAATCATTATAATAACATATAAAAAAGATATATATAAGATAATTTATTTTTAAATTAATTAAAAAAATATAATTTTAATCATCTATAATTATTCTCATTTACAAAAACATTCATACTTGTATACATGTGAAGCGATCATGAAATCCAAGAAAATGAACACTACTAGAACGACGAAACTGAGCTCTATAACTCATCAAAATGGCCATAATTGAACTTAATAAAATTATAATAAATAAAAATAAATGTATAATAGTTTATTTATATATATATTAATTAATATAATTTTATTATACATGATATCAAAGTTAATAAATCATGCAGTTATAATGCAAGAGGATTCTCGAACCAAAATCCCTTTATTTGGGTTATTCCAATTTTTTTACATATTTCAGTATGAATGTTTATATAATTATCATATAATATATTTTCATTGAATTTAGATTTTATTTTCTAATATATATATGTTTCCAATTTGATTTTATGAAAAAATACAAATATTTTCAAAAATAACTCTTCTTTCTAAAACACATTTTTCGTTCCCTTGAGTTTTTATTATTTACTCAAGAATGATGAATCTTATATAGAATGTTATTTTAAAATATCATTTGTTAACCCAATTTTTATTAATTATTTATGGAATCCTTATGAAAAGCAATATTTTACATATGTTAATCATGACTTTGATTTATATACGTTCTATG
The DNA here is from genome assembly GCA_963277665.1 of Viscum album. Lineage (NCBI taxonomy): Eukaryota > Viridiplantae > Streptophyta > Magnoliopsida > Santalales > Viscaceae > Viscum > Viscum album. The sequence continues at coordinate 148,375,610 of OY728166.1, read as the reverse complement.
TGGCATGCATGATTATATAAATTTTATGACATGACGGGTGCACCAAGATTATATATCACTATAATGCCTTGGGTAATGTGAGGTATATCTTGAGATAATGTGAAATATGAATGAACCTGTTGCAGGATTATTTCAAAATGATATCTTATTATTACAAACATATGTTTTTCAGGAAGATGATGCCAGATTTAATCACATCCATGTGTGGTATTTGAAAACTAAGAAACAGGGTTTCATGTTTATGCATTTTCACATTCCATGAATTTATCTAATACTTATTATCATTCTTATGAACATGATACTATTCTTATTTCATGATGATAATGATAATGATCACCCATATTATATTGATTTATGTCCATATCTATACGATTTATGGGATTTTAGACAACCTCTTTCTTTGATGTATATCCTCATGGGATTAATTGTACTAATGATAATGAAATAGGCATTAAGAAGATAGATAATAATGAATTACATAATGTTTATGTTTTATTATGTAAAATTTATTCATGATCCTAATTTTCCCAAGACACTAAACCTTTGGATCCTTGTTTTAAATCACTATTATGTTGTTTGTCTTAAAAATGATGTAATAATTATGTAATGAAAATAGTGGTCACTATAATTGGTATCACAACATGGTATAACTAATTTGGCAATTAGAATATTAGAGCATTAGTGAAACCCCTTTTAATAAGACATTGTATATTTAAATATCCCTGAAAATTTGTTTTAGAAATATTCTAAACATAGGTATCCCATCAGATATTCCATTTTTGTTATTTGAAAAAAAATATATTATTTATTCTTGATTTACTGACTTATTTATTTTAAAAATATATATTTTAGAAAATGATTGGAAAATAGAGAAAGAAGTTCCAAAACCCATGTGAAATAAAATATGGAGATTATCCGAATGACACCCCCAATGCCTTGGGAGTTGAAATTCAAAACGTCATGGAAATTATGACCCATTTGTCTCAGGATATGAATAATAACCCAAACCATACGGAATGTGAAACTTCACCCAATAAATATAAAATTTCCATCGATTACTTTATGCGTCAACGAACATCGATTTTGTGTGAATATTACGATCTAAAAGTTTTAGAACAGTGGTTCAAATCAATGGAGAAGATGTATTATATGCTTCACTATTTCAAGAAGGAGAATGTGACTCATTCCATTTATCATTTAGAATGGAGATTCGGATCAATGGTTGATCTTGAATATGATCACCAATACAAAGGATAAAATAAAAGAGAAATAGTGGGAATAATTTAATAAAATAATTATTATTGAGTATTTTAATCAAAATATTCATTCAAATTTGGTGAGAGAATTCAGAGAGCAGACAAAAAATGAAGGTGAAATTTTCACCGCTTATAAATAAAACTAGATAGGGAATTCAAGTTATGCCTCTCATTTTGGGATAAAAACTGATAAAAAAGTAGGTGGAATTTTTAATTCTTTAAAACCACACCTTTTAAAGCCTCTAGATATTTCATACATTAGGAGTATTGAAGAAGTTTGTATTTGTATTCTCAATGTGGATATGCAGTTTATAGAATGGTATGATTTCTATAGAGATAAGTAATGATATATGGAGTTTCAAGTTGGATGATCTAATGAAAAATATGGAAAGATATATAAACCACTCACATATAAAAATGTGGGAACCAACATTATGGGAATTACCTCAAAAGGATGTTGAAATCCTATATGTGTGGGAAATAAAACCACCATGCTCATGAATGTCAAAGTGACATGAAAAATATGACCAATGTGATAGTGGATATAAGGGAACCTCTTAATTCACAACATATGGTTGTATGCATAAAATATATAGAGATAGAGAACTATTCAAGTTAGTGAATTAAACCTTGACTCCTTGAGGGTAATTAACATTAGTAGCCACCAATGCCAAAGGAGAAAGGAAAATATTATGCCATCACTACTGCTGAAGTGGAGTAATAATATAAAGTCACAAAAGGTATATTTATTATTCACTCAAGAATGGAAAAATTCTTAATTGTTTATATATATACACATTCTTTTTATCCTGCATGTTTTATAGAACTATTGAATCAAAATCCTAATACATTCATGTAGAGATATCCATAAAAACACCTAATGGTGAATTCATTTCAACCCAAGTGTTGGACCCTTATCCTATTGGCGTATGTGGGATGATTCTTCCTGTGAATCTTGTAATAATCCCCTTGGTGTAATTCAGTGCAATACTGGTAATGTATTGGATCTTATTATATAGAGTACACATCAAATTTCAGGAAATGGAAATATATTTCCATATTCTGGACCACCCTGTGATTCTCCACAAATTAAAGGAAGACCATGAATATCCTTTTTAAAATCCTTGAATAGTGTGGGTGTTGATTCCCTATGAATAAGTATACCTCACTCAAATTGTTGAGTAATAGGAAGGTATCACCATAGAGGAAAATCCATTTGTAAGGGAATAAAATGATGTAATACCTGAAGAGTTACCCAAACTTCCCCCTGATTGTGTGGTAGATTTCATAATAGAACTCATAACTAGAGATACTTTTATAACAAAATGATTCTATAGTATATACTTGATCGAACTGGAGGGTTTAAAGAATTATATTGACAATAATTTGGACAAAGGGTTCATATCCCCTAGTGCACCTCCTTAGGGTGTTCTAGTTCTCATTAAAATGAAAAGGATGGATCAATATAGTTTTGTATCAATTACCAAGAGATCAATACGATCACCATAAATACTAACTATCCTCTTCCCAGGATTGATGAATTGTTAGATCAACTATGAGGAGATCAATATTTCTCAAAGGTGTATATTCATTCTATATATAATCATCTAAAGATTACGAATAAATATATTTAGAAGATAGTTTTTTGTAAAAGTTATGCAAACTATGAGTTACTAGTGATTTCCTTAAGAATTTCTAATTTCCCTAGAATCTTCATGGATTTTATGGATAGATTCAATAGACACTGCCATTAAAAATTAGTTGTAGTGTTTATCAATGATATTATCAACTACAGAATGATCATGGTGGGATATGTAGAAAATCAAATAATTGTTCTAGAAAAATTAAGAAAGGAGAAATTATATACGATGTTCAGAAAGTGTGAATTTTTTATGCAACAAGTCACATTCTTGGGATATGTGATCACAGGTGAGAAAATTTATGTGGACCCTTCAAAACAAAATACAATTAACTAATGACCCAGAAACCACTAGTGTCATTGAAATCCACAATTTTATTTGATTTTAAGGGTATTGCCAACCTTGTTTGAGAATTTTATCATGATGGTAAATCCCTTTAACCATTCTAACAAGTAAATTGGTATAATATGTCTAGAAAGAAGAATGTGAGGAATGATTAAGAATATAAATTAGAGGCTAATATCCATACTTGTACTCACACTACCAATAAGTGGGCAAATATTTTTGATTTACAGTGATGCTTCAAATGAAAAAATGGGTTGTGTACTCATGAATAATGATAAAGAGATAGCTTTGACTTAATAAAAATAAAGATCCATGAGATGAATTACCCAACACATGATCTGGATCTTGCAGCTTTGTTTTCTGCCTTGAAAATATGGCGGCACAAACTCTATCATGAGATGTGTGGCATATATATTGATCATAAATGTCCAAAGTGTATATTCACATAGAAGTAACTGAACAAGAATAAAAAGGACATGGATAAACATAATCAAAGACTATGATTTCTCTATTCATTACTATCTGAGAAAAGTGAACATGGTTGTTGATGCTGTTAGGAAGAAAAAACATTATACTCTATTCGTGATGTAGTTTGAGAATGACCCCAAATCTATGGATATCAAAAGAATGGATTTGAAAATTATATTGACCAATAATACATAATACCTTTACTAATTGATCAAACAAAAATTTATCAAAGAAAGGAACAATGAGGCACACATGGATGATCTTGAACTACAAAATAATGTGAATGTGGTAAACGTAGGGAGGATAAAAGTGTTCTATATCTATGATGATGGTGTGATTAATTTTCTAATGAGGCTATGTGGGCCTTCAGAACATATGATAAAGAAGGATCAATTTTATAATGAACATATCTCACCTTTCTTCATCCATCCTAGAAGTATCAAGATGTACTTTGATACTTGAGAACACTTCTAGTGGGACAACATGAAGAAAGATATTTTGAATTATATCTCACAGTGTTTAGAATATCAGCATGTTAAAATATAAAGAGTAAAATCCAAAGGTATGATGAAACCATTTCCTATACCCACAAGGAAATGGGAAAATTTCACCATGGACATCATAATTTGTCTCCCAAATACATCCAATGGAAACAATGCGATATGGGTTGTGGTGGATCGACTCACCCTGACTTCTAATTTTATTACTATTCGGGAAGACTTATCACTTGAACAAATTGACATGATATATGTGAAGTAAGTGGTGATAATGCATGGGGTACCACTTTTGATCATATTTAATCATGATCCAAGGATCACATCTAAATTATAGAGAATTATTCCACATGCTTTTAGTTCTAAATTGAATTTTATCACACATTATCACCCTATACAGGTGGATAATCTAAAAGGACTATTTAGATACTCATAGACATGATAAGGTCCTACTCATTGTAATTCATTAGTTGATGGGATCCACATATCCTTATGGTTTAGTTCTCATACAAAAAATAACATCCACTCTAGTATTCAGATGGATCTATATGAATCCATATATAGAAAGTGATGTATAACTCCAACATGTTTGGATGAAGTTGTCGAACGAAAGATAATTGGAATTGATCTTATAAAAGAGATGATATATAAGTTTGGATACATAAAAAAATGTATGAAATATCATTAGATTCAGAAAAAGAGAATTGTTTTCAACCATTAAAGGATCTTGGATTTCAATGTTGGAGATAATTTCTTCCTTCAAATATCACCATGGAAGGGAGTGTTGCATTTTGGATAGAAAGGGAAGCTTATCCCAAGTTACATTATCACCTTTGTGATTGTTGATCACATAAGATAAGTGGAATATAATATTGAAATTCCACCATGTATGGCGCAAGATCAAGATTTTTTCCATGTATCACTTCTAAGGAAGTACATACATGAACCCTCACATGTACTAAATCCAATGGTGGTACAACTGAAAACTAATCTATCATATGAGGAACAACCGGTAAAGATCATAGACCAAAGATACAATGTCCTATAAAAAATATAATGACAACATTGTCAAAGTGTTGTGGAGAAATCATAAGTATAAAGAAGAGATATGGGAACCAGAGGAAGTAATGAAAGAGATGTAACCTCATCAGTTTTCACTGTAGTAGGAAAAATAAAATTTCAAGGGTAAAATTTGGAAAGGGGGGAAGAATGTAACGATATAAAGTATTATCAATGTAATTTCCCTTATTATATTTATGTTATATAGTTTAAAACACATATATAAAATAAAAATGAGAATACTTGCAATTTTTTTCCTAAATGAAGAATGAAATAAGTGTTATTTATAGAAATTAAGAAACCTATACCAATGGAATATTAACATGATCTTTAGAATAGTAATATGAACACTAAGAATAGTAACATATCCAATTGAATTGAAACCTTTCCTGTGAGTTTATAAATAAAATTTATGTATCTTATAAATGGAAATATGATATATTTATATCACGGTATAAGTAAATAATTGTTTTGAAAATAATAAATTAAGTTTTGGTATTTTTGTGAAACACTAATGATTATTTAGAATTTTATAACTACTATAATGATTTAAAAGAAAATTTATTTTCATAAAATAGATTCCTAAATAATTATTTTTCTATAATAATTAAAATATAATTTTATGAGGCCTTAAGTATTTTATCATAGTTTCCTAAAATCTATTATTATATTAAAATAAATATTTCTCATATAAATGATGATTTTAATTAAAAATAAAATTTCAAATATATCGAAAATTATTTTCATAAAATTAATTCTATCTTTGAATTCTACACATTGAGAAATGGTTAGGATGATTTTTTGGAATTTTTCTAAAATATTAGAATTCTAGGTGAATAGTAAAATAATATAATTTACAGTACTTAAGAAAAAAATGATTTTTTAGTCATAGATGACGTATAGATAATTTAAGAACCATAATATCCAAATATATTTAATTATTTAATACATTTAGTTATATGGATAAATACTATTGATTTTATTCATCAAAAATAATAAAATGATGAATATAATAATAAAAATACCTCTCTCCCCCAATAAATACCACCCTCACCACCTCTTATCCTCACCACTTATAAGACTTTAATCTTATATATATTCTGAATAATTACATACCAAATCATATCCCCCACAGCTAGAAGATTCTTCTCTCAACAAAATACCAAATCCAAGTGCACTAATGAAGTTGTCAAGGAGATAATATTCAAGTGGTAATATCCTCCTTATTTCTCTTTTAATTTATTTTTTTATTATCATTTTCTCACCCCCTATCCAAAATTGCATTATAATTAAATTATATTGTATATACAGTAATTTTATTTTTAATGGATTATAAATAATCAAACCTCTTATCCTATCTTTTTATTTTAAAAAATGAAAACAACATCTGTGATGTGTCAATTCCCGGCCTTCATGGACATAGAGTTTTCATTTTTCCATTAACACATTCAATACTGGTAATAAAGAAATTATTATGGTTAAATAAGATTTTAATATATATATTATAAGTTATATTATGTACTAGAACCAATGTATAAAAATAATATTAAATAAAATGTTACAAGTTCGCGATGGTTGTAAAAACTACCAAAATAAATTAGAACATTTTCATCAATGTTTTATCCAATGAATCATCCTTATAACATATTATAAAATGATATATAAGACCATTTAATCTTCTGTAAGATCATTAAAAACATATATTTCAATTATATATAATCATTATAATTTTACATGAACTTCCATAGTTGTATACAAGTTAAACGATCATGAAAACAAGAAAACAAACACTCTCAGAATAACGAAATTGAACACTATAACTCATCCAAGTGGCCATAAAAATCATAATAAAATTATAATAATAAAATAAAAGTTGAAGATTTTATTTATTTATTAATTAATGAATCTAATATTATTATACAAGATATTAAAATTGAATAAAGCATTCAGACATATGATAATTGGATTGTCGAACCTAACTCCCTTTCGTTGGGTTATTCCTTCAATATTCCAAATTTTAGTATGAATAATTCTTTAATGTTTTAGAATTATAATTTAATTTTCCTTAAATTTTATATTATGAGATAAAATTTTTTACAATATTATGTTATTAAAAATACAAATATTTTCTAAAATAACGTTTTTTTTCCAAAATACATTTTGACTTCTATAGAGTCGTTTCTTCTTCACTCACGAATAATGAATCTTATAAAAAATATGTTTTTCCATTTATATTTTGAACATAATGTTTATTCATGATTGATTAAATCCTTAAAAACCTATTCCATTACATGAGTTACTTCATGACTTCGACTAATATGCGTTATATGTGGCGCACATGATTATGTAAATGTTATGATGCGATGGGTGCACCAAGAATTATATAGTTCTCTAATAAATTTGGTAATGTGATGTATATAATGAGATAAAGTAAGATATTAATTAATATGATGATATATATGTTAACAATGAGGATGTTATTATTATTCACATTTTTTATGTGTGAACATGATGCTAGATTTGGTCACAACTGTGTGTCGAATTTGACCACTAATACATGATATTTCATTTTTATGAATTATCACATTCTACACTTTTGTCTAATTCATCATCTCATGATTATGAATATGTTACTATGATTATGTCATGATAATTGTGATTATTCACACCCATGTAATATTGATTCATGTTCATATCAATCCTCTTACTGGGATTTTAGCTCACTTCTTTATTAGATGTATATCTTTAGGTGGTCACTAGTACTTAAGAGAACAGAAGAGCCAAAAATAAGATATAAAAGAAGGAATTAAATAATTGTTATGTTTAATTTTTTAAAATTTATGTATCATTCTAATTTTACCAAGACCACAATCTTTTGGATCCTGGTTTTGTAATGTTATTATATTGATTGTCTTAAAAATTATATAACAGGAATGTAATAAAAATAAGGGTATCTATATATGGCATGAAATATCATGAATCTATTTATAATTATGATATTTTGAGTTTAATTTAATGTTATTTCTTCATGGGTATTGTGATTCAATGTTACCAAAGAGGTAAACATTTTATGTTACAATATCGTCATTTATTGGGATTGTCTATGTCTAAGTATCTAATATTGAAATCTGATGTTCTATATCTCAATAATTATGATGATGTTTCTTATACTATTTTTATAAGTTATATCATTACATAATGGTACCATTTTACCACTCTTTGGTACATAAAATTCTTAATAAAATGTTGATAATAAAATCTCACTTTATATCTCTCTTGAGTTAGAAATCCATTTTCTTCCAAAACCAGGTTTTCTAAAAACGTTTTTGAAGTTATTTTAAAATGTGTTTTTTCAATATGAAATGATATTTTCCTCAATAAATCTTTAAAATTTATTATGAAACTTAATCTATAAGTTTTCATGGTAATTTTCAAAAAAAAATTTTAAAAATATTTTTTGTTCTAAAAAATAATTTTCAAAGATGAAAGTATTTACACTCAAAAAATGTTCTAGATGTTTTTTAAAGATTCCTTGATAATTTTTAGATATTATTTTTAAAGAAATTTTTTTAAATAATATTTATTGTTTTGAACATTTATTTTCAAATAAAATAAATTTTCTCAATAAATATCCTAAGTAGAGTTTCAAAAATATTTTCTATCTTACATGACATTGATTGAGGTTACTTATGATTTACTGAGGATATGATAAATGGACACCATTGATATTATTTATATTAATAGTTTATGTTTATGATAAAAATTTATGTGTAAAATTTATTTTTATTCCATGAGTTATACTATGATAAAATTCTTATGAAACCCGCTTCCTTTTCCATGAGTTATACTTTGATAAAATAATGAAAATACTGTGAAACTAGGTTACATTTTGATGAAATGTTTATGAAACCAATTTTATTTCATTTGTTTTGATATGATGAATGTTTTATGATCTTTTGGAACATATATGTATTATTTTAATTATATTAAAGTGGTTACATTATAACCATGGATGGTGGTTACATTATAACCAAGATGGGTGGGACCTATATCACCCTCCAATGAACTAGGAAAATATTTATATCTCATGATATAAATATATTTAGAATGGGTAGTGAACTCGGATCAGTAAAACATTATTGGAATGTGGATTGAAATTGGTTCAGATTGACCGTACTTGAATGGGGAGTGAAATTGTTTTAGTAAGACAATATTTAGACAAGTATTGAACTCAGTTCACTAAGCCATGATTGAAATGGGGAGTGAACTTGGATATGTAATACATAAATAAAATGGGATGTGAATGCAGTTTAGTAGGATAGGGATGAGATGTGGAGTAAATTAAATACAGTAAAGGACTATTTCTCTATGATGGCATTTGAGTAAACCTAGACTACTATGATGTTATGTGTGAATATAAATACATGTTCACAATTTTATGTGTGAACATGTTTACATGTTCACAATGTTATGTGTTGACTAATATTTCATATCTATAATGTTATTCATAAACCTCATTGCATGCCGATAATTTTATATGAGGGCCTAATTTTATGATCTTAACTTAATGAGTAAAAATGATTCTATTTATACATGTTTCAAATGTTATAAGTTTATGTGCATACCATAAATCTATGTTTTATTCCAATGTTATGGACACATGGCTCATGTTCTTTGATTATACTATTATTTATGTCTTACTAACTACAAAACTTTTGGTTATGAATCATATTTATTATCTATGATAGGTTGGGTATAAACATTATAAGTTATGTGAATTATCACATACCCTTATTTTTATTTTTTTCTTTTATATAATCATAGAATTATATCTATTATGTGTACTCTTACTAAGTATCTTATCTCATGGATTCACATTTTTTATTTTCCCAGGATATGAAGGAAGGTTTTATTTATGTCCTATCTAGGAATACTACTAAATGGGAAGCTATTTTTAAAAAACACTAAATATATTTCACCAGGATGTAATATTGGGTTCCATGTATCCATTAATATCAAACTATTATAGTTTTCAGGTGTGTGTGTTTTTGTAAAGTAATTAATAATCATAAAAAAGATGTAATATCTAAGTGTGAATAGTATAGTTTTCTATAACTATTCTACTAATTCCTTCACTGTATGAGTTAGAAATGGTTTTCTCAAATAATCCATTACCAGATCCCCGTTGCTAATGGTATAATAAATATCAAAATCTATGGTCTGAATATACTACACCGATAATTTTTTTCTTAGGTTCAAATCCATAAGGGAGAAAATATACTTCATACTCTATTGTTTTGAATACATCACAAAAAAATCCCCTAAGAGATGGTGGAATTATTTTTTAAGATCATACATCAATACCTATAACTTGAGATAATAAATGAGATAGTTGTTATCATGAGGGAATAACTGTTGAGAGACATAAGATACTACTAGTCTCTATTGTATCAGAACAAAACCCAAACCCTTACTAGAGTAATCATTGTAGATATCTTAACCAAGACATAGATCTAGGATAATCAAGACTAGAGATAAATAAATCCCACTTTTAAATCCTGTAATGACATATGAAACTGATTTATCCAAAATAAACTTCACACCAATGTAGGTTAACTCTCTCAAAGGTAATGTAACAATGGAGAAGTCCTGAATTTTTTTCATATTAAATCACTGACCATAGGAAACTCAGGATCTCAAACACATTTCTAGGTTTCTCCAAAAACATTCTGCCCAAATCATCATGAGATACACTAAGAAAACTTTCTCAAAAAATAACATTGTTGAGAAATTTTAACTCTTTAATATAAACCTGACATTTGGATAACATCATTCACCGATGATGTTATTTCAATATTACAATAATTATATTAAAATGCTCATTATGATCCCTTACAATCTTGAATAAACAATATTATCATCCACAAAGACAACAATGAATGATTTAAAAAAGCAATGAAATATTTGATTATTCAAATCTATAAAGACATAAAGATAATTAGAAATTAAAAAAATATAACTAGATATGCATAATTTCCATTCCAACTCTGAAACACAATATTTGGAATATATTCCTCTTGGACCCTCAGCTAATGGTACCCTAATTTCAAACCATTATTTGAAAACCACTAATCTCCCTTAAACTGATAAAAAAGATCCTCAATCATAAGAAAGTATTATTTTTCAATACCATCACCTAGTTTTTTTAGGGTAATCAATAAAAATCCAAACAATCAAATCTTCCTACTTTAAAAATATAACAATATATACCCACTGTGAAACACTGGAATGAATAAATCCATTAGCATCAATATCCACAAGTTGAAAATTTAATTCATTCAATAAATAAAGTGAAAAATGGATTGAAGGTAAAGAATTGGAACTGTTACTTTAAACAAAGTATATAGTAAAATAGAGTTTCTTTATGGTTGGAAACCCCAATATATCATTCGGTAAAACATCATGATAATCTCTCACAAGCATAATAATAGGGGAACTATAACATAGATCAACAACATAAAGATACATATTTGACAACTGGAATGGGACCATACTAACATTAGGAGAAATGATATGTACTATCGTCGACCTAGGATTTTACTCACCTTGATATAAATGAGTGAGCCTATCATAAAAATGAAACTGCACCCCATGATTATAAAAATATTATGGGTTTTATACCTGATCATCCAATCCATTCTAATAATAATACCAAAGATGTAGATATTATAAACTAGAAAATCCTGTATTGTCTCATGGTTGTATATCCTTTCCCAATAATCAAGGAATCTAAAACCCTGCTATGAATTCATTCCCAATGGTGTGGAAGGATTCATCATTAATGGGATACGATTTTATTGAAATCCCAACACATTAATAAGCTTGGATGAGATAATGGAATGAGTTTCACTATTATAATACAAATCCATATCCATATATGATGCAATAAACACTGCACCTCTCAGAGTAGTTAGATATTCCTCTATCTCTTTTGGTCTATAATCTATTTTATAGACATGTATAGCATCATCCTGAACTTTATTCACAAATAAGAACCCCCTTGGAATGAGGCAACCTTTTTCTATGTTAGTTCTAAACTAAGATACCTTGGTAAATGTGGATCAAAATCTAATTTCCGATGATGCTCCCTCGTCAAAACACTAAAGATGAAAAGAATTACTTTTTGTGTGAGACACCCTAGGTTCTACCATACCATCAGGTTTGAGGTGAAACATTCTCCCACATTGGTAATAGAGAACATGAAGCTACCATGATATATGTCATTCAATGCTACGACAACCTCATCATTGGTAACCCTATATCCTGTTATCGCCAAAAAATCTAAATACATCCATCTATCCTAGTAACTTTAAAGAGGCCTGTATTCCTAACTATATTTGTATCATCAATAGATTCTATTTCCATATACTCAATAAAGGTAGGAAGACACATAATAATCATTATGGACTGAATATTAAAACTAATTCACATATCAAACATCCACTCATTAATATATTTATTATAAATAATCTCTATAGATAGGTTTACAGACATGGATAACTGGGTAGCATGCTCTATGACAAAATAATTTCCATGCTCCAAAGAAATAAAATCACATCCCTTTTCCACTCTTATTGTATCAAGATGAAAAATTGATTAATGGTAATTTAATGTAGTCAAAGTGAGATCTTGATGAATCTTGTATAGAACAATATATTTCAACTACTTCCTCCCCATCACATCAATTGTATTTGTGGTTAAACTGATCATGGATCCTTAAAGAATTTCCAGAAAGTGTAAAATCATATCAATCCTCACAATTAATTCATGAGATTAATGAGGCCCATTTTCATAATAATATATTGGTGGACACTGCTTAATGAATTCTATATCATGATCTACCCTCCGCCCTGCTTTGACATTTGTGACATGACCTATGGACTAAACAATTCTTACTATGGTTTCCACTAAAGTCAAGTTCAATGAAGGATTTTACTATAGGGATTACAACGCATCGTCCTCTCTATAATTAATAGATGGTATTATTAAAGGATATATTTTCCATAAAACAAATCATATAGAAAAATTAATTTTTTTTATTCCACTAACATAATAAAAATGTAGAAAAATAAATACAAAAGGCCATAACTAAAAAAAATAATTTTAGATAATACTAAACTTACCATGATAATTTGAGGCTTGTCATTAAAGTGACATGGACATGCCCACTACCACAACACCTCTTGAGTTCGAACAATCCAATATACATTCAATCAATGACCCCCATACATAATAGGGTGGTAAAAAAACACGATCATAGTCTTTAATGATAAACTAATTCTTTCATACCAATTTGTAACTAACAAGAAATGGTCAACAAATAAATTCACCCAAATTGGACCTCCATAAGGCCTGAAGCATATTACCAACCACTTTGGGATAGTGAAAAGTGCCATAGTTTCATAAAATGAAATGTGAAAGTTATTTTATCCCCATAAAAACATATGACTTGATGGAACAAAAACTGTGTTTTATAGAAAAAATCCAGATTACATCATTTTTCGAACAACGAAACTATAAATGAAACATCAAATTACAAGATAAAATGGTCTAAATGTTGAATTTGATAGATGAAAATCATGGGACCTAACGTAACCCATAATTACATCTCCTAATAAAAAAATTTCACTACTATCCCAACCGATTAGAAAACAAACATGATCTAAGAGATATATCCACTACATGATGCTCTTACCTTTAACTATATCCCACAAAACCATGGCTATAAACCCCCAATGGGAAAAGTAAGGTGTGCAATCCAAATACCAGTATGATACCATAAAGAATATATTTTATTTATATCCATGTTAATATATTAGTTATTGTTTAAAAATATTTATAAAACATTTCTTAAATAAATTATATTTCTAAATAAAAATCAACCTTTGGTTTTCCATTCAAAAGAAAATAATTTTTAAATATAAAAAAGTATATGACATAAAATTTATTCATGAGAAAAAATACGATGAAATAAACATGTTTTACGAATTATAATTTGTATTTTGTTAGAAAAATGGGAATATAAAATTAACAAAAATGTAATGTAACCTCAAATTAACAAAGAAACAAAAAATATCTCAATGTTATATAAAACATAAATAAACAAGACCACTAATTAGAATAAGTTGATCCTAAATTTGGGAAATCCCAGTTCCCAAAAAATCCCACCTAAAATAAATCCATTGAATTATGAGAATATCCCCAATAGATAGATAACTCCATTAGGGAACACAATTGTCTTGGTTTACCCTATTCCCCATGGTATTCTTTATGTGATATTACATTGTCATTATATTCAAGAAACCAATTCAATTATTATAAAATGATCTATAAGGTAAATTTATCTAATTTAATTATCACATTTTCACAAATAATTTCATATGAAGATAACATACAACATTCATACATGAAAAATCGTTCTCTTTTAAAATCATATTTTAAGAATTTTATCAAACATATTAGGTGCATAAAAATGATTTTCAATAAATGCTATTTTAGAAAAAATTCCAACATCCCTTCATGATCAATTCAAATATCATGGATTTAAAATCATAAATATAATACATCAAAACAAAATTAATTCCATAAGAACAAAATGCATTTTATTGGATAAACCATATGATTGAGACCCTTACCTCAAGCGTGATAAAACCTCACTACCTTCTAAAGCGATGATGGTAAATTATGTGATCCCATCCTAATGATAATAGATCCTGAATGAACATTGAAATTCCCCATCAAGACCACTATATTCAATAATAATACCCTATTAGGTTTCTGTTGGGTTAATAGGAAGTGAGATCAAGAGTAGATCTAGGTAAATGTGTGGAGATCGAGATAAAAACATAAAATTCATTGATGAAATTAACCCAAATGATCAAGGAAAGAAATTAATCAAATAATGAATTATATAAGGATTAATGTAGGGGATGATTCATGATAATCAGTATTTAAGAATATATTAGAGTTAAAAACGACCAAGAGTGTTGGTGTACTTTTCTATTTTAATAGTTTTGGATATGGTTTTATGGTTATGCCACATAGTTTAATAAACTGTGTGAAAACGATGTGGTGGACACTATAATTTGAGAAAATGCGTCACACTATATTTTGGGAATAGATATATGGTTTAAAACACCATTATGAAGTCATAAAATAGCCTCTAGACCAATCCAATATGCCTTCATGGTTTTTATTTAGACTCTTTAAGTTTGCGTATCTCTTCTTAATCCATGAAAAATACTATTGGAAACCATATAGGCACATCACATGGTTACCATATGGTTACCACTAACTATTAAAAAAATCATTTCACCAGGCCTATTTTCTCCAAACCTCCAAATTTACAATTCCCACCTCTATAAATTCACTAGAAAATCATAATTGACAAAGTAGGAAAGAAATTAAACATACATATTTCTAAATTACATCACAATCCATTTCATGAATTGAGTTTGGATTCAAATTCCGAGACATAGTGATAATTAATATGGTTTCATTAATATGGTTTGAGATCTAAGAGGTTTTTTCTGTATTAGAGTGAGTCTTGAAATATTTGTGTTAAAATAAAAATATTTAGGATAGTTTTACTCTCGTGGATGGTTTTTGGTTCATAATTTTGGGGAAACCATGCATCACCCGAAGGCTTAAAGTGTTTAAATTTTTCTTTTTTTCATTAATAGTTTAGTTTCAAGGATTATTAATTATTAATGGTTAAACATGTGGGATATCAGGGAAAACTAAATTGTGGGTGGCTTGGACCCAGGGCTTGGTGCATGGTTGGCACATGAACAATGAACAATTTCAAAAAAAACTATGTAATATATCATTGATTTAGATAGTTTAGTTCTACATGGTTATCACCTTGATTCCTAAAGAAAGAAGGAAAATACTTCAAGTGATGTTTTCCTAGATAGATTCATCTCAAGGTCTGATGCATTGTTTGGAAAATCATGCTAGAAAATTGTGTGGTATATCAGAATTCATTTAATATGGGTAAATGAAATAAGACCCATCAGGATTCTAATGGAAAACATACTTTTCCACCCTCATTATCTTCTTTATAGACCATGGGATCCCCCCTTCATTTACATGAATTCACTTTGATCAAGGGTGTATTTTTTGATTATTTCATATCTTTTTATAGTGATATTCCTCCATCTAATTCCACTTTACCTAACCTTTTCTCTCTCCCTGATATGTTGGAACTTGATTTTGGGTTTATGAAGATTTATACCAGAATATAAGAAAAATATAATCTTTTCTTCAATGTTTTGTGTGTGGATTATAGCAGAATACATATGAGGACATATTTAATTTTCCATCAAACATTTTTCTCAAGGTATGTCATTGAATAAATTTATTTAGTGGTATTAATGAAATTAAAATAAAATTAATTATTAAATTAGTGATACTTGTTAGGTATTTTAACAAGATCAGTGTAAAGGATGTTTTGGGAGAGGGTCACACCCCCTTTCTTGAGTTTATGAGAAGTTATGGACACCCGAAGAGATTTTTAGATTTTTAGATATTTATATTAAAATTTTAAATTTATTTTAAATTTATAAATTGTTTTTAAATAAATTATTATGAATTATTTTATTGATTATTTGGTATTTTGGGAATGGGATGGGATACTCTGTTGATGTTGGGGAATCGATGAGCCTAATTAGTGATGGAAATGATGTAAATTATGGTATATTAGTTTAATTGAGGCTATTATAGTTGACCTTACTAAGTATGTTACTCATTAATTGATTTTATATTTGTTTGTGGGAATTATATTACCTACCCATATATTCTCATGACCTATGTGACATGTGCCTGTAATGTGGGGATTTGATTGTGTCAATCAAATAGTAAACAAAGACCATATATCTAAAAAAATGGTTTGATTATATAAATTAGGTTGTAAAACACTAGCATACGTCCTTATAGATAAATTAGAGGACAATATTGGATTTAAAATGTGAAATTACTCCATTTTTAAATTATGTTTTGAAAATGGTAATTTCTTTAAATGGTAAATTCAATGTGGTTGTTATTAAAGGAGAAGATGGTTTTCAAATAATATAAAAATTTGAAATGATGTTTTTAAATAAGGTGTTTAATAGAATTTATTTAAGTCCTAGTACAGATGAAAATGAAGTGTTTTTATTCTCAACATATTTAGTTTTAATGATCACAAAAACTCTAAAAAATTTTAAAAAATTTCATTTATGTGATTGGATGTTAAACATGATGACATATTGTTAGAATATTGAATGAAACATGGGGGACACTTGGGGAATTGTTGATGGACATATCCAACTGTTGTAGTGATACTTCTGTATCCTTATAAATACATTTAAGTAAGTAGAGGATACACTTGTTGAAGATCAATGTAGTAGGAAATACAAACCATATAATACAATTCCACCATCCAACTGGTAGAATAGATAGTGGCATCCCCATAAAATAGAGGTCCATATATACACTATATAACAGAACTATCCATTTTTTATAGTTTGAAAGTAGAACTCCATAAATAATATTATCACTACTCATCTATTAGGAGATCACCAACCATTTGGTGGGAGCTCATATTCCATCTGGTGAGGTCTATAGGGTTCTGAACAACATTAGGTATTCCACTTTCTAACTAGTGGAGGACACTGGGTAACTGGCGATGTTAGTACAATAGCTATATAGTTTCATTTAATGTTTGTTAAAATGATATAATTATAGTATCTAATTAATTAATTACACCCCATGAATTCTATGATGCTATTGTAGTTTTGGAGGCTATAAATAGACCTCCTAGAGGCCTTAGAAACATACCTTCTCAACTATTTTTTATGCTATGTGATAGTATTTGAAAATATCTCTCAAGTTATCTAATATTATAAAACACATCTTCTACAATATAGAGTTTTTTATTTTTGTAATATCATATCACTCTCATATTTTTTTTTCATTCTCTCATAATAGTTATTCATATTATTTTGAGAGAATTGAGACAGTACTAAATGATTATTTCTCTGATGAAATCCTCTCTTATTTATATTCATCATATTTTTGATACTAACTACCTTAATAATAAGTAATCATATTTTTCATAAATTATTTTTAAAAGGAAATGGTTTATTATCATTGAGGTTTCTATATATACTCGGTAAAAGCTAATGTTTTTTTTGTAATTACGGATTCTTGATATGTCCCAAAAATCAAGGGAGTTTTAGTATCTTGTCTACCGTTAATCGTAAGGGACAATAAAATTAAATCCCCATTTTATTAAGTTTGTAAATTTAGAGGATATTCTTTATATATTTATAAACATCCTTACCAAATTGCATGACTCATTAACTCTTCACATTTTTATTTATTAATCACATTTTTTATTTTGTTAATCAATTATATAATCCTTCATTATAATTAATCATTTATTTTATGAATCTATATTTATTTTATTATTTGTCTTTTATAATATAATATTATTATATCATTTGTCTTTCAACTTTTATTTATTTATCTCTTCAAAAGGGTTTAATTATAATTAGAATTTTAAAAAGAGGGTTTTAGTCTTTAATACATTAGTTTTTCCATTGTTTTTTAAATGGAAATTCACCCCAATTTCCATTTTACTGTACTCCATTCAAAATTTGGTATCATATGAGTCAAGAATTTCTTAATCGATTTGTTTTAAAATTATTTTAAAGATTATTTTGTTTTGTAAATCATTAACTGATGTTTTAAGAAAAATTCCTATTCTAAATGGATTTTCCAAACACCTAAGGTGCTCCCAAACGAAATTATCTTGGTAATTATCCATTTTTTTATGGAAATAATTTTGGTTATTGAAGAAATTACATGTAATAATTTGTTATATCTATTGGTTATCACATATATAAAATTATTATGAATGATTATAATCCCACCGATGAAAAAAGATAAATCTACCCTTGATTAAAGTTATAATGTTATATTAGATAGTAAATCGATGATTAAGTTTCATATTGGAATAGAAAAAATTTAATTTAATCAAATATATATATGAAAATGTATCATGGAATTTTAAATCTCTTAGAAGTAACTCATGAAAAAAATTTAAGAAGTCAGATATACCAAATTAGATATGTTTAGAAATGACTTTGACAATTTCTATAGGATACCTATCAAATATAATAGTGAGAACAATACTAAGTTCGTTGATATCTATAATGTTTTACTGGATCTTGGTTATCTTCTTTCTATAGATAATTAATTTGTAAAATTATTTGTGTTTCACTTGGGAATTAAGCACCAAAATTAACAATGATCCGTGAAGTTCAAGTGATAAAGAACATGGTGGTTTATGAGTTCATTGGTTCTCTCATAATATATATGATAACTATGAAAATATAAGATAGAAAAGAGGATAAATATTTATAAGAAACTAGAATCTAAATACCATTTAATATAATCAATGGAGACACTTCTTAAAGAGAAATAAATATTATATATATTTCCATAAGTGTGAAAAATTACTTAAAAAATAAAATATTTACCCAACACAACAAAAATAAAAATAATGAAATGTGATTCACAAAAATCATTTGAATAAATAAGGGAAATATCAATTCATATTGAAACTCAAATTATTATAATAAATAAAGTAATAACATTCTAAAAATTTCAACTTAGAGTGCTAATGAGGAAACACATTCAACATTGGAATCATGTGATGAATTTATTAAGTGGATCAAGCTCAAAATCTAAGAAAAGGGTCTAGTGACAAAAACATAAGAAGAAACATAGTATATGGATAAAATGTTCTCAAAGAACATGTGTGGTGATCATTTTGAGTTAAATATTATTGAATGTTTTGATAGAAAATACATTTCATTTAGAGATGAATATAAAAGTAATCTTATTTTTAAAGGTACAATTAGATTATACATCTATAGTTTAATTAAATATGTTTTTTAATGTATTAAAGAATAATTTATGAAGTATAATTCAATTAGTTGATAATGGTTTGAAAATTAATTTTATATTTTTTAAACGTTTTGAATTCTATTGTAATGATTTTATTTAACACATATTCTTTTCAAAATGTTTATATTATAGATTAAAAATATCAAGAAAATCAAAATTTAAAGTGTTTATGTGCACATGATAATTATTATTAACCTTTATATTAACACCTAGTCCATTGTGATATTCTATATCTTGTAAATCTCAACCCATAACCAACTATTATGAGATTTACTAAAAGATATTTTCAATGAAATTTTATTTTTCATAAATTACTAACATGGAATGTAAAACAAATTTATTTCAAATATAAAAATGTTTCTTTATCTTATAAATCCATAAAACCGATTCACCTTGAACGTTTTCAACCAACTATAGTTGGTAGTATTGGATTTAAATATTACACATTTTTAATTATTTATGACTATACTAGATTTATAAGTGTTTGTTGTCAGAGACTGATTGTATTAAGAATCAAGTGGGGGGTGAAATGAGTTATTTTATTTTTTCTTCAAGTAGAAAAGAAACCCAATTTGGTCTTTGACTAACATATATTATTCACTTTAATAACGTTTGCAGTGGAAATAAAATCATAAATAAGATAAACTGACTCAGATTTTAATAGTGGTTCTGGGAATAGAAGTCCCCTAGTCCACTATAATGCCACTCTTCTCTACGAGAGTAATGATTTTTACTAAACCAATAATTTTAATGGGTACTAACAGTCCCTTTTTCAGGGACTGCATAATTGAGTTCAATTAGTCAACACATGTTACAGTCACAAGATATTTTAAACAGGATACAGAAAGGCTTTACAAATAAATGATATCCAAGGTTCAATTATCGGGAACCTATAAAAAATATAATAAACTGAGAGTTTACAAAGTTAACATCAAAAATATATTATAAAAACACAAGATATAAAATATCTACAAGATAGATTTCTGAACAATAAATAGCTTAAGAATAGTATTTTTAAATCATCAAGATTAATCAATAATCATTGATGATTAAATAAGACTTCTTTTCCCATATTTTATTAGACAAATACTTCATCATTTTAGAGATCTTTGAGATCAAGTTCTTGGTTTTTTCCTTTATACCTAACATTCAATACAAAATTTCATGATCATATTTTAAAAATATTGTACTAATTATTATTTTAATACAAGGAACACAATCTATAGAAATAGGTGTCATTGTCACACACATTTTCCTTGAAATACCACTAAAATATTTAGGACAAATAAAATATCATTGTCCTTGTCTTCAGTCTCATTACGTAGCTCTTATTGAAATTTATTTTTCCTTAAAGAGGTAATAGATAATTTAAAGATTGTATAACAAAATTAAAATCTATCATAAGTGTTTCAATAATAATAATTACTACCTTCTAGGATGATGTAACTGATTTGCAGAATTGAATCCATGTAGATGATTTTGCTTCACATAGCCAAAATGAATCACGTAGGGTTTCTAAACACAAAGATGAAATTGAAATATCCGATTGAAATGAAATATATAATTTCATCCCATAGGGTATTCTTGTAACCAAATACTCCCCTATTTTTTTACATAGCCTAAATATCACATAGGTGATTACACATGCATGTGATCTTATCGACATAGGCAATTTCCATATAGACAATTATACGATGTAGTTGATTTACATAGGTGGTTTACATACCTAATTTATCGACGTATACATTTTTACCATGTATCCAAAAACATAACATATCCAATTTTGTAGACTTAAGAATATTTTAGATAACATTTTCCAAAATGAAAACTTAATAAAATTAACCATAGAATACATAAGAATAAGATTAAACCTGAAGGAGATAAAGAGAGAACGAAATCATAAACAAAGTAAGAAGAGTATTTGATATCATGAAAACCTATCATACATGGAAAACTATGGATAAACATTAGATGTACAATAATTTACTCTATTTTTATGATCACAAAACCCATTAAATATTCTAGAATATATCAAACTTGAAATTGTAAAATGGATTAAAAATGAAATTAAATGTATAAAATATATTGTTTAAAATATAGTGTTTCACCACTTTAGTAAGTTACTTTTCACCTTTTTTTAAGGTATAAACTTCTCCCCTTTTATTATAAGTTTAAAAGGTAGAACTATTCTATAACTTTTTTTTCCATAAAAAAGGAATAATAATGAGAGGTAAAACACATTTTAATGTAACACTTTCGAGTTATGAACGATTTAAAATTAAAAAAATATTGAATATGGAATTATGAAATGAATAATTTTTTTTAAAATAAAATAAAGATATAATATAAAATGGAAGAAAACACTACGAAATATATTAAAAAAGAAATAATGAAGTATTTTATTAATTACTTTTATATAAAAATAAGTATCCACTCAACAAAATACAATATATACGTCAGAAAAATCATTTTTTTATAATGGTTTCAAAATATTATTTTAATTTGGGTGAATGTGTTTTTAAGGTTGGAGAAGTTCTAGAGGTGGATGGGGTTGGACTTGAGGGAAATGAAGGATCATAAAAACCTTATATTCTATTCTTGGTTTTCCGAGAACTACTAGCATGATCAAAACTAAGAGATGTTATTCTTCTCATTTGAAACAGGTCTTTATCACACATGTTGATCCTTCGAATAACATTAATCATGGATAATTCATGAATAAAAATTGATTGTTGTTTATAAAATTAAGCTACTAATTCTATACCAATTATGATAAATTTATTAACATGTTTCACTTTCTAAAAAGAGAAACTTATAGACTAACTAACGACAAGGGGTGAATCAGAGGGGGGATTTCTGTATCCTATATAGTAAAATAATATCAATAAGAATGTTCTTCATCATTAGATTGATAGAAATATACACATGAATTATTATACATTTCACTGACTAAACCTTTCTATACATGGTATTCGCATTCTCTATCAAACATTGAAAATCTTTTTTAACCTCCTTGAGAGAAGATTTAAAAACATTTTCACTAACTGTAGGCTGGGGATCGACATGAACAAAAAATATAGGAGGATTTTCAACATTGGAATCTCATCCTAAAATTTTAAATGATACTTCTAAATATTCCTTTGATTTTGAACTTATATCTGTTGCATTATACAAATCCATATCTTTGGAAAATATTTCATTCTTATATTTTAAGAAATATTACTTTTTTTATCAATTTATTTATTAAAGAATGAAATTATGTCTCTTTATTTCTTTAAAAAAGTCAAATTTTCTTCTACAATATTTCCAAGATGTTTCTAAAGATGAAAAACATAGCCACTCATTCATATATCTAACCCAAAAATAATCATCTTAATAGATTCCTAGGTTTTTTGAAATTTACCCAAAAGATCATTTTTCATATCATCCAATAGTATTATAGAAATCATATTAGTTTAGGGAAATATAATCAAAGATAAAACATAATAGAAGTATTACAATATCTAACTAACTCTGTTTTGGAATCCTCTAAGAATTGGAAAAATTGAGGTAGTAGTAGTAGAGGGGAAGGATTTTTTTTATAAATCCAAAATAAAAAAACATAGTAATTTTCTAAATATGTAGTGTCTCTTTCACTTCATCTCATAATTCATTGATCTAATCAATAAATTCTTTAGATAAACCTTATTGCATTAATGTAAGATTTCGAAAAATATCCCATTGAGATAGAAACAAAGTACCAATCTCACTAAACTCGTCCTGTGTAGGGAAAACACATTTCAAACTACTTACTAAGGATTTCATTTCCACAATTTCCATAGAACATATATTAAAACTAGATTGTTGTACAAGTGGATCTGTCTGAATACTACTAATCATCACATTTTAGGTAAACACCACTCTAACCAACCTGTTAATTTTTGACTTGGAGATAGATGAATCTTTAAATTCCCTAATAAAATATTTTCATTAAAACAGGTCCACTATTAAATTAGAACTGTGTACTTTCATATTTTTAGGATCTATCATTACATCCTTTGAAAATACTTCCTATTCAAACATTTACAAAAAAATTTAATTCCGAAGGAACTACTCCATGAGTATTTTAGGGTGAATATGGAACTCATGTTGTATGGTAATGTTTTTCAGAATTTATAACCATATAAACATCATATTTTTTTAGAAGATGATCCAGGAATAATAATATCATCTTCTTCACAGACTTATATTAATTTTGGTCTTCTCTAAAATTAAAAATACACAAGCCCAATATTAGCTGGACTATCTTCAAGAAAATAAATATTTGTCTCAAAAAATGTATTCACATAATTGTATTCCTCAATAAATGCATAAACATCCCATGTAGATTTATTATTAATAGCTATATCCTCTTTTATGTGGGTAGGTTCAACAAAAAAAAGGAGGTATAACTTTAAATGAAAACTCAGTTCATATAGGTGTTGTCTCTTATACTACCATAGAAAACACCATCTCAGTAGGTGTTGTATCCATGGGTTTTAGGGTCTATGTTGAATCCTCCTAATACACACTTTCATGACCAACTGCCTTCAAATAATTCAATATAGAATCTTAGTAATATCCAATATTTTTCAAGATAACTGATTATAAGGTATTAAGTTTATAATATTTCACCACATTACCTTCATTTAAATATAATTATTTTGTCCTAAAAAATAATGAAATTAATCTTCCATAAAGTTAATATTTTAGTTTTCATTTTAATTCATATTAATAATTCAAGAACCTATTATGTATCTTGGAAATATCAACATAAAATTATTGATCAAAACATACATCAAAAACTTATCTTGAGAAATATATTTCTCCATATCTACTTATCATTGTTCTATACTGTTTCCTCTAGAAATGGGGATGACCTTGTTTGTTTAAGGTTCAAACATTCTAATCGGTTTCTAATAGGTTTATTCATAGAACAAGAAACATCCAATGATTCTATATACATTTGGACCTACTTTCCAAAGTTATGTTCTCATTAGTTGTGGACCGATGAGGCTTACGAATTTTCATTGGTCGAGAGGATGGGATGTCGGACTCATCACACCTTTTTGAGGGGAATTATTGTCTACTCCGAGAATCTCTTTATAGATTTAAGTTATGTTCATGAATCTTTATTTCACTACCATGTATGAAAATGATATTTCCTTAATATCTGACAATCAAAGATTAATATGTATGAGATTTATAGAATCTTTTATTTTTATTTTAGGTTCTTCATCGATCGAGATACATCTGTATTTGTTATAGATTCTTAGTCAATGGTATCCTTGAACACATTTTATAAATATCTCTTGGTTATTATGATAACCATACTAGTTTTAAATCCACTCAGCAGGGCACTTTAAGTTTATTGTCGTTTAAAAGGACATCGGGTATTTCAGAGTTGGGATCGTACCCACAGATGGGCTACCTACGTATCCTTGTCAGAAAAGGAATCATAACCCAAGTAGTTCGAGAAATAAGATATAGTTTAACGTCATATGGGATGGATAAGAATTAATGGGTGATGGGCTTGAACCTCAGAAAGGCTTCCTACATACTCCACTTTTATGGTAGAGATCAAAGTCCACGTAGTTCAGTTGGGAATTTCGGGGCTTACATATGATTAACGGCCCAAAGAGATGTGTTGTGGTTACTTTTACACTCAAAGCTCACATGACTCATGATCTGTGTGAGAAACAAGAGGTATCAGTAAACCTGACAATTTGTACCATGGAAGATGTGATCACAAGGAATGATATGGGGATTATGTATGAATTATTTCCCAAAAAGAAAAAGACAAGGACTTACTTTATAGAAGAAGCCTGGGAACGTGATCCATAATGGTATATGTGCTTTATGGAGATTTGGATGATCTAACCTGGGGCTTATTTATGAGAAAGAGGCCCAGGTTGAAGGGACTTGAGAACTGGGGCTTACTCTTGAGAAGGAGGACCAGGTTAAAGAAATTTTGAATTTAGGGATTACTCATAAGGTGGATGCCAAGGTTAGGAAATTATGACTGGGTCTTATTCCTGAAAAGGAGGCTTATGTTAGGGAATTATGATTGGGACTTACTCCATAGAAGGAGGCCTAAAATTAAGGGAAATTTAAGACTGGGGCTTACTCCAGAAAAGGATGCCCATATTTGGGAACATGGGGTTTACTCATGAGGAGGATGCCCATGAATAGGGGACTTGGGGCTTACCCTTGAGAAGGATGACCATGAATATGGGACATAGGGCTTACTCCTAAAGGGGATGCCCATGAATAGTTTTCTCATCCTATAGGATGAGGTTGAATGAATGAAATATCTAACCGTAGTGACATAAAGATATGTAAATCACTAGGTTTTGAGCGATGTTCAATATAATTCCTTTCAGATAAGGAAGCCGACCAAGGAATCATTCCATAAAGGGCTTTGAGGAGGATTCTGAAGGCTAAATCTTGAATATGAGAGGTGTATGTGAAGAAAAGAGGTGAATGGACATGAGGGGCACCCAAAAGATGGTTGACACACATGTCCTGTTTGGGTGAACATGTCTTGGTCGCATAGGTATACCTGTGCAATAAGGGTATACTTGCGTGATGGTAAACCGATAGGGTAAAACTTGGGTGAAGCTTGGCTCAAGCCCTTAGGGTTATCCCTAAATACTTTTAAATGAGTGGAACACAAGTTCTATTTAAGGGATAAGGCGGCGCGCAAGTGTCTTCAATTCCCTAAAGGGTTAGACTCTTAGGCACACAGGTGTTGATGAATTTCAACACTTAGGCCTTGTTCCCTCTCTTAAGAACATCCATTCTAAGTAACAAATTACCTTAGAAGAGTTTGGAATGCATTGAGAAGAGACTAGGGTGCAGGGAGCTCAAATCTGAGTTTCTGGATTTTTCTTCCTCGAAATGGTGGGCCCACAAGGGGTATTTATAGGCCTTTGAAGACCTTGAGTGAAAACTAACTTACGGCGTGAAAGTCACCGGCACGACCAATATGAGGCTCATAAGTATACTTGTGCGGACATGAAAAACTTGCACGACCCAAGTGTAATAAAATCTGTGTTCATGCCTTTGTCAATTTTTGCAGTTTCTTCAAAGGATGAATCACTTTGTGTTAAGTCATTCCCCTTTTTCAGTTGTTAGTTTCTGTGACAGAAAGGAGCGTCAACAAAAGTCCCCCCTTAGAGTTGGATCTGAAAGGAATGAGGATGTGACTTTGAGGTAAAGAAGAAGACCAATGAAGGGTGGTGTGAATGTTTTGAGCATGCAAATATCGGTGCACAGATGGAGTCATGTAGGTGAGAGGCGCATAGGATTCGGCACGTAGGGGTGTGTCCTGGCCTATAAATATATGCCTCATTCTCATGCAAAGCACCTAGATTTCAAACTTTCAAGCTCTCGCCGCACTAGTTGCCTTCGTCGTGTAGGTTACTTGTTTTCCGCTAGTTCTTTGTGCCACGGTTCTGTAGAGGTATTTCGAATTCCGCGGTGATACCTGCACACCCAAACCTTGCGCGACACAACTATAATTAAATGCCAAAAAAGGACTTGCGCGCCTTAATTCCATAGAAATTTTTTCACTTCTCTTCAAAAAATTTATGAAAATTCAACTCACTTAAGAGTTAATTATTTGACCATTGTGCAGATTCAATGGCTCCTAGAAGAATCGGAACTACTGATGAACTAGCGAGCAAGTGGATTGATGATATGATGAACATTGTAGGCCATGATTACTATGTTATCTGTGACAGAACTTTTTCAGATGTGGCCAAATAAATTAAGAAGTATCATTGCGACTTTCCATAGAGCATCTACATTCCTCTGTATGGGTATGGTCATCTGCAAGACGTCAACATTCCAGAGGTAGAGACCTATCTCCCAAATTCTTGGTTTCATAATTACAACAACTTTGCTTCAGTAAATATCTCATGTGGAGGAGCATTTATAAATATCGAAACAGTGGAGAAGGCCTATAAGATGAATCATAGCCCATGTGCGCCAGATATAAAACCTCGTAAGCCCGAGCTGCAATCACATTTTTATCCTTCAATCTTCTGAAATTCTCAGATGGCTCAATCCATAGGAAGGTATGAATCCAACATGGTTGTGGGCATACTGGGTGCGACAAACCTATGTAGAGTTTGTTGGGGATTTGAAAGGAGTTGTGATATATGAAGCTGTCTGGGCTGGGAAGACATATATCTATAAGAATGATAAGTTTGTGCCAGAGCTAATCAGCTACTGGATCCCAGAAACCAATTAATTCCATCTGAATCATGGATAAGTAGTCATCAGTTTGTGGGATGTCTACAATATTTCAGGGGGTCCAATTCTGGGAGACTTGTATGATGAATTCAACCCCCCAAGGAGACTTGGAATGTTTATGAAAAAACACCAGCTTTGGATTGGGAGTTATTGAAAATCATCCACAAGATCAAGGGTTCAAAGACCTCCCTAACTCATTCTAGAAAGGATATTCATCTAGATGAGTGGATGAATATGTTTTTTATGAAGAAAGAGGAGAAGGAATCGAAGGAGAAGGGGCCCACCTATACTTGCCCTACTACCTGCCCCAGAACAGAGAAGAGGGGTGCTTTTGGCATGTTCTAGCCGACCCTGGAAGTAGGACAATTTGAGAAATGGGGATATGAAGTAAATCAGAGAATCCCAAAAAAGAACCATCTGGCGGGCTTCTTAGCAATGTGGCTTAGTTTTTATTTTCTACCAGTCAGGGATTTGAAGAGAGGTGTCAGGCCAGGGACCTTCGTTGTGGCAGCCATGTTGGCTGAGAAGAAAATGGTTGGGTTGGCCACTCCCATTTTGGCGAAGATTCACATGAGCTTACTCCATGTCTTTATTGATAAGTCTCCTTTGAGATTAGTGGGACCATTCAAAGTTTTGTGGGGATGGATCACCACTCATTTCTGGACATATGCTGTACAGAATGGAGTACAGGTTCCTGGAAGCTCTTTCAGGCCATCATTGAAGGCATATTCTGGAATTTCTCCGTTAGCCCTTAACCCCTATGATAAGATGGTGAGGCTGAGCATGTTCAAGGAATTCAATTTCTTTCCTTATGGAAACCAGCCAACCAGGTGGTTTATTGATGATATTACCACTGATATGGAATTGAGGTCGTACATGCTGGCTTGCAGAGTTGGTGTACCGGCCACAAGGATTGACAGAGAGATTATATGTGAGGTCTATTCTCTATACATATTTGCACGCCAATTCAGGTGTCTTCAACATACCGTTATATCCCCTCCTGTGCATGTCAAGTCAGAGCAGCATCCAATGGTTGCCCAAAAACTATGGTTGCTGAAATCTATGGAAAAGACTGGGGGTGTGTTTGATCTACCAGTTCATAAAGCGGCGAGTAACTTGACTACATGGTATGCCGAGAACTGGATAACATCATACCCTGAAGGGGTGTTGAATTGTCCGGTTTATCAGGTGGGAAAAAATAAAAGAACTGTAGAGAAAGAAACCCCTCATAAGAAAGGTGATTCTTCCCCACCTCGAGCTGATTCACCAGGTTCCTCACCTAGGGCTGACTCGTCAGATTCACAAGATAGGGATGATGAGTCACAACATGGAGCAAAGCAGCTTCATGCCAGATATAATCCACTTGTCAGAATCAAAATAACAACTCCATCAAATCCTAGTGAGTTACTTCATTGGGAAAATTTAATCATCATTACATTATAGAGAGACAAGTCTTATTTTCTTATCCTTCATCTATAGTTGCAGGAGCTGGGAAGAAGATGAAGCCTAAGATTGTAGGACCCTCATCGCAACCTTCTAGTATACATGTTGAATATCTATGACCAGAGGCTATCCAGACATGGAGAAGTTTATATTGCGATGCTGAAACTACCTGGCTGGATCTATGTGAGGGGCTAAAAATCCCTCAAATAAGGAATCTTCGAGCTTCTACAGATATCATTTACAAGGATAACACTGATGAAGTGAGGGATTACATCCGAGAGCTGGAGATGCTCATATATTCCATCGACAACTCTATTCCTGTCACCAAGCGGGTGAAGTAAATGATAGATTGTGGTGCCACTGAGGGGACTAGTGGTTCTGGAGATGAGGAGTGGCTTGATTACGTGGCATTTGAATATGTAAGTTTATTTATTTATTTTCTTTTCAATTTAATTTCATTCAATTCATTTTTACTCAAAGAAATTACTTTCGTAATCCTACAACTTGCAAATAAAGGAACTGCCAAGGTTCATTCACCATTGTATAGCCCTAGTGGCACTTCCTTCGGGGATAATGAATCTCCTCGCGAGTTGGGAGAGATATCTCCAGGCTAGCAAGCCATACAGGAGGAGTTACACAAGGCTTTTCATTCTAGAATTCCTATATTTGGAGATGATGATATCAACACTCTTAGGAAGCCAAAGAAGAAAAGTCCTCGAAGGAGGAAGTCCACAGCATAACATTTCATCAGTATTGGTTTGTACTTCAGATAGTCATTAGTATTAACATAGGAAAATGTATCTCATACTTCTTGGGATTGAAGGGGCTTCTTCAATTTCTCCTTTGAGAGAAAGGACTGGCCATCCTTTTAGTAATACAGAGGGTGTTGTTGAACAATCACAAAATCAGGATAACTTGGCTTCTCCTGAAGAAGAGCCAGCATCTATTCCCAGTATCCCTCCTGCTTCTGTTGAAAAGAGAAAAGAGCCTGCTTCTGGTAAATTAACAATGCTTTATAAGATATTGAATGAAAACATCAACTGAATTCCATTCTGTGATACTTTCTGTTTAAACCCTACAACAGAACAATTAGAAGCCACTGCAACTGATGCTACAATTTTATCTGAAGACGTTGTCCTAGATCAGAGGTCGCAACATGATGGTTGCCAAGAAAATGTATCAAATTCTACCACTAGTGAGACTAACCAGGAAAGATAGGGAGGAGCCATCTCATGTTTCTGATCTACCGTTGGGTAAGAGGTAACAATATTTGTGTCAGGTTTCCAATCAACTTTTTTTATCCTTTGAAACTAACCAAAAACTTCCAATTGACTATTCAGGGCCGTCAATTTTAGTGGATAGATCTAGAGGTGAAGCCTCGTCCTCCTTCCCAAAGGGAATAGAGGTAACAAGGGTCAGGGTGAAGGAGTAGAATAAGGCACTTCTCTAAGTGCATTAATCCCAGATTATATTCCCCCTTGTGACAGTGATGCTGAGTCAGACCCGGAAGTAAAAAAGGCACTCCAATTATCATGATGCAAGGAATGGAATAACATTTGGAAGATCATATATGAAGTGCATCTTGAAGAGCTGTCATCGAAGATCCCGTGACTGTCATCCCTATTTGTCTTGTTTGGACTTGGGAGTTTTGGATATCAAGTGATCCATGACATAGTAAAACAAGTAATCTTAAGAAGGGACCAGGAGAAGAAGTACCATCAAGATCTGACCAGGGTTAGGCTGTCAGCCAATATCAATGAATATGAGGCTACGGTATCTTGATCTGAGGCTGAACATGCTGCCATGTTAAAGGAGCTGAAGCATAAGATTAAAGAGAAAGTCATCCAACAGATGCACCTTCAGCATCAGTTCGATGCTGTTACTGGGGAACTTGACCAGCTTAATAATTCATTGGATGGAGTTCAATCTAATGGTATGAAATCCATTACAGATTCCAATAAAGCACTCGATCAAGCTGAAAATAGTGAAGCAGGTCAAGTACATGAGCTTCAAGTGGCTTCTAATGAAGCACGGGATGCTGTAAATCAAATGATGATTTATGTTGACAACCTTTTGTAATTCTTGGAAAATAGAAGAGACACCAGTCTCTGGATGTCCTTCTAACTCTTGTGAATCAGTGAAAGACACTTTCATCTTCAATCATTTGTGCATGCCTTCTTTTGCTACCTGCTTTAATTTTTTTCCTAAGCTAATGGGCCTAGTAAGCATAGTTTGATTTTTACTAGGATTTTTATAAATAACCCTACAAACATTGAATCTTTTTAATTTCTCAATATTACCTAAATCATAGAAGGTATACGTTTAGTGAGATGGGACTTGACTTTTGTTCAAAGTTCCCTTGTCTTTTGTGGGAAGTTTAAAGTCATGCACATCAGACATAAAAAGGCTAATGTTTAAGGTCGAAATAGCTATAACCTAATGAATTAGAATTGACTCAATTATTTGATAATTTATCAGAAAACAAATTACCACACTCAATTATGTGGGAAAACATGTAAACTATGACTTATGAAATTTTGAATATGAGGAATGATATGAAAAAGGGGTAAAAGTCATTAGAAGTATTGTTTCTCAAGAATGAAGTCACAACTATTTAACAAACCCGTTAGGGGGTTGAATTATGTAGGGACACCTAAGGGAATTGGATGCATAGTCAAATAATAGCATCTTTTTGGGGATAGGTCTATTATGTAGACTACTTATGCAAGGCCGCCTAAGAGCACGTGCTTCATAGTTAGAAAAAAGAACACTCAAGAATTTACTTTTCTACTACTAAAAAGCCAGTGGATGTTTATGAAGATTCAAATTTTCTAAAGAACATAGTCTGTTGTATGGAAATATGTTCTTGAATATGGAGATAATATTTCAAATCAATATTATCAAAGAATTTGATGATTGTCACTCCTACGAAGGTCTGAACCAAACGTAGGGAATAAAAATATAAACCATAAACATCAATACTTTCAGATCATGAAAAAGAGTATGAGAAAAATATGTTAAGGATGGTTATTATTGAGGATTCCCACATATTGTCATTATGAAAAATAAGTACAAAAGCAGATTTACTCCCAAGAATGAAGTTACCACTATTTGACAAACCCGTCAGGGGGTTGAATTACGTAGGGCTGCCTAAGGGAATTGGCTACGTAGTAAAATAATAGCATCTTTTAGATGACAAGTCTGTTATGTAGACTGTTTATTCAAGGATGCCTAAGGGCACGTGATGCATAGTCGGAAAAAATAATTCTAGGGTATCATACATTTTGTGACCAGAAGCCGAGAAAGGGGTTACAAAGATCTGGAAGTATTTTAGGTTAGGAGTATGATACATTAAAATGGGAATTCTACAATGCATTTATAAGATACACAAAACAATAATAACCATAATAATGTTGTGTATGGGTCCTAAATTGCGGTGCTAGACTTCACTACATATCCCATAAGGATGGGAATCAAGCCATACATAGTTCTTGATATACAGTGTAACGTCATATGGGGCAAGAGTGTAGGAGATCTTAGTTTAGAGTCATAGATCTCAGTCCATTATAAGGAATACATATTGTGTGTTTTTTATAAACCTGATGTGAATGAAGACCATGGTTTTAATACCACATTCATGTTTTCACAAGGGAACTTTTCAGCCAAGGGATTGAAAGTGAAATTTGGGGTTAGGCCCAACGACTTGGGGATGGATTCGAGGGATGCTCGAACATTCCTATATATACCATAAGGATGGGAATCAAGCCACACGTTGTTTTTGAAATACCCTTTGTACGTATTTGGTTCATACAAGTGAAGGGTGAAAGGGGAATTTAGTGCAATGATGGTTTGTCCCATGATAAAAGGTTCAGGCATTGCCATGTATGCAAGTAGTCTTTTGAATATAACATGATCAGAGATCAATGTAAATAATGATTCCCTCTCAGGTGAGAGTGTAAAAGAATGTTGTAGTTTATTTTCATACAGGACAAAAAGTTTGAATAATTTAACGTCATATAGCAAGGACAATAGTAAACCAATGTATAAAATATTGGTTCTAGGGGAGGCATCATGAATCAACATTGTATGAGATGGAGGTGAACCGATGAAAAGAGATTGGTTTTGGGCTTGAACCTCATGAGGTTTCTGAAATACCCATCCTAGAAGGCAAGGATCAAAGTCCGCATAGTTAAATTAAAGAATGAATTGGTAATCATGTTGTTCTCGAGGACAACGACCAAAAAAATGGTGTTGGTACTTACAAAGTGTTAGCGGCCCAAAGAGGGTGTTATGGTTTATGTTTACTCTAAGATGACATTAGTCATACTTGGTGTGAGAAACAAGAGGTAGAAAAAACCTTAACGATGTATATTTTAATGTCATGTAGGACATATAAAGGGACTATGCAGTTTAAAATCTTACAGTGAGGACTATTGGTGCTGCACAATTTAGTGTCATGTAGCAGGGACAAAATATAGTTTAATGTCATGTATGAAAAATATAGGGACACAGTTTAACGTCATGTTGGAAAAATATAGGGACATAGTTTAATTCCATGTTGGACATAAGGGTACTATACAGTTTAGCATCCTGTAGTTTATACGATGAAGACAATACAGTTTAACGTCATATTGGAAGAAATGGGGACTGTGCAGTTTAATGTCATGCAGTAATGACAAAAGAGGACACAATTTAACATCATGTTGAACGTATTAGGGACTTTTTCACAGTTTAACTTCATGTTTGATGATGACATAGTTTAACATCATGTTGGATGATGGTGCAAATAGTTTAAGGTCATATGCATGGACCGATGATTATGCAGTTTAATGTCTTGCTAGAAGTAAGGGACTTCAGTACAGTTTAGCATCATGTAGTTAGGACGACGTAGTTTAACTTCATGTTGGATGAAGAAGGGACTTTGCAGTTTAATGTCATGCAATAAAGACTTAATAAGGGCAGTATAGTTTAACATCATATAGCATGGACGACACAGTTTAACCTCTTGTTAGATGTAAGTGCAAATAGTTTAAGTTCATATGCATGGACCATGAAATGTATTTGTATTATACAAAATACTTCTTCAGAAATCTAGCATTGGTTGGAGTAGTGATGAGTTCTCCATTCAATGAGATTAAAGAATAAGCTCCATTGGAGTAGACATTATGTATTGAATAAGGTCCTTCCCATTTTGGCTCCAACATGGGAGGTTTCTTTCCTAGTATCATTGGAGTTCTGAGAAGAAATACCAATTCTCCCTGAATGAATGAACAAATATGATCTTTTTTGTTGAAATCTTGTGCTATTCTATTCTGAAAGACATCCAAGTGGTGCAGGGTGCACAATATTTTCTCATCTAATCGTTCCAATTCATCCAATTGATTTTGAGATTATTCATCTATAGACGACTAATCACAAATGGATTCTTTAAGTGAGGGTAATTTATCCTCAATGGGCAAGACTGCTTCGATTCCATATACCAATGAATATGGATTTGACCGCTTTGCAGTACAGGTGATGGTCCGATAAGCCCATAAAGCATGGAAGAGTTTATCAGGCCATGTTTTCTTATCTTTATCCAGCATCTTCTGCAGTATGTTAGAAAGAGTCTTGTTGAAAGATTTTAGTTGTCCATTGGCCACTGCATGATACCGAGAGGAATGGTTGGATTTGATGTTGTATTCTTGATACAACTTCCTTACCTCGGATGAATAGATATTGGTGCCATTGTCCTTCAATATGGTATGAGGGACACCGAATATGGTAATGATGATAGACTTTATGAAGCTAACAATGATTTTATAACTGACTTCCTTTAGAGCTATTGCCTTCTTCCCATTTGGAAAAGAAGTTTGTAGTAGTAAGAATGAACTTAAACTGCTTGGATGTAGCTGAAGGATAAGGTCCTTCTACATTCATTCCCCATGTGGGAAATGGACATGAGTATTTAGATGTATGAAGAAACTCTAGGGGTTGATGAATTAAATTGGCTTGTTCTTGGAAAGATTGAGACTTAATTGTGAAATCAACACAATCTTGTATCATTGAAGTCCAAAAGTATCCAAGCCTTCGAATTTGATCAGATAGTCCATATCCGGACTGATGGGTACCACAGACTCCTGCATCCACTTCTTTCATGAAAACCATTGTCTCTTCATCATCAATGCATCTGAAGAGAATTCCATCAAAAACCCTTTTGTAGATATCTTTATTTAGGTGATCTGAGCTATCATAAAGAGTGAAATTGAATACACGTCACCAGATTTGTTCTTTCCTAGCTCTATCAGGTGGAAGTGTTCCATTTTAAAGGTATTCCTTGATAGGTGTCATCCATCCTGTAGTATGACCATATGGTTCAGAAATGGGACTATTTTCATTGATTTCCTCTATTCTGGTTTGAGCATAAGGTGAAATTGTATGAAAGTGGGAAATAATAATAATTGTATCATCCTAATTTGGATCTTCTAGAGCTGTAGCTATATTAGCCAGTGCATTAGCTTGGGAATTTTGTGATCACAGGACATAAGAAAATGTCGATTTTGAATGAAATTCTGACATTAATTCTCTGACATAATCATACAAATGGATTAAATCTTCTTTTCTGATGGAATAATCCCCATTGACTTGTTTTATTACCAGGTCTGAATCTCCTTTCACATTTAAGTGATTCAATTGTGCTTGGAGCGCCAACTCCAATCCTGCGATGAGAGCATGGTATTCTACTTCATTATTTGTACCGCCTCCCAACAATGAGAAAGAATAGGGTAACACTTCCTTTTCTGGAGAAATGAGCAGAATTCCTAACCCCAACATTGTTGAATTTATAATCTTCCATTTTCCTCCATGTTGTACTTCTGGAAGCACCATCAAAGTATATTTCACATGTTTGAAGACTATCTTGAATAAAGAAGACTTTCCCATCATGAAGTTCAATATATGAAGATGTATCTTCTACTGAAGGGTGTTCAACAAGGAAATCAGCTAGAGCTTGACCCTTTATTACCTTTTGAGACACATAATGGATATCAAATTTTTGAAAAATAACTGACCACCTTGCTAGACATCCTGTAAGCATTGGACGACTAAGGATGAATTTGAGTGGGTTATTGCGAGATACCAATTGGACCTCGTGATGTTACAGGTAGTGCCTCAGCTTTTTAAATACAAATATTAATTCTAGGCAGCACTTATCAATATTTGAATATCGGGTTTCTGCTTCAAGAATAGTCCAACTGATACAGTAGAGGCTGTTTTCATTCCCAACATCATTCTTCTGGGCAAGGAAGGCACCCAATGATCGCTATAAAGCTGTCACATAAATAATCAGTGGTCTTCCTTCAACGGGTAGCATTAATACTAGTGGACTCAAAAGATATTTCTTGATAATATTGAATTCCTCTTGAAATTCTTCAGTCCACGGGTAAGTGACTCTCTTCATCATCAATTTGGTTAAGGGTAAAATGTTTCCTACCAAATTGGAGATGAAAAGCCGAATACAGGTCAAGTGTCCTTGAAGTCCTCTCAATTATTTAAAATTCCAAGGAGGTGACATACCAAGGATTGAATTTTTTTTCTCATGATCAAATTCGATACCACAATGGCGTACAACAAAGCCATGAAATATTTCTTGAGGTTACCCCAAAAGCACATTTTAAGGGGTTCATCTTCAAATTATGTTACCAATGTTTGTGGAATATGACTTCCTAATCAGCCAAGTGATTATAAATTTGTTTGGATTTAACCACCAAATAATCCACATAACATTCAAAAAACATCCCTAAAAAGGGTTTGAAGATATGATGCATGGCACACTGATATGTTTCTCTTGCATTCTTCAGGCCAAAGGGCATTACCCGATAACAAAAAAATCCCTGAGGGGTTCTGAAAGCATTAGATTCTTCATCTTATGGAGCCATTCATATTTGATTATATCCAGAATATCCATCCATGATGGAAAGTGCTTCATAGCCAGCTGTTGTATCAATTACGATTTCTATAATAGGAACTGGAAAATCATCCTTAGGACAATTCCGATTAAGATCTCTGAGATCAATGCAAACTCTAATTTGTCCATTCTTCTTTTTCACTGGGAAAATATTAGCCAACCAATTGAGATATTGAACTTCTATGATGAAGTTAGATTTGATAAGCTTATCCACTTCAACTTCAATTTTGGAAGCATAGGTTTGGTGTGTTCTTCTTGCGTCTTGCTTAAATCCTTGATGTTCATTTGGAAAACCCAAATAATGAGTAGAAACATCAGGATCAAGCCTTAGAATCTCTGTATAGTTCCAAGAAAATATATCTCTATTTTGATTTAAAAATGAAACATACATCTCTTGATCTTCAAGAGTCATGGCCGCACTAATTAAAGTGGGGCATTGATCTTCTTTTGTACACAGATTTATTTATCTGAGTTCATACACGGTGGTAGAGATACCCTCCTCAAAAGCAGGAGGAGATTCCTGAGATCTTCCTCTTCTTCTTAAACATGTGTTACTTCTTATGTTTCTACTTTCATAGTAGGTGATGGAGAAAAATTTCCATGATCAGGAGAGATGTTAAAATTTGAACATCATGAAGAAGAGGCTTCTATTTATGACCCCATTGATGATGAAGGGTATTCCTTGCATAATAAAGAGGAGATGATGGATTGAGAATCGACATCATCATTCACCTCTGACATTGCAATAATTTCATCTGGACTAGTTGAAAAAGTATAGACTTGCTGGATTTCAGCGGATGAAATGAAGACATCTTCATTGGAGCTTTCATCATTGCTTGGTGAATCACCAATTTCTCTCATGCTGTCTAGCTTGATTGCCATAATTGACATTATGGAAGATTACATAAGAGTATTTGGATTCATGTCTATCCTGTCAATTTTACTGACATGCAACACATAATCGATACTCACATGTGTGGATGGGATTACTGGAATTTTTCCCAAACCATATGGAGCATTAACTTTGTTAACCTCCCTTGTTGTGGATTTCTCCTTACCAATCATGTGATTGAATTCTGCCTCAATGTATTGAGAATCACATGTTTTG
Source organism: Viscum album (assembly GCA_963277665.1). Lineage (NCBI taxonomy): Eukaryota > Viridiplantae > Streptophyta > Magnoliopsida > Santalales > Viscaceae > Viscum > Viscum album. The sequence goes on along the minus strand of OY728166.1, from coordinate 148,336,560 downwards.
AAGGGGTATTTATCACTATACAATTTCCTAATTGGACCTTCGAAACAATATTTGAGACATTGATGGTATGATGTAGGGATAACCACATGTTGATATAGCCAAGGTCTTCCAAGAAAAACATTGAATGTTTTATCATGATCAACAACCATGAAATATGAATTGGATACAAGGTCTCCAAACTGAGTTCTGAGTGTAATCTTTCCCAGTGGTTCTTGTTCATTTTTATCATATCCTTATAACATTAGAGTATAAGTAGATAAATAAGATTATGTGAGGCCTAATCAATGAAGTGTATGAATGAGGATGAGGTTGACTCCTGAACCATTATCAATGAAAGCTCTTCAGATGTCCACAAAATTGACCTCTCCAGATAAATACAGAGGTCTGATATGTACATGCATGACATAATCTTCCTCTTCATATATGAAAGATATCACTGCATGGAATTCAGCAGGATTATTCACTACATGATAGAATTCAGCCGCAACAATTTTAGTTTCGAACTCCTGAGGACTTGAAAAAACCTCAATGAGTGCCTCCCGAAGATCCTTGGATAGATTCAAGGCATCTAGAATTGATAACATGGCCGGTACTTAGGCCAAATGTTTCAATACATCATATTTTTGATCCAAAGGTCTGCTTTTTTCCAACAGGAACATGTGGTTTCACAAGTGCCTTGGAGGTTGATTCTTTAGAAGTAGATGCTTCTTATATTGGGTTAGGAGTTGAAAATACTCCTGGATTTTGAAGATTAGACCGAATAGGTCTATTTACTTGCTGAGAGGAAGAAGGCGGGACCTCTAACCAATCCTCTAGAATAACTGTACCAGGACTGAATCTGCCATTCATGGAAGAATTTTCTTGTTCTTGTTGAGCCCACTGAAGGTCTCTACCATGAGTTCCTACTGCATACAGAGTTCTTACAGGGGTAGATTTGGAATAGTGGTTTCTGAGATATCCATGTCTTCCTCTATATCTCAGACCACTGTAAATCCCTATATTTCCTTTGTTTGATACAGGGAACTCTGTCACATCAAGATCGAAGACATGACTTGCATAATGATCTATTAAATGAATCATGTTAACAGAACCAAAGATCAACTCTTCATCTGATGAATATTTTTCCTGATTAGCCAGTTTGGGCTGTGCTGTTTGGCAGGGTGGTGCCCTTGGATTTGAAGTAGATGACATAAAATCTTCCATAGTCAAAGAAATCTTGTGCTTTGACATAATCTCATATTCTTCTGATTGTTTCTATTTCGTTTAATTATACCGTTTCTTTGAGGATTTTCCCTCTGATGAAGAGGGTTATGTTGTGTCACTCATAAGAGAATAAACAATTTTTTTCTTTAATTATGTTCACAAAATGGAATGAGTTATGTTGATCATTTTTCTGACCATCAAATCATCATATTTTTGTTCATTTTTTGACTTATTTCCACTCACCTTATTCCACTGGATTTGTAGCAGTAACACATGCTACCTGAGCTAAAGAACCTTTCAGTTTGTCTTGTCTCGAGTGCACTATATTTTTAAGGAGGTATTTGAAGACAAAAAACATCTGAATGGGATGCCTCAACATCTGATGAAATGGGAAATAATTGGTACAGTCTCATATCCTTCCTTGTTCGGCCTTTTGGGCCTTGACAATTGAACCAAATTATTTTCCAGAGCCGAAATGAAGTAACCAAGAACTTGTTCATTTCAGAAAGAGTAAATTTTTCCCATTAAATCATCAAATTGTTTCCGTCTTTGATCTCTTTGATCATCTTGATGAAACAACCTCTATTGTTGATGGTCAGGAGGCAGATCCCTTTGAGAATATGAAGGTCTTGAAGTAGAAGTAGGTATAGATGCTTGTTTAAGCATAACTTTAGCAGTGTCTACTTTACCCATTCTCCGTCCTGGAGCTGATGGAATTACACGCGCTTTATCCTTAGTATTCATAAGAGTGTATTCAATCTGCTGAGTGATCTAAGTAAGGTCTCGAAACACTCCTATGTATTTTATAGGTATCAATGGTTTACGTAATTTATCAGACAGATTTGACACACAGATTGATTGGAAAAAACTCTTCTTGAGGGAGTGCTAAGATTTGGGAATATATTAATCCCTTCTAGCGAGCAATGAAATCTAAAAACTTTTCATTATTCATTTTCTTATAGTTTTTAAGATAAAAAACTGTTTTATTTGGAAATGTTGAGCTGAATTGAAGAAGGAATCATTGATGAATATCCTCCCAACTAGTAATTGACTGGGATTGCATGCTTGTATACCAGACAAAAGCAGGCCCTTGTAATGACTGTACAAAACACCTGAGCTTAACTGCTTTTTATTGCTGAGGGGTTCCCATCATTGGATCACAACGAGAAACAAAATGTGTTATGTGTTGCTCTGGGTATCCCAACCATTAAAGACTGGGAATGTGGTACTTGAAAATTTTGATGGGGGAGGAATTGAGTCTACCCATTCAGGATAAGCTCTCTTCTTCCGTTGAATCGGTGTACGCTTTCCTTCCATAGCTTCTCACCGAGCTGTTAATTACTCAATGGTAGTCATTAACTTTTGAGAAACATCCGATTGATCTTGGACCTGTGCAGGTAAAATAACTAGAGCTTGGATAGGTGTGGAGACCAGGACTACCACTGATGGTAGTTTTGCCAGTTGTTGTTTTTTATAACCCATAGGATTAGACCTGTGAGGTTGTACTGATAGAGGAGGATATTCTTGATCCATCTCCATAGCCTAAACAAATTCCATTGGCTGACTGACTCCATCACACTTAGGAGGAAGACTACCTTGAAGTAGTTCTGCATTCAACCTCCTTAATTCCTTCATTTCCTCCTCCAGTTGGGCAAATATTTTCTCTAGTAAGATCTATTGGCCTTCTCCAGAGGAAGGATGGGAAGTAACCTGATTCTTTCCTTTCCCCTTGCTGAATCCATTTAGGAGAGGGGGAATTGGGTTACTTGAATGAATACCTAGATTCTGGGTAAGCCTTTGGTTTTGTGTACGCACACCTTCTTTATTTGCCTCTGTGTTCACTACCTCTTGAGCAGGAACTTCTTCATCTGATCCCTCTGAGTGATCCTCATCTAGGGGATCAAAAATAACGGAATTGATGATATTAATTGATGCATAACGCATTTCATCCCATCTATCAGAATTTCTGTGATATTTTCTTCTTCCATGTCCTTGATGAGACATTTATTTTTGTTGATTCGATCCCTCTGGACCTTCTTAACGAACCGTAATTTGGAGAGAATCTCTTGATAATTCGTCTCTTCTTTCCACTTGGGGATTCTTACCTAATTTAAAGAAGACTAAATTTTTCTATGTAATAGATTGAAGATTTGAAAAAGCCCCTAGTCCTATGGACTGGGGCTGTTCTTTATGTTCCTTCTCATCTCCTTGAATCTTGTTTGTTGAATCTGAGGGTTCGGCTAAAAGAGTCCCTAGTCTGGCAAGTTGGGGTGGCTCTTGAGCTCCTATATCTGAGACTTTCTTAAAATCTCTCCTGATCTTATGGACTTTAGTATGGAATTTGGCTCGATGCATCAACAAACATCCACTCAAATCACCTGGTTCAATTGAACAATAGATTATTTCTGACACTTCTGTCACTTGATGATATGCACGCTCTAAACGAGTAGCCAGTTCGATATTCGCAATTGCCTGATGCAAGAGTAATTCGACAACTTGTTATATGTGTGCCTGATTTTGAGAAGAACTAGTTGAGGCCTATTCTTGAGAAAGCCTTTGATTACAAATAATTCCAATTGACTATGGCCGGGCATGTGCCATAACATTGCATGAGATTATTTTCGGCGGGCTTTGTTGGCTGGAGAGTACACTAAAATGCATTGCTCCATGAAGACCCCATCCCCTGATATGAATACCAAATGGGGGAATTGGAAATTAATGGGTGCAATCTGCTTAGTGCGCCAAGAAATGAATGCTAAAGGGCTCTCTGCTGCTTTTCAGCCTTCAGATATTGAGAAACTGAGAGAGATGCCAAATCAATTTGGCTTTGTAACCCTTCTATTATCTTGACATGATTTTTATATTCATCATAAGTTAATAGTTTCTTTTTCAATTAACAAAGTGTTTTTCTAATGTTGAGACGACTATCCTGAATACAATATTCCATCAACATCTCTCGAATGTCATACTGAGAGTCGGCTAAAGGCCAAAACATGACTGGGACTTCACCTTTTTCCAGTTGTTTTCTCATATTCAGCATTTCCTCTTTATCGTTCAATGACGATTATTCTACCTTATTAGACCAAAGATGGTTCTTCATTGTTGCTTCATCAGATTCAAAAATATTGGTAGAGAGTTCATTTATCAAACTAGAAGATTCATGACTCAGGGGTGGTTCGGAGAATGACCTACACCCCGATATATCTTCTGGTTGAGAAATTATTTCACCTACTAGCGGTAAAGCATCATACATGACTGGATTCACATTTGCAAGTGCCTCAAGATAAGAGGGCTTTCCCATAACTATATTGTCCATTAGAGAATTTTCCAGGAAATGTGAATTATTACTGCGGAGAGTACTTTCACATCTAGATTCATCATCATGGGGAGGACCACCATAGTGGGTTATAACAAAAGATGAAACCTATTGCTACTTACTCTTATGGCTATGCAGAGGGTTCTCATGGATCACATCTAAAGATGATACATCGAGATCGACCGAACTGTCATGAAAATGCCTTCATGAAGAAGTGTCTGATGCAGACCTTCGGAATTAATGTTCCCACTATTGGGAATTGAGAGAGTAGAATCTTTAGTTGCAATAAATAATTTTCTGAGTGCATCAAAAACTCCATCATCGAGTAAGTCCTTATTACAGATTGGCCCTTGATTTCTTGACTGTGCGGGATGAGTCTTCTTCTTAGATGCCTTCTTACTCACTTTGGGAACCACTTGTTGATGAAAGTGGTTATTATGGGCTGGTGTTTGTGCCTGCTCAAGAGAAAAAGTCAGGTAAGGCTGATTATCTCCACTCAAATGAGGTGTATGTTCCTGACTTGGTTGTCCGTATGACATGGGGGAGTATGCCCTACAATCCACTTGGAATGGAACAGAGATGTGTATCTGTTCCGGAGTGAACTGTTGATGTGTCACTCCACTAGTAGTGTTAGATTTGCATTTCATTCCCTGTGATGCTGCTGAAGCTGTTATAATATCCTGGAAGGCATCCAAAATAAGAGCAGGGATTTGCATATGCTCTTTCACCATCATCAGAATGTGCTTGGTGACATCAGCTGTCAGAACAGGAATATATGTACATTCTGTGCTTGGAGTAGGTGTGTGTTCTTGCTCCTGTCCTCCATTTCCTGTCAGTGAGTTCTGATAGCACTTATGTGTGGGGGCAGAGAGTTTAGTATTCCTCTTGTTTGTCAATGGGGATTTCCAATGGACTTCTACTGGTGCTACCAAATGAGACTATTAGTAGGATTGATCAATACTAGTAGGTGTTTGTGCCTACTGATTGCACTCTGCCGAACGTAGTTGATGAACATCCTTCAATACTAGCAGACGAGACTGCTGGCAGGATTGATGAGTGTGAGCAGGTGTATGTGCCTGTTTACCAGTAGTCAACACATTGGGTGGGCGGGATTCATTTTATGCAGTCAGACGATCCTACTGACTAGATGATGATTTATAAACAGGTGTATTCCCCTGTCTATAATACTCCACAATCATTGCCTAGAAGGTTTGGCTTGTTGCTTCCTAAAGAGTCTGTTGTGCAGTAACATCAGGACGGACAGGTGTATGGGCCCGCTCGTTTCTTGCCACCATGTTAGGTTTGTGGAATTCTCCGAAGATGGAAGAGATAAGAACCTGATCACTATTGACCGGTCATCACCTCTGGTGGTTCAACCTGTCTTCTTGGGTTCGAGGAACCTGAGCCGAACGCCTAGAGATGACACCCTGATCATGTTGAGGGTGCACTGCTGCATGAGTCTTGCGGCGATTGTTGATGGGAGCCCTCGGGAAGGACTCCTGTTTCCTTGAATTAATTATTTGAGTGACCTTCTCATTCACCTCATCAGAATATGGGAGGGAATGGCGATTGTGTTCCAGGGATAACGACCCGAAACGGTTGGAGACGGTGGTAAACATCACCTTCTTCTTGATCACTGGTCATTGCTGTCTAGGCGACCAGGGTGAATTATTGACTTGGAGGGATTTTCGAGCGACCTCCAGAGTCAGAATGGTACTATGTCGATGGTATTCCTTAACCAGTGCATTTGATACCCATCATTGAAGACGTTGAGTAGGTTATGTCATCCTCAGAGAAGATGATGATCTAGCAGGAGTAGCGGCAGATGCATTCACAGTAGAGGTATTCACAGCAGAGGAATTCACATCAGAGGCATTCATAGGTGTGAACTTAAGAGAAGACATTTCTGTAATGCTGAAGATCTTGGAAAAGAGTTCCTGTTTTCTATAACAGACATAACCAAGATAAGTTCGGCCACTACATCTTTTGGATGAGCATATATGTTATTGATTGTTTTGTTTCCCCTCTCATCGAGTTTAAGTAGGGGCCTAACAAATAAGTAAAACATCATTTTAACTTGGATAAGGATTCATGTCAGGTTCACCATTTTTTGTTTCCTCTGTAAATGGGGATGAACTTGTTTCTTTAAGGATCAATCATTCCAATCATTTTCTAATGGGTTTATTCGTAGAACAGGAAACATCCAATGATTCTATATCCATTTGGACCTACTTTCCAAAGGTAGGTGCTCATTATTTGTGGACCGATGAGGTTTAAGAATTTGCATTGGTCGAGAGGATGGGAGGTCTAAATCATTACACATTTTTAGGGGAATTATTGTCTACTCAGGGAATCTCTTTATAGATTAAAGTTTTGTTCATGAATCCTTATTAGACTACCAAGTATAAAAATTTGATTTCCTTAAGATCTGATAATCAATGATTAATATGTATTAGATTTAGAGAATATTTTATATGTATTTGAGTATTTTCATCGATAGAGAGTCATCTGTATTTGTTAGAGATTCTTAGACAATGGTATCCTTTAACACATTATATAAATATCTCTTGTTCATTATGATAACCATACTAGTTTTAAATCCACTCGGTAAGTCTCTTGATGTTTATTGTCCTTAAGAAGGACATGGGGTATTTCAGAGTTGGGATCGTACCCATAGATGAGCTACGTACCTATCCTTGTTAGAAATGGAATCAAAACCCACATATTTTGGAAATTAAGATATAGTTTAACGTCATATGGGACGGATGAGAATTAATTGGTGATGGGCATGAACCTTAGAAATGCTTCCTACGTACTCCAATTTTAAGGTAGAGATCAAAGTCCATGTAGTTCGGTTGGGAATTTCGGGGCTTACGTATGATTAACAGCCCAAAAATATCTGTCGTGGTTACTTTTACACTCTAAGCTCACGTGAGTCATGCTCATTGTGAGAAACAAGAGGTATCTGTAAACCTGAGAATTTATTCCACGAAATATGTGATAACAAGGAATGATATGGGGATTATGTATGTATGATTGCCCAAATAGATAAAGATTAGGACTTACTTTAGAGAAGAGTCCTGGGAAAAAGGTCCATAAAGGTATATGTGCTTTATGGAGAATTGGATGCTCTAACTTGGGGATTATTCCTAAGAAGGAGGCCCATGTTAACGGGACTTGAGAACTGGGGCTTAATCAGGAGAAGGAGGCCCAGGTGAAGGGAATTCGGGATTTGGGGCTTACTCTTAAAGAGGATTCCCAGGTTAGAAAATTATGACTGGGGCTTATTCCTGAAAGGGAGGCCCAAGTTAGGGAATTATAATTAGGACTTACTCCTGAGAAGGTGGTCCAAAATTAAGGGAACCTGAAGACTGGGGCTTACTCTTGGAGTGGATTCCCATCTTTGGGAACTTAGGGCTTACTCTTGAGGAGGATTCCCAGGAATAGGGGACTTGGGGTTTACTCCTGAGAAGGATTCCCATGAATTGGGGACTTGGGGCTTACTCCTAAAGAGGATGCCCATGAATAGTTTTCTCATCTTAAAGGATGAGGTTGAATGAATGAAATCTATAACTATAGTGACATAAAGATATGTAAATCACTAGGTTTTGAGAGATGTTCTACATAATTCCTTTCAGATAAGGAATCCAACCAAGGAATCATGCCATAAATCATTTTGAAGAGGATTCTGAAGGCTAAATCTTGAAGGGGAGAGGTGGATGTGAATAAAAGAGGTGAATGAACATGAGGGGCACCCAAAAAAAGGTAGGCACGCAGGTCATCTTTGGGCATGCAGGTCCAGGTCGTGCTGGTATACCTACGCGACAAGGTTATACCTGTGCGACGGTCAACCCATAGGGTAAAACTTGGGCGAAGCATGGCTCAAGACCTTAGTGTTAACCTTAAAGACTTTAAAATGAGTGGCACACAAGTTCTGTTGAAGGGATAAGGTGACACACAAGTTTCATCAATTCCCTGATGGGTTAGACACTTAGGCACGCAGGTGTTGATGAATTTCAGCACTTAGGCCTTGTTCCCTCTCTTTAGACCTTCTATTTTAGGAATGAAATTACCTTATAATTGTTCGTAAGGCTTTGAGAAGAGACTAGGGTGCTGGGAGCTCAAATATGAGTTTCTGGATTTTTTGTCCTCGAAATGGGGGCCCACAAGGGGTATTTATAGGCCATTGAATACCTTGAGCAAAAAATAAATTAGGGCATACAAGTTACCTACCCAACCAATATGAGGCGGGCAAGTATACTTGCGCGACCACGATAAAACTTGCGTGACCCATGTGTAAACAAATCCATGTTCATCCCTTTGTCAATTTTTGATGTTTCTTCAAACAATGAATCACTTTGTGTTAAGGTATTTCCCTTTTTCCGTCATTAGATTCTGTGACAGAAAAAAGCCTCAACATATACCTATCTGCACAAACATATACAATGCCTTCCATTCAGAAGAATAGTCTTTCAAATGATTCATTGAAAAATAGGTCTTACAAAAAACATGAAAACATTTATTGGACATGTTGATCTTGTCCTAATAAGAGTTTGAAATAAAACATTCCCTCTTGGGGAAAATGAAATATATCATCCTTTTTAATAAAATAAACTACCAATATATTTCATTTATAATTTAATGAGATTATATCCTCTAGTTTATTAAATTTAATCATAGAATTCATTATGAACTCATTAGTTTATTTCTCAAAAGGAGAACCCAATTCATTTTCATCAAAAAAAATCCCATCATTTAATTTCAAGTGATTTCTTTAAAAATATTTATGTTTCTTATCCATTCCATTTCTAGGGATTTTCCAACAAGAAAAAATTTTCATCTTCCATTGGATTTCATAGACAAACATGAGATTCCATCATCAATATTCTTTGAAATTCCTATTTCAAACAAGTTAGTTCAATGTCGAATAGGGATTGAGAGGTTAAATATTATGGTTTGACTTCAATATAAGGTGACATATAAAAATAGAATAGGGTAGTGAGGTTATTTTATATTTGTTCACGTTCTTGAATTCCAATTTTACTATATACCCAGTTTCAGTTTAGGGTTTCTGAAGAGTGATAAATATATTATACAAATAATGAAAAAAGAATAAATGAAATTATATTTTTTAAATTTAAATAAAAAAAATCATAAAATAAGTGTAATTTTTATACTAAATCAATATAAATAGTATAATATAATACTCAATTTTAAAATCCAATAAAAATAAAGTAAATTTATTCATTTAAATTAAAATAAATAAAACAAATCAGGTTTACATGAAAATTAATAAACCCAATTCTAAATAATAAAATAAATATTCCCCCATGTAAGGGGTTTAGTAAAAATATCCTCAAAATAGTTATCTATAGTGATTAACTATATATAAATAAAACCATTTTTAAATGGATCTCTTTGAAAATTATTCGTTCAGTTTATTTACATTATTCCTGAATGAATTATTGGATTTTATGAAATGTAGATATCAATAGTGTAGTCTCATTTAATTAATACATTCTTATAATTTAATACTCAATATATTAAGGTGTGTTTCAGCCATATAATATGTGCACAACAACTATTTGTAGCAATATATTCTTTATTAGGAATGTGTTATGCAACAAAGAGTTTCTTCTTACTAGACTATGACACTAATGATTTACCTATAATATGGAAGGATCCTAATGTACTCTTCCTATCTATTATACAACCACAAAAGTTGAAATCTGAGTATGATATTAAATTAAAATAAAAATTTTCTGGAAAAGGAAAGGAAAGAGAAATTATTCCTTCTATATATATTAAAAATCTCTTGGCATATTTTAAATGTGATTCTTTATGATTAGATTGAAATTATGATCAAATGGAAACTTTAAACATAATATGTGGTCTACTAGTAGTCAAATACAAAAAATTCTAATTATTCTTCTAAAAACCAGGTTTCAACTACTTTCCCATCTTCATACATGTCATATTTTTTATTAGAAATCATAGGGGCATTATATTCTATATATGATTAAACACTAAACTATTTAAAAAACAATAGTATGTATTTTATTTAATTTATATCAATCCATATTATTTTTGATAAATTTAAATCCGAGAAAAATAATTTAAATTGCCCATCATGATTATTTAAAATTATTGTTTCATGAGTTTTGAAAATTCATTATATAATTTTATAATTTTAAAAACAAAAATTACATTAGTAACTAATATTTTCAATAAAGAATATCTAAATATAGATTTTTCTTAAGTAAAATATGATATACATTTCATATTAAAACAATATTCGACAGGATAATACAACAGAAGAATTCCTATCAATATCTACCTTCTTGTTTAAGGCCTTAAACAAATTTGGTATATTTAAAAACAGAACTTATAAAATAAGGATTATCAAAACAATAAGGTTATTAAACATAAACTTCCCCCATTAGAAAACCATTTTTAAAATATGATTTTACATCCATACAATATAATTTAAAATTCATTAATTATGAATATTCTAAAATAATATTAATGTTTTCTTATACTGATTCTATAGTATATGTATCTTTATAGTCTATAACTTCTTCTAGATTATACCATTTAGTTACTATTCTAGAAATATTTTTATTTATCAAAACATAATCATCATAATTATTCATAAAATACCATTCAGTTCCAATAAAAGGATAATTATAGGGTCTATCAACTAATTTCCATACCTTTTTCCTCTTAAATTAGTTTAATTACTCTTTCATATATACAACCCAAGTTTATTTACTAAGGATTCTTCTATAGAGTTATGTTTTATCAAAAATAAAAAGATAAAAAACTCTACAAGGTTTCCTACAATCAATAAAGTAATAATTCCTTCATCTAAAATTCCTATAATAGTTTCGAAATAATAGTTCTTATGATTTCTAAGAAGTATAGAAAGGTCACTTTCATGTTCACTAGAATGACGCCTTTTAGGATTTGGTTTTAGAAAATCAAGTTCCAATTAATCATCATTTTTTTCATAAGGAAGTTGTAAAAATATCATTTTTAAAAAAAATAATCACTTAGTTCATAAATATGATTTATATTGTGTTAAAAAGGATCTCATTCATCAAATTTCACCTGATTTGATTCTTAATTGTTTTTTCATTTATTGAAAACACAATAGTTTTTTGATGTAGTATAATGGCCTTGGAATATTCAATCATCATATTTTGGATCAAGCCTAACCAAGTTATCCTTGGATTTCAGAATATAAACATTGCATCCAAAAACATTAAAGTATCCATCTTTTCATATTTTATTATTTTATATCTCAAAGTACATTTTATTTAAAATTGGCATAATTAGATGTCTATTTTGTACATAACATGTTGTATTAAAATTTTCAACCCAAAAAATTAATAGGCATGTCATATTTATGTAACAATTTTCATGAAATTTCTTGCAAACTCCTATTCCTCATTTTAATAACCATTCTATTTAAGAGACATAGAGAAGAAAAGGTATGTTTTATACCATGGTTTGAACAATTGGAATTGAATTTGTGATTTTCAAATTCTCCTCCATTGTTACATAAATAAATAATTTTGATATCTTTCCCTTTTTGAACTACTATAAAAAAACATATAAAAACAATAATCATCACAATTACCCTTAAAAGGAAAAACTAGGTAAATCTAGAAAAACCATTGACAAAAATATAAAAAATATTTTCCTCTTAGACTTGAAACTATATATGGCCCAAAAAATCCATGTGAAAAAGTTCTTGTAGTCTAGAAAAAACCATTTAACCAATTTAATAGATGAGTTGTGTTCCTTTCCCATTTGTCATGCATCACAAAACTTCATTTTATTGAATGTAAGTTGAGGTAAATATGAAAATAAACTAATTTTGGGAAGATTCTTAAATTAATAAACATTACAATGTCCCAATATTCTATGAAATATCCTTGACTGAATTTTTTCATCATTTAGAAAGTTCACCTTTTATCTACTCAAATAATTAAGATATAGAGTATATACAATCTCTATTCGTGGTGCATTAATTTATGAAATTTATCTTTAAAAATAGAATATTAATTATTTGAAAAAATAAAAAAATAAAATTCATAAAAAATTTGAGAGATAATTATTAAATATTGGTTTAATATTTCCACATTTTTAACTTTATTGATAAACAAAGTGCTTGGGTTTCCAACAGATCCAATTCCCATAATTTTTTTGTAATTGTCCCCGAAAGTGACATAAACTCCATATATCTTTGAGAAGGATTGAAAATTAAGAAAAATATCCACTCATATCCCTTGATAATACATTTTCCATTTACTATCATTCATTGGTGCTCTTGGACATTTGTACCAAAAATAAAAAATTAATTATGTGATTTTTTTGGAACCATATTGTATTAGGTTTAGAAAGGTTTGCAACTAAGGATTTAGAAACCCAAATTAGATTGATATCTCCCAAATTTCTCTCAGTTATCATTGAAGAAAACTCTATGAATGAATTTTTTACACCATAGAACCTGTGGTTTTTCAAACTGAAGGTATTTTAATAGTGTCTTAGCTCACCATAATGAAAATAGTAATTTTTGAATGATTTCAATTTTGGGTACTTAGTACAAAACAATTCTCATAAAACAATGGTTTTTCACTTTGACATAATATTCCAAATATATTTTTATAAGTTTTATTTTTACCCAGAATTTTATTTTAATGATTTTGAATTTTTTTAAATACTGTAGTATCATATTTAAGGTGCTGAACATATTTTTTTTTAAATTTCAATTTTATTTCCATGCCCAATTAATAGTGTAGTATAATTTTCTAGTTTGGTTTTCAAAATCACAATTGGTTTAATTAAGTTACCCCTGTCTTAATATTATTATATTTTAATTGTTTTTATAGAGATTTGTACTTAGGTTCTCACGTGGAACAATATTTATTCACTTCCTCAAATGATAAATTTCTTTTTATTGATTTAGTTTCACGATTTAATGAATTATATGAATTTACCTCATTAGTATGTTCCATAAAACAAATTTTTTCTTTTATATTAGAATGATAATATTTTCATTCAAATGATAAATCATAACAATAATCCTTCGAGGCACTCCATATTTTCTTTCATGGATTTGTTATCCTTATTGTACCTAAATTTATTGACGTAATTATTTTCTGGAACTTGGTCATCATGAAGCTATAAAAAATCATGCTTGATGTGTCTAATAATCGTGCATTCATAACATATTAATTCCTTGTAATTTACATATGTTTTCTTATACCTATTAAAAGGGTTCCTAAAACATATTATATTTTTATAAAAACTCTTCTCTTTTTATAGACCTTCTAAAATTTTATGGAAATGTGAGCATGTTCATGGTCTAAAGCAGAACTACATGAATAATTTTTATAATATGAATATGAAATCTGAACTTCATTTCACTTATTATGATCCTTTAATGTTGATACATGAAAATTGGAAATTTATTTCTTAATTAAACATTGTACCCCAGCCACAATATCCATATCTACCTCATACATCATAAAAGTAATAATAAGATCTTTTGTTTTTAATCTTTTGAGTTTCCTTGATTGTTTTATAGTAATAGAAATACCACCCAAGATTGGTGTTGGTATTATAATAACTTTTTAGTCCTACTATGATTCAGTAATAGGTGTCCTTAAAGTACACTGTTATTTACAATTTCTGTGATTCATCTATGAAAATGAGTTTTACACACACCATCCATCATTCTAAGAGTTTCAAATATTAATTTTGATGTATTATATATAGGATCCCACATGAAATATGTTCCCTCATAAGAAACTGAAAATATAATCCATATTTCAGGGGTTTTTTTTTTAAAATTGATAAACCCTATTGAACTGATCTGGACCTAATCCAAAGATTGTAACATTCATAGATTTAGAATTCATATTATATATTACTTCAGTTTTGACATACCTTGTTTTTTGTTATATCTTTTTAATTTAATAAGGCTTCATGCAATTTTGATAAATTTTCAGAGTAAGGTTCTTTAGATATATGATAATTCATGCCTTATAAGAGCCATAATTCTCACAATTGAAATAGGGCTAAGTGACCATAAACATCACTTATTTTATTTCAGTCATTGAATCCATTGTTGAAGAGGTCATTATATTTTAGCCATTAAATTTAAGAAATCATAAATCACTTACTCTGATGCCAAATTTTTTCAAAGAATAACTACTTTAAGAATCAAGAAGGTGGTGAATTGTGATTTTAAATTTTCTATTCACTTACAAAAATCACCCTCATTAGTTTTCGACTATATTCTTTTGTACTATTTAAAAAGTAATGCATTAGAAAATAAAGCCTAAATAAGAGAAAAAAACTTAGAGATTTATTGTGGTTCATGGAATAGATTCCCCCTAGTCCACAACACCATCACACTTCTCTATGAGTGTTATGATTTTCATTGGACCTATCCTTTTTCTGAGGACTTCCAAAACTTTTTCTAAGACAGAATGACTAAGTGAAAGTTGTCAAAACATGGTACACTTGTAAGATTTTTTAAAATAGTATTTATAAAGGTTTTAAAAACAATATTCTTTAATGTTTCTTTTATGAGGAACATATTAAAAAAGGACAAAAAACAATAGATTTTGCAATGTTTATCTCAAATATGTAAGCTACAATTGAAAGAAATAAAATATCTCTAGGAGAGATGATATGAAGAATAAATAAATCAATGAGAGTATTGTGAATTAATGAATAATTTTCATTAACCATAGTTGATAACATATGAATTATTTTCCCTTATTTTATTAAAAAAACATAGCTTTATTTCATAGATATTTGATAACATATTCTTTTTATTTTTTTTGTGTACCTTACATTTCATGAAAATTTATGTTCTCTCATTTTGAAATATATGTACTAATTTATATTTAAATATACATCACATGATATGTAGAACTAGGGAACAACGAAATCTATTTTTTTCCTTGAAATACCTTGAAAATATTATAAGAAAACAAAATCTCCTTTTACCTATCTTCTATCTTGGTACTAGGCTCTAATTATAATTTATTTTTCCTCAAATAGAAAATAAATAATTTAAGGATTATACAGAAGCATTAAAATTTCACTCAAGTGCTTGAAAAATAAAAATTATAAACATTCAACACTATAAAGTTGATTTTATGAACTGATTCAATGTAGCTGATTTGGATTCATGTTGATATAATGTATCACTTAGGATTTTTAATCATGCAATAAAAACAAATAACGTCGATTGAAATGACATGACCAACTTATTCACATAGGCGATTCATGTAATTGATTACTCCATAAAACAATTTTTATAGCTAAAATATTACATATATGGTTACACGTGTAGGTAATCTTGTAAATGTATGTAATTTTTACAGAGGTGATTCTACAATGTAGATGATTTATATATGAAATTGAAATAATTGATTGATCAATGTTTCTATTTTCAACTCCTAGAAAAATTTCAAGTAGCTGATTTCAGATAATTAGTAATATTTTAGATGAAATATTTTACGATTCATTCTTAATGATATTTACCACGTAATACATCATAATATAATAAAAACTATGGTAAATACTTAGAAAACAAGATCATCAAAAAATAACAATGGGTATTTGAGATCATCAAAACCTAACATATATGGGATATACTAGATCAACATCAGTATTCCAACATTGTTTTCTTCTTAGGTCATAAACATTAAGCTGTCAATATCCTTACAAACATTATAAGTAATGTAAAAAATGAAAAAGGCTACAGAATTTTTTTCAATTGAAGTGACCATGGTGGATAATTTGATAAAAACATACTTTGATGAGTTTTGTTCTTATAAAGGTTAACATCATTCATTATCTTCTCATAAGACACCTTAAAAAATGATTTCATCAAAAGATAAAATAATACCCTGAAATAAATTTCTATCATTTTCATGAATGAGGTTAACATTACTTAATTAATTTTTTCCAAGGTAGTCAATAACCCTTATTATATACTTAACTATGTTCTTATAAGTACCATCATATGAAAAACACTATATGAATAATGAAATAGGAAAATTTCTAAATATTGATTATTAAAAGTATTTGGATGTAAAGAAATATCATCTATAATAAGTATGATTTTGGAATGCATGATTCCAAATTTTAAATAGGTTAAATAAGGGGAAAAAGATAATATGTGAGTCAATTAAAATAAAATTTGATGATAATATTCTTAAATCACAACCCTAAATTGATGTTGATATTGAAAAAATTAGCTTTATCTCACCTAATCCTCAAAAATCTAATGTAATGGAATATATTCTAAAAGCACATTCGATTACTTTAGCCAAATAATGAGTTCAATATAATGATAATAACATTGAGAATAGAATCAGTTAATTATAATAAATGAAAAATTATATAAATTTAGTATCAAATTAGGATGAAAATAAAGATTTTATCTATCACCTTGAACATAAATAACTTGATGATACTATTAAGGATACTCCCCATTCAATAAGAGTTAAACCAATTTCAAAGGAATAGTGTTTGGATTCACGTGGAACATAGAGATAATCATATTATTATAGAAAACAAGTTTTTTTTTCAAATCATACTTGAAGATCAATGGATTATCATTCATAATAACAGAAAACATATTAATAAATGAAATTATAAATAAGAAGGCATTAATTATGGTAAAACCCTTATACCTTTTTCACGACTAAAATTCATTAGAATATTTTTGATATTTCATTATTATTTTAATTTTAAGATTTTCCAAATGTATTTCAAAAGTTATTTTCTAAATTTTCTTATTTCTAATTTTTTTTTTCAGATTAGCCACCCAGTTTTGAAAATCTTAAATTTCCAAATAATGTTTTCATGTATACCACCACTATTTTTTTGGTTATAAAAAATCCACATGGTCTTTGTATGAGATGTTAACTTAGTTTATTTTAACAAATTATATCAAAATGGGAAAAGTAGATTCCAATCTATTACTCAATATTTTTTCAAATGATTTATATATTGGTCAAATTTATGATAATGATGTTATTTTTTTAATCAAATTTTAAAAATATTTCTAATATTTTTTATAATTTAATGAATAAATAGTTTTAAATTCGTTTTGTGGGAGAACATCAATTATTATTTGGCTTTAAAATTTCACAAAATTCTGATAGAACATTTTTAATAAAATATAAGCATACTATTGAACTTATCATAAAGGTTGGAATTGTTAATGTTTAGGAAATTAGAACACCCATGATTGCGACTTGTAATCTAATATTGGATAAATTTTAAATGTTATTCAACAAATTTATTTTCTAAAAGTCTAATTAGAAGTCTATTTTCCCTTAATGTGACCCAGACAAACATCATATTTTTTTCACATTACGAAAGTTTTTCATTATATCCAAATACATTTAATTTAAAGGAAATTTTTTTAAAATTTTAAAAAAACTAAAAACCATTCTTCATTTTAACCTAATGAGAATTATTTTAAACATAATTTCATTTTAAATGTTGATTTTGGAGGATTCAAAAGAGATAAGAAATGCACTAGTGGATAATTGTCATCTTTTATGGAAATACACTATCTACTATAATAGTAAGAAGAAAACATATTTTTCTCTTTCTATAACTGAAGTAGAATACATATCCACTGTGATTATTTTTCTTCCAAATAATATAGATGAAGCATTATATATTAGAATTTGAGATAACATATTCACTCATCCCCATAAAGTGTTACAGCACTAGGATGATTAGTATCTATATGAATACTATCTTACAATATCTCACTAAGAACATTGATTTGAGACACCATTATTTATGAGATGACTTTTTAAAAGGTGATATTGTTATTACATTATTTTCACAATCCTTAAACTTTATGATATTGTAACTAAACCCCTTCTATACAATATCTTTAACATTATTAATGGCGAGTGGGGTATTATTAGCCCATGAAACATTATCTTAATTTTTAAAAGTGTTGATGAATTTTCAATTTAATTTCAAATTCAAATCATGTTTTAAAAAATATTTTTTCTTTTTCATTTTTTTTCAAAAGTTTTCGAATTTTAAAAAAGATAAGTTAGTGTAATAATATAGTAGAAGTATTAATATATAGATAAAAATTAGTTTAAGTGGTTATAAAATAAATTTTACTAGAGTTTGTTTCCATGATATGGGATGTTTGGGTTATTAATATGATCTTTATCCTGAGAATGAGTAGCAGACCTTTAATGCACCCATAGTTTGACACTCCTGAGGAATTTTCTGTGCTTTATTAACACAATATTTTCTATTACTTAAATAATAGAAAAGATTTGTTTTTAAATATTTTAAATATTTTTTTAGTTATGTAAAATAACTATGATCATTTCATATCACTTAATGAATTATTTAATGGGGGGGGGGTAATCATATTAATATTAAACTTATCCTAGAAAAGACTCCCTTTATATAAATTTTTAATAATTTTTTATTTATCACTTTTTACTTGATTATTTTAAATGATTTTTGTATTTAATATTTAGATTTATTGAAATTCTATATTTCTAAACTTTCAGTTTCCTAAAACTTTTAAAATATTATTTTGATCTCTCTTGAGAAATTATTAATGATGATAAATATAGGTTTTGATTTTATTTCTTTTACTATGACCCCCACTATTACTCCTCTGATTATATAAAATGGGGAGATGTATTTTTGTTAAAGGTAAGATATTATAAATTTACGGGAGAAGTTTTATGTTAATGGGGAGAAGTTATTTTTTCCTTTTCAACTGGGATAAATCTAGTAAATACCACTGGTAATTATTTTTGGTACACTATTGAGGAAAATAATATTAAATATTATATTACCCAAAAATATTATCTTATTATATATTTTATTTATTTTATTTTTATTCAATTATTATTCAACTGTTTTTGATCTTAAAATGGGGATATTTTTGTTCTACTCATATTATTTATTTTTAAGGATCACAAAAGGGTTTACAAATGTTTAATAAAATTAATTATTTTTTGGAAGTTATAGATGATGAAATATTGTTATAATATTTAATTAATTTTGATGTATCCTTGAATAAGTCTTCATGAACTTATTTCACACTTGGAGTGAATTTCCTAGATCCTTAAAATGTCATTTAAAGATGTGGAATACCCACTTTATGATTATGAATGAATCACGAAACATCAACCAGATTGTGGGATTGATAGTGGAATTCCCATCAGGTAGAGTTCCACTAGATACCCAATGGAGGGGTATAGGCTTTCCGGTGCAGATATAAAGTATACATGATTGAATAAAATTATCACTCAACATTCTGTGTCACCTCACTAAAAATATGATGTGTTCTGTAGAATTCTATATAGTAGCAGGTAGTCCACTAGATTTCCAGTGGAGGTTATCGAGTAACCATAGATGTCGAGAGAATAAATAGGAGGATGTTTTTAATGGAAGAAAAAATTTAATAATTATGGTATTCAATAGAATCATTGCTCATGATGAATTACAATCTATTCCGATAGATGTTTGAGGATACAAACATACCTATTTGTGTCCTTGGAAATATAAATTCTCAATAATTATCTAAATCCAACATGCTATGACTTTCCAAATTACTCTCATGTTCTCAAAATTTTTAAATATTTTATTCTCAATTCTAGAGTGTAAGTTTATTTTAAAATCTTCCCACTATCATATTTTTTCTCATTATCTCATAGTATTTATTTATATTTTTTAGAGAATCAAGTCTAGAATAAAACCTAACTGCTCCAATAAATACTTTGTTATTCTTCATTATTCTATTATCTACACCTAATACCTTTAAATTGGGATACTTAGCTATTATTTGAATAATTTATAAAACTCAAGGGACTATTCACTTTTTGGTATGAAGATATACCGATTAAAAACTTAGTGCAATTATAAATTCTAGTTTCATACAACAACATAAAAATTAAGGGAGTGTTCGTATCTTGGATACTGATAATTCCAATAGAATAATACTTTAAATCCACATAAAATTTAAATTTTAGATATAGATTCTCTTCATTATCTATTGATGAAATTATTTACCAAATTGCATTCCTTGTTTACTTTCTACATTTTTATTAATTAATATTTTTTGTTCAATCAATTTATCATTTATTTAATCCATCAATACACTTAATTGTTTTTTTATTTAAAAATGTTTATTTTAATATTATTCAAGTATAATCACATATTATCATATCATTATACTCTTAACATTTATATTTCCATATCCTAAAAATGTTTTAATTATATTAATTATTTAAATAATGGTTTTTAGTCTATGAATTTAGTTTTTACTTGGTTTTTACAGTAAAATTTACCACCTCTTACCATTTTATCTTAATATGACATACACAAAGGTGATTTAATTAATATTATATTAAAAATAGGTTTTTATTTTATTTGAATAATTCATAAGGGATTGATTGATTTAGTTTTGGTCCATTTTATATCATGTGGGCAATGCTCAAATTTTATAAAGCATGACTACGTGCATGTGTGCCTTGTTATGAGTATCATGTCAATTGATTAATGCATGTTAAAATATGATTGTATGTGATTATCCATATTAAATGTGTCAGCATATGATTTAGTTTTTTGTATTAAATATTGGGTTGGGTAGTGCGGTCTTAATTAGATCATTGTGAAGTGGCTGAGAGAGGGGGTTGTGACTAAGGAACCCATGTTGGATTCTTGTAGTGGGATAAAATTAATGGGATGTTGTTTGGTTTTCTGATATCATGTTGAGCCTTGAGGGTATTTTTTTCATTATCTAAGTTGTGTTGGATTAGGGTGTCACCAAAAGACTTGAGTTGGTTATGTGAGCATGTTATGGCTTTATCGAGGATAATTCAGGAACTGAAGGTTGACCATTTTAGTTTTATGATGGGTTTGAGGAATAGAAACCCTTGTTGATTTATATGTGTGTATGTATTTTATGATGCATTATAAGTGGTGTAAAATACAATATATTTTCTCAAAAAATTTACCTTCAAATATTTTTTTAATAATAAATCATCTAAAATTTATAACTCAACCTCACTCGTATGAAAAGATAAGAAAATAATGTGGGGCACACAATTTTTTTACCTAGATCAGACCCAATGTGGGAACCCAGTCCATATCCTATTGAATTTTTTTGATATGTGGATATAAATTATATTGACAGTTGAATAAAACCAAACCAAGTCTTATTAATATTCTTCTCTCTCTTAATAGGTAATTATACTGGTTCCCACATGTAACAAAGTATTCTTATCCTCTACAGACATTGAGATACATAATATTGAATGTAGCTCATAAATCTTTTTTCAAAATAACTGTATGGTATATATCCATTTTATATTTATCTATAAAGTGCACCTCACCAAATTCACCATAGTCTAGTATAAATATATCCAGTACACCTTTCTTCAGTGATTTTATATCCGATGTAACTATTCCCATTAAACCTCATTCTAGTGTTTCTTCCTCAACCAAGAGAATCTATTGTTGGTAACTCATTATTATCTCTCACAAAAACATTAAAAATTATAATACCCTAAAAATAATAGATACATCTATAAAAGAGACTTTAACCATTTATATAGGAACAAATACTCCAAAAATCAATGAGGAAGTTTGGGATCTAATTTTAATTTCCCACCCAACTCAAACATCATTTTACTACCTTCAAAAACACTAAATGTTCTGAGTCAACAATCTAAATATGAACTTCTTTAATTAATGGAATAAATAATATATTCAAAAATTAATTAATTCTCATCCATATTGTGAAAATTGAAACAAATATCAACCTCATCATAGTGTTTGAATTTGCAATGTTTTTGTAGACATCCTCAAGGATCTATCCAGATTAGATTTTTTTTTTTCATGTGGTTATAATGAAAATCCTTACCCTATTAGATACTTATATAAAAATTATCTTTCTGATATTATTATTCTAAATAGGTCATTCATGTAAAATTAAAAATTCTCCATTTGATGATATTTTTAGTGTCTGTCTATAAGAAAAATGTTTTGTGGTCATTGGTTTCCTCAATCTAGTAAGACATAATAGAATTTTATGTCTGATGATCCCTTAAAAATGAATCCAGCAAAAATTATATAAAATGTAATCTTATATAAATGGATATCTCTATATGGTATAATCCTAAAACACACTCTATTTCATCATATTTTTTGATTAAAAAATCATCTCAATGACTTCCCCAAAATATTACTATATCTGGTACACTAAAAAACATTCCTAAATTTCTCTATCCAATTAAATCATTCTGGTATACTTCATACTTATTCATTTATTAATGGTCATAAATTCTCAATCTAGTGTAAAAATATTCAGATATCAATCTTCATATAGCAATAATGCCATCAATTTAGAAAATGGACTTTATAAAACCCTTATCTTTCTAGAAACATCATGAATATACTCATCTTCAACAATGATATGTTTTAGTAATAGTTATATTATAAATGTTAGGGATCAAAATAAAATCTTATATATTAGTATAAATATGAACAGATACTTCTATTGATATAAAACAACTCAATTTTATTTAAACAAATTAACAATTAAAAATAAAAACTTTCACAACAAAAAGAATAATTAAAAAAAACAAACCAAAATTATCTTCAATATATTCCTTTTGATTTGTTGGAAACATGATCAATAACTCTTTTCTAAACTTTTTCAATCCACAATATCTATAATAGAGATTATCCTAAAACCAAATTTTCATTTTAAGAAACATCATCAAAAAATTATACCACGCAGTGACAAGAAATCATGTTTCCATTATATTTATAAACTATAGTAAATAAACTCAAATTACAAAAATTATAACCTCTAAAACTATATATTATCCATTTATCTAATAAATGTATATTCAAATACATAAAATACATCATAAAATGTTACACTTCTTCTCTCCCTTTTCAATATAATCCAAAAAATCATAGAGGATACAAAATTTCCCAAGTCATTTGTGGTGTCCAAACATGTAGTTTTGGCCTCAATTCTTCAAATATTTCCCTTAACACTGATTTAGTGAAAAAAATTATCTTGAAATTAAATATACTCAAGAAAAACATCTCTACCATAACATTTTCCTTAATAAAATAGTGTTTATAATTATAAAACCTAGAAATTATAAAATTAAGACACTATATTTGAAAACGTGTATAACACACAACACCAACCATGTAAGGAAATATGGTATCCCGAGACTTTAAATAACATTTTATATTTTAAAGTAGTTATTCTATAGTATAGATTTAACTACATAAAATACCCAGTTATCTACCTTCACACACAACAGTGAGTTTCTTCGATGACTTGCGTTATACATAAGACTGAGTTTTACGAGGTAGTAATATATTATTAAAATATTATTATTTAATAAGATATAACCTAGAATTTAAATTGGTGGTTTTGAATAGTATTAATTAAATTATTAGTATATATATATATTATCCAATAAAATGTTTTTAAAATTATACAATGTATTTTATAGTCATAATATATAAGTAAACACAATATTTCCCGCAAAAACATATGTTTTTCTAAAGGAAAATTTACCCCCTTTTATGGAAAACCAAGTTTAAATATAAATTTTTGGACATTTATTTATTTTATATTAAAAATAAAAATCATTTTTGAAATACATATATCAAAATTGGGTTAGGGTGAATTTTTGGTATTTTTCTGAAGTATTTAATTTTTTGATTATTAGTTGAAAATAATGAATTTTAATACAAAAGATGATTTTTCATCTCTGTTAGTTATAAGGATAAATTATTAATTTTGTTTTTTAAGTTAAATTAGATCAATTTTAAATCAATTAGTAAACTTTTGGTCATTGGAATAAATTTTACTTTGAAATTGGATATAAGAACATAATAAACCATTGAACATTTTTACTTAAAAATCCGCCTTGTCATCCCGTCTCGAGGATTAAATTTAAATATATTCATGCCTAAAATGTGATTTTAATTTGAAAAAATGGGTTCTATATTTTTAATCAAAATAATTTTTATTTTATAATAATTCCAACTTATTTTTTACCAAAAATATTAGTAAAATTCATTAATATTAATTACAATGTTTATGTGAAAAATTATATTAATAAAAGAATAAACCATAATATTATGTCTTAAAATGACTTGAAAACTTGTCCAAAATCCATGTTATGCCCATATTTCTTCCATATCTTACCTTATCTTTAATTTTTACAATTATTGGATTCAATTTATATGAGAAAAACAATTGTGTAATTCGCATTTCCAAAATTTACAAGAATGCAACTTGCCAAGTAAAAAAGTACAGTAACCCCTCCAAATTATTGACACCACTAAAAAATTTGGGTCACCCAAAATACTCACAAATAATATAAAAACATATATCCCCTCATCCTTGAATCCTATCCTTGTGAATTGAGAAAACCAAGGAATCCCCTTGGTGAAAACCTAAAGAAGTTACTCGAAAAAGAGGCAACATTCTTCTACGTACAATTATGTTTTATTTTTTTCTCCAAAACTAAATTTATTATTATTATATGATTATATAATAACAAAAATATCTTAAATATACTGATATTTTTTATGATAATGCTTCTACCTACACCTATACACATTTCCATAAAATGGGCAACTAACATACCCTTTGTGTACGAACAACCAATACCTCGCAAAATGATTTCGTTTGTTTTTCCATTACAAACTCTAATTGTGGGAAATAGTTATGGACATAATGTTTTTTTATGATATTTATTATTTTATTTATTATTATTTAATTTTTATATAAATCATACTTATATGCTTCAATTTTGTTTAAATTTGATAACATCTTTTGTTGACGTGTTGACTAATGCCTCCTCAAAGCGATGTGATACAAACACACATTACATGAAATATATTGAAGAGGAGTTAATTAAAAACATGTGACATAAATAAAATGTATATTATATTGAATTAATATTTTTTTTTTAAATTTGATATATCATTTTCTTTATAATCTTTTCACACACAAAAAAAGGGATAACTTCACTTGAGGATGTGTGGACAATAACCTCTTCGACGTGATTTGATTCCTTTTACATGATAGAAATTATATATATGTATATATGTTTAAATAATATTTTATTTATTATATTATGATAATTCTTGAAATGTAAATGTTACTTATCTTCTTTTAATAATGATCATTGAAAAATGGGCATGTTACTCATTTATACGTACGACCTACCATCTCTATGATTGTAAGTGTGGTTAATTTTTCATAACTATATTTCATTATTAGTTTAGAATCATAATTTTTCTATAAATAAGATAATTTATCAGTATTATTTATCTTGATATTTTTATATAAGGATCCTTGGACCATATACAATCATCCTCAGTCATTTTTACATATAAACTGAATATGGTCAAAACACCCAACCTAAAAATAAATGATTAAGTATTTATATATAAAATTTTAATAAGTTATGTAATAGAAAAATAAAAAATGTAAATGGTTCTAAAGAAAGTATATAATTAACAAATTTTTTTATTTTGTATGATAAGGAAAAACATGACAAGTAATACTCAAGGTTTAGGTATTATTTTCTGATATTTCATTCCATGAGGCAAACTCCATTTTCACCACATTTTTTCCTGGTATATAAAATTTCCATATTTTATTTTATATCATGACAAAATTTATTTTATTAGTATTTATTTTTTCATTTGAAATTTTATATTTCATGTGGATTAGTATTAAAATGTTTTGAAGTGGTATGGTACACTTTGAAATTTATAAATATTATATTCCTCAAGAATGTTTTAATGATATTTCAATGGTATTTACATTTATCAATATCAACAACCCTTTTTGTTACTTATCTGACACTAGATAATTATTAATAAACCCAAATATATTATTAAATATGGTTATTTAATGATAAAACACATTTTTTAATTATATAAATCAATTATCCAACATATAAGGAATGCTTTGGACTCATACGACATGAGTAAGGGACCATTTAAAGTAAGCCCCTCTTTGCATCGATAGTCTGATGAGATAAACCTGTTATCCAAATAATATGGGTATCTACCTAATATGTTAATATATCTTATGAAAGACCTTAACAGTAAAAGTACTATGTGATTAAGAAAAATTTTATCCAATGTTTAATCATTTTCATTATTCAGAATTCAGTTATTATTATCAATACCAATGATATTTTTTCTTGAAATTATTAATGGATGAATTTAACTATCAACTTTTTTAAAAAGTGTTCATATTATTTATCATTTCATATTGATTATTCCTTATCTTTCTATTTTAGTTTCATAAACATACTAAGAATTTGTGATCACCCTTATTTTTATTTCCTCTCACCAGGTTATATAGAGGAATCATTCAAATTAGTTTCACTGATAATGATATTTTATTATAATTATTCATTATTTTCTTTCCCCAATGTAATATGGGTATCATATATGTAATCTAAAATCTGAAAACTACTAAACTATTCAGTCCTTTGAGGCGTGATTTACTTGTATCTATAAAAATTTAATAAATTAAGGCACAAACTTCATGATTCCTAGGTTGGGGAATTACAGTTGGTATCATAGTATGTTTGTTAGTAACCATGGAAAATAGATTTAGAATATATATATATTAGGGAATATAACCTTATTATTGACATTGAGGATATGTATTAAAGAACATCCTCAAATTTTGGTATGGTTGAGATTATGTGATTCTTCATAGCAATACGTCCCTATCTGTATACTGAAAATGCACATAGTTCTAGAATAGATATACCTAGGGGTAACAACTAAAACAATGTGTAATAGTCTTGACTAGAGCGTAACCTAGTTCATGATAATGGTATTTACTTCACAACTAGTTTGAAACTCACGATGCATACAATAAAGATAATTCACAATTTCATTACAAACCATTACGGAGGATTTGAAAGTAAATATATCCCCAAAGAAACCATGTTTATGAAAATGAGATTATCTATGAATAATTTTTAATATTTAAGTTAAGTGTTACATAATATTTATAAATATACAAAATATATAATTTTATGAGAAAATATAGAATCTTATATTTTTTTGAAATTGAACCTAGATAGAATATGTGTATCAACACTTGTAGTCAATGTAGTGGTTTCCCTGCAGAGGAAGTCAATGTATCTGGTATTGAAACAATGAAATTAATGGATATATTATATAATCATAATTCGGATATGACACATAAAATTTTTCAGATGGAGAAAATTGTTCCACAATATAATTATCTAGTGTTTGATCACATTATACGATAGTGGTCCCCATCATTTAGTAGAACTACTGACCTAGTTAGGGACGAGGAGTGGATTAATTCTTTTGTGAATACAATTATTTCATTGGGATGTGGTGAAAAGGATAATATTACACATGAAGTTTATTGTCTCAATAGTGATGCATATCAATGGTGGTCATTGATCCAGAATTTTAGGGAGGAAAAAGATATGGAACTCATGGAGTGGGGAACATTTAAGAGGAAATTCTTTGATAAATACTTACCTCATGAGCAACAAAACGAGATAGAGAAAAATTTCCTTAGTTTAATGTAAAAAATAAAGAATGTGTTGTGGAGTATGAATTTCCTTATACCAGCTATAAATTTCATACACAACACAAAATGCAATATTGTTCAATTTTTTAAAGGACATAAGACAAGTCTCTGAAGGGAGATAATTTATGAAACCTTTTCTTCATATGATATATTATTTTTATGTTCTATAAAGATATATAATTATTTATCTATGTCCTATAGATTCAAATAGAATGAATATTATAATAAAAAGGAAGAGAAAATAATAGATAAAGGGAAGAAGGAAAAGAAGTATTTTCCCACATGTGATAATTGTCGAGAGATTCACCCTGGTAAATGATTGAAAGGATTGAGAGTTTGTTATATGTCTACATAAAATGGTCCCCAAGAAAAGGAATGAAAAGTGAAGAAGGAAAAATCCTATATTCAATGTTATAACTACAAAGAAATGAGGCAATATGAATATGAATCCCCTTATAATTAATGGAATATATATTAGAAAAATCTAAGTGACCAAGGTTAGGCATATTTTATTGAAACAAGAAAAGTGGAATGATTAATGTACCTCTTTATTTGGATATATGAAATATGTTGTAAAATTATTTTATTGTTGATGTTTTCATCATATAAATTATTAAATATATAATTATTATACTGATATAGTTTTTGGACAATTAATTGAAATCATATGTTGAATGGTACCAAGAAAAGTGATTGAAAAACAAGTTAAAATATTTAAAAATACATTTTTTTGGGGAAATAGAATCACTAATAAGTTACTTATATTGATACAATATTTTTTGTATAAAGAAATGATTTATTTAAATAAATGACTACCTTCGAACATGTTAATGATTTATCGACAATGTGGTTTATACTATCATTGATGGATTTTAAAACACATTTGGATTTATAGAATATATCCAATAACACCTTTTTTAAATTTTTAGTACGTATGAATGCATGTTTCCAAAAATGTTTTATGGTGATTCATGTTATTTCCTTTTTTAATGAAAATACATTATAAAGATTTTCACATGTTCAACATGTGATGATTAAAGAGATACTTACTGTTGATTCAAGGCTAATAATAAGTTAATTTTATTTAATTTCGTGACAATCCTTCCAATTTTTTAGATCATAATATTTTGGAATAGTTATCCATTTTTGAAATAGTTAAGGTTGATCTTGGTTCAAGGTTTAGAGTTTATTGTATTACTACACCATATAATAAGTAATGTAGAAATAGTTCATGGAACAACCAAAGGATAAGATTGTGTTTATGAAATAGATATGTATATTTAATTATATTCATATAATGTGAGTGAATTTGTCAACTCTAGAGAAAGGGTTTTGAAACAAAAATGTTGTCCTATTATCATTATTTTTATGATATCGATGACCATTTTCACACCGCAAGTTTACATATTTGTTGTCACCAATATGTATTTGGACATGTCATCTATCACTCTCTATCAGAACATGATATTTTTTTCGCCTATTTTTTTTTTGTTTTTACTAATGATAACCAATTTGAAATCCTAGTTTTGTGGTGACCTTCACATTTCCATTTTACTAAGTAGATGTGTTGTTTACCCAATTAACTAGGTTTTTTTTTCTAAAATAGTACTTTAAAATATTAATACCTTGATTACATGGATAAAATTTAAATTGCGAGAAATAATTTTTTTGAATTTGGCGATAATGTAACAAATTGAAATTCTAAAATAAGGACATTGTATTTGAGGGCATATATATCACGCAACACCAAGTGTGTATGGGAATATAATATCATGAGACTATAAAATATATTTTCTATTTTAAATAAACTAATGCAATGATATAGTTTTAAATTCATGCAGTACTGATTTAACTTGTGTTACATAGAACAATGAGTTTCTTCGATAACTTGCGTTACACGCTAGATCATGTTTTATCGAGAAAAAAATGTATTATTAAAATAAAATTATTTAATTATATATAACCTAGCCATTTAATTTTGAGTTATTATTAATAATAAATAACATAACATAATATATATATTATACATCCCATCAAATGATTTGGAATCCATCCAATATATTTTAAAGTCATGGGATAAGAGTAAATCCAATTTATCGCATTAAAACCTATATTTTTCTAAATGAACTTTTACCAAATATTTAGGGTGAATGTATTTAAAATATAAATTTCTGAAATTTTATATATTTTATATGTCAAAATAAAATTCATTTTTAATGGAATATTTCAAAATTCGGCTTGAGATAATTTTTTGTCTTTTGTAGAAGTATTTTAATTTTTAATGAACAATGAAAAATATGGAATTTTAACTGAGAACATATTTTTTGTATAATTTATTTATAAGTTAAAGTTATGTTTTTTTGTATTAATGTAACATTAGATTAATTTCTCATCATTTAATCCAATGTAGTTCATTGGAATCAATTCCACTTTGAAATTAGATATAAAATTTTACAAGATTTTGAAATTTGTACTTTAAAAAAACAATATGCCATCCCATCTAAAAGATTAAATATAATTTAATTTATACCACTTATACCATTGGAATTTGAAAAAATGGAATATATATATGTAATACTCAAAAATTATAATGTCTAATATGGTCAACATATTTTTTTACCAATAATATTAGTGAAAGGAAATAAAATTAATTATAGTGAGTAAGGGTGGGTTTAATTGAACATATGCGACATAAATAACATATATATTATTTTAAGGACATAATTATATTTCATTAAATGTAATATATCATTTCACACACTGATAAAGTTATAACGTCGTCCGTGGATGTGTGGGCTACTTCCTCCTCGACGTGATGTGATTTTTTTTCATCACAAAAATTATATATATAAGTATATAGGAATAAATAATATGGTATTTATGAAATTGGTTTCATTCAATGATGATAAATGTTTCTTAACTTCTATCTATAATGATCACTAAAAAATTGGAACGTTACTCATGCGTACGTACAACCTACCGTATCCTTGATTATAACATTGGTTAAAATTTCAAAACAATATTTCCTAATATTTTTTGAAATAGTAATTAATGGATAAATATGATAATTATTTTAGGATTTTTATATATGAGATATTTATACAACTACCCCTTGACAATAGACAACCAATCATAATCGTCTTGACACATAAACTGAATATAGTCAAAACACCCTATGTAAACTTAATTGATTATGTAATTGTATAAAACATTGTAATAAGTGAAGAAAAGTAATATTAAACTTATAAAGGTTCCAAAGTACGAAATAATTTTATTAATTTTTTTATTCAGAAAGATAAATACATATGTTACAATTTCTACTCATGTTAAGGGATTATTTTGTCACTTTTATTTCCATGATACATACACCATCTTCACCACTAATTCATTTTGAATGGTACATATATTTCCCTTATTGTATTTTATATCATGAATAAATTTATTTTCATGTTGTTGAGAGTTTCATGTGAAATTAAATCATTCATGGGGATTAATATTCAAATTTCTCACAATGGTATGGGACACATTGGAATGTTTAATATTATTTTCCTAAAAAATGTTAAAATGATATTTCAATGGTATTTCCATTCATGGTTGTCAAAAAACCCTTATTGTTACTTATCCTCCACTGGGAAACTATTAATAAACCAATATATATATTTTTTATTATGGATATTTGACGATAAGGTACATTGTTTAATGATTTAAATTGATTACTCAATATATAAGGAATGTTTTGGACTAACATGAAACAGGTGGGGGACTATTTAAAGTAAGTTACACGATGCATTGGTAGTCACATGAGATGAATTAGCTGGCCAAATTATATGGTTTTCATCCCGACATGCCAAACTAAATTATGGAATGTCTTGGTGGAAAAGTTATCATGCACCTAAGAATCATGGCGTCAAATAATTAATCATTTAATTTATTGGAAATTTAATTATTATTTTTAGTATACATGATATTTTCTCTTGAAATTATTTATGGATACATTTCATTCTCATTTTATTTGAATGGTGTTCATGTTATTTACCATGCCACGTTGATTATTCCTTGTCTAGTTACTTGAGTGTCATGTTTTCTCATTTATTTACCATACCATGTTTATTATTCTTATTGATTCATTATTTCTTCAAATATACTTACCCTTATTATGAATTTGATATCACCCATATTTTTATTTCCTTTCCTTAGGTTATGAAGATGAATCCTTTGATTGAGTTTCAAGGATGCTGGGATTTTATTTTCATTATGATTTATTATCTTTTGCCAATGTAATATGGGAATCATTTATGTAATACGGTCTTTTAAAAATAATAACTGGGTCCATCCTTTGGGACATGATTTACTTATATCTATGCCAATTTAATAAAGTGAGGCACCACCTCTAGGATTATTGTTTTGGGTGTTACTACTAAAAATATTATCTAATGTGAAATGTTTTATATGAGTTTTAGAATGATCAATGAAAATCTTATTATAACGAATTATATTCAATGGGTTTTCAATATAAAACCTCAAATATAATTGTTGATACTTCATTAAAATGATTTCTATACATTCCAGGGTGGAGGTAATATATTCTTCTTCAACTATGCTCAATGTGATAGAACATTTCTTCTTTCTATTCCATCTCACACAAATTTCGGCCAAGAATAAATTTCCTCCTGATTTTTATTTTTAATCAATGAAATTAATATCCCAATCGACATCAGGGAGACCATGAAAGGTCAATTTATTATTATATATATATATATATATCTTTCCATAGATTTATATTCCATTAACATATCTGAAAATTATTTTTTCTTCCATCATCTGTGACTCCATCAGAGAAATATGATATCAAGCACACAATGTTTCAACATATGCATTTATGGTATGGAATATGTGAAATATTATTAACTTTTTATGAATTTCTAAAAATCCATTAAATTTAAACATTTTATATGCTAATCATTACTTAAATTCATTCCAACAATAATAGGTGTGAAAACCTAATTTGAATAATATTTTTGTAAAAAATATTTATCATACATTTCTAATAAGATAAATATGTATCTTCATTTATTTTGAACTTGTAATCCTAGAAATAAGATTGTCCCCCCACGAATTGACATATCATTTTTCTTTCTTTTTTTGGAAACTGATTACAATAATCATCACCATGACTTGTAAAAATTATTTCATCAATGTAAACAATGCAAATTAGTGTACTGGTACTCATATTTTTCACATATATGTTTTTATGAACTTCTTTTTTAGAAAATTATAATTGATTTAAGTAAATATAAATCCATGAATATTAGGTGTGAGGATACTGTTTAAACCAGTATGAAGTTTTCTTCATCTTACACATCATGGTTCCATCATTATCAAGTATGAACCCAATGGGTTGTTCAATATAAAATTTTTATTCAGTTTATCCATTCAATAATATTGAATTAAATTATATATTATAGACATTTGAATTTTGACAATAACCTTCAAAAAAACTATTATGAATGTTTAATGTTTTCTAATAGTGGAAACAATTTCTTCAAAACCAATATCTTCCATCAATGAATAACCTTTTTAATCTAGGCTCATTTAATTTCTTATATTTTTTCTATTTATTGAGATTAGTTTTGAACATCAGGATTTTTCCATAACATTATTTCCTTTGAGTCAGGGAACATGATCCCATGTGTCAATTTTCCCACTTCAAATCCAAATCTTCATTAATTTCATTTAACCATTCTTTACACTAAAATAATTTCATAATGGATTTTTTTCCACCAATGTAACATGTGATTTTTTATTTTCAAAAACCCAATTTCCATTTGGTATGATCTAGAATGTTCTAATATATAATAATATTATCAGATTTAGCATTTTTTGTAAATTTTGGAATTTTTGTGATCTTATTATGGTCTTACCTACTTAATCACTAGGATAATCAGAATCAAAGTTTTAAAGATTTGATTCATAATATTTTTTTCTCCCCATTAAATTCTCAATAAGTCATCATTATTTCCTTCATGACATAATCCTAATCGTCTTCAACAACTTCTATTAAGGAGAAATGGGGTATGGTAAATTTTATATCAATGTAATTAGCCAAAGTATCTTCTTGATTTACTCCCATACTTGTACCATTTCCATTCTTGTGAATATCCCTTGAAAATACCTTCTTCCACTTTTTAATCAAAATTTCCCAAATCTAGATTTTTCATCTTTATTAAGTTAGGGATCCCAAAAACCGTAATGTATTTCACTATAATATTTATCTTATACCATGTCTAATAAGGATAAATTTTATATTCCAGTTGAAGAAAAAATATATTTTGAACATGAACAACTTTACTTACAGCTAATTCCCAAAATAATTTTGAATGTTTACCTTCATTTAGAATGCTTCTTACCATTTCAAAACATATGTTTCCCTTTATGAAACTCTATTTTATTGAGGTTTAAGGGAGAAATTTATTTGTTTTTAATTTAATGGTATATTAGATAATACATGAAAGAGTTATTTGTGTACTCCATTATATTTTATATCCTCATATTCAATACATATACAACCAACTCTTTCATAGCGCCCCTTCAGAAATTTTAAAACAATTATATAGAATGTTATTAATGTTTCATGAAAAATACATTATCCATTTGAGTGAAATAATCACAGAAATTAATAATGTAAAAATCACCCATTTTTTATTGATATCTCATCAAAGCACATAGTTTTAGAGTGTATGAGTTCAAGTGGTATGGAGGATTTAATTTCAACCTTCTTATGTCTTACACTATCTATCATTTCTTTCAGTAATGTTTTAAAAAAGTGTCATATTTCCTATTTAATTATGGTGTGTCTCTTACATAATCTTTCATTAAAATTGTAATATTAATTTTCTAAACAAGATACCTAAGACTTTAGTGCCACATATTGTTTTCATCCTTAGTACATAAATATAATGAATTACTAGGATATGAAATCTAAAATAGATTATCGCTAGTTTATTATCTCTTAGTAATTTTTTTCCAATTTTTCAAACAATGGACGATACATGAATCCTTCCTAGAGATAAATTTATTTCTATAAACATAAAAGAAGATAATACTCAACAATTGTTTCTTATTCCGATAAATAAATATAACTCCTTTTGATTTGAACTACTGAGATTCAATTTGGGTCGTATTAATGCATTTTATTTTTAAGGAAAATTGTTTCCAAAAGTGACTCCCCCTTAGATTTTCAATATTTTTTAATATTTTCACATTGCCTATCATATATGAGGAATATCCAATATCAAGAATACATTGTTAATTAATTTTTATATCTTTTATAGAATTCTAAAAAGTGATTTATTTATCATTGATTCACTTTGACCAATATTTTTTTTATTTTCTAGTATAAATAATTTTTCCCAAAATCACTATAATAAAATATTAAAAACGGTGACCTGTTTTTTCACATATTCCCAAAATATCATCAAAATAGTAAAATCATTTTCTTCCATGAGAGATTTTTACCATTATAATTACTCTTATGTTGTTTATTAATACAACTTTACAGAGATAGCTTCTTTTATTCCACTCTCCCACCTCAGTTCATGCCTATTATTGACAAGAGACATATAATTCTAATAATTATGTGAATTTTTATCTAATATCCCACAACACCATCAACATCCATTAGATATTAATCTTATATTGAATAATGGTTTTTCCCTTTTATGTGTTTAGGGAGATTAAAAATACTTTACAACAGCTAATATCCCTTTCCATAGGGAATCATTCTTACTATAGTTAATTTTAAAATCTATTTATGTGACATTTTTATCAAATAATTTTTAACCCAAGATATCCCATTGTTTATTTTTAAACATACAGGGTTATTATAATAAAATGAAGCTTTCATTTTAGTGGGTGAAGATTTCATATTAATCTTGGGATGAGTTCCTCCAACAGTTTGACATGTTTATTCATTTAACATTAATAATTTTTTGGAAATTATCATTCATTTTATTCAAGGTATTTTTCAACCATGATACATCTTTATTGTGTTTTACATATCTCATAACCCTTAAAAATAAGTTTTTTTTAATATCATTCACTATTTTCCCCTATTCTATAATTTTTTGCATGAGGTTTTTGATTTATTAAAAGTACATGTCTTCTTTTTGAGAAAGTATTCTTCCATAATGATATCTTCAAACTCACTTCTATATATTTGAAGATTTTATTCCATTACTTTTATATTTAGCTAAAACATTCAATTATGTTTTTTCCTTATTTCCTATAATGATTTAAAACCCATCACCTTCATATAAACAATTTTTGACGAGGATATAAGAATATTTTCTTTTATGATTTTTAATCAAACATGATATTCCATTTGTTAGTAAATATCAATGTATTATCTTTTTCAATGGGTGGAATATCTAATTTTGATTCATCAATCATCTAAACTCCACATGTTATAAGATAAGGTATAATTCTATTTTTCAATCTATGATAATTTTTACTATAGAATGTAGAAATACATATTATATTCACTAATTAAATATTGTTTATGATAAAAACGTATGGTTCATATAGAAGTAACTTGTATCTAGGATATTATTTGGAGATTATAGGAATGTGCAGACCACTGATAGGGGTGTGAATATTAGTGGTAATATTTTAAAATTTATTTTATATAGAAATTATCCTAATAATATTGTTAATGTTTTGATCTCTAAATTATATATCTCAACCTCACTCACATGAGATGATAAATAAATAAAGAATCACAAAGAAGTTCTTTACAAGGTTTAGTCCTAATTTGGGTACCTATTCCATGCCATATCTACTCCCTTTGATCCATTAATATTGAATACAAAGATAAGTTAATATAATTGATTCAACTCCCCTTAATCTACTTATATATCCATACACATAAATATACTAGTTCCCATGAGTTAAAATGTTTTCATATCCTCTATATCAAGTCAAATATAAAACACTGAAATTATGTCATAAAATGTTTTCCAAAATCTTTTTTTGGTATCTATTTATATGGTATGTCTTTGTCTGAATAACCACCATCTGATGTATCTTAATTTAGTACAAGTCTTTCCATTTCACTGCTACACAGTTATACTATATCCAATGTACCCATGTCTGATACACCTCTTTATGATACTTATTATTTAATTAAGATAATCCATAGTCAATAACTTACATTGAACTCTGAAAAAAATGTCATCAATTATACTCCTAAAAAAATAACAGCCACAAAACTCAATAGGAGTTCACCCCATTATATACAAATCATTAAATTAAAAATCAAGGAGGAAGTGAATGTTAAAATTTAAACCTAAAAATGAATAGAAAATTTATTTGAACACCTTTAAATCCAATAAAAGTTTTATGTAAAAAATATAATTAGTAACTTCCTTTAATCTAGGAATCAATGATCTATTCAAAATTCCTTAAATATCTACTACATTTATTAATGTTGAAAGAACTTCTCAACATCATCATAATTTTTAACTTTAAAAAGTTTAGTTAAATTTTCTCAAGGATCATTCAAGATTATAACCACCCATATTTCTTCATTCGGTAACATTGAAAATACATCACCCTTTGGAACTTCTATAGTACTTATCTTTATGATCTTCATTATTTTATTATCTCAAACCTATAAACTTAGGCATTTTATGTCCGATAAAATTTGAAGAGTGTTCTTATGAGAACCATGTTTAACGATCATCAACTACCTCCATCCATTAGAAATTCTAGGAATATTCCATCTAATGAAAACTTATAATTCTAACCATTAAAAATTAAATAAAAGTTTTTCTGATAGAAATGGATATCTCTATCTTGTATAAGCATAATATCCTCACTATCTTATTGTCTTTTTCTGATCGGATACTCATATCGGTGACTTCCTCAAGGATTAAAATAGTCCAAATCATAGAAAAAATCTTCCTCAAAATTCTCTATCTAGTCAAATAATTTGGATAAATTTTATACATCCCATTACATTTAAAATATTGAAGTCTCTATGAAGTGTTAAAATACTCAGATATTAAACTTCAGAAAACAAAATATCTAAGACATTATAAATTTTAAATTGTATATACATTATATGTCCAAAAAATACTTGAATAAACATAACTTGAACCATGATAAATTTTCATAATCATGATATTATAAACATTGAGTATCTATATAACATCATTTTAAAAAATATTAGTTAAAACTCACAATTTATCTAATATAAAAAACAACCTTTGTATGAAACACAAAAAAAAATGATAACATGAAATACAAAAAAATATTACAAAATAACCCCAATGGATATATAAAATTCATATTATAATACTCAAGATTCAGAATTTACCTATCTGTGAGACTCTACCTTGGGAAATCCCCTAGGTTACACCCAGTTGGACTTATAGAATGCCTTGTAGAAATCCCACATGGATTTGGCTATGATACCTATTGTTTATAATTCCTTGGGAAATATCCTTCGATTCATCTTTGGAGCCTATTGATGATATTTACCTAGTAAGATCCCCTATTAAAATTATTAATGGATACTATGTGAAATGACTTTATTCCCCTAGATTGATTTTGGAATTCCTAGGACTGATTTCCTAGGATTTTGAAATTGATCAACATGTTATTAGATTTCCATGGATGCTTGGGAATCGAATTTTATCTTAATGTTATTGGATTTTAAAATATGTCTAGGAATCCACTTTGATCATGTTGTTATTATATTTACCAAGATTTCCGAGAATAATATTTGACCCTATTTTTGTTGGATTTCCCAGGATTATTGGGAATCATCTTTGATCTAGTGGTCATTGTATTTCCTCAGAAACCCTTGAATAAGTTGTGATCCATTTTTGATTCATTTTATTAGGTTTATACAATTATGAAACTATGTGTATAACTATTGGTGTGATTCCATTGGGTTTTTTTTGTGTGATTATAATGGTTGAATGTCAAGCTCAGAGACACTTTGACACTAGGTAAAACATGTATAGTTAGTCTTTGAGGTTGTCTAATTGATACATAACCACCCGATTTATATGTTATATGAGTATTATGTGTTATATTTCCTAGTTGGGTTCATTTCATAAGAAATACAACACTTTAAATTTTTTAATTATGTGAACATCCACACAATTATAGTATAAATAATTATTCTAGAGTTATTAGAGATTCCTATTGTTTAATTAGACCCACCACCTACTTTCATAGATAACATGGTTTTCGATGTATATTGTTAGTCTATAATATTTTTCCCCCAATAGAGAGGAATTTCTTATAATAGTTTAGGTTGTATTTAATGAATGACCCAAAAGTATTTTTTTTATTATTTTGATAATCCACCTTTCAAGGGGTGAGGTTGAACCCTTATAAGGCTTAAAGGCTTAGAGACAACTATATGACCCATAGGTATTAGAGGAAATAACCCAAACAAGACAACCTATAACTACTCGACACCAGAACATGTCATGATATCAATACTGCCCCTTCGCAAGGCTTGTTGGCTAGCTATCATGTGTAGATCTGCACATGCCTGATACTGATGGCAAGGTCATACCCTCTTGTTCTTCCCATTCTAGTTAGCTCTTCTTTGGTGAATGTGCCTACTTTGATAATCATCTAGTGCCTTGTAACTTGTAGTCTGACTGGAACATCTACACATACATGTGGCCCGAAGGCCTTGGGTGGTCCCAGGGCCTTGAGGTGTCTCGAAGGCCTTAATAGACAACTGGATTGAAGGCCTTGGGTGACTCAAATTCCATTCAGGACCCAAGGACCAAACCAGTGACCCAATGTCCTAGATGGATGAGAAATTCCAGCTATTACATCACTAACTAGTGCCTACTAAATTTCATGCTACAGTACTACTATAGTACCCACTATAGTGGCTTCTACAATACTACTATAGTCAGAAAATATGTCTCCACACTAATTTTATCGCGGGTCTCTTAGATGCACTTGCCGAGACCTCACCAACCAGGATGAACCTCATGTGCAATAGTGTGTGCGGTATTGTCTAGTGGATTTTCAGATGTTAGGGATTTGGTAAGATGATATGTGAGTTGGGCCATATGTAGTGTAGTTTATTTTCAGCTATTTTTCAGCATGGATACGAACCTATTATGTCATTTTATTTATTTATTGATGTTTCTTTAACTAATAATACTTTATTATGTATTGATCTATCAAATGGATAGTTTTCTTCTTTATATATCGAACTATAGTAGCCCTGCTGACTCCCAATTATGTTTTCTATAGGTTTTTGAGATATTAGTTATATAGAAAGGTCTTGAATAATTTTTGGAAAAAGTCAATAATGACCATTTAGTTATTATCAAAGAAACATTCTCCCCATGACTATCATAGGCCCTCACTACTACCTAGAAACCATTGGTGTAGGGGAAGGTGTGCTTCCAGTATAATCACATCCTTTCGTAGCCACGATTTTGGGAATCCCATAATGGGGTGTGAAAAGTGGTATCAAATTGTGTTTTGGAATGAGATGGTGTTAACAGAGGTGGTCATAGTTTATCGACACATGGGAGGTATATTGAGAACATTCCTAAAAAATATGATCTCGGTTGAAACCTGAGTTTCCAGTGGATTTCATATGTTGGGATAGTGAATTCATGGATGATTGAGGTGTTGTATTAGACCATGTATTCCATTTTTGGATTGATAGGACATGGTATGAGTGATTTGGATTAGCTAGAAGCCAATTATTTGTTCATCAATCATGATAATGGCATAATATGGGAATAATTCATTTGCTTATGGGTGATGTTTCTTATTATATAACCTCAAAATAATCTATTATTAATTAAATAAACTTATAATATAAGTGATGTTTTTAAAATATATATTATAATGGGTTATTAAAATAATTATGGAGTGTGTGTCAGATAAATTTATTAGGTGATTATTGTTTAAAATCATAGGGAAATGATTTACGAGATTGATGGTTTTTGAGAAAACCTTGTTTTGAAAAGAAAACTCATGCGGTGGCATGATGATTGTTGAATTTTGTTAAATAAAGGTTTCATTTGGAATGTATCATGGAGATGTTGATTTTTATATAGTTGGGATTTTATAATTTTGTTGAAATCTAAGGAAAATAAATTTTAGATTGAATATTTAATTGATATTTTAAATTATATTCATTGTTGTTTTAAAAGTGTATTTTTTTGGAACATTTACATTCTAGTCTAGGAATCATGATGGATTCTATTTTTATTTTAAAAAAACATGGTTGTTAATGGGTGTTTACAAAATTTAGGTGAGTTCTATATGTTTAAATGATTTGAATTATTTTATAAATGGAGAACAATGTTGATGTAACCTAGTTTTCTTGGATTTCATGGCTGAATATGGTTGAACAACATGATACATTATGTGTGGGTTAGTATGTCATGTTTGTTTTGAAAATATTAAGTGATATTGGAATGTGAGATTAGTTTGATGTCATTTTTTGAAATTAGATGTTCTTGTGTAGATCATATCAATATTTATCAGTGTTTGTCTAGGATGGACATAGTGTGTGTGAAATTTTATTTCTGATGGGAACATTATTGATTCCATGGGTGTTCAAAAGATCATGTATTGGACATTTCATTGGTGGTTTAGTGGATATATTTTTAATTATTAAATTTATTTAATGGTTGTATTCCAAGATTAGTACTTCAATGAGCATGTGAGGTAGACTACATGTTGTGTGTTTCATCATTTCTTAGGTAGGGCTTCTTAGATTGTGTTTTTATTATTCCTATAGTCCAAACTGGTAAATTTAATTTTTGAATCAAATTCATATGGTGGGGATAACCAATACATCATGGCTAGATTTATGATCTATGTATAGGTGTTTTGGGGTTAATAGGTGTAGTTGGGCACCATTTAGCATTGGAGAATGTGTTTTAGTGTTTCTAATCATGAAAGAGAGGAATGCAAAAATATAATAATTATTTGTGGTGATGTATGAATCATGTGATTTTGTGATTATTCCTTTGATTTAGTACATTAACAATAAAGTAACCACATTGGTGGGGAGTGTGCTGTCGGTCATGGAGGTATGACCCTCATGCTGTAATAGTTGTTTCTGATATAATATTTATTGTTGAACTGTCCTAGAGGTATTTGAACTCTAATAGGATGAGGAAACTAGTTGTATCTAAATATCATTAGTGAATTGTAGATTAAAAATTAAGAGTGTTTTGGATGGATTTCTAGAGTAGGAATTAGAATCCGGATGAGATTTGTATGATACAAGTGTGAGTTGGATCAATGATGTTATAGTTAACATGGTTGGATAATGATGATTAGTGTTAGTGTCTGGTGATCCAATCGTGAAGGTACACTATATGTTAGGTTGGGACTTCATTGGGTATATTCAAAGGATGGATATATTTCTTTGGGAGTTAAGGTATCATGATTAGACGAGATGAGGTGGTGATGTATCAATGGTCAAGGTTGAGAATTAATAGAGGAAGCTGGACTGAGTGTACAAACTAGTGGTTTCATATTTAATTTGACACATTTATATGGAAATAATGTTATGATTTTCATTAAATATGGGTATTTGGTGGTCAAATATTAGAACTAGTGTTTTAAAATGTGAGCTGGTGTATCCAGGATTGTAGTTAGATTTGTGTAGTAAAAACATGTTTGGTATTAGAGGATATAACATGATCTATTGGAATTGAATTAATGTATAATGAATGTAGATATGTGTGGTTGAAATGATGATTAGTCTTCTCAGGGATGAGAAGTATTATGATGGGGTGTTTTTAAATACCCTCTCTTTTTTGAGTTATAAATTTTAATTGAAATATTATTTTTTTTGATTTTTGGAGAAAAGGATTTTTCATGAATTGGGTTAAGATTTGATTTTTGAAAGCTATATCACCTTATGATGATGTTTTCAGATATTATATATGTTCTAGGAGGTTCTTGAAGCATTCAGATGAGTCTCAAAAGTTTTAGGAGTAGAAATTAAAATCTGTTGGATAATATTACTTAGGATCGTGGATCGAGTTCCATAGTTTAGTTGAAGCAGTGTGGATCCCTAACGATCAAGGGGTTTGTAGTTAATTTTTTTATATATGGTTGAGTATCATGCTTAATTATCCCTTAAGTATGAACCATGTGGTATCTCAAATTTTTATTGGGTGTCTTAGACTTGGGGATTAGAGTAAAGTTAGCACATGGCTAATGTATGGTTATATAAGATCCATGAGAAAAGATACAGGTTGAGACAATATAGTTTTTCATAGTTGGAACCTGATTTTATAAAACTTCTAAACCAACCATGTGAGATGAGTTTTTGTTGATAGTTCTATCCATGGGGTTGGAACACCATTTGGAAAACCATGCAACCAAACCTTCTAGTATGCAAGATTTAATTAAAATAGGGAAAATTACCAAAAATCACCAATTTGAAATTTAATTCCCTCATTACATTTACTCATCCCTTATGTTAATGTTTACCAGTAGATCCTCTTTTATTCATTTATTTATATTCCATTTTATTAGGGGTGTATTTGAAGGTGATTTGATGTAATTTTGAGGTGTGATTCGTCCTTCCCCTTCTTACATACCTTCCCATTTCTCTATCTTTCTAATGCAGTGTGATTTTATTCAAAGTTTATGAATATTTATTCAAGTTAAC
Source organism: Viscum album (assembly GCA_963277665.1). Classification (NCBI taxonomy): domain Eukaryota; kingdom Viridiplantae; phylum Streptophyta; class Magnoliopsida; order Santalales; family Viscaceae; genus Viscum; species Viscum album. Next base: position 148,292,664 of record OY728166.1, on the reverse strand, counting down.
ACTGGAAATTTTCCCACTTCTCCAGGGTTTCATATGCACCTCATATATGTATAATCATACACAAGAATCCACTAAGAAGTTTCATGAGTCATTTGGACACCTGACCCCAATCATGCCTACTCATATGCTAGAGGATTCCGACTAGAAGGTAGGGCTTAAGGTCTTTATGTGGGGAGACTATGTACACATGATCAAAGAGTAGCACAATATTAGATAGTAATGTCAATTAGTGGATAATATAAATAATAAGCACCAACATAATAATAAAAAAAATTCTATTATAAATCAAAATTTGGAAACTAAATCATTAATAGATACAAAATAATGATGACCATGTCATTTATCTATATAAAAATTAGATAAATGGGTTACATGGGAAAAAATATACCACATGAAGAAGAAAATAGGAAAATCCCAAATACATCCACCACTAGAATAAAGAGCATATTATTTTTCCTCTACTCTCATACTCTATCCCAATACTCAGAATCAGACATGCGATGTTTTATGATTCCCATTATCAACACCTAAAATCATGACGTATGATCAGGTTGTAGGGAAAGACTAATCATGTGTGAGATTTACTTAGTATGCCACTAATAATTGTCTAGATAAATCCATCCTATGTATATAAAATTATCATTGTGTCAATAATTATATAAGTTATGAACTAAATAAATAAAAAATCACTTCACACAGGGGTTCCTTAAGGATACCCAATTTACACTACCTACATCAGCTTAATCTAGATATCATTTAATGAAAGCAAACCTATAAAGATATTATAATGGTGTATAAGAGTTCTGTAGAAAACAATCAAGAAAGATAACTGAGATTGTAATAAGGTATTTATCAAGTATGGTCCGAACACATGAATTTTATTTGTCTCAACAGACATGTGTTTTAATTTAATATGTTAGAATTTAAGGAATTACATAGATGGAATATCTTGAATTTAAATAAGAGAAATCCTTGACCCATATATGGTGAACCATATAGAATACCCCATGTATCATTCCAGGAGCACTACAAACACCCAACAGCATAAGACACTATAAAATATGATCTATAATGGATTTCCATGTATCACCTTCAGTGTCATGTAATGTATGACCCATTTAGCCGGTACCCGGTGTTCCTCATAGGGAACCAATATCACTTGTGGTTGGTGTAACAATCTCACCAACTGATCCCATCCATGGAATCCTAATAAGGAACTGATATCGCTGATCAGTATTAAGATAATCCACCTAGTCATCCCATAGAAGGTAATCTATAAAAAATATCCAATTATAACTCCCATCATTTTTACCACCATATATAGTCTCTAATTTTAAAGCACAATGTGCCTATCCAAGGCATCCTTAAGTTGCAACACTTTTATTTCCCTCATCATAAAGTGAAGTGATGGTTTGTCTTATAACTGACTCATACAGTACCACCTTATCATTGGTAAGCAGTTGGCTAATTTATTTAATTCAAACAAGTCAACCATTGCATAAAGAACAAAGGCTTAAACTCGTGGCCTATCATTTCTCTTATGAAATCATCATCACATTTAATTTTCTACAATGTAATTCATAAACCAAAATTATTATTTAATAATCTCATTGTCAATGTGTAATGTTATTAATCCTTTAAAGAGGGTCACACCCAAAGGGGAGGCTCATGTTGAGTTAAATTCCTCAAGAAATTGATTCACGGGTAGGTAGGGGTCTCATTACACTTACGGATAACATTTATTTTAATTAATTTAAAAAATATGGAGGCAAAACTAGAATTTACAACGTGTGGAATAACAACACATGATAAAATAAAACTAGACTTTGAGGGGAAATAACTAAAAAACCTACCATATTTCCATTATACTATCACAGTCTTGTATGAGCCCATGAATTGAGCTAGAATGGTTGAAATTATAAGAATGGTTGAAAACCCTATAAACAGGGAATATAAGATCACAAACAATAGTGTAAATTATGGAGAGATAAATGACATAAGAATGGAATATGAGTGGAGAGTTTACCATTATGAATCCAACTCACCCAATGGAGAAGAAAATAGAGCTCATATAGAGGGGATCTTATGGAACCTGGGTTATTTTAGAGGCGTAGATATCTTGAATAGAATCTACTGGATAAGTAATAGGGTTTTGTAAATAATATTCAATTTAACCCTTAAAAAATTATTCAGTATATTTACAAGGTGTTTAATCATTAAACAATGTGGAAAGATCAGGATTTCCCCTCTTGTGAAAAACCCAGTTCATGATGTGTAATGGGTCTACCCATACCATTACTCATCATGTATTTAATACCCATAATTTATTTTAAGTAAACACAATGCATTAAATAAAAAAAATGTATTTGAAATATAACTATCCTTCATCCTTCCTAAAACCATTCCTTCTAATATTAAATTGACCCACCCTTGGGCATAGTTTTTTGGTTTAACCAAGACTAAAAAGAAAGTGTTACTCACTAAAAAGTCAGGATGTTACAACCTCCCCCCTATAAAAAAAGTTTATATGTTTACCTTCCTAGGGTTATAAGGAATCATGAAATAAATGTTTGCACCATTGGGAAAGTATTTCGGCCTCTGGATCACATGTATTGTTCTGTATATGTGCTTTTGGACATAATAGTCATACATGAAGAAATGATTTTCCTTATAGATACTTTATGCTACGATAAATGATACTTATCAAACATTATTCAATGGATTCATTTGAAAACAACTCTATATCCTTTGTATCAAATTAATTAGATGAGTCAAAGTGATAATGGGGAAGCTGTAACACATTTATGATATCGTTCATGCTATGATACCTTAGAAGTAAATGCAACAGATATGATATTATCCCAAAAATATTCACAATCTCAAAAGGCCCAACATTCTGAGGAGATAGCATTACCTATCTCTATATCGGTCTATGAACCAATCTATGAAAAACTTTATGAATGACCCTATATTCCACCTCACACTCTATAGGTTATCGATGATGATCAGTATAATACTTATACAAGAAATGAGTCGTAGAATTACATTTCTGAATCATATGTACTCTCTCTGATGTCTCTTGAACAATATGCGAACCTAATAGTGCTCCCTCCCCTACCTGTAACCAACATTGGAATGAATGTCATGACGTACCACCGAGGGACTTATAAGGTTCCACCTGAGTCGTTTCCTGAATGTTTTTATTGTAGAGAAACAAGACGATTGGTATATGTTTCTCCGATGAACCTATGAAATCAAGGACTCATAACAAGATTATGTCTTCTAACAACCATGTCATCTACTCAGACTACTAGTTGGTATGAAGGTGATATGATGTACTCACCAGAAACTAGGAATCTAGTGCCTTTGGTAACCCTCTCTATAATCATGATGTAAAATGAACATCTTATACTGATAAGATAGAATAGGGAAACCAATGAATATAGATAATATATTAACTATAAATAATCCCAAGATCATTAATTTAGAAGTCCTCTTAGATAGGAAAAAAGTGTGTAAACTTGGTCAACCTATCAATAATCACCCATACCACATCACGATCTTGATGGGATCTCATAAAATACATCATTAAATACCTGGTGACATCATTCCATTTTGAATCAAGAATAGATAGAAGTTGTAGATGTATAATAGGTCTCTTTTTCTACAGCTTTACTTGTTGATAGGATGAAAACCTCATGATAAAACCTATAATCTGTCTCTTCATATCGGACCACCAATACTGATGATGTATATCTAAGTACATCTTGGTAAGAACATGGTGTACTACCAAGAGAGATGCATCATACTACCACATCATCTATTCGCTTATGTCTATAGGAACTAAGATGAATCATTATAAGTGTATAATCTAATCCTCATTGATAACTTAACAAAGATGTGGGTCCTCACATGAGAAACCCACCCTTAGGAATAGGTCCTCCAGATCTGAAATATGTATCATATATAGCCATTATATAAGGGAGGATATCACTTCCAAAACTGCTAAAAATTTTCCAAGAAACTCTTAAACCTCCAGGTGTATCTTAAAAAATAGTTACATTAACTAACATTCACTAGTAGCCCAATCAATGATCATTTTCTAAGTATACAGTCTTAGGGATCTATCTATCACATTTTCCTTTTCGGGTGTATAAGAAAGCTCGAAGTTGAATGAATATAGTTGTTTTACACACTACACTACATGTGACTCAAATTGAACTTTATGGACATGAATTTGAGACTTTTTTGATTCATGTAAAAAAAACAAAATCCACTAATAATTAATTTCCCAAAAAATGTGAAGAATTAACCAAAAATGCGAACTCAAGGTTTTGTGTAGGGAAATTCCACTCACGAGACCATAGATAGTAGGACCCATATGCTAAAACCCAATATACCTACATAAGAATTAATCCAATCCAAATTCATGAAGCATCATAGTAACAAGTATAACTCCTACCTAGATCGGGTATATTCATGATTTTTATTGTAGTTAGTCTCCCTTTCAACTCCTGAAAGGATTTTTGAAAGGATTCAGATCATAAGAACTCCACATACATATTACTTAAACCAGTAAGAGGTGTTTATATGTGTGAAAATTATTGAATGGAATATCTGTAATAGACATCCATCCCCAAGACACTACATATGTCAAAGAAATCATAGGATTATCCCAAGAAACTATGGTAGTAAACTTCTTGGGGACAACAAATACATCTTCTTCTAAGATGAAATGACATTGAAGTGAACATTATCAATCCAAAAGTGGGATTTAGTGATATTAGAATACAATGGGTTCTATATTAGTGTATTTAGAATTATATCAATATGTTTTTCATGGAAATTTTGAGTGTGAAAATACACCAAGATATCATCTATGAAGACTACAAAAGATTAATCTAGATACAGGTGGAAAACATGGCTCATCAGATCTATGAATATTTTAAGGGGATTTATATGTTTGAATAACATAACCAAGTACTCATAAAAGATGTATCTACTATAAAACATTGTACATGATATGTCTGATGGCATCCAACACACCTAATAGTAGCCTTGCCTCAAAATGATGTTTGAGAGAAAGATAACTTCTTGAAGCTAGTCTAAGAGGTTGTCTGCTAAGATTAGTGGAAACTGGCTATTTACCATAATCTCGTTCAAACTTTGATAATCCACCCACAACCTGAGGGTAACATCTTATTTATTGGTTAAAAAGACAGGTGAACCCCATAATGATATACTTGGTCATATAAAAACTTTTTCCTATATGTGTTATAGTTTTTTCTTGAGTTCTTAGAGCTTAGTAGGTTCCATCCTGTATAGAGGAAAGGGCACTAGTTCTACACCTAGAACTAGCTCAATGGTGAAATCTACCTCCATCATAAGAGGTAAGTTAGATATATATTTAGGGAATACATCCTAGAAAAAAATCATTATAGGTGGAATTCCATACACCATGTTCACTGATATCTTAAAAATAGTCTAGCTATCTGGGCTATCCTCTTCCCATAATGCTTGATTCCAAATCGACTTAGATGGACATCTCTTATGACATTATTAAAAAAGTGTTTCCCTTAGGTGATTTTGAAGGACACCCTATGGTGATATCAATAATCATGGACATGATACAGAACCAACTAGTCCATCCAAAGAATGAAATTGAATCCATTAATCTCAAGGAAAATAAAATTCCACATGAATTCATTCCCACATATCTCAAGGTGTCACTCCTTTCAATGGTTCACATTCTCTGATCTAACTTCTAACAGTGTTTCGAGAGTCTTTTCAGCATAGAAGTACACCCATTAATTTCCCACACATTCAATAGCTGTAGTATATATAAAATAGTGTGAAACACCTATATAAAATATGGAATAAATTAATGTACAGAAAAATAGAACAGTACCTCACACTATAGAAGGTCATGTACACTACTCCTTAGTTATAAGATACACTGCATAGATATGGTCTGATCTGTGATCTTAAGGTGAAATCTGACTACCTTGAGTTGGATTTCACTACTAACACTAAACCCTTGAAGTCTGACTATCTTGGCCACAACCACCTACTGAAACAGACTATTCGATGGTAGACCAGATCCCAAACTAATGCAGTGCTATAGATCCTTAACCATAATGCAATGCTTGTATAGATCCCTTCTGACTAGAAATAAGATGGATATTTTAATAGAAGCTATAAGGGTGACCTATCCACCAACAACATTGATTGTTGATTGGGTACCTCATACATTAGGGATTTTTCTGGCCAGTCCTACAACACCGGTGGCACACCACATAACTGTCGATGCTTTTAATATAGCATATTCTTCTATTGAATGTTTTCTAGAATATACATTTTTTATAGCTATAAAAAACTCCCTCTATTCCTAGATACTGAACATCCTCAACTCACACTACCAACATTTATTTGTTTCTACAGAGTGATGAGGTCCAGATTTACTATCTCTGAAATTTTGGTCAGTCAGAAAGCATTTACTTGTGATCGGATGGAATACACAATTCCAACCGCAAATTGTCTCACAATTTTTGACTCATCAGCAGTCAATGTTGGAACAAAATGATAATAGACAATGAAATGAGTAGAATATTTCATCATGGGCATAGTTTCTTACTAGAGGTTTATAAAATCTTTTGTGTGGTCCTCTATCATATTATGAGGAAAGAATTAGTCATAGAAGGTTTTCTGTATGTTCACTTAGACTATAACTTGATGATGATTCATCTGATAGAAGAAATACCATATATAATTAGAAGAGTCATTGAGCATATTGGTACAAATATTTACCCTAATCTCTGTAGGTGTCTCTATGTGCTCGAATACTGATAACGTGACCTCAATACAAGACTCAATATCCCAAGGACCTCCATCAATAATAAGGTGGGAGTATAATATTGAAATTCTAATTTCAACTCTACTATAGTTGGGGTAGGTCATGGAACTCACTGTATGTTTTTAATGAAGTGTAAAAATATATTTCAAAACTGATAAACACTACCTAGTGAATGACTGATCATAGGTGACGTAGGTGGAATTATTGAAGGTAATACTAGTGGCTTAGGGAATATCACCTTCAGATCATGATCATCACCACACTCCTAGCACATTACATGAATAATTCATGGGGGAATATATCTAAAATTAAAATTCATTACATAGATAACATTTAATAGTAGATAGGAAACAATGAAAATAGGTAAGGATAGGTACAAAACCTTACTATTAATGAGTCACACCACTCTTCATTCTATTAATGTTTGGTTTAGGTGATGTGGATGAACATGACAGATCACATTAGACACTTACTACAACCAACAAAAAAGGATAATAATAGGTCATGGTCTCACATCACACATTATAGGTTCTCGTATATAGGGTTTCAATTGAATGGTATGGAGAAAAATTCCCATGACTTCCCAATTGGTATCCCTATTAATAGATAACTATTTCATTCAAAGGTTTAAATTTATTTTAGATTATACTCATTTATAGGTCTATAGATTTAACTTTCTAATTATTTTCATCACCAATCCCAATTTATAAAATACCACACCATTTATAAATTTATATTTTTTACATCAAGTAGCTATGACCTGACCATTAAAACTACAATCATCATATAACAGGTCATATGAAATTATTTTATTAGATAAATAACCATTCCCAATTCATATATGTTCATGCTTCATAAATTACAAATGTAATTCATGTAATCAAATCATCTAACATTTAATTATATAGAATCAATCGTTCAAGGATCAACATGGAATACTTATTAAATTATGGTTCCATCATCAATCCATATGGGAAAATACTATTTAGATTGATTATGTACCTTTAATTAATATAATTATATTATCATTGTAAGAAATGTTGGAACATTTACCTATATAATAACACATACACCAACTATATCTAGTATGAAATGCACACATAATGTAAATGTGACAAAGATAAATTAATGGAATAAAAGTCCTAAAGTGCATATAATGTTACATGAGATGATACCTCCTTAACAAACTAGGCCAAGAAAAAAATAAAATCCATAATAATAATATCAACAATAATAACATCATAAAATTTGTGTCTCCCAATTGTGAAATCAGTTCAAATATAATAGGAACAACCAATAACAACAATAACCCATCCAAGTTAAATTGGTTTTCTCATATACATGGGTAACCTACTACGAGTCATAGGCTCAATGCCAAATTCTAATACATTCCTAGTCTTATATATAATAACCAAATATTAGGGAAATAAGAAAAAAAGAACATATAATTCCACATTATTGTGTCCTGTCATGGAAGCCACTAAGAGGTTCCCTATGAAATTTGGCCATATAGCCTCATGCATGCCTCCATATATTATAGAGGCCACTGGCTATTAGTGAGGACCTAAGGTGTGTTTGTGGGAATACTATTCCCTCTTGACCCGAGATTAGACAATTACTAAATGGTAATGGTATGTAATATAGGTAGAAAATAATAAGATGAAAAGAAATAAAAACAAAATATTATCAAATATAGAATATGGATCATAAATAGATATGAAATGATAATTCTATTTTCATGTATCTATACAAAAATTAGGTACTCAGGTTATAGGGGAAACAATAATATACCACATGCTGAAAAATATAAAGAAAGGTAAAAAAATTTCACTACTTGGATCAGGAAAATAGATGCAGTCCTCTACTCTAGTACTCCTTCCCAATATTCAGAATCAAACATTGGAAGCTTGGAAATTACATTTATATATACCTGTAATCATGAAGACTACATGGGTAACATGGGTGGATTGGGTAGGGTGTGAGATATAATCATTTGGAAACCACCAACTATATCTATAACAATCCAATATGTGTATATAAAATGAGCAATGTGTTGATAATTATATAAGTGAACCAATAAATAAATAAATAAATCAGTTTAGACTGGGGTTCCTTAAAGATACATGACCGACACTACCTTCTTCAGCCTGATAGGGATATATATGACTTGATAGAAATATATACAAATATAATAAGGTTTTATTAGAGTTCTATGGAATACATGAAAGGAAGATAAATAATTCTATAATAAGATTGGAATCAGATATAGAGGAAACTCAATCATGTTATTTGGTTTGGAAGAAACATCCTTTAATTTAATTAATTATCATTTAAATAATTACATAGAATGAATATCTTTAATTTAAATTAGTGGAATCCTAGGCCCTTAAAATCATAACCATATAGAGAAACCACAAGTATCTGAGAAGGAGCACTATGAATACCCAACACCATAAAAACCCATCCAAGGAGGTCCATAATGGAATCCCAAGTATCACTCTCATCATGGTGTAAATTATGAACCTTGGATCCCATCATAGGTGTACCCCATAGGGAACCAAGTATCTCCCATGGATGGTGTAACCATATCACCAACCTATCCCATCCACGGTATCTACTATTGGGAAATGGTATTTATCATGAGTAGTAATATGACCAGTGATCCCATCTATGTTAATCCATTAAAATGATCCATGTATCACTTCTAACATATTTAACATCTTTTATTGTCTGTAATTATAAATCATGATAAGCACATCCATGGAATCCTTATGTATGATCCCTTGTATTTCCATAGGGTAAAATTTAAGGTCATTTTTTTGGATAGCACTAACTCATACCATACCCCCAAGAATTGTTAATAGGATGACCAATTCATTTAATTCATACAAGTCAAATTTGACATAAATCATAGGGGGATAAACACATGGAAAATTGATTCTCTTATAAAATTTTCATTCCATTTCATTAATTACAAGGTAATTCATACATCAAAATTAATATATGATAATATCATAGCCAAATAAAAAGGATCTAATGTATTTAAAGAGGTAAACGCCCAAAGGAGTGGAACATGTTAAGGTAAAAACCTCACACCATTTATTCTTGGGTAGATATGGTCCCATTAATAATAGGAATAACATTTATTTTAATTAATTAAAACAATATGGAGGTGATTCCAGAAACTCTTCCATGTGGTACAATGGTTCATAAGAAAATACTACTAGAGTATGAGAGGAAATAATTAGAACATATAATATAATTCTATATTACTTTTATCCTTTAATATCATCCAATGAATCGAGAAAGTATGAAAGAAATTAGAAGAATAAACAAAAACCTTAAAATGAGGTCACGTCATCTCACCCCATGATATTGAAAAATAGGGTGATAAAAATGACATAATGAATTATTTGGAGTGCACATATTACCGTTATGGATCCAACACACTTGACGATGAAGAAAATGAAGCTCATAAGGAGGAGATTTAAAAGAATAAAGGCTGAGGTGGAGGAGGAGCTCTCTAATTATGAACCTATTAATGAATGGGGGTGGTTCTACAAAAAATATTCCCACTCATCCTTTATAAAAGAATGATCCAAAATATTTACATAGTCTATAAACATTACATGCCTTGTAAATCTTGGGTTTTATCTCTTGAGGAAAACCCAGTTCTTGAAGTGAAAGGGACCTAGGAAACCTAGTACACATCATGTATTTAACACACTTCAAGTATTTTATGTACACACCATGTATTTTTCATGAAACCAGACTCTTGAAAACCTACAACGTTTCCTTATGAAATTAAACTGACCTACCTATAGGTGTAGTTTTTAGGTTTAACAAAAAAAGAGAAAAGATAATTCACTGAAAAGCCAAGATGCTATAGTATAGGAGGAACACTGAGGATATATTCAAGATGAATTTCACCATTTTTTATGAGGTATTTCATTACATGAATTTATATATTCTATTTGAAACACATTAAATGAAATTAATTATTAAATTATCTCATTTTTATTAGTTATTTTCCTCGAATAGATGATTTGTCTATACCAAGAGTGGGATACACCCCCTTTGTGATGGTTTTAGTTGGGTACGATCACCTGAGGAGATTTTGAGATTTATGTATTATTATATTAAATTATAAAATTGAATATAAAATTTTAAGATGGTTTAAAATAATTAATTATAATTTGGTTAATTAATTATTTACAATATCTGGGCATTGGATAGGATCCTAGGTCGAAGATGTAGCATATATGATCCTAGGTTGAAATTATTAGGTTATGAAATAAATAAGAGTGGTTTGACTATGTTAGGTGACCTAGATCATACTATTTATCAAGCTCATTTGGATATTTTATGTTTATGTGTGAGCATTATAATACCTTCTTCCATATTTTCATAACCCATGTGACTTGTGAACATAAGGTTTGTTTGGATCACGTCAGTCTGTTAAAGAACATGAAAAATATAGCATTACAAATATTTGATTATAATGATACTTCAATTTTATTACTTTAATATTACATTATTTTAAATAAAAACTACATAATATTTTTAAAAAACTAAAATCCATAGGCTTAGAGTATTGGGAAAATTATGACCATAAATAACATTTACATGAAAAATACAAATATTATTTAACCACTTCTTATCTATATTCTTATTGTCCCTTTAATTCTCATGAGTTAAAATATCCACTATAGGATATACATCAAAGAAAGGGGTGATCTAAAAGCCTAGTAAGAGGATAAATAAGAATATGAAACTATATAACTTGGGTGACTATAATCATCCACATTATAACATAATCATAGGATCATAATTATAATCAAGATTAAAATCATTATATAATGTAATTGAATGTGGAAATACACAGAAATTAAACATCATGACTTAGTGGTAATCTACCACACAAAGTTGTGAAGAAAAATAGAAACATGTTCCCTCCTAATTCAAATTATAATGAGATAAATTACAATACCAATGAATTGGAGTGCTATATAATTCTTGGCACACCTGTCACATCATTACATTTACATTTTACTATATAATTCCAGGTGCACCCATCAAATCATAATAATTATATTACAATGCATTCCACATAGAATGTATATAAATCATTAACATAAAATTACCCATGGAAAGGAATGGATTTCCTATCATAAAGCATACATTGGTGAATAAACATTGGGGTTCTAAATATAAATAGGTAATAAAATACATGGTATAAGAATCATTAATTTTGAATGAAGAAGAAACAATATATTAAAAAGTAAAAGATGTGTTTTTTGAAAGAAGTGTTCATTTGGAAAAATATTCTCATTTTTCATAAAATCAAATTAGTAAGTTGTATATCCAAAAATATATATGATGATGATAAAGAAGTTATTCTTATAGAACATTTATGTAATATCCATATTGAAAATAAGGTGAAATAGGGAAACCCAAATTAAAAGGGTTGGGTTTGAAAATTCCCTTTTCCTTATGTCTGAATTAATTATTCATAATAATATCCCATATAATCACATTAGATTCATTAATTAAAAAATTTATAATGCTTTATAGAATAATTTTAATCATTATGATATTATTATGATCATTTATGTTATTTTTTATGATTTATATAGTTTAATTTAATCGTTTGGTAATGTTTATTTTCATAGTTTTCATGATCTGTTTATTATATACATGAATGGAAGTTCATGTAAAATGATGATAAATATCAAAAAAATTTATTACGTGAAACTAATTATATTATATAATTTTAAATGATCATATAAATAATTTGGTTATATGGTATGAGGGTGAATCATTAGATAATAGTCAATGATGATCGTTTCAGGTTAACTTTGGAATTTGTTCAATAACAATGAACTTATAATGTTTTATCATTTAGTATTATGTATATATGTTTGTTCCAAAACATAATGAGGGTTCTAAAAAACATATTCCAATATGTTTCAATAATTATATTTTCATTGTTAATATCTATTAAGGCATTAAAGTAAAATTAAAGTGCATCACCCACGATGTTAGTAAATTGACACATCACGGGTGATGATTCCTTTTTTTGAATAAATGTATGGGAAGAACAAGTTTAATGAATGAAATTTGTTTAAAATTATATAATTACAGGATATGAATAGTACAAGTTTTATCCTTCTATTTGGATGAGGGGTGGTGAGGTGGGAATAAGAATGAAAATAAATTGAAAACAAGTTAAAAGAAAATAAAGTGGAACTTACCTCGGGAATTTCTCCTCCATGAGAACCTCCTTTGGTAAGTGGTTTTTATTTTTTTATGAGACCAAGAGATCATTGAAGTGGTGGAGGGAATTGATAAGGGTATTTGGTATAATTTTTATGAGTGTAAAATATTGATAGGTGTGAGGGAACGAGGTGGTGAGGGGTTGAATTTATAATGGAGTAGAGGAGTGTTTTCTAATTATTGTATTCATTAGTTTATCATTTTACCCAAGACTATGAATAGTCTGAGAATTATCTATAAAGATATTAAATTAATGATTGATATTTTGAGATTTTGGGATTACATTAGGCATACATAATCTATTACTCCATAATTCATGTATTTATCCTTTATCGTAAATTATCGTATCTTACTATTAAAAAAAATTTCATGTAATTAAAAAAATTCCAAACAAATACCCTAACCATTTATTAACCTATAGAATTAAAAAATGAACTTCATAATATGAAATTAATTTTATAAATATTATTAATGTAATTTTTCTTTAAAATCATCATTTACTTAGAAAATACTACTTTTAAAATTATAATTGATTTTGTAACAATTTTTAAAATTAATTAAGGTATCATAAAATTATCTTAAAATACTAAGACATAAAAATATTAATTTATTAATAAATTTTATGAATGTTAATTTTCTTTTAAATTATTTATTGAATCATAAAATTTTAATTAAATATTTACGAATTAATGAAATTCCAACACATAGTAAATTAATTTTTTAAATATTTATTTACATAGAAAATGATATAAATATATCCTACATTAATTTATAAGATGAAAAAAAATCTATTTATTCTTTCATGTGTGATGGTATTATTCATTTGTCTGGTTAACTATTCATAAGGGAAATATTACTATTCATAAGTTCATGTTACTATTTCATCATTATTGGTTCCTTAACTTCTATAAATTCATCTTATTTCATCAATAATAATTTATAATGTTTTTATTATGGCCTATACATGATTTTAGGTGATTTATACTATATATAATTCCTACAATAAAAGAGAAATTCCATTGATTAAATATTAGGTTGTTATATTCACCCTTTTCAAATTTCTCCCAAAAAAATCATTTAAAAAAAACAAGAAAGGGTAATTCTCAATCATCACCTTGTTCAATTCCAAAGTTGTGTCTTCATACATCTATTTCCTCCAAAATTAATTGAAATTTTGGGTCATCTTATTTCATAGAACCTTATCTCTTTGGCCCATAATGTTTACTGGCTTTTCCACATTAGAGAGATAATCTTCTAGCTATACCACTTATGAGTTTGATACACGTGTGGGATATGGTGTGTACTTCTTCATGAGTGATACATGGAACACATCATGAACATGAGCCATATTTGGCGAAAGTTCAAGATGACATGCCAAGACTTCTATGAGATCAAGGATCTCAATGTTGCCAATGTAACGTGGGCCTAGATTCCATTTCTTTTATTTCTGAATGATTCTCTTCCATGAAGATAATTGAAAGAAGATTTTATCTCCAACATAAAACTCCAATTCCCTTCAATGGTTGTAAGCATATATATTTTGTCGACATTGAGAAGATTAGATATTATTCTAGATGTGTTGAACTTTCTCTACCATATATTTCAAAGGATTAGGACAGAGTATATTTTTTCACTAACATTATCCCAACATGTTCATGTTCTACATCACTTTCTATACAAAGCTTTATAATGTGCCATATGAATACTTGAGTGGAAGATATTGTTGTATGAGAACTCAATCAATGGGACATTCTTATCCTATACACCATTGAATTCTAAAGAAAAGAATCATAGTATATGTTTGAGTATCTAAATAGTCATTTCATATTGGAAATCAGTTTGGGGGTGATAGGTTAGGATGATATTTAATTAAGAACTCAAAGAATGTTGAAAAAACTTCTAGAATTTAGATTTGAACCAGGGATCATGATCAGAGACAATCGATTGTGGATCTCCCTATTGTCTCACCACTTATTTCACATATATCTTAGAATGTTGTTCAAGTGAAAGACATTCCTTAATAGAGATAATGTGGGATGAATTAGTGATTTAGTCCACCATAAACCAGATCACCTTATTTATATTTTATTTATTTGTGAGACCCATGATAAAGTCCATAGTGACATTCTCCCATTTCCACAGGGATACAAAAAATGGTTGCATTAACCATTTGGACTTCTTTCACTTATCATCAACGTGATGAAATATCATGCAACTTGAGATATACTTATCAATATCATTATTCTTGTTGTCCTACTAGAGGTTCTCATAGATATCACGGTACATATTGGTACATCTAGGATAGATATAAAAAATTGAGCTACGTGCCTTGTCCAAAAGCTCTTTATTTATCCCTGGTGATGAGGGCACACCAAGCCTCATTCCAAAATTAGTCACACTATCATCATTGATATGGAACTCTTACATTTTCCCTTAAATTTCCACCTTCACCTTCCTTTTTATCTATATATCATCCCTTTGTGCCTCCTGAATCTTATATTTGATAGACGGTTGGGATATCATTTCGGAATGTGATGATATATTCCCTATCATTATGGCTTCCAAATCTATACATTGAATGTCTATGAAGATAAGGTTTTTATCAACCCACATCATGGATATAGTAGCATGTTATTTTCTATATATATCATCAGCTACCTTATTTTCCTTTCCAGGATAATAGTGAATAGGGAAATTATAGACTAGGATTATCTACAATCATCTCCTTTAAAGCTTGTTGAGATCCTTTTATGTGAATATATAAATTAGGTTCATGTTATTTCTATATATGTCACACTTCTCACTATATAGGTAGTGCCACTATATTTTCAAGGAAAAAATCAAAGCTTCTAACTTCTGATCATGCATAGGGTAATTATAATAATGGATCTTTAGCTTTTATGAGGCTTAGCCTATCCCATTATCAATTTTCATGGGAAAATAACCCAAGCCCCTATTTGAAGCTTCAATGTATATCATGAAAATTTATCCACTTTTTGTTCATGTGAGTACATGTGTACTGATCAACCTAATCTTTAGTTCATAGAATATTTCCTCACATTCTTCTATATAGACATACTTTACCCCCTTCCTTGTTAAGTTAGTAAGATGGATTGAAAATCATGACAAATTTCTCAGACAATGTCTTTATTACCAAGATTGTCCATGAACACTGGGGATTCCATGACACTTGAGGGTTTGTTCCATTTTTCAATTACCGTAGTTTTTTAATGGTCCATTGAAATTCCTTCACTTGTGATCACATATCCCAAGAATGTGACTTTCTGCATCCAAAAGTCACACATTTTGAATGTGACATACAATCCCCCCTTCCTTAAATTTTCCAACAGAAGCATTATATGTTCATTATGATCATCATTCCTCTTGGAGTAGATAATAATATCATCAATAGAAACTGTAACAAGTTATTTGAGGTAATGTTTAAAGACTGTTCATGAAATCCAATAAGATTTCCGGGGAATTACAATGTCTAAATGGAATCACAAAATAACTATAGTGCATATAACTTGTACAGATGGTAGTCTTTTTAATATCTTCCTTCTTCACCATTATTTGATTATTTCCAGTTGAATATCCATATTCGAGAAGTACTGAGCTCTAAGTATTAGATCGAGAAAGTCATCAATCCTTGAAGAGGATACTTTTTTATTTATGGCGATCTTTTTGAGTTTCCAATAATTGATACATATCCATATTGATCCATCATTATTCTTGAAAATAATTATTGGTGCACCCCAATATGATACACTAGGGCATATGAACCCTTTATCTAAATTCTCTTGCAGTTGATTCTCTAACTTCTCCATTTTTATAGGTTCCATCCTATAGGGACACATTAAGATAAGTGTATCTCTGGGTATGAGTTATACTGAGAAATGTACCTCAGAATCTTGATTATGTCTGAGTACCTCTTTAGGAATTACATCACTATATTCCATCATAATGGGTATTTACACTAGGTTGATACCTTCCCTCCACTAAACCATTTGAGAAAGGTATGCTTCTTCAACGGAAATCAACACCCACACCCTTGAATGATTTTCCAAAAGAGATCTGTGATCTTTTTTGAATTTTTATAGGAGGATGGGATGGCTTAGAATATAAAAATATATTTCATTTTAATGTTAGTTTATATGTTCTTAGTATAATGAGAACCAATCCATTTTCATTATTGCATAAAATTCTATAAAATTATATATCATGAGATTCACAAGGAGAGCCTTCCAATATACACTAATGTGATAATATTCCATCACATGGGTTGTAATGATTGAACCCCTTAGTGTTTTATAAATATATCTACTTCAATGATTTGGGGCATTGATTCAGTAGTTTTAGAAAATATTCAACATATAATGGAATACATAGAACAATAATAATATAAGGCCTTTTCCATTTATGATTGAATAGTGTGTGTACCATGTACAGATTCATTTTCTTATCCAACATTAGCAGCAGTGATGGAATAAGACATACATTTCTCCTTTGGATTTGGTGGATTTTAACGTTGATTACCCACACTGGAGTGATGTTTCGTGCACTATCTTAAATAGTTACCTTGAGCCCTAAAATTATATAATTTGACCATGGGTGGTGCTTTCCTTTCCTCCACCAAATTTTCCCACTACCTCATGTATTTTCGTAATTCATGATCTTGGTGGCCTTCTCTCCCACACTTTCTGAATTTCCCTATACATTTGAGATAGTTCCCGTGATGATTTTCTCCACATTTTTTACATGTGGGTGTTTCATTATTCATTCCACTTTTCCCATCATACCATCTGGCTTGAAATTCTATATATTTTTTCTTATCACCATAGATATGTGAACATTCTATAAACTCTATCTCCACTTTGTGGTCACATGGATCAACTTCTTAATAACTCCCAATGTCTTGAATTACTAGAGACTTTTAAAGGTGTGATTTTAATACCATAAATAATCTATCAATTCGTATTTCATTATTAATAACAAAACCTAAAGTGTAACTTGAATGAATCATGGAATTTTTTTCATAGGCCACGATAAATTATCCTTACTTTTCCATATTATCTATGAATACTATCAACACCCTTGTTTGAAGTGTTTTAGGGAAATAACTAATAAGAAACCATATCATAAAGACTTACTACTATATTCCTTCATTTTATTCTTTCAGATTGGTGTTCTTAATCAATTCCGACAATTTGTTAGTCTATCCATCTAGAAAATAAATGACTAGAGTCACTTTTTCATTATCATAATAATGAATCACATAAAGGATATTTCCTATTGTATTGACCCACTATTCCACTACTAGTGAATTAAAATACCCACTAAACATAGCTGGTCATTGCTGCATAAAATACTCGATAGCCAATTGATCTCTCCAAGGTGAAGGGAGGAGTTACAAATTATTATGGTTATTTTTTTATAACATGAGAAAATTGGGTAATATTATAGATGAAATATGAAACTCCACATCTTAAATCATTGGGGATATCATTTGGGACATAACTACATTTTTTCTCATACGAGTTATGGTCTAGTTTCTCTTGGTTCACACCATTTTATAAAATAGAAAATTTTTGAAAAAAATATGTAAACATTTCATGAATAAATAATTTATTTTTTATGAAATAAAGTCTTTAGGAATATATTGTGGGATCCCTAGGTTTAGAATTTTATAAATGAAATCCATTTGGGTTCTTAATTATACTTAGTATCATAAAATGGGGTTTCACTTTGGTTCTCAAATCCTAAGTACCAAATTTACTAAACCATGATCTAATACCAACAATAGTGACACTTAATTTCCATACATGGATATTACATTATTATAAAGGCAAAAAAAAATTACAGTTTTACAAAACATGGAAACAAAGTTTTAGAATCATGGGAAAATTAGGACCATTCATAACATTTACATAGAAAAACATATACATGAAATAATTACTTCTTCTTAAGCTTCTTATTGGACCTTTAATTCTCATGAATACAAATAGTCACCTTGTGATATACACCAAACATAGGGGTGAGCTAAATGCCCAGTAAGATGATATATAATAAAATTAAACAATATAAAATAGGTGAGAATTAACATCCTTATCATAATATAGGAATATGATAATCATTATTATCAACTTAGGAGGCATGAGACAAAATAATTGTATGTGGTAATGAATAAAAATGAAACAAAATTCCTTAGTGGAAAACTACCACAGTTAGTTGTAAACAAAGGAAGCATCATGTTCATTAAAAATTAAATTTATTATTAGATAAATCACTTTACCCAATGAATTATAGTTATATATTATTCCATTAACACCCATCAAATCATAACATTTACATTATTCTACATAATTTTGGGTGCACCCATCACATCATAACATTTAGATTATCTTTCATGACACATAGATCTTATAGAAATCATGAACATAAAATATCCATTAAAAGTAATGGGTTTCATTTAATAAATCACAAATTCATGAATAAAATTTGGGGTTCCAAAAATTATGAGAGAATTACATTCTTGTTATAAGATTCATCAATTTTGAGTGATGAAGAAACAATATCATGAGAAGTAAAAGATGTCTTTTAGGAAGAAGAGTTATTTTTTAAAAAATATTTTCATTTTCCTAATAACATATTGGTGACATATATATTCCAAAAAATGTCAGATTATGATTAATAAACTATATTTATTTTAAATTAATGCAATATTCATACTGAAAATTTTGTGAAATAGGGAAACCTAAAGAAAGATGGCTAGGTTCGATAATTCCCCTTACCTTATGTCTGAATGATTTATTCACATTAATATCCTACATAATCATATTAGATTCACTAATTAACAAATGCAATACAATTTATACATTAATTTTATTCACTATGGTTTTATTAATTTAATTTATTGTCCTTAAATGTGTTATAGAGTTTAATTTTATTATTCGAGACTGTTCATTTTCTTAGTTTCCAGATCAGTTCACTTGTATATATGAAAGGATGATCTTGTAAATTTCAGATAAATATACTAAATTATTATTATATTTTATAAATTAATTTACATTATATTAAATGGTCTGATAAAAAAAATTTTATAAAGAATTATGATGAATCATTCGATAAATGTTATTGATGACCATTTTACGTTAATTATTGTAGTTTTTTTATCCTAAAGAATTTTTTTTGTTTTACCATTTAGTATTATGCATATATTTTAGTTATAAAACATAACGAGGGATTTATAATACAATTTACAATATATTTGAACAATTATTACGGTTTTTTATCATTCTTGAATGTGTTAAAGAAAAATGATAGTGAATCGCCCACGACGTCGGTAAACTGACACATCAAGAGTGATAGTTTCATTTTTTTAATAAAAGAGAGTAAGGGATGAGATTAATGGAATATATTCCATTAGAAAGATATAATTAATTTATATATAAGGTACTAGATTTATCATTCCATTTTGATGATGTTAGGAGATGATAAAATTCAAAAAAAAGTTCTTGAATAGAAATTAAAAGAAATAAAAATGGAATTTACTTCTTGTATTTATTCACATTGAGAACCTTTTAGGGAAAATGTTTTGGAATTTTTATGAGACCAAGATCATTTTGAAGTGGGGTAGGGGATAGGGAATTATATGGGGAAAAATTTGGAAAAGGATCAAATCTTGATATGTGTGAAGAAATGATGTGGTATGGGGTGGTATTTATAGTGGAGGAGAGGGTTGTTTTCTTATTATTATATTCATCATTTTATTATTTTGGATAAAAAAACGAATAGTTCAAAAATTATATATATAAAAATTAAAATAATTAAGTTTAGTTCTATATTTATTGCTTACATAATCCATACATCATATGTGACCCCATAATTCATTTATTTAGTTTTTATTTTAAATTATTGTATCTTACTATTCATAAAATATTCATGTATTTTAAAAAAATACAAAAAGTAACCTTAACCATTTTTCAATGTGTATAATTAATAAATGAATTCCATTTTGTGAATTTTCTTCCTAAATATATATAATTTAATTTTTATTTAAAATCAACATTTACTTCTAAAATATATATTTTAAAATTATAACAAATTTTATAACACATTGAAAAATTACTTAATGTATCATAAAATTATCATAAAATAATATGACGTAAAAATATTAATTCTTTAATAAATTATACGAAAATAATTTTTATTTTTAATTATCAAACCAATAATAGAATTATAATTAAATATTTACTACTTACAAAAATTTAAACACTTAATTAATAAATTTTAAAACATTTATTAAATTTTACTATCATATAATTATACCATAATTTCAATTATAAGATGCCTAAATTTTATTTATACGTTCATGGGTGAGTATACTTTTAATTTGTTTGGTTTACTATTCCTTAGGGTCATATCATTATTCCTAAGGAAAAGTTTCTATTTCATTAATATTGGTTCCTTAACTTCTTTAAATACATATTATTTCATTAGTTAGTCATTTATAATGTTTTTAATATGTTATATATGTTATTTAATGTGATTTATTCTATATGAAATTACTATAAGATGGGAAAAATTCTATTGATAAAAGTTTGAGTCATTACATTGATGGTGGTACATTGGTTGAATGATCACATGAGAACCTCCTAATGGATTACTTGAAGGTGTAAAATGGATTTAAAATGAACAATTATTCATTTAATTTTTTTTAAAAACAGGGTTGACTTAAAATTTTAAATTCAAGGTGGATGTGATTAAAAGAGAATTGGGTTTTGAAATGTTATTACACATGGAAATAATGTTTTTAAATATGTTTTTGATTTTATGTTTCCTAAAGGTTATGTTTGGGTGAAATTCTTAGTGATTCCAAGTGAAAAATTTAAACCTGAGTTTGATTTTATTTTAAAATATAATCTAGAGTGGATTTATTAAGATGGTTTTAGTCTAGTAAGCCTAATGTGTGGAACACCCTAATATTTTTGAAGAGTAATTTATTTTATTTCATTATTTCTGTGACTACCCTATGTGTCATTTAATGTATGATGATGTATGATTATATATTATTAACCTTATTATATGTGATTTATTATTATGTTGTTCATAGTATCAAAGTTTGAGTTGGTTAGTGATGTTATGACTTGAATGATGGGATGGTATCGAGTGATGGGATTTTCACCCAAAACCCACACAGTGTATCTCTACATGGATGTAACTTATGGGATTGTAGAGGGTTCCCTAATATCTTGTTCACCAAAGAGGGAATTTTGTTTTGGATATGGGAGGAGTTTTCTTCGTGTTTCACCATATTAGTTGAGTCAGTTATGTCATCTAATTATGGCCTTATCGAGAATATGT
This sequence comes from Viscum album, assembly GCA_963277665.1. Taxonomy (NCBI): domain Eukaryota; kingdom Viridiplantae; phylum Streptophyta; class Magnoliopsida; order Santalales; family Viscaceae; genus Viscum; species Viscum album. The sequence continues at coordinate 148,270,172 of OY728166.1, read as the reverse complement.
CAGATCATGATGGCCCAATTTGATGTTTTATAATGGGTTGGGAACATACCAAACCTTTTTGTTTTATATTAGATATTTTTTTGTGAAACATTTTTTTGAGGGTTTTACTGCCCCATATTATTATCTATTTGGGAATGTCATGTGTGGAATGTTTGAAAGACGATTCATGATACTATGGTGGCATATATGTGAGATTAAACTATGGGTAATTCTTTTAGTTATGTCCAGTTGGACATAGATAATGTTGTAGGTAAATTCCACTTGGATATTGTTTTTAATCTCTTGGATAATCCACTTGGGTTTTTCTATGTAGGATATTGATTAGATTTACCAGGTAGGATCCCCACGATAGATTATACATGACTATATGGTGAAACATTTTATTTCCATGGAAGGATTATTGAATTACCAGGGTGATTTTATAGGATATTATAAATGACCACGATATAATTAGATTAACAAAAATCCATATGAATAATCTTTTAGCTTTATGATTTTTGATTTCAGAAGATATTTGATAATCAGCTTTAATGTAATGAACCAACCCAGGTTGACATGACACATCATCCTTGAAGGCCTGCTATAAGGTGTAGATCAACCAAACAACCAAGAAATTCTCCTAAGTAACAAAGAAGAGATAAAAAATAGAGTACAACATATAATAAGAGTACAAAACAATGAGAAAATAACACCAATACAATAGGATAAAAAATAAGAAAAGCAATATAAGAAAAAAAATCTGAGTCTCCATGCAGAAATAAAAAACAACCAGTCCATATCACTAAGAAGTCAATGAAAACCAAGAGAATTTATAGAACTACATGAAACCCAAAAATTTCCATTATTATTACAAAACCACAGCTATAAATTAGAAAATTAAAAGGTATTATGTGAGAATAAATCTTGATATGATTCCACAAAAGAATCTATTTAATGTTAAACACCATGGAACCATTAGTTCCCACATTAAAACAATTCTAGAAAATAAATAAATTTTAAAATAGAATTTATTTGTAAAAAACATTTGGTATTCATATAAATTTTCATATTCAAAACTCTATGAATATAAAAAATACATTTAAGAAGACATGACTATATAAGAAAAACCATCATTGGATGTGGCATAACATAAGTAAGTGAGAAACAAAAAATAGAATGTAGCATCTTTGTATGATCAGAAAAAAGTTGGATATAGAATATGAAAATAAATAATTAGACATGTTATGGAACAATAATCCATGAATTTCATGAATCCTACTAATATCAAGTCTTTATATAATCTATCGATATAAAAAATTCCCATAGTGAAAACACACACACTATGATTGCATATATTCCATTCCCGGTGCCCCCATGGTCCCCAATGTGATATGTTTGTCTAATATCATTTAAAAAACATTCTTATAGTTTATAAACATTTTTAATAGGAATTATATATTATCCCATTCTTGAAAATCCGTTTTTTGGGTCCAAATCACATTTAATGAATTTCCCTGAACACATAGTGTACAAATATATATTTTTATTGAGACCCCCAATTAAAGACATGAATCTCCACAAAAAATTCAACTCTGACATAGAATAAAAAAATTTCATAAATCAAAGAAAAGTAATTAATAGAAGATTCATGTAATTCATTTATCAAAACCAATATATAGATACACCCACCTTGAAAATGGAGTGAATACTATTCGCTAAAGATAATAGTGAAGGAAGACGGGTAGATCCGGTCCCCATAAGTCTAGATCTAAAATAAATATAATAAATTCTTCATTAAACACCTTATATATTTAAATAACAACCCAATCGGGTTATTAATAGATTTGGTGAGGAGACATCAATTGAATATATATGAAGAGTAGAGAAAACTAGTTAAAAAACAGAGTATACCATAAAAAGATAAAGTAATAATTAAAATGTATCAGTATGGATGAATGTTGAGTTTTTTATATTGCACTATGGGGTGATTTATTTGGATCTATATAGAGATTATAAATTTATTCGATATATATAAATCTTACTGTTCAAAGAGGATAATTCAAAATATTTAAAGGATCAAATTAGGTAGCATAATTATGCTGTATAGATTTACAAACCATGCACCAAATTTGCGTAGCCACTGTACAATTGAAAAAAGAGGTTCATGATTACCAGGGAAGAGGCACACTGTTGAAAAATACAATGCTCAAGTCATGATACAAATATGTAAAAACACTGAGACATAAAAATGATTTCCAAATAGAGCCACATTGTTTGGCTAACAATACTCATACCATTCAAAATACATTGGATCACTTTATTGCCATGTTGCACGATTAGAATATGGTAATAACTAACCATGTACCTAAAACATGAAGCTCACCTATTTTATCAAAAAATATATGATTTCAATCTTAAACTCCGAGAAACATCTTGATTGACCCAAAGGATAAAACTAGATTAAAATAGAGCATACATGTGACCTGAAGGGAATCAAAATTCTCTCAACCAAAAAATATTACAATCCAAAGAAAGTGTTTAAGATTCCAAATTCAATCAAATATAAGTCCACTTTTACCTAAATGATTATTTACACCACATATCATAGATATTCAATATAAACTACCACAATACATAGAATAGGGGAATTGTTTTACTGTGTACTACCTTATCTTGATGACACATAATTCGAACCAATTGGTCAACCATAGTGGTGTTAGGATCAATTTTAAAATCTTCCCGTTCAATCACTTAGTAAGGGACTGTTTTATACATCCATATCTGGGAAACATGAAACACATCATGAATGGATGTCAAGTAGTATGTAAATTCTAACCGATTATCCAAATTTATAATATTTTCAATGATATCAAAATCGATAACAAACCTTCATACCAACTTACACTTCTTCCCAATTGATGATTTCATAAGTGGGGTGAATCTTTAATAAAGGATTGATCACAAAACTCAAAATCTAGATTGAGATGATGAGTGTCCATATAAGATTTATAATGATATTTTTGTAAAAAATAACCTCTTATATATTAGCAAAAATTTCATTAACTTTTCTTCAAAAAGGTTTGGTCTATAACAATCCATACCTTCCACACATATTATTAAATGAATATTACGAATAAATATCCATCATTTAAAAAAGAAAATATTTTGAGGACTATTTTTATTGGGATACTAGGTTCATAATAAATAAAACATAAGCTAACATTAAACTTATTTACTTAATTATACACAATTTTCTTTTAAATCCTTTAAATATCCAAAAAATTCATGGGATATACTAGGGAATACGTAGACACAAGTGGCAAGAAAAAGTAATGGTAATAGAATAAACAAGATAAGGAAACGAAATATGTGAGTCAAAGTCATAACATGATATCATAAAAGAGATGGCTCATGAGTGATCACATAGAAGAATAACATAAATATCAGGGTGACATAAGTTTACATTATCATTGTAAATATTTAAGAAACACAAAACATGAAATTAACATGAGTAATGGATAACTACTAAAGAACCATTACATGGAGGAAGACATCCCACAATGGATTAAGTTTACTCTATAACCCTATAAATGATATATCAAGAGACTTAAACAATACCAAATGCATTTGATCACTATATGTTTTCACCCATAAAAACATGTTCATGATTATGTGTTTTATACAATTAAATAAATAAAAACAAATAAACATAATACAAACTTATAGAAAGAGATGAGTTGCATATTCTTGTCTCATATGATAAACAAACAAAATCTCATATTGAAGAAATTTGAGAGGTGAACATAAATAATGTATTACCCAATAAAATTAATAGAGAGTGAGAATGAGATATATTTATGATACATACATATAGTATTTATAATAATTCCATAATATTAAAGTTTTTTGTAATTGATGAATATGTACACTTTTAAAACCATTAATTTCCTTATGAAAGTTGCCTTTCTACATTGAAAATAACATTTGAAAAACTAAAACTCTCTAAAATATTTCACCATGAAAATTTATTGAAAATTATCTTAGAAACATTTAGATGAATTTTCAATTAAAAGCATGGTCATGATGGAGGGAAAACCATTATTCTCATACAAGTTAAAATACGTATTCCTTTCACATTTTCCGTAAAAAAAATAAAGAAGTACCTCATTTAGAAAAGGACAAGAATATTAATTTTGAAACATTTTGTAAAAAGTAAATAAGGGTAAAAATGAATTTAAAAATAAAATAGAAATAATGATTTTTTAAACTCCTCAAATAAAACATGGATTTAGATGCTAAAAGGGGTTTCAATAGAAGAGAGAAAGAAAATCAATTTTCTTAAAACAATTCTTACTATGTTTATGAAAAAATAGGAAAATTGTACTATTACATGAAAATTTAAAGAATAAACATAGAAGAATAAATTGGAATAGTTTTATTAGTAAATGGAAAATAAATATTTTAAAATGGAAATTCCATACTAAAAAAATATGGATTAAAAATCAGTTGAAACATAAACTTGTACCTCTTTGGTTAGTCTTGAGTTGTAAATATCAAGAATGAAGAAAATGAATTGTAAATAAAAATTTCCTAAAGTACCAAGTTTTAATGATATAATAATTAAAGGATAATTATATTCACCATTCAAAATATATAAGGTACATAAAATAACATGTGTCTCAAATAAGGAAGTTTTGAGATGAATCTTAGTCCTAAAGTCCACACATTTTTTATGAATGTATTTTATCTCTTGTATAATAAAAGTATATCAATTATTTTTTTAATAAAAATATTTTACTAGTTTCATACATTACATTTCAACCATTTACTTCATTTATTTTAATTCTATATTTATTTATTTAATCAGTTATGTCCACATTGAGTGTTTTAAGGATGCTCAATACATAATTTCAATACAACATCGATGTGTTTCCCATGGTTGGAGGTTTCATTGTTCAAATATATCTAGAATAATAATTATGATATAATTATAATTCTTATAAATAAATTATACTTTTAAAAAGTAACCATGAAATATGCTTGTGAAAAATGTATTGTGTTACAATCATGGACAAGGTAGTCCATAGGTACGCTTGTGTAACACTTCCATTGTTCAATGATCATGATGGAATCAAGTTATGTGTTATTTTAAATTTATATAATGATAATAATATCATAAATATAATATTATTTCATTAAATATACTTATATATAACATCCCAAAGACATTGTAATAAAAAAATCACATCACTTCGTGAGGCGGTAGTCCACCGTTCACATAAACAACATTTCCATTTTTTATGGAATGTAAGGTAAGAAATTATTTGATTTATTAATTTTAATTAATTATTATTATGTCATAAATATATTATATCAATATTAAATACATCAATATGAATATACATTAGTGTGGATTTCTGAAAACGAATTACATCTGTTCGCAAGGCGGTAGTCTTCCATACACACGATCAATGGTTTTGTTTCCCATTTGATGGAAGTGGAGATAGATTTAGGGAATTATGTTACTATAATAACATATTATTATAAGGGATAAAATTATTATATTCTATTTTCATGACTGGGTAATATTTTAATGAGGTGGAATAAGACATAAAATAAATACACTCTACTAAGGTTGCTACCTCCTCTTTGAACCACCTCTTTAGTATTATACCTAAGGACTTCCTAGATTACATTTATAATAAAATAGGTTTCTAGGATGATTTTATAGATGTAAAGATGTAATTTTGGGTATTTATTTGATGAACTAATGGGTTTAGGATGTTTGGAATGGAGATGAGGGTGTTTTCCCATTTATAAGGGAGGAGTGAAATTCTTATAAACACCCTAAAGTATTTAATACCCAGAAGTCAATATCAAGACAAGGGACAAAAAAATCAAAAAATAAAGTATTTTAGGATATATAATGCTGATACACATATCTAACATTCAAAATAAACATGTTTAAAACATTAATTATCATAATCTCTAAGGTTAGTCACATTTAACATTTTAATTTTTTTCCATGATAACTATTTTTTACTAATTTAATTATTCATTATGAAACATAATTGAGACTCAATAATTATCTAATATAAATTATTTTTATCCAAAAAATTTAATCCATTTTATAGAATATAATTCATAGAATTGGAAAAATTAATATGTTATTAAATATGTAGACTTCTCAAAAAAATAGGTTTTTAAGAAATACATTATTCATGAATAATATAATATTATAATAACTCTTAAAAAAGTAGTAATAATTTAAATAAATATTAATTTATATATAATAAATAAATTTATTTTAAATAATTCTTTCTTATGGGTTACTTTAATTAGTTAAAAAGGAGAAACATTATGAACATTAAAAGAATATTCATAAAAATGTGTCTGAAAGGCTAAAAATAAACATATATTAAAATCCATTATAAAGATGTGTTAAATTTAATTAATAGGATTAAATATAACTAAATAATAAATATATTAAATTTAAATCTTATTAATGTAATAATTTAACTTTTAAATCATATTATAAAAATAATGAAACTTTTAAATTATTTAATTTATTAAAGGAAATGAAAATTTTATGAAAAATAGTATTTTTTTCTATTCACTAGAAGATGAATACTTTTTGAAAAATAAAAAAATTACCCACCTTTAATAAAAATTTTATGACTTTATAAAATTTGTTAATTTTAAAAAATAACATTTATTAAAGTTAAATGTAATAAATATATTATCAGCCCAATAAAACTGTAAAAATCAATTTTCAAGGAAACATTTTATTTTAATGATTAAAATATCATTATTAAAATTTATTTTATAATTATTATGAATTTTTAAATAAAATTATATTGTGTAATACATTTATAAATGTTTCATAAATTATTTTATAATATTCATACCTACAAATTTAATAGCTATGTTATAATTGACCTATTTATATAATAATAATTCATGTTTCATTTAGGTTTGATATTCTGTGCCATATACAGAATCAAACATAGTTTCCTTTTAAAAATATTAGGGTGTTATGTAATGAACCGACCCTAGATACCCAGAGTCGGTGCATTATTACACAACATTGGCATGATCACAAAGGATCATGTCTCGAAATACCGATTAGTTTAGTAGTATTGGAAACACTAGATATATTCATAAGTCTTACATTACATCATAAGGTAAAAAAAGACTACAACAACATCTTGTCTTCATATCCCCTCATACTATCCATCCAGGTCATTCATAAATTACTTATTCATAATCCTGGGAAAAATAAAACATTGAAAGGGGTGAGCTCAGATTCTCAGTAAGGATAACATTATAGAAGAATCTTTCATAGATAAGGATAAACACTCAAGGCAGTTTATAACAAAAGCCTTTTAAACATGAACTTCAGCATAAAATGGCAAAGATAAAATAAAATAATTCCATTTACTTACTCAAATGGATATTCTACTAGTCTAATGATCACATACAATATCAATAACCACTTTCATAATGATGGAATGCATAATGCCAGACTATCATAACCACATAGCCAAGGCCTCGTGCCAATACTACAAATAAGATTTTTCCAAGGCCTTGTTCCAAGACACTAGTTTGTCTCATTAGACCTACCGATGCATCAAGGAGCTATAGCGGGCTCCACCCCTCACATATTAAGTCCAATGCATTCCTCATATGAACAGGTTTAAACATAACATAAACATTTGTATTAAAACTAGCATTCGAAATGTCAATACTTTAACCACAAACCATGAATTGTAAAAAAATAGGACATCCACAGTCAAACATAACTCATTTGATACAATATAAAAGATTGTATTGTATCACATTAACCACAATCATGAATAATGAAGGATGTTGACATAGATGAAAATAATCATCAAAACTATTTGAGAGAAATATCCCCCTTTTTCTTGAAATCATTTAAAAGTCACACTATTTGTCAAGAAGCTATTTAAAAAGTGATTTTTGAATAAAAGTGTCCCATACCACATTGAAACTTTCAAAAGGAGTTTTAATTTTAAAACATTAATGTCCATATAAATAAATCCTTAAATCCATTTTATAAAACATGGACATTAATGTGAAAGATTTATAAGAACAGGTCTTTAAAACATTTAAAAATGGTATTTTAGTTAGAGTTTCTAACCAAAAGAGAGACACTTGAATACAAATAATTGAGGTAATCAAAACTTTTTAATATCATGGGAATAAAGGGATTCATGATATACTATGTCAAAGTACATTATATACACCACATAAAAGTGATTTGGTGTATAACAACCATGAAGTCTCAATGGAATGTAAATTGAGATGAAATCTCTCATAAAGGATGAATCCTTAGGTTAAGGATAAATCAACGACATAATTATGTGTGACAAATATAAATACCCTACATATTATTGGATATTCAGTGTAAAACAATCAAGGGACATTCACACATATTCTAGTAAAAACAACACCAATGAATTGAATATTTATCTCAACAAATCGAGATTGAGTAAAAATTACTCTTATCAAGTTCATACCGATGACTTGAGATTTTATCAATGGAGTGATTATGTGTATAAAAAGTATATACACAGAAAGGGGAGTGGAAATTATGACATAATCAAATGATTAGTGATTCTACACAAAATCTTGGAATAAAATAATCAATGAAGTATGCGTAAAGCCGAATGGGTGGAAATTGAAATTTAAAATTCCCTTATTGATTTGGTAACAAACAAAACATACACCCATGAAAGAAGGATCATACAATGATGATGTAAATATACATGAATTAAAGTATATTACACAATGAATACAAACATGAGCAGTACACAGACCACATTTAATAAATAAGTGGTGAATAATGGAATTCTCACAGAATTAAAAGTGACATAAGAAACCCCTTAACTTGTAATTTTCCTTGGTTGGGGGTAGGCTAAACTCCTGTATAATGTTGAAATAATTGTTATTAAATTACTCATGAATCATATAAATTAATATGATATCATATATGATCTTTTAACATTGCCTTGCTAATAATATCTTTGAATTATCGTCGTTTCAAGTGTTAACTTACTCATTTTATTTTATATGTTTTGTTACATAAGCCATGTTTGTCATGGATAGGTTGTATCTTATTCATATAAATAATGATATAATGTTCTTAAAAATTATTTTTAAATCATCAAATGATAATTATACTTGAATGGATATGATGGAGAATGAATCTCATCGCGTTCGTGGAGACGGTAGTCCGTACGTACGCACGAGCGAAAATATCATTCTTTTGATATTAAAATAATATATAATTGGATGTTATATCATATATATAGAATAATTATCATGTTATATTTATTATTTAAATGAGTTACACATCATTATTATAACCACCCAAATAATAATATATTGAATAACAATTAAACCACGACGTGGAGACGGTAAGCCGTACGTATGCACGTATGGTGACATGTTATTCAAAGGGTGGATAGAATACTGAATATGGTTGTACCATATTTATAATAACATCACATTTTATATAATATACTGGAGTTATTATTTTATAATGGTAATAACAAAGAAAGAAGAAGTGGAAGAAGAAAGGAACTTGGAAAAGGGTGGTGAAAACATTACCTCTTCTTCGGGTTCTTCCTTTTGATTTGATCAAAAGGGCTCTTTAGGTTGGAATTATAACCAAACTAAGGGCTCTAGGTTGTAGTTATGGAAGATTAGAGAGTATTTGGGCATGGTTTGGATGAACCAAAAGTCTTTGAAGGTGTGAAGAAATGAGAAGGAGGAGTGCCCTTTTATAAGGGCGGTGAGGGGCACCTTTGGAAAAGCTAGAAATATTAATTTATAATAAAATCATATTCGGTTTATAAGGGCTAAAAAGGTTGATTATTCATAGTTTAAGGTGGGTATAGGTCGAAAAACATTCAACCAAAATAATTTAGATTGGTTTGGGTTACTATATTAACCATATCCTTTAGTTTTAACTCTTAGTTAATTAGTTTGACATTTAACATATCACTTTGTATTTTTAAATTATATAGTTAATAAACATAATATATACATCAAAGAGACCCCCAAGTGGTCCATTAATGATATACCTATCATGATATAAGTCTCTTGGTCGAACCGTAGATTTTTATGAATTTAATATCAATTAATAATATAATATTTGTTTTAAAAACTCTTTTATGTCAATTTTGACACTATTAAATAGTTGATTTTTGTGAAACTAATAACAGAATGATTACTTCTAAAAAAGTAACTTAAATCAATCCTAATATGTCATATTATCCTAGAAAATTATTGCAATTCATTAAAAGTCTTAAATTATATTTATTTGGGTATTTATAATATCAATTATTTTAATTTTTCACTATTATGGTAATTACTCCATCATCATTGTGTCATAAATATCTTAAATTATTTAATGTATAAAAATTATAAATAAAATATAATTATGTAGGAAATCATATTATATTTCTAATTAATATTTACAATCTAATTTATATTATGTATAACTCTATATTAAAAATGTTTTATTAAATAAACATTGATTTTAACTCTTTTAAATCTTCTTTGAATTAAATAATAATAAATGTCCTAATCTAATCCAAGTGGACCTAAATGATAATATCTTATTCCTAAGGTTGTTTTTTATCAAGATAAACTTGCCCAATATAATTAGGATATGTGTTAGGGTAATATTAATGTTATTTTTACCCTTAATTACCCTATTTACTTTTAACCGTGGTAAATAAAAGTAAAAAGGTACTATTCACCAAAAATTATTTTCATCTCATAGAACCACATTTTACTTATTGATATTATCCTTGTTTCTCGGATTTTCGAAATTCCATTCACAGAAGCGGTAAAATTAAGTTTTATGAAAATTCAGTTTTTTAACTACCACTTAGTAGTTTCACTATTCATCAAAAATTGAAGTTTTTAAGAACAATACCAAAATTTCACCCTAAGATATAATTGATATTCCGAATTCAAAAATGTTTCTATTTTAAAAATTATAAACATATAAGTTTCATTAATTAATTTTATAATTAATTTCCATTGTCACAACAAATAGCGTGTTTTTAAGAAACAATATATATCCAATGATTGACAATTGTTTAGGTCCAATTTCAAAGTGAAATTTAATTCTAATGAACGCCATTTGATAAAATGGTAAAAATATATTATAATTATACTTTAAAACCATTCAATAATATAATTTATCACTATAAATTATTTTGATTTAAAAAGTTGTTTTTAATTAAAATTTAGTAATTTTCACTATTCATCAAAATATAAGTGTTATCCGAAAAGTTCCAAAATTTCACCCTAAGATATATTCGATATTCCGAATCCAAAAATGATGTCCATTTTGAGAGATAGAATTTATAAAATTTCAAAAAGTAGGTATTACTATTCATAACAGCTAGTTTGATTGGTTGTGGTGTGTTAGAATCTCGAAGTTGCGTACAATGCACACGATTGCATTATTCGAAGGGAAACGTACCGTGGAAGCTTGAGGTGTTACATTCTCCCCTCATTCAATAAATTGAATCCTCGCAATTTTTTAATTTGTGCTTGGGAATATAATGGAAATCCCACATCGGAAAAAGATTCAATAAAACCATCACTTTAAAAGAAAGAAAGAGAGGTATAAAGGTCAACCAAGATAACCCATACCCGGATTCCATGTAGGATAACATGGATATGGATGATAAACTAAGTGTCAAGTTCTGATGTAGAGGGATAGAAATCATGATCAGGAGAAAGTTAACAATAATAAAACCACAAACATGTGTTGGGACAAACAACCATTAGTCTCCTAGTAGGAAGGTAAACATACAACATTTTTTTGTTTTAAGATACATTACATACGGATGAGGAATTAATTTATGATATTGAATAAGAATATAAAGATATATACTTACATTTTAAGTAGAGATTCATTATTTAATAAATTTCTACCACTAACTCATTTTTTTTAAATGATGAGTATTCAAGAAGACTTGGTCACACTGGAAGAGCTAGAATAAACTTCTATAGAATCACATGATCCATGCAGGATGAACTATATATTTACATTGTCTTTAGAGATTAATGAAAACCAAAATGGTTAGTATAATATCTAATGATCCCCCAAAAGGATATTCCTTGAATGAAATAAAAACTAATCTTAATTTCCAAAATTAAACCAGCAATACCCCAAAGTTAAATAAATATTCTTCAATAATCAATTGTCCTTAAAATCCTTTAATATAATCAAAACTAATACTGAAAACCAAACCTTATTAAGAATGTAGTCTTCCATGTTAAATTGTATCTCCAAATGACATTAATTACTCTTAAAGTCACATACTTAAAAGTAATTAACCTAATCATTTCCATAAATAACCCAAATAATTATAAATCTACAATAAAAACATAGATAAAAAATCCACCATTACTCCTCAAATGAAATCCCATAATAATCTATTTTCCATTGGCATATAGTGTTCTCAACAAAGAGAAAAACTTCCAAAATAACATTTATCACTTAATCACCAAGTCATTTTCCTATAATAAGGGTATTAATTTGATAAGACATAAGATCCCAAATCAAATTATCATTGATCAATAAAATCATTTAACTAAATATAATAGTCACACTAACCAGGGACTTCACGTAGTCCAGTGGTAGGCGATAAATCCCAATCGCACTTTAGTTGTGGGTTCGATTCCCACAGCTTTGTCCGACGCGACAGGTTGTCACACGGTCTACGTGTTGTCCTTTTTCAAAAACAATATTTTATAACATTACCAAAATGAGATAAATTCATCAAAATAACCATAACATAATTTAACCACAAATGTTATCTCATACCTTGCATTTTCATCCCAAATTATAATAATTTGTAATTTCTTCAAACCCAATGATCATATAAAACCAAACGGTTATTTATAACTATATCCACAAGAGAAAAGATAATTCTTCCATAAATATCATTCTCACATGGGAAACTATATGGTTACAAATACAAGAAAAAATTATTCCAATGAAAACCCTCCAACAAGGATCACTAATAATTTTTAAACATTTATCCAACCATTAATTTCCATGTAGCTTCTTCTCTGACCAAGAAAATATCCTATAGAATAGGAAATTCACTCAGGTAATGGCCAGGTCCCCTACATTTATGGAAAATGACTGTAAATGGATTCTTGGGACCATTTCTATCTTCTTCTATAGTACTCTTCATTTTTCTTTGGCAATTATTCACTTTATGTCCTTCCTTCCCACACGTAAAGCATTTCTTTGTCCCATTGAGACACTTTCCTGGGTGTCTCCTTCCACATTTCCTGCATGATGGAAATTGAGGATTTCCTTCTCCATGGTCTCCACTACTGGAGCTCTTATCATTCATCACCTTTCTCTTCTTTGTTGAGTCTGGTAATTGGTTAATATTTATATTGTTGATCATATTTTTGGAAAATTGAGTTGGCATAAAGAAGATATCTTTTACGCCAATCAACATTCCATTTTGTTGCTCATTGCCACCATTGTTCCCACCTTGTACATCATTCTCAATATCACTATGACTTCCTTGGAATACAGCCATTGACTAAAACTAGAATGCATTGTGTGAGGAATAGTAGTCATACAATCATTTAGAGATTAACATGTCACCATATTCTCAATTTGAAACACATTAGGATTAACCAAGGTCATTAACTCTAATTTTATATATATAATACTTTAAATCGGTTTGTAAATAAAATGTAAATTATCCTATGCATATCCCCCAGGAGTGTCGTAACCAAGAGTGAAACAAGGCCCGTTGTCGTGCACCAGTTCACGTTCGAGTCTAGCTCAAAGCGGTGTTTTCGGGTTTTAACCCTAGGTACATCTGTGCCAGAGCTGCCTCTACCTGCTCGTATCCAGACAGGGATGTATTGCTCGGAAAACTCACAAAATATCTAAAAAACCAAAATATTAGGAAGTTCTTCTATACTAATCCTCAATGTTAATCTTAGGTCTATGTGCTCTAATCAGAGTTTATCTAAATCTAGCTTCCAAGGTTTGTACTAAACTTTCTCTAATACCAACAGTAACGCCCCGACACTTGATACCCAGAGTCGGTGCATTATTACATAACATTGGAATGATCACAAAGGATCAAGTCTCAAAAGACCGATTAGTTTAGTATTCTTGAAAACAGTAGATATATTCATAAGTCTTACATTACATGATAAGGTAAAAAACTACAACAACATCTTGTCTTCATATGCCCTCATACTATCCATGCAGATCATTCATAAATTAATTCTTTATAATCCGGGGGAAAATAAAACATTGAAAGGGGTGAGCTTAGATGCTCAGTAAGGATAACATTATAGTAGAAGCTTTCATAGATAAGCATAAACACTCAAGGTAGTTTATAACAAAAGCCTTTTAAACTTGAACTTCAGCATAAAATGGCAAAGATGAAATAAAATAATGCCATTTACTTACTCACATGGATATTCTAATAGTCGAATGATCACATACAATATCAATAACCACTATCATAATGATGGAATGCATAATGCCAGACTATCATAATCACATAGCCAAGGCCTCGTGCCAAGACTAAAAATAATATTTTGCCAAGGCCTTGTGACAAGACACTAGTTTGTCTCATGAGACCTAACGATGCATCGAGGAGCTATAGCGGGCTCCACCCGTCAATTATTAAGTCCAATGCATTCCTCATATGAACAGGTTTAAACATAACATAAACATTCTTATTAAAACTAGCATACAAAATGTCAATACATTAACCACAAACCATGAATGGTATAAAAATAGCACATCCACAGTCAAACATAACTCATTCAATACAATATAGAAGATTGTATTGTATCACATTAACCTCAATCAAGAACAATGATGGAGATGACATATATGAAAATAATCATCAAAACTATTTGAGAGAAATATCCCCCTTTTTCTTGAAATCATTTAAAAGTCACACAGTTTGTCAAGAAGCCGTTTAAAAATTGATTTTTGAATCAATGTGTCCCATAACACATTGAAAATTTCAAAAGGTTTTTTAATTTTAAAACTTTAATTTCTATATAAATAAATCCTTAAATCCATTTTTTAAAACATGGACATTAATGAGAAAGATTTAGAAGAATATGTCTTTAAAACATTTAAAAATGGTATTTTAGTTAGAGTTTCTAACCAAAAGAGAGACACCTGAATACAAATAATTTAGGTAATCAAATCTTTGTAATATCATGATAATAAATGGATTCATGATATACTATGTCAAAGTACATTATATACACCACATAAAAGTGATTTGGTGTATAACAACAAAGTAGTCTCAATGGAATGTAAATTGAGATGAAATCTCTCATAAAGGTCGCATCCTTAGGTTAAGGATAAATCAACGACATAATTATTTGTGAAAAATATAAATACACTAAATATGATTGGATATTCAGTGTAAAACAATCAAGGGACATTCACACATATTCTAGTAAAAACAACACCAATGAATTGGATGTTTATCTCAACAAATCGAGATTGAGTAAAAATTACTCTTATCAAGTTCATACCGATGACATGAGAATTTATCAATAGAGTGATTATGTGTATAAAAAATATATCCATAGAAAGGGGAGTGTAAATTATGACATAATCAAATGAATAGTGATTCTACACATAATCTTGGAGTAAAATAATCAATGAAGTATGTGTAAAGCCGAATGGGTGGAAATTGAAATTTCAAATTCCCTTATTGATTTGGTAACATAAAAAAATACACCCATGAAAGAAGGATCATACAATTATGATGTAAATATACATGAATTAAAGTATATTACACAATGAATACAAACATGGGCAGTACACACACCACATGTAATTAATAAGTGGTGAACAATGGAATTCTCACGGAATTAAAAGTGAGATGAGAAACCCCTTACCTAGTGCTTTTCCTTGGTTGGGGGTAGTTTAACCTCCTGTATAATTTTTAAATAATTGTTATTAAATTATTCATGAATCATATACATTAATATGATATCATATATGATCTGTTAACATTGCTTTGTTAATAACATCTTAGAATTATCGTCGTTTCGGGTGTTAACTTACTCATTTTCTTTTATATGTTTTGTTATGTAAGCCATGTTTGTCATGGATAGGTTGTATATTATTCATATCCAAGATGATATAAATTTCTTAAACATTATTTTTAAATCATGAAATGATAATTATACTTGAATGGATATGATGGAGAATGAATCTCATCACGTTTGTGGAGACGGTAGTCCGTACGTACGCACGAGCGACAATATCATTCTTTTGATATTAAAATAATATATAATTGGATGGTATATCATATATATAAAGAATCATTATCATGTTATATTTTTATTTTAATGAGTTACACATCATTTTTATACCCACCCAAATAATAATATATTGAATAACAATCACACCACGATGTGGAGACGGTAAGCCGTACGTACGCACGTACGGTGAAATGTTATTCAAAGGGTGGATAGAATAATGAATATGGTTGTACAATATTTATAATAACATCACAGTATATATAATATACTGGAGTTATTATTTTATAATGGTAATAACAATGAATGAAGAAGTGGAAGAAGAAAGGAACTTAAAAAGGGGTGGTGAAAACATTACCTCTTCTTCGGGTTCTTCCTTTTGATTTGATCAAAAGGGCTCCATAGGTTGGCTTTATGATCAAAATAAGGCCTCTAGGTTGTATTTAGGGAAGTTGAGAGAGTATTTGGGAAGGGGTTGGCCGAACCAAATGTCTTTGAAGGTCTGATGAAATGAGAAGGAGGATTTCCCTTTTATAAGAGGGGTGAGGGGCACCTTTGAAAAAGTTAGAAATATTAATTTATAATAAATTCATTTTAGGTTTATAATGGCTCCAAAGTATATTATTAAAAAATTAAGGTGGGTATAGGTCGAAAAACATTCAAACAATATAATTTAGACAGGTTTGGGTTACTATATTAACCTTATCCTTTAGTTTTATCTCTTAGTTAATTAGTTTGACATTTACCATATCACTTTGTATTTTTATATTATATAGTTAATAAACTTACTATATAAATCCAAGAGACCCCAAAATGGTCCATTAATGATATAACTATCATGATATAAGTCTCTTGCCTAACCTTATATTTTTAGGAATTTAATATCAATTAATAATATAATATTTGTTTTAAAAACTCTTTTATGTCAATTTTGACACTATTCAATAGTTGAATTTTTTGAAACTCATAACAGAATGATTACTTATAAAAAAGTAAATTAAATCACTCATAATATGTCATATTATACTTGAAAATTAGTGTAATTCATTAAAAGTCTTAAATTATATTTATTTAGGTATTTATAGTATCAATTATTTTAATTTTTCACTATTATGGTAATTACTCCATCATCATTGTGTCATAAATATATTAAATTAGTTAATGTCTAAAAATTATAAATAAAATATAGTTATGTAGGAAATCATATTATCTTTCTAATGAATATTTACAATCGAATTTATCTTATGTATAACCCTATATTAAAAATGTTTCAGTAAATAAACTTTGATTTTAACTCTTTTAACTCTTCTTTGAATTAAATAATAATAAATGCCCTAATCTAATCCAAGTGGACCTAAATGATAATATATTATTCCTAAGGTTGTTTTTTGTCGAGATATACTTTTCCAATAGAATTAGGACATGTGTTAGGGTAATATTACTATTATTTTTACCCTTAATTACCCTATTTACTCTTAACGGTGGTAAATAAAAGTAAAAATTTACTATTCACCAAAAATTATTTTCATCTCATTGAACCGCATTTTAATTCTTGATATTAACCGTGTCTCTATGATTTTCTAAATTCCATTCACAAAAGCAGTAAAATTAAGTTTTATGAAAAATCCAGTTTTTTTAACTACTACTTAGTAGTTTCACTATTCATCAAAAATTGAAGTTTTTCAGAACAATGCCAAAATTTCACCCTAAGCTATAATTGATATTCCGAATTCAAAAATGATGTCTATTTTACAAAATTCTATACATATAAGTTGAATTAATTAATTTTATAATTAATTCCCGTTGTCACAACAAATAGCGTGTTTTTAAGAAACAATATATATCCAAAGATTGACAATTGTTTAGGTCCAATTTCAAATTGAAATTAATTCTAATGAACACCATTGGATAAAATGGTAAAAATATATTCTAATTATACTTTAAAACCATTAAATAATATATTTTATCACTATAAATCATTTTGATTTAAAAAAGTTGTTTTTAATTAAAATTTAGTAATTTTCACTATTCATCAAAATATAAGTGTTATTCGAAAAGTTCCAAAACTTCACCCTAAGATAAATTCGATATTCCGAATCCAAAAATGAAGTCCATTTTGAGAGATAGAATTTATAAAATTTCAAAAAGTAGGTATTAATATTCATAACGGCTAGTTTGATTGGTTGTGGTGTGTTAGATTCTCGAAGTTGCGTACAATGCACGCCATTTCATTATTCGAAGGGAAACGTACCGTGGAAGCTTGGGGTGTTACATGTTACATGGTCCAACAAAAGGGTTATCTCAATACCCTGATTAAGCTAATGTATATCAACATGATCACTCACACAACACTTCTAAGGGAACCATTATAATCAATGCTTGATAACAATGTTTATAATAAAATTTAACCATAGAAATATTATTTTCCCATGAACCACTAAAATCAAGAATAAATGCCCAAAAATATCCAAAAATATATAAATAGGTCACTCGGTCTTCTCATCCATCTATGGATGATATTCTATGTTTTATTTCAAATGGGAACCCATAACCTTTTGAAAACCATTCCAAAACCACGCTGCTAAATATAGATCCCTATTAGAAATAATCTCATAGGGAACTCTGTAAATTATTAAAATATCACAAGCATAAATGTTCTTGAGATGATCCATCATCAGTATCACCTTGATAAGGAGGAAATGAGCTTATTTAAGAAGTCGATTAATGACACCCAAATAAAATTATTTCCACTATGATCCTATGGTAGACCAATGATTATTCCTATAAAAATATCATCAAACATTCATACCAAAATGAGAAAATGTTAAAAAAACCAATAGGTATCTATTTTTTCACCTTTATAACAAGTAAGGAACCATGAAACAAATCCTACATTCAACCATGTAATAACCTTTCAATAATAGCAATGTCCTAGATCACGATGAATATTGGTAGCCCTAGGGTGTATATACCAACAAGTCAGGTTCCCACTATCCATTAATTGATACCTAATAGATATAAGAATGAACAACCTGCCTTATAAATATAAAGAATTTATGGGAATCTATGATCAATCACTCGGGTTCTACCCAATATTTATAATTTTACAAAAAACATAGGAAATCAAGGACTATTAGTTATTCATTCTGAATTCAATCATCAAATGAAAAGTTAGAATTTACATAAGATATGAACACTTCTCCACCAGCTACATCCTCACACATTCATTTCTAAGTGAAAAAACTCATTAGATACAACTCCTCCACAAATTCCATGAAGGTATGAGTTAGTAATTTTTTAATGAACACATCACTGACCACATTTTAATTTATCTGGTTATAAGTAAAATAAAAATACAAACATTGAAGTTACAAAAACTATAATCTCAATAATATAGTAATCTAAGTATTAGTAAAAATATAATAATGGATATTATGATCATAATATTCCATTAACCTCTCCCCAATGAGATTACAATGCCATGTTTTGATATCATGCATAATATCTTCTTACACAAGGTCATGGGTAGGGTAGTTCTTATCATGAGGGTATAATTAGCAATATCCATAGACCATCACTTGTTTTCCCTAAATCATGGAACATAAAAATTGCATACCAAGGAATCAAAGAAAAAATCATTACATGAACTTGGTTCTATATGAATCACCACTAATTCTACGGTGAACCTCTTATTCAATTACTCAAAATACTTCTAAATTTTTTCATTTCACTTAAATTTTACACCCATGTGTGTCAAAAATTTAATTTTATATTAAATAATAATAATTTCATCAATACACCACAAATAATAACTAGGTAATACTAAACACATTTTTATGCCACTCCCATTACATTACCACCTGAATGTTTTCAGGATCCACTAAGATTCCCCTCTCAGATATTACATGACAAAAAAAATCACTTCTTTGATCCAAAAGAAAAATTTACAATTCATACCATATATTTTATTTTTTCAATATTCTGTGGATAATATCCATGTGATCCATTTTTTCTCCTTTGAATTGGATTACACCAAAATATCATCCACAAAAACAAGAAATAAAGTGTCCAAGTGCAGTTGAAATGTCTACATCATCAATCCCATAAATACCATAAGATTAATAGTGAGATCCAATGGAATAATAATAAACATAGAAATATTATAAATGCTATTAAATGTTTTATTAGTTATATCATAGTCTTGGAAACTCAAATGAGGGTACCCTAACCACATTCCATTTTTAAAAAACCAATGATCTTATATAAGTTGAGAAAAAAGTTCCCCAATTCTTTATAAGGGATAACGTGAACATGTAAATCCAATGGCGACACACTAGGATGAATAAATCCTGTAAAAACAAGATCTTATAGATGAAAATTATATTTATTTAACTCAATAGGTTTCATGTAATAGGATGGAATATAAATGGTAACCCTAGTAGAGAGTATATCAATAGTGAACCGACCTCTCCCTTCAGTGGTAACCTATAAAAAACATCAGGAAAGACATCATGGTATGCACTCACCACTATATAATAAGGAATTCTCAAATACAGATCAATGAAATAATGTAACTTCTCAAAGAATTAACATGAGGTCGTTTAGACTTAATGAAAATAGGCCTTTATCCTCTTTATCATGAATCTCACTCACCCTTAATGACATGAAGGACTCCACCAGGTTATAAAAACGAAAATTGAGGATTATTACACTTGATATTCAACTTAACATTAATCCCCAAATAAAATAACATATTATGGCTGAAGATATCAAGACCAGGAAAAAATATTTCCCAAACCACTACAAATTTTACCATCATCACGAGATTCAAGCAACTTTTAAAACCTAGTTCATACCTCTTAAAAAAAGATCAAACATGAACAAAATTAGTTTTTAACACATTCCTAACACTCAATTAAAATTGATGATATAAAATAATGGGCCCCACATATATCAAATTAATATACTATAATTAGATATGAAATATGCATCAAACCCCTAACAATAGCTTTCCATACCATAGATTCCTACAGTGCACAAACTTTTTCAAAAAGATGTTCAATATTAGCTTCTCCTTGACACTTATTAGTAATATTAATATTACCCTATGAGTGATTATTAGACCCAACACCTTTAGAATCATCAATGAAAACCTACCAAACTATTATGAGAGTGGATCTATCCTTACAAACTTGGGATATTTTATCACAAAACACTTAAGATGTCATTATTTTCCACAATTCTTAATGTTCTTGAGAAATCCCATATAGTTAGGATTAGTATGATGAGACCTTCCACACCGATGAAAAGCTACATACTTCTATCTTGTCGAATAATATCAAATTGGTCTCAAATAATATTGGGTATCCTTATGCTTCCACTTCCATATAAAATACACACCTTGGATACCGTCTACAGTAACTAAATCCCCTCAAAAATCAATTTTCCTACATATGTCTAACTCATCTATAGTCGCTTTATAGATTACCTAAAAATGGCCAGAAGGAATAAGGGAATCAACATTGACCAAATATTAGACCTAAGACCCATCTCAAATATTTGATATTAAAATAAATTATTAATAATAATCTTAGGTTCTAGTTTAACCAACCTGACGAAACAACTGGAGTACTCCATAGAAAAAAATATCTCCTAACTCTATTCACAGAAATTATCAGGTCTTTTCCAATAATAATTTTTTAAAAATAAAATGTGGTTTGAAAATATTATTGAAATAAATATAGGTGTATACCTTATGTTACATAACTTTCACAATATATTCCTCACATTTACTTTCCAACCCTTCAAGTTTGTAATTTCAAACACCCACCTATGATTTTTATAGAGTTTTCAAAAAATGGAAGATCCATTCAATCTACTCAATACATTATTTAGATTATCAGGGTTCCCTTCACCAATAATAGATAGGTGGATTATTATTATTAATTTATGACCCATGATCCACAATTTTTCCCTTGATTCTAAAATCAACCTAACAAAGTGTTTTAATAGTGCATATTTCAGTTTTCTCCAAAGAAGAGTCCACTGAAAGATTATACATTGGAAATTATCTCATATTTTTCCCTCCAAGATTCAGAAGATCTATTGGAAGAGGTATTTTTTAATAAACATGAATGTAAATAACCCATTAAATTAAGAAAAAAATTATTGAATCAAAATACCAACTTCATGAGTTGAAAATATAAACCATTAAATTATAATGAATTAAAGTAATCATGGATTCCAAGATTTAATTAAAGAAAATAAAAATAAATAGGTTTATTTAAATTAAACCATGATAAATTTCATTTAAATAACATCAAACACCATGTCAAATGATTGGAAATAATCCATTACCACTCATGGTAAATTGAGTTTAAAAATGGAAGTGAAATGAATTGGAATCCTCTTGTACTTTCTATCCGAATTTTGATGGTCCTATCTCTAGTATACCATAAATTATGAAACAGAATCAGGATGTTCCACCACAAATATATCTGGGATCCTCTTATAATACAATATTTTTCTAAAAAATCCTAGGTTTACATGCAATAACACTAGATAAGGCCTTCCCCAAGGTGAAGATCAATTAAATAACCAAAATATTCTCATCAGTAATTGAAATATATTAACTAATAGATTATAGTCTAGAAGAGGAGTATATTTCCATGATATAGACAATGTGATGGAAAAAGGATTAACCTAATTAAAAAATATGATTTCACAAAATATGAGTCTCCATGTGACTATCTTCTATAGTAAATCCATCTCATTAGAAGGTGACGAAAAAAAGGGAATCCAGAGAACTACATGTCTCCCTTCACTTTCCCAGAATCATACAAAACTATATATACAAACACAAAACGGAAAAATTATGGTGTGATCACAATTACCATTAGTATTCAACAAAATCTATCCAAAGTACAACACCCTAGAAATGTTAGTTCTTTATTGAAAATAAATCCATTTAATAAATAAATTTCAAAATAAAAATAAATTTTTAAAACATCATTTGGTTTTTATTAAAAGATATAATATTACTTGAAATAGAATATGAAAAGTACATGAATGAAAGCATGAATTCATAAGCCAAACCATCCATGGATATTCAATAGGATAAACATGCGATCAACAAAACATGGAATATACCATTACATATAAAACCAACAATAGGTGGTCTATAGGCAATGAAAATTTTCAATTTGGCACATAGATGAATTCTAATCACGGAATAATGTTAATACTATTGATATTGAGTCCTATCAGTCTCTATCGATATCAAAAAAAAATTCCCTAGCGATTTCACACACACTGGGATTTTATATATCCATTTCCTGGTGCACCCATAGTTCCTAATGTGCTTTGTTGGTGGAAAAGTATTTTGAAAACATGCTCAAAATTTATAAAAAAATTTAATTTCAAATAATAACCACTCCCATGATTGAAATTCCATTTTTAATGAAAAAACCATTCAAAAAATGCATTTTATATAGAAAATTACACTTTGAAATCAAATAAAATAACTTCTTAAATCATACTTTCAGAAAACACAAAATCATCAAGTAATTCATGGGATTTCAACACTATATAGAAAAACCTACCTCGCTAATGGTGATAACTCTAGTCTTCTTCGACATCATTGATTTTAAATGAGAGACCCGATCCTCAAAAGTATACATCTATAAGAAATATGAATAATTATTCATCCAAAATCAAGGATTTGGTAATCATATCCCCATTGACTCTCAACACTATATGGAAAATATATATTATGTGAAGATCTAAGAAGAGTAGAGAAACTCAAAAATTTGAGAGAACCATGGAGAGATCCCCCATAAATGATGGGGGTCACTAATGAATCAAGGGGAGAATCCTCTAGAGAACTATGGGAGGTTTAGTTCAAGTTAAATAAATATGGGTAGGTGAATAGATATAAAAAATATCAGAGGAGGAGAAATAAATTACAACTTATTTATGGTTCATATTAGGGAATAAATCATAAAAGATCATGCACCAACCAAATGTGGACCCATCCATTTGATAAATGTATCCCATGGTTACCTATGAAAAGATACATATTTCAAGAAAACATTGATTAGGTTATGAAACACCTCTAGATAAAAATCCAGACACCTACATAGTTTCTCTGGTGAGAGGCATGGTTTGGATATCCATGCTAAAAACCAGTAAACACCATTGTATCTATTTAGTTATATTCCACATGGTTACCACTTGTTTATTACTAAAAAATCAGCTAAACCATGTTCTTATACTGTTTTTTTTTTCAAAAAACTATGTTTTATAATCATTAATCCCATAAACCACTAGAAAAAACCACCAGATAATCCAAAAATAAAACTAAATAATACCTTTAACACAAAATGTGTTCGAATTATTTCCATTATAAAAGATTTCCATACCTAGAAAATTATGAATACTCTAAACTCACAAAAATATAATGTCACTGGTGCCTCGTCAACAATTATCACACCCATGTCTGATGGATATCTTCTCCACACTACCATATTAAACTTTACAAGGGAATTGTTTTACCACCTATTACCTTATCTTCGAGATCCAAAATCCAAACTAGTTGTTCAACCATATTGGTGTCCTTCTAGAGATCAAAATCATCCCTTTCAACAAAAAGCTATGGGTTTAGTTTATTCTTCCTAAGCTAGGAAACATGTAACACATTATGAATCCACATCAATTATAATGGAAAGTTAAATAGATAAGATACCTTTATAGGATGTTCAAGTATTTAAAAAGGAGAGTCAAATATCAGTGCCAATGTAGCCTTCTTACCCAATCAATGGTGTACTAAGTGAGGTGTAAATTTTATAAATACCTAATCACCAACCTCAATCACTATAGGGAAATGAATATGGTGTATATAAGGTTTATGATGATTTTCAGAAATTGGTAACCACTTATTGATTAACTTCACTTTCTCCATCATCACTAGAACAAGGCTTTTTCAAACAAAGGATTTCTCTCCCAACTATTCATTGAATAAGAGATATCTACCTGTACACCCAATAAAAAATTTCAAAGGGTTCAATTCTAATCGATTCTTGATGTATATTTTTATAGTAAAATTTGACAAGAGTATAAATCTTTTCCCATGAACAACCAAAATCAAGCATGAACACCCAATGAATATCCTTAAGGATATAAATAGATTTCTTAGTCTGTCCATCCATCAATAGATTACATTCCATGCTTAATTTCAATTTTTAACTCATCACCACATTAAAAACATTTCAAAACCTTAATATAAACCATAGTACCCTATTATAAATAATTACATAGGTAACTCTATATATTATTACTACTCTCATATACACATGTTTTTGAGATACTCTAAATTAATTGTCTACTTTATACAGAGTAAAGTAACCCATTTAATAAGTAGATCAATGATTACACAAATAAAATCCCTCACACTAGGAATTCATGGTAAACCAAAAATGATGTCCATAAAAATTTGTTCTTTCTTCTTTAACAGCACAAAAAATTGTTAAAAAAACCAAAAGGTCATTGATGTTCATTAATAATTCTATGACTTATAAGGAACCATAATAAAAAGGCTTCAATTGGTCACCTTATCGCCAAAAACCAATATCACTCTCTCAGATCACATACAATCTTGGTAGTCTCAGGGTTTATTAACCAACAAG
Organism: Viscum album; assembly: GCA_963277665.1. Taxonomy (NCBI): domain Eukaryota; kingdom Viridiplantae; phylum Streptophyta; class Magnoliopsida; order Santalales; family Viscaceae; genus Viscum; species Viscum album. The sequence goes on along the minus strand of OY728166.1, from coordinate 148,244,175 downwards.
AATGATGACCATTGTCCATAAATTCCTACCCCAGAGATACAAGAATTATCAAATTGCCTCAGAAAAAAAATGAATATATGGGGGAATGATACTAATCATCCTAGGTCTATCCAAAATTTATTATTTTACTAATTTATTAAAAATTATTATCTATTACATATTCATGATGAATCTGATTATCTAATATTGATTTATCCTTCTATGATGCTAATAAAACTATCCCACATAATTCATCCACTCCCAATCTCATAATAGTTAATAGAATCATCATAGACTAATCTTCTAATGATTTTTTAATGATTGAGTTGGTAATTCCCTAATAAATTCACCAACGACCTGATTAAATTTCCATGTATTATAATTAATAAAAAAATCTAAATATACTCAACAAAAAATGCCTATAAAATTTTTAGATCCCTCTGAGTGAAAATATAATTTAGGATCTTATGATCAAAATAAAACATAATAAACTCACAATAGAGAGTGGAAGAATGTTTTTAGAGTCTATTTAACAACTTCCAACCCAACGTTGTGGGTTGGGTAGTTCTTCTCATGATGGTGTAATTATAGAGATCCATAGTCAACAACACCATTTCCCTACATAATGACATGCCCCAATCCCATACTTGAGGAATCCTAGAAAACAACATAACTCAAAATTAGTCTCAAAAGAATCAAAACTCGATTCAAATTCATAAAATTATTCAGTTCCTCAAAACACCTCTTATATTTTCCATTCCACTAAAACTTAACTCCCATTAGGAATAATGTGTCATCAGAGATGCAGTCTTGAAGAAGTCTTGAACAGTCTACCTATAATATACATATAATTATAAGAATCTCCATATCTCAAATATATTTCTATGATGCACATATGAAATTACCACCTAAATATTTTCAGGATCCACAATGATTCCCCTCCCAAATATATCATTCCATATAAAAATTACTTCATGAATCCAAAAGTCACATTTATAATTATTTCCATATTAAAGATGATATTTCAAGAATATATGGATGATATCCAAGTAATCCATGTGTTATTCCTCAGACATTTAGTAAACAAATACATCATTTATAATATGACAATTAATGTGTAAAACAACTAATGGAACATCCAATTCTTAAACACCATATGTACCACATGAGTGTTAGTGATACTACATGGAATAACTGAATCTCAAAATTCCCATATCGGATCCCAAATTCTGTAAAAGGTATATCATCTTATCGTAAAATCAGTTGATGGTACTTTTATATCAAGTCAATTTTTAAAAACCAATAAACACCTCTAAGATGATCAAAGAGATCATTAATTCTTGTAAATTGGTTTTTGTTCTTAATGTTCAACTATTTGGGATATCAATAATCAATGAAAATTATGAGGCTTCCATATGATTTCATAGAAAAGAGAATAGGATAAGCCTATAGTGAAACACTATGATGAATAAACCCATTTCCACTAAGATCCACCAAAAAAACTTTAATTGATTTTACCTTAGATGGTTCCAAGTGATAGGATGAAATAGAAATGCGCATCACACTAGGGGGTAGGAAAATAATGAACAGGTCCTATCCCTAAGTATATAAGCTAGAAAACTCATTAGGAAATACTCCATGTTATATATTCACCACTAAATAAAGCAATCAACTCATATAAGGATCAACGACATCGTGGAGCCTATCTACCAATGGACATGATATCATTCAATCATAAAAAATAGCATTCCTCACTATCCTTGATCTAGAATCCTAGTCACCCTAAAAGACATGAGATAATCTATCTGTAGATAAAAACAAAACATGATAATGATAATAGTAAACGTAGGCCATAATGTTGATCATCCAAACCAATACAATAATTAGTTCAATGACATTAAGATCACGAACTATGAAATCCCACACCACTTCGATGTCATTTTTCATCACCCAACATGCATGACATTTAAAAAAATATCCAAACCTCTTTACCAAAGTAATGGAATGACCCAAATGGAACTAAATAAGTTATTAATACATGAACAAAATTCCAATTAAATTTTATCAAATATAATAATGATTCATACCTATATCAAATAAATATTGTATCATAGAGGATAAAATTAACACTGTACCTGTAATAGTAGCTGGCCCTTACTCTAATTCATCTAGAGTATACTCTACAATATAATGATATGCAATCCCAGTTACTCCATGAGCCTTATTATGCATAATAATATACTCCTTGAAATGATTATGAGTCTCACAAATCTTGGGAGCATCATAATGTAACATTTTAACCCTTGGTGTCAGAGAATCTATCCTTACTATCGATGGACATTTTCCCAGAAAAATACTTATGAAGTCTAATTTTTTAATAATAGTGATATGTTCTAGGTGCTTCTATAACGTAAGGCTTGGTGGGACCCTAAATTCTACAATAATATAATACTAGCAACAAGTATCCTGAAAAGACCTTGAAATTGGTACCATACAAAATCAAGAACCCTTACCCCTCCTCTTCTAGCCAGAAGACACACCCCAACTACCACATACAGAAACCAAATATCCTCCTAAACCAAATTTTCTTATATATTATTTCCTCATCCATAACACCTTTATTTAATACCTAATATAGTTTTAAATACATAAGAAAATAAATATTTACTGAATATCCATGCTCAAATCAGAGCATTAAGTTAATCATTAGTAACAAACTCAAGTTCTAGGTGAAAAAAACCAGTAAAATGGGTGGCATCCTTCATAAAAATGCTCCCCTTTCTTTAATGTTATAAATTAATAGGTATACTATAAATTTAATGTTTTATGATAATTCTATTGGTTGAATATATTCTTTAAATATTTCTATGTTATATACCTATATAACATAGCTTTCATGATAGAGTCCCACCATTTCCTTCATGGTCCTTCAAGCATGTTTGTAAAAACCAAACACAGTGTCCTATGGAGGTTTCTTAAAATTGGAGATCCTTTCAATCTACTGAAGCCTCTCTTCCAGTTCCTAGTATCCCTTTTATTCATAATATATAGGTGGATTCTTCTTGGTAAATTGTGATCCATTAAAAGTAATTGTATAATAAACTAAAAATAAAATAACCCATTCACTTAATATAGAATTTAAAAATTGAATGACTGACTTCACGTATTCAAATTATAAACACTTACATGATATGGAATTAATGAAAACACATATTATATTAATTAAAGCCCAAAAAATTAAATGTAATAGGTTCATTTAAGTAAACCATATAACATGTTTAATTTAATAGACTCAAACACAAAATCTCATGCATCGAAATAATCCCTAAATCCCTATGGTAACTCGATTTTAAACATTTTTTAGCTATACATGTAACATAACATACCTATTACTTGAATTTTGATGGTCTTAACTAATTTTGAAAATAATTCCATTACAAAAAATTTTAGTGACACTATAATTATATTTTTAATCCTCTACTGAAATAATTTTTTAATGAACCTACCTAGGTCGATATGAAAAATCACTTGAGAAGGCCCACCACATGATGGAGATCAATAAAATAACCATAAAATTATAATGAGTAATAAAAAAGAGGCAAAAATAAAATTCTATAGTGATAAATTTGAGTACAAATCCCCGATACTAGTAAAACCAAGATAAATGGATAAACCTAAAAGTTAAATAAGATAAGACAAAAATCTAAGTCATCAATTGACCACATATCACCACCAATTCATATCACTAAGGAGGTTATGACAACTAAGACAAACAAAATAACATCATGATGTCTTTCAATTTACAAGATTCTTAAAAAAGCATATATACAAATTCCCTGATGAAATATTACTCTGTGAGAAAAAATCATAGTTAGATTCCACCATAGAATCTATCAAATTCTTATAACATGAAACAATTTTTTGTAGATTTTAAAAAGTTTAATTTATAATGAAATCTCAAATGATAAATAATTTTTTAAAACATCATTTGGTCAAAAATATATATTAAAAAAACTCAGAATATGAAAATTACCTATATGGTAGCTTGAATTTATAATAAAATCCATCCAAAGATATTCCTTAAGATAAAAAACTGAGCAACGAAACATGGAATGTTCCATCCTATATAAAACAAACAAAAAGTTTAATATAGCCTATGGGATTAGGCACATGGAAACACATAATAACCCCATGCTATAAATACCATGAATACTACTAATATTAAGACATATTATAGTATATCATTATTATCAGGCCTCGGCCTTAAACCTTACTTAATATTGAAATAAATGAATAATTCACATTGAGGATCTTTTAAGGTTTAGAGTTTTAGAGAATTAGGTCATAGCTATTACATATCAAAAGATTACATAGTAGACACTTCTACTAAGTCTCCATAAAATAAAAAAACACTTAAAAACATGTCTAGTTCCATGTTTTAGAAAGCATGTCTTTCCTTGATCCCATCCTTGACCCTATTAATCATTAAGTCCTATGGAAAACATTTCAAAAACTTTGTATGAGCATACAAAGCCTAGTAAAGGATACACAAAGAAGGAAAAACTGTTAGTTTTTCAAAACAAGTAAACCATGAGTTCCTTACCAAAGTAATACCTTTCACCTTTATGAAGTACTAAAAACTCTTCACTGAATGAAAGACCATTAATTACCATTTTGTAACCAAAACATTACCATAAAACCCATATAAAGAACACATGACATATAAAGGTAACTTGGGACATAAGCATACTTAAATGGAATAACCATACGGTCGACTTCCACACATATCACTTAATGGAATAGCCATACGACCGACTTCCATACCCAATTCATTGAAGGTTATAACGTAACCACCCTTCCTGGTATTCACGACACCACCCTTCATAATGTCCAAGTACCATTATAAAATAATAAGACATTAAACCAATATAATGGAAAGAAAACATTTCCACATTTCGATCACAATATATCACTTAAATATATTGGCATAACAAATCCTCTATAAAAACCATCTTCAATACAAACATAAATCAATGATTATATGGTATTTATTTCATTTTAAAAACATTATGGCTTGTTGAGGAAGCCAAAGACCAAAGAATACTTGCGGCGGCGGAAAAGGTCATTGTCACCACGTTCGTTAAAAGAAACATTCCTTTTTGTCATTTTGTAAAATTCTTCATAGAAAAAGATTCCTTTTGGAAAAAAATAAAAGTCAAAGTGGTTTATACACCATACAAAGTCAAGCCTTGTATTAGAACAAAATATGCCTGAATGAATGGATATTGAGACGACGTCCCTTACAAAGACTGTATCCTTGGATTAAGGATAAATCAATTACATAATTATGTGTGAAAAACTAATACACAAAATATAAGTGGATATTAAGTGTAAAACGATCAGAGTTCATTAACATATATTCACAGAATGACATATTTCAATGAGTACAAGTTTATCCCAATGAATCAAAATTGGGTTAAGAAGTTCCCTTGCAAAAATTCGACAGCCTAACTGCGTCGCTTAAAAATTCAGAAAATGAGTTGATGAGAGATAAAAAGGGGTATCTCACCACTTGGACATAAAATTTGTAGCAACAAGGATATATAAGAACATATCCCATTATAATAAGATTGAAATACCTAAAAAAGAAGTCTTTTAAAATGGGGAGGGTGAAAGGTTCCCTTACCGAATTGGGTAACATCTGAAACGTACACCCCATGAAAGAAGGGTCATAAAATGAAGATGTAACTACCCATAAATGAGATTATATTATTCAAATAGTAAAATAATGGGCAGCACATATACCAAACAAAAGTAAATAGTGGCCAATGTAGCTTGAATCCCATGGGAATAAAAAGTGAGATGAAAATCCCCGTATGAAAATTTGGCAGCCTAACAGCGCCACATAAAACTTAAAAAATGGATTGATGAGATCCAATAGGGTATCCCATCATATTAACATAAAATTTACAGAAATAGGAATATAATAGAACATCCCCAAACATAAGAAATATGAGCTTAAACGAAATGACATAAAAGAGAGTACTTAAAAAAAGAGGGAGGTCAGATCCCTTACCTCGTATCCGACTAGACACGATCGTTCTTTAATCTCCTAAATAATAAACTTGAGTTAATTTCTACATTTTTAAGAAAATTTTTAAAGTTCATTATTCCTTTTAAATCACTTATTACCATGTCATTAACACTATGTAATTATTTAAGTTAATAACAGTCGTTTTAACGATCATTGCTACTTGAGTAAAAAATGAACTCTTTATAATTACAAGTTTGTTCATGGGATAAAATATCCATTATATCCAGAATTATATTCATTTTCTATATATCATATATATAATATATATCCATTATATACATGCATTTATAATATTACATAACATTTAGAGGTAAGAAATGAAATGCACCATTCATGGAGACGGTAAGCCGTACGTACGCATGAACGCTACTTCCATTTCTATTTCATATTTAATGGAATTAAAACATAATGATACATAATAGTATTATAATTCCAGTATGTTATCATATATAATATCATTAAATATATCATTTATACATACCACATATGGTATTAATGAATCAAATCACTTTGAGGGGGCGGTAGTCCGCATTTCCTAAAATGAAGATATCATGTTTACCCATAATGGAAACCATAATGGTATGCCATAAATGAAAAATAAAAAAGCTTAAGGAAAACAAAAAAATATTATATATAATATATAAATATAGAGACATCTTAATGTACACATTTTAAGGTGTTAAAAAAATATTGAACAATCATCGTTTTGTGAGGCAGAAATTCACTATCCACAGAAACAGTATGTTCTTTAACCATTAGATGTAGGTGTGTGTACGTGTATCAGGAATACTACTTATAAAACATCCTATTGTATTTAATATACTTGTTTAGTTACAAAAAAAGGTAATAAAAAGAGTTTAGTGGTTTGGAGAAGAAAAATAAAAAAAAAGAACACAAGGGAAGACATTACCTTTAAATCGGGTAACTCTCTTTGATTTGAGCTCAAAGGCTTCCTTGGAAAGGAATCTGCCCAATGTGAGGCTAAAAATATGAAGATAGTGATGTGGAGAGATGAAATGGGCAGGGTTTTGCCGAGCCAAAGGCTTGAGAGGTGTGTGTAAGGTGGTATATGTGGGGGCCTTTTATAAGAGGAGAGGAGGGGCACTCTTGGAAAGTTATAAAATATTTGCTTTATTATAAAATGATTTTCAGATTTAAAAGTTCCCAAAAGGATATATTTCGAGGATAAGGTTATAAGGATTTTAAATCCACCCATAAAATAGGTTTTTGACAAGTTTAAGACTTATATTTCACCCTATCTTCTCATTTAATTTAAATTGTTCATTTGTGAGGTAATCACTACCTCATCACGGTGTCATAAATAAATTAATTTTTTTAATATGTAAAAATTATAAATAAAAATATAAGAATGTAGGATATATTTTTAGATTTCTAGTGAATATTTATAGTCAAAAATATGACTTGTATAACCCCATCTAAAAATTGTTTTAGTAAAACAACACATATTTGTGATATTTTAATTTTAACTTTAAATAAAGAGGTATTAATGTCATTTTCCATGAAAAGTGGCTCCATGGGGTCTGCAAGTTGACCCATAGATTTTCTGGGTCGTTCATCACCCATCCAATGAGGGTAGGACATGTGTCTAGGTCATTTCATATTATTAAAACATTATTTTCACCTTAAACTACACTAATTACCTCTAATCGCGATTAAAACATAAAAGTTACTATTCACCAAAAAATTATTTTAATCCCATTGAACCACATTTTAATTATTAATGACAAACATGTATGTCGGATTTTTGAAATTCAATACACATAGGTGGTAAAATTTCTTTTAAATGAAAAATCAGTTTTTTAAGTACCACTTAGTGGTTTCACTATTCATAAAAACTGAAGTTTTCCAGAAAAATACCAAAAATTCAGCCTAAGCTATATTTTATATTCCGAATTCAAAAATGATGTCTATTTTACAAAATTAAAAACATATAAGTTACATTAATTAATTTAATAACTAATTACTACTGTCAGAGCAAATAGCGTGTTTTTATGAAACAATATGTATCAAAAGACTGACACTAGTTTAAGTCCAATTTCAAGATAATATTAATTCCAACGACCACTATTGGATTAAAAGGGTAAAAATATATTAAAATTTCAATTTAAAACCAATCCAAAAGATAATCAAATAATATAAATAAATTAGATTAAAAATGGGTTTTGAATTAAAATACACTATTTTTCACTATTCATTAAAAAATGAACTTTATCGGAAAAATACCAAAAATTTACTCAAAGTAAATTTTGATGTCCCGATTCTAAAGAAGAATTTTATTTTATCAAATATAACACATAAATTTTCAAAAAGTGGATTTAAAAGAGGTTCGTCATCAAAAGGCGATTAATCGACCTTTTAAAGAATATTAGAATGTTTACGCTTAAAATTGGATTAATTCTCATTTTTAATCCTCGAACATTTATTGTAAAAAGAAAAAATATTTTACAGACATATATATTCATTTTGTAGTTAGTTCTGTTCATTCCTGACATTACAACGGTTAGGCATTAACTACAATTTAAAATAATAATATTTTATTATTAGAGTGCAACGTAAGATTCCCAATAAACTCATTGTTGCGTATTGCGTACGCCATCGAGCATAGAATCCCCTTTAACGTTATAGTAATATTTTATTCACAAATATGGTTAAATGTGAAAATGTCATATTCTTTATTTACCTGGGGTGTTACATCTTTCCCCCCTTTTGGGAATTGCATCCTCGCAATTTTAAAATTAGGCTCGGAAACATCATTGAAAGTCCCACATTGGAACAAGAGTTGGTAAAACAATCACTTTAAAAGAAAGAAAGAGAAGTACAAAGGTCACTCAAGTTAACCCATACCAGGATTCCATGTAGGAAAACATGGATATGGAAGAAAAAGCAAAGGTTCATCTTCTGAGGGAGTGTGATAGTAAACATGTTTAGGAGAAAGTTAACCATAAGAAAATCACAAACTTGTGATGGGTTAAATGGTATTAGATTTCCCAGTAGGAAAAGTTAACAAAAAACATTTTTTCTTTAAGTTACTCTTCATTGAGGAATTTATTTTTGAGCTTAACTCAATCATAATGAAACATACTTACTTGTCGCGTAGTCTTTCATATTTTACTAGATTCCTTAATCAAACTCATATTTTCTCCAAAAGACGAGTTTTTAGGAAGACTTGTTCGCATTAAGAGTACTATAATCAAAATCTTGAGAATCACCTAATCCACAGAAGAAAACTATATATTTCCCATTTCTTTAGAAAAAATCCAAAACCAAAACCAAAAAGGTTTGTATGAGATCAGATAATACCAAAAAAGGATAATTCTTTATAAAAAAATATATTCTTAATCTCCGAAATTTGTCAAACAATACCAAAAGTTCAACAAAGACCATTCAATAAACATCTATCCATAAAATTATTAAAAGTAGCCAAACTAATATTGATACCTAAATATTTGAAGGATTTAATCACATAGTCTTCCAAGGTATAAAATTAACATTTATCTCCTAATAACATTAGTTTCTCTTAATGTCTCATATTGAAAAGTAATTCACCAAATCAAATATCCTCCATGATAGGTTAATGATTTCCATAGATAACCCAAAATAATCTTACTCTTGATTCCTAAAATCATATAACTAAAAAGAATTAGTCAAACTAACCAGGGACTTTACGTAGTCCAGTGGTAGGCGATAAATACCAGTCTCACTTTGGTTGTGGGTTCGATTCCCATAGCTTTGGTCGATGCGACGGGTTATCACACGGTCTGTGTGTTTTCCTTTTTCCAAAACTATATAATTCTTAAAACATTCCCCAAAATGAGATAAAATATTCAAAAATAATCATAACATAATTTAATTTCAATTTTATCTCATGCCTTTCACTTTCCATCATAACATATAGTAACCCATAATTACCTCAAAAGTAAGGATCATATAAACCCAAATGGTTCTTTATAACTATTTCCACAAAAAAATAGATAAATATTCCTTGATAAAAATTTCATATATCAAAAATCAGGGTTACACATACTATAAAAAAGTCTTCTAATATAACCCTATCATCAAAAGAGACTTAATACTCTTAAGAATTACACCATAACTCTTGAAGACCTTATATGTTGACTTCTTACTCATTAAACATTCTTCATGATCCATTAACCATTCCTTTCCAACTTATTCTGAAATACTTATTTCCTACAAACAAAATCATGAATCATATCCTAATATTCCAAAACAGGAAAACAAATGTTAAGAAATAATCCATACCTTTGATTGGTCATTGTCAGTTTCTTCATCCTCAATCGGAATGGAATTAGGTATTGGTAAACGAAAATTTGTATGAACTTGGTGATCCCATTCCCGAAACTTCTTCATAGGACATGTGTTTGCATAAGGGTTTTTTTTTTGTTTACGTTTTTAAAAAAAAAAATTTGCCAGAAAACGGTTCCGGCAAAACAAATTTTAAAACTGCACCTCAAAGGCGGCATCCGGGATGCCGCCTTTGCATTTCGGGGCAAGGCGGCATCTGCGATGCCGCCTTTGCGCTGCGGGTGAAAGGCGGCATCGCGGATGCCGCCTTTCTCTTACAAATATATATTTTTATTTTTTAATTACATTTATTCATTATAATTTTTAATTACATTTATTCATTATAATTTTTAATTATTAATTAGTAATTATTAATAATTAAATATGTCATAATTAATTAGTTAATTAGTAATATTATCATTAATTATATAATAATTAATTATTAATATAATTATTACATATATAATAAATATTTAGTTAATTAGAAATACAATTAATAATTCTAACTAATTAATTAGTAATTATTAATTATTAATTAGCTAATTAGTAATATAAATATTTATTATAATTATTCATTATAATTAGTAATTAGTAATTAATAATTATTAATAAGTAATTAGTAATTATTAATTAGTTAATTAGTAATATAAATATTAATTATAACTATTCATTAAATTATTAATTATTAATTATTACTCATTAATTATTACTTATATAATAATTAATTAGTTAATTATTAATATAACTATTAATTATATAATAATTAATTAGTTAATTAGTAATATAATTATAATCTTTCAAAGTCACATACTTGAAACATTTTTTAAGTTTCAAGTAGGCGGTTTTGAAAGCTTATAAATTATTTTTCATTAACATTTTTTTGTAAATTGCTTTTGTTTTAAACTATTTTTTATATGTTTAATCCATGTTTTAAGTTTCATTTATATTGGTCTTCTATTTTATGTTTTATGGTCTTTCAAAGTCACGTACTTGAAAAATTTTAAGTTTCAAGTATGCGGTTTTGAAAGCTTATAAATTTCTTTTCATCAACTTTTTTTTAGAAATTTCTTTTGTTTTCAACTATTTATTATATGTTTAATCAATGTTTAAAGTTTCAATTATATTCGTTTTATAGTTTATATTTTACAATCTTTCAAAGTCACGTACTTGAAACATTTTTAAGTTTCAAGTAGGCGGTTTTGAAAGCTTATAAATTATTTTTCATTAACATTTTTTTGTAAATTGCTTTTGTTTTAAACTATTTTTTATATGTTTAATCCATGTTTTAAGTTTCATTTATATTGGTCTTCTATTTTATGTTTTATGGTCTTTCAAAGTCACGTACTTGAAAAATTTTAAGTTTCAAGTATGCGGTTTTGAAAGCTTATAAATTTCTTTTCATCAACTTTTTTTTAGAAATTTCTTTTGTTTTCAACTATTTATTATATGTTTAATCAATGTTTAAAGTTTCAATTATATTCGTTTTATAGTTTATATTTTACAGTCTTTCAAAGTCACGTACTTGAAACATTTTTAAGTTTCAAGTAGGCGGTTTTGAAAGCTTATAAATTATTTTTCATTAACATTTTTTTGTAAATTGCTTTTGTTTTAAACTATTTTTTATATGTTTAATCCATGTTTTAAGTTTCATTTATATTGGTCTTCTATTTTATGTTTTATGGTCTTTCAAAGTCACGTACTTGAAAAATTTTAAGTTTCAAGTATGCGGTTTTGAAAGCTTATAAATTTCTTTTCATCAACTTTTTTTTAGAAATTTCTTTTGTTTTCAACTATTTATTATATGTTTAATCAATGTTTAAAGTTTCAATTATATTCGTTTTATAGTTTATATTTTACAGTCTTTCAAAGTCACGTACTTGAAACATTTTTAAGTTTCAAGTAGGCGGTTTTGAAAGCTTATAAATTATTTTTCATTAACATTTTTTTGTAAATATTAATTATATACTAATTAAATAGTTAATTAGTAATAGAATTATTAATTATATAATCTGTAATTAGGTAATTAGTAATTATTAATGTTTTATTATTATGTTCGTATGGTTATATAAATATATATAAATAAAACCTAATTTACCCCCTCCTGAGATTCCACTCTGACCAACAAGTAAAAATAGTATTTTGATTTCAGTACACATAAAACATGTAAACAATAATGTACAATCAATGCATATGTCTGTGGCGAGGAGATTCTGTCCCACATGGTGGTCTGCGAATAGGACGTCCGCGTCGAGTGCGCAGTGGAGTCTGATGACCTGGAGAAGGCTGATCCTCGGGCACTGAAACGTCGACTGTCGCATCCTCCATCTGTGTGTCAGTTGGAGGAGCTGTCAACTGCATCTCGTACTGCCATCCAGATCCTTCTCCCACTAGGGTGGTAGAAGGACCTGCCTCCATCGCAGAGGGGAACGAAGCCTGTGATGGAGCTATACCCCAAGACGACGACGGCTCTAGAATCCAAGGCTGGGAAGGATCTGGAACCCAAGATGGAGAGAACTGCGGATATCCTGTCAGGAAAGACGGATCCCATGCCACCTGAGGCACATCCTGAATAGGCTGATCCTGGACTACTAGAGGCCCGACCTCTGCCTGTGGAACAGGCGATGCCTCACGTGCAGCACGACGCTGTCTACGTCGCCGTGGTCGTGGCTCCTCAGCACCAGCAGCAGCTGGAGGATGTTCCTCTGGGGCAGGAACCTCCTGTCTCCGAGCCAGACGCGTGAAGATGCTCTCGGAAAATGCATGAAAAGATGCCCTCGCCTCCAGCGCTGTAGCATGGACGGCTGCCCGGCTAAAGACCCCCTCCTCCTCTTCATCGCTCATGCGAACAAGCTGCTCTGTGTGACTTCCCTGTAAATAGATTCAAATGGAATTAGAAAATAATTCAATAAACAAAGTAATAGGAATTTATTAACTTACCATCCTCTGCATCTCTATGCCAGCTTGGGTAAGATACAGTATAGATTTTAGTCTATACCAGGGCGCATAGTCAACCTGCTCTGAAAGAGAGAATCGATTTGTAGGAACACCTTGAATACGTAACTCTGCACGTCTGTGCCAGCAGTCGATAAAACTCGCATGTACTTGGGACCAGTCATCATCCTGCCTCCCTGTCAGCTTCATCCCATGAAGCTTGTCTGTCTGTCTAGATGGTAATGGAATCGGCTGAGTACGAAAAAATTGGCGCATGACCCTGTCAGGCTGCTGCCACTCAATAATATGAAAGTGAATGAGGGGCACTACAGCCATAGCATCCTCAAGACCAACAGTGCAGTATGCTGGCAACTGGTCCATAATACTCCAGTATGGAAGCCATGAAATCTGAAATGACAAGTGATTTTGTCAAAAAAAACACCCAACTAAAAACCAAAATTGATGTTATTATTAAAAATGTTAGACAGTGATAGATTGTATATACATACCTGATCAGGTAAGAGACAGTCCAACTGTAGCCGATATACGCCCAAATGCTGTCTCGGAACCACGTCGAAATTGTGTCGCTGACACCACCTGTAAAATACAACGATAATGACAAATAATGAGAAATTATAGTCAATAACTCATAGTAGAATAAAAAACCAATAGAAATGACTTATCATACCAGCGTCCACGCGGAGCGTCATGCAGCACCTCCATCTCGACCGGTGGACCAGCAAGGTCAGGGCGGAATGATGGGATGCGCTCCCATGCCCACATCTGAATAAGGATGACGCATCCTCCAAGACCTGTACGGTCCCTATGGGATAGTCTGCATAATGATCTGTACGTGTATGCCAAGCAGGCTGATCCCCAACTGTACGTCCCAGCCCGATCAAAGTCCTCTAGTAGGGGTAGATACATCATATGCACGTGCATCCCCGAGTGATCAGTACACATGGTCCCACCAATGAGTCGTAAGATATATGCACGGGCGTAACGCATGACGGTCTGCTCATCATCATCATCCTGTAAATGTGGAATCTGCGACTCCAACCAACGCATAGATATGGACGATCCATCTGTAGCCCTACGGTCGGACAAAATATCAACGCCTAACAAGCGTTGAGCAAGGTCTGGCCAAGCTGCACGAGTGGGTCCAATAACGGGTCTCCCCTGGATAGGAAGACCGAGAAGAACTGCGACATCCTCGAGGGTGATGGTCATCTCCCCCTCAGGCAAGTGGAATGTGTGTGTCTCTGGTCTCCATCTCTCAACGAGGGCAGCAAGTAGGTAATGATCTACAAATGTGAAATCTGATACGGCAAGGCCATAGAAGCCAGCACGGCGCAAGTAAGGTCTAATGGCATGTGGAGGCTCCATGTGATGAAAATGGTGCGCTCGACGCACCTTCACAAATCGATCTGGATGACCCTCTAACACGGCCTGCGAAATATGGGTAGGCTGCTGAGTGAGTAGTATGGTATCATCCATCTGCATATAAACAAAGAAAATGAGTCGTAAGTGTAAAATGTAAATATAACATTAATGGGTTAACTGACATACACATTTCAATATGGGTTAAGTGTTCCGCTTTCGGAGTTTTGAAATAAATTCTATTATTTCATATTCAAAGTTATTTCTTGAAAGCATGAATATTAATATGAAATAAGTTATGTTATCTAAAATATTGAGTCTTGAATTTGGTTACACATATTTTGGGGGAGCTTTGTGATTAACTACTTATGGATTGGATTAAGATAAACCATGTCAATTAGTAATGATGTTTTTAGAATTTATCTAATTGTATGTATTCAATATGGGAGCTTTGTGATTAACTACTTAGGTTCAGGGGTCAGCTTTTGGGTTTTAGAGTTCAGGTATTAGGGTTTCATATATAGTGTTATGGCTCCATGATTTTGGATTTTTTTTCTTCAGTATTGGGGTTTTGGTTTCGGATTTCAGGGGTAGGGTTTATCTTTTAAGGTTTAGGTTTTAGATTTTTTATATTAGGGTATGGGTAATATGTTTTTGGGTTCGGTTTTCAACTTTTAGGTTTTAGGGTTTAGTGATTAGGGTTTCAGATATAGGGTTTTGGGTCTAGGTTTTAGAATTTTTATGGTTTGGTTTTCAGGTTTTGGTTTATGATTTCAGGGATAGGGTTTATATTTTAATGTTTAGGTTTTATTATTTTGATAGAAGGGTATAGGGAATAGGTTTTTAGGTTTATGGGTCATCTTCTAGGTTTTAAAGTTCAGGTATTAGGGATTCAGGTACAGTGTTTTGGGTCGAGGATTTAGTATTGTTTTGTTCAGTTTTGGGGTTTCGGTTTATGATTTCAGGGGTAGGGTTTATGTTTTAATGTTTAGGGTTTATAATTTCGATATTAGGTTTTGGGGAACAATTTTTTGGGTTCGGGTTTCAGCCTTTAGGATTTAGGGTTTAGAGATAGGGTTTCAGATATAGGGTTTTGGTATAGGTTTTATGATTATTTTGGTATGGTTTTCGGGTTTTAGTTTATGATTTCAGGTTTAGGGTTTTGGTTTCAAGTTTTAGGGTTTATTATTATGATAGTAGGGTATAGGTAATAGGTTTTTTGGTTCAGGGGTCAGATTTTAGGGTTTGGAGTTTAGGTATTACGGTTTCAGATATAGTGTTTTGGGTCCAGGATTTTGGATTTTTTTTTTCGGTTTTGGGGTTTCGCTTTATGATTCAAGTTGTAGGGTTTATCATTTAAGGATTATGGTTTAGAATTTTCAGATTAGGTTATGGGTAATATTTTTTTGGGTTTGGGGTTCAGATTTTAGGTTTTAGGGTTTAGAGATTTGAGTTTCAGTTATAGGGTTTTGGGTCTAGTTTTTTAGGATTTTTTTGGTAGGGTTTTTGGGTTTAGGTTTATGATTTCAGGGTTAGGGTTTATGTTTTAAGGTTTACGGTTTATTATTTTGAGATTATGGTATAAATAATTGGTTTTTAGGTTCATGGGTTAGGTTTTTTGTTTTAGAGTTCAGGTATTTGGGTTTCAGATATAGTGTTTTGGGTCGAGGATTCATGATTTTTTTGTTCGTTTTGGGGTTTTGATTTTTTATGTCACGGGTAGGGTAAAATTTTTAAGGTTTAGGGTTTGGAATTTTGAGATTAGGGTATGTGTAAGGTGTCTTTGGGTTTGGGGTTTGGAGGGTTTAGGGTTAAAATTTTTAATATTAACGTCCGGGAAACATGTTAATGGGTTAACTGACATACACATTTCAATATGGGTTAAGTGTTCCGCTTTCGGAGTTTTGAAATAAATTCTATTATTTCATATTCAAAGTTATTTCTTGAAAGCATGAATATTAATATGAAATAAGTTATGTTATCTAAAATATTGAGTCTTGAATTTGGTTACACATATTTTGGGGGAGCTTTGTGATTAACTACTTATGGATTGGATTAAGATAAACCATGTCAATTAGTAATGATGTTTTTAGAATTTATCAAATTTTATGTATTCAATATCTTATGCTAATTATTATGATATTATAAATTTCTTATAGAACAGTTTTCTAAAAAAGAGATAACAACATTTAGTTCACAATATGAGAATGTCACAATGAAGACAATACATCATTATGAATGAGACTGTGAAGTCGACCCAACAACGTTAGGGCATCGCTTCCGGTTATGACCTTCTTTATGACATATTGTGCATCGCAAACTCTGCCCTTGTTCTTGAGGCCAGTCCATCTCATTACGCATCCTACTCGCCTTTGGTCTCCCACGAGGACGTAACCGATTCATGTCAGGTATCACTATCGGCTGGCCTTCAGGCATTGGGAAATAACGATACTCCCCAATAGGTGTCCATGGTGCAGCATAACAGTTGGCAATGATATCCATCTGGTACACTGGATCAACATATGCTTCCCATGAGATGTTCACAGAGGCACATGCTGCGATGACGTGTGTACATGGAAACCGTAAGGCCTGAAATTTTCCACATTGACATTGCCTTGTTTCCAGTAATACCACCATTTTTTCACCGACGTGATTTGTGATGGGGTCTGAACGCTCTTGAACTTCAAATCGGGAATCTTCTCTTCGAAATAGACATACGTGATAACCAGAAGCTTCTTCAATATTTTTTTCAATCTCTCGTTGAAAGTGTATTCCATATCTTATCCCTTGATGTATTCTGTCTGATGCTAGTTTTTGTCTATCCACAAAGTACTTCACGCATCGATATAATGTCTCCTGAACTAATGCGGTTATAGGTAGCTTGCGAAGTCCTTTGAAGATACCATTGATGCACTCCACAATGTTTGTCGTCATGTGTCCGTACCTCTTTCCCCCGTCGTATGCCAATGTCCATTTCTCTTTTGGAATCCGCATCATATAATCATAAACTTCTTGATTAGCCTGACGAATTTGTTCAAAACGTTCTTCAAATCGTCGTTGGTCCGACTCATATGCTACAACACGTAGATGATATTTCACATAAATTGATTTTATATTTATATTGAAACAGTAAAACAGAATGAATAAAATACGTACCAAGCCTCGTGATTGCCTTCTTCATCGGTTCGTTGTGGAATTTTTTATGTACATTGCTAGCAATGTGTCTAATGCAGAACCGATGATGTGCATTTGGGTATCTCCATGTATCAGGATCTGCATTGATTGCCTCATTAATTGCTCGATGACGATCAGATATCAAACAAACTCCCTGAATGTTGGTGAAATGGTTGCTGATACATGCCAGAAACCAACTCCATGATTCATAGTTTTCTTTCTCTACAATGGCAAAGGCAAGCGGAAGAGGTGAACGGTTTCCATCTTGGGTTGCCGCAATCAACAATACGCCCTTGTATTTTCCATACAGAAATGTTCCATCAATCTGAATAAATTGTTTGCAAAAACGAAATGCAGAGATACAAGGAAGGAATGCCCAGAACAACCGATGAAATTGAACACGAGATGGATCAAGTCGATTATCAGGAGACACATGTTCGTTCGTATCCAGATGGAAGACAACTTGGTTATGATGCCTCAGTATGGCTAGCAATTGCGGCAATACTCGATATGAGTCATCCCAATCACCATATACCTTCACAATTGCCTTCTGTTTCGCCATCCATGCCTTATTATAGGAAATCTTATAACCGAATGTCTGTAGAATCCTCTCTTGCACAAGGGATATTGGAACATCTTGGCATGTCCTAATCATCTCAACAACAATAGATGACACAAATTCTGCATCCAATGAAGTATGATCTTGTGTGAGACTTGGCTGAACGCAACTATGAGCCGCCTCAATCCTTGAGATTCTCCAACCTCCAAAGGTAATGTCTGGAATAGCCCTTAAGCGAAATCTACAATCATCCCCATACTTCACGCACCGTATAACATATTTACTACGGCATGATTCGTGAACTACATAGTTGAAGTTTCTCTCAATATGAAATCTCTTTAACGTGCTTTTTAAGGCATCTTTACTGGGAAAATTCCTTCCAATATATAAGGTTTTGTCCACCTCACTAAACCTATCTGGTACAACTCCAGGGAACTCAGTTGCCGGTGTGAGAACAGTATTATCGAATTCAGGCACACGTGTCATTGCTTCTGACCAAGATGAAAATAATGGTGGATGATTTATTGACCGAGGTTGATGTACAACAACTGCATTTCTCAAAACCTCCTCTCTATCTTTTGTTGGTCCCTCCTCATCAGCACTGTTGTCGCCATCCGATCCATCATTACGAAACTCCTCATCAGAAGTCGGATTGACATGTATATCCGGAAGATCATTTAGGTTGTCCTCTTCTGCTGCATCATTTGGAATAGGCTCAATGTCATGAGGTAGACTGTCTTCAACAACTCTTGTATTTCTACGTCTTTGTACAAATGGACGTTGTTGTTGTACAGTAGCAACAACAACGTATAACTCCATCATGGTACCATCTAACCGTTGAGAAAATAAATTAACTGCTTGGACCCACTGCGCATCAGCAACCAATGGACAAGCTATATGCCACATTGTTGTTGGAAATTGCAAATGTCTATAGCTCATAGACATTATCTCTTGATCGGGTCCCAAATTTAAGGAAACATGAATTCTCTCTTGAAGGTCACTTATGGTAACACAATCCACTGTACTAACCACCGTAATTGGTTGTGTACTGTAAGAAGCTCCTTGCTCAGTTTGAATAATCTCCCCATAACAGTACACACAGGCATACATGGCTCTCTACGTCAAAAATGTGTTCTTTCATCAAAATTATGATAGTATAACAAAATATTAACAATTATGTTCGACGATATGATGTTTATTATAATGTAATTTTATTGCGCCTTTCTATACCATAAACTATGCTACTGATGTTTCACCATATGATATTTATTAGAATGTAATTTTAGAGCGCCTTTTTATTTAGTTTGTTTGTTCTTCTTCATTTCACTTTATATGTTCATTAGTATCGTTAGTTAATCATTATATGAATTCATGTTTTAATCCTATGTTATTTATTAATTATTCTAAAATTAACTAATAATAACTAATCGTTAATTATTCTATTATTCTATAATTAACTAATAATAACTTTAATTTGTTAATTCTTATGTCCTTATTTGGTTCTATAACATTATACTTATCATTTATCATTGATAAATATACAGATCATTAGTATCGTTAGCTAATCATTATATTAATTCATGTTTTAATCCTATGTTATTTATTAATTATTCTAAAATTAACTAATAACAACTAATCATTATTTATTCTATTATTTTATAATTAACTAATAATAACTTTAATTCGTTAATTCTTATATCCTTATTTCATTCTATAAAATTATATTTATCATTTATCATTGATAAATATACTGATTTGTTTTTTCTTCTCTTAGAAATTTTAGTAGTTTATAAAGAAAATATGAATCATCTTAAGCATATTCCCCGGGAGTGTCAAACCAGGATGCAGCAAGGCCCGTTATCGTGCACCAGTTCCCGTTCGAGTCTAGCTCGAAGCGGTGTTTTCGGGTTTTACCCCTATGTACATCTGTGCCAGAGCCACATCCACTTGTTTGTATCCAGACAGGAATTTAATTGCGTAGATAACCACATAATCTTTAAGCTACCAAAATTTCTAAATACTTAATCTTAAGTTAATCTTAAGTTAATCTATACTACCTAACAGTAATTATTTAAAACTATATATAACTAATTACAAAAACTAAATAACTAAATATTAAGAATTACCTAAACTGCTTAACAAATGAAAGATTTAAAACTAAACAAAATTAAATTAATTAAATAAAAACATTAAATTAAATAAAGAAACATACCTCTAAATGAAGCTTCGTAAAAGCTCGCACAGCAAAAAAAAAATTTAGAGAGAGAGAGAGCAAATTGGAGAGAGAGGTTGCAATGAAGAAGTGAGGAGAGGGGGGGGGGTGGCCGCCCTTTTATAGGGAGTTCAGGCAAAGGCGGCATCGCGGAAGCCGCCTTTCGCCTCTGCGTATGGCCAAAGGCGGCTTCGGCGATGCCGCCTTTCGCCTTACCCTGAGCCGAAAGGCGGCCTCCTCCCGGCCGCCTTTGCCATGTCATCGATCCGGGCCAAAGGCGGCGCGGGGGAGCAAAGGCGGCATCGCAGATGCCGCCTTTGTAGCGTATTTTTAAAAAATTTTTTGACCTAGGCCGTTTTTCAGAAAAATTTTTTCAGAAAAACGTAAAAAAAAAAAAAACTCGTTTGCATAATGACCATGCACACCACATTTAAAACATTCAATTGATCCCTCAGAAAGAACTTCTTTCACTTTCCTCGAGTCAACTGGATGCTTCCTTTTTCCATGGAAGGTTCTTTCATTATGACCTTCATTTCCACATCTATAGCATATTTATGTCCCTATGAAACATTTTCCTAGGTGTTTCTTTCCATATCTTTGAAACATAGGTTTTTGAACACACTTACCTTTATGATTATTACCTATAGCTACGTAGGTATTTCTTTCATGCATATATGATTCCTTATAGAAATCACCAAGGTTTAGGTGGTCAATCATGACTCCAGATAGTTGGTTGAGGATAAACACTAGAGTGCTCATTGCAGCTCCCATATCATTCAGTTGCTCGCTCAGAAAACTGTCATCGATTCCTTCACATCCACTGTTAATTTGGATCCTGCTAGATCAATCCATTTACTAAAACCAAAAAGGTCAGTGTGAGTATATCAAAAAAACCATCATGTAATAATGAGGAATATAAACACTAAGATATACTTACTCATTCACTTTACCTAAAACTAGGACTCTTTCTGAAATCCTAACCATTATGGTAATGTCCCTTATTCCTAGAGAATACCCTAACCTCTAAAGTTATCTAAATCGACCTCGGATACCAACTATAAGGCCTCGGCCTTAAACCATACTTAATATTGAATTAAATGAATAATTCAAATTGAGTATCTTTTCAGGTTTAGAGTTTTATAGAATTAGGTCATAGCTATTACATCTCAAAAGATTAGATAGTAGACACTTCTACTAAGATTCCATAAAATAAAAAAAACACTTAAAAAGAAACATGTCTAGTTCCATGTTTTAGAAAGAATGTCTTTCCTTAATCCCATCCTTGACCCTATTCATCTTTAAGTCCTGTGGAAAACATTTCAGAAACTTGGGATGAGCATAAAAAGCCCAGTAATGGATACACAAAGAAGGAAAAACTGTTAGTTTTTCCAAAAAACAAGTAAACCATGAGTTCATTACCAATGTAATACTTTTCACCTTTATGAAGTAGTAAAAACGCTTCACTGAATAAAAGACAATTAATTACCCTTTTGTAACCAAAACATTACCATAAAATACATATAAATAATACATAACATATAAAGGTAACTTGGGACATAAACATACATAAATGGAATAACCATACGGTCGACCTACACACATATCACTTAATGGAATAGCCATATGGCCGACTTCCATACCCAAAGCATTGGAGGTTATAACGTAACCACCCATCCTGTTATTCACGACACCACCTGCCATAATGTCCAAATACCATTATAAAATCATAAGACATTAAAAAATATAATGGAATGAAAAAATTTCCACATTTCGATCACAATATATCACTTAAATATATTGACATAGAAAATCCTTTATAAAAACTATTTTCAATACCAGCATACATAAATGATTATATGGTATTTATTTCATTTTAAAAACATTATGGCTTGTTGAGGAAGCCAAAGACCAAAAAATACTCGCGGCGGCGGAAAAGGTCATTGTCACCGCGTTCGTTAAAATAAACATTACTTTTTGTCATTTTGTAAAACGCTTTGTAGAAAAAGATTCCTTTTATATAAAAATAAAAGTCAAAGGGGTTTATACACCATATAAAATAAAGCCTTGTATTAGAACAAAATATTCCTGAAAGAAAGGAGATTGAGACGAAGTCCCTTACAAAGAAGATATCCTTGGATTAAGGATAAATCAATTACATAATTATGTGCGACAAAATAATACACAAAATATAATTTTATATTAAGTTTAAAACAATCAGAGGTCATTCACACATATTCATAGAATGACATATTTCAAGGAGTACAAGTTTATCCCAACGATTCAAAATTGGGTTAAGAAGTTCCCTTGCAAAAATTCGACAGCCTAACGGCGTCACTTCAAAATTCAGAAAATGAGTTGATGAGAGATAAAAGGGGTATCTCATCACATGGACATAACATTTATAGCAACAGGGATATATAAGAACATATTCCATCATAATAAGATTAAAATACCTAAAAAAGAAGTCTTTTAAAATGAGGAGGGTGAAAGGTTCCCTTATCGAATTGGGTTACTTCTGAAACGTACACCCCATGAAAGAAGGGTCATACAATGAAGATTTAACTACCCATAAATGATAGTATATTATAGAAATAGTAAAAAAATGGGCAGCACATATACCAAACAAAAGTAAATAGTGGCCAATGTAGCATGAATCCCACGAGAATAAAAAGTGTGATGAAAATCCCATTATGAAAATTTGGCAGCCTAACGACGCCACATAAAACTTCAAAAATGGATTTATGAGATAAAATAGGGTATCCCATAATATTAACATAAAAATTAAAGCAAGATGAATATAAAATAACATCCCCCAACATAAGAAATATGAGCTTAAAAGAAATGACATAAAAGAGAGTACTTAAAAAATGAGAGAGGTCGGATCCCTTACCTCGTATCCGACTAGACTCGATCGTTCTTTAATCTCCTGAATAATAAACTTGAGTTAATTTATACTTGCATAAGAACCTTTTTCAAGTTCATTATTCCTTTTATATCACTTATTACCATGTCATTAACAATATGTAGTTATTTAAGTTAATAACTGTCGTTTTAACGATCATTGCTACTTGAGTCAAAAATAAACTCTTTATAATTACAAGTTTGTTCATGGGGTAAAATATCCATTATATCCAAAAATATATTAATTATGTAGATATCATATATATAACATATATCCATTATATAAATGAATTTATAATAGTACAAAACATTTATAGGTAAGAAATGAAATGCACCGTTCATGGAGACGGAAAGCCGTACGTACGCATTAATGCTACTTGCATTTCTATTTCATATTTAATGGAATTAAAACATAATGATACATAATAGTATTATAATTACAGTATGGTATCATATATAATATCATTAAATATATCCTTTATATGTACCACATATGGTATTAACGAATCAAATCACTTTGAAGGGGCGGTAGTCCGCACTTCCTAAAATGAAGATATCGTGTTTACCGATAATGGAAAACATAAAGGAATTATATAAATGAAAAATACAGAAGATTAAGGAAAAAATAAACATATTATATATCATATATAAATATAGTGACATATTAATGGCCACCTTTGAAGCTGTTATAAGAATATTGAACTATCATCATTTCGTGAGGCAGAAATTCACCATCCACAGAAACAGTATGTTATTTAACCATTAGATGTTGGTGTGTGTAAGTGTAGATATAATACTTATTATAAAAACAACCTAGTATATTTAATACACTGGTGTTTTTACAAAAAAAGGTAATAAAAAGAGTTTAGGGGCTTGGAGAAGAAAAATAAAACAAAAGAACACAAGGGAAGACATTACCCTTAAATCGGGTAACTCTCTTTGATTTGAGCTCAAAGGCTACCTTGGAAAGGATTCTGCCCAAAGTGAGGCTTAAATGATGAAGATAGGGATGTGGAGAGATGAAATGGGCAGGTTTTGTCTGAGCCAAAGGCTTGAGAGGTGTGTGTAAGGTGGTAGAGGTGGGGGCCTTTTATAAGAGGAGAGGAGGGGCACTCTTGGAAAGTTATAAAATATTGCTTTATTATAAATGGTTTTCGGATTTAAAAGGTCCCAAAAGGATATATTTTGAGGATATGGTGATAAGGGTTCGAAATCCACCCATAAAATAGGTTTGTGACAAGTTTAAGACTTATATTTTACACTATCTTCTCATTTAATTTAAATCATTCATTTATGAGGTAATCACTGCCTCATCACGGTGTCATAAATAAATTAATTTATTTAATATATAAAAATTATAAAAAACTATCATGATGTAGGAAATATTTTTATCTTTTTAATTAATATTTATATTTAAAAATATAACTTGTATAACCCCATCTAATTTTTTTTAGTAAAAAACACATGTTTGTGACATTTTAATTTTAACTTTAAATAAAAAGGTATTAATGTAATTTTCCAAGAAACGTGGCTCCATGGGGTCCCCAAGTTGACCCATGGTTTTTCTGGGTCGTCTATGACTCATCCAATGAGGGTAGGACATGTGTATAGGTCATTTCATATTATTAAAACATTATTTTTACCTTAAACTACACTAATTACCTCTAAACGCGATTAAAACTTAAAAGTTACTATTCACCAAAAAATTATTTTAATCCCATTGAACCACATTTTAATTCTAAATGACAAACATGTATGTCAGATTTTTGAAATTCAAAACACATAGGTGGTAAAATTTCATTTAAAGGAAAAATCAGTTTTTTAAGTACCACTTAGTGGTTTCACTATTCATAAAAACTGAAGTTTTCCAGAAAAATACCAAAAATTCAGCCTAAGCTATATTTGATATTACGAATTAAAAAATGATGTCTATTTTAAAAAATTAAAAACATATAAGTTACATTAATTAATTTAATAACTAATTCCTACTGTCAGAGCAAATAGCGTGTTTTTATGAAACAATAAGTATCAAAAGATTGACACTAGTTTAAGTCCAATTTCAAGATGATATTAATTCCAACTACCACTATTGGATTAAAAGGGTAAAAATATATTATAATTTAAATTTAAAACCAATCCAAAAGATAATCAAATAATATAAATAAATTAGATTAAAAAGGGGTTTTGAATTAAAATACACCATTTTTCACTATTCATTAAAAAAATGAACTTTATCGGAAAAATACCAAAAATTTACAAAAAGTAAATTTTGATGTCCCGATTCTAAAGAAGAATTTTATTTTATCAAATATAAAACATAAAATTGTCAAAAAGTGGATTTAAAAGAGGTTCGTCCTCAAAAGGCGGTTAATCGACCTTTTAAAGAATATAAGAATGTTTACGCTTAAAATTGGATTCATTCACATTTTTAATCCTCGAACATTTATTGTAAAAAGTAAAAATATTTTACAAAAATATATAACCATTTTTTAGTTAGTTCTGTTCATTCCTGACATTAAAACGGCTAGGCATTAACAAAAATTTAAAATAATATTATTTTATTATTAGAGTGCAACGTAAGATTCCCAAGAAACTTGTTGTTGCGTATTGGGTACGCCATCGAGCATAGCGTCCCCTTTAAAGTTATATTAATATTTTACTCACAAATATGGATAAATGTGAAATTTTCATATTCTTTATTTACATGGGGTGTTACAATTATTAAAAAAATAACCCCTAGTCGTGTCACATAGACTAATGTTAGATATGTCCATTTCCTCATACACCCATGGTTCCCAATGTGATATATTTTCCAAAATCCATTTTAAAACATGATCAAAATTGTAAAAATATCTTCATAGTGAATCATTATCACTCTCATGCATGAATATCAAATATTTGGGTCAAAATCACCCGCAAATAATTTATTCAAACATATAGTGTCCATAATCAATTGTTAATGAAACCCCCTTCTAAAAACATATAACTCATAAAAAAATTTCTATTTTCACATCAAATGAAAAAAATTGTAAATCAAAGAAAATGAATTCAAATGTGTTTTAGGAAATTCATGGGTTAGCACCAATTTATAGTAACATCTTTGTGACCAATGGAGAAAAAACATGCCGTATTTGAAAATGAAGATTGGTAATGGCAAGATTAAATTTTTATAGAAATATATATATAATATATAATTATACATAAAATAAATTGGATATAAAAATAATATACCCATTGAGTTCCAATTAGTTGAGGTGAGGAGATATCATGTGAAAAGATATGAAGAGGTGAGAAAACACGATAAAGATAGAACATACCTTGAAGATATCTTCGATGAATGTACGGGTAACTAAAAAATAAAGAGGATAATATTATAGATTCTTGGATGAGGTCTAGCCTGATCCAAAAGGATATTTGGAGGGTATTATATATAAAACTTATCTATGGAAATTTGGTAAATTCTATCTTTTTAGTGGTTTGGATTGGGGTGATTGGTTAAGCTAGAAGATTTAACAAACCACAAAACACTAATGTGTGGCCTCTATCCCTTTGAAAAATGTGGTGTGCTGTTACCTAGGAAGGGTTTCATGATTTTGGAAAACCGTGATCAAGCTATGTGACATGTTTGGATAAACTTATAGACACTGACATAGTTTCCTTGGAGAGATTCATGGCCTAAATAACCATGCTCAAAAATGGAAAATTCTAAAATTATTTTTAGAGACATTTTATAAGATAACCATACGATTAGTGCTAACAGGAAACCTAGACTGTGTTATTGGCATGTTTTATTCAAAAATATGATTCTTCAAGACTCATTTATTGGAAACCTATAAAATTTAGCAAACTATAATCCAATATCAAACTAAAGAATAACTTTGACCTGAAAGCTATCACATTTCAATCTATTATTAATATATTTTGTAGGATTACTAGGAATTTAGTTTCAATTTTTTTATGATTTCTTAGGATGAATATGAATAAACATTGAGACTATTGTTATTAGATTTACTAGGACACCAAGGAATAATTTTTGTTCCTAGTATGATTAGATTTGTTGGAGACATCCACCTTATAATAACAATGTTTATATATGAATATGTGACCATTGGGCTTAGTTTTATTAGAATAGTTGTATTGTGTTCTTTGATGCACTCTGAAACTAGATGAAATAGGTATATTCTGGTTTCAAGGTGGTCAAGTTCATTCATAAAGACTTGGAACACTTGGTTGATGCACATTATGTGTTATGTTTCCCATGTGGGTGTGGTATAAGAGAAAAAAACCCTTATATTATGATATTTCATGCACATACACTTGATTATAACATAAATAAGTATTAATTAGAAAATGGGAATTTTTGTTAGCTCCTTAGAATCACCCTAAATACACACACAACATGATTTTTGATGTACATTGTTAGACCTTCCAATTTTCACTCAGGATATAGTTATTTAATGGATATTGATGTCTGTTTTGATCTAATGGATTGTGAAGTTCAATGATTTTTCATTATGGTATTTCATTTGGGTTAGAAGTCTTGTGGTATATTTTCGATTATTATTCATAATGTATTTTGACTAATTGTATTGTTTTATTTTTAAATTGACGTAACGTTATATTTTTATACCATTTTATGTATATTTCTATCACATAGATATGTTAAGACATTATATTATGAATTAGGGGGTCCCATATGGTTCCTTGTTTGTTGTTTAAATGTTTTTGGGATGTCCATTATATGGATGGACCATGCTGAATTTTTCATATTATTGGTAATGAACCTCTGGTTATTGTTAGAGATAATAATTTACCTATGAATATTTGAGTCCATCACATCTATTTGGAAGAATATAGAATACTGGGAGGTATACCTGAGGTTTTTCTCTATCCTCTCTCTGGTGCTGTTTGGGAAGACTCAGACTGGGATATGACCTAGTGAGTATTTTTTACATGTTAATTTATGTTGAAAGTCCTGTCATAACATGATTCTCTTCAATTGTGTCATGATGGTCTTGAATATAATTTTGGTAATGTGAAAAAACCTATGTATCGAAAAAATCATTATGTTTATATCAATACTCTTACCCATTTCACTTTTAACTTTTATGGTCATGCCAGAAAGCATGTCTCCGATTCCGTGAAGACCTGGAGGATGAGTTCATTGTTTCTTCTTTTCTAGGAGTAATTGTGACCTGGTTCATAGGATGATTCAGGGGTTTTTCCTAGGGTTTCCTAGGATAAAGTAAAATGTGAGGAGTAGATCCATGATTTCTATTGGTTTGATCATTTCAGTGTGACAACCATAGGGATTCTAGGAACCTCTTTGTTCTCATTAATGAAATTGTTATTGAATATGAGAGAAAGGGGATCCATATATGGAAATATTACTATGTTAATTGGATCTGGTCCTATCATAGTGTGATGAATCCCTATCAACCCATGACATAGAGTTTTATAGGATTTTCTATAAATTTGACATACCTCTCAAATTCATTCGATTTATTCATTCCCCACACAAAAATTTAGTGGATGTGAGAGAGCATTGGATAAATCAAGGACTCAATGATCGATTCTGAATACTTTTCATTGTGAAAATACTACACATGAACAATAATATATCTTTTTTACATCATTATCTAATTAATTACTCATTAATTCCTTATTGAAAATCCATGTTATTCCAACAATCATAGTTTTTTAGATCATTATCAGTATTATGTGAATGATTTATGATGGTCTGTAGTCTTTAGGATTCACAAGTTCATTGTGAGTTTGCATGTCAATGTTTCCCACTCACCACCCCATTCTAGTTTAGTGAATGATGAATCATTGTATAAAGGAATAAGAATATTGGACCCTCCATTGTTTTGAGTAGTTGTGGAACTATCATGGATTTTGTTTCTCATTGTTAAATAGTCTTGACAGGCCTAAATAAGATAATAATCCAGTTTAGAAACACTGAGTCTAGTAACCCATATTCGATGATTCCAATATTACATTGGTATAAGATAAAAATGATCATATATCTAAGGATTACATAGTTTTATTGTATTGGAATCCATATATGTAAGATTTCTATATTTCATTTGAAATATAGAACCTATCATTAATGACATTCTTTCATATTTATAAATCATTAAATAATTCTTCATTTATTTTATGGGGAAAGAAAAAAAAAATAGGGGATGATATTACATCCTTATTATAGGTTACATTAAATAGAAACTATCATGAGTAGTTAAATTAATAAAAAATATGGTAAAGTGAATAATCAATATTTTTTCCTTTTAATCAATAAATTGATTGTAAAATAATATCCATGGATGTTATAAATATATAAATTGCATGGAAGTTTATAAATGAATTTTAAATAATGGAAATTCATAATGTTAGATAATATTGATCTCACTGTTGAGTAATTATTAAAAGACATCATGATTCTTATAGTCAAGGAATCAGTCAATAAATTCCAATTAATTGGTTCAGAATACATCAAATATGAAGATAATATTGTTATCCAACTTGTTTTTTTTCATGAGAACCTTTGATGAATCGAGTGGATATCTATAACTGGTCCCCAAATACGACTTACACATAAATAATACATTCATAATATATTTAATGATCAATAAAATTCCTAATTAATATGATTTATTAATCGATAAATATCTATACACAATGAAGAATATAGACTATCATTAATTCCTATGTCAATTAGATAACATTCATATTAATATTCATTTAAAAAACACCATATATATAAAGAATATATAGTTAATATAATAAGTATATCCATTATAAAAAGGAGTATGGATATGAAGTGAAAATGTCATTATGTAAAAGTTAACAAGAAAAAATATAAAGCAGTATGGTGTGAAAAGACCATAATTTCCTAAAATATGAATCTATGAAATATAGAAATTTATTTTGAGAATCAGTGATGAAAATGGGAAAAGGAAATTACAAGGAACATTACTTAATTATTTTATAACTATGTTATAAAAACAATTTTATAGATCACATCCAAAATTATTTTGTATCTTTTATAAAATAATGAATTTTCATTTTAATATAAAAAAATATCTAATTATGGGAATGTATTTTATTTGAAAAACTATTCAAACATGTAGAGGAATCTAAATAGAAAATAATGTTAATGGAGGCGCTAAAATATATTCATTCCTTATATGGTATAGAGAAAAATACTTGTATACTTTTATAAAGAATGTAAAAAATGATCTATATGGAAAACCGCAATGAGATAATTTTTAAAACATTTAAAAAAATCAATAGACGTAGAAAAATTAATTTACCATTAATTTAAAATTAGATAACAAAAGCCAAAAACAATTTGTATAATATGGATATGAGTGAGAACACATTCCATTTGAAAAAGAGAAATAAGGTCAATATTTCTTATAAAAAAGTTAAGAACCTGGATATTCATACAAGGTATGGATCCTTTTATTTTATGTTTAAATGATTAATTATAGCCTAATTTGGTTACCATTAGAGTTCATGGGTGTATCAAGGGTGTCTGAATCTTGTTCAGGGCCCAAAACTGATCTATTTTGAAGAAACATACATACTGCATAGTTAGTAAAAACCATTGTGGAGAAGATCACATTCTCACTACCAACCGTTCTCACCTGGATAGAGAGTAAAAGGTGCATAATTTTTTTGAAAAAGCATGTGGATGGAGGCACACACCCATGTTGGTGCGTCTAAAGTTTTTTACAGTGGCCTTAGTTATTGACTTATCACAGTTAGTCAAACGGTGGATACACATCATACACGGTGCGCCTTATTACTACATGAGGCTCATGGTTGGGGCATCGTTTGGTTAACTATTTGGCTAAACCATGATACCTAGGGTTTTGTCAGGTGAAATAGAAAATATTAATTTAATTAATGTTTAAACCTAAACCCCATTCCCATTTTAGTTTCTAGTGGACATCACCTATGGGAGGGCCCTCCTTGAAGCTATAGTGTAACGTTTGATCCCTCTCATTCATCTGAACATGGAATCATACATCTTTAGTCTCATTGGATCTTCACTAGTGATTACTCAATTCATTTTGTGCCTTTATTCATTTAAATATCTATTAGAGAATATATTTAGGTGAAAGATAATTTGATCAATTTTCAGGTTCTTTATTTGTTATTCATTTTTCATTTGATCTGGGTAGAATGATACAATGATAGTGGAAGGGAAATCTACAACATACTAACACAAGGTGGTTTATACCATTACTATTTTCATTGGTTCATTATATTGATAGTTTCCTTTGTTCCCCCCATCAAACGTTCCAACGCAACACCAAAATTGAATTGGATAATTGTACTAAATTTAATGGATCCTATTTAGGATTCCCTTTAGTTACTTTTTGGTGTGTTGAAGGTTTTTTCCCAAACCATGTACACCCATGGGGAGTGCTATGTTAATATCCTATGTTTATGTCGTTTTAAAACCACCGATGGGGTGATTGGGTGCTTTCCTAGTTAGAGGAATCATGTTAACAATTAAAATGAATTGAATTAATTTGTAAGAGATGGATATTACATCTATTTCCATGTGTTTACATATTATTACCTATTGAATTTATTATATGATTTTAATTTAAATGGATATATGAGAACGTATACTAATTAATTATATTTGAATTGCTTTAATGATTGATTTAGATATTATAGATATGAGTGGGTATATTCTAGGGAAGAAATGGGAATTAAAATGGTTTAAAAATTATTTAAAATGATGCAATGGGGGTATAACACATTGGGTTATGATATCAATAGACAATTCTGTAGACCTATATGCTCCTTGGATTTTGATTCCATGGGATTCCTTGATTATTTCTACCCCTTGGATTTGGTTTGTCTTGGGAGTATAGTAGACATGGTCTATATACATTCTCCTTGGACCCCAAATCATGCATAATAGAGTTTCCATCAATTGGTCTTGGGACATGATGAGGATTAATTGGTTCACTATACTGTAGATTCAGCCCCAACTGGTGTGACATTATTTACTATATGACATGACCATGGAAAATTTGACAATATTGATTATATGACATAGATATGTTAAATGTGACATTATTTATTATAGGTTACATCCATTGTAAATGTGAAACTTCATTATGTGACACGTTCATAACAAATCTAATATTTATAGATATAAGAGAAGGCTAAGAATCATTGAAATATAGGTTATACTACAAGGCCAAGGTTGACATGATATTTCAAGATGTACAGTAAGGCCATGTTAGTTATTTCTATATTAAATGTAGTTGACTTGTTATAGGATCTTAAAAGATGTTTTTAAGGGATTCATGTATAGTTATATAATATCACCTATTTTTTAGTATACATGCCATGGGAATTGTACTATTATTTATTGCTTACTTGTGATAGATTTTTCACTCTTCTTAGCTTATTTTTCACAACCTAGATTATTATAGACTATTGGGTGGTTACCTACAAGGATTGTATCTCACACACTTCTTGACCCATTATTGGGTATCCCAATTGACTATTTTAATTTATATATGGGCCGAGGAAAGCATCCCTTGTTTGATTTTTGGTTTTGTACCATGATAGGATCATGGGAGCTTGCGACCGAGCTGAGTCTCTGTATTATAACGATAGATAGTGTATTTTGTTATTTTTGGTGTTTTGGATACATGTAGAGTATTGTAATTATGTATATGTGTTTTGGTTGTTTTTTACAATCATTACATGTATGATAATCTTTTTATATGTGATTACCTTTTGGAATTGTTATATATTTCTACTTTTAAAATACTTTTTATCTTTTATAATGATTCCTCTATTGAATGTTATTGTAATTCCATTGTGTTACAATTTGGTATTGGGATCATAGTCACCCCATGGGAACACCCTAGCCCTTCACTCCTAGTTGATATCCACTCAGGTTTGGGGTGATGCACTTAAGGCCATATAACTAACCAGGGATGGGGAACTGTTTAGTGGTATTTAGGTGTAAAACATTAAAATATGTTATTAGAACAATTTTTAATTTTTATTTATTATTTGGTGACAATTTAAAATGAAATATATTTAATTGAATTCGATAATGATCTATTCCAGGTCATAGCTAACCCAAATACATGAAATTACAAATTTCTTTGAATAAAATTGTTGTTTTCAATTTTTATACTATTGTAGTTGATTTGATTCAACTTTTGGGCTATTTACCTAAGATGTGATGTTATTATTGATAAAATGGTGGGTTATATTCTATTTTATCCTAATGAGATGATTGTATTAAATCTCATGTATCATTACATCCACTTTATAAGAATCACATTCCAAGCATTATTCCATGCCATATAGGATAAATTTATTGTTTTCATTTAGTTGAGTTAGGTTTCATGATAGATATACCTACTATTGTGATATAATTATGTTCATGGAATTTAGAAACTTGGTTGGTACTCATATTTCCTACCATATCATAATTTTTTTTATGATAATGCACCAATAGACACCCTGAGAAGACAATTACGACATGTTAAGTCATAGGCCATGAGTCACATGTATTGAAACATTTTATGGTGTGGATTAGGTGGAGTCCATATTTCTATTCATATGTAACATGTTCCAGTATGGATTGGAAAGAGATGAACCATATGGTTAAACCATTTAAAATGAAATGTGTAATGAGAATGAAATTCAAATGGAAAGTTGAAATGATAAATAGAGATGTCAACCACAATCTAAATTTTGAGTGGGAAATAGGATGTGACTCCAGAGATATTCATGGTTGTTTATTTTTAGAAAATAATGTATTTAGAGACAGGATGTGTGTTATGACCTTTTATTATAAATGGTTTGATCTCTTTTATGCTATGAGTTAGAGAATTTTAAATCATCAATTTCAAAGAGATGTTTTTAGAATTGTAGAGGAATGGAACCATGAAGACATCCAGTCATACTCCAAGATGTTGGAAATGACCACACACAAGAGGTGGTGGTCCATGGGCTACAGGTGGACCCTCCTTTAGTTCCAGCTATGAACCCAGCTATTTTAATAGACACATGTGTTGAGAAATAATTCTTTGAGGGGTTTTTATACAGATTTCCAGGGAGCACTATAGCCTACCTTGTCTATGGATAAGTTGAAACATGTGTTATAGAACAAATTACTCCCATGTTATTGGAGGATGGTACTATAAAGACTAATGAACTGTGGCTTGATACTACATCGTTAATATGACGCATCTAGAGACACCTCCTAAGAGGATATTAAATCTCGTTTGTTGTATTATTCGAGGAGCAACAAAGAACTGGTGGGATGTTCTAAATGAGATAGTAATGGTGGGGCACATGGTTTGAAAAGATTATAAAACTAGGTTCTATGACTACATTTAACTCAAGACTCAAAGAGAATAGAGAGATTGTGAGTTCATGCATCTTGATCAGGACACTCAGATTGTTATTAAGTACTCATCTTACTTTATAGAGTTGCCTAATTTTTAACGTTGCACCATGTTGATGAGATATCAAGTGAAGGATGCTTTGAGTAAGGTCTTTGACATGATATCATATATCTAATAAACATGTTCATATTGACCTATATTACTCAAATTGAGAATCAATCATTCATTAAAAAACATATGTGGAGGGAAACAATTGGCGTAGAGCTGAGCAGTGCATCCTTTCAACCTAGTGGTTAAGCATTGTCCTGAAAGAAGAATCTTTTTGTTGCATCTTGAGATAGGATCACCATAAATGATGGTAGTTCTATTTTATATCATTAGTGTGGAAGATGGGCACATGTGATGAATTAATTTCAATGTGACACAGTCGAGTTATGAACTTGAATATCGGTGGTTCATGTTTAGTATTTTGGTGGTAAATTCTCTCCAGTAATGATTTTTAGGGGTTTAGCTCTGACACCAGGTATAAGAGCAGGTTTCATAGCTCCGTATCAGTTAGGGAGTTAGTGTAGTACCGATAAACTATGCTATGGTTGTGGTGGTCATGAAAGAGGTATCCAGGAACCAGTTGAACCAAGACTGAAGAGTGGGCCTATACTATGCAGTGATGTTGTTTCCCATAGCCATAGTTTAGGTCAGATCTATTCCATGCATCCTACCTCCAAGGAACAGGGATCCAGACCATCTATGGTGGGAGGTATGATCTTAGTATCCTCTACTATTGTATCTATAATTTTTTTAATTGTGAATCAAATAGTTTTATATCATCACATGTGGTGGAAAACCTTATAATAATTATATTCTATTCCAAGGTTTTTATGATGCCTGAAAATCCATTAGAGATTAGAACGTAGAATGTACATTAATTTAGAGAGTGTCCCATTGAGTTTGGTGGGTTTCACTTCATAAAGAATCTCTTTATCCTAATGATGACTAGGGTTGAAGTCATACATGGAATTGAATGGATAATATATTATCGAGAATAAATTGGATTTTATCCCTGGTGAGTTGATTTAACATCACCTAAAGACATAATTTATACTCACAAGGGTCAATGAGATTTCTAAGATATCTGAGAGGGACAAATAAATATGTAATGGGAGGGATGAAATCATAGATTACTATTTTTTACCTAGATGATGAAGGAGAACATCATGCACACTATCCTTTATTGGTAGATCATTTCATGATTGTATTCCCCAAGGATTTTTCTGATTTACCACCTGAGATTGAGGCTGATTTCCCCATCAAGATATTTCTAAGAGCATCCCCAGTATCAATTTCTCTATACAGGATGTCGATGATAGAGTTTAAGGAGATCAAGAGGAATCTAAAGGACATGGAGGCTATGCGGTTTAATCAACAATTTACTTCTCCATGGGGTTACTAGACCTTTTTATAAAAAAGTAAGATAAA
Source organism: Viscum album (assembly GCA_963277665.1). Lineage (NCBI taxonomy): Eukaryota > Viridiplantae > Streptophyta > Magnoliopsida > Santalales > Viscaceae > Viscum > Viscum album. The sequence goes on along the minus strand of OY728166.1, from coordinate 148,207,738 downwards.
ACCCTTAGGATATGTGTGGATTATTAGAAATAAAAAAAGATGAGATTTATGAATAGACATCCATCTCCACCGAAAGATAATATTTTTTATCATCTCTAAAGAGCACATGTATTCTTGAAAGTTGACATGTGATATAGATACCATTTAGTGTGTGTTTAAACTATATAAATAAATCATATTAATTTTTAAAGAAGTAATGATAAATAAAATTATATGGTAATTCCATTCAGTCTCATGAACACACCAACAATTTTTATAGAGCCGATGAACTGACTTTTCAATCCTTATATGGATTTGTTTTTTGAGGGGTTATCATGGATGATATCTTGGTGTATTATCACAATAGGAATGAACATGAAAAACATCATGAGATGAATTTGGATACCCTGAGAGAGCATCAGTTATATGATACAATCATAATGTTCCATTTCTCGATGGATCAAATTCACTTAATGTGCCATGTTATGTCAGATACAAGAGTGTCAAATGACCCAGAGAAGGTGAGAACTATAGATTCCAAGGAGAATATTAAGGAAATAATTATAATATGGATTTTATAGGGTCTAGATGAATATTATAGGTGATTAATATTGGTATTCTCACACATAGAAGTGTTTCTGAGGTTATCGAGTAAGAAGGATGTGAAGTTTGTATGGTTAGATACCTATGAGATTACCTTTCTGGAGTTGAAAGGGAGATTAACATAATAAACAGTCCTAAATTTTATTGAGCAGGGAAGAAGTTACATTTTGTATTATGAAACATTAGGAAACATGGTTGGAGTAGCTATAATGGATGGGATAGATTCGTGGTGTAAGAGTCTCGAAAATTAAGGCCACATGAGAATAAGTACCCAAATCACGACCTTGAGTTAGCTGTAGATGTTCATGATATGCATTGTTGGAGGCATTATTTTCCAATGGAGAGTTTTTTAGTGTATACAGAACACAAAAACCTCAATTATATATATTAACAAAGAGTGATATGGATCCAAGATAAAAAATGTGTATTTAATACCTAGATTATTATTAATTATATATTGCTTACATATCTTGGAAAGGAAGTGAAGTAGCCGACACAATGAGAAGGAGGACACAGATACAACCACTTTAGTAGGCTAGTAGAAAGTGGAAGCATATGGATTTTTTCTATTAAATGAATATGGAGGTGAAGGAAAGAAAGAGGTAGAATTTTATTTCATCCATACATATGACCTCTACCACATTGAATAGAGTGAAAATGAGGAAGATATCAAATATAGAGGGCCTAGTTCTATGGTATAGTGTGGAGGGTGAGGACCCACCTCATGGTTGGACCATATAGGAGGATGGGATTATGTATATTATTGGTCTCATTTGGGTTATAGTGAATATAAATGAAGAGATGATGCATGGGTTACATGAATATATTTAGATAGTGCATCCCAGTATCACAAAGATGTACTGTGACTTATGCAGTCAGTACCGGTAGTCTAGTATGAAGCGAGCGGTTGCTGGTTTTTTGATGAGGTATTCCACATTTTAGTAGGTTAAGGTTCAACATCAGTGACCATACAAAAATTTATAGTATCTACCAATTTCTGAGTAGAAACAGGATGATTTCGTGACGTATTTCAGGATTTATTTTCAGAGGTCACCTAAAGGTATTGACATTGCATTGAATTCTGTAGACATGATTATGAAGGATGCTTATTTATTTCCAAGTAAGGATACCTTCCATGTTGATGATTTTGGGAGGTTTTATATCTTTGATATAGTATGAATTCATATGATCCAGTGCATAACAATTTTATATTGGGATACTCAATATACATATCATTTCGGGTAGATTTTATAGAGGGAACTAGGTACAAAGGTTCTTCCAAAGACGACATTTCATCATTAGACTAGTGTCTAGTAAGAGTGTACGATACAGGTTCTTGATGAAATTTTGTGAGCATGCATCCAAGATTTTGGGATATCTTGGGGAAAAATATGAAAGATCCCAGTTATGATCCATGAATCATTGATAGGTGTAGGGGTGAATTAGTCATATATTTATCTTTAATGTTTACTTCCTTATGAAACAAGCTTCTCCTCATATTAATGAAATGTTACCTTACTAAAAACAAACCCAACACACATCCATAGGAATAAAATAATTTTCATGTATAACTACTCTACATGATTAGCAATTTCCTTTATATGGGTTTGAAATAATTAAATACCACACAATACACTATAAAAAAATCATTTTTCTTGAAAAAAATAACTAGGACATGAGATTTCTCTCATGAAAAACTATGTTGAATACAAAATTTCATGTTATTTAAGTTCCACATATTGATGTAATATAGTTTGTGTAATAATCATGTTATGTTTATCTTTGATAATATTTTATAAATATAAACATCAAATCAATTCTTCAGTTCCTTACACAATAGTAGGCAAGAACATCCCTATAATTTCTAATGATACTCAGTCCAATTTCCAAATCCGATTCCCAATTATAATTTCATAATAATGAAATAAAATTCTTGTTAGAATACTGTTGAGACAAATTTGAACAACTTTTTTCTAATTCGGGAAATCCATATCTGATTGCTTGGTTTGATTCTAAAAAGTATTATTATAATCATGTCTCTTCTCCATTATTCTGATCTCTTGCAAACTTCCTCTGGAAATCAAAATAAAAAATCTTCATATCTCTAGAAATTCATATATTCCATCTCTTCCATTGGGCATAATACTAGTTTTATTAATGTATAAAGTACTTCCTCTATTTATAGGTGACCCAAAAATGGTTTGGATAAGATTTTGAAAGACATTCCCAATCAGAAAAATTTATTGAAACATTAATTATCCTTAAATTTCAGATGCATCTTGATTTCTTAAGAACTTCTCAACTCTTCACAAAACCTCTAGAATCTTCTCAAAACTTCATATCACTTCAAATTTTATTTACAAATCTTATTTTAATTCTAATTCCCCATTCAAATTTTATCATTATAATGATAATAATGGATTATTCATTACATTACTTTGCACTAATTTTACTATCGGATTTACACTATGAATAAACATCATGAAAAAAATTTAACCATATTTTTGAGACACCCCTTAAAAAAGTTTTTTGACAAGTTGAAACAATTATTAATTTAATTCTTTCATAGACTAGTGATCTTACATTTGAAAATGATTATTAGTGTCATCCAATGTCAGATGGATCGGTCTCAACTTCAATCATATAAAGTTTCTATCTCTAGTTTGATGGAAATTGACCCAATTCTTATAAGACAAAGCTTTTATTCTTTCTATTGACCCACTTGAAAAAAATCAAATCATATCTCTGTCTTCACTCACATAAAAAAAACAAAATTCCCTTCTAAAAAACAAAAAAGAAATTATTTTGATAAAAATTGTTTACTACATTATTGATTGATATATATTTATCCTTTTCGTATTAGTTACATAAAAATATATTATTATATATATTAATTTGTCCCAAAAACATACAATTAATTTTATTTTTTGTTATTCCCAAAAAATTACCATAACAATTCTACCTCTAATTGGTATCTAATGATCGGTGTCAGTATGACTCCGATTCGTGGTGGAACTCTACATATGATAGACCAGTTATAGTGGCATCAAATTTAAAAACATATTTTATTATCTGATTACTATCTCCATAAACTTATTTATTTGAATAATTATTTCGAATGGATTATTGTTCTGATTTAAAACTAGAATCTTCATAAATTCATGTTCTTATCGTAACATCAGAGCCCCCATACTATTCAGCATCTAGTGATCTCACATTTTGATCAACCATCCCAACCTTCAAAAAATATGTGTTTGATGATTTCACCATGATGTAATGAGATTAGAATACTTTGAATTCACAAATATTAATTCTTCAAAAAAAATTCTTCAATAATGACTTCCACATGACTTTTGAGAATATTTATGATCAAATTCACCAACATATTACTTACATTATTATGTATTGTAACCCCATTCTTTCATAAACATATTTTCTTCTGACCAACCCTCAATATGATTGGAGGAACTCCCCCTTTCCATCATAAGGCCTGCATGACATGTTTTTCAGAAAAATTTTCACTTTTTTATTTACAAAATAATAACAGTCATCATTTTTTTGGATCCATATAGACTCTAATTTCTTTACTTGTTATGATATTCCTTTAATTTCAGACCTGTGGTGAGTCTGATGAACCTTTTCATATAGAAAAAATCTCATCAATATGGATTTTTTTTGAAATTGGAATGTGAAATCCTGAATATTATGGTTAGTCCGATAACTAACAAATAAAAATTTAGGTGATTTATTTTCTTTAACAACAAAATATAACTCCTAAAAAATCATCATTTAGAATCCAAAAACCTTCTCCATCTAAATTGGTCCCAAAATTCACCCCTTTTAGATTTTTGATAAAATCAATATTCATAAATCAATGAACTTTGTATCCTCAATCGATGGATTACTTAAAAAAATTATATGCCTATGTGAGATAACTAAATATAGTAAAAAATAATTATTGACAACAAAACTATATTGTCTAAAAGCATTGATTCATAAAAAATCTTCATAATATTCTTCAAAAAATTCCTCACTTATTCAAACTTATTTCAAAAAATAATTTCCATCAACCACTCTAATCAAAATCTAGAATAGTTCAGAGACTAACATATTGAGATCACATCATACACACAACTCCCCCTATTTAATCGATTACTTAAAATTTTTACCACAAAACAATAGATAGATTTATCAAAAAAAATCCCCTTTGAAAACACTATACAAAGACTAAATGAGAGAGAGGACCAAAACACAAAACTCAACATTTATGAGAATAAATTTGGACACCCAAGTTCATCCTTAGTTTGTGAAAAGATTAATTCAGTAATGTATTGTTGAAAATTTCTGCAACTTTTTCCACTATAGGATATAAAAATGATTTAATTCATTATTCATTACATTATATTTGATGAAATGATATTTGATATCAATATGATTTGAATGAAAATTTTGTACTACACTTAGTGTATGTTTTATTGTGCTTTGATTATTACAACCCTAAGTAAAGGGTTACTTCACTTCAAAATATAAATCATACAAACATGTCTTCATTTGAATAATTTGTGTTGCATTTTGAGTGGATGAAATATACTCTTCTTTAGATATGATAAGAGTTTATGAATTACTTTTATTTGTATTCCAACTAATTTTTTCAGCAAAAATAAAAATATGATAGATGTGGATCTTATATGTGATACATTTATTTCCCAATCAACATATGAATAATTATAAAAAATAAAAACATTCCAAGCATTAAAACTTGATTCTGAAATTTTTTCGTTTTATATATTTTATAATTATATTAGAAGAAAACATATATGATTATTTTAGATAACTCTGATGTCTTTCACAGATGGTAAGAACATCAATAATGTCAGGTCTTGAGGCAATCAATATGAAAATCATCAATTCAGCTTCCAAAACACATTTTGATATACTTCTTTACCTTATACATCTTTATAAAACATGGTTCCTAGTAAAATTTGTTTGGAAAATGGTTTCAAATTTTCTACGTTTAACTCATTAAGGATTTACAATGCATACTTTTATTGAGAAAGAATAATGTGTTTCTTCTTTTTTAATATTTATAAAAAAGAAAGTATTTCATTTCTACCCACATGGAAATATCAAAAAAATTATTTCATCATCAAATCTTTCACAAGTTCATTCTTCATACCAAAATATTATATTTTCATTAACATAAAAAATTACGATAATGTAAAACTGCTAAATTTATTCGATTTCAAAATTAAGAGAAATTTTTCCATATTTAGAACTCATCTTAATAAAGAAATTATCCAATTAGGAATACCATAGACTTGGTTCATTTTTTATCCTATACAAGGATTTCTTCATGTTTCATAGATATCATTCATATTTCCGAAAAAAAATCAACCTGGTTATTCAATAAAAACACCATTATCAAAATCACCATTAAGAAAAATGATGATTTCACATCTATATGAAATTTCTTTTAACATCATTGTGAAATAATATAAATGAATGATTCAGAATTTTTTAACCTTTACACTTGGGAAAAGGTTTCATCAAAATCAATTACTTTTTATGAGCAATGTTTGAACCCTAATATTTCTTTATTACTTATTAATTCACTATTCTCATTATTCTAGTTCTGGAAACCCTACGTTGTACAAATAATATATTTTTTATTTTTCTAGGTACTGGTGACCTTGTATAATTCTTCTATATCAAATCAACCTCTTCATTAATTTCTTAGACCCATTTCAGATTATAAAAGATTCGTTCACATATTTTTCTGCATTTTTGAATAAAAATATTCATGTGAAACAATTTTTTATTCTCTTTTTATTTGAATATAATGATGTTGATCACGAATAAAGTTGTTAGTGTCCAATTTATTCCTCATCCTGGGATAATGTTATTGAGATTCATCCTCAGAATTAGAAATATCTATGTCTGATTATTCTTCTGGGAAAGGACTGAAATTGTTTTCATCCTTATCAAAATCCTTATCAGAATTTATTTCTTGATGTTTATCTTCCTTATCCTCATGTGTTTGTTTATATTATTAATATTTTTCAAAGAAATTCAAATCAACAATGTCAAAAAATATTCATGATTTTTTTTGAATCATATTTACCCTGTTCCATCTAGAAAATAACTAGGAAATATTCCATCTTCACTTCTCTTATTAATATTTCCAAATATTTCACCTTTGTTCAATATGATGAATTGAATCCCAATGAATATAATGTGTTACAAACATGGAGTATTTCCATAAATAATTTCATACAAAATTATATCTAAAAAAGGATATTAGAAACATTGGTTTTTTATATACAAATAAGTTCTCATGGCCTGCCACTGAAAGTAATGTGAAAGAACACATTCATGTAACATAGTACATCCCCTTTCCACAAAACTTATTTTTTTTACTTTCAGTAACACCATTTTTCTGAGGAGTATTTGAGGTACTAAACTCATTCCGAACTCTATACTTCTTAAGATATATTTCAAATTATTCAATTTTTTATTTATCACTATTTTCTGTTCTTAACATCATAATTTTATACATACATTCATTTTAAGATTTCATCTAGGATCTTTTAAACATCTTCATATATTATGAATTCTATTCTATATACATGAAACATGTAATACGAGTAAAGTCATCAATGAAGTGATGAGTTTATTATCAAAATGTGTTTAATTTTTTTCCCATTAGAGCAGATATATCTTATTAAATAAGTTCCAAGGTTTGTTTTATAAAATTTAAACCTTATTTTTCATATTTTTTAATTTTTTTTTCTAATAGACTGTGCAACGCCAGTATCTTATTATTGAAATACATGGAATACCATGGACACTGTATTGTGTGGAAAATTTTATCATCTTTCTTTGGTACATGTGTCACATCATTTTATGCCACAAATTATTTTCCTCCACAATTCCTAAGATTTTTTTTCAAATATGAAATATATTTCCTTTCATACGTTTTCCTATTGTAACAATATTTTCATCCTCCTAACTTTTCACAAAAACACATATTTTCTAAAGATATTTTTATTGGATTCATAAAAAAAGTATTGAAACACTTAAATAATTTTGTTTCATCCCATGAACTTATAAATATTTCTTCGGCTTAAACATTAATTTCCCAATAAAAGCAGATCCAATATGTTTGATTCTAAGGGATACAATATTTTCAAATGTAAATTTTATTTCTTTTAAGTATATAAAATTATTAAAAAATTATAATTCTCTTTTCATCTAAGATGAAAACACACTATCCAATATCCAATGTCATCCTCCTTTTAGAACATTGGGATAAGTATCTACAAAAAGAGATTTTTATTTTCCAAAATCATTCATAACATCCAGATTCTGAGAATTCATAACAAAATTTTGTTATGATAGTAAAAAATTATGAAATAATTTTTCAATATGTCCAGGTATTTGAAATATTTCAAAAATAGTTTCCAAGGGTAGGAATATATTTTCAAATTACAGACCAATCTTTTCTCGTTTCTTATAAAAATCATTCTAAGACTTTATCCTTTTATAGGATTACCTCCCACTAAAAATTTCCCTTCTATAATTTGTGTAATAGTTGTAATTGTTGGCTAAACCATCCCATATTATTCATATTCCCAAATCAACAACAATACATGTAGTATCTATAGAAAGAATATTTTTCTTTGAAACATCCATATTGTCTAGATTTGTCATCATGTTTCTTAGTGACCATATTATCTACACTTTTTAGACCACAAACTATTATGTTATGAACCAGAATATTCTTTTTCAAATCATTTTTATTTTTAACCTTATCCGAACAAAATGGATTTGAAAAAAAATTACTCAATTTTCTAAGAAAATTTTAACCTCTCCACATTATGAGTCTTGGACACAAACACAACTTTTTATGTTTTACACTTCTTAAAAAAAATTCATCTTTCTTCTCATCCATTGATGTTCAATTTTGATACTTCTTAGGATTATCATTTCTAGATCTTTAACCCACCTCCAAGATATAATTATTCAAATTTGTAACCCTCTGTTCAGCCAGATAATGTTTTTATTAGATGATTTTCTACTACAGTTATATTTCCTTTAAAAATAATTCTATATGTTATTTATAATTATTATATTTCTCTAGAATTTTATTCAAGTTATGAATCTCTTAAAATAGCTTAAAAATCTCATCAAGAATACATTCATGATTTTTTATTGAAGGGTTCTCATTTTTCAAGTTCTCGGTTTCTTTCTTAGGCCTCCCAAAATTTGTAAAACATTCTTTCAATTATTAATTAAGATAAAATTATAATTTATTTTCTTCTTCTTTTGAAAATTTACTTCCAAACTCATCATTTTTAAACGATATAATAAAATTATTCTAAACCATTTTAATAGATTTTTCATATTTAGCTTTGATGCAGTTTTTTTCATCATCTTTAGATATGAGACTTCCCCTTTTAAATTTAGATAATTTTATATCATTATATTTGGAATAATATTTATCCCCATAACATTGATTATTCATTGGTATTCTTTACAATATATAATTTTACTAAATATCGTATTATTTATTTCTTCGAGGATAATTATTTACAATTCTCCAAAAAGATCCTTATTCAAAAAATATGAAGGTATGTTTACCTTTTTATTTTCCTATAAATATAATCACACTTATATAAAATAAGGAAAACAATTTATTAAGCATTTTATATACCTCAATTTCGGAATCCGAATAACTATCTTATTCATCAATATAAATATTCATACCCTTTTTTCCTTGGAATACATGAAATACATTTATCTATCCACATTTTTTTAATTTCATAGATTTATACATTATTATTTCATAATTTATGAGAAGGCTATGAAAATAATTTTGAGATAATGATTTAGGATCTTTATCTTTCAATGAATAAATTTTATCATCAATCTTTTTGAGAATAATTCTCAATATCTTTTCAAAATTGTATAATCTTTTAACTTTTAACCAAGTCATATAATAATGATGGAAATGTCATTTAACATGGTATAGAAAACACCAACTGATTCGTATTTGTTGGGCAAAAATCCCTCAAGGCAACATTGAATTATTTTTGGGTTGATTGTGTTTGTTGACAAAGTAGGTTTTCATGGATATTTGTCGAGTTCCCGAGAAGTTGTTGACATTACATGTTGACAAAGAACTATGACAAAGGAAAGGACAATCTGGAGGCGGTACAAAAAAGCAGTACAAGGTGGCGCCGTTTCCCAGTGTCTGCCAAATTTTTGGGGTCCAAAATTTGGAGTTTGGTGAGCATCGCGAAAAGAGGATCTCAATGAAGAGCACAATTTAATATGGCAAAGGCATGAATTTCGCGAAGATATGATGCATGGTTTGGAAATCGCGAAGACCAGAAGAATGGAGGCGGTGATGCTTCGCGATTACGTCAAGCTTCGCGAATGGCAGAGGCTGAAGCGCATCGCGGTGGAGAAGGGCTTTGCGAGAGAACATCGCGGCGAAGGCGCGAAGGAATGTTGGGCTTCGCGAGGGAGCTTCGCGGCAAAGGCGTGAGCCGTGAAGGTAAGTTGACGGTGATTCATCACGACTACGTCAAGCTCCGCGAACAGAAGATTGCCGTAGAGCTTCGCGATTTGGACAGAATTCCGACAGAAACTTTGGAGCTTTGCGATTTGAGATGACGTGGCGTTGACTTCGGGCGGAAGGGACGAGGGTCGGTGGAATCGCCTATAAATAGAGGCCGACCCCTTCAGGCGAAGCAGAGAGAGAATTTTCAGAGAAAATACTTTGCTCTCGATTTGCGAAGGTGGTTCGTGGAGCCAGTGTGCTTCGCGAAAGAGGTGCTTCGCGACGGCTATTGTAGCTCCGCGAAACCTGCGAGCTCCGCATTAGCTTACTTAGCTTCGCGAGGGTTGTTGCTTTGCGACGGCTTGAGCATCGCGAGAGTGCTTCGCGAAGGAGCTTCGCGATTGAGCTTCGCGAAAAGGCAGGAGCTTCGCGAAGGCTTGTTTGAGCTTCGCGAAATTGGGAGCTTCGCATTGTAGGGTGCTTTGCGAAGGTCTTTCCAAAGGTTGGTTGCCCAGTGGATAGTGGCAAAGGGGGATTCATCTACGGGTGAAAGTTGAACTTCAAAAGGGCATCTACATACAGAGGAAGATGCACTTCTTAATGGAAATGAAAAGACCTACAGGTCTATAAACTGTGAGTTAATCCCTTCCAAGAGCAGTGAGCTTAGGAAGAAGAAAAAGGTGATCCTCTCCACCGGCAGTGAGCCAGAGAGAGAGAAATAGGGAATGACCCTTGGGAAAGCAGTGAGCTGACCCGAAACATTGTATAGGCAGTGAGCCTGGGCATAGAAGTGATCTAGCCCGAACATTGTAATCCACAGCTAGTGAAGTTTAGTGGACTTGGTACGACCGACAATCTGTCGGCATATGCTCCTTGGACGTAGCCCTTAGCGGTGAACCAAGTAAAATTGTTGTGTCCTGTGCTTGCTTTACTTTCTGTTTATATTGTGCAGCAGGAAAGAGAGAGAAGAGTGTTTTTCTTAACAGCGAAACAAGATCAGAACGGGCTTTAATTTTTAATTAGTCATACCCTGATTCACCCCCCCTCTCAGGGTATTCAGCCTAGTGGACCTACCAAGTGGTATCAGAGGGAAAGGTTAACAGTTGGTCTTCTCTCAATGGAGGTCACTAATCATAGAGGGATTCCGATCTTCGACGGATGTAATTTTCAGATATGGAAGAATCGAATGCAACACTATTTCCGATCTTTGGGAATGGATGTGTTTTCAGCAGCTATGCATGGTATCACAGCTGATATTACTAGTGGTGCATTATCAGAAGCTGAGCACAAAGAGTTGGATGCTGATTCCAAAGCAATAAATGCATTAGGGGGAGCCCTCTCTAATCCCATTTATACAAAGGTGATGTCATGAAAAACGTCACATGCCATGTGGGAAAAACTTTTGAATATTTATGAAGGGGATACAAAAGTCAGAGTGGCAAAGCTGCAAGTGTTGGGGAACAAGTATGAAGATCTCAAAATGAACCCGAATGAGTCTGTTGATGCATTCTTTGACAGGGTAAATGCTGTGGTAGAAGACATGCGGGGTCTTGGAGAAATTATCGAAGACATTAAAATCGTAAAGCGCATCTTGAGAAAGCTTCCACCTCGGTTCAATCCGATAGTTTCTATGTTGGAAGATAAAGATCCGAAAGAGCTAACATTGGATAACCTACACAGCACTCTTGTTGCATATGAAATGAGAAATGATGACAACGATGCTGTGGAAAAGGGGAAATCCAAAGAGGTGGCATTTAAGGCCATGAAGAGGCTCACTATTGAAGATTCTAAGGAGGAAGAAGAGTCAGATGAGGTGATGTCGTTCCTTTCTTCAAATCTGCAAAGAGGAAAAGGAATGTTTAAAGGGAAACTTCAACTAGCATGCTTCCGATGCGGAAAGGTTGGTCATCTTGCTGCAAGATGCCCGAAAAAGTTTCAAGAAGAAAGCGATGAAGATGAAGTTGAGATTCCCATGAAAAAATCTTCAGCCTATGTGAAAGGGAAGAAGCAGTTCAAGAGAAATTTCTTTAAAAAGAAGAATCTTCTTTCCCAAGAAATTGATAGTTCAGCTGAGTCTGAGGGTGAAGAAGTTGAAGAGATAGAAAACTGTAGAGATCGTGGTCAAAATGCGATGGTGGCTGTTGCTAGTAGCGCTCTAGAAAAGAAAGAAACTGAAACTGAAGAAGAAGAAGAAGAAATTGAAGGGAGAGTTGACATGGAAGCTGAATTAGAAGCAGCTCTTGAAGAGATAGATGTTTGGCGAGCAAAAACAAAGAAAGCCAATAAGATAGTACGTGATGCCAAACTCTACATGCAACAACAAGAAGAAGAGAAGTCTGAGCTTGAGAAAGAAATTGAAAATCTTAAGTCTTCCAGGCCAGAGCGCACAGAAAAGGTTGATGAGCATAAGCTCAAGATTGAAGAGCAGAAAAGGGAGATCGACTGCTTGAGTCGAAAAGTGAAATATCACGTCAAGCGTATTGAAGAGCTTGAAGAGGAAGTTGTCGGTCTGCGGAGAAAAGTTAAAGACCAGGAAAAACCTTTGAATCCCAACACATTCTTGGGAAATCAGGTCGTTACGAAGACGGAAAAGAAGAAAGAAGAGCCTAGTAGTTCAGCAGGAAAGAAGCAGCAATTGAACTCAGATGTTAAGGCTGATTAATGGCTTAATCAGAAACAAAAATCTACGGAAGTTGAAGTTAGACCGCAAGCACTTGTCCCGAGATTGAAAGTGGATTTGAGCACAAAGCAGAATCAGAATACTCAGAGATCCAAAGGGGAAACTCGTAGTGCTGAAGTAACATGAAGGAATTCACCTTATGTCAGGTGTTACTATTGTGGAAAGATGGGACATTCATAGTATGTGTGTTCCATAGCCAAAAGATATCGAAGGGAACAAGAACAGAGATGGCAGCCAAACAGAGAACGGTTTCCCAGAACATTTTTTAAAGGACACTGTTTTTTGTGCGGAGGATTTGGACACATGGCTAGGTACTGCACTCCGACCATTCAGAAAAATGTGCCAAAGCAGAATCAAAATGATCGCAAGCAGCAGATCAGTAAACCGACAAGTGAATTAAAAGTTCAGAACAGATTTCCAGTTTTGCAAGATGAAGCTGGTCCATCATACTCTGAGAAAGAACAGAAGCCTCAATCCATGCCGAGTATGAAAGAAAAAGTATGGACTAGGAAGAAGAAAACTGAGAAGGCCGTAGTTGCTAAAATTGCCCTTAAAGAATCAGATCGTTCTGGTGTTTGGATCCTTGACAGTGGTTGCACATCCCACATGACGGGTAATAAGGATCTGGTTACAGGCATAAAATATGACAAAGAAGGAGTTGTCACGTTTGGAAATGATGAAGGCCTGAAGATTGTTGGCTCAGGAAAAGCCAAGTTTGGGGGCAAAGAAATGAGACATGCTGATGTCTTGGTGGTAGAGGGTCTCAGTCATAATTTGCTTAGCGTCAGTCAACTATGTGACTCTGGGCACTCTATACTATTTACCAAGAAGATGGGTATTGTTAAAGGAAAAGATGGAATAGTCATTCTTCAGGGAAAACGAACAAAGGGGAATCTTTACCTGATAGGTGGGGAAGAAGATTCATGCCTTTTATCCAGAGAAGAAGAAAATCAGTTGTGGCATAAGCGACTTGGTCATCTATGTCAACCATCTATGGAAGATCTGGTAAAGTGTGATGCTGCTAGAGACCTTCCCAAACTATCACGTGATCGCACTCATACGTGTGATGCTTGTCAACAAGGGAAGATCATCAGGAAGACATACAGGCCAAAGGAACAAAAAGCAACTCGGGTGCTCGAATTGGTGCATGCTGATGTATGTGGACCTATCTCACCACGAGCTATAGATGGGCAAAGGTACTATGTTCTTTTCATTGATGACTACATCAGAATGGCCTGGGTATTCATCATTACCCATAAGACAGACGTGTTCAGTTGCATAAAGCAGTACAGGAGGGAATCAGAAAAGATGCTTGGGCAGAAAATTCTGAAGTTTCGTACTGATAACGGTACAGAATTTACAAACAGTCAGGTTGAAAACTATCTCGAGAAACATGGGATAAGGCATCAAGTTTCATCAGTAATAACTCCCCAACAAAATGGAGTGGTAGAAAGGAGGAATCAGATCATTAACAACATGTCCAGAACAATGCTTATTGATAAGGACCTACCAGAGAAATTTTGGAAGGAAGCAGTTTTGACATCGGTCTATGTTTCAAACAGGTCCCTGTTATGTCCGAAGCAAGGGAAGACTCCGTATGAACTGTGGTACGGAAAGAATCCAACGTTGAAATACTTTCGAATCTTTGGAAGTAAGTGTTTCATTCTCAAAAAAGAACATCATAGGAAGTTTGAGGCACGAGGAGATGAAGGGATATTCCTTTGCTATTCAGGGAAAAGCAAAGCATATAAATGTTTCAACAAGAGGCTGGGAAAAATTGTTGAGAGCAATGATGTCACTATAGTCAAAAATGAACAGACTGCTCAACGACCCAGTGAACAGTTTCTGGATGAAAGTGATGATGAGGTAAGCAGCACAGGGGGAGTAGAAGTGGCAGAGGCTGACTCAGAAGAAGATTCTGATGATGAACAAGAAAGTGTCAAGTCTGTATCTGCAAAGAAGCCAAAGAATCGAGCTGAAATTGATAGGCAAAATATCATTGGTAATCAGACAGATCCAGTTCAGACTCGAAGAATGAAATCATTACAGCAAACATCTTTTTTATCTCAGGTGGAGCCAAAATGTTTTTCCGATGCAGCTGAAGATGAAAACTGGCTTCAGGCTATGAATGAAGAGCTTGATCAAATTGAGAAGAACCAGACATGGGAGATTGTTTCGAGGCCAGCAGACAAGAATGTCATTGGGACCAAATGGGTCTATGGCAATAAGATGAATGAAGATGGAACAGTGATTCGGAACAAAGCACGTCTAGTGTGCAAGGGGTACTCCCAGATCGAGGGAATTGATGTTGATGAGACATTTGCACCGGTCGCAAGGCTGGAGACAATAAGATTATTCCTAGCCATCGCAGTGCAAAGGAAGTTCAAAGTGTTCCAGATGGATGTCAAATCTGCATTCTTGAATGGTGTTCTAGAAGAGGAGGTGTATATTGAGCAGCCAGATGGTTTTCTCATTCATGAGGATGAGAACAAAGTTTGCAGGCTGAAGAAGGCATTGTATGGGCTGAAACAAGCACCAAGGGCATGGTACTCAAGGCTTGATCAGTACTTGAAGAAGCTTTGTTTTCAGCGTGGAGGAGTTGATTACAATCTCTATTTCAGTAATGACAGTAATCAAAGGATGATGGTGTTGGTTTATGTCGATGACATAATATTTGGTGGATCAGATGAAGCTCAGTGCAGACAGTTTTCCGAATTCATGAAAAATGAGTTTGAAATGTCAATGATTGGAGAGCTAACGTTTTTCCTTGGTCTACAGGTAACACAAGGAAGGAATGGAACATTCATTTCTCAATCTAAATATGCCAAGGAGGTCCTGAGAAGGTTTGGAATGGAAAATTCCAAGGAGATGAAGACTCCGGTGGCTACCCGGATGAAATTATCAAAAGATGAGGATGGCAAGGCAGTTAATATCACAGAATACAGGCAAATCATTGGAAGTCTGTTGTACTTAACCGCAACAAGGCCTGATATTGTTTTCGCCACATGCCAAGCAGCGAGATATCAGAGTAATCCCAAGGAAAGTCACATGCTCGCAGTGAAAAGAATACTTCGGTATATTAAGGGCATGGTGGACTTCAGCTTGACATACAATGACAAATCTCAGACAGAGTTATTGGGGTACACTGATGCAGACTGGGCCGGTTCAGCAGATGATAGAAAATCAACATCTGGAGGTGCATTTTATCTTGGCGGACTATGTATTGCTTGGTTGAGCAAGAAGAAGGATTGCATTTCATTAAGCACCGCAGAAGCTGAGTATATTGCGGCCACTCAAGCATGCACACAGTTATTGTGGATGAAGCAGCAGCTTGAAGATATGGGAGTTGAAGTGAAGTCTCCGATCGGAATTTAGTGCGACAACTCAAGTGCTATAAATCTTAGCAAAAATCCCGTCCATCATTCAAGGACAAAGAACATTGAGATTAAGTATCACTTTATCAAGGAGAAGGTTGAGCAGGGGATCGTGAAGTTGGAGTATGTGCCTACAGAGCTGCAGGTTGCAGACATTCTGACAAAGGCCTTACCCAAGGCAGCATTTGAGAGGCATCGACTGGCTCTGGGAGTTCAGTCGACTCCCCGCACTTGAAATAGTGTGGATATGGGACCCCCCTCTCCCCGAGGTATGGTGTGTTTTCCCTAATGCGCTGATATGTGTTCTCTACTATGTTACAGACTACAAAAGAGTGACCTTTGGGTTCGTTGACAAAGGGGGAGAAAAGTGTTTGTTATGGGGGAGAAAATCGTGCGGATATTTGGTAAATCATAATTGATACGGGGAGAAGCTGACAGGTGGAGCAGCCAGAAAGGGGGAGCAATGAGAAAGGGGGAGTTTGTAAATCTGACGATGCTAGAAGTGATCGTTCAAAGCATAGAAATCACGACAACTGAGGATCGTGATAAAAGCATAACAATGACGTTGGAATGGTGTGGGACGGTGTCCAGCTATCAACAATTGGTATCAACTAAAGAATTCACCAATTGGTATCAGTGTGGTTCTACAACTGGTTTTATTTTAGGAATTGGTATCAAGGTGGAATCGACAATTGGGGTCTGACATGAAGTGATTCATTGATGAACTTTTTATACTACTCTTGTTTCTCACGCCGAGCATTGCTCATGTGGGCTTAGAGTACGTGTTAAGTGAATCCTTGAACTCTATCATAATCGCAAGAGGCGAATGGTGGTAGCAGCTGGAAGAAGACTCAGTGAGGTATCACAGTGCAGAAAATCATCCTGAGCAAAATTGTGAATGGTGGTAGCAGCTGGAAGAAGACTCAGTGAGGTATCACAGTGCAGAAAATCATCCTGAGCAAAATTGTGAAGAGTTGTCAACAAACCCAAAGGGGGAGATTATTGGGCAAAAATCCCTCAAGGTAACATTGAAGTATTTTTGGGTTGATTGTGTTTGTTGACAAAGTAGGTTTTCATGGATATTTGTCGAGTTCCGAGAAGTTGTTGACATTACATGTTGACAAAGAACTATGACAAAGGAAAGGACAATCTGGAGGCGGTACAAAAAAGCAGTACAAGGTGGCGCCGTTTCCCAGTGTCTGCCAAATTTTTGGGGTCCAAAATTTGGAGTTTGGTGAGCATCGCGAAAAGAGGATCTCAATGAAGAGCACAATTTAATATGGCAAAGGCATGAATTTCGCGAAGATATGATGCATGGTTTGGAAATCGCGAAGACCAGAAGAATGGAGGCGGTGATGCTTCGCGATTACGTCAAGCTTCGCGAATGGCAGAGGCTGAAGCGCATCGCGGCGGAGAAGGGCTTTGCGAGAGAACATCGCGGCGAAGGCGCGAAGGAATGTTGGGCTTCGCGAGGGAGCTTCGCGGCAAAGGCGCGAGCCGTGAAGGTAAGTTGACGGTGATTCATCGCGACTACGTCAAGCTCCGCGAACAGAATATTGCCGTAGAGCTTCGCGATTTGGACAGAATTCCGACAGAAACTTTGGAGCTTCGCGATTTGAGATGACGTGGCGTTGACTTCGGGCGGAAGGGACGAGGGTCGGTGGAATCGCCTATAAATAGAGGCCGACCCCTTCAGGCGAAGCAGAGAGAGAATTTTCAGAGAAAATACTTTGCTCTCGATTTGCGAAGGTGGTTCGTGGAGCCAGTGTGCTTCGCGAAAGAGGTGCTTCGCGGCGGCTATTGTAGCTCCGCGAAACCTGCGAGCTCCGTATTAGCTTACTTAGCTTCGCGAGGGTTGTTGCTTTGCGACGGCTTGAGCATCGCGAGAGTGCTTCGCGAAGGAGCTTCGCGATTGAGCTTCGCGAAAAGGCAGGAACTTCGCGAAGGCTTGTTTGAGCTTCGCGAAATTGGGAGCTTCGCATTGTAGGGTGCTTTGCGAAGGTCTTTCCAAAGGTTGGTTGCCCAGTGGATAGTGGCAAAGGGGTATTCATATACGGGTGATAGTTGAACTTCAAAAGAGCATCTACATACAGAGGAAGATGCACTTCTTAATGGAAATGAAAAGACCTACAGGTCTATAAACTGTGAGTTAATCCCTTCCAAGAGCAGTGAGCTTAGGAAGAAGAAAAAGGTGATCCTCTCCACCGGCAGTGAGCCAGAGAGAGAGAAATAGGGAATGACCCTTGGGAAAGCAGTGAGCTGACCCTAAACATTGTATAGGCAGTGAGCCTGGGCATAGAAGTGATCTAGCCCGAACATTGTAATCCACAGCTAGTGAAGTTTAGTGGACTTGGTACGACCGACAACCTGTCGGCATATGCTCCTTGGACGTAGCCCTTAGCGGTGAACCAAGTAAAATTGTTGTGTCCTGTGCTTGCTTTACTTTCTGTTTATATTGTGCAGCAGGAAAGAGAGAGAAGAGTGTTTTTCTTAACAGCGAAACAAGATCAGAATGGGCTTGAATTTTTAATTAGTCATACCCTGATTCACCCCCCCTCTCAGGGTATTCAGCCTAGTGGACCTAACAGTATTCACCCATTTTTAGGACTTTAAACATAAGAAAATAAATATTTAATTATTCCTTCTTTACATTTTTAATTCCATCATATATGTTTTTCATCCTATCGTAGATACCTTTGGATATAGATACACCCTTAAATCTGAAAAAATCACATTAAAAAAGTTATGAGAGTAAAACATTATTTACCCTTACCTAGTTCCCATGATTCTTTTTGTCTATATATGTAAGAGGAACATTATCATTAATAGGGGAGACCTATTTGTTCCAGCTTCAAGAATATCGTACATGAAAGACACAAGATATGAAAATACTCAAACATTATAGAATTTATTGTTATTACCATTGATGTTCATAATACCCATAATTTTCACACTATTGATATTTTCAATCAAAAAATATTTTAAAAACATTATAAAAGAATAAAATAATGGAACCCTAAGCTCTGATACAACATGAATGTAACCAGTAAAGATAAATGAATCATTAATAGAGAGGGGTAAATAAGTGATATATTTTATTTTATGTTTCTTCAATTTTGTAAAAAAACTCTCACCACATGCTAAAGAGTTGTTAACATGATGAAAAAACCAACACAAATATATAGTAACATAATAATTTTCATGTTTTACTAGTCAACAAGAGTATCTATGTTTTTGGTATGGTATAGAAATATTCCAATTCTACAAAAACCACAAGAAAAAAATCCATCTTTATAGAATACAATGAGTAGGATATGAACATACACTCATGAAGCACTATATTAAATACAATAGTGTATGGAATTCAAGTATCAAAAATTTATGTAATACAATTTTTAACGAATATTTGATAGAACTTCTTGATCAAATTTAATATATATGAACTTCAAATAAATTCTCCACATCCTTACCCAAATGCAGCGAAATACATCCAAAATTTTTTAATGAAACTCATTACAATTTCCAAATCCAATTCTCTATTCTAATTTCTCAATACAGAAATATAATTTTTGTAAAAATACAGTTAAGACAATTTGGCACTTCTTTTTCCTTATATTTAAAATCCAAATACAATTGTTTGGAATGATTCTAGAAACTATGATTATGATGTTGTCTCCTCTCCTTTGTTATTTGGTTTGGAAAACTTCCTCAGGAAAGCATAATTCAGAAACATTGAGTATATCTCTCTTACTTCAGGCATAATACATGTTTCACGAAATTAAAAAGTATATTTTTAATTTCTAGGTGACCCAAAAATGGTATTGATGGGATTATTAAAATTTTATTACTCAAGAAAATTTTTATAAACATAGTTTCTCCAATAATTTTAGGTGAATCTTGGATTCTTCAACACTTATAAATTTTTCTCTAAACATCTATAAAATTATCACAAATTTAGCACACTTTTTACTTTCTTTACAAATCGTAGTTTGATTCCAATTCCCCATTTTTATTTATTCATTATGATGAAGACCGTTAATTATTAATTATGTTTCTATTAACATGTTTCCATTTTAATGACCCTATTTATTAAACAATGACAAATAATTAAACCATCCAATCAAGAACCCCCTTGACATTACTATTTTGGTTGGTTGAAATAATTCATCTTTTCTTCTTTTTCATAGACCAATGATTATGAATTAAACAATTTTTATCTGTGTCAGCCTATAAAAACCTGCGATTTGGTGAATGTTTTTCATATTAAATTAAAATTTGTTATATTTTTCATTTCTTGTAACACTAAAAATATTTTATTTTATATTAGATCCCCATGTTTGGCTTGTGTTATACACAACACCATGTTAATCATGCAATACAACATCAAAATTCCATTATTTGTTTTCCAAAAAAATTAGTGAAAGTGAATAAAATTAATTTCAACGGTTTAGAGAAAAAAAATGTTAATAGATTTATAAACCATAAATTTATGACCTAAAATGACATAGAAAGTTTTCCAAAACCCATTTTATGTCCATTATTCAGCCAGTAAAATTCCATTATTTTGTTTTTGTTTTTATGACTTTTTAGGTAAAACCCTATGTATAAATTACTTGTTTTCAAGAAATTCTAAGTGAATACATTCCCTTCCATATAAAAGGCCACCACATATACCAATTATTAACACCTGTATAACCACTTAGGTTCCACTAATGTCTTCTCAATACACTTTACAAAATCCATAAATTCTTTTTATAGGCCTCCACATTGACAGAATGAAATCCAAGGAAGCCTTTTTCACAAACCCAAAAGTGTTACCGGATTAAGAGGTAATGTATTCCCTCAAGATCATTTATTTTTATTTTAATTATAATAAAAATCATAACCCACTATTCCATGTTTTATAAAAAATTATATTAAATATACTATGATTTTTTGTCTAATGTTTTCATGTACACTTACACACATGTCCATGTAATGGATAACGAACAAACTGTTTACATGTACGACGATCTACTGTCTCCTAAAACCATGATTATTCATTTTTCATTTACCACCTATCATGGTGGAAATTATAATTGATGTTTTTTATATAAATTATTTGTTATATTTTATTTAATCTTATATAATCATTTTAAAACAAATAACTTTATACTAATAACTTGGTGTAAATTTGGTAATTTCGTTTGAAGATGTGTGGACTACCACCCCCTCAATGAAATGTGATTCGTTCACACACTACATGGAATGTATTAAAGACAGGTTTAGTGAAATTATATGATATATATAAAATAATAATGCTACATTAATTGGAATATATAAATATATTTTATTATTTTAATTTTTTTTAATTTTTTAATTCCACAATAAAAATGAAAACAATGCTAATTTGTACGTACATATTACTGTCTCAATAATCATTAAATTACATTTCATAATTATTTATTTTATAGATTGTAATAATACACAAATAATGAATATAAATTATATTTATATCATGTATGAATTTCTGGAAATTATTATATAACTTTAACTACCAAAGATATTACAAATTAAGACACATGCGAAGAATAAAGTGAATATTACCCAATGTGAAATGATAACATAGGATTGTTAACAAGAGAGTAATATAAGGTCATAATAAAAATATTTATGTTATTAAATATATTTATATGGTTTCTTAAAGTTTTTATAATAAATTTATATTTAATATGAATGAATCTTGTATATGTATCAAAAGAGTCAAGACATAAGGTAAGGAGATTTTATATCACTTTTTATTTCTTTGAGAGACTTTCTTTATTAAGAAACCATTACTTTTTTTGGTTTTTATACTTACCATGGATGTATTGAATTATTATTATAATTCAATTTATTTTTATTTACATAACAATTCTATGATATTTATTTCATGGGGTTTAAGTTTCAAAAGTTTCCAAAATGGAAAACTGTTTTGTCTCGATTTTTCTTCTTTGAGAATCATGTTTTATTATCCACATATATTATTGTAAATGTGTATTTAATTCCATTTAACATGTTATATAATTAAAATAATTATTTTCATGATATTTTAGGCTTCATATAATTTTATTTTCTTACATGGATAGTATTATCCCATGTTACAAATTTATAATAATTTATTTGAAAAATATCCTCTCATTCTAAGATTATTTATATGCATGCTTCCTTTGAAGAAATATTTGGATCCAACTTTCATGAACACTCATTAATTTTTTTTCTCCTATATTTATTCATAATATATTATTTTATTTGTACCAGTTTACCACACTCTATTACATAAGATTTTTCATAGTTTTTTTAAGAAATCTCGACATTACCCTCTCTTAGATCGAAAATATATGTTCTTTCAATAAAACATTTACTAAAAATGGTTTCCAATAATATTATAAATATATAATAAATTTATTTAAATAAATTAACTCCCTTTTTGTTTTTTAAAAATGTTTTCAGAAGAATATTCTTAAATTTTTTTGAGCAAGGCAATTTTGTAAGATTCCATTGCATGTTTAAAAGAATTATTTTAAAATGTATTTCTAAGCATATTTTAAATGATTTTGTTTCCACAAAAATCCATTCTTTCTATATATGTTTTAAAATTATTTTTCAAGCTTAATGGTTTTCAAAAATTGTCAAACATCATTTAGATGTTTTCAAGGAATGTATATTTCAAATTTTTTTATTTTTATATCATAATTTTTCATGTAAAATTATTTTCAAAATAGTTTTATGGTTTATTTGTAATTTATCAAAGTTAATTTCAAATAAATGTGTTTTAAAACATTTGCAAACAATCTTTGCATGTTTTGAATGTTATTTTCAATGAAATGTGTTCCAAATAATTTTCAAGCTTTATTTTAACTTTTTTTAAGTGTTTTCATTGAAAAATGTTTTCAAAATTTTTTTAAGCTTATTATATAAATATTTAAAAGAAAAGGTTTTGAAAATTGTTTCAAATATTATATATAATTTTTCATGTTATTTTATACGAAATTTTTTTTCAAAATAGGCTTATGCATTAAAAAGAGTTTTCAATGAAGAAAGGATATTTTCCTCAAAAAATGTTTTTATGATATTTAAAAGTTATTTTCAATGTAATATAACATCCATTGATGTTACTAATTACTTAATAAGAAATTATCTAAAGGTTACATTCATATTCTTTCTATGAATTATTATTCTTAATTTCATGGTCTTTTTGAAACTCTTTGTTTATTCATGAGAAATATGTTTATGAAATCCATTACTCTTTCAAAGGTTAAATTATTTTGAAATCAACTTATTTTCACAGGTTATTTTTATAATGAAAATATTATAAATCCTATATTTTTCCATAGTTTATGATATTATTACATTTTTATAATAAATGTTTCACTACCTAGGGTATAATATGATTATTTATGATCTTTTGGAACACGAATGTATGATTCAATTATAAGATAGGTGGGAATGATACCTCCCTCCAATGAAATGGGTAGAGGGTTATATCTTAGGATGAGGACTAAGATGGTATTGGGAATGAACCATGACTAATAAGATGGCCATGGGGGTGAACACATACTACTATGATGGTATGGGGAGTTAACTATTTCTTTAAAATGGACATGGGTGTGAACCATGACTACCAAGATGGTATGGGGAGTGAAGTCATACTAACAAAATGGTCTTGGAAGCGATGCCTTGGATACTATGAAAATCATATTATATGATTATGTGTATAAAAAAATTATAGGTTTTATTCTTATGTTATTATTTTATTGATCAGGTCTTTATTTGTAGGGTATGATCTTCTATTTTCATCATCATGTTCTCATTCACTTATGCTCATGGATATTCTTACATATCTCCTTTTTTACCCTTACTGAGCATTTGAGATCACACAATTTTATGTAATCATATCAAGGTTATGAAGATATGTATTATTTTTGGCGTGTCTAAGGAGGGTTATAGTAAAGAAAAATATAATACGAGACAATGTTGCTCACTTATCTATTGGTGTTTATGTTTCAACATTGCAAAATAACTAGACTATTATGGTATTTTGGCATAAATTTATATAATGTTTTATATGTTCCTCAAAGGTTAAGTAATGTTTATGAATGAGAGGAAAGGGTGACTATAGTTTGTATCAGAGGTATGATTTAGTTAACCTAAAAACCAAGATGAAAATCATTTGTGAGATTACATGGTATATTTCAATGGATATGTCTAGGTATTCCTCTATGTACAAGTATAAGTATGATTTGATGTTTAGGAAAATATATTGGAATATTGGTAAAGTATAGAGTGAGTAATGTTTTAGAGATACATCCCTATCTGAATATTACAAGTGGATTTGGATATTTAATTGTCGTAACTAGGGGTAAAAACTCTGACGAGATATCCCAGGCTTGAATCGGTGTAATATGGAACATGAAAATATGACTTACTACAAACCTGGTTTCAAACTACTAGGAGATATGATTTGGGAATTCACAAACACTTAACAAAACATCATGAAGGATTTAAATATAATTTGGTTGTTAATAACAAAGGATGAACCTATGGTGACATAGATAAAGGATTTTTACATTATTTACACATAATATAAGTAATTATTTTCATGAAATTGTAGTTTTCTACGATGAGATGTAACTCACAAACATTTCTTCTTGTTTTAGTCAATGTAAGGATCTAGAAGGAATTGGATTAACGATGAATTTGGCAGATTATTTTCTAAGGATAAATCATGTGGTATGATGAATGGAGTGAAATATGTTTTGACCATAACTAATAAATTTTAATAGAACATGATTAAAACATGTACCTTTAACAAATATCAAACTCACTAAGGGAGAAAAAGATGTAGTTAATAGAGAGTTTATGTAATGGAGAACATGGAGGAAATTACATTATTTTTCCTTTGTTTCAAGAATGTTTAATGAATCCCCTTTGTGAATGACTTAGAGGAATATAAATATGTTTTTACTGTGGAAGATAAGGACACAAAGAAAGTGATTTAAAGGAAAATTGACGAGTTTAATTAACTAAATGGTTGATAATATTGGCTTCCCTTTGACACCATCAAAGGTTTAGTGTTTTAAAATATAAATAAATGTTCACAATGAAACTCATTATTCCAAGGAGAAATCTTGTGAATAGGATAACCAAGGTTGTATGAGTAATAGTTACATTACTAATAATGATGTGACTACAGATGACTTGTTAAATGAAAGAGGTAATATATAATTGGATGAGGTATTATTGTTAATGGAATAATTATTAAGTGAAATAATCAATGTTTTTTTTTCATATTTGGATTCATGAATTATGAATGGTGAAAGATATACTGATTTTTTTGTTATGTTTTTTCACTAATAATATACATGTTTTATGTTGGCTGTATATGATGGAATAGAAAATTGATATAATGATAAGGTGATGTCTATAAAAAATAGATTATTATGGGAAATATAACCCTTAATATGTTCCTTGTGTTATGATATTTTTTTTGAATTAATATATGAGTGATATTAATTAGTAAATTTCACGGTACTGATTACCTTGGATCTAATTAATAACATATCAAAAATTAGTTCATGATATCATGGATGATGTTTAAAACTTCTTGGATTTTTGGAATATATGTAGTAATATTTGGAAAAAGGAATAATTCATGTTTTTCAAAAGTATTTATGGTAATTCATGCTATTTCCGTGATCCAAGATATTTTAACATGAGAGTATTCACATGTTCATAATGTTACAACAAAGAGTTACTTTTTGATATATTGGTAATCAATGTTAAACTGATTTAGTGAATTTCTTTCTAATGGTTTGTTTTTTAAAATTTTTGAGGTGTTATAAGGTTTACCATTCATGAAAATTTTATGTTAAACTTTGGGGGAAGTATTTATGTATTGAGTTTGTATTTAATCCCATGGTTACAAAGAATATTTAGTGATTAACTTTATTTCATGGATGTCCAATATATTTATTTTGAAAACTATATTTGTATGGTTTTAGAAAAGGACATCAGGTATGTATTGAGACATCCAACAATGTTCATTAAGGACATGGGCCTTAAACCCATGAAAAAAGGATACTAAGGGTTTTAAACCGACCACTGGTCTACTCAATGTCCTGGTTAATGAATAATTATTTTTGATATGAAATAGTAGTGTTACTTTATATGTTTAGAGATTAATTTATTAACCATATTTATTTTTAAAAGTATCTTTAGATAAATAGTTATTCATTTCATTCTTTTAGGGGCCTTAATATCATCTAAAAGTGTATTTTAGTGCTTAGAAAATCAATATTAATTTTTGGAAATCCATTTTTTGAAGTAATGCACGAATTAGAAATTGTAAAAAGTAAAACAAAAGAATGATATTTTGTTTATAAAAATTTATCATATAAGTATATTTCCTTATATATATGGTCAAAAAAATAATTACTAAAATATAAGATAATGATCAGAATAATTATTGTCTTAATTCACTATTTTTTTAAACTGAGGACCTTATAAATCATAGATGATTTATGATTTTGAGGACCTCAACTATTATTTGACTATTCACTTGTTTTTTATTGATGAACTAAATCACTCCCTATAAATATTTATGATTTTCCTCTATGTATAATATTCACTCACAAACTATGTTCACCTATGGGTAAACCTAGTTATATGTTACATTGGTTAACCATTATGGTTTCATCTTTCCATTTTTAAGGTATGATTTAGTATCTATTTTTACAATGTTGGTTTCTAGGAATGAAATTTTAAAGTATTAAACCATTGTTAACCCAAATAAATTTTGTGGGTGAAATTCATTTTAAGGGTATTAGAATGTGTAACTATTGGATTTTTTATTTTTTGGATTAATTTAACTTTTTTGAAATTTTTCATTTCATGTAGCTCTAAAAATAGTTTATTTTATATTAAATCAATATATTTGACTTGAATTATAAGAAACACCTCATTAATCACTCACTAATAAAAAAATAAATTATATCTTGCTCAACAAGAAATGATGACATGGTGTATGCATCGCACAACACCAAATTGTAACACACAACATTCTACACCAATATAGCATACACAACACACACCACTGACTTGGGGTATGTTACATGCCACACTAAGTTTCTAAAAAACAAATTTTTATTATTATAATTAGTTAAATTATATAATTATGAAATATACATTAAAAATAGTAGTATGAATAGTGATAACTAATTTTTGAATATTTTTATTGGTTTTTTATAAATAAAATATATTGATGATGGAAGATATAATTTTTGGTAAAGTCCTTATATTTTAAAAATACCATTTCTCAAAAAAAAATTCATTTTAAGTATTACTCTAAAAAAGAAAATAAAAATTTGCAAACACCTTTAGAAATTTAATTTTCTAAAATAAACATCATTTTTGAATTTATAATGTCAAAATTGTCTTAGAGAAAATTATTGATATTTTTCTAAGAAACATTATTTTTAGATGAATAATAAAAAATATCATATTTCAATTCAAAACTGCTTCTAAATCTAATTTATTTATATGTTTAAAATATATTTTCAATTGAATTAAAAGTTAAATTTGATAATTTTTTTATCAAATAATCATGTTTAGTTCAGTTTAATAAATTTCACATTGAAATTAGGTATAAAAACATAGAGAATGTTTGAAAATTTTTTCTTTAAAACCCTGCAGTGTCGTCCCATTAGAAGGCTTAATTTTAAATCGATTTCTTCCATATATGTAATTAGAATTTGGAAAAATGGATTCCATATTTGGAATCATAATAAAATATAATATTTAATAAGGTAATTGTTTTACCCAAAGAAATTAGTGAATGTGATTAAAATTAATTATAATTATTAAGAGAAAAAAAAATGTCAATGTTGTACTAAACCTTATATTTAAGACCAAAACGTTCTATAAACTTGTAAAAAACCCATTTTATGGACCTTATTTAGCCATTATAATTCCACTATAGAATTGTTTTTTGGTTTTGTATGAATTATTTTAGGTAAAAACATGGGTACACATAATTTGTTTTAATAAAATGCCAAGTATGTCCTTTCTCTTCATTATAAAAGGCCACCACCAATTCACAATATTAACACCTCTGAAACCACATAAGAAAAGAAATTATCAACCCAATCCACTTATCAGAATCCCTGACTTATTCTTATAATACTACCATTTTTGTGAAATCAATTCATGTAAACCATTTGGCACAAACAAAAAGGACTTACCTGATTAAAAGATAATGTCTTCCCTCAAGATCATTTATTTTATTTTATGTCTCAAACCCTCCACTATATTTATTAAATTATTGTATAAAAAAAATTATCTTCAAAATACTAGGATGTTTTGATGATATTTTTTTTACATACACTTACACACACCTCCATATTATGGGAAACTGTCATTCTATTAACGTGTCCGATGAACTACTGCCTCAAAAAATGATGATTGTTTTATTTACATTAACCTCTTCTCATGAAGGAATTTAAGATGGAAAATGTATTTATATATGTTTTATATTATATTTTATTTATGATTATTTAATCCTTTTAAAACTAATATATTTATACTTTCCACTTGGTGTAAATACGATAATTTCGTTTGAGAAGTGTGGACTACCACCCCACCAAGCGATGTGATTCGTTCAAACAATACATGGAATCTATTAAGTATTTTTATTGGAATTATATGATATATATGAAATAATAATTATACCATAATTAATATATATATATATATATATGACATTTTCATTGATTCTTTTAATATGGTAATAAAAACTAAAACATCGTTCATGCATACGTAAGGCTTACAGTCTCCATGAATAGTATATTAAATTTCATAATTTTATATTTTGTAGATTATTATAATAAAATTATAAGGAATATAGATTATATTTATATCATTTTGTACATTCATTAAATACAGATATAAGTTGAAGTACCAACTATATGACAAATTAATATACATGTGAAGAATACAGTGAATATTACCCGAAGTGAAACCTCAACATAGGGTTGTTAAAAAATGGGTAATATATGGTCATAATAAAACCATATATGGTATAATATTTAAGAAAATGGTTATATATAATATTTATAATAAATTTATATTTATGATACAGGATTCATGTATGAGTATGAAGATATTTAAGACACTAGGCAATGTGATTTCATATCACTTTTTATTTTCTTGATATACATGTTATATTAACCACCCCTTCATTTTGTGTTGTCTGTACACTTCACATGGATATATTGAATGAATATTATACATAATTTTATGGGTATTTAAAAATCCATTATATGATTTTATTTTTTTGGGTTTATGTTTTAAAAGATTCCAAAATGGTAAAAAAAATTTGTTTGAATTTTCATTATTTGAGACTCAGGTTATGTCATGAATCTAATTTATTTTCAAGGTGTATATATGTAATTTTTATATGTTACATAATTAATCTCTTTATTTTCCTTATATTTTAAGATTCATGAAATTTCCTTTTATTACATTGATAGTATGATCTTAGGACACTTTGTTATATGAGTTTATTGAAACACTCTCATCGCCTTACAATATTTGTTATGTTTATGCTTCTATTGAGGAAGTTTTATGATCCATATCTCAAGAACACTCATTAATTTTATTATTCTATGATTATTAATAACAAATTCATGTAATGGTACCACTTTTATTGTCTTCTGTACATAATATAGTTAAGATATTTTATAAAAAATCCCAAATTTACCCTCTTTGTGGTCATAAATCGGTTCTCCATCGATTACATGTTTTCTAAAAAGGGTATTCAAGAATAGAATATAATTCAATAATAGTAGTTGAAATAATTTTTTCCCATTTTTTTATTACCAATTTTTTCAAATGATTACTCTTATCATATTATGATCAAGGTTTTTTTCTAACTATTTACTGTGGAAAAGAAATGTTCTTATTACCTTTTAAAGCATGTACAAATTTACATTTCCTCATTTCTATACAGATTTATTTTCATGTATAAAAAGAATTTGTTTATTTTCTTTAAAATATTAAAAGAAATTTGTTTTCAATGCATTTTAAAGTATTATTTTTATGTTTTCAATGTATTTTTCTAGGAAAATATTTTTCAAAATGTTTTCAATCTTATTTTATAAGTTTTTAAAGAAAATAGTTTTCAAATAGTTTTCAAGATTCTTTATTTGTATTCATGATTAATGGTCTTAAATTTTTTTAAAATCATTATTTATATTTTATCATATATATTTTAGATGAAATATATTTCGAAATGTTTTAAATCATTATTTACATGTTTTAAAAATGTTTTTTTGAAACATATTTCAAAATATATTCCATCTATGATGAATTCCAATAATATTAATCATTCCCTTATAGGAAATGATCAAATGGTTTTATTCATATTCTTTCTCTCAATGGTTATGCTTAGTGTCTTGGTTTTCATGTAACCTATTTCTATTTCCCGAGTTATATGTTTATGAAATCCTTTTATTTTTCATAGGTAATATGGTATTGTAACCAAATTCTTTACATGGGTTATGTTTATAATAAAGTGATAATGAAACATGACTTTTTCCACAGGGAATTATATAGTTACATGTTTACAATACCCATTTCATTTCGTGAGTTATTATATGGTTATTTATGATCCTCTAGAACATGTATTGATTATTTCATTATGAGATGGGTGGGACCAATATCTATGTCCAATTCATGGGCTAATGATTTATGTCTAATGATATAGGTAATGATGGTCATGGAAATTACCCTTGACTACAAATATGACCACAGGAGTGACCCATGACTACCAATATGGTGTGGGGAGTGAACTCCTACAACTAATATGGCTATGGGAGTGAACCATGAATACCAAGATATTATGAGGAGTGAACCCTACTACAAAGATGGTATTGGCAGTGATGCCTCAGCAACTATGGAAATCATATTATATGCTTATGTTTCTACCACAATTAATTGTTTTATTCCTGTGTTGTTATTTCACGTATTATGTTTTTTTCCCTTAGGATTCATTTACTATGAACTAACATGTTGTATGCCATGTTTTATGCATATGATCTTTGATATTATGGGTATGATATTCTTTTCTTAATAATCAGGTTCTCAAACCCTTATGAACATGATTATGCTTACATATCTCTTAGTATGATCTTATATTTTCATAACCATGTTCTCAAACACTTATGCTCATGATTATGCTTACATATCTCCCATTTGTTTACCCTTACTGAGCATCTGAAATAAACCCTTTTTATGTTTACTTCTTATTTTATGAAGATATGTTTTATATTTGATGTCTCTAATAAGGGTTCTAGTCAATAAGAACTCATTGCGAAGCACAACATAATCCAACATGAAAAATTGAGGTTTAAACCCCATTGGGCAAAGGTAATGTAGAATTACTGTAACTGCATTGTAGAAATGAAGGCACTATAGCATCAGAGGAACTATAGAAAAGAAGGAAACTATAGCGGTGGCATATAATGTAGTAGTGATGGATACTGTGTGGTACTGTAGTAGTGTGGGTACTATTGATGTACTATTCATAGAATGGGAATTGGGCCAAAAATTTGGGCCTATGGGCCATGTAATGGGATACATTCCCACTGGGACTTTGGGCTATATAACGAGTCTCCCTCTATCGAGTCATAATATGTCTTTTCTTTACTTTTATAATAAAAATAAGAACCCAGTGGGAGATAATTTTTCTCACTTATGTATGAGTGTTTAGGTTTCCTTGTTTCCTAAGGCACTACACTAGTACAATATTTGTTGTTTGTTTGAAAAATATTTTATGTTCTGCAAAAAAGTTATATAATGTTATTGTATGAAAAGAGAGGGTCTCAATACAACCAATGTTAGATAGATCAGTCTCTTCTTTACTCATATATTGATTTCATCACCAGTCTGATGCCTCTTGAACAAATTGTTATATGCAAAAAATGTTCTTCTTTTTCTACACTGATATGAAAAAAATCATTCCATTTCATTTATATTTACCCACATGATAAGAAAAAGATATCCCCATATAGAAAACAATCAACAATTTATCTTGATAAAAATGGTTGACTACATTGTTGATTGATATCTTATTTTTATATTCATATTTCTCCCAACTAACATATCATCTACTCAGTATTTATTGGTCCCCAAAAAATCCAATTTATTTTTTTTCTGTTGGTACTTTGAAATTATCACAAAAAACCCTGCCTATGATTGGAATATAATGATCAATTTTATTATGACTCTGATTCTCTATAGCACACCGCGTTTGATGGACTAGTTCCAGTAGGTTCGACTTAAGGAACATCTTTTATTATCTTATTAAAATACTCAACAACTTATTTCATTGAGGATTTATTTGGAATGGATTATTGGTTTTAAAAAAACTATCATCTTCATATCTACAATTTCTAAAAAAACATAACAAAATTCATACTATTCTACATTCAGCGATATCACATTATGATCAAGCTTCTTATACTTCAAAAAAATCATAATATGATGTTCTCGAAATGATGTACTGAGATCGAAAAACTTTGACTTCACAAAAATTTATTCTTTAAATTTTTTTATCTTGAATCATCACTTCCTCATATCTTTGGAGAAAATTTAACAACATCTTCTTCAATATATGAATTACATTAAGAAGTATTGTAACTCCCCTTATTTTAACAACTTATTTCTTTCCATCCAACCATCAATATGATTAGAATAACTTTAAAATTATCTCATTTGAATTTTATCACATGTTTCCCAGAGAATATATAGATTTTGTGTAATAATAAATAGAAAAGAATAATTTGTTTTGATCAGATCCTTGTAGACTTGATTTTATTTATCATTATGATCTTCCACTCATTCTAGACCCAAGGTGAGTGCGATGAATCATTTCTTCAAGAAATATTATTCTCAATATGATGTGTTTTTTAAGCATTGTGAGTCCCAAATCTTGAATATGATGATCGACTGGATCACTCATAAGTAAAAAGTTATGTGATTTCCTTTTATTGAAAATAATAAATAATTAACTTAATAAACATCAATCAGCATTTGAGAAACTTTTCCCACTAACTTGGTCCAACAAAATATACAGCTATTTTAGTTTTCATATAGATGTATCTATTAGATGAATATATAGATAGAAACTTATGAGGCTTTGTATTGTAGGCCAGGGAAATAAAAATTGTGATGGTTAGACGAAGGTGATGTCACTTTATAGGGACCATGTATGATGTAGGAGACTTCTGGGTAGGTCTAGTTGATCAAATATTAGATGACTAGAGCAAAATCTCAACATAAATCTTAAGCTAATCACCATAGACGAACTCTAATGTTCAATGTCAGGGATGAGACGTTTTTTGTGTTTAACTGAGGCTGGTATATAGATGTGTCTAGATACAAGTTAATTTTTCATGGTGATATGTCAGCCAATTCGATATTATAGAGAGATTCCTGTTGGTATCCTATTAGTTGTAGTTACATTAGAGAAACCAGGACATTAATGACGTCTTCCATGTATGTCAACTATGTCATTATCATATGGACCTGTATTATGATTCTTATCCTGGGGAGTTTTAGTTATTGATAGATGTTTCCTTTGAGGAGAAAATGATTCGTATCATTGTCTGGAGCACAGAGGTTCTCCAAGGCTGGTCAGTTCCTTTAGTACGGGTTTTATGGTAGAATAACCATTTACATGAAGTGACATGAAGTTGGGAGACTTACATACATTCTTAGTAATCAAAGTTATTTCTAGAAGAATCTTGACCACCCTTGATAGGAAAATTCTGGGATGAGTTTCTTTAAGGGGGAATACGATATGAACCTATGTTTTCTTATGAGGTATGAATCCTGTTATTTTGATTTTATAAGAATATTTATGTTCTAATTTTGTCACTCTTACAGGCCATTAGTGTATCAGGGGTTTACGAGCATTTTTGTATCCCAAAAACAACCTTTTTGGAGGAAAAATTTTCTTAACACGATTAGTAGAGACTATACAAGTCAGATCACATAGTTTCTAAAAATCATCCACACCTAGACAGAGAGTAAGAGGGGTCTTCACATTTTGAATAACCATGTAGATAGAGGAACACACCATACATAGTCCTTATTTAGTGTTTGAGAGTGGGAAAATAATCTATTGATGCACGACTAGTCTAACCATGAATTAAAATCATGTAAGGTGACCCTTTATATACCAAGAAGAATATGGTTGGTGTATAGTTTGTCTAACCCTACAGCCAAACATTGCGAACTAGTTATCTTTTTGGGGTAAATTACAAAATTTCAATTACATAGTGTTTAAAACTAAACCATCTTTATTTTTTTTTCTGGAGGAGAAAACATAAGGAAGATACCTCCTTGATGATATTTTGTATATTTTCATCCCTATCCCCATTCTGAAAAAACAATTGAGCAATGTTGGTCTCTTTGGATCCTCATTAGAGAGAAGTCAATTCCTTTTCCATGTTTCTTCGTTTAACATCATATTATAGAATTTATTTTGTTACAAGTTAATTTGATCTATGATCGTGTTCTTTAACCATTTTTTTCTTAAGATTGGAGTCACAAAAGAAGATCATAATGAATTGGAATTATACTACGGCCCTACAGTAAGTGTTCTATACTTTTCATGTTTGGGTTGGTTCTTTATTGAGCTAGTTTTCAGTTTGTTTCCAACCAGAAATTCTGATGCAGAACTGAAATTGAATTAGTTATTTTAATTAAATGAAATAAAATCTCTTAGGGATTCCCTTTAGTTAATTTGTGGTGTGTTGGTGGTTTTTTACCCAACCAATACCCTAGGCTGATCCATGCAAATATAATATTCTTACACCTTTATTAAACCACCCATGGGGTGAGTTGGTTCATGCCTAGTTAGAGGAATCATATTAATAATTGAAATTAATTTAATTGACTATTAAATGATGGATATTACCTCCTTTTACAGGTGTTGACATGTCATTCCATGTTGAATTGATTTAACAATTTAATGTCAATGCTTATTTGAGTTGGTATAACTAGAAAATTTATTTGAATTTCTCGAATGGTTGATTAAAAAATTGTGGAAATGACTGGGTATACTCATTGTTTGAAAACGTTATTGAAATGGTTAATGAGTGATTTCAAACGATGTTAAGTGGGTTATAAAACATGGGTCATGATAGAATTAGGGAAAACCGTGGACATGTATGCTCTTTAGATTTCGATTCTATGAGATTACTTCATCCTTGATACATCTTGAATCTAGTTTCTCTTGGGATTGTAGTGGAAATGATCAGGAGAAATGCTCTTTGGAATGAAAATATATCATAACCATGTTTCTATCAAGATTATCCTAGGACTCGATGAGGATTCAATGGTTTAATATTCCTTGGATCCTCTCCAAAAAGTGTCTAGCATTATTGAATGTATGGTAAAACCATGGTAAATGTGACTATATTTCTTATACATCACATCTATGGTAAATGTATCATTACTGATTACATGTAAAGATAGTTTTAAATGTGACACTATTAATATACGACACAATTGTAGTAAATATAACTATTTTGATTTTAAGGAAATGCTGAGATTTTTGGACATATAGGTTATACAACAATACTTTCGTTGACATTATATTTCTAGATGTATGATGAGGTCGTGTGAGTTATTACTATATTGATTATAGAAACCTTATTATAGGATGTTGAACAATGTTTTATAGGGAGCCTTATATGGAAATACAATATCAATTATTTTATAGTATACATGCTCTATGAATTATCATGTTTATTACTAATTAATTCTTTTATATTTATCATCATATTTAGCATATATTTTATATCCATGATTGTTACAGAAAAATGGGTGGTAACCTTGTAGGATTGTATCTGAAACCATATCCAGGACACTATTGGGTTCATAGATACACAATTTAGATGTAGGTAGAGACCGGGGAATGATCATGTAGTTTGATACTTAATTTTCATGCCATACTAGGAGCATGGGTGCATGGGACACAGATAGGGCTCATGATGCTATCAAAAGATAGTAAATTTTTTATTTAATTTTTTGGATACATATATTGTAATGTACTTCTGTATACCTGTTTTGGATGTATTTTAGAATCATGACATGTATTATCATATTTGTATACGAGATTAAATTTTTTGGCATTTTTATATGTTCCTTTTGTTTATATATTGACTAACAATTATAATGCTTCATTTATTGACTGTTATTGTCATTCCACTATGTTTCACTATAGTAATGAGGTCATAGTCTCTGCACAAAAACACCTATGGCCCTTGATTCTACTGCAAAGCCTCTGGTTTTGGGGGACATCCAGTTGAGGCTAGGTATCCAACAAGGCATAGGGCACTGTTGAGTGAAATCTGGGTCTATGACATTGAAAAAAATAATTTGGTTGTTTCACGTGTCAATGAGAGAAAAAGTATTAAGTAAACAGGTGAATACCATAAAAAATTAAAGGAGGGTAAAATAAATTAGGTTTAGGATAGAAATAAAATTTAGTACTTTCAATTTAAATTTAAACATCAACAAACATAAATAAAAATGTGATTGCATAATTATCATTTTCAAATTTAATAACTTTGGAATCAAAATACCTATAAAAGAGAATAATTTTATTAAAACAATAAAAAAACCAATAAATTTTAATTAAGGTTATATTATATGTATACACCATATAAAATTAATAATATATATATATATAACTTATCTCAACAAAGTGGAATTGAGATGAAAAAACTCGAACCTCGGGTCTTGAATTTATTCACACGTGCTCGAAAATCCTATATAATATTTTTAAATTTATAATATTTATATAATATAACAATATTTATACTTGTGTTAAAATATATGATTCACTTGTAAATTTCAATTACCATTTTAGTAACAATTTCTTTTTAAAATCATCATTCATGGTGTTCAAAATTCTATTTTTCATACATGATTCGATTTAGTTGTCAAACTCCTCATACTTTTTTCATGTTTTCATTATCTATATAATGTTATACATGTCATATATATATATAACATATATGAATCATGTACTATTTTATAAGCATATATGAAAGGTTGTAGTAGATAAATGCAATTTACAATTCATGAAGATTGTAGTCTATACATACATATGTGTGACCTTTCTATTTTCAAACATATGGAAATGAAAGAAAGTAAATAAGAGTTTATATTTTAATAATAATTATAATATTATAAAAATAAAATCCATTAATTAAATGCACCAAAATTACCATCCATGTGAGGTTAATGAAAAAAAATCTATCACTATAAGGAGATGGTAGGATGTTTGTGGACACGAGAAGCATTTTTGTTTTCTAATGGATTAAAGTGTAATATGATAGATGATATATTATATATAAATAGTCAAAATTAGGTTATAAATATCAAATATATAGATATATATTAAATACATCATAATAACCACCATTGAAAGGAGGTGATGGAAAATAAAAGACATTTCTTCTTGGAGGTGGTAGTCTGCATGCATCCATGAGAGATGTTATCATTTCCTATTAGATGGAAAAAGATAAGAAAAATAGTTTCACCATAAACACAATAACATTTAATTATATGAAATATTATTATTTTATTATACTGGTATTGTTTTTCTATTTTTTAAGGGATTAAATGGTGAAATAAGAATGAATGAACACAATTAAGAGTTATACCAATTCTTTTGAAAACCACATTTAGATAACACCATATGCCTTATATTTTGGTATTTTAGTGATTACAAAGCCTCTAGATCATTATTAGGATGGTTTTTAAGAGATTGTTGTAAAACATGGCGGATGTAAATGGATCATAAAGAGTGATGAATAAAGGAGGGTTGATTCCCTTTTTTAGGCCATGTGAGTGGCACACTTGTAGTTTTTAATAAATTTGAAATATGATAAATTTATTACTCAAGAGAAATTGGATTTAAATGTAACGACCTGGAAATTTCAAAGAATTTTTTTTTCTTAATTTTCATTGGAATTTTACAAGAACGTAGTTTCTGACGACACTTGATTCTAAGGCCCGGAGTGCCCGGAATCAATTTCCGAAGTTTGGCTCAGGTCTGTTCAGTGAACGAACGAGCAGGTTTTCCTATCTTTTGAACCGGTGCTCAGAATTGAAATCCGATGGCACCGATGAACTCGCAACGCCTGTAATCGCTTAAGGGAACCTTTACCGTAGTTGCGTTTGTGCGGTAGAAGAAGTTAATTTTTTGGGATTAATTAAATAAAGTGAATAAAATTGTTGAATCAATTTTATTTCATGTTGTATTGTTAACTTCT
Organism: Viscum album; assembly: GCA_963277665.1. Classification (NCBI taxonomy): domain Eukaryota; kingdom Viridiplantae; phylum Streptophyta; class Magnoliopsida; order Santalales; family Viscaceae; genus Viscum; species Viscum album. Next base: position 148,169,167 of record OY728166.1, on the reverse strand, counting down.
CCCATGGGAAGTTGGTGGTGGGCCCACATCCATCCAACTTCCCATGTGCGGATATTTGAAAGGGTGCAGCCCACACGAACCCCCCACCTTTTCAAATTCCTTAAACTCCCTAACCCTCTTAACCCCTCACATTCCAACTCCCCATTAACTCACCTTCTTTAATATTTGACAACTTGTTGTAATTAATTTGGTGAGTTACATGTAGGTTTATGAAATTCAAACAATTGAATTTCAAATGCTTTGTTGTGTTAATAAAATTAGTTTAGAACTTATTTTATTTGGGTTGGAGTTTAGTTGATTGGGAGCCTTTGGAGAAAAATCTTAAGAAATCCTGAGTCCTTTCTCTACGATGAAGAACACGAAGGACGTCTCTTCCACCACTAAATCATGATGACGCCATCTTCTTCATCATTCTTCAACCGAGGAAAGGAAAGGGAAGTGACACCCGCGACATCTCCAACGACCTTCATCCGCGTCAAAGGAGAAGACGTCGCCTACGAAGAACGTCGTCAACGACGACGTCACCTCTGAACGCTCGTCCACCAACAACGAGAACCCTTCTTCCTTTCCGACTCATTAGCGTGACAATTGGGAGTGTGTGTCGAACCCGACAATCGAGGAATCAATATCTGCCCGTTTTCCGAGATCGTCAACGGACCGCAATTACGAGGTAGGGGTTGTTTCAATTGTTTATATTTGTTCGTGAATTTACGAATTGATGATCTTCGTGGTTTAAAACCAAATAATATCGAATAACGTGAGGGGGCCGGACCGCACGAACATGGCCGACCCTCCTCCTTACTTTTCGTGTTGGTTCTTTGTGGTTTGGTTCAGGAAGGCGTGGTGTCGTCGCACCACGCGATTTCATGCGGAAGGAAATGCGTTGCGCCGTCGCGCCGCGCCGTGGAAAGAAGTCTAGGAATGCGACGCCGTCACACCGCATCGAAGAAAAACAAAGTCGCCGTGGCCGGAGCAGGGTCGCGGCAGAGGGACGCGGTGCCGTCGCACCGCGCCGTGGCAATCGATCAAGGGCCGCGGTTTGATCCACGACAGTGCTAAAAGGGGCGGCCGGAAAACCGGCTACCGGCGGATAAGGAAGAACCGCGGCCCTACGGCTGCGGCGGAGCAGCCGGAGGCGGCCATCCTCGCTAGCTGTCGGAGATCAGGAGAGCCTCGGCGAAGTGGTGGAAGGCAGCCGGCAGTGCCGGCCGCCGGTTTTCAAAGGAGGCGGGACCCGCGGGTCCCACACGTGATAAAAACGGCCGGCCTAAGGCCGGCCGTGATCTTAAAATACAGGGGATTAAAATCCCCAGTTTCGTAGAGGCGGCCCCCCACGTAGAGGGGGCGTTTTATTCCAAAGGCGCGTCATAATTCCGCGCCGCCCTTTTGAAACAAAGGGGGGGCTTTGCCCCCCGCGCGCCGCGCACATGCAGCGCCGCCGCGCCGGACCGCGCCGCCGCGCCGTTGGCCAGGGCGGATTTTCCGATCCGGGCCGGGTCGTCGGGCCGGGTTGCCGCCCGGGCCGGGTCGTCCAGGTTCGGCCGACCCAGGGGAGGTCGGGCCAGGTCGCCCCGGCCCAGGCCCCGTGGTTTCAGACCACTTTCGATCAAATGCCCGTAAATCGGGCTACGTGCCTCCAAACGACTCGCCATTAGCGGCAACGTGATCCTTGGATTGAGACGGTCGTTCTGGTATATCACACTCAATGTTTCGGATTACTTTGGGTTCGGCTGGGTTGGTTCGGATACGAAACCAACCGGGCCCTCAGAGCAGAAACACTTATATCTTGAGCTCCGGACGTCCGATTAACGTGCCGCTGATTTTGATGGATTCCTCTAAGTGAGACGGATCTTTTGGCTTACTCCGCTCAAGGTTTGGATGCCGTCGGAGTGTGGTTGGGTTGGTTCGCTCACGAAATCAACCGGGCCCCTGGAACGAAAAAGCCAATAACTCACAGACCGGGCGTCCGATTGACGTACCGTCTATCTCGTTGAATTCCTCTTGATGAGACAGAACTTTTGGCATACTTCTCCTGAGTTTTGGATACAGTTGGTAGTGGATGGATTGGATCGCACCCGAAATCCAACCGAGCCCCTGGAACGGAAAAGATGATATCATTCAGACAGGACGTCCGTTTTGTGAACCGTCAGCAGCGTTGTTGATCACGTTGAGAAACGGTGCCAATGATTATACCCTATGAGAGTTCGGAGTACAATTGAGATACGGCCGGGATTGGTTCGCTCACGAAACCAACCGGGCCCCTGGGATGTAAAGGCTAGAAACTCACAGACCGGGCGTCCGATTGACGCGCCGTCTATTGAGTTGAGACCCCTATGACGAGGCGGTCCTTGAGATACTTCTTAGTGAGACTTTGAGATACATGGAGTATCGAACAGTAGCTCATGGAGCAGACCCTCCTAGAGACGAGCGTACGGAGTACGAAGACCGTGTAGCTGGCTGAGACCTAACGACTCCTTGACCGACTCGACTTGGAGTGAGTCGACTAGCCCAGTGGATGGAGCAATACTTTGTGAGGTGCAGACCCATGGCGGACGAAGCACTACCTGTGTGACAGTGCAGACCCACGGTACTCGTCCAGAGAGTACATCAGCAGGCTACTAGGGGGTGTGCACTACTGTGTTTGGGTGACATACCTCGGTGGGAAGCACTACTATGTCTGGGAGGCTGACCCGCGATACTCGATAGGAGGAGTACCTCAGCCGTCTTAGGTTAGTGATCAGTACCTCAGAGTCGTGACAGGACCACTGTACACTCTAGAGACGGAGCTCTTCAGCAGTTACAGTTTTCATAATGAAAATCCTGGTTTGAGCTGAGAATTTTGACCTTTGTGTATACCTCATGATTGAGATGGGTCACTTGATAACATATGTATATGTATGGGCATATACCTAGGTAGGGGTTATCCGTTGATTTCATGATCCTTGTGTTTCCTCATGGTTGAGATGGGTTACATGATAATGTAGGTATATGTATCAGAATATACCTAAGTAGTGGTTATCTATTGTGTTCTTAATTGTGGTTATCCTTGTTGGTTTTAGAGAGACCTTGAGGGTCTCGGGGTACCAACTGAGTATCGTTAAACTCACCCCTGCACAGGCTATGTCCGCACCTCGTTGTGTTGGTTGCAGATGACAGGCAGTGCTGACAGAGGCCAAGTGTTCGAGGACTGGACGGTACCCGGAGGTGGACTACACGACGAGTCAGTACCCGGAGGTGGACTACACGACTAGATGACACACGGAGGAGGTTGACGGACGAAAGCGTTGAGGAGTCTATCTGTACCTACCCTTCAGGTAGGATCTGTGGCGGACGATCCAGGAGCTGCGCTATCTGTACCTACCCTTCAGGTAGGATCCGAGGAAGACGACCCAGGAGATGCTTCCTTCCTCCTGCAGTTTTTCTTTTCCTGTTGTACTTTCGTTCACTTGTAGTTGTACTTTATTTTGGGTTTTTATTCTGGCCCATTTACTTTTCAGCACTTTCTTTTGAACTTAGTGTTTTTCTTTCGCTTGTACTCTGTGGTGTTTTGATAACTTTTATAAAGGCAAGGCCTTCCCAGTTATCGGTATTTTTGCCTTTGGTACTAGTCGCCAGCACCTAGCCTATGGAAGGCGGGCTTGGGGTAGTCACGGCATGGGCCCCGAGGACGGGTCCTGACAAATTGGTATCAGAGGAGTTCGGTTCTACCGCAGAACTTATGACTCTGACTTTCTCTTTCTGTGAAGCAATAGTGTTAAGAGTACCGAGTGTGGATTTCAATTCAGGGAGTCCAGTGTTGGTGCGGGCGGCCGACGTATCCATACACCAGGACCCTGACAATTGATTTCTGACTTTGTGCACGAAAACACTGATTATGTGTGTGTTTTAAAAGGTTTTCCGTTAAAATATCTCAAACCAGGTCAGCTCACTAGGTATAAACGTTTGACCGTGTCATGATGTTTCTTTCAGGATGCCTTTTTACGGACGACCAGTTAGAGCCCAGAGGAATGTGCGTGCTGACAGCCTGTCGAGCGACGAGGCTTCGGTGCAGGGCCCTCTTGCAGTTGAGGCACCAACTGAGGAACCAACGGTACTACCATACGTTGGGCCAACGATGCCACCAGTCCCAGCAGTAGTCAATGCACGCCACTTGAGTGCGCTGCACGAGTTCCAGCGCCAGAGGCCACCCAGGTTCCGGGGAGAGATGGAACCGCAGGCAGCTGAAGATTGGCTGGAGGCTGTGGTGAGAGTCTTCAGGCTAGTGGGGATGCCGACAGTCTTCATGGTGATCTTTGCTGCCAGTCTTCATCAGGCAGAAGCAGGCAGGTGGTGGAGCCACTTGTTTCTGTTTTGCGACGGGATGGTCTTCGCATGGGAAGACTTCGAGACCTTCTTCAGAGTGGAGTTTATGCCAGTAGCTCTACACCCCGAGCGTGTACAGGAGCTTCTGCCTTTGCCGTAGGGTTTTCGATTAGTAGCTGAGTCATCTGTGGGAAGTAGACAGATGGTGCAGAGATCCAGGAGGACCAGACCAACAGTTGGGCGATCTCGGATTTTAGGACTAGTGGTGTGGGGTACCCGGGGTGGAAACACAGCTAGGCAAGCCAGAAGCAGGTTGTGTTACTCATGCGATGGAAACGGTCACCTGGCACGTGACTGTCCGACTCCTCGTATAGTTGATCCGCAGGATTTGGAGGAGCCACTGAGGCAGAAGCAGCGGCGAGTGCTTGAGAAACAGCCGAGCAGTGGACAAGGGAGTAGAGCTCCGGGAGCAGGTGCAAAGGAGCGGAACTAGTGGATACATCCCTTGTACTTCTAGTTTCATGTTTCTGTTGTATTCGTGTCTTTGTACTATGAGCTACAATAATAAAAATAAACTTATCTTTGTTTTCTTTCCTGTCCTTTTGTTTGGTTGATGCTGAGTGGTCCCGGTTAAAACTGTTAACTTGACCCTCACTTTTGAGATTTCTACTAGAGGAGACCTAGTGACCTCACACTTATTCCAACAGTGTGACTCGACCCTTCGAGGCGACAGTGACAGTTGGATCTCATAGTAGTTACGCCGAGGCCTTACGACGTCATCCATGGCATGAATGCGTCATTCATGTCAGGATTGACTGTATTTGGCAATGGGCGTGGTTCATCCAGGGGATGAGACTGAGTTTCTATTTTTGTCAAAAGAGAAATTTTAGCAGCTCTTTCAGATCATAGGCAAAGCAGGTGCAGATCATCCAGGAGCAGATGAAGACTGAACAGTGCAGTAAGAAGTAGGAAACTGGCTCCAGTCTTAGAGACTCGAGCGTGTTAATTGTTAAAGAAGAGGTAGCTTAAAGGAGAGATGAGTCTACGAAGCAGCAGAGGTGGAGGCAGAGCTAGGAGAGCAGAATGAGGTGGTGTACATCTTATGATGGTACAACCACCCGCTTTAGTTATTCCTGCCAGGCTCAGGGAGCTGGATGGTGGAGGAAGAGTGTGGCTGCATGTGGTCAAGGAGTGTGACCCAATTGAACTTTAAATGATTCACGGGATAGTCTGTGTCCACTACTAACTACAGTAGTAATGGACGTCGATATGAATCATTCCTTGCTTTCACAAATCTTGTTCCAGACCTAGAGTTTCTGGTAAGCCGTGGACTTGACCCTCATGTTTGGAGATGCCTTTGGAGGAGACTTGATAATCACACATACGCCGACAGTGTGGTCAGACCCTCGAGGCGAGAGTTCTGGTTGGAGTCTCTTGGTGGCTGCGTCGAGGCCTTATGATGTTAGTTTGAGTATGGAATGGGCAATAACTGTTCATACTCAAATTGACGGTTTTAGAAAACGTCTGGATGTGTTTTCCTTGGTCGGTGAAAAGGAAACCCCAGTAAGCACAGGATAAACTCTTTCACCGGAGGGTGTGACTGATCACACATGATTTGGTCAACCTTACCCTCGTAGCGGAAGTCATTTCAATTTCCAGTTCTAATAGAAAATGGAGACCTCTGGAGTTCAAGGATGACGATCCCGTCCTTATACGGGTCTCAAATCGATGATGTTTACAGAGATGTGGTCAAGGCAGAATGTTATCTCTGAGGGTCAGCGGACCTTCTTAGGTCCTCAGCTGGGTAGGCGTGGTGGTTTACCTCTTGACCCATCCACCTCAGTTTGACAAAGTGCACGACGACTTCCACGTATCACAACTGAGGAGATACGTGCTCGACCCTTCGCATATCATCGACCATGAGGAGCTGGACGATAGAGATGGGGTTTCTTTCACGGAGGTTCTAGTGGGGATCGTGGATTGACAGGAGAAGATCCTACGGGGATGATTTATTCCTCAGGTGAACTTTCTCTGGCAGTATGGGAACCTCCGGGTGACCACATGGGAGCGGAAGACTCAGAAGCGTGCTCTGTACCGCTTTTGTAACTTTAGTTTGTGTTCAAGCTTTACAAAGACGTAAAGCCCTGAGGTGGGAGTAATTTAAAGACCCTAAAATTTCATGTAAATTTTTTTCTTAATTTTCTTTGGAATTTTACAAGAACGCAGTTTCTGATGGCATTTGATTCCGAGGCCCGGAGTGCCCGGAATCAATTTCTGATGTTTGGCTCGGGTACGTTCAGTGAACGAACGAGCAGGTTTTCCTATATTTTGAACCGGTGCTCGGACTTGAAATCCGATGGCACCTATGAACTCGAAACGCCGGTAATTTCTTAAGGGAACCTTTACTGTAGTTGCGTTTGTGCGGGAGAAGAAGTTAATTTTTGGGGATTAATTAAATAAAGTGAATAAAATTGTTGAATCAATTTTATTTCATGTTGTATGGTTAACTTCTCCCATGGGAAGTTGGTGGTGGGCCCACATCAATCCAACTTCCCATGTGTGGATATTTGAAAGGGTGGGGCCCACACGAACCCCCCACCTTTTCAAATTCCTTAAACTCCCTAACCCTCTTAACCCCTCACATTCCAACTCCCCATTAACTCACCTTCTTTAATATTTGACAACTTATTGTAATTAATTTGGTGAGTTACATGTAGGTTTTTGAAATTCAAACAATTGAATTTCAAATGCTTTCTTGTGTTAATAAAATAAGTTTAGAACTTATTTTATTTGGGTTGGAGTTTAGTTGATTGGGAGCCTTTGGAGAAAAAGCTTAGGAAATCCTGAGTCCTTCTTTCTCTACGACAAAGAACATGTAGGACGTCTCTTCCACCACTGAAGCACGACGACGACATCTTCTTTATCGTTCTTCAACGGACGTAAGGAAAGGGAAGAGACACCCGCGACATCTCCAACAACCTTCATCCGCGTCAAAGGAGAAGACGTCGCCTGCGAAGAACATCGTCAATGACGACGTCACCTCCGAACGCTCATCCACCAACGATGAGGACCCTTCTTCCTTTCCAACGCATGAGCGTGAGAATTGGGAGTGTGTGATGAACCCGACAATCGAGGAATCGATATCCGCCATTTTTCCAAGATCTTCAATGAACGACAATTACGAAGTAGGGGTTGTTTCAATTATTAATATTTTTTCGTGAATTTTCAACTTGATGATCTTTGTGGTTTAAAACCAAATAATATCGAATAATGTTAGGGGCCGGACCGCACGAACACGGCTGACCCTCCTCCTTACTTTTCGTGTTGGTTCTTTGTGGTTTTGTTCGGGAAGGCGTGGTGTCGTCGCACCATGCGGTTTCTTGCGGAAGGAAATGTGTGGCGCCGTCACGCTGCACCGTGGAAAGAAGTCTAGGAATGCGACGCCGTTGCGCCGCGTCGAAGAAAAAGAAAGGCGCCGCGGCTGGAGCGGGGCCGCGGCGGAGGGACGCGGTGCCGTCGCACCGCGCAGTGCCAATCGATCAAGGGCCGCGGTTTGAGCCACAACAGTGCTAAAAGGGTCGGCCGGAAAACCGGCTGCCGGCGGATAAGGAAGAGCCGCGGTCTTACGGCCGCGGCGGAGAAGCCGGAGGCAGCCGGCCTCGCCGGCCGTCGGAGATTAGGAGAGCCGTGGCCATCGGGCCGCGGCGAGGTGGTGGAAGGCGGCCGGCTGTGCCGGCCGCCGGTTTGCAAAGGAAGCGGGACCCGCGGGTCCCGCGTGTGATAAAAACGGTCGGCCTAAGGCAGACCGTGATCTTAAATTACAGGGGATTAAAATCCCCGGTTTCGTAGAGGCGCCCCATCCCCCACGTGGAGGGGGGAGTTTTATTCCAAAGGCGCGACATAATGTCGCGCCACCCTTTTGAAACAAAGGGGGGGCTTTGCCCCCCACCCGCGACGCCCATGCGGCGCCCAGGCTGTGCCGGCCCGCGCCGCCATGCCGGATCGTGCCGCCGCGCCGGCCCGCACTGCCGCGCCACCGGCCGGGCTGGGTCGACCCAGTTTGGCCGACCCAGGGGGGGTCGGGCCAGGTCGCCCCGGCCCAGACCCCCCAGTTTCGGACCACTTTCGGTCAAATGCCTGTAATGTGGGCTACGGGCCTCCAACCGACTCGCCGTCAGCGGAAACACGATCCTTGGATCGAGATGGTCATTTCTTTATATCACAATCAAGGTTTCAGATTACATTGGGTTCGGCCGGGTTGGTTCGGATACGAAACGAACCGGGCCCTCGGAGCGGAAACGCTTATAACTTGAGCTCCGGACGTCCGATTAACATGCCGCCGATTTTGATGGATTCCTTTAAGTGAGATGGATCTTTTGGCTTACTCCACTCGAGGTTTGGATGTCGTCGGAGTGCAGTCGGGTTGGTTTGCTCACGAAACCAACCGAGCCCTGGAACAAAAAAGCCAATTACTCACAGACCAGGCGTCCGATTGACGCGCTGTCTGTCTCATTGAATTCCTCTTGATGAGATAGAACTTTTGGCATAATTCGCCCGAGTTTTGGATACAATTGGTAGTGGCCGGGTTGGATCGCACCCGAAATCCAACCGGGCCCCTGGAACGGAAAAGATGATATCTTTCAAACAGGACCTCCGTTTGACGAACCGTCAGCAGCTTTGTTGATCACGTTGAGAAACAGTCCCAATGAGTATACCCTATGAGAGTTCGGGGTACATTTGAAATACGGCCAGGATTGGTTCACTCACGAAACCAACCGGGCCCCTGGGATGAAAAGGCTAGAAACTCACAGACCGGGCGTCCGATTGACGTGCCATCTGTTGCGTTGAGACCCCTATGACGAGGCGGTCCTTGAGATACTTCTTCGTGGAACTTTGAGATACATGGATTATCGACTGGTAGCTTGTTGAGTGGACCCTCCCAGAGAAGAGCGTATGGAGTACAAAGACCATGTAGCTGGCTGAGACCTGACGACTGCTTGACCGACTCGACTTGGAGTGAGTCGACTAGCCCAGTGAATGAAGCACTACTTTGTGAGGTGCAGACCCATGGAAGACTGAGCACTACCAGTGTGACAGTGCAGACCCGTGGTACTCGTCCGGAGAGTACCTCAACAGGCTACTAGGGGGTGTGCACTACTGTTTTTGGGTGACATACCTCGGCGGGAAGCACTACTGTGTCTGGGTGGCTGACCCACGGTACTCGACAGGAGGAGTAGGTCAGCAGTCTCAGGTTAGTGAGCAGTACCTCCAAGTCATGACAGGACCACTGTACACTTTAGAGACGGAGCTCTTCAGCAGTTTCAGTTTCGATAATGAAAATCCTGGTTTGAGCTGAGACTTTTGACCTTTGTGTATACCTCATGATTGAGATGGGTCACTTGATAACTTAGGTATATGTATGGGCATATACCTGGGTAGGGGTTATCCGTTGATTTCATGATCCTTGTGTTTCCTCATGGTTGAGATGGGTAACTTGATAACTTAGGTATATGTATGGGAAAATACCTAAGTAGAGGTTATCTGTTGAGAACATCTTTGTTGTTATCCTTGTTGGTTTTAGAGAGACCTTGAGGGTCTCGGGGTCCCTACTGAGTATAGTTATACTCACCCCTGCATGGGTTGTGCCCGCACCTCGTTGTGTTGGTTGCAGACGACATGCAGTGCGGACGGAGGCCAAGTGTTGGAGGAATGGATGGTACCCGGAGGTGGACTACACGACAAGTCAGTACCTGGAGGTGGACTACACGACGAGATGACACACGGAGGAGGTTGATGGACGAGAGCGTTGAGGAGGCTATCTGTACCTACCCTTCAGGTAGGATCTGTGGCGGACGATCCAGGAGCTGCGCTATCTGTACCCACCCTTCAGGTAGGATCTTAGGAGGACGACCCAGGAGATGCTTCCTTCCTCCAACTGTTTCTCTTTTTCTGTTGTACTTTCGTTCATTTGTAGTTGTACTTTCTTTTAGGTTTGTATTCTGGCCCATTTACTTTTCAGCACTTTCTTTTGTACTTAGTGTTTTGCTTCCACTTGTACTCTGTGGTGTTTTGATTACTTTTATAAAGGGAATGCCTTCCCAGTTATCGGGATTTTCGCCTTTGGTGCTAGTCGCCAGCCCCTGGCCTATGGAAGGCGGGCTTGGGGTAGTCACGACACGGGCCCTGAGGACGGGTCGTGACATTAAATCTATCCAATTTTGATGATATGTTGATAAGGGTAAAAATAACATCGTCCAATAATAATTAAGAAGAAATTTTGTAACCTTATCACAAATTTTAAAATCATTTAACTCGATTAATAACCCAAACATATTTTTAATTAGAAGAAATATATTTTAATATAAGTACATTAAAAACAACATTTAATATTTTTTATAAAAATAAAATTTTATATATAGATATTATATGACAAAAAAAGAATGTAAAATTAAAATTCCTATTAGATTAATTTAATTATTTTTATTAAAATAAAACTTATTTGAATTTAATGCCAATATGAAAACAAATTTAACCTTGAAAATATATGATCTATGAAAAAGATAAGAAATATATTTTATTTTTATAAAGACATCACTTAGATTTAAAAAGGCTTCACACATAGATTTCTAACTTCCAGATTATATATCAAAATAAATTATATTACTTATTTAATAAATATTTAATCTATAAAAAGGAGGAATAGGCTTTAAAATCATTAATAAATCTTCCTAAGAAGATAGAAGTGACTATATTTTAAAATTTGATTTGTAATTTTCCACTATTAACAAAACTATATGTCTTCAAATAAAATTGAACACAATATAATTTTGTTGTGATTAAGCATGAAATAAATTCCACAATAATAAAAAAAATTATAAATTAAACTAAATAATAATTACATCAACGTAAAAAATGTAATAAAAACCTTTTTAAAAAGAAAATATATATTTGAAGTTAAAAAATAATTTATCCATCTTCCTAGACTAGAAACCTTTATTAGATGAATTCTCATTTATTTTATTGAATGTATCAAAAATAAATTTTATTGAAATTATTAATCAATAGTGATCAACTAAATTTACATTTTTAAAAATTCATTGCACACATAAAATCAGTTTAATAAAAAAATATACTTTAAACATTAAATATTTTATTTTCATTTCTAACCAATTTATAAAAAATATATTAATAATGATTAATTTTTATATACAAATTATCCTAAAAATTTAATCAAGGGATACTTATATACACACTTTTCAAAATTATTTTACTCTTATTTGTACGTGCCAACTCAATTGAAACGATATAATGGACACATTTAAATAATAATAATTTTATAGAGTATCACAATTAATTTATGCCCATTATTGAGTGTGGTAAACACTAAAAAGAATGGAATTAATTTAATGGTATATAAAATAAAATCATGGGTTGTTAAATCCAGAATTAATAAATTTGATGGGATGATGGTGTAGTTTTTCATGTGATTGTGCTATATATGTCATTTCCTCATGATAATTCATATATTGTTTAGTTGTCTATGATGTGATTAACATTTCTTACTTTTCATATTTGACATGACTATAACTTATTAAGAAACATAAATATGGCTAGATAGGGATGAAATTTGATAGTGTATTCATCAAAGTTATAACCCTTCATTAGAAACGAATAACATGAGAAATCATTTCATTGAGAAGATTATTTGGATTAGTATTATTAGTTTTTAATTAATTATGTTTTAATTTATTTATAAAACCATCCTAATTGAATTGATTAATTTATTTGATGGTGAAATATATTGAATGAATGAATTAATATTTGGGGATACTCAAACATAATTGTCCATGAATAAAAACTAAAATAAATTGATTAATTGAATTGGTAAGTGAAAATTTGTTAACATTAGTAATTTGAAGAATTATGATTTTCCCCCAAACACACACAAAAACACACACACATATATAAATCTTCAACACATACCCCATGATTTGATTTTAGTGTATCCCAATTATATGTTGTTAATAAGGCATGGATTGAGTTGTGTTGATATTTTTTTGGTGATTAATTGATGATGGGATAATATAGAGGTTGTGGAAACATGTCGGGATAGTTTTATCATATTGGGAGCCTTTATTTGTTATAAAATTTTTCTTTCTTATTTCTTACTATTTATTACATTTTGGGTATATTTATCCTTGAAGTAGGAAATATTTTGTATTAGTGCATGAAATTATTTAATGGTAATAAATGATGAATTAAATAATGTTTTTATGGTTTTGGAGGAATTAGGGGATAAAATTTCATCGATTTGAAAAATGTAATTTTGGAATTGTAGAAAATGATGAATTAAACAAGTAAGGAATGGTTATTGAGGAAATAATGATTAAAAGTGAATAGACATGGAGGATGTAATTATAACATTGAAGAATAGATAATATGATCTAATTTTTCAATGTAAATATTAATCCAAAATTGCTGATGAGATATTAGAAAATAATTGTTTATTAAATAATAACAAAAATTAGTGTGGTCATTGAATGTTGTTTCTTTTGTTTTAGAGAGGTATTAGATTCCTAATCCTTATTGATTAAAACTAGATTGTCATGTGGGATTCTATTTATGGATTGAGTTTAGGAAATATAACATCAATTATAATATTGTGTGATAAAATATCCATTATGTTATATTATTTCTTACACTCTACCACCTTAGTTAGACGAGGGAACATATTACCATACAATCCTTGGTTTTTGGATGTTTTCACAATATTTAATATATAAATGATAAAGATGGATGAATTCTCCACCACCATGATCATTATTTTATAGGTAGTATGATGTATGAGAATCCGAGCTATGGTGAATTACATTTATAGGTTTTGTACTCACCTGAGTTGTAGTGGGTCATTATTATGGATGACAAGTATATACCGGATGTAGTGGGTTATGGTTAGAGTGTGTATATATAACCAATTTGTAATTACATAGAGTTAATATATGTGAATTTATATGTGTTCTATATATATTATGGAATAATTTGTATTTACATGGGTTGTAACAGCTCTTTGTCCTACTATGTGATTATGGGGTCGTGGCTATGATGTACCTATGATGTGTTACAGTACATGAAAAATAACATTTAGATTTTAATTTCAAAATCACTGATAAATGTTTCATTTTTTACCATCATCTTTAAGGGGTCACTAAAACCAACTGTAAATTTGAAATTTTATTTTAAAAATTATTTATTTAATTTTAGTGGTGGTTTTTAAGAAATAATAAATAGATTATGATAGTTTATTATAAATCACAATGATATTAATAATAATTAATAAAAAATAAAAATATTATTTAATATCTAATATTTAGTAATTAATAATTATTTAACACTAAAAAATTATTATACATTATTTAATTTTAAAATAATTAAAACTTATTTATTTAAATTATTTACCATTTATAATGATTAGTTAGTAAATATTTAACAACTAAATTAATTGTTAATTAGTAATTGAGAATTATTAATCAGTAATAACATTGTTATATATATATATTTAAATATATACACACAAAATGATGCATATATACCTATGTGTGTGTGTTTATATACTAAAACCATGGAAAAACGACACTACGTAACAAATCTTGTAGAACAATTTAAAAAGTACACTTTTGCTTCAAATTACCATAACTCATGATATGGATATCCAATTATGTTCTACGACCTAGGAAATCAAAGAATATGAAAAAATATATGATTATAAAATAGAATAATTTGTAAATAATTAACAATAAAATAATACAATAAGGGAACATAAATATCGTAATTCGACATAAAAAAACTACAACATCGGATCAGGGTGGCCGTTTGAGCTATGTGATCTTAAAAATCAGATATTACAATGATATATATGATTTTTTTCATTTGAAAACCACATAATTAAATTTTAACATGATAAACGAGGCCTTTTTTCCTCTAAAGATGATTTTTAAATTAAGGTATCATAATTTTAAATCTATTTATGGTATTTCTTATTCATTTAAGGGGGATTTATTATCCTTTTTATTTAGTATGTGATTTAATACATTGGTTTTAAAGTTATATCAATATTATGGTGCTTGAGATGGCATAAAACTAATATTTTAACTTTTTTTTATTGGTTATTAGAGGTTCTAAGAGGAGGTTTGAGGAAGGAAAATGCAGTTTAGAGATAAAATTTTAACTCGAAAGGTGGTATACAAAATGAATTATTGGACCACAACCTGATGGAGGGCTAAGAATAATTAAGGGAATATAAATAAAATGATTAATATAGTGAACCTTGTTTCATAACATGAATGTTCTTTGGATTCGTTTTAAGGGATTTTGGATTGAGGAGCTTCATGGGGTGAAGAGTGGTTTGTGACAGAAATGAATGTAAGTTAAATATTCAAGTGGTTCTATCATTGGATGTTTCATTACATGAATATAATGATTCATTCCATAAACTGGTCCTAGTTTTTGATATTATTGTGAGTTTAATTTATGCAAGGTTTTTACAAGAATAGTATTCTATATGAATGTATTGGTGTCACTATGAATTGTTGGTTCATTGAAAGACTCATGATGTGAACGATGGTGTTACACCATTATTGGTTTTATTTTATCTTAGATATATAATTTTATTTACTTCGTTACCCTATCATATTTACATCATTCTCCTTTACCATTGGGGAATTTTAGGGGGATATCATGACCCTCCTTCTTGGTTTTGATTCATGTTCATAGAAGATTGGATATCAATAATAAAGGGGTAGTTCTTATATTTTTCATTTAGATTTACTTATGTATTTTACTAGAGAATTTTCAGTGGTTGTTCCATACTTTTTTTTGGGATATTGAGGATATTATTATTATTAATTAGTAATTTTGGAATTAGTTGATCAAGGATTCACTTATATATTTGTGTTCGTTCCATATTTTCTTCCCAGAATTTTACTATACATCGATTCAAAAATAAAAAATTTGGGTAGGGGATTTAATAACTCTCCTTTTAATTTTTGTAAATTTTTGACCTAGAAGACTTTTTCCTTCTATGTATGATTATTATAGATTTTTCTAATAAATAAAAGTATCCCCACTAATGAAAATTGAAGAGTAAGTGGTGAATTCTTATGAGGTTACATAATTTCCACATTATTCCATGTATGAATGATTATTTCATATATTTATACTAATATTGGTAATTATTGTTTATAGTGTATCTATAATATTAATAAAAATTTTATATCACCTCTCATTATAGGATAACCACTTAAATATGGTAAACAAACATGTTGTGTGGAATTGATAAGAAAACAATGTTTCTTGAAATAGTAAGAGGCTGTAATAATGGCCATGACTGGAATTAGTAGGTTTTTTCATGTTATGATTTCATGATCATATTTTTTATTATTTTATTGATATGGTTTGGAGTTAGGGTGTGGGAACAATATTTGGAATCCATTTTTGGGATTCTGGGATTTTTTATACATATTAGTGTTGCAAAATATTCCACAGTTAGAATAGTGTGATGCAAATAAGGGTGAGAATTATGTAGAAGGGTTATGTTTCCCTTTACTATGATGGAAAAATGATATGTATAGATTTATGTGGGATGATATCATGTTCAGTAATTTTGGAATTATTTAATAGTGGGATGGTAGTAACAGAATATGAATTGATAGAGAATGTTGTGGAAGTGACATGGGAATGAAAGGAATTAAACATGAGATAAAATATAAATGTAAATTCTTGAAATTTATGATAAATATAGATTAATTAGGTATGGAATAGTTAAATATCATATATTGGTAATGATGTTACTAAAGAAGGTGATTCAAATTTTTTATGTGGCAGTTTTTGTGTATGACAAGGATGATTGAAGTTATAAATAGAAGTACTATATTCTCTATGTTGACAATGGTTTAGTGGTTGGGGGTAGAATTGGGGTGATATTAGTGGGATATTATGGTGTTTTTAGTGAACCTATAGGTTTGTTTTATGTGTTAACTCACTATAATTGTATTTTTCAGGTTTAGATAACATAACCCACTAGAGTTGGTTAACCTCAATAAAAATCCAGATACATTGGTATTGGGGTAAATATCCAAAAACTATATTAGAAAAGGAATATATGTATAAATATTAAATATTCCATAATCTCCCAAATTGTTTTTTTGAGAGGTACATGATGTACTATTAGACCCATTGGTGTATTGGCACAATGAGTGGTTTATAATGCTCTAGTAGACCCTATGGGGTATTTGGCTGATGATAGGTATATTGGAAGACCCTATAGGGTATTGGGGAATACATGATGTACTAGAAGACCCTGGGTGGGTATTTATTGGTATATTATTTATAGGAATATATTATGGGGTATTGGTTGAGTTATTGGTTCATTGGATACCCTATAAGATATTGATAGGATGATATGTGATAAGGCTAATGTGAGAATATATATTCAGGTTCATGCTTGGTAGGAGGAGGGAATGCAGTTGATGTCCTTAATGTTCATAATATCCTAACATATTGGATATGGGACATGTGGATAAGATTTAGTGTTCTAAAAAATGACTCACATAGTGATTGATAACTTAGGACATTAAATATTGGTTAGTGGGATACAAAATTATGGGAAGTGGTTGAAGGGTTCTGTGATTTTGTTTCTATTGATATATGTTATTACACAAGGATTTCATATTTAGAGAGTGATATTTGGTTAGGTTGGAGATTAGTTGGCTTTTTAAGTTCTTGTTGGTTTTATAGGTTATTTATTGGAGTGTTTTTATGTTACTTCCGTGTTTTCAAGAGAGGTTTTGAGTATGATAATTTTGATTGTACATGTTATTCTCACACCAATATATGTAAAATTATTCTCATGTTTCCATGGGTGATTTAGAGATCAAAATTGATTTTTGAAACTTGAAGTTTGCATCTTCAAAGTTCCTTCTATAAAATTTATGTGTGTAGTATTATTTTGGTTTTCTTATTTATTTGACATTGACATTAATTAAGTGATGGTTTTGGATTATATTTATATATTGGAGTTTATTTATTGCTATTTTATTATCTCTTGATCATATTCATTATTTATAGAGGGTAATGCCTCTCATATGTGTGATTTAAATGGCCGGTTCTAGTTTAAAACCCATAACATAAATAACGTATGCTTTAAGTGTGATATTAACTTTCACTATTTTCTAAAGAGGGGTTCCTAGTGAGGGTGGTTCATGATAGAGTAGTATCAATCCTTTTGGATAAGATATAAGATAGATATTTAAGGTGGGAACTAGTAAGGATTTGATCGGATGGTAGGGAAATGGAATCTATTGAACTTGGTTCATGACATCAGTAAGAGAGACTATTTAGGTTATAGGTTTTTAAGAACCAATATGATTCATGATATGAACCTAATCATTCAGAGCATTCTAAAAAAACCAATACTAATTCTTGAGGTAGAGACCAGGTATATGTACATGTATTATGCTTCTGTGTTATAATAATGGAACTTTGTGTGGCTCTATGGATATAGAAAATGATTTTAATTAAATAAATCTAAGATATTTCCATAATAATGATCTTTGGAGTTATTTTTTTAATATATAGATGTTAGTTGTTTTTTTATATATGTGTGGTTCACTATTAATACATGGATAAACATTGGATGGTTGACATAATTGAGGAGGATTAGTTGTGTAAGAGGATGTTGTGTGATTTTAAGAATCATATTTTAGGTAAATTTAATGGGATAATATTTGATTTTGATATAAATTTTTTGTTATTGGAGTTGGAGATTATGTTTAGTTTGATTTCATCCAATTTAGAGTATTTATTGCCACTCCCAGGTAGCCAGGTGATAGGTCCAGTGCATCAATGGTGGATATTTCATATCCAGGAGGGTAAAGATGTATACATTTTAGGGGTATATTTTTTTAAAAAAAATTATGAGTTTAGTTTCTTCATTCGTTGAAGAAAATGATGGAGTTGTTGGAGAACAATTCACTGTAGAAAACAAATATGAGTGTGTTGAATCTAGGAATAATGTTTAAATATTTTCTATTTTTTATTCTTTAAAATTTTCACACATAAGGATCCTCAAGAATGATTCCTTAAAGAGTCTCTAAATCCAACTATTTAGCATGAAATATTCCAATTTACATTGTCAAAATACCTAGAGGTGTAGAAGAAAGTAGGTGTAACCAATTGGATGCATTCATAATGATGATTTTCATGAGAGGGTGGCTTACTAAGTTTCTTATGAGAAAAATCATTAGACTGGGGATATCATTATATTTACTACAAATATCAATAGGTTAATGTTATATTTAGAGGATATGGTGATGGTGGGGAATCACCCTATTATGTCCGTCATATTCAAAGACATATATCATAGTGAATCATGGTTGTGGTAGTTTAAATCAATTACGATTAGATGTATTTGGGTAGATTCCCACCATAAAAGTTCCAACATAATAGGATCCATATGTAATTCCCGGTATGATCAACTTATCATCTACATTAATTTTTCTTTTTTTGATTAACGAGATCCACACTTCTTTTTGGATCTCACTTTGGCCCATCCATTGGGACTCGACATGAAGATTTTTCCCATTACACTAGTGTTATCGATGGTTTTTGGAGGACAATATTCATTGTTTGATGTGTGCTAGGTGTATAGACTTATTATGGGGAAACTTTTTCCATTGGCGGACTTTATACTGATTATGATAAAACTATATGATATCAACATTGACATGATATTTTATTTATTATATGAGTACAAATGTTGACTGTTTTTAGAGAAGTTTCATGTTAACAAATGTTGAAGGGAAACATGAATTATCTATTGATAAATGACATTTTTTATGGAAAATAAGTCTATTGAGAAAATGTTTTATTTTTTGGAATAATTATCAATGGAAACAGTAGAATATGAGGCTATAAAGGTTCCTAGAGTTTTTGATGTTTTTGTAGATGTATTTGTAGAATAGGTTATGGTCCCACCCCCTCAACATGATATCTATTTTGGTATAGAGTTTAAACTATGATATTCTCTAATTTTGATGGATTTTCATTAGTTGTATTCTTTGGAGCTGTGTAAGTGAAGGATTTAGATAGAGGACTGAATGAAAAAGGTTTTATTCAATTAATTGTGTCACCATAGGGTGATCCTATGTTTTTAATCATAAAGATAGAAAATAGTCCAAGGAAATATATAGACTACTAGATATTGAATCATGAAATGATCAATAACCCTTATCCCCTCCCAAGGATTGATGAATTGTTCCACATGTTGAAGGGATACAACAAGTTTTGATGATTGACTTAGGGTTTGAATGTCATTACATTAGGGTTAAGGAGGAATATATGATGAAGCCAATTTTTTAGGGTCACTATGGGCCCATCGAGTCTGTGATCATTCAGTTCAGTTCCATACATTCATTGGTTTCCATTATTGGAATCATGAAACCTCTATTTCATGATATCCGGGACTAGTACATGGTAATTTTCACCGATGAACTAATCTTATACTCATGTATATAGAAGAAGAATACTAATCACTTTAGAGTTATTTTATAATTCATTTGAAATCAAATAATCTATGGTAATTTGTCCAAGTATAAGTTCTAGATGTATGGGGAGCAAATTTTAACATGTGGTGTCTCATTTGGGAGTAGGGGGATTTTTCAATTATTGAAGTGGTCGTTTCTTGAACAATACCAAATAATGTGGAATAGAAACATAGATTTATTGATCTCTATGGATATTATTGGACGTTCATTCCCAAATTCCCTTGGATTTCAACCCCATTGATAGCTCAGACTATGAAAGACGGTTATTTTATTTGGACTGGTCAATGACAAGTATATTTCTACTATCTAATGGAGAAGTTGATCAATTCCATGGTTCTTTGATTTCCTGATGAGGGATATATGTTCATAATCTTTTACGATGATCTATATCTAGTATTTGGATGAATCTTTATGTATTAATTGTCAGTGATTTTCTATGTATCTAAATAGTTATGAATCCCTATGTGTAATAGTGGAAACCTTGATTTTAATTTGTAGGTAGTTTTATTTTCTCAAAATTTATGGTGATATTACCCCATTGGAGAATTATTTTTGGTCTTCGCATATTCCATGTTTCTTAGATATGTTTTCTTCTGGTGTTATCTAAATATTCCTCAGAAAATGTGGGTGATGTTTCTATAGGACTATGAATTTGGTAGCCCCTACACCCTAAGGAAGGTAAATATTATAGTTTACATGTGGAGTATAAAGTCACATGGAGATGTGTTTTTTAGAATCTAGGGAATCTTATAGAGTGATATAAGAGATTATAGTGATGAAAATAGAGGCAGAGGAGGTTGGTAGTAGGGTATTTCTATACATGATGGTGTTGTAATTCTCTTTTTTACAATTTGTAG
Organism: Viscum album; assembly: GCA_963277665.1. Taxonomy (NCBI): domain Eukaryota; kingdom Viridiplantae; phylum Streptophyta; class Magnoliopsida; order Santalales; family Viscaceae; genus Viscum; species Viscum album. The sequence continues at coordinate 148,148,409 of OY728166.1, read as the reverse complement.
ATAAGTCTTAGTGGAGTTATTCATAAGTGTAGGAGATACATGGTGATATTATTATTGACAAAACTATTGAGGGATATTCAATATTCAGTTTTGTTTCAAGGGAGGTAGTTTGCTTCATTGGTGAGTTCTATATCATACATTTATAGTGTAACTGAGCATATCTAAAATTTACCTTTGATTGAAAAGTATTTTTTGGGATCTCATATTGAAAGGGTATGTAATAGTGTTCATAGAGTGATGTTTATTATATCATTAGGTGAAATCCAAGAATCAAGTTCCTTATTGATTTTTTTCGCCCTTTGATTCCCTTGATTTGAAATGGGAGGATATTTAGATGTATTTCATTACTGGGTTACCTCATTCTCAGGGATTTTTTGATACCATTTTCTTGATTTTTGACCTCATTACATTTTCATGTAATTTGAGAGTCGAGTGTTGTGGAATCGTGGGTGAGGTGATACATGGATCAGGTATTGAGACCCCATGGGGTGTAGAAGAGAATTTGTTCAATTAATATGATTATTTTAAATCCTATTTTTTCAGAGCATTCAGAAATTATTTTGTCTTCCAGTTTCCCCTAATAGGTAATTTCCATCCCGAGATGGAATAGAAATATTATTGGACCATTTAAACATTGGAGTATATTCCATGAGATTGCGTCTTGGATCTTTTTTGATTATGGGTGAATCACTTACCTGTAGATTATATTTCTTAAATAAATATGAATTACTCTTCATTTAGTGTGGATCCAATTTAAGGAACTGTACATATATACTTATCAATCATTATTCTGCTAGTTCTTGGTTGAAGAGTTTTATGTTGTTAGAATAGATGTGGTATGAAGTGAAATAGAAAATATTGTTCTAGTTAGTGAGCTGCTGAAGAAGAAATTATACCATAAGAATTTTTATATTGATTAGAAGTGGATACATTTAGTGTTTATGGATAGATACCTTGTGTTTTTATTGTTTACCAATTTCATAGGAATATGATGTTTGGTCGAGGGTGTAAGTCGTCTCTATAGTTTATTGGGCCTTTTGTGTTATTGGGGATCATTGTTGAGGTTTCTTATCAGTTAGAGTTTCCTCAAAAGTTAGAACATATTCATGATGTCATCCAGATGTCATAAATCCGACTATATGTTTATGAATAATCACATTTCCTAAACTATTGAAAGTTGTACATCATGAATTTTGGGGAATCTATAGAGATACCAATAAATATTTTGGATCATTTGGAGAAGTCTCTTCATGGGTGAGTTATTCACTTAGTTCAAAACATATGGTGGTATAATATCCTTAAGGAGAGTACATGGGAGTAAGACATGAATTTCTATACTCAATATACATATTTACGTTATTCTATTTTCCTTGAGAATGTAATGAATTAATTACTACTAGTTAATGGTATATTATTTCCATCGTTGCTTGTTTTTTTGGTTTGTAGCACCTTTTTTATTTAAGATGTATCTCTTTAGGGAGAGAGTTTGTGGTGTTTGATTGATTTTTATTCTTGAGGATAAGAATCATTTTAGGAGTATATGATGTTAAGGAATAGTCCATCAAGTAATATTTTATTACATATCTTTAAATTTGGAGTTTCTTGGAGGAGTATTTAGGAATGAAAAGGTGGTTTGGAAATAAATTTTAGTTGGGAAGGTGGTTCACGGTGTGAATTTTTGGGTTGTGGCATGAAAGAGGATAGATAAAAATTGATTCATACTTATTCATTATATTCATAAAATGAACTATGTGTCAGATAATGAAGGTTATATGGGAATATTAATTAGGATGTTTGATTTTGGAGATTCATAATGTCACGGTTGGTTCATGGAATTGAGGATTACACATCAAAACATTTCTGGGTAATTTCTCAATATTGTTCATGATTTGAATCTAATGATTCAGGACATGAATATATTCTAGTTTTCTATGATATAGTGACTCAAATTCTGATGGAGTTATATTTAGAACAATATTTAGTGTGAATATCCTTTTCACATCATGAGTTAGAGGTTCCTCCATGAATCCTTGGTGTGATAGATGAAGTCACATCACGGGTGGTGTTATTCCATACTGAGTATAAATTTATAACACCCTTTGAACCCAATTATACATCCATAAATCCTCACAACCCAAATATGATTCTTTGGTATGTTTGGGAGTCTATCAATCCCCACGTTCATGAATTTCATTATCGACATTACTATTGAATACTTATGATACATGAAGATTTCTTTTCATTTAATATCAATTTATGTCCATTAATTCCTCTGTAATTATTATATGTTTTGTCTATTCAGTTCAAGGGATATTATAGATACAATTGAAATGATGTAATATATTTAGTATAGGTTTAATGTGGAATCCATTATGTGGTTTTTATAGAGACGAACTCTTTTTATACTTAGAGATAATTTATTAATAAAAGAGTATTCTTTTCATTTTTTAAATATACATGAGGAACATAAAGGATTAGATTATATGGAAAATTATATATATATATTAAAAACTGGTTCATAAGTGAAAAACGTCGTCTCCCACTATTCTCTTAATAACTAAAACCCTAATATGATAATGCATACATAATACATTTATTAAAAAACATGGGAAATGAAACATAAGAAAGGATGATTTAACTTGTTCAATTAGGGTAATAAAGGGAGACATAAAAGGCTAATTAAACCTAAAATGATCATAAGTGTATGATAACATGAGAAAAACATTTCAAAACTACACCTCTTATGACATAGATCATAATATTTAGTCATGAAATTAATATTTTTAGTCCATAAGACATGATTCATAATCTAATAAATGAACATAGGGCATGAGAGGATAACATTTTTAGGATACATAGATATGTTTTATATTCATAAGAATATACAATAATGTACTTAGCACTCATAGATCATTTAGAATACTATCACAGTGGGATGAGTTCCCTCTAAAAACCATCATAGTAGTCATGGCTCACTACTAAGAATATCTAATTAAATAAAGTCCCTAATAGAACTAGGTTCTCTTTCCAATATAGTCTTTTTATCACCTGAGATATCAATCTTTACCAATTAATTGGATGGATATAAAAATCATGTCCCACTCTTTTAATAATGAAAATAATATAGATGTGTTCAACTATATCATAAAACATTCATAATATATTAACCCATGAAAAAGAAATAAGATTCAAAAAACATTCAACATGGAATTACCTATGGGAAAAATGGTTTCATAAATATTTCATAATGGAATAACCCATGGAAAATTAATGGGTTTCGTAAACATTTTATAAAATCTTCATCGCATAACTGATGAGAAAATCAATTGTTTTCATAAATATATTATCATAAAGATAATAAAACATATATAGAAATATAAATGTTGGTATCATTGGTTCATATTCCCATTAAAACAAAAGTTACATCAATGTATTTTATCAAAGATTAAAATTCCTTTAAGATATCACTTGGAACATTTCCTGGGGAAAATAAACACTTCCATTTAAAATAAATTAACTAAAAGAAAAAAAATTCCAAAATATTTTGGAAAACAATTCTTTGAGAGTGTATTTAAAACATTTAGATTATGATTAATATAATTTATTGGTCTTTAAATTTGAACATTCTATTCCTGCCTTATACATTAAAAAATGAATCAGTAAAGATTTTTGTTAAAAAGTAAAATGTAACTGCTTTGAAAGAATGATGATTCCATTTTTCTAAAAAATGTAAAACCTGGGTAAAAATTAATTCAATAAATAATTTAATAATATTAAAAATATTATTGATTTTTTAGAACACATTAATATGGAATAAAAAATAGATTGTATTGAGAGATAATCCCTTTTTTCATTAAAAACATTATTTTTGTCTCTTGTGAAATGAAAGAGTGGATGATGAGAGGAGAAAAAATATTATTCAAAAAAATATATGAGACTTAATTTACCTAGATTATTGCGAGTTATATGATTAATTTTCATCATCTAGAGCATAACCATAATCAATCCAAATAAATAATGAGATTGTAATAGAAACAAGTTACCACCGTGGTGATTTTTTTATATTCAGCCCCATGAAATAAATAAAAATATATTTATATGTATATACCCATAATTTTGATAAGAATAATTATAAAATAAATTCATGGTCAATATATACACGACATAATAGAATCAATGGTTCATATGGTATGTGTCTCATAGAAATTACAGTGAAGAAAAATCCCATTACATCAAGTATGACTTCTTTAATACATATTTGAACCACATTTATAATATATATATATATATATAATAAATATATTATCTTACAATAAAAATATATATAATACTATATATTATTTAAATTGAATCCTTTTTCCACTCGTTTATTAAAAGTTTCTTTTTAAAATTACTGTTCTAGGAGATAACTACATCATTTTCTATGTATGTTTTTGTTCTGTAGTTTCATTAATTGTAATTTGATTATTATTCCAAAATATATTTAATTGAAATTATTATATAAATATTATATAAAATTATTATTTATATATTTATATAATCAATATATTTATATATAGAAAAAATGAATTAGAACGTTCATAGAGACAGTAGGCTATAGGTGTGCAAAAATCTTGTTTGAATTTATTCAATAGATGAAAAAAATAATGGTATATCAGAACACCCTTTTAATGAATCATTTTTATATCATATATATCATACTAATTCATTAAATCTATCCTTATTACCGTATATTTCAAAATGAAATAAAAATAAATCATATTGCTTCATGGAGGCGGTAGTCCACACATATGCGCGAGCGATGCTATCATTTATTAGCCAATTATATGGAAAGAATATAGATGTGATATCATAATTATAAAATTATATATATGAAATAAATATTGTATATATAAATTTAATCCATAATTTTATATAGTCATAAGATGTAGTGATGGAAAAAAATTATGTTCGTTCATCAGGCAGTTGTCCGCCGTAAACACAACCGAAGATTTATTTTCTTATTTGAGAGAAGAAAAGATGGATATAGGCCATTAAATTAACATAATAATATAAAATTTTATGGAATATATTTTTTATTTCATAATAGATTTATAATATTTAAAGATGTTTTAAGAAGAAATATAATTAAAATACTCGTTTGGGAATAATACATCTTCTTTGGATAAATGATTTAGGTTTTTACTATAAGTATTATTTGAATGATTTAAAAATAAAAAGGGTCTATAGGACATGAGAATTGAATTAATTAAGGTGTTTATTAGGTCATTTCCTAAAATTATTTTCATTTATGAGAGAATATATGAGTAGATGTGTCCTTTTATGAGCGAGGGAGTGGACCCACATGGGATGTTTCTAAAAGAATACAAAATGATGAAGACATTCCCAAAAAAAATGATTCAAAATGGGAAGATATTCAAAATATTTATAGTATAAGGTCAAAATATGGACAACCAAAAGCATCTATACACATTTTATTGGAAAATATACCCTAATATTTTAGCTTAGCACCTGTTAAACTCGTTTAAACAATAACATCATTAATTCAATTTTACAATTTGTCAATTGATTATGAGTACAAATTAATATGAACATATTAAATAATATTATTTATTATGATTAAAAATATTAAATTCACTTTATCATGTTCAATTAACATAATGAGAAGAATTTAATTTCAAATTAAACATGTATGCACGAGGAAAATTGGTTTTCCAATGAAAAGGTTTTCTTGAACATATAAATTTTTTATTTGAATATTTAACATAAAAATTTATAATGAAATAAATTGGATTCGTACTAATAAATATGATCTAATGTTACTTTTAAAACCATTTTAATTTTTTTAACTCTTTAAATGATGTATGTGAACAGATAATTGTTAATAAAAATCAGTATTTCCTCTATTCATAGAAAAAACATCCTTTTAGAAAATTGTAAAAAATTCGCTATAATATAATTCTCAAATGTATATTTAAGTAATTCAGTTCAAGTTATCTAATATATTTGACTAAATTGGGAAAAAATTAAATCTTCTATGAAAAATTGATGAATTTCGTTTATAGAAAAATACAAATTTTAAGAATAAAACAAGACTAATTCTTATCCCATTCCAAGAAAAATCATTAGATGAATGATAAAAAATTTGATTGAATATATAATATATAAGTTTTATTAATGTAATTTAACAACAGTGAATAGTTCAATTTGTTATTATAAAAACACATTGTTTTTATAATTATAGTTTTTAGAAAATATACCCTTTACTCTCAAATTATTTTTACTTTTTATTAAAAAAAATTTATTACTAATGAATTTATTTTATACATGTGTAAACTATATAATTATCATGATTTATTTATTCTTATTAATTACAACAAATATGTCAGCTAGGTTATAACTATCACATTAAATAATAATATTCAAATTGTATATTGTGATTCATTTAAAATAGATGTTGTGTGTCATAGAAGCTATTACAGAAGATGATTTTTTTTGGAAAAAATATTTCCAAAAATAATGGGGTGTTATGATCAAACCACCTTAAAATAAATTTCACCTGATAAATGGTGATACTCTTATTCAATAAAATTTAGATACCTCAACATCATTGTATCATTAGGTTCCTATATATCGTTATCAAATTGGCAGGTTCACCACAAAACATTGAAAAATTTAGTGGTTTTGTTTTATAGAAATTTTTCAACATAATAAAAAATAACCATTGGTTTTTATTAATTAGATAGATATTTATCTAGAGTAATGACCAATTCTTTTAGATTAAGGGAAGGATTATAATAGTACTTTATTAAGAGATATACATGGAACACATCACCAACTTGAGAGATGTTTAGTGGAAGCACTAAACCATAAGCGACCATTCTGAATAAATCAACAATATCAAAAATTAAAATATACATGGAGCATAGATATCCCTTATTTTTGAATATCTTAACCCTTTTCGATAGGGAAATTTATAAAAAATTGTTTCCAACAATATAAAATTATAGATCATGCCAATGATTATCATCGTAACATTAATGTATATTTTTTTTCTTATCTTATGTGTTGCTGAATAAATATAACATTCTCTTACAATTATTTAACTATGTTAGGTCCCATTAGCTTTCTATCTTTAACTTCATTCCAACACATTAGAGATATATACCCTATTTCATATATGGATTCATAAGGATATGTCTGAAGGATCGAGTGAACTATATTTTTGTTAGAAAACTATACATGAGTAAGGTGTTGGTCCCAACCACCTAAGAAATCCAAAGAACAAGATATTATAATATCCTTGAGGGTTTAGTGATTCTCTTAGAAGAAAAATATGTATGTTTATGATATGTTATATCTAAAATTAAATCTTTATCTAGATCATACTAAATAATTTTCCATAAAATGAAGGTAATTCTAAAATCCTGACAAGATAACATATAATTTTTAATTCATGAAATGATACAACTTCATTAATGTATAATCTATAAAGATAATAAAAAGATAATGAATCTCTAATGTAAATTATATTTTCTTAATTCACAAAGAAAATTATCTACAATCGAAATAACATCAAAGCCCTTGGATGTTTTCTGGAGTCCAACGATAAAATCCATGATGCTTTTTACCATTACAATTTTTGTATGGGTAATGGTTGTAAAAATCTCTTAGAGTTAAATTACTCATCCTTAACATTTTCAGATACAAATAACCCATATTCATACTAAATAATATCCCCTTTTTATTTCACACTAGAAACACTCTTTCATATCCATATATATCTTCATATATTCAGGATTAATAATAAATGATGACATATTCACCTCATACAATAACTCTATAAAAAATGGTATTGATTGAACACATAAATGGTTCATGAAACTTATCATTCTATCATAATTAGGGTCAAAATCAATAATATTTCTCACATTCATTATTCATTTATGCATCTTTCATATGAACTTGTTTAATTATTACATTGATTAATGGTTAAACACTCATTTTAGGAAGATAATATTTCTACCCTTCCATTAGGATTTCATGATACATCCATTGAAAATTTTGAAATATTGGAACATTTGTGATCCTTATCTCAGTACTCAAGCATGATCCTTCTAACTCAGAGTATCTGACACCATGTTCTTTTTTCCGAGGTGATTTGTATTGGGAATACACAATCATTAATATGTTCCAATTATCATATATGGATCATATTGAACTCTTTTTATGTGAATATATATTTAAAATTTTATGATTATTATATATATTTATCCTTTCATCATAAATATAATTTATATATATAATTAATTAAATAATTTCTGAACTAACTAAATATTTTTTGGGTACTTTTTCTCACAAACCTTCATTTTTCAGGAGGAATAATATATAACCATATGATTCTGTATAAGAAATCATCCATGGTCGTTCGTTGTTGAATCACTATAAATTGAAGACCCTTCTCAACTCTAGGGTTATGTAAGAATATTTGTGATGACTAATCTAATATATAGATCCCCATAAAAAATTCACACTCATTTCCCTAACAGAATTTTTCTCTCCTTTGAGTCAATTTGGATAGTGGATTAGATTGTCTTGATAAATTCTCAAAAAATGCGATGATAATATCTAGCTAAACTAAGAAAAATATTTATATGAGTTAATGTGGATGGTTTCGGACAATGTTCAATAACTTCAGCATTTTTTGGATCTACATATATACCCACATTTTAGATTACATGACCAGAAAATGAAATTTTCTATTACCAAAAGTCACACATTGAATATTCTACATAATACATATCCTTTATTAGGGATTTAAATAAAATTTTCAATTAATAACTACACCCATCCTTAAATTTTAAATATATAAAAATATTATTTACAAAAACTACAAAAAATGACTAGGGTAATCTCTACATACTATATTCAATAAATATATGAAGTTAGAAAGAGAATTATTGAGACCAAATAGACTAACTATTTATTTCTAGTTCCTCTGCCTTTTATTTAATATTTTCATTGTTGTAATATCATTATTAAACCTCAATTTATGATACCCAATATGAAGGTTAACCATACGAACATATTGATCTCAACATAGTTGATCATATCAGTCGTCAATATAGTGTATATGACACATGTTCATGTTTAAGATCTTGTTTAGTTATTGAAAAACAAAGTTGGGACAATTAATGATTAGTCACATTGATCCATATTTGTTCAAAAAAAGTATAGGTGCATCCTAAGGTAACACAATTGGAACAATAAACCCCCTAACAAGATTCTCATTAAGTTCATACTTCAATGTTTAAATCTCAATACAAGGAATTCTATATTGAGTCTTTGAAATATACATAACAACCGGTATGGGTTCTATTAAGAAATCTAATAAATGTGTTAGTGGGAGACTAGAAAAATATTCTAAAAACAAATCAATAAACCAACACACACTTAGAATGTCATCGATGTTGACTATATCCCCAACTGTCTCAGATAAAATTCCATTTTTAAAAGGAATCATTACCTGTACAGTTGATTGATTTCCAATTGAATGATCATAATCATGGTCACAATGATAGATGATCATATGTTTGTTCATAATTTCAAATGTGGATTATCATCCATGAATATTGATGTGGGATTTATGTATAGAAAGATAATCTATGCCAAAGATGACATAAAATTCAACCATATGGAAAATAAAAATATTTTTAGAAAGCACATTACCCCAAACATCAACCAATGAATAATCATTGAATTGAGGTGTGATTATCATAAAATTATGAGTTTTCACAGATAAGTCAACATCAACTTATTAATTATGTACTATGATAAAGTTTCAAAAAATTTCATTTTTAAAGGAGTGGGTAAACCTAGAGTCAAATAAGGGATTAACAGTTCTAGAGTGTATGTTAAGTGTATCTTTCAACATGTCTTTATAGTACCACTCACTAGAAATTGTGTCACATGATATTTTGCTTTACCACTTTCTTTAATAGGTTTCCGACATTTATCATCGTTATTAAACATAGTATTTCATCACTGGTTAGAATAATTTCCATACATCTTTCAATTGGAACATCAGATTATGGTTGTGGAATTCTATAGAGATTTCTACATATTTCCATAATTAGAAAACCTCTTATTATAAATTAATAATTTGAATACACAATGAATTTTATTTACACACTTAATAAATTTACCAATAACTATAATACAATTTTATCCATATTTTATTCCACACTTCTAGAATAAAGGAAAGATCAAATTCTTCTCTACATGGTTTTTATAATTTCCTTTTAATTTAATCATTCTGTTATAATCAAAACCATGAGATGGATTTGTATCTTCAGTCTCCATTCCCACCTTGATAGAACACCTAATAATTTTTTTCATAGCTACTTATCTACATTATGTATAAATCCCTTTAGATATTTGGTTTTAATACTTTCAAGAATTGATTGACCTTAGGTTATGGTTGGAAAATAATACTAGAAGTGTACCTAATTGGTATTGTAAAATCTACCTCCTAGGTAACAACAGATTCATCATCCTATATCTGTATATCTTGTAATTACATATCCATTTTCATAAAAATAACACAACGTGTGTACTTATTGTAAAATATTCTCTTGAACTCCACCCTCTCAATGGTGTGAATTTCATCTTATTGTCATATATTATTGATAAGAGTCCACCATTGATCTTTTTAAACTTATAAATGATATGTATCCAGTATGATTTTTTCATGCTCTAAACATCATATAATGAAATCTATATTTTTAATGGTATTGATCCAATTCATAGAAACCTATAGATTAGAAGAACCACAAATAGAAGGTGGAATTTTCCTCCTAAAGGAATAAAAAATGTTCCCCTCATTTTCTCATTTGGATGCTCAAAGTGATTCGTTGCGTCAGAATTTTTAATAGGTATAGAGAAATTATTTTTCATTCGTGTTTTCATACCATTTGATTACTCAGGAGGAAAATTATTTAATTTTCCATCAAATTCAGCATTAACATGAATATTTCTGGTTCCATAGGTTGACAAAAACAAAAAAATAATAGTTTTTGAAATATTATTCATAGTGGGAATGTACATAATGAAAAATAAATTATATGATATTTAAATCAAGACACCTTATTTTAAATATTTTGTAGGTTACATTAAACCTAGGTCATTTCAAATTATTATCTAAATTAATACTTCATAATTATTCATAAATAAAATTTTAATTAACCCCAGAAAAACTCATAGGGGTGTTAAAACAGGTGAATAGAAAGAGAACAATCACTATGTACTAGAATGAGGGATCAACCAAATATTTGTAAGGTTACCACCCCAAGATTAATCTATACCAAAACCATGACCACTTTTAGAATATTGACAAGGATGTATCAATAGGGAAACCATACTCTTTTATTTTATATAACATAGGTAGTTATCCAATGTTTAGGATTATCCTAAAGGTTCTCACAAAATGTTTCTCATCCTTTTTCCAAATGTTAACTAAAACTACCATCGGATACCAACTATAGTGACCCACAATTTCAATACATAGATATTAAATCTTAATTGATTAATATTCATTTCATTTTAAAAAAACATAGAGGAGGTCCATAAGGGTTTTCTGTCTTTGGAATCTTAGATACATAAACAACTGGTTCATAAGTGAACTACATAATATTCCACTATATTAACCATAACTAGAACTCATATTAGACATATCATATCTAATAAAATTCTAAATAACCATAGTAAAACAACATATGAAAGGGTGAGGTCAAATGTTCAGTATGGGAAAAAAGGGACACATCAATGATCACTTAAAAATAATATGTGATTGAGGGTAACATATCACAGGGACAACATTTGAAAAAAATAACTTGTATTACATTGATCAAACTATTGAGTCATGGAATAAAGCCTGGAAGTTAAATAGACATGAATCATAAAGTAATAAATGAACATATGACATTAGAACATATGTAGCATAAGACATAGACTATCGGTCTACACATAAGTATAAAATCATTTATTTAATAGTGACGGCTCATTTAAAATCCTATCATAGTGGAATCAGTTCACTTCCCAGACCATCATAGTATTCAATCTTCACTCACAATATTATCATAGTGGAAAGATTCCCTTATTAACTATACTCACTCTCTATTATATTACTATTTATCTCAGGAGTTATCAATCATTACCCAATGGATTGGGGTGATATATATAATTTCAATCCCAAAAATTGCATAATGAAAATAATTATTATGTGGCCTATACGTTAATAAAACATTCATAATATCATAACAGATGTAAAATAAATGAGTTTTTAAAACATTTTTAATGGCATAACCCATGAAAAATAATTGGGTTTCATAAGAATTTAATTATTTCATAGCCCAATGAAGAGAAATGAGTTTCATAAACATTTCATAAAATAATAATAACATAGACCATAAAAAAGAAACATGTTTCATAAGTATCTTGTCATCATAATCATAATACAGCCATATATATAACAAGTATGATATCATTGTATTATATGAATAATAAAGCATAATTTACATTAAATAATTTTATCATAGATGAAAAATACATTTAAAAGTTTACGTGGCACATTTTATAAGAAAAATACCATTTTCTATTTAAAATAACTTAATTAAAATCATAAAACTTATAAAATATTATAAAAAACAATTTAATTTTAAAAAAATTGACAAATTATAGAGAAAAGTTTAAATAATTTACTAGTTCTTATTGTGTAATATTTCATTCATACTGGGTATGTTAAAAATGATTCATTTATCATTTTTTTGATAAAAAGTAAAAAAGTAACTCATTCAAAAAAGACAGGAAGATATATTTTAAACAATTTTTGAAAATTTAATATATGGGTAAAAATATATTTAAACAATCATAGTGGAATAATAAAATAACTATTAAAATCCTATTTTATAAAGCTTTGATTTGGAATGAAAAATATTCTTGATCAAAGAGAGAAATAAATTCAGTTTTCCAAAAAACATTTATTGGTATCACAAGTAATTAAGGATATTATTAAGAAAGTTAAAAACATATTTTTTTTTTAAAATAAATATATGATTTGAAATATCATGATATTCTTTAGAGGTATATCATGAAATATCATCATCAAAAGAATAATCATAAACAATCGAGATAAACTATGAGATTGTAACAAAAAACCCTTACCATATTGGTACTTTATGAATTTTAAGTCCCACGAAATATGAAAGATTATATAGACATATAATACCTTATAATTTTAAAATTTATTATCCTAAAATACATTCATGTGTATTATATATAAGACAGAAATTAAACAAGTGGCTAATATGGAACACATATCATTAAAATTAATGGGAGATGAAAATACCATACCTCAAACCCAGCTTCCCTTTTATGTGTAAAAACACAATTATTAATAAATATATATTCAATATAAATATATTAAGGAACCATATTAATATATATATATATATTATCATATAAGATTATTGTTAATCATTTAAAACCTTTTATTAGAAATCCCCAATTTTTTTTACCCAAATGGCCCAAAGGCCTTCTTTTTTTTATTTTCTTATAGATAATCCCCATTTTAAGGGTTGAGGGGGAACCAATACATGACCCGTATGCCCAAGGAACAAATCACAACATGGCCTATAATACATGAACCGAAGGCCATGAGGCATACCATGCCCAATACATGACTCGTAGGCCCAACCCACTAGAACTGCCCCTCCCCATCTTCTACATCATTGATTGCCTTTAGCACCCCACTTGCATTGCTGATCGGCTAGCATTTCCCCGTACAATGTTGCACGGTGCCTGGTCCTGATGGCAGCTTTCATACCCTCTCATTCTTCCAATCTGTTTATCTCTGCTTCTGGTGACTACTACTGGTGCTTTGATCCTCATCTGGGGCATGCTCGGTGTGAACTGGGCTACTTAATGGTCTTCAATGGCTTGAAGGCCATGTGACCCGAAGGCCTATTATGGCCCAAAGGCCCTGAGACCCGTAGGCCCAAACTGGTCGCTCGAAAGACCAAATCAGGTGAATAGTCCAGGTACTACAGTACCGAACAGTACCTGCTACATTACTGCTATAGTACCCCAGAAATTCGCCTCCACCCAGTTTTGAACCTTGGTCTCTTGGATGCCAAGAAGGAGCCCTTACCACTTGGGTATAGGCTCATTGGTAGAAATCCCTTATTAAAATCACTATTCTGGGTGATAAATACATTTTTAAATAATTTATATATTTATTTTCATCTATAAAATATAGATATAGACAAATGAATCACACTGTTTATAGAGATGGTAGGAATTACATACACATGAACACTGTTTCCATTTTTTTACAGATGGGCAGAAATAAAGGTATATACTAATAAAACATTAAATTATAATTTTTAAAACATAAATATCATATATATTAATTATTTCTATCCTTATTAATATCAATGTTAAGAAAAAAATGAAAAAACTATCGGATCACTTCGGGGAGGCAGTAGTCCACATATACAGATGAGCGATACTATCATTTTTAAACTGATAAGTAGTTATGAATATATATGTGATATTATAATTATAGAACTACATTTATTATATAAATATATTATTTATAATTGAAATACAATATTATATCTATCCATAATAGTTGGTGATAGAAAATGAATTTCAACAATTCCTGAGGCAATAGTCCGCCATACACACAACTGATAGTTTCATTTCCCATTTGATGGAAAAGGATATTGATATAGGTTATTAAATTAACATAATTAAATATAAGTACATATAAGATAATTATATTATCATTTTATCATATTTTAAAAATATTTTATGGATGTGGAAGAATAAATATAGTAAAAAACTATCAGCAATGAACAATATCTGTTTTTAGGACAACCTATTTAGATTTTCACCAAAATAATTATTAGGAGGATTCAATAATTATGAAAATGACTATATTAAGTGGATATGGAATTAATGAAATTTTTTGGGAAATAATTGTCTTAATCAATTTTTTTTGGAATTGTGTATAGTATAGGAGAGGAGGTGTCCATTTATAAGTGGAAGAAGAGACACACATCGAAAATACCTAAAAGAATAAAAAATGATAATGTCATTCCAATGGAAATTAATTCAAAATAGAAATATATTCATATTTAAGATATTATAGGGTCTTAATATGGATATAAGTTATATTTATACAATTTTAATTATCAAAATTACTATTATATTTTATTTTAATGCCTTGATAAACCCATTTTAACCTAACTGGGATAATTAGTTTTTATTATTTTTTCTATTCATTATAAAGAAAAATCTATTTGAAACTATTACCTAATATTTAATAATTTAATTATAAATATAGAATAAATTCTATAAAATTAAATTCAAACCTGTCTTATAATATAATTTGAAATTAAACATGAAAGTGCGATGAAAAACAGTTTTATAAAGAACATGTTTTCTTAAGAATAAAATGTTTGTATACTGAAATTCCAAATAACATTAATTAAAATGATGTAAATTGGATTATTACTAATAAATTTTAACTAATTTTACATTTTAAACCATTTTATAATAAATTACAACTTTTTAAATTTTTTAAGCTAATCATTAATTGTTAATAAAACTCTCTATTTCTTATAATTCATTGAAAAATTAATCATTTATGAAAATTAAAAAAATACTCTAAGATAATTTATTTATTTGATTTCATAAATTAATTTCATTTATTTAATTAATTTTTTTATAAACTATAACAATTAATTTTAAAATAAGTGAAATTTTTTTGATGAAACTTATTTTTAGAAAAATATATATTTAAACATAATTCTGGATTTATTTATATATCATGAATATTAAAAATATTAAATTATTAATAAAAAATATAAATAAATAAATATATATATATATTTCATAATTTAAGTAATTTAATTGACCAATAGATACTAATTTAAAATTTTATGATAAAAAATTATTATGTGAAAAAAATCCATTTTCCTAGATAATATATATTTTAATTTCAAATGAGTTTTATTTTTTATTTATAATCAATTTTTAGACATTTTATTTATTTTTTACATGTGTAAAAAATATAATTTTCATTTTTTTATTTGTATTATTCATAAAAATCAATTTAACGACTAATTTATAACTCTCAAATTAAATAATAATATTCAAATTTTATATACTGGTTCTTTTTAACACAATGTTGTGTATAACATAATCTATTAAATATTGTAAATTTATAGGGGAAAACATTTAATAAAATCTCAGGGTGTTATAGTTAAAGTCAAAATATTTTTTCTTTCTCTACATGTGTTTTACAATGATTAAATAATCTGGCATTAATGTTGGGGATTCAATAAATCTCTTTTAATTGGGGTAAATTATAGATCTACCAGGATTTTATATTCAATGGTTAAACAATATATAGATATTTAATAAATATAATGAACCCTATTATAAAACATTGATGGGGAATGAGTGAATTTTCATCTGGTTGAATAATTTCTATGTTATTTCTTATATGATTGACTATTGATTATTATTATGTTGGGAATGGTTACTGTTATGAGTCATGTATCCCTACCATGAATTAATTATTCATATCACCTAACATAAAAGGAAAACCACATAAATATGGTAATAAAAATTATTATGTGGATTTCATACTGAAAAGATGTTTCTTGTACGAGGAAGGAATTATAGTACGACTAATGGATGAAATTTTTTAATATGTTCATTTTTCTTCTTATGTTATCCTATTTGGGAATTTATTTTTGTCAGTTGATATTGGTTGGGAATATTTGATACATATAGTTTTTTGTGATATTAGTGTGTTTTTTGGTCAAAGAGTTTAATTACATGGGTTGTATAGTGTGATGGAGTTGAGGACCTACACTGTGTAACAATTCTATGGTCCTATCACCCTAGGGGTTAAGAGGAGATGCATATATTTATCTGGTATGATGGAAAATTTGGTTCACATAAAATTATTTTATAGTGATCTGGAAGTAATTGAATGATAATTGATAATAAAAATTAAGTTGATACTGATAAGAATAGGAAATGTGTTAAATGTGAGTAGAAATATAATTATAAATTCTTGAAATGAATTATTTGGAAGTTATAATAAGACATGGAATATTTTAAAATTATCTATGGGTAATAATGTGATTAATTAAGATGATTTAAATTCTTTATGTTCTCTTCTTGAGTATAGTGGGGCCAGTTGTGGTCAAAAATGAAAATAATGTATGGTTTGTTCTAATAGTGTTTTAGTTGTTATCGATGGAATTGTAGTGACTTTAGTGGGATTTGATGGTATTTTTTGGTGAACCCATATGTTTTCATTGTGTTTTAATTCATTATACTTATATTTTAAATGTTTACAGTTTGTACTCCACCTGAGTCAGATAACCTCACTGACGCCCGAGATACATGGGTTTTCGGTATTTTCTAAAAAATCTAGGTTGGTGAGGGAATGAATGTAAGTTTATCCCTCTTCCCTACTCTCCCTTATAGGTGTATTTAGAGAAGTATATGTTGTTATAGAATACCCTATATGGTATTGATATGATGATATGTTCATGACGCACTGATATACCCTATAGAGTATTGGCATGATGATAGGTGTGATAGAAGATCTGATGGGGTATTTAGAGTTACATGATGTATTAGAATAACTTATAAGTGTATTGATAAGTATGTGATGTACTATGAGAAACTATGATGGTATTTTTTGGATGATAGGTGCACTTCCAGACCCTACCAGGTATTGATGAGATAAAATATTATAAGGATGATGTGAGGATATTTAGTATGATACTTTATGTACTATAGAATGAGTGAAAAATATATTGGGATCTTAGTATGTGAGATATTGGAGTAAAAAATAATGGATCCATGTGTAGTGGAAGTGCCTTGGTGGGTGATAAAAAATGTGTTTTTTGAATATGTGGATAATTCACAATACTGTACATGATGTGAAATCCACGAAAAATGAAAAATATTTATATAATATTGAAAAAGGGAAAAAATAACTAAGAAAATATCTTTTCATGTTATTTTTATGATTAGTTTACTTATGATCAAAAGAAATGGTTACCTCATGTTTGGAAATTTCTCCGATGAAGTGTATTTTGATAGTATGAAACCCCTTTTCTAGATTAAATTTATTCCACTATAATAATACCACTGTATAATCTTTTTAATAATGATCCATATGTTTTCCATTGATCATTTAACAATGCTAACTAATTTTCTAGTCATATCCTGTTGAATAAATTAACATTCATAGTTCATATTGGTCGCTTACATTTCCTTTGAGAATGAAGGAATATCTCCAATGCTTCTCATTAATGAGAATAATAAAGAATGAGGAATGGAGTGATAAGATAATTGGGATAAATTATTATCATATATCAACTAACCATACACAATAGACATAACAATCTATTTATAGAGCTATGGTTTTAGATCAAATATTATTTAATTTTATACCAAACCATAATAAGATAATAATAATTATCAAACCCCTTGTCATATAATTATATTAATAGTATTATTAATTTGAAGTGTGAGAAAACTTAAAAAATGATATATATTATTAATTAGATTGTAATCAACTATTCTTCACCAAAAACAATTTTGGTCTTCTCTAACCCTTCAAAATTTATTGAATACACAAATAAATATTTAATAAAAATTTTCATTCATCAATAAAATAAATATTTCATTCCAAATATAGGAAATAAATATATAAATAATATTCACAAAATAAAATAATTTTTTTTGTATAAATTAATAATTATTACCTTGGGAATTTTAAATATCTAAAAACATGAATAATAATATTCCCCTGTCTAGATAACAATATTTAGTTCAATAAATAAATAAAAATTGAATCTAATCAATAACAATGGAAACACATAGGGTATGACATTATTAAAATATTTCTCATTGGAAGTAGGAGGGTTTATCATCTAATATTTTTGTCTAGAAATGGGCCAAGAATCCTGAGAAATAGAAATTAGTGTCACAATTTAAAAAACCACATAATAAATCTCTATGTGTAATATAATTCCTTATATCACTATCTCATCAAGTATCTTTCACATCTGTGTTATTAATATATATTCTTGATAGAAATTTCATTTAATATTTTAAATAAATATGTCATTACAACATGTCCAAGGAATTTATAGTGATGATTATATTCCAAATAATGTTCTAAGATATCATCTTCTATAAATATAGAAAGGAAAAATCCTTACTCATCTAATTCATTATTATCATATCACTATTGACACACCAAACATATCCAAATTCTCCATAAACTTTTATTTCATGGTTTATAAAATACATAAAAGTGAGAAAGTTGTAATATGCATCAATATTAATCTTAAATTCTAAGTACCATCACCCATGTTTAGAGATAAGAATATCTGATGTCACTAAAAGATGAAATATTCTTACTTTTGTGTATATGCTTTAAATCTTCCATCATGGATATTACAAAGTCAAAAAATAACGAGATGAATTCTCATCTTCTTATGAGTACTCACATATGACATTATATGTAATATGTGTCCTATCATAGTATGTTATCCTATAATAAAACTGTATTTAAGAATATCATAATCTCACTTACATGTTCTAATCCTTGTAGGGAACTTCTATGACCTTATAAATGTGCCATATACTATAATAAACTATTTCAAAAAAATTCTTATAGAACAATGATCAATATGTAATAATTTGTTTTTTTAATATTTAGTCTCTAAATATATATGTAAAAAAATTATAAACATTTAGTTTTAGAACACCAACTACAACAAACTTCCAGTTGGACTATATCCATCTGGCAAAGAAATATAGTATGCTTGACCTCACAAGATGACCATAATTCTATTGCTTTAATGATTTATTCAAGGGGTATTCCATGTTGTCTTATATAAATGTTCTAATCAATATGGATTCACCTATTTAACAAAAATTCATTAAGGGATGATATTTAGGATGAATGTTATTTATCTTCTGATTTGACCTTAGATCTGTTGCAAGTGACAACACTACTGTATTATTACAACACAGTGTGATAAGATCATCACAGTGAGGTACCATGTCATGTTTTTGAATGATTTTTCATATCCAATGTGTTTATTTAACTATATTTGAGTACATAATACAAATGGAATCTGCTATAGAATTATCGACCAAAGATTTCTTTTAGCTCTTCCATCTCATAAAACCTCTATTCAAAGTGAAGATGTATCATGTCTAATATTTTAGATTATATTGACCTATTATGAAATTAGAATCTATATATTGTTTCATGTATACTTCCTTATATCCTATAAAAACTAGAAAACATCATTAGGTTTCCTCAAATACTTACGGACACAATTGACTACCATCGAATAGTGGTCACCAAGATTTGCTTGATATCTTCTTCCTATTAATAAGGCATATGTGACATCTAGAATAGTAAATACCAAGTCATACATGACTAACCCAATTGTTGATGCATATAGAATCATTGTAATCCATTGTATCTCATTATGTGTTTAAGGATATATTTTTCTAGAAAGATGAATGCTGTGGGACATTATAATGAATCCCATCTGGGATTGTTCCATACTGAATGTATTCAGTATGTTTTCAATGTATATACCTTGAAATAGGTCAGCCAACCTATTGGATCTGTCATGATAGAACTTAATCCCAATAATATATTCTTCATCACCAATATACCTAATTTATAAACATTTAGTCAGTCAATCCTTAACATATTTTAAAAATTATATTTCATTTACAATAAGTAATAAGTCATAAACATATACTATTAAGAAGAAGTCTTATTTACTACTAAAACCCTTATAGGCACAAGGCTCACAATTGTCATTTATGAAACCAATTTTCTATAGGGCCTCATCAAAATAAATTTTATAGGAAATATATGTTTAATTTAATATATTTATTTTCTTTTAATTTTTAGAATCATTCAATGGTCTTTTCGAGTCACAAACCCTTAAGGTTAATTCATATATAAATCTTCATAAAGGTTCTAGTTATAGAATTATATTTCGGAAAACATTTTCCAAATATCTTATTCATGAAAGGACTCTATATAAATTATAATTATAACATATTATAGGATAGTTAATAGTGAAAATGATTCATCATAGTATATTCCTTGATGTTATTTAAACCCTTTTGAAACCAGACACACCTTGTAGGTAATGACATTACAATCCTTGTCTAGTTTCTTCTTGAATACCCATTTACAACCAATAATATTTAAATCCACTAGAGTATCCACCAAAATATACAATTGGTTTTGGTGTATTGAATCAAATTCATAATTCATAGATTCTTTCCATTTTGAAACAATTTTATAACTTAACAAAATCCTTATTTGTTATAGGATCATTATTATCAACTAATAATAAGTCAACATCTTTGGTGATTAAAAAACCATAATATTCTGGTTATCAAACATACCATGTAAATTTATATAGTATTTTTGTCAATATAATATACTATTCCATAGGTATTTGGACAATATTTTATTATGCCAACTCTTGTGTATCTTGAGCTCGAGGTTTATCAAAGCTAATCTCTTCCCCATTATCTCTTTTATATATTTGAACCTTCTCAAGAAATTGGAGAAATCTCTCAATTGTATAATTCTATTCAATATAATTATATATTAAGAACCACTTTTATTCCTTATTATATCTGATAAAGATACACTTTATGCCTTGATGGTGAATTATTGTTACCCAAATATGCCTTAAAAAATTATTCACATCACCACACATGTATGTTTGAAAAAATGGATTTCTTTACATTATACAATTGGTATGGAATACCATCTACCACTTTAGTTTTTAATTAGTTTAGTATGTATGATAGTATTTTTAATGTATATCAACAAATGAATAATGAAATAGTCTCACCCAATCTGAAAAGTTGTGGATCCTCCTTTAAATTTCAACATTCAATAGAGTTGTATAAGGATAAGTGAGCTAAGATAAAATCCCAAAATCCAATATATAACCAATGAATTCTTTATTAAGATATTTTCCATCCTAGTTTAACCATAATTTAATAATCATATTACTAATATGGATCTCAACTTAATTCTTGTATTATTTAAATATATCAATGGAATACAACTTATAACTTGCCATGTAGACATATCCATATCTACTATAATCAGTAGTAAAAGTTATGAAGTATAACCACACATTTATTTAACATAAAATGGTCCACATGTATTTGTATGAACTAATTTATGAATCTATTTGGATCTTTATCATTTTTCCACTAAATGGATCTTTGGTCATTTTTTCTTGAAAACGAACAGTACATACAACAAGTGTTCTTTATTAAATGGAATCTAAATATCCTAATCGGTAATTTTTATTTTCATTTTTTTACATGACCTAGCATGTGATTCCATTTTTGGATGTGGAATGAATCATGTGATATAGTTTTATTATCAATTTTCATTACATGATTCATGTATACCACACAGAAAGAATGTTCTATAAATGCTCTTTACAATAAAAAATTATATCATTATAAAATAAGAAACATTTATTCAAAAATTTGAAATTAAATACATATATAACAAGTATATATAATAAAATAAGTTTTTTGGTAATGTATGATACAAAATAAAAATATTCCAAAACCAAGATCATTCCCCTTATAAACTTTTGGTGGTAGTCACAATATCTACAAAAAGAAGTTCATCTCAATTGGATGCCCATAGATCTACCAAACCTCAGTCAATATTTTTTTAATATACATGATTTGTATATTAGAAAATATATGATAGAACAAAAATATGTATCTAATTAAAAATTTGTGAAAATAGAAAAATTATACTTGATAAAAGATGTACCTGAATCTTTCCCTCGGTTGTTTGACTGGGTACAGTTTTTCATTCAGAGCCCCCCCCCCTCACGACATAAAAACACACAAAATACCATTAAATTATTTATCATTGATATTTTTCATCATGTAAGGGTGTTGTGGAGAATATTTGGAAATAGCGATCTTAACGTTTCCTTCCCATTTATTCGCTATCAGGGCAAGTGGATATTCATACTGCATCTGTTTATCAACATGGTAAAGAAGAGTAAGAATATTTGGAATAGACTAATCAATACTGTTAATATTAAAATTAACCAAAATTCATTAAATATTTTTGGGAATAATTGAATATTGTGATCGGTTCCTAGTTTATCTTGGAGTTTAAACCCTAGAACATCAAAGCGCTCAATGTAGCTAATGCATTTAACCACATGAGCCCCAAACTATGCACCCTCTCAAAGATTACTTTGGAAGAGTGTCCTGGATATTTCAAATTATAATTATCTATCTCTCCCATATAAAATACCATATAGATGCTAATTAATATTTAATCAACTATGTTTTCATGATACTTTCTGATTTCACTTTAAATTGATGAGGTTATTAAAAAAATAATCATTAACTGCATCACTCATTTGTTTATTATTAACATTGAAGACTTCTTAACTCACCGCCTTAGCAGTCTGATCAGTTAGTGGAGATTTTAGAACACAATATTCTCATTCCAGGAATAATAAAACCTAATGTCATATAAACTATTATTCGATGTTACTACCAGTAAGGATATGGTGTTTCTAAAATATTGATTGTAAGGATTGGGTAGACGACGATATTCACATTATTATACAGTTATAAAGATAAATATTAATAGAAATATTTTGATTAAAAATTAAAACATTAGTTGTAATAATTAATTTAATAAAGCCTCCAGCTATGTTACCAAGTATCATGGGCCCTCTCCATTGAACCCAGAATGCCACATCACACAAGATAGTTAAGTGGAAAGAATCCATATTTCCCTTCTTTATGATCCAAACCTTTTCCCAAAAAAATCATGAAATGGTATTTATGTAAGAGGTATTAAAAATAGTGGGCTTATAGTTCCTTGATCAGTTGTGTGGGCTTCTAAAACAAAAATCCTGATTCAAATTTCCTTAACACTTTTATCTAACCTTTATTAATCCAAATTTTAACATTGAATTAAACACTTTTTTTGTTAATTCTACCAAAAAACTCCTGGTAACTTGCTAATAAAAGAAAGTGTCTAGACTTTTTCCCTTTAGACACTTAGTTTTATAGTCGTATTAGTAATCATGATATGGTAGACTTAGTATTCCTTAATATTAATTTAATGTTTTTTAAATTTATTATATGTAATTATTTAGAGTTTTATGATGTACTTTTTTATTAATGTTCTATGAATTTATCAAAAGTGATAAACCAATTTTTGATAAAACAATTATGTATAATCAGTTTTTTATAATCCATCATTCCACATCAATTCATTTATTTAAGATATTTTTGTATTTTATCCATTCAATAAGTACTGAATAAGAAATAAATAAATAAATTACTCGATCATGAGATTAAATAATTAAATATATATGATAGAAAAAATCATCCATTAACATTTATTAAAACTAATTGTTATAGTCTTATAAGGATTTATAGAATTACTCCTGTATACCTGTTTATCACCTAAGTTAAAATCATCTTTGTTCTATCTCAAAACACTTCCACATGCTTTGGAATACTCCAATTATTACACGTATTTATAAATCACTCATAGGTGATGGAAACTAATGTATTTGTAAATGGGGATTACATATATCACTTTTGGTAAAATAGGTCCTATATAATAATTTAGAGAGGGTTAAATCACATGATATTGTATTAAATTGATAATTAATAATTTTAAACCCATGATGAAAATTAAATTAAATAGTTCCATAATATACACATGTCATTGTCTATTTAATGATCAGTCAAAAACATGAAAGAGTTATATAAAAGTGAAATATCTAAACCCCATTTTTTATTATTTATTTATTACTATCATAAATTCTTTTATAAAATCTAATTAATTTTTAAATTAATTGCATTTCATATTAATGATTATCCTAATTCACTTGGAGAAACCTATATGAAATTTATTCATGAAAAATAAAAGCAAGAACCAATAATTATACATAATTAAAACATATTATTTTAAAATTTAATTATTATTATAAACCAATATTGAATTTAAAAACAGGTTCCACCAATATAATAACATTCCAATGAAATAATTTAAAATTTAATGTGATTTAATTTTTTTATTGGGATACTATACGACATGTACATTCAAGATTCAAATAGTGTACCTCAATTTCTATGTTCTTTGGATAGTCGGGGGCTTCATCATGTACCTTGGATAGAGTACCCAACATATACAAGCCAACTACACACCAAGTATCATTGTTTTTCTGTCTGTGAAACCCGCTGAAATATTCGACGAGTTGTTTGTATGCAAGACTACATGATAAGTACTTCATATACATGTCATTTGATCTTCTTTTCATTATATTGTTGTCCCACTGAATGGCTCAGTGTGTACTCCAAATTTTGGAAATAATTAAGTACACCCCATATATTCTACCTACACATCATGTTTATAATAATTTATCTAGTCTATCAGTATTATGTGGTTTTAATAGTGTATATACCACACAGATTTCTAAAATTTCAATGCCAAAAAATATTGGTTATGTGACATGTATGGTATCTATACACCATGTACTCCGACATTTTATATTCCCTATTAACATGGTCTACTTGTGCTATGAAATATATTCACAACCAGTAGTTACTACTCAGTGTGTCATTTATTTTGTGACCTGACTGGGCGTAATAAACTTTTGTATACAAACTATAATCTGAATACATGTCATATATTCTCCTTCTATATGACCAATATTCTGGACACTTACTGATGGAATCTCTGATCACAGTTATTCTTTCATTAATCATTTTGGGAATTAAACACAAAATTATTATTTTTAATTTGTCAAAAAAATTAATTATTATTATTTTAAAGAATGAATAATTCATGAATTGAAAATAAAAACAGTATTTCATATATAGAAAAATACTAAAATAAATAATTTTAAATTTAAAATGTGATAGCTTTGATACCACTGGAAGTATCTTGGCCCAATTTATGTGACATGGTGGTTAAAAAAAAATTCTTGTCGAATTGATGGGTCATTCAAAATATTATTCATGACCTGAAAACCATAAAAAACAAATGTTTTTCAGAAAATATTGTCATATAGAGACTTGAAACATAGAGAGAATCATTTCACATGAAATTTATAATTAATTTATTTAATATTTTATGAATTTTTTACCTTATCTTAGGATATTTATCCGATTTAGAATTTATTGATCATCTGAAAACCCTTTTCTAGATCAAATTCATCGTACTATAAGGATCCATCTATAGAATCACTCAAGAAGTGACCCATAGTTTCGTTGTTGATCTCTAAACAATTCTAATTGATTTTTAGTGCTATCTTGGCGAATAAATTATTTTTTCACATTTTTGTTGATCATGTTTATATCCTTCGAGCTTAAAGGAATCTCACTAGCACATCTCGTTCTTGATTTGAAGAGTATAGGATCAATAGAGAGTTAATTATATTTTATGAAATGATTCTCAAATATTGATTAACCCTATATAATAGACATAACCATCAATTTATTGAGATATGTTTTAGGATAAAATATTATTAAATTTTGTAACAGATATTAAATAATATAATAATCATTATCTGACCCCATTCCATATACAGATGTTAATATTTTTATTTTAGAGACTATACTAACTCATTAAATGATAAATATTATTTAATTTATTAAAGGTAAATATTCATCAAAACACACAATGTTGGCCCCCTATAACTACTCATCATTTATTGAATACCCAAATTAATATTAAGTTAAATATTTCACCCATTATGAAATTAAAAAATATATTCACAATCTAGTAAATAAATATTCATAAAATTTTTATATATTAAAATAAATTATTTAATGAATAAATAGTTTATTATTACAATATAAATATTAGAAATCAATATAATATGAATAAAATTATTCCTAGGTCTTTAGAATAAGATTTATTCCAATAAATAAATGTTAAAAAATTATAATTTAGATCAATTGAAAAACATAGTGTGCGACCCTCTTGGATTATTTCTCCCTACCATTAGGCAGCCTTGCTATTGTCCAAGGTTTCTATCTTACAATGGGTCATGGAAAGCTAGCGAAAAAATTAATATAGCAGTATGAACAACTGCATAGAAAAACTTTTTATGTCATTTAATTGTTTTCATCTTATTATCTCATCAGAGCAGGTTTCATATCTACATCATAAACCTGTATTAATGATACATATTTCTTTAACTATCAGAAATAAAAATATCATTACACAATGGAAAATGGAATTTATTCTGATGGCTATATTATATTAAAGGTCTAAGATAACAACTTTTATATGAAAAGAAATCCTTCCCCGAATTATACATTAATAACACATCACTCGTGGCATGCCAATATATCCAACATCACTATGAACAATATTGTCATGGTTTATGAAATACATCTATATGACTAATTCTTAATTTTAAATAATAATAATCTTAAGTAATAAGCACCGTAAAACACATTCATTTATAGGATAATTTAATGGAAAAAAACATATATGATACCAACTGGTGGGTTTTTTCTCATAATCTATAGTATTGGAAATTAGCTAGTGAAAACATCATGAGAAGAAGCCTCATCCTCTTATAAGTTATCTCATCTAAAAATATACATACTATGTGTCCCATAATAGTATGTTATCTTACTCTATAAGTAAATTTAAGAATATCACCATATCACCTAGAGTTCACATCATAGTGGAGAACTACATTTACCTTATCATTGAGAAATTTACTCTAGAACATTATTAAACTAATTTCATGAAGAACAATGGAAAATATGTAATAATATGTTTTATTAACATTCAATAATAAATTATAAAATTAATCATAGTAAAACTCCATTAAGATCCACAAACCAGCGGGGACATGGTTACAAGTAACCCTTAGTATATTTTTAATAATTTATTATATTATAATTTGATGGGATATTTGCTGAGGGAGTATTGGTGAGTATTCAGATTAGTATATCTTATAGTTTTTTGTTAGTTCTTCTATGTGGTCATGGGTTAATTAGTATAAACCTTTCAAATTTTCATAATTGGCATTGAGTATGATCATAATGGGTATACATTCTATGATCACCCCTATATATATAAACTATTTTTCATGTTCCTAGGAGGGCTCGAGGGATTGAGCTATAAATTACTATCTTGTACCTTTGAGATATGTTTTTTATGCCCCATGATTTCTATGTTCTATTTCATTTTGATATTTGTTTTTATTGGACATTAATATGAATTGTGGAGTTTTTGATATTATATTTATATTTTGGTGTTAATTGATGGTTTTTTCTCATGTATCAACCACATTAATTAGTTATTACATTTAATTCCTCCAACATGTGGGATTTATAACCTTAGTGTGAGTATCCAAACCATAACCAAGTAAAGGTGGGATCTAGGGCCACTCTTTTCTTCATTGCTGACGCAAGAATATTTCCAATAGGGGTTAGTCAAGAAAGGGTTGTGACTATAGTGTTCTTCCCTCTCATGATTATATATTATTAATTATATATATGTTTGTAATCAAATATATTTACATATTATTATTTACAATTTGGATATATATATATTTGTGTGTGTGTGTATTTATTTTTAATAATATATAATTATAAATATTTATATGCATTTATAAATAGTTTTTTTGTATTTATATATGTTTATATTTAAATTTTTTTATATATTATGTGTGTTTATATGTATATATATGTATTTACATGTATATGTATGTTTCTGAGGGGAACCCGGTTGGTAGCCACTATGATCTTGCATTGAAATGACCCACAATCATATTTGGGTGGGAGAGTACTTCCGAGTACTATAATAATACTCTATAAGGTGTTGTATCCGTAATTTAATAGTGAAACTATTAACATAAATTGGGATTTTGGGCCGATGAAATGTCCCTTCAAGAAAACTATGGCCGATGAACCATATGAACTTCATGCTATATCGTAAAAATGCCTACGAGCCATCAGGCCTTTAGGGAATCTGTGGTGGGCCTCAAGGCTTTGTGATGAGGTTGTTTCAAATAGGTGGATAGAATAAAGATGAAAAATCGATCAATTCTGATCATTGATGGAGCTTCTATGATTCACCTATTCATGTAACTAATTTTTGAGGATGTGATGACAATCCATGAAAATTAAATTCCGGACTAAAAAAGATAGAGGATGTTTATGAAAGAATATGGGATAGTGATGTGATATGTTGGAGTCTTGGTATTGGGTCTTCAAGCAAGTAATGACCTCTGTGCCACTAGAACCTAAGGATATGTAATCTAAGTGTCTCTGGTTAATGAAAGAGTCCCCTCTGAACCCAATTAAAAATGGTATTATCTAGAAAAAAACATCGAATTTTTAGTCACGTGCAAGGATATATATATATATATATATATGTGAAATTATATATATACACACATATTATATGTGTATCTATATATTAATATTTATACATGTGTATATATACTTAATTATATATATATGATTGTATTTATATATATTTTTGTAAATTTATATCAATATATTTATGTATATTATATAAATATATATATATTAAGATATATTATGTTGTAATATATATATGTAAATATAAATTTATATATAGTTATAAATAATTATACTTCTGTATATTTATATAAATTTATATTAAAATATATATTTATATATATTTAATGGATATTTTCATATATTGGAAAATATTTAAAATTCAATATATATCTATATTTAAATGAAATTATATTTAATTATATTTAATTATATGTATGTTTTTATAAATTACGAATTACTATTTTTACATATATGTATTTAAATATTTTAATCTGCTCATACACATGCACCCACACACACAGATATATATATGTATATTAAACCAAATTTAGTCACTACATGAAAAATTCACAGAAGCGGTAGATTATCTGCATCGTAATCAAGTGATAAAAGGTTTAAATATTTTTCTACACATATATATTCTTATTTTCTAGAGGCCAATTTATTAACTAAATAAATAAATAATTTTTTTTCAAAATAAATTAAAAACCATCCCTAAATAAATATTATTGTTTTTTTAAACTCATGTTAAATGATCCATAATTATTTTTGAAAATTTTTATGAAGGGACACATGATTTTGATATATATGATGGTTTTGTAAAACCACCATAGATAATTTCATTGTTGTTTTAATCTTCACTAAATGATATTAAAAAAATTAATCTAAATAGTGTTTTTGGAATACTTTTTCACAAATGTAAATTATGGATTATTGATGGGATGAAAGCACTAGGACATAATAGGTTAGGGTTTAGGGAGACGAAGTCAATGAGAATTTGGAAGACAATTGCCTTTATTATATATATGAACTTGTTATTATATTACCTACTCCCATGTGATACTTAATGAGGATGAGAATATAGTTTATCTAATTTAGGATTTAGGTGGATTTCTCTATTTATTCACTAGAGATTTTTTATGCTTCTTTCACCTTTACCTAAAAGGTATTTCAGATGATCCTACTAACATCAGCTATAAAATCACCACTATATATATATTTATATATTTGTATTTGTGTGTGTTTGAATTAGTGTGTTTTTTTCAGGTATGTGGGAGGGAAATGCATGATTGAGTTGAGCGTTATTATATTATCGATGTCATTAGATGATTTATAGTGCTTTTGGTCACATTCTTTAGTGTTTTCAAGGTATATTTAATTTTTGGTCTTACAATGTATGGAATTTCATGTATTAGAATTGATTTATTAATTCTTATTGAGTTGGTTTGTGGAACATCCCGGATCCGGGTGCCACTCAATGGGTGCCCCGAACCCGGTTGACCACATGACCTCAAAAGAATTTCCCCAAAAACCAGAGGCTGAAAACTAGTAGTGAGGGTCTGGGATGAATAGTGGGGAAACTTTTCCCTCATTTATCAAAGTGTAGCATAGTGAAAACAATATCAATATACAAAAGTAGAAGAAATAAACAATACCAATGCTGAAATGGACTACAGTACTAAAGTAAATAAATGACCAACTGTCATATATAATGATGCAATATGTCCCTAAGTCTCATAAAGAATCCAAAACAAGATACACTACTATATAGAAAATATTCTACAAGGTACGTGTACATAAAAACAAAGAAAAATAGTGTAGAAGGAAGTCGGCAACATCGCAAGCCTATGCTCAGTCCCATGCACTCTTACTCCTCTTCAACAATCAAATACATGTATAGGGACCCTTTCATTTATCAACACCTACATAAATATAATCTGTTTGGGCCCAACACTTGACCCAAACATGGTGTGACTAATAAATCCTAGTGGGAAACCACTAAAGTCTTGTTCCCAACATTATGTGAAAATGTGAAACAACAATGTGCAATAATGAAAATGCAGTAAACTAGGAAGTACTCAAAATAAACTACCCCTAATATTTCAATTTCTATTTAATTATTATTTAAAAATTCAATACAATTGAATTATATGTTCTTGAGACCCAACCTCGACTGTCGATCTCTTATAAAATGCCACAACAAAAACCATAACATTCTATCTAACATGTAGGAAGTACAACAATACCAAGCCTATGCTTTAGCTTGGAAGGTATAACATGAGAAATCACCATAGTGAAAATTCAAAGTAAACAGTGTCCTCAGACCTAAGAACCCTTTCCCTCGTGCAAAACAAAATCATGCCCTCAGGCTAAACAAAATCTTTACCTCAGGCTAATAATAATCACACCCTTAGGCTAATCCGAACATTTCCCTTAGGAGAAACAGAAACGAAACCCTTAGGTGATTTCCCATATGAATGAAATCTATAGCCCACAGGCATATGAAATGTTTCCCTCATGCTAAACAAACACATGCCCTCAGGCTGAATAGAACAACGCCCTCGGGCTAATAAAAACCTTGACCTTAGGCTAAGAATGTAACCGAGATGAGCCCAACACATAAGCATGCAATTTATATACATTTTCTTTCAAGAAAACTCAAATAATGCTATAATCATGGCATACCCACAGGTATCCAAGCCAAATGGATAAACAAGGGAAGCACACCCTCGAGGTGGCCATAGATCGAAGAGGCGATCCCAAACAATAGTTTATACTTGTTCATTAAGTCACCTATGAAATTATAGTCATTTTAATAGTCAAGGCCTCAGCCATACGACACCCCAAACATGTGTGCGCAGCACAACGGTACACAAAAACAACTCGACAATTGGAAATAAACACCAGACCACATACATGAACCTCCTCTGATTGATATACATGAACGAAAACTCACGAAACAATTGAGAACAGCGTAGATTTGGGATTAACAACTAATATATAAAACTCAAATAAAATACCCTTCGGGAACGAATTGGAAGGAGAGGTTCAAGAAGAGTGAACAACTAACCCGGGTGGTTCGAACAAGATCTTCAGCGATGGAATCGGAGTCCCGGTGTGTGGTCGGGAGCTCTTCCATGATCCAGTCATCCCTCCTGCACTCCAAACAAACCCACTGCCTTCTCTAACAAATGAGGAGAGTATTTACCATTTATAAAAAAACTAAACGACATGTATTCTCATGTACACGGCATGTATTTTTCATTTTTAAATTTTCCTTTGCTGGACAATTTCCAACGCCTCACTATTCATTTGCCATCATGATTACACGACGTGTATTTCTGAGTACATGGCATGTACTTTAGCTCCGTTGGAGGCTTCTCCCACCTAATTACTTTTCACCTGCCGACTGATTACATGGAGTGTTTATACTATGTACACGCTATGTAGTCAGGTTTTACACCCTTCATCGTCGACATGCCTACACGCCCTATGTACTCATTCCACATGGCCAAAGTACACAATGTGTGGAAAAGTACACAGCGTGTAGTCAGGTTTTACACCTTTCATTGCCGACAGGCCTACATGCACTGTGTACTGATCCCACACAACCAAAGAACACGGCGTGTGGGAAAATACACATTGTGTACCCATAAAATTTGGGATTTCCCCATTTTCCTTATTTTCTAAAAAACACTTAAGGAAAAAGGAAAGGAAGAAACCTATACCTCAAGGATAAGAACCATGTTCTTAAAAACTTCCCCCCCCCTTAATGAATTTTGTACCCAAAACATCCTTCCAATGGTAGTGAAGATAAAGATGGGAACAACTCTGTCCACTGAGCATGTATGTCCGTCTCCCACTCCCTTGTTTCGTCCAGCACTTGGCCATGATAACATAGAACCCATACAAGATGAACTGACTAGCCTCAGAGAACCTTCATGCTCCTATCAACAATAATAATCGGATGCTCCTAAAAGGATGAATCTGCATGAAGTTCAATCTCCTCGAGTGGAAAGTCGTGATACATGTCTGAGTGATAACGGCGTAGCTGAGATACATGGAAGACAGCGTGCATGGAACGATACCTCTGTGGTAACTATAACCGATAGGAAACTGGACTAACATTCTCTAGAATATCAAATGGACACACATACCTTGGTGAAAGATTACCCTATCTCCTGATCCGCATGTGTCCCAAACTCAGTGAAACACACACGAAAACCTGATCTCCGACCACGAACTCCAAGGGTCATCTATGGAGATTAACATAAAATTTCTGATGAGATTGAGCATTATCCATCCACTTCTGAATCAACTGGACCTTCTCTGAAGTCTCCTACATGAGACATGGTCCCAGTAAAGCTGTTTCACCTACCTCTAACCAATACAAGGTTGATCGACATGGCCAACCATATAAATTCTTTTTACGGTTCCATCTCAATAGTTGCCTGAAAACTATTATTGTAGGCAAATTCGACCAGAGTATGTGCTTCTACCAAGAGCCCCCAATGTCCATGACGCATGCATGTAACATGTCCTCTAGCACCTGTATCGTACGCTCTGACTGACCATCGGTCTGAGGGTGGTAAGCTGTGCTCAGAAGCACCTGTGTACCCAGTGACCTTTGAAAACACTTCCAGAAACGAGATGTAAAATAGCCGTCTCTATCTAAAATGATAGAATGAGGGACCCCATGTAGACATAATAACTCGTTGATATACAACTTCCTGAAATAATCAACACTGATGGTCTCCTTGATTGGCAAAAAATGAGCTACCTTTATATGTCTATCCACAACAACCCACATGACATCATTGCTCAAGGTGACCTCGGTAACCCTATCACGAAATCCATCACGACATCTTTCCATTTCCAATCGAAAATGGGTAACTATTGTAGCAGTACTATTGGCCTATGATGTTCCACCTTCACATGGTGACAGGTGGAACATCTGGTAACAAAACCAGCACCACATGTTTCATACCCGGCAACCAATACTGATGTCTCAAGTCACGGTACATTTTGGTATCTCCGGGATGCACTGCCCAAGCTGAAGCATGAAACTCTAAAATCAAATCCTCGAATATATCTTCTGGAAACCACACTCTTACATGGATAAACAGTACATCATCATCACTTATCGTCCAACCGGGATGAGGGTCCTCACCTTCCACCGACTCCCATAGAACTAGGTCTTCTGAATATGATAGTTTTCTCATCTTCACTCTATCCAGGAGGGAAGAAGTCACAGATAAGGATGAAAGATAGGCTCACCCCTTGAATATCATGCATCTCCAAATGCATCTTAGAGAACAAAGCCATGAGATACCCCTCGCCACTGGCCTCCTACACTGCCTATATTCGAGTCCTCATACTCAGGGCATTAGCAACTATGTTACCCTTACCAGGTGTATAGGCAAGCTCAAAGTTGAAGGACTGAAGGTATTCAACCCACCTTCACTGTCTCAAATTTAGGTCACATTGGGTAATGATATATTTAAAATTTTTGTGGTCTGTAAACTCCACAAAATGTTCTCCCCAGTGATAATGTCTCCAATAGCGTAACTCATGAACAACTACAGCAAACTCAAGATCATGTGTCGGATAATTCCTCTCATGTTGCCTCAACTGCTGAGACCTGTACGTAACTACTAGATTGACCTGCATCAACA
This sequence comes from Viscum album, assembly GCA_963277665.1. NCBI lineage: Eukaryota > Viridiplantae > Streptophyta > Magnoliopsida > Santalales > Viscaceae > Viscum > Viscum album. Next base: position 148,113,226 of record OY728166.1, on the reverse strand, counting down.
CTACTCCCATCCCAATACCTAATGCATCAATGAAAATTGTATATAGCTTCCCTTACTCTGGATATATCAAGATTTCTGCTGATTTCAACCTTCCCTTCAGTACACTAAAGGTTTCCTCGCATGCTTCTGACCAAATGAACTTCACTCCCTTCTTAGTCAAACCAGTCAATGGAGCTATTAAGTTGGAAAAGTCATGTATAAAGTGCCTGTAGTAACTAGACATCCTAAATAAATTCTATATTTCAAACATGTTCTTAGGATTCTCCTAGGAAGCTAATACTATTACTTTCTTTGGGTCTACTACAACTCCTACCTCTGAGATGATATGACCCAGGAAAGGAATCTGGTCCATCCAAAAGTGGCAGTTTGAAAACATAGCATATAACTAATTCTCTCTTAGTGTACTCAATATGATCTCAAGATTGGTGGCATGGTCGAAACGAGTGTGAGTGTACACCAAGATATATTCCACAAAAACTACCACAAAATAATCCAGATATGGATGAAACACATGATTTATCAGAGCCATAAAAACTGCTGGAGTGCTCATAAGCCCAAATGGCATGAACCTATACTCATATAGGCCATATATGCTCTGAAAGGATGTTAGTGGTATGTCTGATGGTCTAACGTGTAACTGATGATATCCAGATCTCATGTCAATATTAGAGAACACTCATTCTCCACAAAGTTGATCAAAACAATCGTCAATCCTCGGTAAGGGATATCGGTTCTTAACCATAAACTGGTTCAACTTCCGATAATCCACGTATAGTCTAAGGGGACTGTGCACCTTCTTCACAAAATGGACCGGAAAACCCCAAGGAGAAGTACTGGATTAGATGAAACCAATTGGCCATAACTCCTCCAACTATTTTTTGAGCTCCTAAAACTCAGGTGTAGCCATCCTATAAGGAGTAATGGACATCAGTGCCGCTCTTGAAAAAAGATCAATAGAGAAATCCACCTATCGCTCTGGAGGTAGACCTAAAAAGTCATCTAGGAGGAAATCCATAAAACAATAAAATACTAGAGGGAAACTATTTTGACAAGTTCTATATTCATACAGTTATAAAATCACAGTTTGGGTTGTCACTCCACCTCGCCCATGATGCTCGGGTCTAGCTCGGCTCACCTGGACATCCCATTCGCCCTTGTATAGAAACTCTCCACCTTCTAGTGACGTGAAACTCACCCTATGACGATAGTAGTACACAAAGGCTCGAAAGGTTACCAACCAGCCCATCCCGAGAATGACAACATAGTTCGTCATCTCTAAGAAATTTAGGTCTCATAGAAAGTGACACCCACCAACCTCTAGGGAGAACTCCATTCATTGATGAACACCTGTCGTTATATACCTCAATAGAGTTTCTAACATCATGATATGAAAATAAGAAACATAGAACCCAATGATCTCTATAATGGGAGTAGATATAAAGCTATGTGTAGCATGAGTATCGAAAAGTACTGAATATAAAACAGAAGCAACTAGAATAGTACCTCTAATAGTGGAAGGTCCGGGATCCTACCCCTATTGGGTCTGTTGCACTACATATGCCTGCCTAGTGCCATGGCCCTACAACACAGCCTGGATACCCTATGCTGACCCACCCGACTACCTCTGAGATCCTGGTGTCTGGCTACCATGGCCACGACCACCACCTAGGCCTGAACATCCTTACGTATTCCAATTCCCCGACTGGTAAGAAGTTGTTGGCCCTACTCCAGCATGCAGAGTCTCCACATAACCCTTATCAGAAGTCACCAGTGGAAATGTCCTGTAAAAAGGCTGATGATGGCCCATATTACTGCAAGCTTGACACTCCACTCAGTCACATGGACTCTGAGGTCTCTTTTTCCCCTCATTACTACACTTGTAACACATTACCGAGACAGCTGAAAAATTATTCTGGAATGTACTTCCACCATGAGAGAAATCCATCTACCACTTCCTCTAACCAGTTGAGATAGTACCAGAAACTGTTGTCGAATCACCCTAGTTTTCACCACTAGCTTCCCAGAGGTTCTACTCAGGAATTAGTGTCTGGTTCAAAATAGCATGCATTGTAGGGAACCTAGAAACAATCACCAGCATGCGGATGTCATATATAAGACCATAATCAAATCATCTAGCCCTCAACGTCACATAACCCACCAGAACAGGTGAAAAATGTTGTAGCTATGTGTAGTGGGTAGAATAGTCCATCCATGACATGGGGACCTACTGCAAATTCATGAACTCTTGAGTTCAATATGCCCATAGAATCTCCGGAAAGAAAAATTCATAGAAGAATACCAAAAACCATCTCAGACCATTTCTCTGTGATGCTCAGTTTGGGTGGTGACATCCCACCATCTCTTGGAGGAATCATGCAGTATGTATGTAGTGATCTTGACCCTCCACCTAGGAGGTGTATCCAGATGCTAGAAAATAGTCTGCATAGAACCCAGCTAGGAATCCACAGCCTGTGGTCCACCATCCCCGGAAAATGCTGGTGGAAGCCTATAATAGAATATAAATGTCTTATCTTCTATAGATGTGGCATCCAGCAGTTCTCCCTGAAAGGTCTTCATGAACCGCAAAAAGCCTTCAAGGAAATGCACATATGCGCATGTGTCCTGTATAATGGCTGGTGCCGAATCTTTCACTTCTAGAGGATCCATCAGTAACCCATGGCCTACCATCACTGGAGTATAATAATTTCCATTCTCTTGGAAAACAACCTGTGGTCGTCTCGGTAGCATGACTCTATAAGGTCAAACATGCGCCTTAGATCAATATCATCAAGGACTATGATCTGGAAGGATAAGAAGAGAAAAATGGAAAGAAAACATTCAAGATTTTCAAAACAAGACTAAACAGAATTTATAATAACTACAAGGTGTGTTCCCTCCTGTATTTCAAATGGGTGTGTACTTCTGCCAGAAATGGTCGTGTAACACCTGAAAAAAATTATGTGTTTTCCACACACACAGTGTGCAGATGAATTTTATACCCCTTCTCGAGTCTTTATACACAGCTTTTCCACACAACTCCATTTTGAACGAGACTACACGGTGTGTATAAGGTCTAAATAGTGTGTACTAGATGAGATTCACCGACCCATGTTGTCTGTTACACGACCAGGTAAAGAACTCACACTACACGACGTGCTCTAGATGTACCCAGCATGTATGTCTTATGTTCCAACTGTTTGTGATGTTAGGGACACTATTAGATACTCGACTGACACTACACATTGTGTTACACCCGCACACAGTCTGTACACCACCCTGTCTCCCTAGCCATATGGCCATGTCCACATGGCCTTTCCCTGATCAAGACTACACTGTGTTTACCTCAGGTACATGATGTGTCCTAGATGATCTTTGTCGACCCATGTTGTTTGAGACAGGGCCGGATACACGACTCATAGTACACGGTGTGTTCTATATAGGCACAGTGTGTACATGAAAGGAAACCAATGACCCATGTTGTTAGTTACACGACCGAATTCTCAGATTACACTACATGGTGTGTTCGGAAGTGACAGGACGTGTTTAAAAGAAAATATATCCACCCGTGTTGTTAGTTACACGGTGGACACATGGTTAATACAACACGATGTGTAAAATCGGTACACAGCATGTTCCCTATAGAGTTTTCCCTATCCCATGTTTCTGCTAACACGAACTATGACACGGTTAGGAAATACACACTGTGTACATAAGGCACACGACATGTACTTAGAAATTTTCTTTTCATCCCAAACAGAAGAGTACATGGCATGTAGTCAAAACTATATGGTGTGTATTCTATGTTTATTTCATAAAGTAATCCTTAAGAAACTACTTAGGAGCTCTGAAAGGCACTGAAACCAACACCTAAGTGCCAAATTCCAATCCATGAGGCCCATACTACCCATGAAAGGAAATATTGGCATCTTATACGTGTTATAAACAAGAAAAAAGTCAATAATCCATCAAATTTAGGTTGATGAGGGCCCATACTCCTCATGAACCAAATTTTGGAATCCATTCTAGAAACTATACGTAACAATACCCTATCAAATAACATGTATTTTATTAAGTCATCTATCACAACCACATGCATTTTCTAGCACAACATCTATAACAACAGCATGAAATTTTATAATGCACCTACATGGCATGGAAAGTATGCATGGAATGTGATTCTAATATGCGACTAAATGATGCATGAGATGACATACCCTCATATAATTAGGTTGCAACTAAATAGAACCCAATATAAAAATAAAAACATCACACCACAATTGTGTCACCCAATGGTGAAAATCAAATAAATTATAATAATCATAAATAGAAAATCACAATTTAATTCAAGGAAATCCAGCCTTTACCTGTACACGGGGTAGCCACTCATGGGAACAGTTATTACCGAACCCCATAAAATACTATCTCTTTCTGTCATTGCAAAATAATAAAGTAATTTAGAGAAATGAAAAGTCCTCTGATACCACTTAGTAATGTCCCTGATCAGGGTGCCACTCAATGGGTGCCGCAAACCTGATATGTCTCATGACCTCAAGCACATTACCCCAAATGCCAGAGGCTTCCGACTAGCAGCGAGGGCTTGGGACTGATAGTGGGGAAACTTTTTCCTCATTTTTCAAAGTGTAGTGCAGTGGAAACAATATCAACATACAAAAGAAAAAGCAGTAAACAATATCAATGCTGAAATGGAAAATAGTACTGAATTAAATACATGACCAACAATCATATATAATGATGCAATATGTACTTATGTCTCATAAAGTTGTGAAAATGAGATACATTTTAATATAAACAATAATGTACAAGGTACATGTATAGAAAAACAAAGAAAGACAGTGCAGCAGGAACTCAACAGCATCACAAGCCTAAGATCGGTCCCATGCTATCATACTCTTCTACAACAATCAAATACTTGTATAGAGAATCTTTCCATTATCAACAACTGTAGAAATATAATCTGTTTGGGCCCAATACATGACAGAAATCGGGTGTGAGATATAAATCCTAGTAGGCAACCACCAAAGGCCCATCCCAAACTATCAGTGAAAATGTGCGACAACAGTGTCCAATAATGAAAATGCAGCAATCTCAGAAGTACTCAAAAGTAGCTACTCCTATCAATTCCATTTCCATTTAATTATTATTTAAAAATCAATACAATTGGATTATAAGTTCCTGTGACCTGGCCTCGACCGACGATCTTCTATACAGTGCCACAACAAAAACCACAACAGGATATCTATCAAGTAGGAAGTAAAAAAATACCAAGCACATGCTTTATCTTGGCAGGTATAACATAAGACATTTTTTGTTGTAAAAAATCAAATTAAACAGTGTCCTCAAACATAAGAACCCTTTCCCTTAGGCTAAACAAAATCATTCCCTCAGGCTAAACAGAATCATGCCCCCAGGATAACCAGAAACATGCCTTTAGGCTAATCAGAACCTTGCCCTCAGGCCTTTCCCTCAGGCAAAATAGAAAGGAAACCCTCAGGTGATTGACCTCAGCCATGAAAGCTGTAGCTCTCAGGCATATGAAACGTTTCCCGCAGGCTAAACAAACCCTTTCCCTTAGTCTGAATATAACCATTCCCTCAGGATAATCAAAATGATTCCCTTAGGTAAAGCAAGTTGTCGGGCTAATCCCAACACAAAAACATGCAATTTATATACATTTTCTCTCAAGAATACTCAAAGAATGTTATAATCATAGAATAACCACATGTATCCTTACCAAATGGCTAAAAAAGGGAAACACACCATCTGGGTGGCCCTGGATCAAAGCAGTGATCCCTAACAACAGTTTATACTTATTCATTAAATTTCCTAAGAAATTCTTGGCATTTTAACTATCAAGGCCTCCTCCATATGACACACCAAACATGGATGCATAGCACAATGGTACACAATAACAACTCGATAGTTTTAAATAAACATCAGACTACCTACATCGATCTCCACTAATCGATATATGTGAATGACGCCTCCTAAAACAACTGAGAATGGCGTAGATCTGGGATTAACAACTATGCGTTCAAACAAAAATAACATACCATCATAAAATAATTGGAATTATAGGTTTAATAAGAGTAAACAAATCACCACCTCAGTTCCAACGTGATTATCGGCGAAGGAATCAGAGTCCTGGTGTGCATTCAGGAGCTCTTCCAAGATCCTTCCGTCTCTCCCACGCTCCAAATGAACCCACTACCTCCTCTAATGAATGAGGAAGCTACTACCGATTTATAACCAAAAAAATCTAATACATGGCGTGTAATCTCATGTACATGATGTGTACTTTTAATTTTTAACTATTACTCTGGCGGCCACTTTCCACCACTTCTCTATTCATTTGTCGACATGATTACACGAAGTGTATTTCTATGTACACGACCTGTACTATCGCTCCACTGGAAGCTTCTCCCACCGCATTACAATTCACCTACAAAAAGATTATATGGCTTATATATACTATGTACACGTGGTGTAGTCAGGTTTTACACCCTTCATCACCGACAGGCCTACATGCCATGTGTACTCATCCCACATGGCCAAAGTACACGACGTGTGGGAAAGTGCATGGTGTGTAGTCAGTTTTTACCCCCTTCATTTCCGATAGGCCTACACTCCCTATGTAACCATCTCACATGGCCAAAGTAATTTATTTGTGGACATGTACATGGCTTGTGACGAAAGTTTTTTGGAGTTTTTCCCCATTTTCCTTATTTTTCCAAAAACACATAGGGGAAAAGGAAAGGAAGAAACCTGTACCTCAAGGATAAGAACTGGGTTCTTATAGTTTGCGGATTATTTATCTTCTCCTAGGAAAATTGAGACTAATTACATTGATATGTTCATATTCTATACCCTCAGTTCTAGTCTCCAACTCATGCCCCATTATAGATGAGCTTTGGGGGTTACACATATATTCACAGTTGACCCCAGAGGGGTGTATGTGCATATATATATTTATATATTTAAATGTATATATATAATTATATTATTTTTACATATTAGGGATGAATTATTAATCATAAATGACATGTTTATTTTGGATGGATTTGAATCATTCCCTAATGACATGGTTTTTTGGGATAGATTTCAATCCATCCTAAATAATATTTTTCATAAAAATATTTTTTTCTATACAGTTACAATTTAGATAAATAATATATATATATATATTAATTTAATTAAAATAGATTTAATTTTATTAATATATTATAATTTACAACATTAACATATATTTATTTTAATATTTTATTAAAAGAAAATTTTAATTAAAATTATAAAAAATATAATACATCAATATATATTAATATTATTATTATAAGAATAAAATTAATATACTAATGAATTATAATATAGAAACAAATATAATGTAATGATATTTTAAGAATTATTTACTTTTCATAAATAATTATAAAAATATATATTAATTTAATATAATTGTCCTTAATATATATATTTTTAGAATATATATTCATTTATTTTTAAAATTGATACAAAAAAATGTACATAGAAAAATATTTAGCGAAATATATAATTTAATTTGCCAAAAATAAATATTTATCTTTATTATTAAATACAGAGACATATATCTATCTAAATCTAAGTATAATTAAATTAAAAAATAAATTTTATAGTTAAAATAATTAATTATAAAATGTATATTTATTAAAATAAGAATATAGAAAAATATATTAATTTATAAATAAATATATTGAATTGTATATGATATAATTATAAAAATGAATGAAAATATATGTATGTGCCAATGTGCACACACACATACATAAATAAACATATGTTTTATTTAAATAAAAATATTTATAAATATATATAAATTTAAATATAATTATCAATATATATATTAATTTTAAAACACACCCTTAAATATTATTATTAAAATATAAATATATACAATATATTTTTTGGGTGCAGATTTTAAATACATCGTTAATAAATGTTCTCAATAATATAATCTTTGATAGATTTTTAATCTATCCCAAGAAACCACTTTTATAGCATGTATTATCTAGGATAAACGTAAATCCATCCTAGAAAAAACTTGTGGGAAAGTTCACTAACTTATCTCAGAAAACTTTTAGTCTATTTTAAATAATATATCATGGATTTAATAATATTCATTCATATGGTACCTATATGGGATCCATCTAAAAATATTATATAATTTATTTGGGATGAATATGATATACTTTACTGATAATCCTTCCTAGAAGGGTGTTTTTCATATTCATAAATATGTGGGGATGGGGGTTGGAATTGATATGGCATTGAGTGGATCTCAGATAAATGGAAAGAATGTGGTTCTAAGGGGTTTCAAAAAATGATATAATATTTAAAAATAAAATTAATTGAATTTACCCATTAAAAATTGTCCTAGGTTTATTATATACCTGGTCATCCTCCAGAGTAACCCCCTAAACACCTCGCATCACCAGGTTCCTCGTACTCACCAATGAGCATTATTTTCCACTGTCAGTTTTAAAATGGATACCTCTAGCACTTCATTACCTACTTAAACCTTCAAAGCTCCAACAAAACCAAAAAAATCACCTGAAAACATATATAAATTCATCATAGAACATTAGAATTCAATATCGAATCCCCAAATGGAAATAACCAATCACCCCAAACAAAAATTTATAATTATTGTGTTTTAATCACATAATTTCCATAATTAAATCCAAATTCCACATTAGTTTTACCAACTTGGACATGGGTCTTTATAACTATCACACAGTAAAACATTCTATCCTTGAATATTCGAACCAATCATTCCTCCAAAATTCATAAAATCCCAAAATAACCAAGTTATAACTCATTATCCCATAAAAAAATAGTGAATCAACTAGAAATATCTTCTACCCATCTAATAAAGTACATATAAATCTAATAAATAATCCGAAACACAAAAAATTTATAATAAACATGGTGGAAATTAATAAATAACATTCCAATACATATCTCAAAATACCGACTATAACCCCTATTCTTGAATTCTGAATGCTTGGTTTTTAAGTATCTAATAACACTAATTAGAAAATATAACAAGACATTATAAACCTCTATCCTATGGTTAAAATTTTATTAAAACCCAAATTTATTAATATAATAAATAAATAACATGTACCTTGCACCGATTATGGCCACTTCAGTTGCATTAAATAATATACTTGATGACCATCCCTTAGAAATATCCATTGAGATCATTCCTTATATTGTATCCATGAGATTAATGTATCACCCAAAACATAGTTGATAATGTTCATAGAGCCACAATATTATTGTATCTATCAAGCTATATGAATAATAAGGGAGAGAGCATTGATGGGGGGAATTTACAAGAAGAGCAGAAACTCAAACCAACCTATCTCAACATCTTATAAAATTTATATATCCCCAAGGAATTGTCCTTGACTATTCAAGAATTTACTCATATGTTTATAATGTATGATTTTATATCGTACATGGTAGTTATTTTAAATAGATATAATAATTTTTAGGTCTCAATATTTATCATATGAATAAGATGAACTATACTATAAGAATCACAACACCTTATGATATTCCCATTCTATAATCCATAATAGGTTGAGGTTGTATCATGATATCATATATCTTGACTTATGATATACCCTTCACCATGTAATAAAATATTCCATTTATTATAATATTCCATTTTATATGACATATATTTATATATTTAAATATGATATATCTTATGTACATCAAATTTATATAGGATTTAAGGAATATATCCATTACTCATCAAGTTAAACAAAAGCCTCATTGAATATTTGTCATTTAAAATTGTGCTATATCATATATAAAATAAACGTAATCCATATACACAATCCATTTTTTATATAGTCCAATTTTTTGTAGATATGCAATTAATTTCACCATGTATCTCATAATATTAAACACCATATAAATATCAATCCAAAAATAGTTTAGCATTAACTCTAAAAAACCATTCAGAGAAGCACCTTTGTTTTATAAAAATAAACTCCCATTCAGTCAACCATAAAGGGTGAACCCAAATTACTTTTTAATGTTGAAAAAAACCTTCATTTATGAATTCATAAATGTAATGAAAGAGAATCCTACATAACAGTTTTAACACTACAAAACCTATAAAGGGATCTGACATGATATCTATCAGATGTAGGTAACATTTTACCAATATCCACTAAATGTATCTTATACCAATATAAATCATCATATAAACCCTCTTTCCAATACATCAAGTGACCATAGGACATAGTATTATATATACTACTTGTGTAATCTATATTCTCCAAATGTAGACTTACCAGGTCAATGAATATATTTTTTTATTCATCTAAAAAGATGAGAACATCGCATGCCCCATATTTGGAAATATAATTACATCACATGAACCTTATTTTTTAATGGATATAAAATTCCTATGTTTTTTTCAACTGAGGAATCCAATGTCACACTAATTATATGAATGGAAAAAACTCATCTTAGTTGATCCTCGTCTGATTACATTGTCAATAACATATCCAACCACCCCTCATTAGACAATTCTTAAGGATTTCATAATAACACTATCATAGTATGAGGGATAACAGTCTTAGAATCCTTGTAACGTTAGGTATGAGGATTCAATATTAAATATTAACCACTATCCTATGAAATTAATTTTTAATGACACTATATGTGGTATATGTGGTGGGTCATCAAGTGAAAAAACATCTATTTTCCTTCACCACATATCCAATTTATCTATAATAATTATTACCTGTTCCAAAATTAAGATTTTATTATAACCAATAATACTATATGATAATAATTATATAGGGTTATGTCAACATTCGTACATTGATAGGTCTATTATCATTTCACTTTATGCAGTATATTCCGCCAATGTGAAATTATGATAATGTGGAGATTACATTTCTTTATAAAAATATATATATTATATTCATAAAATCAATTAATAATTATTATATAACTGTACATAAGTACTTCTTTAATAATATCCCTTATGATACACCACTATATAGGCTTTATGATTTCTACACTTTTAGAGTTTTATTAAATTTATTACATCAATATGTAATTCCTACAACATCTCTGTGTGAATGTATGATATAACACATCACTAAAAGACTTTAATTAGTAAATTATATAAAATAAGATAATTTAATTAATGGTCTAAATTTTGACTCATATTTCTATTATTAAAATAATTGATATTAGTTTCTAAAATCCATTACATCAAAACTTCTGATGTTATAATTTCAATAAAATTCATTTTCTAGTTTTAATTATTATTAATTTCATCATCATAATCATAAATTGTACCTTTCCATCAAATATATTCCTTAAAATATTTATGAAAAAATATAAATCTTTACATTATTTATTTACAAATATATACTAACATAATTTGGGATATAATGTGAAATTCAATTTGTAATTTGACAATAATAATTATTTATTTTTTGAATTTGAACCGATTTCTGTCTAAATAGACTCCCACTAGCCTATTAGAAGATATATTATACTCACAATATCCTAATATGATACACAAACTCATATATGTTTATAAAATAATTCTTATTTAATACAGTGGGAATATTAAAAAAATAATCTATTGATCCATATATTACATGATATTCATTATGTTTAGATATTTGATCCAAAAATAGGATATTATTCATTATAATATTAAAATGGTGTGTAGTGTAATCAAATCCCTTATATATTATAACATGATCCTGGATACACTCTTTTATATTGGATAAAACACTTTTATATTATTTTAATGTATATTATAGAAAATGATGAATCATAAATCATGGTTATATTCTCATTTAATCACAGTACATCCTTGTTAAAAATTAAATTCCCATACAACATAATAGAAATAATATATGAATACACATATTTATTCATATCCATTGGGTCTTGAAATATTAATTTTCAATCAATTTCATGATTCAACCACACTATTTTCCTTGTCATTTTAATCAATACTACATGCTCTTTTAATTATTTAATTTAGTTAAAAGCCTTGTAAACTTATAACATTTGTTAATTATACATTTTTAATTAAACATTTGTTATGATACATATAGATAACCATATATTTCATACATATAAATCAAATATTATTATATAAATATTCATTAAATAACATAACGATCCATGATAGAATCATTTAGGCCCAGTTCTTTTGGAATCATGGGCACATAAACAACTGGTTTCTAAGATATTCATATCATCTCCCACTAAATTCATTAAAACTACAACCCTTATTAATAAATTCATTCTTCATAAACAAGGGAAAAATATTATAATGGTTGACCTAAAATTTTCAATAAGGGTAAATAATAATGATAAAAATGATCACATGATCGTATCATGGACATAAGGGTGTCAAAACCAGAGTATGAAACTTAAAAATTAGACCCTTCAAATCATTAATCATAATCTTGAGTCATGGCATAACTAATGTATGTTCATAAGACACGAATCATAAAGGAATCATAGAACATAATACATTGAAGAATAACGTAAATAAAACTATTTCATTCACTTAATAATATAAAATCATTACCATAATAGTCAAATATCATTTCCAAGATTGTCATAGTGGATTGCCTTCACTCCCCAATCAATCGTAGTTGTCAATTTTCACTCTAAAGACTATAAAAATGTAAAAATTACACAAATAAACTTTATTATCTCACCATTATTGTATTATTTATCTCATGAGATATAAATTCGTACCCAATGCATTATAGGGTGATATACGTTCCACGTGTCACATAATGAATATCATACAAATGTTTAAACACCCCGATTGTCGTATCTTGGATTTGATGGCTTAATTAATTATATCAGTACTATAAACAAGATATCACATACCAAGTAACCAAATATTTTAGTAGATTTGGAAAACTAGATATATACATACGTATTACACTAAAACATGAAGTGAAATACAACATAGAAACTCCATTGGAAAAAACCTTAAACAAGTAGATTATCCATAAATTCATTCATAATATATGTATTCACATCCAAGAGAAAAAATAAAACATAAGAGAAGGGTGTGATCATATGATCAATTAGGGTAATTAATATATTTAATGTTAGAAACATAAACAACAAGGCATGGTGAATAACTAAAAACCCATTTCGTTAAAGCATAATCTTGATCAGAATATTGAAGGAATAAAAACTGAATAAATAATTCCACATAAATAATAAAATGAGAATTAAAATTATCCATGGATATTCTACAAGTAGAATTATCAAATGCGATGCTAATTACCATTATCATAATGGGGGAATGCATAATGTTGTATATCATGCACACACCATCACTGATTCATCCAAGACACTATACATAATGGGTAAAAACCCATTCTACTTTTTCTCGTGAGACCTACCAATGCATGGAGGGGCTATAGTAGGACCCTAATGTCACATAATAAGTACAATTCATTTCACATATGAATTGGGTTAATCATAAAGAACATATACATAGTAAATTTAAATAACATTCCCTAATATGAAAATATAACCACTCATTATTTTGAGTAGTATGGAGCATGGTATCAAGATAACACATACATATTCAATCTAATAAAAAATTCAATAAAATATATTAGATGATATCATAAAATATCAATCCCATTTATTCATAATATTAAATATAGGGTGTCAAAATAGATGAAAATAAATTAATAAAATCATTAAATAATTCAGGAGAGAAATTACATATTTTACTTCCAAAAGGAGTGTTATTTTGGAAAATAATTATTAGTTTTCATAAAGTCATATTATAAAATTTATATCAACAAAAAATGGAAAGGATAATAGAAATATGTTTTAGTCATAAATAATGTCACATTGAAGTTAAAACATGTAAAATATGTCTTTAAGAAACATTATAATTAAACAACCTTAGTACGGTTTAAGAGAAACTATAAAAGAGTATTTAAATAGGAAAACGATTAATTAGTTGCATAAAACCATACAAGTTATAATATAGTTTATTTATGATAAAAAAAATTATTTTATAAAAATATTTCTGACATAAAATAAATTATGGAGCGTACATGAAAATTTATTAGAAATTGGCTTGTTCCTTTCAACCGGGCATGCATATTGAGAGGAATTCAGAGAGGAATCGTATAAATCATGTATATTTCCATTAAGAAAAGATGAATTTATGTAGATAAATAATTTTGGAACATATTTATAGAATTTATAAAAATTATATATAAATAAATATGTATTCTATTGTGGTAAATATAGTTAAAGTGTAACCCAAATGGAAAATAGAGGTCCATGATGAAACACATACCTTATATCTGAAATTGTTATTCAATTGTACTTAACATCATGAATAATGAAATTATAATCATAAATAATTTAATTAATAAGATATTTAAATTTTTTTATTATAATTTTATTATGTTCTCTTATGGAATTTTTGATGAGTTATAAGATTTAATTTTATCATTCAGTAGTGTTCGTTTCATTGGTTTTAATGATCAGTTTACTTGTTGACATGTATGAAAAAGAATTAAAAATGATAATAATTTCCTAAAATTGAATTTATCTATTATGGATTTAATTATAAAATATTAAATGGTTATATATATGTCATTTTGATATTTTTCGTTAGGATGAATCATTATTAAAAATGTTAATGATAATCATTTAGATTATTTTGGAGGTTTTTTATCATCACAAACAATATTTATTTCATTAATTAATATTTTTTATATATACTAGTTATATAACACTAAATAGGATGTAATAAATATATTATAGTATTTTTTATCCATAAAAATAGATTTATGTGCATACTTGATGGCATAATTGAAAAACAAAAACACAGTATCCACGAATGCAGTAAATCAGCACCTCATAGACAATGTTACCATATTTAAAATAAATGGAAGAGGGGGAGAGACTTATTATAGGATTTCCATTAAAATAATAATATTATAGTATATATAAGATTGTATATTTATCAAATATAATTTAACATAGTATGTGAAAAGATTATAAAAAAAATAAAAGAAAGTGAAATGAAAATGAAGAATACAAAATAGGAATTTACCTCTTCACTCATTATCCTTGAGAACATCCTTAGAGGAATTTGTTTTTTTCTTTTTTTTGAGACCAAAAAATCATGGAAGTGGAAAAGAAACTTCATAATAGTATTGGGTATAAATTAAACAATGTTCATAGCGCAAGAGGTGTGAAGAGAATATTGGTTGAGGGGTGGTATTACTAGTGTAGAAGAGGGGTATTTTTTATTATTACATTCATTAAATATTTATTTTTTACCAAGACTATATATAGTTTTATAATTATCACTAAATATATTAAAATAATGGACAGTTTCAGATTATGGTCTCACATCATCCATACATCATATATGAAATAATAAATAATGTATTTGTTAAATAACGTAAATTTCCCTATTTCACTATTAACCACAAATTGAACTATTTCTGAAAAATCCCAAAACTTCACCCTAATTTTTTTGATTTTTAAAACTAAAAATGAACTAAATTTTATGAAAATAATTTTTTAATATGATAAAAATAAATTTTAAATAAAATAATAATTTATCCAAAAATACAATTTTAAAATTATAGACGATTTGATAACACAAAAAAATTAACTAAGGTCTCATAAAATTATCTTAAAAACATAAGATAATGAAATTCTAATTTATGAAACTAGTTTATGAAAATAATTTTTAATTTATATCATTATATTAGTTATAATGTTGTTCATAAACAATTTTTGTCCACAAAAATACTATAACATAATGTATCATTTGAAAAACATTTATTTAATTATATTAATGCAAAGAAAAGACTTCTTTTTATTGGGTAGAGGGTGTCCCATTACATAGACTGAAGGCCCATTGGGATTTTAGCCCATTACATACCCCGTAGGCCCAAATTTTTGGCCCAATTCCCATTCTGTGAATACTAACATGCCTGCTACAGTACCCGCATAGTACCGCCACTACTACAGTGCCCTGTCGCCGCTATAGTATCTGCCAATCTATGGTGCCACCTCAGCTACAGTACTGCTACAGTACATGTGCTGAGTGGGTATTGAACCTCCTTTTTTGATGTAGGATTATGAGGTGTTTACCACATATCCAAACCCCAACTACACTTATACTATGATATAATTATCTCATATTTTCATTTATATGTTATATAAATTTTTTTCTACTTTTATGTGTAAATTTTCAATTCTATTAGTAATATTTCAATTCCTAGTGGTCATGATAATATCTCAATGTTCATACATAACAGTATATTACATTTTAAAACTCGCTGTTTCTTGGATCATAAACTATCAAAGTTGAAAATTTTTAAAAGAGACTTAATATATGATCTTGGGGTGTTACAATCTCTCTTACTTCAAAAACATTAATCCACATGATTTCAAAAATTCTTCCTCATAAAATGTTTTGGGTTGTTCTTAACCATAAATTCTTCTGGTTCCCACATCATATCTTTAATTTTAGGATTTTTCCAAAGTACCCTTACTAGGTGAGTAGTATAATTCTATATCACCTATCCTTTCATGTCCAGAATCCATATAGTATCTTCACAGTAAAATAAATATGGTTCCAATTCCATTTATTCATAAGTGAGGAAATTATTGGGTCTAGAATATACTTCCATATCATTGATATGTAGAATATATTGTGTCATTTTGAAAAAATATTGGCATCGCCAAACATTAAGCCACAACTATAGCATTGTTTGTGATTTCAAAAGGACCAATTTACCTACAGATTAAGTTTCATTTCATTCCAAGTATATAACACCTTTACATGGAGATAATTTTAAGAAAGCATTATCTCCCACTATAAATTCCAAATCAATCCTTTGATTATCAGAATATATCATTTTCCTACTGTGAGATGCTTTAATATGGGTTTGAATAGTATTCATCTTTATTGTTGTCTCCTCCCCATGTTCACGCCCTATAAGATTCCTCTAACCTACTTCATTCCAACAAGTTGGACTATGAAATATCTCACCATATAATGGTTTATCTGATTACATATGAATATTTGAAAGTAAAGTATTTTTGATAAAAAACTCTAATAAATGAAAATAATTATCCTACATAACTTGATGGCTGATTCAAGAATGATCTAAACATTCCTTCTAATGTTTGAATGGCCCCTTAAGATTTCACATCAATATGAGGCTGATAATTATTTATCAAATGAAGTTTAGTATCTAAAGATTATGAATTATTTTCCATAATTTTTATGTAAATCATGGATCATGATCAGAAAAAATTGAAAGAGGTTCATCATTAATTCACACAACATCAAAAATATAGAGTCATGCAAGGTGCTCTAATGGAAAATCATCCCTTAAAGAGAAGAAATGTGAAGATTTGGTAATTTGATCAACAATTACCCATATTTCATCATTCATTCTTGGAGTCTCTTGTAATAATGTGAAACAATCCATAGTAATGTCAACCCATTTCTATGAAAGAATTGCTATTGGTTGCATAAATCAATTAGGATGTTCACTTCACGCCTTCACCTATTAACAAACTAAACATATTAACACATAATCAGAATTTTATGGCATCATATTATCCCACTAGAAATGTTCCATCAAAAATATATACATCATAGTACTACCTATGTTTATTGAGAAATTCGGGCTATGAGCATCATCCAATAACTCCATTTTGTGCTCGAGGATTGAGGGAACATCTAGCCTCTTCCCAAATTTAATAATTTAATCCTCTTACATAAAGTAATCAATAATCCGATTAATCACATATTTAATTTTCCTTCATAAAGTATCATCATCATAATAAAAACATTTAATCCTTTTTAGTAAATATTTTTGGGAAACAAATTGAAAAACTAATGATGTTTTACCATATTTTAAAAGTCTGATATTCATATCTTCTAGGATCATGTAGAGAGGATCCATATTAATACTCATTTTTTAACTCCATAATACATCCTACTCAATTTTCAGTTACCTTATTATGCTTCCTTTGGTGGTAATATATTATATAGTCATAATCCTTGAGTTTCTCAGTACATTTACTTTTACTCTTGTTGAATTCATTCAATGAGAATATATATATTTCAAGATAATGTGATATGAATATATCTCCCATATTTCACCATATAGAGAGTGTATCCATTACTTCAATGAAAAGGTTATAACTTCTAACTCAAGATCATGAGTTGGATACTTTTTTTCATGAGTTTTTAACTTCCTTGATGCATGGGAAATAACTTTATCATTCTACATGAAGACACAAATGAGTCTTTTAATTGATACATAACTATAAATCACAAATCCACCTTTACCCAAAGGCAGATTCAAGATAAAATCATTCATATTATCCTCTTAAATTATTCAAATAATTTAAAACATTTAATTTTCCAAAAGAAACAACCCCTTTATGATTATGATAGGTTAAAAGGTTATCTAATGGAGAGAAAATTTGAACGAAACATCAATAGTAACGTACTAAGTCCATGAAAATACATACGTCAGTTATGTTCATTGGTTTAATCTATTCATGAACTGCTACTTTCAATATAGTATCAATACAGATTCCATACATAGAGACAATATGTCTAAGAAAATAAACTGTTTGAAGCCAAAAATCACAATTCTAAACATCCAATATATCTACTTCCTTATAAGCATCTCCAAAATATAAAATATGTGGTTCTCATGGTTCGTATAGATTCTAGAATATATCAAGATATCATCAATAAATAGTACAAAAAAATCATCTATATATTACTTAAAAAATATTTTTCTGAGATATATAAAAACATAGGGTGCATTATTTAATTCAAATGGAATTAATATGAAACTCTTAATGTCCATTATCGGTCTGACATTATTTATTTGAAATATCTTCCATCTTCGCACAAAATTGATGATATCCAAATAAATGTTAAATATTAGAAACATATTGAGATCCAAGATGTTGATCAAATTAATCATCAATGTGAGGAAGATGATACTAGTTCCTTAATATAATAGCATTGATTTCTCTATAGTCAAAACACAACCTTAAAGATCCATCTTTCTTCATGACAAAGAGAATAAGGGATCCTTATTAAGAAACACTAGGCTGAATAAATAAAATATCATTAAATTATTCTAGTTATTTCTCTGATCCAATAATTCCATAGTGGCTATTCAATAAGGTATCATTCATATAGGTCTTACACTATGAATTAAATTAACAAAGAACTCAAATTCCTACTCTAGAGGATGTCTTGGTAAATCATCTGGAGATACATTAATGTTTTATTACAGAATATGTACATATTCAATTTGAGGATTTATTTTACTAACTATAGATGATGTTTTCTCTTCCTCATAAATAATTTCATTTAGAAGAGCTATTGGAGTGGGATCCAGATATAAATTTCATGATGATGTTATTTTTTTAAAGATAAGGGATTCTACATCTTCCTCACCAATCATATTTTATTTCTTCTTAAAATATATTTTCTCATCATATCCTGAACATCAGTCCATAATGAGGATTATATCAATGTTAATTATATTTTTGATGATGAGGAAATAAACTAAAGTATATTTATGTGGCATAAAGGGGATTGATCAACACTTAATTATTGAAATGAGACTTCCCTTATGTTTTTTTGATAGAAAATGTATTTATTAAATAAAAACAAAAATACATTTTTTTCATGGAAAACTGGGAAGAAATAAAAGACTGAAATGATCTAGAATCAAAAAAATCTTTGGCTAAATTTTAGGAAAAAATTAATGTACCTGCCACCATATTATTGGGAACTTCAACTTTTGTAGTCGTGACCACATATAATTGGCTTTTCTAACCTATAATTTCTAGGCAATGTTTTCTTTCCGCTTTGGAAAATCATTTTCATAATGTCCCGTATCATTATAGTTATACAACTGAAAATTTTTAGCTTCTTTATTTTCCTTGAAATCACATGCCTGGTAACCATTTTCTTCACACATGTAACAAACTCCCATTACCATAAAGTAGGTATATGGTGTTTCATCCCACAATTATCAACAAATTGAAAATCAACTCTTCCATTCTTCCAATTTTCTTATTTCATTTTCCATATTTTTGAAATCCCAGATTATTCTATTTCATTTCTTTTTATGTCATATGAATTATAGAGTTATTTCATTATCTTGATAGCACATGTGACTATATGTTCATATGATGAGTTATTTTGGGAGACTAGTATAATTCGAAGGAATTGTTTTAACCTATATATGAATTGATCAATATTTTTCTTTATATTTCATATGTAATCAACAATATGTATTTATAACCTTGTATAGTTAGCTTTATACAGATTAACATTCTCACCTTCCTTTCTAAAAACATTCAAGAATGTTTATTCTATATACACTAACTATTTAAGAGAGAAATATTTTTCCAAGAAAAGTTTTTAAAATCCTTCCATTCGATGTTTTATATTTATTCCCCCTCCATAATGTTCTTAATCACTGACCACCATTGATCTAAATATCATGAGAGAAGATAAATTTCAATTAAATCCTTATCCCTTTTATTACATACCAATTAAAGAAATGTCTTATTTAAGGAACATATCCATTGTTCAGCTACAAATGGATATGTAGTCCCATTGAATGCTATAGGTTTTGGTCTCATGAAGAGATCGAATATTTTTCCTATATGTTTTGGATTAGGATGATACATATTTGTAAGATTATTTTTAATATCCTATATCTTTGTACTAGTATTTTTATAAGTGGTTTAATACTAGTTGCAACTCCTGTTTCAATATAATTATCTTTTATAGAAGGCAACTACCTAAATAGATTACATGTGCTAATACAGATTATGTTCCTTCTACTAGGATCCATTTCTAAACAATTTCATACAGTAAATTAGGTTATGAACCCCAATTCATAATTTTGATATATAAAAACACGTACCATAAATTTGAAATGTATGCATAACTAATCTCATAATAATAAAAATGGGTTCTTTGGGGACATATTTATTTTTAAATCCTTTAAAAAGTTGTGTAATGAAATGTTGAATTATTTTAAGAATATCCTCTGAGAGTTTGAATATAGGTGCATAGTAAGGAATGTTTTCAAGTATAAGGTTATGCTGAGTTAGGCCTGATTGACCTTGTTAGAGTTATTACCCCTAGATATATCTATAACAAAACCACATCCATTTGTAGTATCCCAAAAGGGAGGTATTTATAAGAAGATCCACTAAATCTATAACTTATCAAAATTATTGGATTTTATTCCTTTCTTATACCCACATATATCTTAGGGTTATTTTTCAATAATCAACAACTTCTAAATATTGCTTCCATGTTTTCTACAAAACCTTATCTAATACAAAATGAAAAGAACTTAATGCGAGTTTCCCAGAGCCAGTGCCTTACTGAAATACATTGGTACTATGAAAAAGATATTCTATTTGACTGGTCTGAATAGTTTATTAGATTTTGAAAACTAGATACATACATAAGTATTATGTTATAACTTGAAATTAAATACAACTTAGAAACACCAGTGGAAACACCCATAAACTCCAAGATTATGCATGAAATTAATTAATAATATACATATTTTCATCCTAGGAAAAAATAATACATACTTAATGTGTTTTCATAGATGAATAGAAATTTTAGTAAATAAAATAAAATATATAAAATTAAACAATAAGATAGTGAATAACTAAAAACCCAAGCCATTAAAACATAATCATGAGCATTATATGTCTGGAATAAAACCTGAATAAATAATTCCTTGTAAATAATCACAAGAGAATGAAAATTAACCTTGTATATTATAATAGTTGAATAATCAAATGGTCTATAAATTAATTATATAATAATGAGGTAATGAATAATTATAGACATCATAAATATACCATCATGGATTTGACCACGACAACATATATAATGTGTAAAACAAACTCTAGATTTTCTAATGAGACTTAACGATTCATAGAGGGGATATAGTGGGACCCAAACATCACATATTAAGTCCAATTAATTCCTAAAAATAGAGGGGTGAAATAAAAAATAAATATACATACTATATGTAAATAATTTTATCTAATCTGAATACATAATCACTAATAATTCTGAGTAGTATGGTGCAAGGAATAGAGATAACACATCCATAGTCAAACTGAGCATAAACCATTTTATATAATAAAAAATATTATATCATAAAATATCAATCCCATTTAATAGTATGATTAATAATAGGGTGTTGAAATAGTTGAAAATACTATAATTAAATTGTCAAACAATTATGGAGATAAATACCAATTTTTACTTTGAAAAGAAGAGTTCTACTAGAAAATAATTTGTATTTTTCATAAAATAATATTTTTAACAGTATATCCTAGATATAAGAAGATAACAACAATGAAATTATTTTTGAGTCATAAATAATGTTCAAATAATGTGAAAACTTGTAAAAATAGTTTTAAGAAACTTTATAATTGTGCAACCTCAGTGCGTTTTAAGAGAAAATATAAAAGAGTATTTAAAGAGGACACATATTAATTATATGCATAAAACCAGAAAAAATATAATATATTTTTTTCAAGATAAAAAATTTTATTTAATAATAATATTGGTTTCTTAATACAAATTATGAAGTGTACTTGAAAATAGATGAGAATTTTGGATGTTCTCTTGGATTGATCTTTCTTACCGGGAGTAATTGAGAAGGGAACATAATAAAACATGCATCTTCTTATTAAATAAATGTTAAATTATATGGATACATGATTTTGGAACATATAAAAATAATTTATTATATTATTATACAAAAATAATGAATAATTACAATGTGTTAAAGAGAGATAAAGCATAACCTGAATAGAAAATGGAGGTTCGAGAAGAAACTCTTACCTTATACCTGAAAGCGTTCTTCACTTATACAAAATGTCCTAGATAATGAATTTAGATTCATTAATTATTTAATTACGAACATATTAAACATTTATTTGATATATTATAATTTTATGAAGTTCATTTATGGTCTTTTTAATGAGTTATATGATTATATTTTATTGTTCGGTTGTGTATGTCTGCATGATTTTAATGATCAATTTACTTTAATAGATGTATGGAAATTCATTTAAAATGAGAAAAGTTTTATAGAAATGAATCTAAATTTTAGTAATTAACTTCTAGAATATTAAATGCTTATATAATTCATTTGTTTATTTGGGATGGGGATGAATCATAAGATAAATTTTTTTTGATAATCATTTAGATTATTTTGATAGTTTTTCTATCATCACAAACTTGTTTTTTTATTAATTTATATTATGTATATATAATGGTTATAGAACATTAAATAGTCTATAATAAATATATGTAGCGACTCGGGTTTTTGGCCATGTCAGACTTTGGAATATTTCTACGAATAATTCCAAAGCTAGGCGCGAAGACGGCGTGCGATTCCGAGGCCCGGTGTGCCCAGAATTAATTTTATAAAAATATTAAGTATTTTTATACTATGCACGTGGCGGGGGGTGTGATATCTCCTAATCGGTAGCTCAGAACGGGAATCTGAGGGCACGGTTGCGTCCGGAACGTGCCGTTTACCCTAGGCGGGGTGTAATCTTTGCGGGCGCGGGCCTGCGGTGAGAAAAACGCCACCAGGGGCGTTTCCGTAAATAAGTGGCAAGTTTGTGTGCGAGCGTCGGCTCAAATAACTTCTGAACGGAGTCTCGGATGGAAAATCTGAGACCGTCGTTGCGTTCAGAACGGCGCGTTTACCCTAGGGGTGACCTTACTTTTGTTCGCATCGGGCGTCGGGTCCGAGCCTGGTTTGGCGCCGGCGGGCGGCTGATATAAATATCAGCGCCCCCCCCCCCTTTTATCATTCTTCGCCATTCTTCGTCGTTCTTCGCCGCCACTCCGCCAAAATTGAGCAAACAGAGCGCCCACGAGCTCAGAATTCGACGACGGACGTTCCAGGAGCACGCAGCGGAAGCTCGGGAGCGCGGATCTGAGGCAGAACGTCGGCGTTTCGCCCACGAGGTAGGCTGTTTGAGTTTTACAATCCCGGATCCCGTTTTTGTGTTGTTTTTCTTCATATTTTCATAAGATTTGTATAGTTCGGGTCCCGAGCTTTCCGAAACATGTTTCGGATCTGAATTTGGAGCACCGGGGTGCTCCCGGTGGCTCCCGGAAGTTTTCCGGCGAAAACCCGGTTTTCCGGCGACGGCGGGCAGCGGCCATGGCGGAATCCGGCGACGGCGCGGCGGCACGGCGGCGGTTTTCGGTGGCGGCAGCGGCGGCACGGCGGAATCCGGCGGCGGCGCTGTGGTTTCTGGCGAGGCTGGCGGTGGTCCGGCCAGGATTTTCCGGGGGTTCTTTAAACCACCGTTACTCGCAAACCGTAATTCCGATTTGCGAGCCGTTTGCGGCGACGCGCTCCTTGCGTCGAGACGGACCTTTTGAACTTACTTTGAGAATTTTAAGGGTTCGGGATCGTGGCCCGGGAGTTAGAAACTTCGTATAAAATAATATTATTTTATTATTTTACGACTTCGGGCCGTTGTAACTTCTACCCGGAGCGTCTGATTGACGTGCCGTCAGTGGCGTTGAGACCCTGATGGTACGACCAACTGTTTGAGATTGTTTCCGGGTGTTGGGTCTGTGAACAGGGTGCGGGCCCCACGAGGCCGGGTTTTGGCGTTTGCGGGGAAACACAGCTTTTGCACCAAGAGTCCGATTTTGGCGGATGAATAGTCGATCCTGTGTGTTTTTCCGAGAGGATCGCAATGGTGCGATCTGTTCAACGAGTTTCGGAATCCAGGCGTGGGCCCCACCCGAGCTGGCCTTCGGTGAATAGTACCTTTTTCACCGGGTGTCCGTTTTGGGCGAGCGAGTAGTCGATTCCGCTTGTTTTTCTGAGGGGATCGTCGTGGTATGGTCTGCTCGATGAGTTTTGGGATCGTTGTGTGGGCCCCGCACAAGCTAGCTACGGTGAATAGTGCCTTTTTCACCGGTGCTCCGTTTCGGGCGAGTAAATAGCCTATCCTGTGTGTTTTTCCGCATGGAACGCGATGGTGGCCTCAGTTTTGGCTTCGGAGGTGCGCAGTGTGGCTTTGGGGCGAGTCGCTCGGGTTAGCGATGTTTGGACCAGCAGTGGTTGAGGGTTCTCCCTTGGTTCGTTCCTACGAGGGTTCGTGTGGTATCACAACCTTTGTATGGGTTTGTGATCCTCTCGATGAGATGTTTAAACTGTTAGAGTTGTGGTATCCCTCCGGTGGGCCCGGAGTGGATCCTCTAGCATCTTTACCCTAGATCGGGTTCTTGGTATCGCTGTGACCGCTTATTCACGGGCGACGATCCCCTATCTAGCAGGTTAACCCCGTAGGGTTTGTGGCATCATCGGGAATATGATCCCCTACGCGGTGGGTCGTGCACAGTAGGGTTGTGGCATCGTCGGGTTTACGATCCCCTACTCAGCATGATGTTTATAGTAGGGTTGCAGTATCGTTGGTTATACGATCCCCTACTCAGCTCTTGGTGTCGGTAGGGTTGCGGTATCGTTGGTTATGCGATCCCCTACTTAGCGCGTGGTTTCAGTAGGGTTGTGGCATCGTCGGTTCGATCCCCTACATCATGAGTTATACCAGATAGGGTTCCGGTATCGTCGTGACCATCTTTATATGGACGATGATCCTCTATCTGAGTGTGAAGCTTCTGTCGAGTGCAGATCAGGTTGTGGTATCCCCCAGCGGATCCTGGGTGTGATCCCCCATCTGTGAGAACTACGTATGCCAGATCGGGTCGTGGTATCCCCCAGCGGACCCTGGGAGTGATCCCCTATCTGAGAGCTACGTATACCGGAGTGGGTCTTGGTTTTTCCCTAGCGGACCCTAGCGGCGATCCCCTTTCCGAGGAGTTTGGTGGTTATGGTGTTTCAACGATGTTTCCTCAGTGATGCTATCCGACGAGCGTGGTCTCTCGGGTGAGCGTCTGAGATGTTTGCGAGTATCCCGATGGAGTGTATCTCTCGGATGAGTGTCATCTGGTATGACAGTGTTCGTGGTGTACTCTCCTGGTTGGGATGGTTGCTGGTGATGAGGTCGGTACCTCTTGTGGCTTTGTGGTGTGAGCTGTGTATATCTGGATTGTTCAAGGTGTATGTATGGGCATACACCTGAGTTGAGATGAGTTGACTAGTTGTGTTTAGCCGAGGATGGTCACGAGATGGAGTTTCTCTCTCGTCTGGGTTCCCTCTGGCTGGGTTGAGCGGACTGTTGCCTTCAGTTGCTCCCTTGGGTTTTGGGTTTTTGGGGTTCCTACTGAGTATGTTTATACTCACCCCTGCACGGGCTTTGCCCGCACATGTTTGTGTCTTGTGGAGACCATAGGCCTTTTTGACGGAGTCCCAGGAGGACCCGGAGCAGGCGGAGCTTAGTGAGTGAGTTGACCGGGGTGTTTACCGGAGCTGTGCCGAGGGAGCTTTCCGGCGGGTGTTTGTGGCAGCGTTTCCCTTCTTCAGAGCAGGTTGGATGCGCTTTGTAGTTTTCTTTTGGTGGGCCCTGTTTTGCCCTTGTACTTTTTCTGTTGCACTCTGGTTTGGGATAGATTGCATGCATGCATTTACTTTTCAGTTGTTTTATCTCTGCACTGTTGCATGGAGGTGTTTGTGGGTGTGTGTGTACAGGTACCTTAGGCTAATGCCTCCCATGTGTGTGATAGCCTACTCGGCGCTGGTCGCCAGCCCCTGGCCTATTGGAGGCGGGCTTGGGGAGTCGCGGCTCGAGCCCCGTTGGGTCGGGTCGTGACAATATATTTTAACAATTTTTAACCATAAAATGGTAATATTAAATGACTTGAATGTGGAATTGAAAAACAAAAACATGTCATCTACGAAGGCAGAAAAGCGACAACTCCCAAGCGATGTTTTTACCTTTATAATAAAAGGAATAAGAGAAGAGACTTGATGGTTGATTTCATATAGAAACAGTAACATTATAGTTCATATAATAAAATGGAGTTATCATGTATGTTTGGATAATGGTGGTGGGGATAGTTTAAGGAAAAAAAGTGGAATGAAAATAAAAAAGGAAAAAATGGATTTTACCTGTTAACTTATTCTCCTTGAGAATCTACTTAATGAAACTCACTTTAGTATTTTGTAGATTTCATAAACTAATAGATATGGTTTTGAAAATTTGGAAGATTATTAGATATAAATTGGTAAAACAATTAAAGGTATAAAATGTTTGAGGAGAAGAGGTGGTGAGAGATGGTATTTATAGTGGTAGAGAGTAGTGTTTTCTCATTATTATATTCATTAGTTTATTATTTTTGCTCAATACTATGAATAAATTGATAATTATCCATAAATATATTAAATTAAATATTTAAAGGTCGTTATTATTATCTTATATTATCCATATGTCTTATATGACTCCATTAATCATGTATTTGTTAAATACCGGAAATTATTGTATTGCACTATTCACAAAAATTCAACTATTTTATAAAAAATAACAAAACATTAACCCTAAACAATGTTCAATGTGTTGAATTAAAAAATAAAATTTATTTTATGGAAATATGTTTCTAAATATTAGAACAATAATTTTTAAATAAAATCACCATTTATTAAAAATACCAATTTTAAAATTAAAACTGATTTTATAAATCATTGAAAAATTAATTAAGGTCACATAAAAGTATCATATAATCATAAGAAAAAAATTTAATTTAATAATCTATTTTATGAAAATAAATATTCATTTAAATAATTTTATTAATTACAAAATTTTAAATATACATTTATGTTTCATAAAAATATCAAAATTTAATTTATCTTTTTAAAAACATTTATTTAATTGTATTATGATATAATTATATCAAAATTAAATATATAAGTTAACTAATTTTTATTACTAGTTTAATCGATTAATTTACTATTTTAGTATTCATATTAGTATTCTTAATGGTCAAATTACTTATCCAGTGGTCATACTTAATAATATATTAAATTTTTAAACTCGGTGTTGTGTGAAGAATAAACTACCAATGATGCTAAATTTTGAAGGAGACATACCATAATATATTGGGGTGTTACAATATGTTTCCCATAATATCATTAAACCTTAATCATACTATATCACATAGAAATAAATTGGTTTCAAAAAAAGTTCATCATTTCATTACCCATGGAAAAGAAATGAGTTTCATAAACACTTCATCAATTCATCATGGAATATTCCATGGAAAAGGAATAGATCTCATATAAAAATTTTCATCACAAACATAAAACATCTTGATAAATAATAGGGATGGTATCATTGAATCATATACCCCAAATATAATAAATGAAATCATGTTTTATTGAATATGATGAATCAAAATACCATTAAAAGGTCATTAAAACATCCTTTAGAAAAAGATCCTTTCATTTTGAAGGCACTTCTTCAAAATTCAAAAATTTAAAATATATTATGGAAACTTTTTATTTTAAAATAAAAAGGACATTTTTACAATATTGTTGAAAAAATTATTTTTCATGGTGTTGGGAAATTATATTCATGCCATATATGTTAAAAAATATTTATTTCACTTTTTTTAAAGAAGGTAAAATTTTACTCTTTCAGAAAAAACTAATGAAGAACACTTATTTTTTAACAAATTCAAACATGGATAAAAAATTATTTTAAAAACCATTTTATAATAGTAAAAACCTTATTTAATAAATTTTTCAATGCATATATAAGGAATAAAAAGGATTTTTGACTAAACATAGAAATAAAGTTCATTTTCATTAACAAATCATTTCAGTGTTTTGAGAAATGTATGGTGACGAAAACGAATTATATTAATTTATTATTAATAAATAAGTGAATAATAATAAAATTAATGATAGTATTGAGAGATTTTTCATAACTTTTCATCCTTAAAAACTTCATTATAAAAATCAAAATAAATAATGAGATTTTAAAATGAAACATTTTTCCAATAATTCCCCTTATTTGAAAATAACTCTAACCTCCGGTACAGTAAATAAATTTTTCATAACTCTAAAATAAAATCATAAACATTCTTATAGTGTCATATATGATTTATTTAAAACATTATTACACCCTATTTAAATCAATAATTCCCTAAAATCATCATTTTTTGTTGTTAACTATTTCATTTATCATAAGTGTTTTTGTTTGGTAGTTACATTCCATGTACATTGATCATAGTTACATAATATTTAAGATTTTAGTCATTATAAAAATATCATATATATTCATTATATACATATGCAGATTTATCCATAGAACTTAGACATAGACAAATTAATTACACTGTTAATATATATGGTAAGATATGTGCCTGCATGATCTCTCTTTTATCTTTTAAAAATATGGTACAAAAAAAGGTAAAATAATAATTCAACATTGAAGAATCATTGTAATGTTATATATATAATAAATATTCATTAAATATATCCTTATTACTATCCATGTAAAATTAAAATGAAAAAATTCATCACATTGTGTCGTGGAAATGGTAGTCAAAATATATAGATGAGTGAAGTTATAATTTTCCAAAGTATAAGAAGGTAAGTAGGTAGATGTGATATTATAATTATAAATGTGACAACATTAACCTGAATAACACTTAATAGGTTATCTAATCCTAGTGGTCCACATTTCCTCAAGCGCATCTCCCCAATCTCTAGAGGCTGCCGACTAGTGGTGAGGGCCTAGGGTGTGTCCGTGTGTAGACAATTCCCTCAATACGAGAGTGTATCATAGTGGATTAATATAAACAGAGGTAAATACTAGAAGAAATATAAGTAAATTTATGGATAAAAATTAATATACCATGATAATAATAACGTAAATAAATCGAATAACATAAAATAACTAATGATTATATTTCATGAATCTAGTAATCTAGAAACAGGGATACAATGTAGGAATCATACATGAAAACCCTGTTGTAGAAAAATGAATTACATAAATTATCCCAAGAATCATGAGATATAACTTTAATATATACAACCAGATCCATCTTAACACATTAATAAATCATGTTTATGATTCATTACACTTTTCTTTATCAACACATCCCTACATGTAATCTGACTTGAATACCAAAATGTTCCCATATAGGGTGTGAGATAAATATCAGTGGACCAACACCAATTGATTCAATAACATCCGAACCCTGTAATGGAAATATAGTAGTGTGAAAGCAATAACATATAATGTAAAGAAACATAATGTAACTAAATACCCATGTACCTACATCATCCCTTTCATGGTGTCTGAAAATGTGAAAAATTTATTATTTTAATATTACTAGTTTATAAATAAGTTGCATGTTAGGAAAAGTGAAGTTTTTTAGATGTAACTAGGTAACCTATAATGATATTTAATGATAATATTAGAAGGTAATGAAAAGGGAATATAGATTTCAGCGGTCACCAAATGTGTAATTATTATAGCCAAGCTATGGGTAATACTGCAATCGAAGGAAACTACTCCAAGAAATTCAATAATATGACTCCCACTGATTCGAAATAGTTAATCCAAGGTAAATTTTGGTTTAGAAATGACTAGATAGAATGATATTTGACCATGAGAACTAATTTTCAATTATGGGTCTAATAATTGTTTCCAAGGCATCCCATATTAATACATTAGAGGTCCTATGGTGTCGTACAATGCGTCAAATGTTATATAAGGATATAGTTTTAAGTTGGTCTCAATGCAAGCAAGTCATATCCTTGAATTTAAAATGGGTTCCTCATGTTCTCAAGGAATTCCCTTTGATAGTCCAAGGTGATATTGATCCATACCACATCTATTTTGAAAATGAAGTCATATTATATTCCATTGAGATCATACATTTCCTTTCATTAGTGTGACAAGGCCATGTAGAATGCAAACCTTTAAGAAATTCATAATTAATAGATAAATTCATTTGGATCAAACCTTACCATTCATTAGTGTGACAAGGCCATGTAGCATGAAACCATTTATTTAATCCATTTAAAAAATTTCCAACAATCAAGGTTTACTCGAGTACCTTCCATTAACATGGATGGTGTTGATACAAACTTGAAACCTATTATTCGATCACATTAAAAGGGCCATGTCATATACATAGTATACTGTCCAATTGCAATTTCACATTTCATTATAAAATTGGAGAACTTACATTAGGCATGAAAAACAGTGAGAATACATGTTACATTTCATTATTCACTTCCCAATTTAAATTAATCCATTTAATATTTAATATATTACCCATAGAAAGGTCATTATAAGGAACAACCAAACAATGGATCAAATGTGTCAAAAACACTAAATCCAAAAACACTAAAGCCAAAAATATGGTAAAACATCATACTTGGTTTAGATGGAGTTCTATGTGTAACCAATAAAAAAATAAAATAATTATAAATATCACAACCATACAATTATAATGGTAATTAGAATGGAATATAAATTCAATACATGACATCCAATGA
The DNA here is from genome assembly GCA_963277665.1 of Viscum album. Lineage (NCBI taxonomy): Eukaryota > Viridiplantae > Streptophyta > Magnoliopsida > Santalales > Viscaceae > Viscum > Viscum album. The sequence continues at coordinate 148,081,607 of OY728166.1, read as the reverse complement.
AATTGGCATGCCCTATAATAAATTACCAAAATCAACGAACCAAAGGGATGATATATAGACCACCCACCATTGGCTCATATGAATATCCTCCTCTAGTATCATTATATGATTTGTCTTGGAATTATGTAAATTAGTGAAAAAGGTAAAACCTCTTATACCTCAATAACTAGGTCGAGAGATATAGAGACGAAGAAGGACTCAAACGAACTTGATTACATACCGTTACGCATCCAATGAGATGAACAAAAGCTTGAATGTATTCAGAATGAAAGTCATATCTTGATAATTAAGTTAATCAATAAAATAACTCCAAAATTAATGAATAATAGATTCATCATACAATAAATCAGAATAGGGAATAAGGGTTGGTTTAATTAGATCAGTAAGGGTAAAAATGTAAAATTACTGTAAACAGGGAATATGCAAGGTTTGTCATTACAGTTTTCCAAACCCTGTGACAACCAGTATACGGATATGTAGAAACAGGGATACCACACCTTCAATTTTCATAGTTATGGAAACCATGCTCCAACAATGTCGAATGGTTATGCCTATAAATGAAGACCGTCCACACGATTAAATCTAATAGTGCACCCTACTTTCACGGTTTACTCTCACCATTTTACATGTCCATTATTCCAGAAATTTGGGTTACCAGAAATGAATAACCCCTTGAAACCCTTGGGACCATTTATAACTCAAAAGGAATACATATTAGTCTAAAATAATTAATTAGAGTAAAAGTTAAAAGATGCATAATTGAGTGAAAAACAAGGTTCTTACAGCCTTCCCCCATTAAAATAACCCATCCCTGAGTTCAACTTCAAAGGTTCTGGAACACTATATGAGAAAAAACTTGTCCACTGGGAACATATGTTTGCCTGTCACTCCCATGGATCATCTGTGCATGACCATGCTTCTATAAAACCCATAGTAGATGGATAGACCATACTCATAGATCCTTCATACTCTGGTCAATGGGTGTGTCAGATACTCATCAAAGGTATCATCAAAATCTAACTCATATTTCTTAAGACCAATATTATGAGATTACTCAGCATGATATTGGTGAAGCTACAAAATTTGGAAGACATCATGCATATCATGGTAACTTGGAGTTAATTGCAACTGATAGGCTACCTTCCTGACTTTCTCTAGAATCTCAAACGACCCTGCATAATGAGATGGTAACTTCCCTTGATTCCATCCATTTCATTCCATTTAATGAAATCAAGTATGGATACTTGTTTTACCAGACTAAATGGATAATTATAGGGTACTATGGTGCAAGGGGTAAATATCTACATGGAATTCCTTTTTTATCAATAATTCTAATCCCTTAGTAGGTACTTGAACTATTAGTCTCTTAGGTTCTACATGAAAAAACCATGCACATAGAAGGTGGAATGGTCTAATGAAATTTATATAGAATGGGGAAATGAGAATTAATAGTATCATTTGAGTTCATGTCCTTAGCATTCCTTATGTAAAAATTTACAACATGGTAAAGGGAAACACCAATGTAATAAGGAAATCCTTTTTGAAATAACTAAATACAACTTTGTAATTTAAAACAAAGTGCACTTCATTAGATGGGTATTAATATAAAGATATAAAAATTTTATTGAAATTTCATTTTTCATGTTTATAAAACGATATTTATGGACCGAAATACAATTAATTAAAAGAATAATTTTAATTAAGTTATACCCCTTGGAATAATTGTAACAAGGTTTAACAGGGAATCTAGGAGGTTCTATTATCTTATTTTAAAGTACCTTCAATGGTAAATTCCCCTTAAATACATAAAATAACAAATAAAATAAATTACAGGAATTAAAAATATTAAATATAATGTGTAACAATTATCTTCCTCACCCATGAGGTGTCCTCGATTATGTTTGACATCCTCAAACAACCAAATGAGGATAAATGAGAGTAATACATGGATCATATACCATTTTGAATAAAGATAATTATTTTAAGGAAATTCTCAACAATGGATAGTGTGAAACACCATGAAATTAAATATAACATGAATAATATTTGATGAAAAAATCTATAGGACAGCTACCTCTTGTTTAAGACATTCCACTCTTCCAATATCGTTGTTTGATTTAGTCTGTTTTGGATGAAATTTATGAATGGAAAATTTTGCCTAAAAATTGGAAAATGAACGTGCACCTCAATCACTCAGTTGATAGCAGATTAGAAAAATAAATTTTAAATTTGAATTGAGAGCATACCATGAAGAATTTATAGGGATCTGCAAATATTGATTTCGATGATGGATGAAGAAGATATCATGAATTCTATGTTTTTCATAGAGAAGATAAACAAATGGGAAAGGGAGCTACACACACTAGTGGAGGAGGTATAAAACATAAATGAGTTTTAAAACTCCTTAAGTGTAATTTTTTAATTTCATCCTCAAAATTAGGTTGCATGGTTTGGCCACATGATTTTTCCAAACCATGCACAAACCCTACAACTCATGCTACTTAGGAACCCAACTCACACAGTTTTCCACACATAATTACCCTAACCATTTGTTAAATAAGAAATAAGAACTACCGAATTGTAAATAACCATGCTGGGTAGGTGATTGGTTAGGGTAAACCATTTCCATACCATGTAACACATTTTTCTCCTCTGAATCTGTTCAAATGGGTTGCCGTTGAGGGTCACATGGTTTCAGAAAAACCTGTTCCACTATTAGACCACTCAACATAGGTTTTTTGGTTCTCGATGCTTATGAAACTCATCAAGACACTCAAGGTACCCCCAAGGCCTTCACCGAAGTCTGAAAATAGCACATTGAAGTGTTCCAACTATTGGAATGTCATTCCAAGGCTCAGTTCAATGAATGACTCATCTATTAATTTCTATATTTCAGATTCCCTGGGAATTGTTCCTTGGAAAACAACATGGGTTGTAAGAAGTTCCTCACCATAGAACTAAACATCCTTAAGATTCCCTAAAGAAAAAATAAAACATCACATGGTGTTCTCATATTGTTATGCATTCTTTTAATGACCGTTATGTGTTCCCAAACACCAAAAAAACCGCAAGGAATTACTCAAGTTTATAAAACATGACCACAAAAAAGTCAAACACTCGTCTTATAACTAAGACATTAAAATAGTTCTTATCCAATCATACTGAACTAGATACATGATCACATCATTGTATCATTAATAAATTGGTTTTTGTTGCTTCCCACCATAGGTCATAACAGCATGAAGGGGCTAATTCTTAACCATGACATCTTTATCATCATTATTGCCTATATAGCATGGTTTAAGCATTTGAGTGAAACCCCTAACGTTGACTATTTAATAGGGTGAACATGATCACATATTAATTAATATCAAAGACCTCTCTAGAATGAAAATTTTCAATATAAATTGACCAAGGTGAAGATGGTAAATCAAGATTTCATTAAAGGAAACAACTAAACTCTAAAAAACACTTACCATAACCCATTGACATGATTTAGAATGGTTCCAATTGATCACATCCATTGATCAAAGGGAAAAAAGAGGTGATCAACCTCTAGCCGACCATTCTCAAATATACAGCTTAGAGTACAAACACATTAAATATTGGAACACAATAACTTCCTCTAATAAATATTGCATTCACAATAAGCATTCTCACCAAACTCTATTCATATCTTCTGTTGAAGTTCCCTAGTCAAAAAATCACTGGGTTGTTTAAATATATCATTCCTTATTATGGAAAAGGGTGTAACCCAGATCTAGCTCAGAGGAATTATCACTCTTTATGAATCGTCCCATATCCTAACCAAAATTATGATATAACCTCAGATTCATCATCCTGGAGTCCAGGGAAATAACCAAAGGTAGACCATACTCCAGGTTTATAAGAGAGACAATGATAAAAGGTCACAATGTCCACATTAAATAACTATCTAATCCTAGAGTGTCATTTACCTAGAATTCAAGTCAGAGGAAAACAACATGTTTCCAAGAGTCCATCTAAGCCATTTCTATATGGGAACCCATGTTTCACTCAAGACTAACCAGGTCAATTTATAAAACAACACGTCCAGAATGTAACTCTTATAGAGATTCCATAAGAATACAAACAACTTTTACTATTATCACAATGTATATAAACATTTATATTATTACGTCAAGGATAAAATAAATATAGGGGACATTATTTTCTAAAAAATTGTACACTAATAGTATTCAAATAGTTTTCAACCAACCATACCAGACCATTAAAAGAGAGGAACAATCGAATAACAACATGTTGACTTCTAAACCATGGAGATAAGATTATCCAACTGACACATTATTGACCAATACATGATGCCTTCACCACCTATGTTATTCAGTGACCATTCAATATTTACCAATAATTAAAATCCAAGATCAATGAAATTTCTGAAGTGTTTCATACATCACGAACTATATCAACATCATGCTTCTGAGAAATCACTGGCATGTACTTAGTAGAACCAATTCCATGATCCTCACTATAGGAGTTCCATAGTCTTCATGAGAAGAAGTAGACTATTTTATAAAAATCATTCTATATCAGATACATAATTAATCAAATGTTTATTAATTTTTACTGAAACCAAAACGAACTTATCAACATTCCCAAACACCTGATTCTCTTGAAACCCTACCCTAAGCATTTTTAAGAACATGGTTCCTTAAAATAACAAGTCACAATACTATAGAAATTACCCAATACCATACTCAGTAGCATGATGCTCAATGATTCATCCAATATCAAATATTTCATTACTACATTTAGAAACTTTACTTGTATCATTTATTTGAACACACACTACCCGAATATTCTAAAAGAAAAACAAAACATCATCAATTCTATCAATAGGTTTTCCACCCTATAAAGTCAAATATAAAGTAGTCCATAGAATATATTTAACCCATAGTCTAATTGACCCATATGGTGATTAACATAGATGACGACATTTAGATTCATCCATCAATGAGGAAGAATAGTGGTTCACATGACCTATTATGTGGCTGGCCCGGCCCAAGGCATGTCTATCCTACTTAAATCTAGCATTAACTAATGATCACACTCATAACAAGGGTCATTAGTACCATGAACACTGATTTTAAAAATGTTTTCATTTTGAATAATGTTTTCTACAAAGGGAAATTACACCCATATGAAATGACGAATGTGACAAATCAATGCATTTAATAGGGAATTTATGCTCAAACGGTGCTACCTACCTTAAGATATCCCCTTAAAAAGGGAATGTGTTGACCGATTCATTAGGTTATCCAATAGGAAAGTCACTAGGATCAAAATACTATCATTTAATCAATTTATAAAAAGTTAAAGTCTTATAGAAAACGATCTCATTTCTACTCTAAGGAAACTCAATGTGGGATTTAAACTACCCATAGAAAAGGTTTTAAAAGAATGACACCACCAAAGTTTCAATTTTATGTCTTAACATTGATTCCCATTTAATATTTAAACATTGAAATTTTTTAAAATAGATCATCATGGAATAATTGGATGGTCTTATCAAACATCTCCTCTAAAAAACTAAATTTTTTAATTGACATACGGTCATAATTAGAAAATTTATGATTTAAATTTATTTTTATGTCATAACAGAAAAAGAGACCTCTTAGGGTCCCATTAAAACAACCCAGGTTCATCATAATTAAACCTAATAGTATTTTTCTTCTTTATAAATCCATTTAAACACACCTAGAATGTTATCTCATAAGAAACATGCCCCAACTAGCTTACATGGTTCCATTTGTGCATTTTTTAAGGATAAAAAACAACATTTGAGTTAAAAATAAAGAATCTTTTACATTTATAAGAATTTTTCAAATATACCATGATCATATTTAATGGTTCAATAAATTGATTTTCCATCTACCAATCCATAAAGTTCCCACACACTTTAAAGGTTGAAAATTATCACTATTTAATTCAAATCATTCCATGATAAAAGTTTTAACATTAATAAATTTTACATTTATGACCATATAAAAATATAAAATTGTAATATATAATGTTTTGATTACATGGGTTTCCATAAATCCTATCTATAAAGAAGCAATACACTATATAAACTAATGTATAGATCCCATTTAATCAAAATAAATTCACTTAATGTTTTAAACATTAGCTACTTTGAAATTTTTTAACAAAAATCTGTAGAAATCTTTTCAAAGATCCAATGATGGTTCGAGTATACAAGTTACCATTCCAAATTATAACGTTCTCATACACCTTAGAACTGTAAAATGGTTCCTATTTAATCACAGCAAATAAGTTAACCCAATGAATACATTTATTTATAAAAAACAGAACTATCATTTATCAAAATAATTAACCATATAAAAACATTCTAAGTAAACATGAATCATAGCATGTAATTACCTAACCATTTTATATAAAATAACATGATAATGAAAACAAAAGCATGACATATCACTCATGGAACACAATCAAATCAGCATCCAAGCTACAAATTCAACTGAATATTATGTAATATACATGGTATGTGAATCTCGATGTTCCTAGAATGATGCATATAATGATAATTTGTTTCCATACTACGGAAAGGATAAAATAAAATCAATTATAAAATCAAAATATAATATCAAACAATATGAACAATAATCCCAACCCAAGATACATGGAATTTTCCCCATACATGGGTTGATCCTTCCCGGACATGGCTCTTTAGCATGTGATGTCACATTCCTATTCATTTAGCTACCATCCCAAAGTAGTAAGACAATAGAAAAATAAGCCTATGATATAACTTCGCAACATATTAGAATGACTGACCCCTAAAACAGTTCCCAGACCGTTGGGTAAAATGGCCTTAGGCATGCCTCCCCATATGTGATAGGATACCAAATAACAATTAGTGTATAATGATGCGATAGTGGGGAGAGTATACCCTCTTGATCAAAGTACAAAATATGTTTATCAAATAGTAAATAGAAGAAAACAAAAGAAGAAATTATAAATGAAATATAGATAATTCTAAGAGGGATATAAGATGAATATATATTATTGCCAACAACAGTGTACAACAATGCATGCATGTCTAGAAGATGATACATAACTAAAATATTAGACATTCAATAGGAAATGAGATACATTACAATAAATAAATAAAGGAAATAAATGAAATCCCAGAGGGTGATCTCTATTACCATCCTAATCTCTAGTTTAGTCGTATTCTCTTAACACCCAGGTATATGTAAAGAATCATAAGCAATATATATGGTCCAACAAACTTAAGGTATACACGGGTACACCTGTGTTATAGAAGACTAAGAAAGGAGTTATAAATAAATTGTATTAGGTTAACACCCATGATGCCTACAAATTAAACAAGCCCATGAATATAATGTAATGTAGTACACATGTATAAAAATTGACAAACATTACTAGAATAAATAACAATAACACTCAGGTTCCTAAAGGACACATGGTGAATATACGTGCTTCATCTCTTATACAGAATACATGTATGTCTAGTAAATATATATATAGAAATATATATATATATATATTGTATTGTTATATATCATAATCACCTATATAGACCAAGTGCATGCCGACTCCAAAGGACATATACCTAGAATACTAGCTTCTGCCTAGACCCGGTGTAACATTATTATCCATGACTAGTCTAAGTGATCTTATATGATCCAAGAGAGGGTACATTCCCTACATATCAAAATGACAAGGATACACCATGATCATCACTCAATATGGTGAGTTTTCTGTCATGAAAATAATTAAATACCAGTGAGTGCACCGTCATGACAGTACTGAACAAGAGATAAGGCGCTTCATGCCCTCCATCAACTAGAATCTTTGGGTTCAGACACCATGACTCAACACTCAATGTAAGGGAACATGATTCCACCATGATCAACTGAACCCTTACCACTATTCCAAAAGCTATATTAAGGTGTAATCCCAAATATAATAATAATTTATTGCATAAAGTAGTACCTATCATTGTTTTCATTTCCTAATATTGTTATATAATCATGGGCATCACAATTATAGCTATTCAAATTAATAATGTAATTATGTATGAAATAAACTGTGCAGACTTTACACCCATTACCATCCTTGTCATTTTAAAAAATTTAATTCATTCATGGAATGAATACAATCATGAATACTTCCATTCTATATAGTTGTGACATAATATTTAAAACACATAAAACATTATACTATGGTAATCCATCAAGTCAATAATGTCCATTCATTTCATGACATTTATACTAATCATGTTTGGAAATATGTTTTACCTGACTCAAAGGATACATAGAGGGTACCATGTTCCACACAGTAAAAACCTACATGGGAGATCCCATTCAATTATGAAACTTAAGACCTTAGGTGGATCGTGGTATATTAGTCACTTAGGTTGGAGTGGATTAATCCATGAACATAAAAGTTGAAATGGTCCAATTAAATTTATATAGAATGATGGAAACTCCACTTAACAATATCATTTTAGGACATGTTATAAACATTATATATATCAATAATTACATCAGCTCATTGTGATACACCAATTCAATAATTCAATCATGTTTGAAATAAATAATTACTACATTGTAATTTAGATAAAAGATCACATCATCCGAGGGGTTTTATTATAAAAACATGATATTATTTATCATTAATTACTTTAGTAATGTTTATAATCACTATTCATGTACATAAAACCAATTCATAAAAATTATAATTTTGATATATCTACCCCACATGGAAAAATGAAAAAAAATGTTTAACATGGCATGTAGAAGGCTCAATTATCATATGTAGAAGTCCATACACAAAGGAAATCCATTTAAATCCTAATAAAAATTCCAAAAGAGTTCTAGACATTCAAAGGATTAATATGAAGAGAACAAATAATCTGACACACAAATGGGGTGTCTACAAAACCCTAGAACTAACAAATGAGGTTTAGTGGCGGTAATACACAGTGCATATAAAATTTTAGAGTGATGATTTTTTATGTAAATTATTGAAAATGCACAATGTTCAACACACTAAATCATTTTATAAAGTGATGTAAATTTGAGTATAAATCTACATTCCATCTACCTCATTCTTATTAAGTTCCACTAATTAAATATAGAGGTCTGATTCGGCTTGATTTGGAAGGAATCTACAAAATTGACTTTTTCCCTGAAAAAAGTCTAAATGAGATTTCACCTTGTAAACCAATAAAGAGGATATTAATAAATGAATTATTAAAATGGAATCCCGTTATTTCTCAGAGAAACATATAGGGACAAAGACACTTGATTTCAATGAAAGAAGATGATATATCAAAAAATTTATGTTTTTCATGGATAAGAGAAACCCAGGGGAGAGGGATCTGTGCACACTGGAGGAAGAAGAAGAAATGATAAGTTTGTTTTAAAACTCATTAAGGTAATTTTTTTAATTTCACCCTCACATTTGATCGAACATATTGTCCACATGGTTAGTCCAAATCATTGTACAATCATGCACTCATGCTACTTAGGAACCTGCAACGTATTGTTTGTCCCACAGGGTTTCTCTAATAGTGTACCAACCATGTGATGAATAGTTAATTCGTACCTACCTAACTAGTATATTCTATGTGGGATAAGAACACAATTACGGTAAACCATTAGTATCCCATGTTCCTTTACCCAAGTCTAAAAATAACACATTGATATGTTACAATTATCAAAATTGTTTTCTGAATCACCATTAATGAAACAAAAATTATTGTAAACACTAAATTTAAAATTTTTATAGATGTATTCATTGGATCAAAACATGGGTTGTTATAGTTATAGTTGTTTTGGTAGACACTTTTCTACTACACAGAATTATCCTAAAATTTTATATGGGAAAAATCTTAATTAATTTATATATATAATGTGTCCAAAAATCAAAAACACTTATTCAAAAAAATTGGAATCACATATATTTCCTTTATACTGTCAAAATTACAGCTCAATCGATCTTATATATTGGGATAATAGTCAATAATTGGACAATATTTTTTAAATACTTGATATAATTATGGGATTGAGTTTCTTTAATCAAGTTAGACACTAATTGGTGGATTTGGGACATAAATTTTTATACAAGATATATTTGGATATAAAATAATATGTTATGTAGTTTCATAAGATATATGGGATTCTGTATTGATTCTAGAAATTCAATAATCATAACTTTTCTAGTTATCATCAATGATTTGGAAGGAGATATTTGGTGGCCTATATGGACATTAAAATGGTTAAATATTCTAGTTCTCAAGTTGGTTGATTTTTATTTAAATTTAAGTAATGAATATTAAAAAATTAATCACACAATTTGGGTATGTACGGTGAATTATTTGATTGAAGCAGTAATGAAACCTGAATTTGGATTAATTTAAATAATTCACACAAATTAGATTTAACATTAAAACAAGGTATTTAAAAAATTATTAAATATTCAATGAAAATAAGTAAATGGAGAAGATAATATGTTACTAATAAAGGAACAACATCATCTCCCACACTCTAATTAATGTGCATTTTTGATTTGTATAACAAATCAAATAACATAAAAAAGTTATTTTCACTCAGCAAAAAATATTAATTCCGTTTTCACCAATTAGGGGATGACAAGTCTAGTTCACTCATTCCTAAATAATTACCTTTTTTTCTACAATCATTTTTCAATAAAATTTATTTTTTATTTATAAAAATTGAATTAGAAAATGTGGGGACTTAAAACTTACTCCTCTCATGATGATGTAAATTTATTTAATGAAGATCACTCATTTACCAACCAAAAGTAAAAATCATATATTTTGTAATATATATTAGATTTTAATTCCTAATATAATCTGAACAAGAGTAAATATTTTTTATTAGTTTTTATGTGTATATGAGAGAGGGGTATATAATTTCAAAACGAGAAGAAAAGTGGTGTAAAACGTCAACATGGAAAATGAAATGGACAATTTTTTAAATGGGAAATAGAAGATTATGGAAAAAAATATTGAAAAGGAAAAAATGTGTGAATAAAGACCAAAAATATATAAAAATTGGGAATATGATGAAAATATTAAATATTAAAAAACAAAAATATCACTTGGTGATACAAAAAAAAAGAAGAAGATTCAAGTGTTCTTATTTTCATATTTTATATTATTCTTCCCTTTTTTGGAATTTGACGTTTTGAAAATTCTCACATTCATATCCCAAACCCTATTTTTTATCCAAATGAAACTAATTTTAATATTTATGACAAGGTAAAAGGTTGATGAAGAGTTATTAATGACCTACCAAAGGCATAACAAAATTTTTCATTTTCCCATTTTTTAAACTGTTTTCATTTTTAAACAAATTTTAATAACTTTTGTAAAAAATGACGAAAAAAATATAAATTTCCAAATATCGTTGAATGATAACGTCTCCAAGACACATAATTGGATTTCTCCCCTAAAAAATATAGTGACACATTTAAAATCAAGGAATATTTACCCAAAATAAAATCCACTCACAACAAATTTAAATTTCAAAAAATCATGCATTGAAAATCCATATAGATCATGGTTGTGAAAAGTCATTGGGTTTTTAATTCACTCTAAAAAACTATTCATAAGCTAGAAGATGACTTCAAAATGAGGATCAATGTGATGTTAAGGATAATATATTAGGATATTTTTATCCTGATATGGTTTCAAAAATTCATCTATCATAATAATGTAAAAAAGTTGGAAATTCAGATCCTTATTCCATAAAAACAAGACTTACAATCAGGTTGTGTAAAAAACAATTTCAAAATATGGTCATATGGGACATTATAATTAAATTTTAAGATGATCATCATGGAAGTGGAAAATAATTATCAGAAAAAAATATTTGAGTATTCAAAACATATTTTTCTTGACATAAAATTGTTTATCCAAGTTTATGGTAAAAAATATCTGATATGAAAAAAATTTAACTCCAAAAAATTATTGGAATGAAATTTCAAAATTTTATGGTGAGTAATTATAAATATTTATATTATTTTTGTTTTCGTTATTTTAATTTTTTTATTAAAAATAATTCCTTTTAAAATGGATAAAAAAATTAAATGGCTGATGAAGAAAGTGGTAAAAAAACATGAAAGAGAAATAGGGAATATGAGAGGTAGAAGAAATAATAGAGAGAAATATAGAAGAGAGTGAAAGAGAGAGAGGTAGAGGGAGAGAGATAAAGGGTAGAGGGGAAAGATAGGGGAGGGAGTTAAATGGAAAAATGTTTACTTAGTTCGGATTTGGTCATTCATCATCTCTGTCTAATGGTATAGAGACTCTAGGATTTAGGGATTTGATGGAAGTTAATGTGGTACCCATTATATGTGTCCTCAGATTGTGATTCTTTAACTGAGGTCCATTTATTCTAAACTTTCATTCATAAGAGTTTTCTTAGACTAACACTTCACCAAATGGTGAAAAATTAGTAAAAATTAAAATACCATCCCAATTATAATCAATCATACTTGGGTGAAGATGAAATCGATAACTGATGATCATTACCTTTTCACCTTTCTGGAAATACATTTGGTAGGATGTTTTTTTCATTGAGTGACTTATATTTTTCATTATATAGATTGTAATTATCACAGTAATTTCGTTAAAACTCTTCTAGTTTAATCAAATTCAACAATATATCTTTACTAGATTATTCACAATCAATATTACAGGCCCTCATTTCCCAAAATGACATATGTTGGATTTAAACTAGTAAATGACATGATTTACCAACATCTAGTCTAAAAGGAGACATCCATATGGGTGTTTTATAGGTATATCAATAACCTAATGTAGTTAATCCAGCCTTTTAGATGAGTCTTTTTTATGGGATTAAAATTTTACTTAAGAACTATTCTCATTTATAAGATCGAAAGTTCGTCAATGACATTTTTTTGTGGGTGATATGAATTTTTTGTTTTATGTACAACCCATTTATTTTTCAAAATATATTATATATTTGAATATAATAAATGAGTTCTTAAGACACCTAACTAAGATTGCGGTGTTTCAAATTATTGAATGATTTAGGATTTGAGGATCTCACTAACAATATGAGCATCATTATTTCTAGTGGAGTTGGCCATGATCCACCTAGATACACAGTCGAATATAAGTTGGATGTAGGAGAATATATTATGAGGGGGTATGGTTCCCACGAAATCTATTCCCCAAACATTGATTTCCTCATTGAAGATTAAAATATTTGATGTCATTTAACTTTTTTTTAAGAAATTGTGAAATTTTTTGGGAAGTGGGGAATGATTAACATAACTCATGTGAGTCCATAGCTAGTGATGGATAGAATAATACAAATACAAAAACCATTTTATTGTTCGGTTGTGGTCCATGGTGGCCACCACTAGGCATTATGCGCCATAATTTTAATATGGAATAATGTTAATCTTCACAAACACATCTCCCCATCACCATGTTAGCCCCAATTTCCCAACGAATATTATTGTCCCAACTATTTTATTTTCAATCAATTTTTTAGTTTCTATTTTACTTATTTTGAAAATGATTAGGGAAAACATCATAATCCAGTTAGTTTACAATTGGGACATACTATAGTGACATTGGAGTGAAAGATGAGAGGTTTTCAATGGGAAATACAAGATTAATTATTTCGAAAGGTGAATATTTAAAAATCCTACTCAAGTGATGAGCAATAAGTTATTTTCAAATTTATATCTTTGATCTCACATTAAAACTATTGGATAATGAACATTCATATTATTAGACTTGGTTTCGAATCAAATTTCATGAGTAAAAACATTAACGCAAAACTTTCTGTGAAGATGATTATTTTGGAACCTAAGTGATAGGGCCAAAAATTATCTATGAATAAAACACAAATAAAAGTTCCTTTTATGTGATAGTGTAATGATATTGAGTTTCGTCTATGATTTTGAGTCATAATATAAGTCATGTGGAATTTTTTATAATCAATCAACAAGAACATCCCTAATGGAAATATCAAAATAATCACACATACATTCGATGGGTCAGAACCAATATTGGGTTGGACTATCAGGGTGGATGTAATAAAATCATTTAGTTCAATGAAGGATCTTTTTTAAGCCTAATATAAATGGAATGTAACATAATTATAGAGTAAATTAGTGAGTGTGAGGGAAATCATACATAATTTTAAGTTGAATCTATCAAAGAAACCCACGTAACCTAAGAATTAAGGGATATCTTGAATTGATGTTGGTTCAGGAAGTGATTATATCAGCGAAATTTTAGATAGATCTACTTTAATAACCTCTAGATAAATTATGTTCACTAGAACAGTCCAATTTGAAACTATAAAGTAGACTCATTCATATTTTAACATAACATTACATTGGAAATACTTTTTTAGGATCATAGAGAGTGAATGGATGTCAGATTAAAACAAATCACTCTAAATGGTAAATTCATCCATGAATATATCTATGAAATGATCATTGAATTCTGAAAATATACTCATTATAAACATAGGTGATGTTTCAAGAGAAATTAATAAGACAGTAGGTATTATCCTATATACTTATGTTCCAAAGGGGAAAGTGAACATAGTCCATTATTAGACTTGTGGTGCATTTAAAATTTGTAACTAGATGATGTTTCCATAATGAAGGAAATTATTAGACTTTTTAGATATCAGATATATAATTTGATCAAGAGAAGTAAGTGGGTAGTGATTTTTTCATGTTTCAACATTCTATTTTTGTTAGCTGAGGCACAATTTTATTTTTAATTTTTACTCAATTTATTATCTCATCTCTCTCTTCAGTTGAAACAACAATTATCCCACCCATCATAGGTAACAATCTAATTAGAAAAACTGATTCACTATTAAAAAATGTGTAGAAGATTCCATATTGATTAATGTTGATAATTTTTTCCCGAAATACTTCAATTATGAGTTGATTGAGTATTTATTAATGTTTTATTATAGTTTGGATGTATTTTCTAGATAGATGTGATACAAAAAAAGGGTAGTGTTGATGACTGGTATGTCATATAGGGTCAAACCTAATGTATTTTTGTTTTCCTCTAACTTATGAAAAAAAATATAATCATTAGTTTCAATATGTTTAGTAGAACCATTAAAAGATCAATAGTGATCATAGAAAAGGAATTCATACTTCATCTGTGCAGGAAGTTATTTCAGATCAATTTCATCCATCATTTTTTGTCCTAAAAACATATGAATATCGAAAGAAATTTTAGTTGGTTTTGATTCATTTTACTCATTACTATCCATGGCGGTAACAATAGAGATCATATCTGGGATTGGATTCTAAATATTTTTCAAATTTAATTAGATTTATGGATTGTATAAATGAAGGGTCAACATGAACTTCTCCTTTTATGACTTGGTTGATCATGGTAAAATTATCACAAACTCCATTCTCATTATAACTCAAATGAAATCATGGAAATGGATTCAATCAAAAATAAGAAGTTTATTGAATATCATGGATGGAGAATTTTTAGTGATTATATTATGGGTATACCATGTCTTGAAAAATATATAACATGACTAGTTGGTCTTGAAATTAAAGGGATTAAATTCCCAAAGAGACATTAATTTTACTTCTAAATGACTTGAGGAATGGTATTACTAGAATAAGTTGATATCATTAAGATGAAATCTCACGTTCCATGTCACCAAAATAGTAGTCAGTTTGGAAAAAAAGATCAGTGACTCATATAAGGTCATCCTATACTAATCCCTCAAGACTAGATGTTCATTGATTGGATATACAGAGAACAACACTCATTCAGTGTTAGATACATAGAATATTTTTGGATAATATGGATTAGGGCATGAAATTTATGATAGTTTATAGTTCTATGAGTGAATAATCTAATTTGAAACTCCATATTTGAAATAGAAATACAAAGTTCCCTAAATATTTTCACTTAATGGCAATTGAGTATTGAGTTGAAAAATTTTCAGTTGTCCTAAGATATTTCTAGTAGGTGCACAATTCTTTAAGAAACATTGTATAACTTTATATTATTTAATGACACATAAAAGGATAATGCTTACATTAAAAATTATAAATATGTATATAATTTTAGAATCAATGGTAAATTTATTCGTAGAATTAAGTATGGCTTGAGGAAAAGGAATTGGGTTACATTGATATATGAAAGATGTGGGGGAGAGGCTTCTAGTTATTTTTCAATATTTTTGATCTTTTTTATCTAGATCACCATTTACAAGAGATTGTATTGGATTCAACATGAGGCATGTAAAATTTATTTCAATATCATAGGGTAATTTCACTAATATTACCAATTGGGTGGGGAAATGGTTTAGCTAGAAGTTTGGAAGAATTGGATTGTTGTTGCTAACTTAGGTGTGTTTAAAGCTGACCAACATGGTTTCCATTATTTTAAAGGATAGAATGGGAGATGATGAAAGTTCTTTTATAGTGCATTATAATGGATAATTAGAATAAGAGGCATGACCCTCATTATGATTTTTTTTGTTTTTGTTCTTCAGAATATTATTTTATTATGTTGGAAATTTTGAAGGCACATTTTATAGTGGAAACCAAGTGTATAAGAAAAATGATTTAACCATTTATGTTGATGATGAATGGATGATGTTATTGAATGTTATGAAAACTGTTACCATATATGAAATGATGTGGATTTTGAAGATTTATTTTAGGAGGAAATGATATTAGATTACCATACCTCAACCTTATGCTATATGTATAAGAGAAGTGTTTAGAGTGGGGTTATTTGGAGTATCTAGTGATCTTACCTGATTCTTGAGGGTTGGTGTTTTGTTGATGATATCATTTTTTGAGACACATTGGACTAGAATAATATAATTGACCATATATAGTTGTGGGTGTGTGTTAGTTGGGTGAGATAGTGATATTTAAATTCCATTGTTTTTTATAGGCCCTTAGAATATATATTGTGGATAAGATGAGTTTGGTGATCCAGAAGCAAAACATAGTTTCTCAAAAGACCTATAGGTTATCTCATTCACGTTGTCATCTATTTGGTATATATGGATTTATTCTATAAAACATTTTGGACTTGATCATGTACATGATTATAGAATTTTTAATGTCTTTGATACATGTTTCTTATGATATATCGTGATTTTTTAATACTTTATTCAACATGAGAACCAAAACATACAAAATTAATCAGAGTACAATCCATATATAACAAATCCTCATTGATTAAATTGATAAATAATTTTTAGGGACTTTGTGGTGTGGGACAATTTCCAATATATTTTTGAACCTCTCTTAATACCCATGTAACGATTTATTGGGGAGTTGATGGATACTACTAAATGTCATCATGGAATGAAATGATTCAATTTGTAGGGAATAATTTATCTAAGAAGACTCATTTCATTTCATTCTAGGTGTTATTAGAACCATGATGGTGTTAATAGGGAGATGAATTTGTAGAGTAAGGTATGGAGAAATAGAATGATCTGTATTTTATTTTTTTGTAAGAAACCCATTGACAATTCATGGTAGTGGAAACCACATGGAACTCTTTGATGTGAATATGTGGATACTTAGTATAATGTCAACTGAAATGAGGTATGATTTGAATCAGAATCAATTTGATTTTAAAATCCAACTCAAAATTTGGATATTGAATACCAAATGGTTGGTATTTTATATCAGGGGAAATAATTTATTTAAGTGTTTTCTCCTATGATTTGTGATATCTTGATCCACTTGAAGTGTATTTTTTTTTATTATCTATAATTTGTCTCAAAATTCATTTAACAGTTACCTTTATTACATGGTTAAAAAAGGATGAATTATTTAAGAGGATAAGGGGAATTCAAATAAATCTTTAATGGGTGAGAATGGTGGGTTATTATTTGTGCGTTTCATTAATTTTTTTCATATTAATTTTATGTTTTTAATTTTTTTTAAATAAAATATAAATGAAAATTACATTCTCCATTCACAACAATGATACAACTTTAATCACAAATAATTATCACCAATCGACCGATCAATGGTCTAGTACTCTACTATAAGGATTATAGTGACACTTGGGTTTAATTATAAAGAGTAGAACAATTTTTGGAGTAGATTGTGTTTGATTTGTTTATTGCGGGGTTGAGAGTACTTGAATAGATTAATTAACTGATTTATGAATGGATATATTTTAAAAAATTTGTAAATATTATTTTATGTTCATTATTAATAATTCAATATTATGATATCCTTCACTTTTATGAAATATTTTGTTATATTAAGACCCACTTTGTAAGACATTAATTAGAATTATCAAATATTGAGGATTTAATAAAAGAATTAAGTACAATATAGATCTAAATGAAAAATTATTTATTTTTGTTTATTTATGGTTCCAATACTCTATGTATTCATCACTTTAAGTTACTCATGTCATTCATCAATGAAATTTTATGTTTTAACTAACACAATGTTAACCTGGAGATATTTATTGACCAAAATATTTTAATCACATGACATAACAAAATTATGACTCACCATAATGGATGATTTACATAGTGATTGATATGGTTAGAAATATTGTTTAATATGATTAATGTTATCAACTGAAATAAGTAAAAAATAATGGATATAATAAAGGATGTTTTTCCCAAACACACACATGAGCGATGTAGAAATTTCAACACAATCATTAGAATGATTGAGGAAGGGTAAAAATGGAATGGTTTTCAAATTTATTTGATTAATTTTAAGAACAATAATAATAGACAACATGTTGTGTATGTGGATAATATATACTTTATATGAAACATTCATCATAATTAAATTAAAATATAGTGAAACTTTGACGATTACAATAGAGAACAATTTAAAAAACCTAAAAAGGAAACCGAAGGAGGGGTTTCTCTTACTCAAAAAATAGTATGGAAAGCTCTACATAAACATTGGTAATTATATGATCTTTACAATTATTCTCATTCAGTTATTACATTCCATCCTCTTGTAAGGGGAATATGGGAGTGTATTTATAGCACATGATGGTGGAATATATTCATTCAAAAACAATCCCTAATGTTGGATCAAGAATTTTAAAATTTATATGGATAAAAATATAAAAATATTCAAAAAAAAGTTTTGTATATATTTCTAAATCAAAAACATCAAATTTATCATCCATTTAATTTTTGCATCCAATGTTATGGCTGTTTTGGTAAACCATGTGCTACTTCTAAGAATATTCTAGAATTTTTCCATTTCATAAAAATGAATTCACGTATGTCTATAATGATGTACTAAAAAGGAATGATTACTTATAATTTTTTTTAATTTTATCTCTTTACTTCTTCCCCACAAAATTACATCTCAATTTATCTTCCACATTGAGTGAAATGTCAAGAACGGTGGGTTATTTTCAAATTCTAGACATAATTTCAGGATGGACTCTCATACATGCATTTGGTAAAATTATTGGTTGAGATAGGCCTTCAAATTTTAATTCAAGATGTATTTTGATATCCTAGAATATATTATGATGTTTCATCAAATCTAGTATTTTTTATTAATCAAATAAATTCAATAATAATTATTTTCTTGTTTCCATCATAGATTTGGTAAGCCTTCTTTTTTGAATGATATATATATTCAAATGGATGAATTATCCAATTATAAAATCGGTTGATTTTAGGTAATTAAAATAAGGAATCGTAATAAATAATAACCCCGTAATTTATTAAAGTATTATGAGAGTTATGATTAAATTAGTAAATTGAAATGAATTTGGATTAATTCCAATAATGATCAAAACTTATATTTAATATTAAAACAATGGAATTTGACACCAATTATGCACTTTTTATTAAAAATAATTAATTTGATTTGGTTTACTTTTATGAATTAGTATGTAACATAAATAAAAAATGAATTATGTTTATAAATATGTGCCATAAATTTCTAATATTTTAGTTAAAACTATTCACACCCATAAATCCAATGACTATGTGAAAAATTTATCTTTAAAAATAATATTTTAATACTATATCACAATTAATTTAAACACACTATTTCATATAATGGATGTAATCGATGAAATTAAATTTATTTTATAAAAAATATTTCATAAACCATGGCATTTTACCATTAACCCTTCCATATAAAAAAATTATATAATATCGATACATGTTATGGATTCTCTATTGAGTTACCTAAACAACATTAGGTTTCCTGGAAGATTTTATCATATTAAAGTTATGTTCCTTATCAAAACAAATCCTTTAGGTTTCAATGACCATAGATAGTATATTGAAAAAATAAAATGTTATCTTTCTTCTCTATTAATGCATTAACCTTTTTATGTTTTCTTCATAATACATGATCCTTAAAATCTCATTTCTAACTATTTTATCCTCTAAACTCAGAGTGGGGTAAATTTTTATTAAAATCACTCACAATAGAAAAATAATTCCAAATTTATTTCAGAATGTGTTTCTTTTCCAGAACCTACCATAATGTGTTTTTTAAGTCTCACAAATTCACTGAAAATATAAATAATACTAGGTATATATGCTGAGAATAAAATATTTATAGTTATATTAAATTTAAACAATTCCATTTGAAACATCATGTAATACCTTTTATTATTTTCAAAAGAAGCTATATTTTTTAAAACAAACATAATAATTGTTTAATTATATTTATTTTACTAAAACACATAGAAATTTTATATTTAAGAACAATTCATCTGTTTTTTAGTAGTCTAATAAGTTACATGAATTAATATTCTCATATAACTAAAATATCATTGAAAGAATAATTATATGATTATGTTGATGTTAATATATTATAAAAGGATTTATTTTTGGAATATCATGATTTATATTCATTTAATATAAAAGGTTATCCAATATTCTCCCACTAAAATGTTGAGTCTCTGGTAAATCCATAATATCTATTAGTGGAATAAAATCCAAATTTAACTTATTAAGGAGTAAAATTTAGTGTTTATATAACCACTTAAATATTTAGATATGAAATCATTCGAACCATATCATATATGACTCTTGGTTGGTTGAGTTGAAAAATATTTCCCCAATCAATGATATAGCTAAACTCAACAGTAGTCATCCTATATGTTTCCTAACTATGAGTGACCCCAAGAAAATTCCAAAAACAAGAACCCAACCCTATTGGAGTCTCCCACTATTTAATTTTTAAAAAATATGATCTATGGGAACCGAGATTTAGCCTAAAACTACCAATTTTGATGATCTTGGTCTTGAAAAGTCTCTTATTTAGAAGGAATATAACCATTATAATTTCTTAAGAGTATTTAATCTTACCATCGTTTACTTTATTATTCTTAGGTATGCATGATGTTAATGATTTATTTTGGAATCAAAATTCCATACAAAAAATAAACATAATCAAATATTATTTATGTGAAACTCTTTACACAACTCTATATCAATAATCATTGAACATAGAAGAAAACGAAATCCACTTTCATTCTAGTCATCAAACTCTTTAAATGCTTGTATGATAATTTTATAGGATAATTATCTTACATTAAAATAAAATATTCATGTATTGATAATTTAAAAAATTTATATTTATGAATACAATAAGTAATAAATTAAATAAATGAACAATTCATATAATTAATACATGAGATAAACATTTATTAACAAATAATTTAAAAAATAAACAAAAAATTAAAAAAATACATATAATATTAAGTCATTCGTATTACCCTTTATATGAGGTTTAACATAAATATATGATAACATGAAATTGAAAATTTAAATATATGATCTATTCTTATATATTATATAAACATACAAAATATCACAATTGTTGAGTATATCACTTATCCAAACAACTTTTTATATAGTTTACCGAATTTATAAAAAAAATCCTTTAATTTAAATAAATTATATTAATAAATATTTATAATGTATAATTTTAGATAGATCATTAATAATGAGAATAATTTTATAATTTATAAACATTTTATAAATTTTCTCTTATAATTTATATATAAACAATTTATATAAATATTATATTTCATTCCATATAATCTCAAAATTCATTTAATATTAATAATTAATATTATCTATACCACTTTATTATATGTTTTATAAAAATTTACTAACTATTTATAAATACATGTATAAATAATTAATTTATTGAGGTTTAACAAAAAATGAACATCCCAAAATTATTATTCACATAATTTATAAAAAATTTATAAATCATACAACTCAATTCATAATAGTAAAATAGAAAAATATTTTTTTATTCTTATCATATTTAATGATATATATATATTCCATGACACATGGCCTTCCCTTTCATGTATCAAATTTTATGACCGATAATCTCGATCTATGATATCACTTTTAGTGGCTAGGGAATCATATTTTATGATATAAATTATACCCTAATGATGATGTGAGGTTATATATTTTCAATCACAAAACATTTCTATCATTTAATGATATGACATATATCATATACTATGATATAGTGAAAATTTATGGATTTATTAGTGTTTATTGACTATTAAATCCTATATTTTATTGGGTGATCATATCATATATCATTATATCAAATATCAAAAGGCATACTACTGTCCAAACAAAATATATGTATTAATATTAGTATGAAATATAAAAAGTGTTGGAATATCACTAAAATAGGTATCACCACACTATAGTGTAGATTTGGGATGTCATGGGTTATAAGATTGATTCATTTGTATGCATATGACACATGTAATACCCATAATTTATTTCATGTATGTGATGAAGGTGTATTCAAGACCACTAATATATTGTATCATAGTAATTATTCAATTCTATTTTTTCATTTATGGTATATACATTTTTCATTGAAGTGTTTAATGGATAAACACTCCAATGGGTAGTAATAATTGATTTGAAGGCTTGGAACTTCATGGATTAGGCAATTCATTAAATGAAGAGAATCATGGATCCCCTATAAATTGGCAAGATTTAACTTTGTTATGTTGTCACAATTTATTTTACATATA
Source organism: Viscum album (assembly GCA_963277665.1). Lineage (NCBI taxonomy): Eukaryota > Viridiplantae > Streptophyta > Magnoliopsida > Santalales > Viscaceae > Viscum > Viscum album. Next base: position 148,058,500 of record OY728166.1, on the reverse strand, counting down.
ATTAACCTATATTCAATGATCTATTCCTTCCTGAAACTTTTCACCATTTCATGATTGCAGAACCACCCCTTTGTGTATTCAGTAGTCCTATGGTTTCGAACCAAAATCCACCAACCAATGTCACCCCCTCCGAGAAATGTTTATTTATATAGTTACTCCCACATATCTATATCAAGAATACTAATTTGAAGATGAATATAGAGTATACAAAAATGGAATATTAAGAATTCTTATGGTATTTTTATTCTTTTTTTAATTCCATTTTCAATTTTTATTCAGGGAGATAGATCTTCCTGTGTATCGATTTTTTATTTTACGTAAATGATTATAAAATGATCAAATGAAACCAATAAGTGGTGGGTAAAAAATTTATTCAAGGGTTAAAAATATTTAAACAATGTTTAAAAAGTAGTTTTTTCACCATGACTTAGTAGTCCCCCTGGTGACATAAAATGGCCAGTTTTTTTAGGTTTATACAGTGTCATCTATATTATTTCATCACTAATATAATTCTAGTAATGATGACTTTCAATTGGTTTAGGTATCCCCATGATGGTGGGTGTGGTTCACCAGTTTGGTAGTGAAAAATTATTCTCAAAATTCCCAAAAAAAATTTAACCATGATGTGTTGGTATATGTTTTTAATCCTAAACTACCATTCTATGCCCAAAGAAATCCCCCCTATGGACCATGGAATGTGATAGGTTATGGTGGACATTGAATGGTTTAATTTTTTTTTAAAAAAATGAATTATAATATTTAATTATGATTAAATATTAAAATTTTTGGGTCTTTTAAAAATAGTATTTTTAGCCTAAATTTAATTCGATTACCATTACATTTTATTCTCATGTTTGTGAAAATAAATATTTATTCTATTTTATTTATTTATTTAAATAATACTTGTTTATTAATTTTTTTTTATCAAATTTGAATTTTGTTTATTCATTAATTTATATGTATAAATTTCATCTAGTATAGATCATTTTATTTAATTCTAAGAATGACTCCATAAAAATTAGATTTCATCTACCATGATCTCAAATTCTTTTTAATGATACAAGATTGTAAAATATTATTTGAATAATTTTTTATATATAACATTTTAGTGATATGATGGGTATAATGTTCTCATGAGTAAAGTATCCTCGGGGAAAGGGACTTGGGGTCAAACCAACGATCAACCTGAAGTTTTATACCTTGTTCTAGAATGTTTGTGGGGTTCGATATATTTTACTACAATCTTAAACATGTGGATATTTTCAATCTCATAAAACACTATTCCTTTTCATAATTTCTTCATGTACATTATACATATATAGTCATTTGGATACTATTGAATATACTTGACTTATATAGTTTTGGTGAATAACTATTATTTATGGGTTATGTAATGTTTTACACATTAATTTATATTTAACACATTAATTTTTTGGTTGGAAGAAGGATTAAAAAAGTAAATCATTAGAAGAATTTATACAAAAATGGAATAAAACATGAAAATATATTTCATAAAAATGATAGAATAATAATGATTTAATATCTATAATTTTATAGTAAATGTGTATTGAACATAAGGTTAATAAACCCGTTTAAATATTAAGAGTTTGATTCCTTCCAAATAAACACATGTCATGAACTCTATTCTCCAATCATATATTTCCCAACCAAATAGGGGTTCCCCTTTGTTATCTTGTTTGAGGAATTTATGTAATAAGGTAAATAATATTATCCAATAGGTTGTTTGACACAAAAATAAGGTTCCCTTGGATTGTCTTACGTTGGATAGTTTTTTATTTCTTCCTTTGGCTAGACATATCTAGGGAACCCCATGAGGTGGGATACCATAGGAATATCATTGAGTGAATCCATATGATACATTTGGATGATGGTTTTTCAACTCAATTATCATATATTAAAAACAATTTTCATTAGTTTGAATTCTTATATAAGTAAATTAAGTGATCAGTTTTTTCCAAAGATGGATATTTTCACATTCATTATGGATCAATAAAATGGATGTAATTATTTAGGAAATAAAATTTATTAGTAGAACATGCATTTAAATATCATGATGAAAAGATATAATACATGATACTCACCATATGACATTTCTCTATTATAGGTAATGAATTATGTCACCAATAATAATGTTGAGATAATTAATATGTATGATGTATAAAATAGTAATGAATTAGTATCTAGTATTATGATTTATATTAAAAGAGAAATATTTACAGGACCCATATGTGATTTTTATTGATATAAATTCAACCAATTTTTATTCATGGGTAATAATAACTAGTTGTGCATCTCACATTTTTGATTATAAACATAGACGTATAAATATATGGGATTTTATTAAGGGTTATGTTTATCGTCTTGTTATAAATGGAGTAAAAGTTAATGCATTAGAAGTTGGAAGTTATGATTTTATTTTATCAAGAGGATTGATCTTTTAATTACATAATTTTTTTATGTTCCCACCATAAATAATAATATATTTCACTTTTGTTTTTGATAAAAAGAAATTTTAATTTTCTAAAAATAGAATTTTGTTTATATATAAAATAGAAAGTCTAATGGAATTGGGAATAAAATTAATAGATTAAACATTCTGGATATTGATAAAAAAATTTATGACATTTAGAATAATAATTAAATGGTTGATTATAATCCCACCTACCATATTCATTGTCTCCTTGGACACATAAATTAGAAACATATCCAAAATATCTATAGATATGGATTTAGGGACTAATTTTCTTATGAATCATTTGAAAATTTATGAATCTTTTTCAGTAGAAATAATGATAAAGTATCCTCTGGGAAGAAAGTGTGTGATGGATAGTAGAATATTTGATCTCATATATAGTTACATATGTAGAACAATGAGTTCTCAAGAAAACAGTGGATAAAATTACTTAGTGAATTTTATGGATGACTATAGTTAGTTTGGACATGTGTTTCTAATGAATACAATATATGAAAATTTTGAAAGTTTTCAAAATTTTCATTATGAATTAAAAAATCAATAGTGACGTAGAATTAATATACTTTGATCAGATTGTGGTGGTAAATACTTATGCCAGAAATACATAGTTTATTTTAGAGATTGTAAATTTTTTCCCTAACCCACTCCTCCCAAAACACCATAACGGAATGGTGTGTCTAAAATGAATAATTTAACATTTTTGTACATTGTTATATTGATGTTGATTTCTTTTAATATTCCTCTATCAATTATAGGATATAGTCTACAAAATTCAAGATACTTAATTTACCACATACTATTCTATGTAGTTATAAATACACCATATGAGATATAAACTAAAAAATTTATTATTTTGTATTTTATATGAATTTAGGATTTAATGTCACTTATATCAATATTAGTTTCTAATTATCTAGGCATTAAATTAGAAAAACGTTAGTCTTTTTGTTATCTCAATGAAACTAAGGGATATTATTTTTACCACCTTACTGAAAGAAATGGGTTTTGGGCTCAAGATAGTGATTCATTAGAAAGGAAACTCTTGTATTGAGAATTTAGTGGGAGGGACGTTGAACATGAATATGTTCAATACGAAAAAATATTAACTATTACTCTGATATAAGTTTGTTCAGTTCTATAAAAACATGTGGAAGAAGGGAAGACTCAAGATACACCATAAAATTGATGAAATGGAAATATTCCTTTGGAACCTGATATATATTGATCATTGGTTTATAAATACGATAAAGTAAAATTCATTGAAGGTGAACCTACATCCCATTGAGAGTCTATATAATGTTTTAACTCAATGAAAATTTTAAAATACGGGGAATCTACAATGAGATTTTTGTACACTATCTAGGTTTCAATCAGAGTCGACGCTCGTAAAGAAGTAATAACCATAGGTTTTATGTGGGGTTTTTTAAAATAATACTTACATTAATGGTATATTGTCTACCAACAAAGTATTCATGGTGGAAAAAGGTTAAAAATAGGGTCTTAGAATTGACTATAAAGATACCTTTTCCCATTTTGATGAAAAAATACATTTGTATTATAGTAACGATAAAATATTTTTTTGATTATGTGATATATAAGATGGATTTCAAAATCAATTTCCCATATGAGAATCTATCTAAGGATTTTTATTCAATACAACCTGAATTTTTTAAAATAAATATGAGACTGATATGTTTTACAAGCTATAAAGGTCCATTTATAGTCTAAAAAAGGCTTCTCAGAGTTAGAATATATTGTTTGAGAATGGAATCAGAGATCTTGGTTTAATAAAAAAAATAAATTATTATTTTGTATATAAATGGGTTTATTTGAGTGTAGTAGAATATATGATATTTTATATATATATGTATTATTTATTTAAATGATGTCATGAAACTTCATTATATGAAGGTGTAGCTAGGTAAATGTTTCTTAGGGAAATAAAGGGATAGATTTCACGACCCATCCCCCGGGGCCCGTTTCATGACTACAGCAAGCTCACCATCCATTTCCCAGGGCCTGGTTACTAGCACTAGAATGGAATATCCCAAAAAAGGGAAGGCATTGAATTTAAACCTACACACACCTGTTCATACCATACTATGGAAAGAAATCTAAAACTAGAAACAAAAAAAAGTACCATCACTACTAAATTTAAAAGGAGTCAGAATAAAACCCCAAATGAATGGAATGTACATCAAAGGGAGTACATGCTCTAGGGTCCTCCGCCAAGGATCCTACATGAAGGGTAGGTACATCTCACTATGAGATGTCACTGCATCACACCACATCAATCAATCCACCTCCAATCACCATCTAAACCTTAGTCCCCAAAGTCCCAATCAAATCTATTTTTCACCTGCACAAGACATAATAGGGGAGGTCGAAGCCAATGTAGGTGTGAGAATAACAATAATCAGTAGGGACCCCATGAAAAACTTTGGTCTCACAATGATTCATAATTAAAAAATACCAAAAAGAAAACACTCAATGTAAATCACAAAGAAAAAGATATATGTCAAAATAGTTATAACGTAAGTACACAATTAAAAATGATTAGTTATCAAGATATATCATCTTATTCAATTGAGAGTCTCTACTACTATTACACGAAGGGTTTCTCTACTGCTAATCCATTAAGGGTCTCTCTACTAATGATCAATAAAGGGTCTCTCTCATGATGATCTATGAAGGGTTTATCTACTTCTAATCCCTGAAGGGTCACTCTTATACTGATCCCTGAAGGGACACTCTACTGCTTGTCCATGAAGGGTTGCTCTTATGCTGACCGACAAAGGGTCACTGGATTCCCACACATAGAACTCATGATTCTAGGAAAATTATCCTGGCAAGCCATTGGTCAAACCTAAACTACCAATAAGTGTGACATAGAGTAACACCAAAGGTATTTCTCATAGTAAGGGTCCCAACGCAACATATGGTGTGTCGAACAGATGCCCAATCTGTATGATATATGCATTTTAGTAAAAAGGGAACTATTGGGTTTGTGTCTGATCGAGCCTAGTCATATGCTAGACTCTACAGAAACTCAGGTAGAGTATCATAGAAGAAACACCTCATAGAAAGGGTCCCAACACCACTGATGTATTTCCAATCGGATGCCTAGTTTGAGAGATATATGTATTTTGGTAAACAGAGGCTGGTTACATCTGGGCTTGATCCGACTTGTTTTCACCAACCCGACCAACCCGACACAGAGTCCCGTATAACCCATTCAATCTGATTGGCCCAATTACCCTCACTGAACCAGGACCTAGCAGGCCATGGTTTCAGATCTCTAAGTGACTCAGTGACCCAGGTTTATTCGGACCGACCCGCACTAGCAGGACGATCTCTTTTTCTAGCCAGAGGTACATATTGTTCTAACATTAAACCGCTGACCTGGACCTATAAAATGAACTAGATCAAGGAACTATTTAGTCTAATCGGGTTATCCGGTCCAACTAGCCCATCCTACCATAGTGGGCTGGCATGGATTAGTCCAGATCGGTTTGGCTAATTCAGTTGGGGGCATGCGTGCGATTGGTTGAAATGGATGCCCACCTCATCTAACAATGCGGCCCGTGGTTTTGGGACACCATCTACACACTGTGGTGCCATGTGGATCTATGTTTCTAGTGACAGACTACATCCTTCCGGCCATGACCTCCTACTGCTCTGTCATGGCATGTGCTACCTCTTCCAGCCACTGACCCGCACTGATGACCCCCTCTTGATCTGCAGCGTCCCTTGTTGATCAGCCACGGTCTGCTCTGGCTGTAGCCCTCCTTGGCACGCCATCATAGCACTCAAACCCCACCTACAGCCACATATATGCCGGCTTGAACATCCATAGACTATCGATATTTATATGGTGATTTTTTTCAAATCATTCTATTCCCTTGGGCCACTTGGGTCTCCACCATTACTACAATGGTCTCAGGTCCATAATCATGTCGATTCAAACATTCAATAGTGACGAAAAATCATCCACTACCGAGGGATCCATGTCTTATTCAGTTAGCATGATCCCTCTATATTAGAGTTTATAAATATGTTTAAAATGGGTTCAAGAATGATAAGATAGATTTTAAAATCTCATATCTACCCATAATATCAAGACCAGATCCTACATGAATGGTCAAACCATAGGTCAACCTATTTGTTGGTTGATCTGAGTTCATCATCAATCATTTTTGGCTGCTAGTCAATTCCCAGATTCGATCTCATTATCCATGAGTGTTTTTCATTCATCATTGTCAGATATAGAAATAGAGGGATTCTCGTAGATAGAGGTTTTCCCAGGGTTGATTGTCAACCCTTGGTCTCTGATTAATCAGATGTGGGAGACACGTTGCGTGTTGCCACATTGATTCATTAATGAGATTCATTAATGAGTCTGCGTTTCCCTGTTGCTTCACCAGAACATTGAACGATCACTTTTTCACATTGAAATATTTTAAATTAATATAAAATTTAAAAGCATTTATGTTTATTTTATCCATCTCTTTAAAAATTAGGAATTTTATCTTTTCCGGCCGACCCATGTTGGTCGAGGTTGAGCCGTTCCTAGGAAAATTCCAGGGTTCTTAATCCAATAGTGCTATCATATTTTCGATCTGGGAATTAGTTCAAAAGATAGAAATACCCTCTTGCACATTTAATCCATGTAATTTAAATAAATATTAATAAAATACGTTCTGGAATCCCCAGCCCTTGGAATCACATGCTTCATTAGAGTATAGTTTCAGAATAATCCATATCACATGAAGAAATTACATGGGACTTTTTGGTGTGTTACATTCTCCCCACCTTGAGGGATATACACCCCTTAAATCCAAATAAGGGATAATCAAAATGAATGGGATGGGGGGGATTACTGAGCACAAAATAGATCACCTCACTCTTACATGATCTCCTTGAGATTTTCATGATCCCAATGTAAACTCAGTAGAGGAATCGACCGTCCATAAAGAATCCTCTCATGTCGATCCCCTATCTCCACCAAGTACTCTGTGAAAGTCACCATATTGTCAATCTCTAGCTCTCCATGGTTAATTCCATGAGGTGAGTCATGCACGTATATCCTTAGCTAGGATACATGGAGGATGTCGTGCACTTTATCCAATTGTGGATGTAGATCTAAGTGGTATGCCAACTTACTCCTTCTACACAAGATCCTAAAAGGTAACTTCCTTGAACTCCAAGGGTATCCATAACATATCAACATAGGACTTATATCAGCTATGTGTAGTGTTCATCCGTTCTCGGATGGCCTAAACCTTCTCAGTGGTAGGTTGTACCATATATAGACCAATGAGTACTGACTCCACTAGGTTATTCTAGCATAACAGTGATTGGAAGAGTCATCCATAATGTTCCTCGAATGACACCATACTGATGGTGGAGTGGTATTTTTTTTTATACAAACTCCACCAGTGGTAGGTGCTCCTCCAAACTGCATCAAAAAACTAGGACACAAGAATGAAACATGTCACTCAATGACTGGATGGTCTTGTTAATCTGACCATTAGTCTGTAGTTGAATGGTTGTGCTCAAGTGTAACTGATTCCCCAAAATCATCATATAATTCCTTCCAAAAACAGGATAAAAATCATGTATCATGATCTGAGACTATTGTAGATGGGAATTCATGGATTCAAACTGTCTCTTGCACATAGAGGCTTCCCAAGACCTCTACTAAACCCTAATCTTGAAAGGGTAGGATGTGGGCTGATTTTGGGAGTCGTTCAACCATGAACCATATGGGATCATTTCTCTTGGACATATATGGTAAGCCCGTCATGAAGTCCATCAGTAACCCATCCTACAACTACTCGGGAACCCTGAGGGGTTATATCAAACTTGTTAGGACCTGGTACTCATCCTTCACTAGCTATCAAGTGAGGCATTTCAAGACTAAATCATCCAGTACCATCTTTATCCCTGAACACCAGTATTGATGTTAGAGGCCCTGGTATATCTTTTCTATAACTGGATGTACCGCCAATGGGGATGTATGGAACTCCATCAACACCTCCTCCTGCAACGTCACTGGTACCATGACACACCCTCTATAAAGGAAGACGTTCTTCCCACCTTTCAAGTATCCATAAGAAGCATGCCATTTGGTTATCTAAGAACATATTGTATCTCAACTAGAATCTCTAAGTTGACCCTCCCAAAATCACAGTTTGAGTGGAGTGGAAAGTACCATCAACTAATGAAAATATGTCTCGTCTTTATCCACAAATTATATAAGAATTGAGGCCAACTACTCTAAGGCCTCATTTAGTAACTGTGAACTCGATCTCCTGCTGAGAGTATCTGAGACAACGTTCCCATCCAAAGAGTATAGAATACCATGAAGTCATATTGTAGGACAAACTCCAACCATTTTTGTTTTCTAAAATTTTGATCCTTATGAGAAAATATATACTTCAGATTCTTGTGGTCTGAGTATATGATGAAACACGCACTTAAAAATGAGTGTCGCCACTTCTCCAGAGTGAAGACTACCACAACCAACTCAATGTCACAAGTTGTACCATTATTCTCACATGGTCTTAACAGTTTTCGGTCATAAGTAATCACCGCTTTTCCCTGCATTAGGACACTACCATACCTAGTTCTGGATTTATCATCGAACACCACGTAGTCGGTACCCTCTTCTAGAACCCTCAATATAGGAGCACTCTTCAAGATCATCCTCAGGATCTAAAATGATCATTTTCATCATTCTATCCAAACAAAGAATTTTCCCTTAATTTTCAATGCATTCAAGGGTGCTGCTATTTTGGAGATGTTGGGTACAATCCTCTAATAGTACCCAACCAGCCCAAGGGAACCCTGGACCATGGTAACACTCTTGGGTGGATCCCACAAAAGCACCACCCTGATAATCTTTGGATTTACTACAAATCTAGACTCTAAGATCTTGTGTCCAAGGAAATAGACCTTTTGTATACAGAACTCACACATTTAGAGATTAATATAAAGCTATTTCTCTTAGAGTCTATCTAGAACCATCCATAGGTGTATTATATGCTCCAACTCAGACACTTAATACACCATGATTTCATCAATTAATACCACTACAAAACAGTCTAGGCACAACTGTATGATCCAATTAAGGAGTCTGATGAAAAATTCTTGGGAATTCATCACACCAAACGACATCACTATGATGTCCTCGTATTCATTCATAACTGTAAGAAACTATGGACTCGTCTCATCAACAACACTGAGGGTCATGATAGCTAGCTGAAGACTGTTTAGCTACACCCTTCCATGTGTTTTTCTATCCGGTGTTTCTCTTTTTTTCGTTCATTCCAACAACAAAATTGGTCCTTATCTCTATGGGTACACAAAATTGTGCTCCTCAAACATCCAATATGGGAATGAATTATGGTAGTCCATACCTAGAATGACGTTTTAAGGCCATGACACTGCTATTAAGAGACCCCAACCAAATATCTCACCTCCTAGAGTAATCCCACACTTTCGGTGCTAGTGTGTGATCGCTGAATCCCCTCCAATATGAGTCTTTAATCCTAAGGATCAACCCAACGACTTGATCAGAATATATGAGATCCAAACAATGTTCTTGGCAAGGAAATACTGATTGGAACATATATATATATATAAGAGCTATATCTTAGTTAGAGTAGACAAATATTGTACCTCTAATAATATATGGATCACCAACGTCATTGGCCTCCACTACCTTATGCTGAGATCACCCCTGTCTGTTGGCTCCTTCAGCCTATGGTAAACTACATAGGGGTGGTGGAGGTAATTACTCGAATCTTTGTCCATCGTCTATCACTCGATCTTCTCCCCTACCTTTTCCTCCACCCTATGTACTTCCACGCTCAATCATGTTCCTCTACCTCGTGATTTTCTTACCTCCATATCTATGTCATAGGGTTATCCTCTGGATGTTCTGGCATTTTTGGCAATCTGCATCGTCTTGATACATCATATTGTAGATGACTCAGCCACCTATAATCTGGTGGTGCCTCTCACAGTAGGTGCCATCTCGACTAGGAATCTATCTACTATTAGAGATTTCTCTAGAAGTCCATCCTATTTCAGGATGATGAGAAAAATCATCAATGCCCTGATCTCCCATTGGAGTCCCTTCTAAATGATCTCGGACATAATGAAAGGGTTTCTTACCATGTTAGTGGAGTAGGGGGAGAGGTTCGTAAAATTCACCGAGTGATGGGCCATAGTATAGCTTCCTTGATGTTGGTGAAGAAACACCTGAATAAACAATAATCATAGTGTCACTTGTAAGAACTCCACCTGGAAGATGATCTCAATGTCCAACCAGGAAGGGGTCTCCTCCTCATGTGTCTAGATCATCAAGATCCACCATCTCCCTACCGTTCTTGGAAAGCTTCTAGCGGATCGAACCACCATCTATTCTGTAGTTATCTCTACCAAGAAAAAACCCATGTAACTACCTCCAACCAGTCCTCCCCTGTCTGAGGATCTGTCTTACCTAAAATCCTTAGAGCCCTCTATATCTATAACTTGTGCAACATGCTGAGTCATCATGCACTATCCACTGGTGGGGTTGGTAGAATCTGCTACTCTATAGGTGTTGGTGCTGCAAATACACCACTCGATGGTGCAATCATTGTAAGTCATCCATGCAAAGATGCATCATTTTTCAGTGGTCCATCATTGTGATCCCTCACTAGAATCCTAGCTAGCTAACTTCATGAAATCATCTTATAGGGAAACAAATTCACCACAGAAAAAATGTTATACCCTGTCAGCTAACTCAAAAGAGATCAAGAGAAAAAAAATTCAAAACCCAAGGAACCAATGTTTTCATGTACTGAGTCAAAAAACAAAATTTGGGGCCTTGGTGTATGGATAGATTGGTCACTGCACCAACACTAGACTCCCTAGACTAAAATGTGATCCTAAGAAACTTAAAATTATTTCCACCACTGATACTACATACTCTCAGTTCGTCTGGTAGAACTGAATATTCTCTAATACCACATTGTGATGACCCATCCCCCAAGGCCTGTGTTGTGACAACAACCAAGCCCGCTTCCCAAGGGCCAGAGGCTGGTCACTAGAACTGGAATGGAATATCCCAAAAAGGGGTGGGATTGCCTTTAAACCTATACATGCATGTGCAACCCATACTATAGAAATTATGATGAAACTAGAACCTAAAACATGTACAAGTACTATTGAAAGAAAAAGGGGTTGGAATAAAATCCCAACTGAAAGGAATGTATAGAATATGAAGTAAAATTTCCAAGGTTTTCTTTCCAAGGATCCTACCTGAAGGGTAGGTACAACTCACTCTAAAATGTCCCTATAACACACCATGTCTATCAATCCACCTTAGAGAACCTTCAAGACTGTGCTCCCCAAAGTCCCATTCAATGTTTTCCATTTCCTAGACAAGAAAAAACATGTGCGAGTGATACCTATGTAGTGGTGAGTATAAAAATACTCAGTAGGGAACCCAATACCAACTTGGATCTCATAGAAATCAACAAAGGGAAAATACAACAAAGCAAGATCTCTAGTTAAAGCACACAGAAAATGACATATTTCACACCGAGTATAACATTAGTATTGAAGTAAAGTTGATTAATTTTAAATCTAGATCATCTTATTATGTTGAGAGGATCTAATGATGATACATGAATAGTCTCACTATTTCTGATCCATGAAGGGTTTCTATGATATTGATCCACAAATTATTTTTCTCATGTTGATCTAAGAAGGGTTCATCTCATGCTGATCCATGAATGGTCTCCCTATTACTAATCAATGAAGGGTCTCTCTCATACGGCTACACAATGGTTTTTTTACTATTGATCCATGAAGGTTCCCTCTCATGTCGGTCCTTGAAGGGTTACTTTTTTGATGATCCACAAAGGGTCACTCTCAGGCTGATCATAGAAGGGTTGCTAGATTCCCGCACATATCACACATGATTCTAGGAGGATCTACTCCTCAAGATATTATTCATACCTCAAACTCAAGGATTTATGACATAGCGTAACCCCAAAATACCTTCTCATATTAAGGGTACCAATTTAATTGATGGTGCATCTAATGGATGCCCGGTCTATATGAAATGGGAATTTTTGAAAAAAGTCCCTGGTTAGATTTGCGTCCGATCAATCCTTATTATACGAAAAACTCTTCCAAAACCCACGTACAATAACATAGAAGGAATTCCTCATTGAATGGGTCCCAATACCACTGAGGTTTCATCAATCAGATGACTAGTTTGACAGATATTGGTGTTTTTGTAAACAGGGATAAGTTGCATTTAGGCCTGGGCCGACTGGTTTGGACTGGCCCGACCAACCCAGCCTGGGGTCCCGTATAACCCATTTTGTCTAATTGGCCCAATATGGCTTTATGATCCTGACCTAGGATGGCTATATTTCTAGTCCGTTAAGTCACCCTTTGACCCATGTTTATTTGGCCCAACCCTCACTGGTGGATCGGTCTCTTTTTCTCAGCATGGTCTGCTAAAACAGACCTGCTCAAGAAACTAATTGAGCCACTAGGGAAGCCCGGTCCAATTGGAATGGCCTAGCCTAGTGGGATGGCCTGGGTTGGACCATACCGGCTCAGCCGGTCTGGTTTAGCCCGAACTGGTTCGGACATTCCGGATGGGGGTGCACATGTGTCAGGTCATCTTGACCGCCCACCTCATCTATCAATACATCCCATGGTTACGAGACACCTCATCGACCATGTGGCACCATGTGGTACCATATTTCCGGAGCATTATTGTTTTGTGCGACCTCCGCCAGCCGGAAGCCCACACCGGTGGCCCCCTTTTAATCTGGCATGGCCCTCTTAGTCCACAACCCTACTTGGTGCACCATCATGGCATGCCTCCCCTACCTGCAACTACCACCGCCACCACCTGTAGCTGCTACCGCAAGTAATCCACCGGCGCCCCGATCTTATCTTCCACGAACCACCGAGAATGATCTGGTTGTCCATTTTCTATTATAACTGTGCCTTCGGGACCCTTAGGTCGCTGCCATTACTGTAATGACCTTGGGACCATCTTCTTTTATATTCAGACATTCAGTCATGAAGAACATAAATACCCATTACAGAGTGATTTAGGCATTTTTCAGTTGGCCCGATCCCTCTCCATTAGTGATTATAAAAAAATTTCAAATTGGTTCATAAATGCTAATGTTGATTTCAACATCCCATATCTCACTGAAATATCAAGACCTGATCTCACAAGAATGGCTGAACCCTAGTTAAACCTGTTAGTGGGTTGAGTAGTGTTCATCATTTGAAAGATTAACATGGAAGGGAGAACACATAGAACCACAAAAAAATACCTAACTAAATTTCATATCTATCTCTGATGATGGATGGTGATCCGAGTCATCGTCAAACCATGCTTCACTTTTTTTTGAAATCGTTCTTCGATCCATGATCCACTGGCATTTGTTGTCACTCATCAATTCCCGGATTAAATCTCGTTCTCCATGAGTTTTTTTCGTTCTTCTTCGTCATCTAAGAGAGAGAGATTCTCATCAGAAGAGGTTTTCCCAGGGTTGTCTGTGAACCCTATATCTCTGATTAATTAGAGGTGGGAGATGCGTTTCACTTTGATACACTAATTAATTAATGAGATTCACTAATGATTCAACATTTCCTTGTCACTGTGACAAAGAACTGGCTCGTCACTGTAACACAGTGAACTCATTTCAAATAAAAAAAAAATTAAAATTGTTTCAGTATATTTTATCATTTTCTTTTAAGATCCCTAAATTTATCTTTTAGTGTTGAAAGATGATGGTCTAGGTTAAGCCATTCCTATGTGAATGTTGGTGTTTGGAATCCAAAAGAGCCCTCGAACATTTGATGCGAGAACCATTTCTAACATTATAAAAACCCTCTCACACCATTACTAAATATTCTTTATAAATATGGTTTTAAAAATACGTTAAGGCCAATTTGGGACTTTGAATCACATGATGTCTCAGATCCTATATCCAGAATAATCCCATTCAAACACAAAAATATTACACATAATTTTTTAGTGTGTTTCATTAGAGATTCACACATTCTTTTTATGGTGATATTTAGAAATATATCTAAGAGGTTTCTTAGATTTGGTAAAGAATCACACATTGGTAAATTGATAATTTTCTTTAGTATGGAGAACTATAAATGGTGGTATTTACCAATGAATCATTGTGGTAATATTTTTAGGATTCAAGATTCATATAAAGAGTTAGTAAGTATGAATAAAATTCCTTATGAGTCCACCATATGATGTTTCAACCATTCAATGTTGTTCACTTGAACTAACATCACAAAAACTATTAACATTAGTAATAGATAAAAATCAAGTCTAGACGAGGGTCACAATATTACTATGATGAACCATTTTATATATATAATAAGGAAAAGGATTTGTTCTTGAACTTTGTAAGTGAAGAATAATTTTTTACAATTTTGAATAATTTTTGTTTCCATTCTAACATATATGAGATGAAATTGAAATTAGGATTCATGTTTCTCCTCAATGCTGGATTAGTTAGTTGGAAGAGTTACAAACAAGTCACTATTGAATACTTTATGATAGAGGTAGAGTAAATTGAAACATCAGTTATAAAAAGAAAGTTATTTTTATTAGTAATTTAATCTTTGATCATGGGGTGGTTCCTAGCATCAAGGGACAAATTGAACTATATTATTAAAAAAATGGAGCTATTTTTGTAGTCATGTATCCATGATTTCACAAAAGGACTAAATAAATTCTTCGAAAATACCATCTCATATGATTGATCCTTTGATGGGTTGATTTAAGGAATTGTAGGTTGGTTATTGAGTAGCATGTAGAAAATACATTTGTAAAACCATTAACACAAAAAACATGATGTAAATATAGAATCTCTTGGTTTATGATTCATGAGAGATTGAGGAAGAAAATATTAAAATATACTATTATTAATTTAATAAGGTAAATTTTCAATTATTTTTCATTCAAGTGATGTAAATTTATTTAAAATACATGATAATATTATCAAAATCCCCTTAAAATAAAATATGTGTTTCCTTAATCATTGATCATGATAGAGTGTTATAGGTTGTGATGAATTGTAAATAATATCATGATTATGGTCTTGCATTCAATAAAAGTTTTTGTATTTGATATATTAATGTAATATTAATGAGTTAATAAGAAGATAATAATTATATAGACTAAACCACCAAAGTATATCTAATGGAATTCCATAGAATAATTAATATATTGAGGGATGTAGGATTATTATTGACCCTTTATAAATGGGGTTGGTGGGATACCTCACATAAGAACCTTTATACTTTTATACCCTCCACATGAAAGTAAAAACTATCAACTTAGTTAATCAGGGGATGGTTGTTTATATTGCTGATCATGATGTCATTTGTAACATGTATAAAGATTGTATTTTTTCTCTTGTGTGATAAGAAATGAAAAATTTTCATTGATTTATTTAGACTTATGGAATGCATGGAAATGCATAGTTTTTTCGCATATGATGTGGTTAACTACTTGGATAAGGGATTAGGTAAGATCATTTAAATATAATTAATTACATGTGATCTATTCTATGACATATATAGAATTTTTTAAAGTAACACCAAAATATCAAAGGCCTAAACTAGATTGACATGTTTTATGTCTAGTGGTCAATTATAATCATGGAAAAAATGTCCTTCATAATTCAATAAATGATATATATGATAAATCTAGTGGTGTAAATGTTCATATAGGGGACTGAGTATGTTTGATATAGATCACACCATTCCCCTTAGTATCCTCAGTAACACTACAAATTTTTCAAAAGGCCACACGTTTACTATATCTAATAAATCGTTACATTATAGTTCTATTAATGGTTATGTGGGATGTATGGTCACACAATTTAGAACATAGATAAGAATAATGTATTTGAAAAAAAATTTGTTCTAAAGAAACAAAATTTGATAAAACTGTATATAAAAGAGTTTGTATGGATTCAAAAATGGGTGTGATGTATTTTAATTAAGTTTAATGAGATTTAGTGTAAGTGATATACTATAGAAAGGGGACTAAAATAGGGAAAACTGGTTGTTTTATAATATTATTTGGTTAATTAATTTGACTAATTTTCACGAATATGATTCATGTGTTCTCCATAGAGTATTTCATACATATTATGTGTGGGTTGTAAATATTACACATATTTTACTTCACAGTTATAAATCACATAATTTTATTCATTTATATTTTGTATGTGTTTCATTGAAGTGTTCAGTGAATAAACACTCCAACATGAAGTAATGATAAATTCCAAGATATAGAACATGATTTCCAAACCCCTATATTAAATTAATACCATCATGGGATGCCTATAAATGGGGAAGAGTTCCCTCTATTCTATTGTGGTTGTATTTGTTTCAGATGTGAAATTCTTAACCAATTATATGTTCTTTCCGAAATAATTTCATCATTTGATGATGGTGGTGGAACCCATTCAAGTATTTTGGAGTTCACCGAATAAAAACTATGAGCCATCAGGTGGTGTCCCCCACTCGGAGGAATGTAGGTATTTCTTATTTCCGATCATGATGAAAATAACACATACTCCATCGAAGATGATGATAGAAGAAATCGCATTATCATCTTTGGTGAAATTAAGGGATTTTTATTATACATTTATTGAATACCTTTTTTATAATTTATTTCTGTTGATATATCCACGTATGTATGGGGACTATTGCATTGTAAAATATCATAATATGATCAAACAGAACCCATCATAATTATTTCCAAGATTCATCATTTGCAACGATGATTTTAAGATTAAAGTGGTATTTTAAGGCTTCAATAACACTATTGGGTTTACAATAATATAATAACTCTTATTCAATTTAGGGAGATACATTAGAAACCTCAAACCAAAGAACACAATGCTATAAAAAATTGAAATGATGTATATAATAAATAAATAACACATACCTTACACTGATGATAACCACTATTGTGTTATTTAGTAATATTATTGTGGACAATACATTGGAAGCCAAACTTGATATCTTTCACCCATGGTGTATCCATGTTCTAAATGAATCACCTGATGCTCTGTAATTCCTCGATTGGAGACCACTCATCAGTGTCTCACCTAATTTGTTTTATGCCCATAGGTGTTCCTACCCATTTTCTAGATCCGGATGACTAGAATAGATAATATAAATCATATATCAATGAGGATATTTCCTTGATATCATATCCATCAATTATAATAATAAAAATTTAAACACCACCCTTATTAATAATCTGAGTATAAATAATCAATTACAAGACATATTATATAAAATGAATAATCTGTAATTCATACATTATAAAACATAGCTAATGACCGAATTTGATGATAAAATATATAAATAAACAATTGAATAAATAACTATGGAGTATCTAATAAAATCATCAAGCCTAACCTCATTCTAGTATCAAAAATACATCACCTTTCCCCAACCAAATCCACTTCACATCCTATGATCATTTTATGAAAAGACATAATGCCAACGTATAAACTAATGATCCCGTGAAAGGTATGGGGAAAAAATCTCAACTAGGTATCACTAAGTTTACATAATGTTAGTTTATATGAAGGTATGTGTGTGAGATATAACATGATGGGAGGGAGAATCCGGGTATGTCAATTTATTTTTTAATACCATTTACCTTAAATATCTAACTTCTTGTTCAGATATTGACCACCTTACCATAAGGGTCATATGTTTTGATATTATGATTAACATGATCTAATTACCTTTGAACATAACCAAAAACTATTACCAGATATTCATTTATGTTTAATTAATCAAATTTAGTGTGGATGAATAAATTAAATATGAATCATATAATTTAATTTTCTCACTCACACTAGGATATTTCTAATGGGAATGCATCGATAATCTTCCATGAACAAAAATACAATATACACACTGAAAAATGGGAAATGACTAGTGGTCAAAACCTGATTAGTTTATTCATAATATCTGAAACTCTTGAATCATGGAAGGGGTTTTGGAAAATTTTAATAACCCATTCTATTATTGGAAACCATCCATTCATTAGATCATGACATTTCTTATTAGTATAGGATATCAAATATTGTAGGAGTGAAATAATTTTAGAGTGAAGCTATGAATACATTTTATATTCATGTGAAATAGATAAAATGGTATTTTTCACTCAAGAAGAACATTTTTAGTAGATTAAGAAGGTGTTGCAGTGAGGAATATTTGAAAAATATGAAGGATAATTAATGTGACTTTAGTATAACTGATTAATAACGAGTGAAACTATTAATGTGATGTAGGTGATGTGAGATATATGTCCATAAAAAATGGGAAGATCCTAACTCTGAATAGTGAGAACATGTGTATGAATTTGGAATTGAACCTTCAATAGTAGTGAGATAGAGTGAGTTCAGTGGGACATAGGAAACTATGAATTTACACACAACATTATAGGTTAGTGGTCCTGATAATGTAGTGACGTAGACCGAACCCCACTATTATTCACTGTAGATAGAGTATTTTAGCATATGACACATTGTTAAGGACTTCAACTTAGATATATCCCAGTGAGGGTGAGACAAGTAAATTTTCAATCATTGATTTGATTTCTATATAATGAAAATAATAATGATAAA
This sequence comes from Viscum album, assembly GCA_963277665.1. Lineage (NCBI taxonomy): Eukaryota > Viridiplantae > Streptophyta > Magnoliopsida > Santalales > Viscaceae > Viscum > Viscum album. Next base: position 148,039,282 of record OY728166.1, on the reverse strand, counting down.
TAACCTTAACAAATATTTGTTAATAATTCCTAATCATGATAAGTGGTATTTGTATAATGTTAATAAAAAGAACAAAATGACTGACCCTTAAGTTTATGATTTCACAACTCAAACATGGAAGTGGGATATTAATGGAAATGTTTTTAATATTTTTAAGGGAATTCCATATTATAACTCCCTCTAAGGGTGTATCTCTTGTTATTACCATAATATGACCTAACATGTGGTATTTGGGGATTGTTACTTTTAATTAGTATTATTTTATCTAACGTGATAATGTTTTTAATTATACTTGAATAATTATCTTTCTATGAAAATCCTGGTTTCCATAGAAAGGATACAAATGGGAAAAGGAAGCATAAATATTGTACAATACAAAATTGTATAACTGCCTATGGAGAGAGAAAGATCATTTGGAATAAGAAGTGTGTCAGAAAAATTAACGGTTTGAATATTCTAGATATTGATTTTATTTTATTACTTGTTGATATTTTATGAATTTTTGAGAAACCAAATTTACCTTGTTATATTAGGACTATATATGGCCATGAGACCATAAGGTGGATAATAAAGAAAAATTCCCATTTATTTGAATATGTGGACCAATAAATAATGGAATAATTTGTGAAACTTAATTAATAAAAAGTATCTATATAATATGATAAAATTACTGGGAAATTTTGAAGAATCAATTATATGACTAAAAAGTATTGGTGAAGTTTCAACTGACATCTATAATGAGAATGATTATAAAATAGATTATTTGAAGATTATTCCCAAAAAAGTGGAGAAAACCAAAAAACAATCTAAATAAAAGGTTATAAACATGAAAGATGTTCAAAACCTAAAGAAAAAATGGATGATATATCTAGTCATATGAATGATGTGGTTGAAGAGAATAAAATGGTACCAGAAGAGAATATATTCATAAAACTATCTATGGAAAATAATGAATTCTAAAATAGTGGAACATGGGAACATAATGGGTAATCACAACCAAGTCATAGAAGAAGAGATATTTAGTGGGAACACACAAAATGAATAATTCAATACACATCATAAAATAAGTATCATGATGATCCATAAGTTATAAGAAGATTAAGACTGAGTTATGAAACACCTGGATTCTAGGGGTTTTCCTAAATAGAATAATTCAATACAATTTTTTTGACCGACCTTTGGTAGGTGAATATAAAATAAATAAGATTTATTACATCTTAGTGGAAAAAGATGAAAATATTATCTTGTACCAAAGATAATACTATATGTGAAAATATGTCTTTATATATGAAGGAACTCTTCTATGGAATGAGAATAAGTGAGAAATATGCATTACCTATAGGGCATAAAAACTAGTAGGTACCAGGAACATTTTAAACAATGATTCTACAAATGGTTTTAAATGGTATAGTAATACAACCACAACTGATGAAATATATATGCTATTTTTGTTGGATAAATTAATATAATTATTGTTTTTGTGATGTATGAGAATACATTAAATAATGTGAACCTTGTGAAATGTATAAGAGATAATGTTTTCAGAAAAAATATAATTTGAATATAAGTTATTTAATAAATTCCAATTATTTTATCTATAGATAAAGTAAAATATTTATAAACCATTTTGTAGAGATTAAATGATAATATTACAAAACATTCTCTAAAAGAACTATTCTTTTCAGAAATATATTTCAATGGATATATGAACAAGAATCCTTTTCACAATCTATTATAAAAAAAATACTTGGTAATTTACCTTTAAACCAAGAAATTCAGGAGAGAAATGAACAGGGATCAGAAGTAAGAGAAGATATAACTTGATGATAAAAATAATAATAACCATGATAATGGGACACCCTAGAGAATGGAATTCTTAGAAAAATAGAAAATATTTTATGGGATAGACTAGGAAGCAAGAATGTTTAGAGAATGATAAATATTCCTATTATGGGAAAAGAAACCATTAGAAATGAAGTTTACCAATATTGTGTGTTGTGTTTTGTGAATGATAAAAAACAAAAAGAATATTAATGGTGTTTTAATTCAATCATCCCATGTTCATATTTTTAAATGGGTTCTAATGTAATATAAAATGGGAAAATGTTTTTCCATAGTGATACGCCACAATCCTATTCTTTAGGAATATAGTGGTCTCCCTCTCTGCATATGCTTTGCTATTTCAATCCATCATTGAATAAGTGCATAATTAAGGGGAAAATATGATCTATGTGGGGATTTTTCTAATAAATCACCTGAAGGTGGGAACCAACATGACATCATTTTTGCTTTTATATGTTGGGGTTTTTATAATAAGTGGTTTTGTATTTAGTATCATATGGAAAATATCTAGATAAAAATTGTTTCTCAGATAGCAGAGTTATTCCCATGAGTGGTATCACCAAATTGAGATATTTTTTGGTTAAGATCATAAGACTCTTAGGTGAGTTATCATGAAAATTAAAGGCAATTAAGTCTTAATAGTATTTTTGGTTAATGTGAACAATAGAAAGGAATATAGTACAACTACTTCTATTTGACCTAATTTTTTTACATGTGGTATTAGTTTTTCATTACTATTTTTGCTTACACAAAATTATTTAATATTTTGGTATTAAATTATTTCTTTGAATGTCTGATGGAGATCACAGTTATGTTTTGAAAGATGGAAAAGTCAATATTTCTATTATTTTTTCATTATTATTCATTTGTGACATGAATGTGAATATTGTTTTAAAAAAACCTTATTTCTTATGATAATTCCATTTTCATTAGTCTATGATGATTTATTGTCATCAAAATTGAAAAAAGGTAAACTGTATCAATGAATCTCAAGAGAAAAGGCAATAGAAATGATGTTTTAATTAAGGGATTATTCTTGTGAAAAATTACTCCTAATCCTTATAGGGGGATTTATATCTCACGATGAACCCCCTATTATAACATAATAATAGAGGGGGAGTTGTGCCCTATTTTATATTCTTCTCACACATATAGGGGGAAATTTTTTTAAGATGAAATGAAATAACCGTATTCAATGGAACAATTTGTTATAAAAAAGATGAAATCTAACCATTATGGTGGAATCATTATACATTCACCCAATGGTATAGAAAAAATTAAAAAAAAATCTACACGGGGTTTTCCATGTTAATTTCATTTGAAATAATGGAAAGAAGAATTGTAATGAATGGTTGTATCATATTGTCACCAAACATTAGAGGAGGGTATTTTTTGAACCCCAATTTATTGTGTTTTATTTTTTGGACAATAAGAGTTATTTTGATAAGAATGTTAGTAAATAATATTTTGTAATATCTGGACAATGAGGGTATTGTTGAGAGAAAAACATAATTTAAAATTTCTATTGGTGTTGGAAGAGTTACATCAATGTAAGTCTATCTAATGGAAATCTGGAAGTAAGAAGTAATTCTACAAGTGGAATATAAGGAAAAGGAAATTTCCAAAGTTGCTTTAATGTTATATTGGATAAATATGCAGGAGCACATGAGCCTTAACCCAGTTGGTAAGGAGTCTGTATGGGAATACGGGAGACCCGAGATCCAATCCAGGCGGAGACATTATTTCAGGTACTACAGCAGGTACTGTAGTAGATACTATAGCTGTACTATAGCAGTACTGTATCAGGTACTGTAGCTGTAATTGTAGCAGGAACTGTGTAGTATTGTAGTCAGAACTATAGTAGGTAATGTTTGGCACTAAGGACGTTGGTAATATGCCCCCGTTTAGGTCTTCGGGCCGCCTATTTGGTTCCCGTGTCCTTTAAGGCCTTTGGGCCACCCAGGTCTTCGGGTCAGTAAGGCCTTCGGGCCACCTCAAGGCCTTCGGGCAACCTTAAGTGAATATGAAAACCAAGAAACCTACGAGGAAAAAGCTCTACAAGGAGGATTAACAAGGAGATTTTACCACAGTAGAAGCTAAAGGGATTACAAGAATGAGAGGGTATGAAATCTGCCATTGGTATAAGCCTGTGAATGCACAAGAATGCCAAGTCGAACAGCCATGCGACGGTAGAGACTTGATTTCATGATGAATATACTGAGGAGGAGTAGTTCCAAGTAGTTAGTCTGGGTTGTATGTAATTTTTGAAGACTATGAGAAAATGAATTCCTCTATGGCCTACGGTCCATGTAGTACTAACGCCAATGGGCCTTGTCAGGGTTCTACCCCACCCCTTGAAAGGTGGATTATCAAAAATCAATAAAAATTGAAGGCCTTCGGGCCATTGGAGGAGAGGATAAATATGGAGGAGGGTACGACCTTAACATAAAAAATGTTTTCATGTTGAGTTTATGATTCAAAATATGGGAAGCACCATGCTATAGTTATTGGTAGGTTAAAGATAAAGTAGAATACATGGATGGAGACACAAAGGATATATCTATGGTAGTGAAGAATATTTAAAAAACTCTTTTCATGATTTCCTTGAATAAAATCCCACCATAACTACTCTTGTGATCAACTAGTGTACCTCTATGATGTGTTTATAAATTAAAAATTAATTGACCAAATTGATTGATGGAAATATCATTCAACTTTTGAATGTATGTAATCCTAAAACCCATGGAACATGCTTATAAAATATTAAACATACAAATCATGAATCACATGATTCATTTGTCCAAAAATTTGTGCATCACACATTGAATCACCCTTAAAAATGACATGGTGATTTTTTTGTCCATTTGACTCCCAAACACTGAACACGATGGACATCTATCCTACTTATAACCATGTTGTCTTGTAAATCCTCCTGATAAAAAATATAACACCCTTATTTTTTTTGAAAATTTCCTTTCAAATACATTTATCTTCTTTGATACCTTACATTACATGAAAACAAGAGCTTAAGTGAACTGTGATGTTCTATTTAAAATATTATTATGACAATTAGATGTTCAATTGGTGGGTATGAATTTGATTAAATACATATTAATTATAATTAAATTATCTATTCTGTATGAATATTTAGTAATTAATCACACAATTTTTATTAATGTCATTTTTATGTTCAAAAATATGTTTTCTTCAAAAATGAATTTTTATTACATTTTTTAAGAAAAATTATAGATATTATTTTATATATTTTGTAAAATATATTCTTTTATATCAACATAATTTTTTTAAATAAACATATCATAATTATATTTGGGTAATGATTTCGTATTTCTGAAAAATGAAAAAATTTCTATAAATGTTGAAAATACTTTTTTTATAAAACCTTAATTTTTTTTCATATAAATTAAAATTATGATTATAATTTGATATAAAATTATCAAAATTATTATTTAATTATATATAGCTTATTTAAATTCATTTCAGTCATTATTATACATGAGTTTGGGTATAAAAAATATTTCGTGCTGAAAACAAATTATTCTAAAATCTATTATTCTTTGCATTTTAGAAATTTATATTTAATTAAATTTTAGAAGCATATATATAATTGAATATTAAAAAATTTATCACATATTTAGAATTAGGATGCTAATATTTGAAAAATATCCACCATTTAATTTTGGTAAAAAATAGCAATAGTTCTAAAATTTAACACCTCGGTAAATAGAAAATCATGTAGAAATAAGTTTCAACTATGTGATAAGTCCATACATATTCAAATTAATTTTTATGGGATGTATTAAATGATACCATTATGACCATAGCTTCTAATATTTATTATTTAAGATAAAAATATTCAATTAAAATGACATATATATTATTTAAACAAAATGATTTGAAGAAATGTGACTCTCTTAGTTTCGAATGTCATTTATGTGTTCACATAAGAGAAAAATATTTATTAAATAATATTAATAGTAATTTTTGGAATAATTAAATTATATTATTTATTATAATTATTGAAAATTTTGAGGAATTAAATAATTACACGAATTACTTGTTGAATGCTAATATAGTGAAGAGTAAATTTATGAAAAAAATCAAACAAATGAAAATAATTTTTTTAATTATTATAATTTGAGATTATTAAAGCTATAAAAAATTACATGATGAAAATGACATTTTTGGTGTTTTTTAAAATATTTTTTTCAATTATTTCTATAATCATGTTGTTATTAATGTTAGTGTAAAGAATCGTGTCACAATTCCGAATAATGACATTTTATAAAAATAATATATTATTAAATTATTTAAAAATAATGAAAAACATAAATAGGAAAAATGGGATAATATATGGTCTAATAATATATATATTATTATCTTATAGTTTAAATTACATCGTTTTATAATTGAATTTTTTTTTACCAAAGTTAATGATAAAATATATAAAGGGGATTAACCAAAATCTAAGATATAACATATTACTGAAACCGATCCAAATTTTAATGGTTGATTATATTTAAACCATATAATACACAATTATTTAATTCTTATTCATTTTTATGTGTTTTGATCTAGAATAGTCTTATTATATTTTATTTTGACTAAGAATATCAAAAAGTATCCCACACCTCAATTATAAAAGAACACCACCTCTCTAAGTTAATTACTATATGTTGATACATATAAATCACCCATAATTTTAAAAAATATATTTTTCAATTATCTGTACATATTTTAGATGTGTTTTTATTCCCAAAATATATACCCCAGATCCCTTTAGAGGAGATATAAAAGAGTTGTCTACCAGAGTATGTAATCGCTTTTACCGATCACTTTCTTTCTGTAATTTTATTTATCTTCTCTAAACATATTATATTTAAAATAAGATAATAAATTTACTATAAGAAATATTCTTATATTTTTTTATGTTTATAAAAAGCCCATTATAAACCCACTTTTCCCAAAAATACGATGTGAAATTATCCGTCATGCGTACGTACATCTTACCGTCTCCATATAGAGTTACAATTCATTTTTCATCACTATATTTTATGAATGATAATTATGATGGGATTAATGTATATTTATAATATTTCAGATATAATTATACTTATTTTATTTTTAAATCATATATACCTTCTTATCATCCAATATTTTCGGAAATAATAATGTCGGTTTTGTGTACACATGGACTACAATCTCTATGAAGTGAATTGCTTAGTATTCCATTTTTAATTAATATGGTTTGTAATAAAGATGAATTTTTTGAATATATATGATCAATAAGATATTATAATAATTATGAAATGTTTCACTATTATTTACCTTTATTTCATTCCATCACTCAAAAATGGGAAAAAAAATGTTCATCCATACGTTCGACCTACTATCTTCATGAACGATTTAATTATTTTTTATTTATAAAATTTATATGAATACAAAATTTTATATGATTATTATATATAATTTTTATTCAAATATTAAAAATCATAAAATTATGGTATCATGATCAATGTAAAAGTATTGAGACTATATAACTCTAAAATCCATGGAAAAAGAAGTAGTTATCACCTATAATAGTCATTTTAATAAAAAATATTAACAAAAGTGTGATAAGATGTTCTAAATAAATCATATATGGTATTATATATATATGTTTATGGAATAAATTAATAATAAATCCATATATATAATAATTTATATATTAAAATTAATGAGTAAATCTGACGCTTGTGGTAGGGTTTATTTCAGAATATCAACATTATTTGAGATTTCAAATGTTTGAGTCTTCAATAGAGAATATTTCTATTACATGTCCATGTTTTTTGTAAACATTTTCTAAAAGGTTTTTATTATTATCATATTTTTTTAAAAATTCATTTTTTATACATGTTTTTCTTTTAACTAAATGGGTTGAATGTTTTTTTTATTTTCTAAACAATGTACTTGGTTACTTTTCAAAAAATAAGAAATGATTGTTTTTAAATTATAGTTTATGAGTGTATTTTCCTAGACTCATGAATAATTTGTAATTGTAATCATCCTTTAATAATTTATAGGTTTATTTCCAATGATAATTTTGTCATTTATAATTGCATACTTTTTTAGAAATAGAATTGGTTTTAAAATGGAAATGTTATTTACCATAAGAATTATTCCAAGTAATATTTTAAAATAATTCCACCACATTTTACATTATTTGATGGTAATTATGTTTCATTGGGATTTTCATTATTTTATACCAATCTTATTTATTTTTTTATGGTTTATGTTTTTTATTAAAATATTTTGATGGAATCCATTCACTTCTATACAAATTATACTTTAATGAAATTTGTTTATTTTCATGGGTTCTAATATAATGATTGTATTATGATCTTGTGTAACGTGTATCTAAAATTTTCTATATTAGATGGGTAGAACCGATAAATCCTTCTAATTCATTGGGATAATATGGATAACTCATGAGGTAAATATCTTATGCATGGGCCTATATATCATGTCCCTAAGATTAGGAATAGACATTGATTTCATGTCCATAAGTTTATGTATGGACCAGTCTCTCATGACCATAAGTTTATGCATATACCCAGCTTTAATATCCATATGTTAATGTGTGGACCTATATTTAATATTATGTTTTGACATAGTTTTATGACCATAAATTTATTTGAGGGTCTAATTTCATTTACTTAACTTATAGAGTAAACATCTTTCTATTTATACAAGTTCAAAATGTTATATTTGTATTTGTATTATACAGTTCTATGTCATATGTGAATGTTATAATATCATGGATTATGTTCATGGATTATTTTATGATTGAAATCATACAAACTACCAATATTTATTCCATGACTAATGATTATGATCTATGATATAAATGGTGTAGATTTAAAATGCTATGTTCATGTTCCCACACCCTTATGCACAAGTTATAAATTTGTTATTATTGATATAATACCATTTTTAAACCTAATAATCATATATTCCCACCAATTTATATGTTTTTATTCTCCATGATATTAAGAATGGTTTAGGAAATGATGCGTCTAATAATGGTTCTATTTTTTATGAAATTAAGGGGAAATGATATGGATCAATTATAAGATAGTTTTTTATGTGTACAAGTTTCCAAGGTCACTAGACTTATATGTTTCTAGTGTGGATCAGAATTTTATATAATTAATATTCATCTACTTAAATGAAATAAAAATTTAATAAAACTATGATCCACTTTAATTGTTAATAGAGGGAGTTTTAGTAATCCTTTTTCAAAAATGTATTAAAATCATTTAGTAAGAACCCAAGGGATAGGTCTAAGAATAGGATACCATCAGATATGTTTCAATTACAGATGACATGGATAAAACTTGGGTGTCATAGATAGAAAATAATGTCTCCTAGTTTAATCATCCAATGAATTATGTTTTAGTATTATATGGGTTTTCACTATGATAATAATTTATTAGATTATGATTTTTGGTTTTAGTCAATCATTTTCACCAATAGTAATCTTGGGAAAACAATTTGATGAGAAGTGAAATAACTATCATGATGACAAATAAAATTGATTAAAATATATGATTAAATATATTATGGATAAGGTCACATAAAAATATCATGATATTAGTGGAAAAAAAATCAGGATAAAATTTTGATTTAACTAAGGAGGGAGAATCATGTTATTGAATCTCTTATTTGATAATGACCACCATCCTTCTATGAGACTTTTGATCCACTAGATTTTGATCAATGTATTGATGTAATGGAAAAGATATTTTCCATTCTTTAGTGATTATACTAAGATAAATGTGTCCTATATATTTTTCATTTTCTAGGAGAAGTCTATTAATGGTGGAATCTTATTCTGAATACGAGGAAATAAGAGGAAATTATCTATATGGGATGGGATGAGTTTCAAATAATATTTTTAATTAAGTGCATCCCTCGTATTCTAAAAATAGTATAGGATAAGAAATATCTTGAGATTGGGTATAAGGATTATGAATCCATTGTTAAACATGAGGAAAATTCTACATGACTTGAATAGTACGCTTCCTGTTTAATCCTCAAACCTGAATGAAAAATTGATCAATCCTTAATTTTCATGAAACAAATTCTTTGAAAGGAACTAATCATAAGGTAAATTGGAATATATGAATAAATTGATGGATGTGTAGTGAAATTGGATATGGATGTTGTAATCCCTCAAGGTTTTGTTTATAAAAAAATGAATATAGAGATTAATGGCTACCCCAATAGTTTTCCACATGGAGGGAATAAGAAAATTAAACCTCATACTTAAATAAATGTGGGATGGATCACTCATATGATTGTATGAAAGGAAATAAAAAATTTTCATGTTTCGGAAACTCGTACATCAAGAAACATAATGTTGGAGGGATGTAAAGAGTCCAATCAATAAAATAAATATATATAGAGATCAACAGAATAAAACACTCACACTTCAATACTATATATGAAAAGTCTTTTCACAATATTTGAATCAATTATTTAATCAATGTGATATTGAAGATGTAAATCCATAACCACCTCTATGTTCAATGGTAAAAATGGAAAGCTTATGAAATTAAAATAGTTGAGAAGAATCACGATCATTGAGGGACAATTATCATCTAATTTTAAGAGAATGGACTCTAAATTGACATATTTATGAATAATCCATACGAAAATATTATCCTATAGGTATGTTTTATTTTATTATAATAATTTATCATCCCTCCCCACATATATTACTTATATACTCTGAATCAAACTATGTTTATCTACAAGTGCATGGATGAATCCAAATCTCCAATGAAAATGACTTTTTCTAAGATAAGAGCTTATTTAAATAATGAAGAGATAATAATATTTTAGAAGAATATATTATTATGATTTTTTGGGAAATTATAATTAATCCTTAGAAAATATTTGATCATGGTATATAAATTTCAGTATGAGACATTATGAGTGATTAATATTATTATTATGTTGATATTATAAGGATTTGAGATCAACTTCTTTTTTGGGTATTGAATATGGTATATAATATTTTAGTGGAGTATTAAGGTTAAATACTTGTGGAATGGATTAAGATGAAAATATGGATATTTTTCTTGAGGTTAAAGTATGAAATATAATATATTATACTAATTTTTTGGTAAATGTTTATATGGGGATCAAACGACTTATGATTCTTTGAATATGATTAAAAGTTATTAAAGAATTAAAAATACATCCCAAATATTCATTTCATGGAGTAATATATCATGTGGAAATAGATCGAAGAAAAACCAATGGATTTATTTTTTATTATTATAGAAAAATCAATCATTTATGTTTATTATCATGAGTGTATTATACAGATATTAATTGAATTCCTTGACTTTAGGAAAATGAACTTTGTAAAAGGACATTATCGATTTACTTTTCTTAATGGGAAATTTATTATTTTATTACCCATTATAGAATTAATGTTTTATGTCTAAATTTATTATATGGATGATATCCATCACTCTTTATTTGTAATTGGGGTTAGTTTTGTCATTTATATCGATGTATTCACTTCCCAAAAATTTTCTCCTATCTGGAAACCCTGTTATGTGTTATTCCTATTGACATTCATACTTCCCTTTCCCTACTTTCCAAAGGATATTTTATTAACGTTTGTTATAGTTTGGGTTTCAAAAAAGAATGAATCTAATGATAAATCATTGAGTATCAGGCATAAATATTGAGGATGAAATTTATTAAAAGGGGATAATTTAACTCTAGGATATTTTATTAATTTTCTCTTTTCAATTGTATTTAACAGCATCGATAGCATGGGTCACACACAACTACATGTTTATGCAATCCATGATATACTATTTTAATTATTATTATTTTAACCATTTATTAAATTGGAGGGTATGAGTATGATTAACTAAAATATAAATTTTATACAAATTCCTTACTCAATATAAATACTTTGTAATTAATCACTAAATTTTTAGTAATGCCATATTATTCTTCAAAAATATTTTTTAAAACAATTGAAATATTATTTGGTTTTGAGAAAATATTATTATTAATTTCTGGAAAATATTATAAAATATAATTAATAAAATTAAATTTATTGTTTAAATTATCTTATTTAAATTATCTTTGGTGGAAACTTTGGCACTTTTCTAAAAAGTCTAGTTTTTATAGTGAATAATAAAAAATATTCATTTTAATAAAACTATCATTTTTCGTATAAAGTTTCATTATTATTAGAATTATATATTGATGTAAAATATTTATTTTTTAATAATATTTTACCTTAGTAACTTCATTTGAATGACCAATATACATGATTTTTTATAGAAGTATATTTTTGTGTATAAAATGCATTATTCTAAAAACAGTTAGTCGTTGCATTTTACTATGTTATATTAAAAGTAAATTATCAAAAAAAATAGAAATAGACTAATCAAAAAATTATTCGATATTAATAATTAGGATTATAATATTTGGTAAATAACAACCTTTTAGTTTTCATAAGAATGAATAGTAACTAAAGTAAAATTTATCACATTGGTTAATTGTAAATCAGCTAAATCTAGGATAAAATGAAGACATAAGGACATAATTATTCACATCAGTTTTTATTATATGAATAAAATTATACCCTTTTAACCTCAGTCTATAATTTGAGTTTTTTAATGGATACCTATCAATGAAAATGTGTTATATTTTATTTAAACCAATTTCAGTGAAAAATGTCACTATCATGGTTTTAAATATCATTTATGTGTTAACATAGGTGAATGATTATTATATAATGAATATTAATATTAATATTCTTCATAATGATATTATATTTATGTTGTTAATTTATTTATAATTCTTAGTAATTAAATAATTCCATTAAATACATACACATTTTTTATGTAGTTATTATTCAATTTATTAAAAAACATTACATTAAAAATTGTAAAAGTATGTTAATTATAGATAATTAATGTTATTAACTAATTTTATTTTATCAAGACATTTTTGTGATTAACGAAATATTTTCTAATTTTATGGGGTTTCTAGATATTATTAATTGTAAAGTAACAGATTGTGTAAAAATTAAAAATAATGATATATTATAAAACAAATATTTTATCATATTATATAAAATGAAAAAAATAGAATATAATAAATAGGGATAATAAATGGTGTAAAATGGAATCCCTTATGAATTTATGAGTAAATATTTATCTTATATCTAAAACTATAATGTTTTATGAGTGAGAATTGTGTTACCATGATTGATGTAAAATAGTTCAATTAAGCGGTTAAACCAAATTATAAGGTTTAAAATAGCTATAAAACCAATCCACATTTTATCAGTTGATAACAAATTCATCATATCCTAAACTATAATTGACATCATGACCATTTTGAATTATTTGGTTCCATAATAGTTTTTTTTTATTTTATTTTTTATGAAATTCTAGAAGTTCCCCTCACTGTAATTATAAAATGACACATCTTCCCTCAAATCATTACAAATATCTGTACCTGATATCAATAAAATAATATAAAAAATTAAATTTTACAATTCCATAACCACATTTTATAGGTGATGTAATTCACAAAATACCAAATCTAGAGCCATTTAGTGGAGATCTAAAGGAATTGTTTCGAAGAAGATGTAATCGCCCAAACCGATCACATTTTTTTATAATCTTATTCACAACATATAAATGATTGGTATTTAACATAAAATAATATCATAAATTTACTGAATATTATAATATGTTATTATTATTATGAAAACCCCCCTATACACCCTTTTTACAATCAAATAAGATGTGAATGTATCACTCATGCGTATGTACAACTTGTCATCTCCACACAATGACACAATTAATTTTCCATCTCAATTTTTATGGTGAAAATTATTACTGGTTTAATGTTTTTATATGATATTTATTACATAATTATACATATTTAATAATAATATAATTTATACTTTCTTGTCATCCAATCATTTGGGAAATGAAAACATCACTTGTGCGTACGTATGGACTAAAATATTCTTGTTGTGATGTGATTAATTTAACTTTTATATATAAAATTAATGGTTATAAGGATAAATTTAATTAATATATATTATATATAATAAATAACAAATGTTTAATGATTAATTATTTTTTACTTCTTATCCATTCCATTACTTGAAAAATGGAAACAACGTTCATGAATACATATGGTACATCTTCTCCATGAATGGTGTAATTAAATTATCTGTCTCAAATTTTTATGAATGTTTATAATTATTCGTATAAATAATATTTTTTATTTTTATAACTTGATTGAAATTATGAAAAAATTATGGGAACATGGTCAATGTATTTGGATCTGGACGACCAAAACAAAACATTAATACGAAATGAAGTGATTATCACCCAGAAAAATGATTTTAATAAATTTTTTTAATAAATAGGTTAGATGATGTTATAGATAAATCATAAATGATATGAACTATGTATGGTTATTGAATTAATATTTAATAAATCCATATTTATTAATGATGAGGTCTGAACATGAATGAGGAAAAGTGATATTTGAGTTATGGTTTTATTTCACAATCAGATCATTATTTTTCATTTCTTATATTTAAGTCTCTATTAGAAAAAATTTATATTCCATATCCATGTAATCTAAAAATATTTTAAAAATAGTTTTGAGTATTCTCATAAAAAAAATTTAAAGTCATTTTTCTCAAATTCTTGATGTTTCACAAAACATTTTGAAAGGAATCTTTGGGTCAATTTTCAAACGAGGTACTTTGTGAGTTTCCCAATAAAAATACAGAACAAATGATCTTGTATTCGATACAATAGTATCAAATTTTCCCTACATAATAATTAATTAATTATCCTAATCATACAATATAATCATACGAGTTTATTTTCTAATATTTTTTTCATTCAGAAGTGCAAAAATATTTAAAGAGAAATGTTATTTTAAAATGGAAAGTTTATTTACCTCAATAATTATTATAATTTATTTTAAAAACCATTTTACCATATAAGATGATATTATTTTAGGATAAATAAGTTTTATAATGGATACGATCAAAGGATTCAATAATTATTATTATTTTGGATGGTTTATAATTATGATGAAAAGATGTCGATAGAACACATTCCCTTCTTCATGGGTTATACATCAATGAAAATCATTTTTATGAGTTCTGATATGATGAATGATTTATGATCTTGTGGAACACCTATTTATGGTTTTAATTTTGTGATGTGTGACATATATATCTCCGTCAAATTTATTGGGTAAATATGGATAACTCATAAGGTAAAAATTTTATCCCTGGGATTTTTTTTCATCTCCATAATTTTATGTGTTAATTATGATTTGTTGTGTATAATTTTACGTGAGGACATGGATGTCATGTCTACCAATTTATGTGTGGACCAAGATTTCATGTTATAAATATTATGTGTGGCTATGGAATTCATGTCTATAATATTATGTATGGTCCGGGTATCATGTCCATAATATTATGAGAGGAAATGATTTTATGTCGATAACTGAAAGAGTTAATTAACACCATTATATTAATATATGTTTCCAAAGTTATATGTTTATGTGTATGTCACATTTTGATGTCTTATGTCAATTATATACTCTTATAAATTATGTTCCTCCATTATTTTATGATTCTTTTCTTATGAACTGAAAATATTTATTCAATAAACCATGATAATGATCAATCATATGTTGGGTGTAGATTAAAAATGTTATGTTAATGTTACCACACCCTTATTCTCAGGTTACATATATGTGATTGTTTATATCTCAATTGTTTAACCATATTGATGATATGATCTCACAAGTTATTATGTTACCATTACCCAGGCGATGAATAAATGTTTAAAAAAGGATGTATCTATGTGGGTTCATGGTATGAATAAATTAGTGCGAGATGATACAAATCATTTATAGGTTAGTTTTTTTGTGTCCCAGTATCCAAAGGATCTATAACTATATGATTATAGCATGGATCAAAATGTTTAATAATAAATATTCATATACATTGATGTATTGACTATGTAATAAAATTCATTTCCATTATAACAACCACCATCAAACCTGACTATGCACATAATGGGAATCCCCATGTTTCACAAGTATATTAAAAATCCACAATTCTATGTAAAACACTATGGATCAATATGAATGGAAAATTTTCATTGACCATTACCACAAAAATTTCTGTACGTGTAGTGACCATTTCAAGTTGGTTCTATGGAGTTCCATTATGGGGGACACTATGGCATGATCCCTTTTAGGAATGCATATGATGTAAATTTTCATTCCCAAAATGACCCTGTTCATGGAATGGTCAAACCTACCTTTTGTTTCTTATTAATCATGACAAATAAATATAGTACAATGGCTCCCACTATGGTAAACACCAACTCAAAATGAAAAAATTAATTCAATGGAACAGTCATCCTCTATCATTTTCTTCGTTTCTCTCGATACTTATTTTTCTCTTATCTTAACCATGTAGACTCTTTGTATAATTCCATAGAATTTCTGGATTTTATTTGAATATACTTCCATTGGTGTGAACTATTTTATCACCAAGAACCAAATTCAATAAATAAATTATTAATAATATAAATATTTTCAGAAAATCAAACATCACTCCACCACGACTACTAATTGACCATCATTTTTTTCATCAGAAAACTACTTCTTGTCAAAAAAATCTGACACAAAACCTTTGTGTTCCAAATCCTAATATACACCACCATATACTATGTGTTTACACATGGAAAGAAAAATAAATGGATTAAATCAAAAAATTCGTGTCATGTTATGCTAACCAGGATAACATGGAGTTTAGTCATACTTGATTTGAGCATTAATTAAAATCAGTTTCTTCATTCAACATTCCTGACACATACTTGAGGATGTAACGTAGGATATCATTCCATGTTCAAAAGATAATCAAATGAAATATAACGTCCATCAATTACACAATACTATCCATAATAGGATGGGGGTTTCATCATAGTATCCACTCAAACCCTTCATATGGAGGTGTCCCATCATAGTACACATGCAAACCCTATTGGTAAGGTGTCCCATAATCGTAGTATCCATAAAAATCCACTAAGGGAAGATGGATGATAATTTCCATTTGTTATGGGGATATGAAAACAGAACAAAAATCCACTATATATCCCTTGGATTTGATCAACAGTCTAACTAATAAGAATATTTTCTAGCACATTCACTATTGTTACCCCTATATTTGTTTTATATGTCATCTAATTCAATAATAAAACTTGATATCATTCTTCTAATTACCCAATTATGTTTTTTATATGAGGAAACAAAATTTCTCAAGAACCCTCACATAGATCAACAACTTATTTTTCTACTTAGTAAGTCGAAAAGATCACATGTAAACCAATTAAGACTACTTTAACACATGGAAGAAATTTACTACTATTCATTCTTCTAAGATAGTCACCTATGCTTTATTTTTGAAATATTTAATTAGAGGGATACTTTGAAACATAAATAGTATAAAAATATTATAATATTGATGGAAAAATGTGTTTACATAGTTTTTTACACCAACTACATTTCTTTAAAACTAAAATCAATGAAATATATTAAGAATTTGAATTCATGAATTCATAAATACCACATTAATTCCCTTAGAGCCACCAAAAATGTTTACTAATTTACTACCATGAAGTATTAGATCATGAGTTCTTCATAGAGGTTGATAACCATAAATAAATGGGGAATAATGGAAGACAAAACATGTCAAGAAAACCATATTGAATTGAAACTAAATGTAATTAATTATTTAATTCTAACTAATTAAAGAAAATTGAAAATAATATTTCTTGAATCCTGATCATGTGTAAAAATATATTAATTATATAAGGTCATTTTCTTCCTCTTCCAAGAATAATTAATTCCTTGATGTGATCCCTGCTTTCATTCTATGATATAAATTCACATGTATTTCCCAATGGAAATGATTTATTTGAGAGATCTCGTCTCAAATATTATCATTAATTCAATATATTTTTCCATCATCAAATCCTTATTATACTATTATAGTTCTTAAATCTATGAGATTATATTCTCTATAACCATTTTATTCAATCAATTATAATATAATATTTCCTAAATTACCTTGTTCCTTGACTGAGGTCCATGTGTTTTAGATATGATCCCATATTCACAGTTATCATCCAAGTAAATTTTCTTCTATGTTTTTCCCATAGATAAATCACTGTATTTATCATGATGTAAGAATATATATATTATAATTTGAATTATCTCTTACCTAAATGTTAATATAGTGTAACATTGCCTTTATGAAATGAAATTTTTTACGTGACCCACGATGAACATACATAAATAATAAATTTATACCACGTTTTAATTAACACTTCTCAAAAACAGTTTCAAAACCAAAGAACCTAATGTTTTAGTGTCTTAGATACCGTAAAACCCATATAATTCATTCTATGATATATAATCATATTCAAATATCATGGAAGAGAAAACTTAATAAGGGGTGGGATATAACCCATAGTATGGTATGATATCCCAAATGCCATAATAATTAAATAATAAACATACTGAAAATCATGAATAAGGGGAAATATATTATTTAAATGAATTTAAATTAATAAGTGTTAAACATAAAAATGAAAGTTAGACAAATTATCTCCAACGATAACAGTTTTGATAATGGTTTGAGAAAATAAATCATAAATCATGTAAAATGAGCTATGGAAATAAGGAATGAAATTGGAAAAATAAAAAAATACTTATATTTTTTATCCTAGAAACCTAAAATTCTATTCACACATAGAATTTTTATTAGATATTACTGCCATAAAACTCACCATTTATAAACCAAAATACTCACAAAACAGTTCACACAAATTTTATATCCCATTGTATATATGTATTTAACCTATTATTTTTATAAAGATATAGTTGACACCCACCTCATGATCCATACATTAATGTGGTAATTAAATTAAATAATTGTCTTATAAAAAAACCAATAGATTGAGAAATGGGTTTCATGAAATTATCCAATGTTATCTCATCAAATAGCTTGAAAAGTAAAATCCAAAGATAAAAAAACATATTCAACCAAATTAAGTACATTAAAAGAAAATGTATAAGGTGAATAATGAATCACAACTCAAATGGGGGAAATTCTTTTAGAGATATAGAATAAATAGAATGTAATAACTTTTTTTAATTATTTATTTCATTAAATCCCTTAAATTTTGTTTAAAAAGTAGAGTTTAAAACCATTTCCATAATATTTTTCATAATTTATAAATATAATTTTAAAATATTATCTATTTTAATAATGAATAATTAATCATGAAATATTAATTTTATTGTAAAAGAAAATTTGTGTTTGAATATAAAATATAATAGTTTGAAATTAAAATCCTTCTATATAAAAAAATTAAACTTTTTCGAAACCCACATCAATTTCAAAGTTGATAAAATTAATTTTATAATGTGCTAATGAGAAGTATTAGGTCCCAAGGAGATAATATATAATATACTTACCAATATTAAAGAAGTATTTTGTTGAAAGGGAATACATGGACATAATAAAATAACGGTTTATTAGAAAATATTAGAGTTATTATTTTCATTCTCACATTTTATAAATAAAATCATCATGGAAGAATACATGGATATATAAATATTTCCCGAAAAAAGAATTAATTTTTTAAAATAATTTCATAATAGGGATTATTATAACTATATTTAAATGATAATGGTTAATAAATATGGGTATAACTTAATGAAAGGTAACTTAGTTATCAAAACCCTTACCTTGAGTTTTACATAACGTGTCCTTACTATATATTATTGTATAATAAAAATTAATATATTAACCATATATTAAATATATTTTTTCATATCATTAACCATTAATGAAATTTATTTATATGGATACCCTTTAATTATATTATATTTGAGTATTCACAACATGAAGATAGAGAATTGAGGAAGGATTTTGGTTGCATTACAATTATAAAAAAGGTATTATGAAATGAGTTTAATGATATGGAATGGAATTATGACCTAAATATAGAATACCTTAAATATTATAGGGTTTATTATTATTGTATGGAATAATATCAAATTTAATTTCAAAGGTATTATGAAAAATGAATACTTGAATAGAAAAAGGAGGAGAATCCAAACCTTCCAATGTTTCTTATTAATGTTTTTGAGGACTCCATGAAACCTTAGGAACTACGTGGTATAGAATTATAGAGGGATAATGAATATAATTTCGTGATCCAGGACATTGGGGGTGTATTGGAATGAGAGAAATGGTGGGAGTTATCTCCTTTTCTATATTTAAAGAAGAGTTATTTCGTGGAAAACCATAGTTGGGTAAGGGGTAAGAATATAATCACATGGGGTGTTCAATGAGTATGGTGGGTTAAGTGAAGTAGGTAGAAAAATGGTAGGTGATAAATGGGGGTATGACATTAATATCTAAAAAGGAAATCTATATCCGTTTAATCAATTAGAAATAAATAATATCTGGAAAATATTATCCTTTGAAAGATAACCATTTTAGAAGGTAAACTAAACTCCACCAAAGGAAGCATTATATTTTTTCCACGAAATAAAGTGGAACTCATTATATAATTCTGATATAATGATTCTATAATTGAAATCCATTTTTATGATTCAGTTTATAAAATTGTTAAAATTAATTTTAATATAATAAATGTATAATGTATTAAAACAATTTTTAAGGAAAATATCACTTGATTTCAAACATATAAATCATAGGATAATAAACAATAATAAATACATTAAAATTTATTGTTTAAATTATTAAATATATATTTATTCATGAAATCTATTTTATAAATTTCTGAGTAATACATATATACTAACAATTAAGTAAAAGTCATCTTATTATAAAAAATGTTATATTACATTGTTCACCAAAAATCAAATGAATTTTATAGATCCCAATATTTAATATTATTTTTATAATATTATTATTAATCCAAAAAATTTCTCAATTTTCCATAAATTAATATCTAAATGTTAAAAATTTTAAATTTAAATAAAATCCCAAAATATACTAGAAACCTATTCATATTAGAAAATTTTTTATGAAATGTTAAATATTTTATATTAATTTCATTAAATTAATTTTTTAGTAATAAATTAATTATATAATTAAAAATTTCTTTATAATTTAATCATAATATTCTTACTTGCTTGAAATAAATGAAAAATTTATTTATCAAAGATTTTTAGGCATAAAATTATTTTTTTAATTGTTTTAACGATACAAATTTCTTTTATTTTTTAAATAATAGTACTATTTTTTATACAATTATTTTAATTTTTTTTACTTTTATTCACTACATTAGATAATATTTTAATTTTTTAATGGCTATATTTAATATTTTTATATTACCCAAATATATCATGGTTTTTGTTTTACTTTGGTGTTTTGTGAAGATAAAACTATCAAACAAGGTATTTATTTAGGGAAAATATAAAATGTAATTTATTTTGTTACATTTCAACCATTAAATAAATTTCATCCCCATAGTTTCTATTATCACATAATAATAGATATAGATAAGGGAATTTAAATTATGGAGACAAGTTAACATATAATTTATAGAGAGATGTCAACCTGAAAAATGTGGTAAACATAAATATTTACATTTTATTGGTTTAACACTAACATCGAGTTTTTACCAACTATATCTTCCAACAGTATAACGCTATTTGGAATCAAGACCCAAATGGTATTATTTTTTTTACTAGATAGTGTTTATTGTTATCCTTTCATAGAATATCATTGATTAATTTGCATTGTGTTTTCTTAAAATCAAATAAATTTTTTCTCTTAGTGGAGGGAATAAATATATCAATAAAAATACATTAAATTTATCAAAAGGAAGGATAAAAAGATTTCCACAATTTATATTTCTCTAATATTAATCATGGAATGAAATAATTATTCCAAAATAATATTTATTTAAAAATCAAATCATTGGGTTGGTGATTTAAGGATCTTAGAAATATTATTATATATACTAGGGTCACTAAAATAAACTTCTTACAAGGCATATACAACTCTTTATTGGATGGTACTAGTACCATGAATATTTGTATTCACATTGGGAAACGTTTTTTCATAGGTTTTAGATTATCATATTGGCCATATGGGCTAGTCATTCACATCATCATTTTTAGTACATTTATAATGACCAAGATCCCCATTAATAATACATAGAATTATTAATTATTCCTTAGGATGAAATATATTTCATTCAGTTGTGTTACTAAAGTATTCAATTTCCTATGGTATTTTAATGCATTATGATCCCTTCTTACACATGTAAAAAAAATCTAGTATCCTTGAGGAAATTACATTGGAACTTCGTCAACCATTTTTGAAATATAAGAAATTGATAATCTTCATAGTTGATATTTCAGGTTACATCATCCTTCTATTCTTTAGTGTGTTTGTGGATTTAGTCATGTTCACACTTATTAATAATATTTCATGATAACTGGTTAGGTATAATCACAAGTTTTATAATTTTATGTCCCATTCTGATGGGTTTTTCATTGAGTTATTTTCTGTATTTTATCTTTGAAACCATTTTTATTTATTGTTCTAGCCACTACTAAAACCAAAAGGGTTGAAATGGGTTACAAAAAATAACAATACATAGGAATTATTGTAATCATAAAATGAATTTCAACCATAAAATTCAATGTTATTTTATATAATTTTTTTGTACTATAGTTCCCTTTGTTAAACCTATAATGGTATTAGTTTAACCATCATTACATTATGTTGGTTTATA
Source organism: Viscum album (assembly GCA_963277665.1). Lineage (NCBI taxonomy): Eukaryota > Viridiplantae > Streptophyta > Magnoliopsida > Santalales > Viscaceae > Viscum > Viscum album. The sequence goes on along the minus strand of OY728166.1, from coordinate 148,016,492 downwards.
TTAATCATCTCAATCGAACCCCTTAAAATAACAATGAAATTAATATTTCATAGTGGTTTATAACGAAAATCTGATCAACCTATGCATATCCCATGAGAGTGTATATATATTTGTTTAGTTAAAAAGATTTTACATACATCAAGTCACAATTGAGTCAGTACCTAACACTCCATCTCCGGATTAATTACCCATATGAATAAAATTTCAGAACCCTTATCCACATAAAAATATCAAAAAAAAGAATATATTTTTTACGAAAAACATATAATCAATAATTTAAAAATATTTCATTGTATCATCCTACAACTTTACACATACCTAAGGTTCTCATTAAGATCTATAAACTAATACCCAAAATAACTAAACTAATGTCCAATAATAACTAAATCCTACTATATTACCAAATAAAGTGACCCAACCTACAAATAAAAAAAATAATATATTGATTTCATGGTTTAATTAATACACCACAAAAATAGTCACACAACCTAAGGAACTAAAGGATAATTTTCTCATATACTAGATACATAAAAACACTTATTTTATGTGATGTGAACATTTTTGCATAATCCTAACCACCCTCTTTGACATTCCATGTGGGATAATTTTCTTCAAATTCCTAGGAAGTGAATACACAAGAAGGGTTGATCTCAAATATCTAGTAAGGGATAACATATAAAATACCAAAATTATTAAATCATATATATGTTTCAAATCATAAATAATGAAAATATCTTATTTGTTTGAACATAAATCAATAAGGGTAAACCATGGAATGAAATATATACATATCATCATAGAAGATAAGACATTTTATAATATAATGGGAAAATAAAAAATGATGCATTTAACATGATCCATAGATAATTAGAAATAAAGTAACCCAAATATAAAAATGAATTTCATATCATTTTGAACCATGATACATTCCAACATATTCACACATTAAATTGTGAGTAATGATAACTACCATCATATTCGCCATTTTTTAACATGTCCCCTCACAATAATTTTTGAATATCCTTTAAATATCATGAGGTATAAGACTTTATCAAATTCATTGGGGGGGATTTTATGTGTCAATAATATTATAATATATTAATTATTGTTCCACTTAAAAAAAATAAACAAATCATAAAATAAACTATTGAATGAAAACGTGTCTAAAAAATACCAAATGGTGTATAATAATATAATCTCAAAAATAAAATAAAATTATAGAAAAATTTGTTCACCAAAAAGAAATTAATTTAAATATAACATATATGTTGATTTAAAAAACAAAACTCTATTAGAGGTAAATTTTTTAATGATAAAGAAGAAATTTGTAGCAAAACATTAAAACAATTATTTCTTTAAAAGCCTTGTAAATTATTTTTAAAAAGGACATTAAAAACATTACCAAAGTATTATTCATTAAAATTAAAAGACACATTTATAATTTTATTTTATATAAAAAATAATTTTCAAATAATTATATGCTTGTATAGGAAATTTGGGGTTATAGGATTAAATATAAGATCATGAAATTAAAAGACTTTTATATGAAAAAATTATGACTATTTCAAATCCCACAAATTTTAAGAGTTAATAAAACCTAATTTTATAAAAGGTAATGATAAATATTTGGTATAAATGATATAAACTATAATATATTTCTAAATAAGAAGAAATAAATTCTTTTTAAGATAAAATTAAGACATATAAAAGAAATGTTCATTAGATAATATGGGAACTATTATTTGAAATTTAAAAATTTATAAATTAAATAATAATGTGAAAATATATGGATATGAAAAATAATTCCCTAGAAAAATTGATGGTTTAAAACATAATATCATAATTCTTATGATTTAAAAAAATTAATGATCATGGAAAATAAGGAGGAGTATACTCAGTGAGAAGGAATTGGGTTATCAAAACCCATACCTTTAGTTTAAGATAACTAAACCTTACTTTAGTCTCATTTATAACAAACATATATATATTAGGAACATATTTAATAAAAATTTTCTAATATATATCTCTTTATCAATTTATTTTAAATGGATACCCTTGAATTATAATATTGTTGACTATTTTCCACAGGATGACAAAATATATTTGATTGATTTTGGTAGTATGACAACTATACAAAGGGGATTATGAAGGGGTTCAATTATAAGGATGTTTAGTATCCAATGAATACAAAATAATTAATACAAAATGGTTTGATTATGAAAATATTATGAAATAATAAATTGAAATTTAAAGGGATAATAAAAAATAAGTACTTGGATAAAAAAGAAGACGAATAGAACCTTTACCATGCTATGTACATTCTTAATTATTGGAAGGAATAATTTTGTAAGATTTTATCCTTTTTTAAATATGTCATTATATTTTTAGGTATTATTTTACCTTTTTGAGTAATTTTAGGTTGTCTTCAGTCATGAGTGTGTTTGGGTTAAAATTTATATTTTTTGGAGGGAAATGGGTTCTTTATGGTTGGTGCATGGTTTTTCTACACTGTGTGCCCATACCAGTTGACTCTGGAAACCTAAGAAGAGAGGAGTTTCATGGATTGAAAATAGTTCTGAAAACATTTCACCCTCTTAGGAGTAATTATATGACACCCCTATGTGGGGCGCAAATTTAGGTCACATAGTTAGGGGGGCCGTGTTCCCCATACAAGAAACTATGCGCATAATTTTAATTATCCCAAAAATTAGATTTTGAACTGTTGATGAAACAGTATTAACCAAAAAATGACACTTTATAGACCAGAAAAAATTATACAGTTCTTGAAACCTATTAGATGAATTCTTAGGGATTCTAACCTCGATTCTTTTTGATTTGATGCCCGAATTGATGATCTGCACCTCTCCTAGTAAGATATTCCAATCTCAATTGGATTCTTGTCTTCTCCTATATTTCTATCATTCCTGTAAGATAATTTTTTAATTTTTTGTGAGGATCAAGATAGGATTTAATATATCTAATATTTTTCATCTTGGATCTAGGTTTCAAATATAGATCTCGTTAGTCATCATGTTCTCGATCGTTCTTCATGAATTAGGGATTTTCATTCATGAGAATTTATCATCAATCTTGGGGTAGGTGGTATAAATTAAATTCCCATAGAATTGAATTTCAATTTCATGTATGTATTTTTAGAAATCAAATAGCATTTGGAAATTGGATCATTAATTGAATAAAATAATAAAATAATTAATTTATTATACATGGAAATGGAAAAATTAATTTCTGAATTAATTTATAGAATATTATGGTTGTGGAATTTAGGGAATATTGGGATTGTGTAATTGGATTAATTATTTGATGATATAATACGTTATATGTTATGAATATGACACCTGGTTAATTAATTTTGTATCAACTAATGGAATATTGGTATGTGAAATTGGATTAAATAACTATTGAATTAATTATTAAGGATTATTGTGATTATGAAAATGGTTGAATTTTTTTATTTAATTGTTTAATTAATTAATAGAGATTATTGTGATTATTAAATTGGTTTAATTGGATTAATTAATTGTACAATTTATTAATATGTTAAATGTTTATATGGTTAGGGTTGATTTGTCATATTATTACAATTTAATTGAAGTGTATAACTATGATTGTTTGATAAATATAAATAGCACACTTTAATAAGAAAATTATAACACGAGTGTTGATGTTGAATAACCTTGATTGTTGTGATATATGTGGAATTTTATCATATATTTATATTCCTTTTTGGGATATATTCCTTTACATAAAAATATTATAGTAATAAAAATTGATATTTGTGTGTAGGACATGGTCTGATGCATCAAAATTCCACAGTGATAAATGTTTGTGGGAAATAAACTATTCCTCCAAAATCCCACTTGTGTGATTGTCTGATAAATGAGTGTGTTAAAAAGACTAATGATTCAAAATAACAATTATATGATTATTTGATAAATAATTTTTGGGTCAGATACTAATACATTAAATTCAGATAGGGTCAAAGTCATGTCGATCTAGTGCTTAAATTTTGTCATTGTAATATGGTTAAATATATCCATGATAATGAATTAAAATGAAATATATAATTAATGATCATGTGTTATAATGAATTTTGGTTGAATATTTCATATAGTTCAGAATCCAATGTGTACCAATGCATGTATTGGGGTTTTGGGTATCCTCTAGAACCTTGGCGTTATGTGGTTATATAAATAATAATTGAATAAATGAAAACTATTAAAATTATTTTTTGTATTTTATTATTTACATGACCACAAACAATAATATTGAATTGATATTGTCATGGACACTATTGTTGGTGGCCTACTGAGTCATACTCACACCCTAATCAGGATTCTTGATCGGTACCCAGATAGATTTCAAGGTTGTTTTATAGGTTAATAGAATGGGACCTATGTATTATAGATGAGTTAGAATGGATCATCGATGAAGGAAACTATCCTTGTGTTGGGACCCATTTAGTGTTTTAAGTGTCTTTATTTTAGTTTCTTATTTTGACACTAGAAACAAATTTATCATGTCATGTCTACAACTTGACTTCAAGATATTTCATTTTTGTTTTGTTCATATTGTGATACATTTACTATTATTTTTATGAATATTTTATTAGTTTATTTCGTATTTATTTTTATTGTTGTGTTACATTGATATAGAGGGTATAGTATCACAATGACTGAAATTAGTCCCTCTCTAATAGTTGGAATCCTCTGGAATATTTGGAGGAGAACCTATGTTCACATTACAAATTTAATCTAGGAGTAGATAAACCTTGTAAGGGTGAAAATAAAGGCACCCTTGGTGGGATTGATGTTATTGGTGTTTTTTGATACATTTGGATGTTATTTTATCTTGGGTGATTGACTTGTTGTGTGATGTGATTATTTTTTATGTTTCTGAGATTCTACTTGGGTATTAGTATATAATGAGAGTTGAGTATGCATGAATATTTTTTGGAACTCTGGATTATTAGTTAACATGCATAATTTTTAGGAACTCATGAAAAATAATGTTTTGGGTAAGTAGTTAAATGAAGATTCATTTATTTTTTTGTGTGTTCCTTAAATGAAAAAGTACCTTAATTAAAATTGAAATTTTAAATTATTCAAAATGTGTGAAAAATTATTTTTAACGAGACTTGAATAATTATAATTATTTTTCCCCTGTTAAAAATTATCTAGATATAGGATAATTAAGGGTAGTGATAACACCATAGTTTTGACAATGTGGAGGGTGTAGGGAAATAACTTCTTATTTATTTATGTGAATCCCCATAACATTTAATTGTTTTTTGCGGTATTCTGATTTGTGTTTGGAATTATATAGATACAAATATATGAAAACCCATATTCAAGGGATATTAGTTGGTTATAGCTGTAAATAATCCACATGAAATAAAAACCGTGACACTGATAATGCTTGTTGAGGATGTGGGAGTGCAGTTCCTAGAACAATTTTCTAGGTTTCTACGGTTTATAGAGAGATACCCATGATTTGTTGTGAAAATATGATCTAACATAACATGGGAGTTCCAGTTTCACTACCCTATGGATTTTCCCGGAGAGGGTGTACATGGGGAAGATGAGTTCTTGATTGAGTCTATATAAACTATACTTTAACACTTAGAGACTCTTGGGGGTAAGAGAGTAAAGTTTACAACATATATGTTACATGGTCAGGAAAAGCGTTATTGGGAAATCCAATCATCGTATGGAAAAGTATAGAATATAGAGTAAAATTAAATTTAGGAGAATTCTGTGTAGTAATTTTACCATGAAATGCTCATGCATGAAATAGTAGTTGAGTTTAAGTGGTTGACTATGGGGAATATGAATATCATGGATAATGTTGGGAAATTTACATAATCTCAATTCTTTTTTCTAGTTCTGGAAGTAGATGATGTGACCGTGGAAAAGAGGTATCAAAATGGGATTAAATGTGGAATTATGACCCATGTGAATATCTTAAAATTTGATAAGGTTTATGAACTATTATATTATGATCTCATTTATGAGGTTAACCTGATGGAGGATTGTCTTGGAGGATAAGAAATTTCTACAGGATGATCAGGAGGATTTTCTTCTAAGAGTTGGAAGCATCATTATGAGAATGTTGACCAAACCCGGGGATAAAATAGTAGAATATGAGAAGGGTCGATTAATAAAGGCCTTGTTAGGGTTATCTCTAACTAGTTTGGTAGGTCGAAACATTTTTGTAGATAGTTCCACTATACACTGGTATATTGGAGAGGCCTTCGTAGAATGGGAAATCTATTGAAGTTATGTAGGGACCAACAATAGAAGAGTGATTATGGAGTAGCTTGAAGGTGACATAGTGTAGGAAGGGGAAATTATAAACATTATCAGTCTAACTGTTGGAGTTCAATAGTACATGGAAATAGAGTAAACAAATGTGGTGATTATAGGAAAGAGAAACCGTATTAACAAAGTGGTTTATCTCATAGAACTCAGACTATTTCAAAAAATGTGGGGATGGACAATTACATGTTGTTCAGCTAAAACAAGTGGATAGAGAGGCTAGAACATTTATAGTTAGATGTTCAATTACTATATATTATATTATTTCTAGTAAAATATTTTATGTCAGTGCCTCTAATTATTTTCCATCAACCCATATTGTGAATGGTTTAAGCATGTTGGTAGAGTTCATGTGTTGGTTGATGATGATAGATACACCAAATGTATATAAATGAGAGACATAAGTGGGTGTAGAAGGTGTTCTCTCAAGGTTGTGGAGTATAATTTTATTTTGGATCATTACATCATTAAAATTTCAGGCTTTGACCTATTTAAGTTTATGGAATTGTTAGTAGAATATCGATCCCACATTTATTGAAACCAAATGAGAGTAAATTTTATATCCCATATGGGTGGATATTACATTTACAGTAGGGAGTGGGATATCATGGAGTGCTAGTTCATCAGAAATTGGGAGAGCACACTACTGTGGTTTCTAGTCTTTTGATGGATTCTGAAGGAAATGCATAATATTCATTCACCTATAGTGGATAGTTTTCAGGATGTGTTTCCTGAATAAATATTTAGGACATCACCTTATAGATATGTGGATTTTAAAATTGAGTTCATTCCTATCAATGATCCAATTTCTATTTCACCATACAAAATGGAACATTTGTAACACCCCGAGCTTCCATGATATGCTTCTCATTCAATAATGCAATAGCTTGCATTGTATGCAACTTCGAGTTCTAACACACCACAACTAATCAAAGTAGCCGTTATGAATAGTAATACCCACTTTTTGAAATTATATAAATTTTATATTTCAAAATGGACTTCATTTTTGGATTCAGAATATTGAAATTATCCTATGTTGAATTTTTGGTATTTTTCTGAGAACTTCCAATTTTTTATGAATAGTAAAAAATACATAAAAACAACTTTTTAAATCAAAATAATTTATAGGGATAAATTATACTATTGATTGGTTTTAATGTATAATTAGAATATAATATTACCATTTTATCCAATGGTGTTAATTATATTTAATTTCACTTTGAAATTAGACATAAACAATTGTCAATCTTTTGATATATATTGTTTCTTAAAAACACGCTATTTGTTATGACAGTGGGAATTAAATATAAAATTAATTAATGCAACATATAAGTTTGGAATTTTGTAAAATAGACATCATTTTTTTATTTGTAATATCAATTATAGCTTAGGGTGAAATTTTGGCATTGTTCTGAAAAACATCAATTTTTTATGAATAGTGAAACCACTAAGTGGTAGTTAAAAAACAGATTTTTCGTTTAAATGAAACATTACCACTTTTGTGATATGATTTTCAATAATACGACATACATGGTTGTCATTAGGAAGTAAAATGTGGTTCAATGGGATTAAAATAATTTTTTGGTGAATAGTATCTTTTAAGTTTAATTAATCACGATTAAAGGTATTTAGTGAAATTTAAGGAAAAAATAGTATTATAAAAATTTGAAAATAACTTTACACTTGTCCTACCCCTATTGGATGTGTCATGTACGACCAAAAAAATCCATGGGTCAAATTGGGGACCCCATGGAGACACGTTGGTTGGAAAATGACATAAATAACTTTTATTTAAAGTTAAAATAAAAATGTCACAAACATAAGTTGTTTTAATAAAACAATTTTTAAATGGGGTTATACAAGTCATAGTTTTGACAATAAATATTCATTAGAAATCTAAAAATATTTCCTACATCATGATATTTTTTTTATAATTTTTAGACATTAAATAAATTAAATTATTTATGACACCATGATGATGCAGTGATTACCTCATTAATTAACGATTTAAATAAAATGAAAAGATAATGTAACATCTAAGGATTACACTTGTCAAAAACCTATTTTATGATTAGATTTCGAACCCTTATCACCTTATCCTCTAATTATATAAGTGTGGGACCTTTAAAATCCGAAACGCATTATATAATAAAGAAACATTTCATTACTTTCTAAGAGTGCCCCTCCTCTCCACTTATAAAAGGCCCCCACCACTACCACCTTACACACACATTCAAATCCATTTGTCTCGGCCAACCTCTGCCAATATACTCTCCCAACCTCCCTCCCTTACTTCTAGTAGCCTCTATTTGGGAAGAATTCTTCCCAAGGAAGCCTTTGGCTCAAATCAAAAGAGTTACCCGATTTGAAGGTAATATCTTCTCTTATGTTATTTTGTTTTATTTTGCTTAGCCAACCCCCTAAACTCTTTTTCTTCATTTATTTTGTAACAACGCCAGTATACATAATATACTAGGATGTTGTTATAAGAATTATTCGAGCTACACTTACACACCCCTACATCTAATGGTTAAAGAACATACTGTTTCTATGGATGGCGAATTTCTGCCTCACGAAACGATGATTGTTCAACACTTATATAACACCTCTAATGGTGGACATTTTGATGACACTATTTTCATATATGATATATATATAATTTTTATGTTTTCATTATGATTATTTATTTCTAATTTGTGTCATACTTTATGATTTCCATTATGGGTAAACGCGATAATTTCATTTTAGGAAGTGTGGACTGCCGCCCCCTCACAGTGATTTGAATCGTTAATGCCATATGTGGGATGTATAAAGGATGGAGTAAATAGTATTATACATTATAATGAAATTATATTATACCTTTATATAATTATAACTTCATTCCATTAATTATGAAATAGAAATGAATGTGGCGTTCATGCGTAGGTACGACTTACCGTCTGCATGAACGGTGCATTTCATTTCTTACCTCTAAACGTTATGGAATATTATAAATGAATGTATATACTGGATATATATGAGATATATGATATCAATATCATGAATATAATTCTGGATATAATGGATATATCACCACATGAACTACTTGTAATTATAAGAATTTTATTTTTGACTCAAGTACCAAAGATCGACAAAATGACCGTTATTAACTTAAATAATTACATAATGTTAATAACATGGTAACAAGTGACATAAAAGGAATAATTAACTTGAAAAATATTCTTAATAAGGTAGAGATTAACTCTATTTTATTATTTAGGAGATAAAATAATGGTTGAGTGAATTCGGACACGAGGTAAGGGAACTTCTTAACCCAATTACCATTCTTTGGGTCAATCTCTTACATTCAAATTATATCATGATATTATTATGTCCTATGTTGTATTTGTACTTTATTTATGTGTACTTATAGTGAATACACATAATAGATCTATTTTATTTTAAAATTGATCTTTGTAAGGACTTCTTCTCAACCTCCTTTCATTGAGGCATATTTGGTTTTAAACACAACTTTCGTTTATACGGTGTATAAACACCGTTGACTTTTATGTCTATTCAAAAGGAATCTTTTTGTACGAAGTGTTTTACTAAATGAAAAAAATGGATGTTTTTCTTGTCGTACGTCTGTGGGGACAATGACTTCTCCACCACCATGTCCATTATTTGGGTTTCAGATTCCTCTACAAGCCATAACTTAAAAAAAAAGAAAAATAAATACCATGTTTTACTTTTCTTTTATTTTGGTATTGAAATTGGTTTTGATAAATTTTTTATTATATCAATGTGTTGTATTTATATCTTGTGATTGAAGTTTGGAAATCTTATGTTTCCTTTATGCATGTTTTATATGATACAATTATGTTATGGTTTATGATATGTTTAAACCTGTTCATAGGAGGAATGCATTGGAATTAATAAGTGACGGGTGGAGCCCGCTATAGCTCTTCGATGCATCGGTAGGTCTCATGAGACAAACTAGTGTCTTGTCACGAGGCCTTGACAAAATATTATTTGTGGTCTTGGCACAAGGCCTTGGAAACGTGGTTATAATAGTATGGCATTATGCATTCCATCATTATGAAAGTGGTTATTGATATTGCATGTGATTATTAAACCAGTAGAATATCCATGTGAAGAAGTAAATGGAATTATCTCATTTTAATTTTTCCATATTATGTTGATGTTCAAGATTAAAAAGATTTTGTTTTTGTTATACATTGCTTTAAATGTAGATGTTTATTTACGAAATCTTCCGCAATATTGTTTTCCTTACTGAGCATATGAGCTCACCCCTTTCAATGTTTTAATATTTTCCAGGATGTGAAGAAGTATTTTATGAATGACCTGTAGGGATAGTCATAAGAGGATATGAGTGTGGACTAGGGAGACTTTTTTATTGTAGTTTTTCACTTTATGATGTAATGTAACATTTATGAATGTATCTAGTGTTTCCAAGGCTACTAAACTAATCGGTCTTTCGAGACTTGATCTGTTGTGATCATTCCAATGTTACGAAGTAATGCACCGACTCTGGGTAGCTGGGGTCGGGGCGTTACAGTTGGTATCAAAGGCAGTTTAGTACTAACCTTGGAAGCTAGATTTAGATAAACTTTGATTAGAGCTCATAGCCCACAGATAGACATTGAGGATTGGTATAGAAGAACTTCCTAGAATTTTGGTATTATAGATATTTTGTGAGTATTCCGAGAAATACATACCTGTCTAGATACGAGCAGGTAGAGGTGGCTCTGGCACAGATGTACCTAGGGGTAAAACCCAAAAACACCACATTGAGCAAGACTTGAATGGGAAATGGTGCACGACAACGGGCCTTGCTGTACTCTTGGTTACGACACTCCTGGGGGATATGCTTAGGATAATTCTCGTTTTCTTTACAAACCACTATGAAGGGTTATGAGTATATAATTCCTCAAAGAAAACATTTTTATGATTATGGATTATATCCATAAATAGTTCAATTTATGATAAATATTTTACAAGTATGGAATTATGTATTTTGATTCATAAACTAATCTAGATTATGCCATTGTTTAGAAATGGTGCCTAGTGGAAGAATGGAAACCGTATCAATGCACGCACACCGTGTAGGGATTTCCCTCCTGATCAAGATAATTATTGTGGATCTGGAGGTAAAACTGGTGCTGATTAACTTATTACCATACTGGGACAACTTACTCAGGTTATGAATGATAACCTTTCTCGTATAGAGCACGCTGATCCGCAATGTGGAGGATAAATGTTAGATCGTTTCTTGAGGCAAAAACCACCAACATTTAATGGGGGTAAAAATACATTAGTAGCTGAGCAATGGATAAAATACTTAGAGAAAATATTCCAAGCCTTGGGGAGTAATGAAATGGAGAAAGTTATCATGGCAATTTACCGCCTCACTGGAGATGCCGATCTGTGGTGGTCGTTGATTCAATACAGAAAGGAAGATGATAACGTATCGAATATGGAATGGGGGGAGTTCAAAGAGCTTTTCTTAGAAAAATACTTTCCTCGTGACCATCGAGCAGATATGAAAAGGCAATTTCTGAGTTTGAGGCAGAAGGAGGATGAGAATGTCGCATAGTATGAGGCCAACATTACAAGGTTAGTGAGGTATGCTGCAGATTATATACGTAACCCAAGAAGTACGATCGATCGTTTCATTGATGGGGTAAAACCGTTTCTCTGTCGAGCATTAGTATCACAATCTTTCTCAACATACGAAGATATAGTCTCGTGTTCTATCAAGACAGAAAAGGAATTCTCTACGTCTTATGACAACAATGTAAAGCAAGAGAAGAAGAGAATAGTGGAATAAGAGATAGATGAAGGGAAAAATGGAATGACAGATTTTCCATTATGCGATAATTGTGGGAAGAATCACCCTGGTACTTACCTAAAGGGAATGGGAGTTTGTTACAAATGTGGAGAAAAAGGTCACCAGGCTCGTGATTGCAAGGGAAAGAAAGAGGCTATCAATGTTGAATGCTACAATTATAGGGAAATGGGGGATTATGTAAACGAATATCCTAAGAGTCAGGGAAACTTACCTCAGAAAAGGCCAAGGGATCAAGGAAAATCTTATGCTGTTACTACAGTTGAAGCGGAATAATTAATGTATTGGTGCTTTTGGACTCAAGGATGATATTGTGGTTATAAAAATAATGTGATATATATAAGGATTGTGCTGCAGTACTTGTTGTTATCATAAAGGTTTTAATATGATGAAGGAAATCATATTTTTAGTATGTGACAATAAGAGAAACTTTACTTTGTTTAGGGAATCTAATGTTACAATTGATTTTGTAATTTAAGGACCCTTTAGAGAAAGTATGGACGGAGGTATTTTGGATAACTATTAAGGTTGGAATGGATTAAGTTGAACCCTGGATAGTATTGTTTAAGGTTAAAACATTTCTGAAGATTTTTTTTGAAATATTATAATACTATAGTTTTAGGAAAAGGACAACCTACAGGGTGGGGCATAACCCGTCGCGTCGGACAAAGCTGCAGGAATCGAACCCACAACCATATTGTGACATGCCTTTATTACCTACCACTAGCCTACAGGAAGTCCCTGGTTATTACAAAATATTTTTACTAATCTAAATGGTATGTGTTAATATTTGGAACCTTATACAATTAGGATAAATAGAATATTTTTGAGTTATATTACCTTTTAGAGTGAAAGATGGGTTTGTGGTAATAATTTATTAAAGAATGAAAGTCTACATGACAAGTATGTATATTCCCTTACATTATTAGTAAATCTCCTAAATAAATTCCTCAACTTTATAAAAGGTAACTTAAAACAAAAACGTTGTCGGTTAACTTTTCCAACTGGGGATTCAATGACTATTTAACAAATCACATGTTTGTGATTTTCTTATGGTTAACTTTCTCCTAATCCAGTTTTCTACGACTCTCCACTAGACCTTGATGGTTTGTTTTCCTTCCATATCCATATTTTCATAGAATCCTAGTATGGTCTATCTCAGGTGACCTTTGTACTTATCTTTCTATCTTTTAAAGTTATATTTTTATTAACCTTATTTCTGATGTGGGTTTTCCACAAAGGTATTTTCTATTTTCAATCTTTTATTTTCAATGAAAAATTTAAAATTGCGAGGATGAAATTTATTGAAGGAGGGGAGAATGTAACACCCCGAGCTTCCATGATACACTTCTCATTCAATAACGCAATAGCTTGCATTGTACGCAACTTCGAGTTCTAACAAACAGCAACTAATCAAAGTAGCCATTATGAATAGTAATACCCACTTTTCGAAATTATATAAATTTTATATTTCAAAATGGACTTCATTTTTGGATTCGGATTATTGAAATTAGCCTATGTTGAATTTTTGGTATTTTTCTGAGAACTTCCATTTTTTTATAAATAGTGAAAAATACTTAAAAACAACATTTTTAATCAAAATAATTTATAGTGATAAATTATACTATTTAGTGGTTTTAAAGTATAATTAGAATATATTTTTACCATTTTATCCAATGGTGTTAATTATAATTAATTTCACATTGAAATTAGACATAAACAATTGTCAATATTTTGATATATATTGTTTCTTAAAAACACGCTATTTGTTGTGACATCGGGAATTAATTATAAAATTAATTAATGCAACTTATATGTTTGGAATTTTTTAAAATAGACATCCTTTTTTGAATTTGAAATAGCAATTATAGCTTAGGGTGAAATTTTGGCATTGTTCTGAAAAACTTCAATTTTTGATGAATAGTGAAACCACTAAGTGGTAGTTAAAAAACCGATTTTTCGTTTAAATGAAACATTACCACTTCTGTGATTTGATTTTCAAAAATATGATATACATGGTTGTCATTAGGAAGTAAAATGTGGTTCAATGGGATTAAAATAATTTTTTGGTGAATAGTAACTTTTAAGTTTAATTAATCACGGTTAAAGGTAATTAGTGATATTTAAGGTAAAAATAGTATTATAAAAATATGAAAATTCATTTACACTTGTCCTACCCCTATTGGATGTGTCATGGACGACCAAGAAAATCCATGGGTAAACTTGGGGACCCCATGGAGCCACTTTGGTAGGAAAATGACATAAATAACTTTTATTTAATGATAAAATAAAAATGTCACAATCATAAGTTGTTTTACTAAAACAATTTTTAAATGGGGTTATACAAGTAATATTTTTACTATAAATATTCATTAGAAATATAAAAATAGTTCCTACATCATGATATTTTTTTTATAATTTTTAGACATTAAATAAATTAAAATATTTATGACACCATGATGATGCAGTGATTACCTCATTAATTAACGATTTAAATAAAATGAAAAGATAATGTAAAATCCAAGGCTTAAACTTGTCAAAAACCTATTGGATGTGTATATTTAGAACCCTTATCACCTTATCCTCGAATTATATAAGTGTGGGACCTTTAAAATCTGAAACTCATTATATAATAAAGTAAGATTTCATTACTTTCCAAGAGTACCCCTCCTCTCCACTTGTAAAAGGCCCCCACCACTACCACCTTACTCACACTTTAAAAGCCTTTTGGATTGTCCAAAATCTTCCCAAATACTCTCCCAAACCCCCTCCATTACTCCTAGAAGCCTAACTTTTGGCATAAGTCTTCCCAAGGAAGCATTTGGCTCAAATCAAAAGAGTTACCCGATTTTAAGGTAATGTCTTCTCTTATGTTATTTTGTTTTATTTTTCTTATCCAACCCCGTAAACACTTTTTATTCATTTATTTTGTTACAAAACCAGTATCCTCAATATATTAGGATGTTTTTATAAGAATTATTCGAGCTACACTTACACACACCTACATCTAATGGTTAAAGAACATACTGTTTCTGTGGATGGTGAATTTCTGCCTCACGAAACGATGATTGTTCAACACTAATATAACACCTCTAATGGTGGAAATTTTGATGACACTATTTTCATATATGATATATATATATATTATGTTTATGTATTCCTTATGCTTATGTATTTCTCATTTGATTCATACTTTTTGATTTCCATTATGGGTAAACGCGATAATTTCATTTTAGGAAGTGCGGACTACCGCCCCCTCAAATTGATTTGAAACGTTAATGCCATATGTGGGTCGTATAAAGGATGGAGTAAATGGTATTATAAATTATACTGAAATTATATTATTCCTTTATATAATTATAACTTCATTAAATTAATTATGAAATAGAAATGAAAGTAGTGTTCATGCGTACGTACGACTTACCGTCTCCATGAACGGTGCATTTCATTTCTTAACTCTAAACAATATGGAATATTATTAATTCATGTATATACTGGATATATATGAGATATATGATATCAATATAATGAATATAATTCTGTATATAATGGATATATCAACACATGAACAACTTGTAATTATAAGAAGTTTATTTTTGAATCATGTACCAAAGATCGACAAAACGACCGTTATTAACTTAAATAATTACATAATGTTCATAACATGGTAATAAGTGATATAAAATGAATAATGAAACTGAAAAAGGTTCTTAATAAGGTATAGATTAACTCTAGTTTATTATTCAGGTGATCAAAGAATGGTCGAGTGAATTCGGACACGAGTTATGGGAACTTCTTAACCCAATTACCATTCTTTGGGTTAATCTCCTACTTTCAAATTATATCATGATATTATTATGTCCTATCTTGTATTTGTACATTCTTTATGTGTAATTATAGCTAATAAACATAATAGATCTATTTTATTTTAAAAATGATCTTTGTAAGGACTTCATCTCAACCTCCTTTCATAGAGGAATATTTGGTTTTATACACAACTTTCCTTTATACAGTGTATAAACCCCTTTTACTTTTACGTTTATTCAAAATGAATCTTTTTATACTAAGTGTTTTACTACAAAAAAAAAGGAATGTTTTTCTTGTCATACGTATGCAGTGACAACAACTTCTCCGACGCCATTGCAATTATTTGGGGTTCGGCTTCCTCTACAATCCATAACTTTTTTAAAAAAAGAAAAATAAATACCATGTTTTACTTTTCTTTTACTTTGGTATTGAAAATGGTTTTGATAAAGTTTTTATTATCTAAATGTGTTGTATTTATATGTTGTGATTGAAGTGTGGAAATATTATGTTTCCTTTATGCATGTTTTATGTGATACAACTATGTTATGGTTTATGATATGTTTAAACCTGTTCATATGAGGAATTCATTGGACTTAATAAGTGATGGGTGGAGCCCGCTATAGATCCTCGATGCATCGGCAGGTCTCATGAGACAAACTAGTGTCTTGGCATGAGGCCTTGACAAAATCGTTTTTGTGGTCTTGGCACGAGGCCTTGGCTACGTGGTTATGATAGTCTGGTATTATGCATTCCATCATTATGAAAGTGGTTATTTATATTGCATGTGATTATTCGACCAGTAGAATATCCATGTGATGAAGTAAATGGCATAATCTAATTTTACATTTTCCATATTATGTTGAAGTTTATGTTTAAAAGGCTTTTGTTTTAGTTATACATTGCCTTAAATGTTAATGTTTATTTATGAAAGCTTCCGCAATATTGTTATCCTTACTGATCATCTGAGCTCACCCCTTTCAATGTTTTAATATTTTCTAGGATGTGAAGAAGTATAGTATGGATGACCTGTAGGGAAAGTCAGAAGAGGATATAAGTGTGGACTATGGAGACTTTGTTATTATAGTTTTTCACTTTATGATGTAATGTAACATTTATGAATGTATCTAGTGTTTACAAGTCTTCTAAACTAATCGGTCTTTCGAGACATTATCTTTTGTGATCATTCCAATGTTAGGAATTAATGCATCGACTCTGGGTAGCTTGGGTCGGGGCATTGCAACTTTAATATCCACAAGATCTAAAGAATCAATTCTAAATGTTGATGGATAATGGGTTTATCCCTCTGAGTATGTCTCCATGGGGTTTTCAGATTTTTTTCTAAAAATAATGACGAGACACTGCACATTTGTGTTGATTAGTTAATATTGAACCCAATAACTATAAAGAAATAATATCATCTTCTATGTATCCAAAATATATTTGACTATTTATATGGGGATTTTGTTTTCTTTTAGATTGTCTTAAGATCATCGTATCATCAATTGGGAGTTTTACCATCTGATATTCCAAGGAATGCTTTTTGGAGAATGTAGGAATTTATGAATTTTTTGAAATTCCATTTTGGTTGAAGAATGAACTAAAAGTGTTTATGTACATGATTAATAGAATCATAAATCAGTAACTAGATTACATGGTTGTAGTATTTCTAGATAGAATCATAGTGTATTTTAAGAATCATTAAGATCATGCCATACTACATGACATTGTTCCGAGTACACTGAGAGAGAATCACCTATATGCCACGCTTTTTGAGTGTCGATTTTGGATCAATCCACTTCACTTCTTGGGTCACATAATCTCAATGGAAAGTGTTTTAGTGGACCTAGATAAATTTCAGGAAGTGTTTTTTGGGATATATCCAAGAATGTTTTCAATATACATATATCTATTATGTTAAAAGGATACTACAAGAGGTTCATGTTGGACTTTTCCAATTTGGATCCACCAATATTAATCATAACGAAGAACATGATATAGTTTGAATGGTCTATATTAGGTGAGAACGATTTCCAAGATGTGAACAAGACATTTAATTTGATACCAATCTTGAACCTACCTGAGATAGGTGAAGACTATTTGATATATTGTGACTCCTCTAGGATATATATTGAAGTTTTGTTGAGGCAGTGAGATCAAGTTGTGCCCTATTGGTCTCGGAATTTGAGGTTGCATGAACAAAACTACGATATAAAATAACATGAGTTGGAATTATATGTTTATACCTTAATGTATTGGTAGAACTATCTCATTAGTGACAATTTTACCATATATATTATTCATAGGAGATTAAAATATTTATTTATTCAATGAGACATGAATCTCCAGCAATGGAGGTGGGTTGAGAATACGTAGTCATTAAACATTGATCTAGAATATATGCCTGGGAATGGATATAGTGTAACTGATGAATTAAACTTGAAAACTCATACTAATATAGTTCAAGAATCTATTTCTAGGTGTAAATAAATTATTGAAAAATAAACATGTTTGGGTTTAGGAGGGTCTAGAGTAGATGTATCAATTATCAGTTTTAGTGGTGTCTGCACATTTGAGCTGGATAAGAGACATGGTGTATGAGGTTGATGAGTTTTTGAAATTATGTGAAAGCCATAATGGTGGGGTGTGACATTCATATTTTACCATCGATGAGGATGAGATCATCTATATTAAGAATCAGGTTATTGTAACGATGTTCATGTTTGAGGATATGATACATGGATTTCATGCCTCATAGGAGGCGGTGCATCTAGGTGTGACCAAAATGTAATGTGACCTCTGTCGACAATTTAGGTAGTCGAGCATGATAAAGGAAATTGCAGGTTTCATGATAAAATTCTACACATATAAACATGTGAAGGATGAGCATAAAAAATTGGGTTTTACTATATATTTTTCTTGAATGGATTTTTTCCAATAATACTATGGAGTTTTTGGTGTGTCTCTTGAAGATGCCTTACAATAATAATTCTATTTGGGTGATTTTGGACCACTTAAAAATGGTGGCACATTTATTACTGGTATGATAGACTTTCTTAGTCGATTAGTTGGGAGATTTTTATATATGGGTGATTGTCCTTATGTATGGGGTGTCATAGAGTATTCTTTTATACTATGACACTTGTTTTAATTCATGATTCTTTAAGGTCTTGTATATGGTTCTTAGAACACAACTTTTACTGAGTATGTATTTCCACCCACAAACTGCTGGTAATTCATCTCGTACTATTCTGATTCTTGAGAGAATGATGAATATGTGTGTCCTTGACATTGGTGGCTCCTGGGAGAATCACTTGGTGCTCATTAAATTAACACATAATAACATTTATCTAGAAATAATATTCATGGAACTATATGAGGATCTTTATAGTAGTCCTTGTAGATAACCTCTATCATGGATGTAGGTAGGTGAGTCAGGGTTTTTGGGACGGAGCCTCGTGTAAGAGACATTAGATTAGTTGTAGTTGGTTTGAATGTTTATTCATACATCTCAGATTAGATATAATTAATATGATGATAGACGTTGATGACCACTAGAGTTCACATATGGTTATCACATGTTCCTTTATGTGTCACCTAGATTGTGTCAATGCATGATACATAGATGGGGAAAGCTAGCATTGAGGTTTTTTTAACCATTTTAGGTGGTGTAGATAATCATTATGGTACATATTGATTGGCTCTTTTAGAGATGTATAGTGCTAAGCATGGAATTTTTAATGTGTCCTAGCTTTGATGGTATCACCCTGAACCTTCTCATGTGATTGAAGTGGATGATGTTGATCTCAATACTGATGTGTCCTTTTGAGGAACATTTGATTCATGTGTTATATGGTCTTGAGAAAGTGATTACTATAAATAAAAAGATTATAGTTCATGTATTGTGGAAATATGGGTGTGAATAAGAGGAAAATTTGAAAAATAGGTGGATACATGTGGTTAGTGGCCCAATCCATTTTACTCAGAATCATAGAGAGTATTAGGACTACAACATGAGGATGAGATATTATAAAATGGTATGATTTTAATATCCAAACAATTTTTAATGATGTAATAATATTTTTTTAGATAATCTTTTGATATTTTTTTATTAATTTTTTTTGGGTTTTATCTTGGGTCTATTTGGGGTGATCATTAGGAAAATGTTGTAGAAAAAGCTGTTGTTAATGATTGGATCATGGATTTCCCAAATAATGACCCCAAAATATCTATCCATTCGAACCTACAAATTGGTGATTTTCAAAGATGGCACGTAGTTTTCCAAACTGTAGGCCCTCATATGAGTAACAATGCAACACTCCAATGTGTGGAACTTGACTAGGGTAATCCTTTCTCCCCATACAAGAAAGCATGTAGACATTTTTAATTATAATGAAAATTTTTATTTTAAAATCTCAAACCCCTGATATTTATGCCAAATTAACACCTGCTTGACCCTAAAAAAATCTAATTTTTAGAGGCCCCTAGAAACAGTTGTAGTGATTTTTACATCCATTATTGACAATTTGAAACCCATATTGAGTATCTATACCTGTCCCAGAAAGAGATTCTAATCTTTATTGGTTTCTTGTTTTCTCTCATATATCTATCATTCATGCTAGGGATTTATTCCTCTCTCTATGTGTATCTAGTTATAGGTTTAATGTGTCTAATACATTTAATCGTGGATCTAGGTATCAAACCATTATATTTTTCTTCTCTGTGTTCTTTAGTGTTTTACATGAATTGGGAATTTATATTGGTGAGTGTTTTTCGTCAATATTTAGGTTGGTGGTCTAAATTTGTTTACGATATATTTGAATTATAATTGAATAAACGTATTGTTAGATTTCAATTTTAATTTTTCAATTGAATCATGAATTGAAGATAATAATGTATTAATTAATAAATGGAAACATAGAAATTTGATATACTAATTGTTGAATAAATTTATGGAATATTGAGATTGTGGAATTGATGACACAGTAGGATTGTGTTATTGGATTAATTAATTAATTAATTAATTAATGATATGTTATTATTTTCTTATTATATTAATTAATTGGTGAATTAATTAATGGAAGATTTGGATGTGAAATTCGATAAATTAATTATTAAATAAATTAATGATAATAGTTGTGATTATGTAATTTTTTAAATTGGATTAATATATAATTGAATTAATTTATTGAAATTGTTCGGATTAGAAAAATGGTTGAATTGGATTAATTAATTATTGAATTAATTAATGTTTAAAAGGATTATATGGTTAATGTTTGGTTTTAATATTATTCCATGTGATATAAAGTGTCGAAACATGATTTCTTGATTAATTGAAATAGAAAATTTTAATTAGAAAATTTTGTTAAGTGGTTAATGTTGATTAACCTTGATTTATGAGTATATATGATATTCTCTAAATTATTGATTTTCATATGTGGGACAAGGGTTGCGGCATCAAAATCCCATTTTTATTAAAATTTATATTCGTGTTTAAGACATGGTCTACAACATCAAAACCCCATTGTGATAAGGGATTGCAGGATATAAAATACTACTTCAAAACCCACTTGTTTGATTGTTTGATAAAAGCGTGTGATAAACAGAATGCTTCATAACAATCCCAATTCTTTGATTGTTTCACAAATGCATTTTGGGACACATACAATTTCTTTATACACCCCTAGGGTACTAAGAATATAGATCTAATACCAAAATTTTTACATTATAACATGATTCCAATTGCAAAGGATAAATAATTAAAATGAAATTCATAATTAAATATCACGTGCTATAATGAATTTTTAATTGAATATGTGACATGGTTAAAACTCCAGCACATGAAATAGATTTTATTGAGGGTCAGAGCTTCATCGGGAACCCCTGAGTTCTGTGGTTAAATAAAATTAATAGATTAAATATAAATAGTTTAATTTATTACTTATAGTTTTTTATAAAACTTCATACACATTTATTGACTATATATTATTTTATACTCTATTGTTGGTGTCTACTGAGTTGTACTCACACCCTACATGGGTTTCCGAATTGGTATGCGGATAGATTTCATGGTTGTAGGACATGTTATGAGAAAGGGCTTTATTCTAGATGGTTGTGTTTTGATATAGCATTGATGATTGAAACAAACATAGTTTCAACACCTATTTATAGTAATTTGTGTCTTCATTTTATTATTTTCATTTTCATAGCAGACAGATATTTATTAGGTCATATATACTACTTCGGTTCTTGATAGTCTATTTTAGTTTTCGTCATCCTGTGATTCTAGTACTATTCTGGTTATAGATATTTCATTTGGTTATCTCTTATTTATTTAGAATATTTTTTTACTCTTATAAAAAGGATATTGTCTCCCAATAATTTATATTAGACGCTATATTGTAGTTTATATCCTCTATCATATGGGGAGGCACACTCAAGGTCACATTACTAACCTTCTTGGTGAACTAGTGTGTGCCAAACAAGTTGTGAGGTCACACATTTGATCATTATGGAATATATTTTTCGTATTTACATAGGGAAAAGGATGGTTTATTAATTATCAAAGACTTTGGGATGTAATTTTATGAGAAAAAGTGTTAAAGTGATCACTTTTTTTAGGTAACAATGGTAGGAATTTTCATGGAATATTACTATTAGGTAATAGGTAATAATGAAATAATATGTTGTGTTAGGTATGTTTGGAGAGTTATCTGAATTTTGTGGAGTAATGGTTGATGATACTTATGGGTATGAATTTAATACCTAACAAGTCATTCTAGACGGTTTATGTGACTAAAAATTACCTATTTTATTATCAAACACATTTACTGTAAAGATGAGAAACCATAGGTTCAACATGTATTGGAAATAACTTCTCCATTAACAGATAATTTATGTCTACTAGACTTAATCTCCCTACATAATTTCTGGGAGATAATGATTTCCAATGTATCTAGGTCATCATTTAAAAGATCATCAAACTGATACACCCGCTTTTCCCAAGAACGAATTTACTCCTCTTGATTGATCATCCCATCATTTAATCACATGATCAGTATCAGATCTCTCTTGTAGATCCAAGTACTATTCACATCACTGGTGATCACCCTTAATGGCTTCCCATCATCCTCTAAGTTTATTCTTTAGAACCATTAATCACCCGAAGAGAATCAAAAAATTTCTTCTCTATACTGAATAAGAAACTCCAATGATATGACCAAGCACTAGAAAATAAACCCACTACTTAACAACTATAGCCTTGGGGAAATGGTGAGGATCACAGAACCATTACATGAAATTCAATTTCATCATGGATCTTGTCATCATTGATGGTGTAAATTGTGAGTATTCCTTTATCCTTTTCTAATTTCCCCTCCAAATCTTACTTATACTTTAGATTATAATTATGCTACCTTTAATATCATATTATGTATCAAAAGAATGATTTCCATAATACCAATCACAAGACTCAAATTTGGGGAACCCCTGCTCATCCAATGATGCCATGATCAGAGTGGTTTAATGTAACATCCCAAGGTTTTCTAAAAATAAATTGAAAATGCATGAAATTTTGTTTAAGGTATATATTTATAAGTATCCTTTAAACATAATTTTATTTCTTCTATGTTTTGAATTTCAAGAAACTATCATCTACAATTGTGTTCAGTATGTTATTTCGAGTCTGATGGAACAAACTTGTTTTTTTTTGTGAATAGTAACATGCCCTTATGAATAGTAATATGAATAGTAATATGAATAGTAATATGACCTCATGAATAGTAAATAATATTATTATTTTATTTTCCCATGGAAATAGGATAATGGGATCTTAATTAATTTTCCAATGTCACATAAAACTAATTGCACTTCAATTTTGTTATTTTTCGAATTAACTGTGACCTTATTTTAAAATTAAATTAATAATATTTAGAAAATTATTTTTGAAAAATGGAGTTCATTTTTGAATTCTACACGTCGAAAAATGGTTGGGGTAAATTTTTGGTATTTTTCTGAAACTCTTGAATTTTCGGTGAATAGTGAAATACGGTAAAATACCGTATAATCAATTTATCAGTAAAAATGCACTATTTATGACATCATAAGTGATGCAAGGCCACTTGCTTAGAAATCACATGATATTTTCACTAATTAAGGCCACTTGATTTGAGATTATTCATAGTCTTGATAAAAATATTATAATAATAATTAAAATAATCTAAAATACCTCCCCTCCTTCACTATAAATACCACCCTCACTCCCCTCTTCCTCCCACACCTCTCAAGCCTTGAGAATTGTCTAATTTCTTCCAAATTCCCTCCTCAATCTTCTTCCCCACGTCCTAGAGCTGCTGGTATCACCAAAAGACCAAAATCAAAGCCCTTAAGAAGGATCTCAAGGAGAAGAGATCAAGAGGTAAACATCCTCTTTCATTTTCATTCTTTCCATCCATTTTATGTTATTCTCTTCCTTTCCCTTTGTCTTTTGTTGGGATATTTCATTAAATATTTTCCCTTACAGTCCAAATTTTGTATGATTGATGAGATATTCCATTCCTCTCATCAATCTTGTTTTTATGAAATTTTTAGAGGCGCCGTTAGGCTGCCGAATTTTTTGTAAGAAATTTCTCATGTTTTCTTTATTTCATGATTCCTTTCACTTCTTTCTTCACCCCCTCTTATCCAAGAGGAATGAAATCTCCAGAATCATGTATATTCTGGATGTTTTCATGTTTATGGAAAATTACAAATCATTATTCCTCTCCTCTTTCACTTATTTAAAGAATCAAAAAACATTGTCCATTTGTGTCGAATTACCGATATCGTGGACGATGTATTTTCAATTTCCATTAATTATTTCAAGTCTGGTCATGAAACCATTTATATGGTTGAACCAGGTTATAATATATGTTTTATGAATCATATAAGGTTCTGTAATTATTTTTTACTCATGATTCAAACTTATAAGACTAAATGAAATTGTAATTATCAAAGAACCACTTAAATTATCTAAACGAACATAATTAATGTTTTAACTTATAAATCATCATCATATAAGGCACCAAAGTGATGAATGGTATAATTTATGGTACTGGAGTTATGTAACTAATACTCCATTCCAATTCTGGAGTTTCACTTCCAATCAACAAGAACGATTCATCATGAACCGATCGTGAAAATCACAAAAGACCTCACCCAAAATAATGCAAGGAACAAAATACTAACAAATAAGGGGTCAAATGAGGTTATGAAATGACCATATAAGATGTTATAAACATGAACACGTTTCTTTAAAATCCTATTAACACTCCTTTAACCATTATACAGGAGGTTCAAACAATTTTGAAGTAGGACAAGCCCAAGGTAAGGGAATTCTTAACCCGATTTCCATTCTTTGGGTTAACCTTCTACTTTATAATTTATGTGCTATTTAAATTGTTTGTGTGATGGGTTCTGTTTATATTAGGTTAAATTATGTGTATTTACAGAGTATATACATATTCCATCCACTCAATTAAGTATCACTTCATGTATATGATGTTTATAAGGGACTTTTCTTCTAAAATCCTCTTTTAAAATTCTGTTTTATAAGATTCAAAGGCAATGTTTTTATGCT
This sequence comes from Viscum album, assembly GCA_963277665.1. Lineage (NCBI taxonomy): Eukaryota > Viridiplantae > Streptophyta > Magnoliopsida > Santalales > Viscaceae > Viscum > Viscum album. The sequence continues at coordinate 147,990,889 of OY728166.1, read as the reverse complement.
ATTATTTATGTTGAATGATTATGTTTTGGCTATTGGGAATTGTTTATGATGAAGGGTGGGACCTATATTTCCCTCCAATTCATTGGGTATGAGTAAGTTGGAGGTCGGCCGTATGGTTACTCCAAGTGTAACTGTGATGGTTACACAAAGTAAGGTAGCCGTGAGGGTTACAAATTTTAAGGTAGCCAAGATGGTTACAAGATTATGTAAGTAATGCCCCAATATACCTTTATGATTATAATTATGTTTGTATGGATCTTGTGTAAATCTCATGTTACGCTAAGTAAGATTTTATGGGTGTAAATCATGTATTTTGAAAATGTTTCCATATGTCTTGTGTATTCATGGACTAATGAGATTTTTTTCCTTCTTTTTCATACCTTACTGAGCTTTTGTGCTCATCCCAAGTTTTTAAATGATTTTTCACAGGTTAATGGATGAATAATACAAGGAAGGAAGACATGTTAAATGTTGAAGAATTGTCAAGTCTTGTTTTATGTTTTAATGTTTTATATTCTGAGGAAAATGGAAACTGATTTTATGGTATCCACTATGTAACAATGTGTAATGTTATGAATATTTTTTCTTAATTCTCTAAAGCTCTAAACTTGAAAAGATCCTCAATGTAAAATGAAGTGTTTTCTTGAATAAATTCAAGATTATGTATGAAATAAGTGCGGGTCCTTACAGTTGGTATCAGAGGATGGTTTAGATGACTTTAGGGGTTAAGGTGATGCTAATAGAAAACCATAAATAATTCTCACCCTATGTTTAATTTGTTATAGCATTTAAAGATTACCATGTTGCTTCATCTAAGAAATGTTTGTTTAGAATGGTTGTCCGCGGAAGGAACATGGATGCTGAAGAGGATAGGCACCGACAGAATGACATCCTTCCTGATCAACAACCCGGAATGGTAGGGATTGGAACCGAGCAGTTTGTGACAGTAATGGCTCAGCTAACACAGGAAATAATTGGTGGTGGCATCCATGTAATAGGACAAATAGATGTACCCCAACGGAACATGACAGTGGTGGAACATTTTATGAGACAACATCCTCCTGCATCCAGTGGATCTTCTGACCCAGTGGCAGCAGAAGGATGGATTAAGGCCCTTGAAAAGATATTTGATGTTATGGGATGTTCAGACAATCAAAAGGTAAGTCTTGCCATTTATCGTTTTGAAGGGGAAGCTGATCAGTGGTGGTCAATGGTAAGGAATATCAGGGGTAGAGAGGATTTTTATGCCTTAGTATGGGATGAATTTAAAAGTCTATTTCTTGAAAAATATTTTCCTAAGGTGGTGCGACTTAGAATGGAGAAACAATTCCTTGAACTGAAACAAAAGGAGGAAGATTCAGTGGCTATGTATGAGGCGAACTTCACCCGACTGGCGAGGTATGCTCCGAATCTTATTCTGGATCTCGATAGCAAAATCAACCGCTTTTACTCAGGATTGAAGTCAAGGTATCGAAGGGTGTTGGCCTCCCGTGAATTCAAAAGTTATGAGAAACTTGTCCGATGTGCTGAGAGGGTAGAGATGGAGTTTGCTGACGATCACATGCAATTTGGAAACAAAGAGAAGAAGATGTCAAATTGGAAAGCAATGGGTAAGAATCAACCAATGAAATCTGATGGTAAGAAAATACAGTTTCCAGTTTGTGAAAAGTGTGGCAAGAAGCACCCTGGGGAATGTCTTATCAAAACTGGGAAGTGTTTTAAATGTGGTAAGTTTGGACATATGGCCCGAGATTGCAATTAAAATGATCCAAAGACTAATCCTGATAAGCAAACAATAAAGTGTTTTAAATGTGGTGAGATGGGTCACTATGAAAATGCCTGTCCAAAGAGGGATCCAAATGATGCAAAGAAGCCAGACTCCAAGCAGAAAGGTGTAGTGAGATCCTTTGCGACTACGTCAGCAGATGTTGGGCCATCCAATGAAGTTGTATCAGGTACTTTGTTTGTTCACTCAGATTTTGCTAATGTTTTGTTTGATACGGGGTCTACACATTCCTTCATATCTGAGAAATTTTCTAGTAAATTGGAAATATCACCTCAACAAATGATACCCGAACTTGTTGTTAAAACACCAGGGGGAAATGTTATAGCAAAGAGGAATTATAAGAATATTTCTATTGTGGTATGTGGAAAGACTTTACCTGCAAACCTTGTTGTTTTACCATTAGTCAAGTTTGATGTTATTCTGGGGATGGACTGGCTTTCTGGTTATCATGCTAAGATTGACTGTAGAGCTAAAGAAGTTGTTTTTCAGAAAGAGTTTCAGTTTGTATACAAGAATGAAACCATACAATTGATAACATATCAAGAAGCTGAGAAACTACTGAAAGATGGAAATGAAAGTTATCTAGCTCATATTGTTGAAAACAAGGGAACTATTCAAATCAATGACGTGCCAGTGGTAAATGAATACCTTGATGTTTTTCCTGAGGAGTTACCCAGTGTCATACCTAAACGAGAAGTTGAATTCACAATTGACTTAGTTCCTGATGCTAAGCCAATTTCAAAACCCCCATATCGTATGGCTCCAATAGAACTTCTTGAATTGAAAAATCAGTTGCAGGATTTTCTTGTCAAAGGTTTCATTCGTCCCAGTACTTCACCATGGGGAGCCCCTGTTTTGTTTGTTAAAAAGAAAGATGGTTCCATGAGACTTTGCATTGATTATAGAGCTTTGAATAACATCACTGTTAAAAACAAGTATCCTTTGCCTCATATTGATGACTTGTTTGATCAGCTCCAGGGAGCTCAGTACTTTTCCAAGATTGACTTGAGATCCGGATACCATCAGCTGAAGGTGAAGGAGGATGACATCCCGAAAACAGCCTTTCGTAATAGATATGGGCATTATGAATTTGTTGTTATGCCATTTGGGTTAACTAATGCACCTGTTGTATTCATGAATCTTATGAATAGAGTATTTCATGAGTTCTTGGATAAGTTTGTGGTGGTATTTATTGATGACATTCTGGTTTTTTCTAAAAATAAAGAGGAGCATGAAAAACATCTAAGGGTTGTTTTACAAACGTTAAAAGAAAAGAAACTATATGGAAAATTCAGCAAGTGTGATTTTTGGTTGCAACAGATTTCTTTTCTTGGGCACATTGTAAATAAGGATGGAATAACAGTTGATCCTGCCAAAACAAAAGTAGTTGATGAATGGCCAAGACCCACAAATGTTATAGAGATTCGTAGTTTTCTGGGCTTAGCAAGTTATTACCGACGCTTTGTTGAGAACTTTGCACGGTTATCTAGCCCAATAACTAAGTTAACACGTAAAGGGGTTAATTTTGTTTGGACAGAGGAATGTGATGTTTGTTTTCAGGAACTAAAGAAGAGATTGGTGAATGCTCCAGTTTTGGCCTTACCTTCCCGGAATAGTGAGTTTGTCATCTATAGTGATGCTTCTTTGAAGGGACTTGGTTGTGTTTTGATGCAGAATGGTCAGGTAATTGCCTATGCGTCGAGACAACTTAAACCTCATGAGATGAATTATCCCACACATGATTTGGAATTGGCAGCTGTGGATTTTGCTTTGAAAATATGGAGGCATCATCTATACGGAACCAAATGCCAAATATATACTGACCATAAAAGTCTTAAGTATATATTCACTCAGAAGGAATTAAACATGAGGCAGAGAAGATGGATAGAACTGATAAAGGATTATGACTGCACGATTAATTACCATCCTGGAAAAGCAAACAAAGTAGCGGATGCCTTAAGTCGGAAAAATCATGCATCATTAACCATGCTACGTTTGGAACGTGATCCCTTGATTAATGATTTGATAAATTTTGGCTTGGAAGTTGTTGGTGCAGGGAATATATCTGTTTTGTTTCAGGTTTCAGTGCAGTCTTCGTTGTCAGAAAGAATTATGAAAGCGCAGAGGGAAGACTGTGAGATACAGAAAAAGGTAGAATTGGTTAAAATGGGTAATTTTCCAGAATTTAATCTTGATAAAGATTGTGTTTTAAGGTTTGGAAAAAGGTTGTGTGTGCCTTGTGATTCCCAGCTGAAGAATGAATTGTTGTGTGAAGCTCATAGTTCTCCATTTTCTGTTCATCCTGGAAGTACTAAGATGTACAGAGACCTTCGAGAGTATTACTGGTGGAATGGGATGAAAAAAGATATTGCTGATTTTACAATGAAATGTTTGACATGTCAGCAGGTTAAAGCAGAGCGACAGTTACCGAAGGGGATGCTTCAGCCTTTGCAGGTGCCAGAATGGAAATGGGAGAATATATCCATGGATTTTGTGGTGGGACTTCCAAAGACTTCTCGAGGTAACAATGTGATATGGGTTATTGTTGATTGGCTAACAAAGTCTGCTCATTTTCTTTCTATTCGAGATACAATGACATTAGATCAGCTTTCTTGATTGTACCTCAAAGAGATTGTCAGGTTACATGGAGTTCCTCTTTCCATTGTGTCTGACCGAGATCCCAGGTTCACTTCTAAATTTTGGAAGGGACTTCAGAAGTCTTTGGGGACAGAGTTGAATTTCAGTACAGCTTTTCATCCTCAATCAGATGGGCAGTCAGAGCGAACGATTCAAACTTTGGAGGATATGCTTCAAGCTTGTTCAATGGACTATCAGGGAAGTTGGGATCAGCATCTTTCATTAGTTGAGTTTTCTTATAATAACAGTTTCCATTCCAGTATTCAGATGGCACCTTTTGAGGCCTTGTATGGAAAGCGGTGTCGGACTCCTGCGTTTTGGGATGAAGTCGGTGAAAGAAAGTTGATGGGGCCATAATTAGTAGAGGAAGTGGCTGAGAAAGTGAGGATGATCCAGCAACACATGAGGATAGCTCAAAGCATGCAGAAATGTTATGCAGATAACAGAAGGAAAGACTTCTCTTTCAAGGTAGGTGACCATGTTTTCCTTAAAATATCTCCTTGGAAAAGTGTGATGCGTTTCGGTAAGAAAGGGAAACTAAGTCCACGGTTCATCGGTCCTTTTGAAATCTTGGATAAAGTTGGAACAGTTGTGTACCGCGTAGCTTTGCCTCCGAGCTTGTTTCAGGTACACAATGTTTTTCATGTTTCGATGTTGAGAAAGTATGTTCCAGATTCATCACATGTCTTGAGGCCGGAAGAAGTTCAGCTAGCAGAGAACCTTTCTTATGAAGAAAAATCGGTTCAGATTCTTGATCGAAGAGAAAAGGTTTTGCGGAATAAGGTAATCCACCAGGTAAAGGTTTTGTGGAGAAACCACATGGTTGAAGAAGCAACATGGGAGTCTGAATATGCTATGAGGGAAAAATACCCTCAGATGTTTAATAAGTAAATAAAATTGCGAGGACGCAATTTCAAGAAGGTGGGGATAATGTAACATCCCAAGGTTTTCTAAAAATAAATTGAAAATGCTTGAAATTTTGTTTAAGGTATATATTTATAAGTATCCTTTAAACATAATTTTATTTCTTCTATGTTTTGAATTTCAAGAAACTATCATCTACAATTGTGTTCAGTATGTTATTTCGAGTCTGATGGAACAAACTTGTTTTTTTTGTGAATAGTAACATGCCCTTATGAATAGTAATATGAATAGTAATATGAATAGTAATATGACCTCATGAATAGTAAATAATATTATTATTTTATTTTCCCATGGCAATAGGATAATGGGATCTTAATTAATTTTCCAATGTCACATAAAACTAATTGCACTTCAATTTTGTTATTTTTCGAATTAACTGTGACCTTATTTTAAAATTAAATTAATAATATTTAGAAAATTATTTTTGAAAAATGGAGTTCATTTTTGAATTCTACACGTCGAAAAATGGTTGGGGTAAATTTTTGGTATTTTTCTGAAACTCTTGAATTTTCGGTGAATAGTGAAATACAGTAAAATACCGTATAATCAATTTATGAGTAAAAATGCACTATTTATGACATCATAAGTGATGCAAGGCCACTTGCTTCTAAATCACATGATATTTTCACTAATTAAGGCCACTTGATTTGAGATTATTCATAGTCTTGATAAAAATATTATAATAATAATTAAAATAATCTAAAATACCTCCCCTCCTCCACTATAAATACCACCCTCACTCCCCTCTTCCTCCCACATCTCTCAAGCCTTGAGAATTGTCTAATTTCTGCCAAATTCCCTCCTCAATCTTCTTCCCCACGTCCTAGAGCTGCTGGTATCACCAAAAGACCAAAATCAAAGCCCTTAAGAAGGATCTCAAGGAGAAGAGATCAAGAGGTAAACATCCTCTTTCATTTTCATTCTTTCCATCCATTTTATGTTATTCTCTTCCTTTCCCTTTGTCTTTTGTTGGGATATTTCATTATATATTTTCCCTTACAGTCCAAATTTTGTATGAATGATGAGATATTCCATTCCTCTCATCAATCTTGTTTTTATGAAATTTTTAGAGGCGCCGTTAGGCTGCCGAATTTTTTGTAAGAAATTTCTCATGTTTTCTTTATTTCATGATTCCTTTCACTTCTTTCTTCACCCCCTCTTATCCAAGAGGCATGAAATCTCCAGAATCATGTATATTCTGGATGTTTTCATGTTTATGGAAAATTACAAATCATTATTCCTCTCCTCTTTCACTTATTTAAAGAATCAAAAAACATTGTCCATTTGTGTCGAATTACCGATATCGTGGACGATGTATTTTCAATTTCCATTAATTATTTCAAGTCTGGTCATGAAACCATTTATATGGTTGAACCAGGTTATAATATATGTTTTATGAATCATATAAGGTTCTGTAATTCTTTTGTACTCATGATTCAAACTTATAAGACTAAATGAAATTGTAATTATCAAAGAACCACTTAAATTATCTAAACGAACATAATTAATGTTTTAACTTATAAATCATCATCATATAAGGCACCAAAGTGATGAATGGTATAATTTATGGTACTGGAGTTATGTAACTAATACTCCATTCCAATTCTGGAGTTTCACTTCCAATCAACAAGAACGATTCATCATGAACCGATCGTGAAAATCACAAAAGACCTCACCCAAAATAATGCAAGGAACAAAATACTAACAAATAAGGGGTGAAATGAGGTTATGAAATGACCATATAAGATGTTATAAACATGAACACGTTTCTTTAAAATCCTATTAACACTCCTTTAACCATTATTCAGGAGGTTCAAACAATTTTGAAGTAGGACAAGCCCAAGGTAAGGGAATTCTTAACCCGATTTCCATTCTTTGGGTTAACCTTCTACTTTATAATTTATGTGCTATTTAAATTGTTTGTGTGATGGGTTCAGTTTATATTATGTTTAATTATGTGTATTTAAAGAGTATATACATATTCCATCCACTCAATTAAGTATCACTTCAAGTATATGATGTTTATAAGGGACTTTTCTTCTAAAATCCTCTTTTAAAATTCTGTTTTATAAGATTCATAGGCAATGTTTTTATGCTATTATTTATGTTGAATGATTATGTTTTGGCTATTGGGAATTGTTTATGATGAAGGGTGGGACCTATATATTTCCCTCCAATGCATTGGGTATGAGTAAGTTGGAGGTCGGCCGTATGGTTACTCCAAGTGTAACTGTGATGGTTACACAAAGTAAGGTAGCCGTGAGGGTTAAAAATTTTAAGGTAGCCAAGATGGTTACAAGATTATGTAAGTAATGCCCCAATATACCTTTATGATTATAATTATGTTTGTATGGATCTTGTGTAAATCTCATGTTACAAAAAGTAAGATTTTATGGGTGTAAATCATGTATTTTAAAAATGTTTTTATATGTCTTGTGTATTCATGGACTAATGAGATTTTTCCTTCTTTTTCATACCTTACTGAGCTTTTGTGCTCATCCCAAGTTTTTAAATGTTTTTTCACAGGTTAATGGATGAATAATACAAGGAAGGAAGACATGTTAAATGTTGAAGAATTGTCAAGGAGTCTTGTTTTATGTTTTAATGTTTTATATTCTGAGGAAAATGGAAACTGATTTTATGGTATCCACTATGTAACAATGTGTAATGTTATGAATATTTTGTCTTAATTCTCTAAAGCTCTAAACTTGAAAAGATCCTCAATGTAAAATGAAGTGTTTTCTTGAATAAATTCAAGATTATGTATGAAATAAGTGCGGGTCCTTACACTTACCACATCCTTTACATATATCATGGAAACCCGATCCAGAGATAAATCCTCTCTAATAGCAATGATGTGTGGAGACTTTGTAAGACGATCAACTATGACCCAGATAACATTATTTCCTTTGGATGTTTTAGGATGTCCGGTGACAATGTCCATAGTGATGTTTTACCATTTCCATTCGGGTATGGATAATGGATGTAACATCCCCTTAGACTTCTGTCTCTCAGCTTTAACTTGCTGAAAAACCAAGCAACGAGAGACATATTCAGCAACATCTCTTTTTATGCCATCCCAACAGAAGTACTCTTTCAGGTCCCTATACATCTTTGTGCTTCCAGGATGAATATGGAATGAAGAACTATGATCTTTATCCAGCATCTCCTTCTTTAATTCGGGGATGGGAGGAACACAAACCCGATTCCGGGACATTATTATCCCATCACAATCAAGGTTGAATTCAGGAAAATTTCTCACCTTCTTTTGTAACTCGACATCTTCTTTATGTGCCTCTTTAATTTTCACGTGTATAGATGGTTGAACATTCATTTGAGAAAGATACAATTTCCCCCCTTCCATTATAATTCCAACATCCATCCTTTGTAAATCCATAAATATTGGA